>CM038677.1:256226931-257529558 GCA_021605205.1 Aegilops longissima | reverse complement strand
TTCCCAGCGACCACGGGTCCTCCGCAGGAGCAGGCCCCGAGGCACCTCCCCAGCAGAAGGGCCTACCTCCACGAGAACGCCTTTGCTCGGAACGCCGTGGTGGTGATGTCGGATCTCGCCCTCTCCGCAGCCCTGTGCCCCCCCCCTCCCGGGGTAGGAGAGCTGAGGAATGGGACAGCTGTTCGTCGTGGCGACCTGTACCTCCTGGACCTATGGTTAGCGTATGTTTGCTCTTGAGGAAGTGGCGGATGCCCGATAATCGTTGCCCCGGGCGTGACCCGTGGGACCATCTCGAGAATCTCGGAAGGCGCGGCTTGGTGCCTCATCCCCAGTTGGGTGAGGAGCGAGTCTTGTTCTCCTCACGCGGGTGCCCCTGGTCCATCATGTGGGGCACGTATTCCTCGGCGCCGTCATCCCGAAGGCCCGCCCGTAGTCTTGGCGTGCCTTTGCTGCTCGCTTGATGCGCCCGCCGTCGGGTGGTGGCGCCCACCAGGGCGCGAGTTGCGTCGAGTCCTTCTTCTCCGCGGGCGGGGCGGCAACCCGCCACCGCCCGGGCGCTTAACTTCGCCCGGTCTTGGAGTAGCTTTGGAGCCAGGTAGCGTGGAGCCCGTGCGCGGGCCGCCCTCGGCCGGAGGTGGGAGTTGGGTGCGAAGGGTGAGCCCGAGGCGGGCGAAGCCCAGAGCTCCGCCACTCGCTCCAAAGCGACGCGTCGCGGCCGCTCTCGGCAGTGCTGCACTGCAACAGCTCGGGCCACTATGAGCGCGCCCTCAAGTTCGCTGCTCCGGCGGGTGTAGTGTGAAGTGGTCGCGGCGTGGTTGGAGGCTCTTGCTGCCGACCGCGCTGTCGCGTGTGAGCACCGTCGAGCTGTGTTCGTCGCCGCGCGACCTCAGCGCCTGCGGACCGGGCGAGCTGCACAGGGCACGGGTCGCCCGAGGCAAGCGGCTCTGCGTGGGCCCCGCTGACCATGGATCTGGGTTGCCCGCAGTACGCCGGTCATGGCGATGACGATCTGACGGGGCGAGGTGGCGAAGGCGGACTCCGGCGCACCTACTGGCGTGCCAAATGTCGGATCACGGGTTCTGCAGACCCTAAGAGTTCGAACTCTAGTGTGCGCGCGGAGATCCAACCCTCCACCGCCTCGTACCTCGCCCGAATCGCAGGCATCTAAACTACTAACAAGAACAACATAAGAGACTTAAGATTTATACTAGTTCGGACCACTGCTGTGGTGTAATACCCTACTCTAGTTTGTCGTGTGTGGATTGCCTCAGGGGCCGATTTAAGAACGAGATAGGGGAAGAATAGCCTCGCGAGGGTCTGTTCTTGGTGGGTGTGATGAACTGCTAAGTGGTGCCCCGTCGCTCTAGCTTGAGGAACGGGTTTCTCTCTCTCTCTGGATTCCGACTGCTCGATCCGATCGTCCCCTTTCGCTCTGAGTGTGGCTACCCCTATTTATAAGCGAAGGCCCTGGGCCTCTTCCCCAAATATTGAGCGGGAAGGGTGCCAACAATTGGCCATTTTGAAGGGGAACAGCGGGTACACTTATCCTGACTAAAGATGGTCCTCGCGTGCCAAAGGCTCTGGTGATGACGCCCGCTTGGGCTCCACGATGACTGCATTCTAGCCGTTGGGGCTGGTCTTGGTCTTGTTGCACCGAAACGGGTGCCTTTGCCTGATGCCCTTGCCTGCGCTCACCCCCTTTGCACCAAAGAGGAAAGGAGGACGCCCTGCGGGCTGGCGCCTGATGGCGCTCTTGGTCGCCATGGCTTCGCCACGGGCACCTCGAAAGGTACCCCTCCTGAACTCTCCGCCTCCTCGTGAGCCAGCCTGATGAGGCCGTGCTCGAGAAGCTCTTGGTCGTCCGCCCATGAGGCTTGACCCCTCGCGAGGGTCTTGAGCTTGTGTTGGTGAAGATGGGCCGTCCTGGGCCTCCTTTGAGCCACGCCGCAGGCCGCAGGCAGGCAAGTCTGGGGACCCCCGTTCCCAGAACACCGACAGAGTGCAATCACACACTTATTATGTCAAAATATCTCAAAGAGAGTACTTATTACAATAATATGGCTGAAGGCCATCTAAATAAGATTACTGCGGAAGCATCGAAGATAAATGAGTCCATCAACTCCAACGGCATAGCTGAGTGCACGACAACGGCCTAGCGCACCTTACTCTTCGTCTGAAAACTCTGCAACCTGATGCGTTGCAGCCTGTGTAGGTCAACACATGGAATATGCTGGATAGATAACACTATAGAGCAATGAACAAATAACAGCTACCACTACATGCATATATGGCTGGTGGAGGCCCTATGGTTATCATTTGCATAAAGCTAGTTTTTCCCTACTACCAAGGAATATATTTTAATTAACTATAAAGTTTGTTGAAAACATTTAGAATGGTAACCCCATCTCAACCCCAAATATAATCATTAACCCAATCAAATTAATTTAGTAAGTGTTGAGATCAAATCAATAATTCAAGTACCAAATACTCAAGATGTCCATAACCGGGGACACGGCTAACCATGATTAGATTGTACACTCTGCAGAGGTTTGTGCAAATTTCCCCACAATACTCGATCTCCTCCGTTGGTTTTATCGCACTACATGGTGTTTGAGAAACAGATGACCGAGACACAGTCTTTCAGAAGCATTAACTCTTGACGACGGGTAAACCGTACCACCTACATCCCCTACATCTGCTAGTCTACCACTGTAAGAGGTCACGCAACATACTCAACTATGCCAGAGCCAATAATGGCTTGTGGATGCACACGGAAGTTTCTAGCATGAATAATCTTATGATCCCTTTGTGCCTGGGTGGCGAACCATAGGATGATCACACGGATGCCCCGTGATCTCCTTGGACAACACTGAATTCCCCAGGTACCCACAAACAATCCACCCAGATGTGTATTAAAGTAGCCACCTTAAGTTATCCCTTAGTTTATAATAATAACACTCACATCTGTCATGAATCACTCAAACCAAACCACGTCTACGAGCATAGCATAGCAAAGTAAAGCAAGCATAACGTAGTAACTCCCAAGGTTTGAATAAAGGTCAACAGGTTCTACCTCATCAACTACTTCCCAATACCCTCGTGTTAAAGAGATCCTACTCATGCAATGTTTGAGGGTTGAAGCTAATTCATAAAAACTGGGTAATAAAGGGATATGATCAAAGTGTTACTTGCCTTGCTGATGATCCGAAAACCCTAGTGATTGGTAGTAGCAAGCCTCGCATTCTGGAAACTCTATCGTTAACAAACAATAGTATACATAAGCACTCAAGCATAAGATGCAAAGGTAAAACTTCAAAGAAAATATCTAAACAGAAAGTACAAGTGAAGAGCTTCGATCTGCACAAAGAATCAATCGAATCGGAGCTACGAAACTCAAACTGCGATCAAAAGAAGTTTGAATTGAAATCTGTTGAAACCAAATTTTAAATTTTCAAAACCATGTTCAAGTTGATTATCTTGACAGAGGGGAACAAGATGAAGGTTTTGGCGTTGGTTTCACTTCATTAGATAAGCGAGCAAAAAGTAACGAGGGTTTAAAGATCAGGGACTAACCTGTAAGAAAAGTATTCGCGGATAGTTCCCTGGCCGAAAATAAACAGAAAAGGAAAATCTAACGAACGAGCGTTCTCTAACAGAACTAAACGAACGAATCCGTTCATTAAAACAAACTAAACAAAGAACTCACTAATTAACCTAATAAATAAAAAACCGATCTAATCTAAACCAGAAAAAAATAACGAAAACCAGAAAAAAAGATCGGTCTTTTACTGCTGAACGGCGGCGACGGGGTCAACGGCGGGGCGGCGGAATCCGGCTGCTCCGGCAACGAGCGTCGGTGGTGAGGCAAGGGCGGACTCCTGCGCGGGGGAAGGCGGCGGCGGCCTGCTAGGCCGGCTGGGTTCCGGCGCAGTCGGTCGAAACTTTTTAAAATAAATTTCGCTCGAAGAAAAAAATCCAAAAAAATATAAAAATTTGAAAAATACGAGAAACAATTTTCACCGTCCAAACCTAATATTTAGGACAAGATGAACATTTTTCTGGCCTAAAATGCAATTTTCAAAAATTCATATTTTTCTCTAATTCAAATAAAATAGCAAATAAAATTACGAATAGAAATAAAAATTTGATTTTAAATTTTCTTCTCCAACATTTCTCTTCTGTTGAAGAAGTCATTTTATCTTCTCTCATTTATTTTTGCTATTTGAAATAATTGGAGAGGAAGTATTAAAATCAAATTGTTCCTTTCTTCAAATTTCAAAATAAATTCAAATATGAAAATTTGCGAAACCTCCAACTCTCTCCTTGGGTCCTTGAGTTGCTTAAGATTTCTAGGATCACAACCAAAAGCAAATAAAAAATATGATATGCATATGATGACCTATGTATAACATCCAAATTGAAAATTTGGGATGTTACGAACCTACCCCCCTTAAGATGAATCTCGTCCTCGAGATTCGGGTTGGCTAGAAAATAGGTGTGGGTGGTCTTTCCGTAGGTCTTCTTCTCGCTCCCAGGTGGCTTCCTCCTCAGTATGGTGGCTCCACTGAACTTTGCAAAACTTGATAACCTTGCAGCGTGTAACTCGGCTGGAAAACTCAAGAATCTTGACTGATTTCTCCTCGTAAGTTAGGTCACTCTCCAACTGAATTGCTTCCAGGGGCACTGTATCTCTCAGAGGAATATCAGCCATCTCTGCATGTTACTTTTTCAACTGGGAAACGTGAAAAACATCATGAACTCCTGACAATCCTTCGGGTAACTCCAACTTGTAGGCGACTTGTCCCATACGTTCCAGAACTCGATACGGTCCTACAAATCTTGGGGCTAACTTTCCTTTAACTCCAAATCATTTAACTCCCCGAAGCGGTGACACATGTAGATATGCTCTGTCTCCAACTTCGTAGACTACCTCCTTGCGTTTAGTGTCGGCATAACTCTTCTGTCTGGACTGAGCTACCTTCAATCTATGACGAATCAACTTAACTTTCTCTTTAGACTCCTTGATCATATCAGGTCCAAACAGTTGTCGGTCTCCAACTTCATCCCACATCAACGGTGTCCTGCACCCCCTTCCATACAAGGCTTCGAAAGGGGCCATCTTCAGACTAGCCTGGTAACTATTGTTATATGAGAACTCTGTGTAAGGCAAATTATCATCGCAACTAGATCTGTAATCTAGAGCAGAAGCTCTCGACATGTCTTCCAGAATCTGATTAACTCTCTCGGTCTGTCCATCTGTCTGCAGATGAAAGGCTATACTAAACTCTAGCCTGGTACCCAAAGTCTGATGCAACTATTTCCAAAACATCGAATTAAACTGTGTTCCTCTATCTGATACGATGGTCCTCAGAACTCCATGCAGACATACGATCCTGGTCATATATATCTTGGCCAACTTTGCACTCGTATAAGTAGTTTTCACTGGGATAAAGTGAGCCACTTTGGTCAAGCGATCAACCACTACCCAAATAGAATCATATCCTGATCATGTCCTGGGTAATCCTGTGATAAAATCCATGCCAAGTTTATCCCACTTCCATTCAGGTATCGGCATAGGCTGTAGTAGTCCTGCTGGCTTCTGAAGTTCTGCCTTCACTCTCTAGCATACATCGCATATTGCTACATACTCGGCAATATCCTTCTTCATACCGGTCCACCAGAAACGCTCCTTCAAATCCAAATACATCTTGGTGTTTCTGGGGTGAATCGAGTATGGTGAATCGTGAGCCTCCTGAAGTATTAACTTCCTGATCTCTGGGTCATTGGGCACATATATGCGATCCTCAAACCATAAAGTTTCGTGCTCATCCTCACGAAAACCTTTGGCTTTTCCTTTGATCATCCTCTCTTTTATCTCCGTAATCTCTTTATCAGTCTTCTAGGCTTCTTGGATCTTTCCCAACAATGTTGACTGAACCTCCAATGCAGCAACAAATCCTCTATGATCTATCTCCAAACGAAGTTCCCTGAGATCTTCGGCTAACTCATGGGGAATCCTCCGGTTAAGAGAGTATTAACATAACTCTTGCGACTCAATGCGTCTGCTACAACATTGGCCTTCCTGTGATAATGTAGCCTCATATCATAATCTTTTATAAGCTCCAACCATCTCCTTTGCCCGAGATTCAACTCCTTCTACGTGAAAATGTACTTCAAGCTCTTATGATCCGTGTATACATCACAACGGTTTCCAATAAGAAAATGTCTCCAGGTCTTGAGTGCATGCACTACGGCTGCTAACTCCAAATCATGCGTGGCATAATTTAACTCATGATGTCGAAGTTGTCGTGAGGCATAGGAAACAACTCTTCCGTCTTGCATAAGTACACCTCCAAGTCCTTGGCGAGAAGCGGCGCAATACACTTGGAAATCCTTGCGTATATCCGGAACAATTAGCACTGGGGCTGATACTAACTGTTTCTTCAACTCCTGAAAAGTAGCCTCACAGTCTTCGGTCCACTTAAACTTGGTGTCCTTCTTCAATAGCTCCGTCATGGGCTTCGCAATCTTGGAAAAATTCTCAATGAATCTTCGGTAATATCCTGCGAGTCCAAGAAAACTGCGGATCTCTCCAACTGAGGTGGGTGCCAACCACTCTGTGACAGACTGGACCTTGGTTGGATCTACTGCTATGCCTTCTCAGGATATAACATGTTCGAGAAATCCAACTTCTTTCAACCAAAACTCACATTTGCTGAACTTGGCATATAGCTGATGTTCCCTGAGCTTCTCGGGAACTAGTCACAGATGCTCCTTGTGTTCCTCTTCATTCTTCGAGTACACCAATATATCATCAATGAACACCACAACAAACTTATCCAAGAACTCCATGAACACCTTATTCATCATACTCATGAAATAGGCAGGGGCATTAGTCAATTCAAAAGACATAACCGTGTACTCATATAGCCCGTACCTTGTGGTGAAAGCTGTCTTAGGTATATCCTGTTCTCGGATCTTCAGTTGGTGATATCCTGATCGAAGATCGATCTTGGAGACTACTTTAGCTCCTTGCAACTGGTCAAACAAATCGTTAATCATCGGTATAGGGTACTTGTTCTTGATCGTCACCTCATTCAATGCACGATAATCAACAACCATCGTCAAATATCCATCCTTCTTCTCAACTAAGAGCACTGGGGCTCCCCACGGCGATGAGCTTGGTCGAATGTAACCTTTCTCCAATAAATCCTTAATATGCTTCTTAATTTCCTCCAGATCATTTGCGGGCATCCGATACGGTCTCTTCGATATTGGTCCGGTGCCTGGCGATAGCTCTATCAAAAACTCTATATCTCGATCTGGTGGCATGCCTGGTAGTTCCTCTGGAAAAACATCTGGATAATCCTTCACAACTGGTACTTCCTCCTGAACAACTCCCGAGAGTGAAATTACTTGAGTCCTCCTTAGCACATGCCGTGACACATACTTAATCTTTTTCCCTCAGGGGTGGGGAGAAGTATCGACCTACTAGCACAATCGATGTTCCCTCCATACTTCGATAACCAATTCATGCCTAGTATCACATCCAAACCTTGTGACTCCAAAATTATTAGGTCTGAGGGAAAAACGTGGCTGCCAATGGTTAAAGGTAACCGATCACACCATCCGCTGGCCATATACTCTGGCCCTGGCGAGCTTGCTAACATGGGCGACCTAAGGGCTAAAGTTGTCAATATAAACTTGTCCAAAAATCCCCTTGATATGTATGAATGCGATGCACCAGTGTCAAAAAGAACGAGAGCAGTAAATGACTTAATCAAAAACTTACCAATCACTACGTCCGGCTGCTCTTCAACCTCCTCCATGTTGATGTGGTTCACCTGACCTCGGGTGAAGGGGTTAGGTTTCTTTCTAGAGCTTCCATTACCATTACCATTCTTCATATTAGAACAATCATTGGCGTAGTGCCCAGTCTTCCCGCATTTGTAACAGGTAACGTGTCTCGGATCCTTCTTAGCGGGTGTAGCGGGGTTTGAACGGTTCTGACTGCTGCTTCCTCCATTCCCATTCCCATTCTTAGGGCCACTGTGATTATGTGAGCTTCCTCCATTGTGAGTGTGGCCTCCATGGTTATGGTGGGTATGTCCTCCCGAGTTCGGGGTAAAACGAGGCTTCTGCTGAGCTCCAAAGTTGTACTTCCCTTATCCATACTTCCTTTTGCGGCTCTGCTGCTTCTTGCTTTCAATCATAAGATGTCGGTGTACTAGAGTAGGGGTACCCTAGTATCCCGAACTCATGCACGGATAGTTGCAGCACCCCGCGGCAGGGCCGACTTGGTGACCGCCTGGATCCTCAGCAGCTCCTTTGGAGCCATTGAAGAACAAAGTAATCAAGACCCCGGCAAGAGGAGCTTGCCGGGAAGTCCACTCAGAGCACAAAGGAAACAAGGCCCCGACAAGAGGAGCTTGCCGGGAAGGCTTGGTGAGCGATAAGCTCCCGAGCGCGACAAGAACCTTGCCGCGGCAAGGTACTCGCCATGCAAGTGACCTCTCTTCATCTCCGCTTCCAGCTCACTCCGCCAACGTGTCACCACGGGCTCTCCCAAGCACGCTGCGTCGACGGGCTGTGCAGCCAGCCGGGAGCAGCG
Organism: Aegilops longissima; assembly: GCA_021605205.1. Lineage (NCBI taxonomy): Eukaryota > Viridiplantae > Streptophyta > Magnoliopsida > Poales > Poaceae > Aegilops > Aegilops longissima. Next base: position 257,520,947 of record CM038677.1, on the reverse strand, counting down.
ATAAGCGGCACCGACAAGCTACCATCGTGGCAAACGGAGGCGCACTTGACGGTCGCTGTTACATCGTTTCAGCGATCGAGACGGGCATTGATGACTCTTGTCCCTTGCCGTCAGAGTTAGGTATAGATTACTATACACTGTACAAAGCGGTGTACCAACCTATGTTTTTACTATCTTACCCTTGTCTACTTGTCACATGTGGTGACCCCTTGTGTCTATAAAAGGAGGCCCAAGTGCAACGTAGAAAGGGTTCGGTTCAGCTCCGGCTTAGTTCATCCTACCCATACGAGACCACGCTCAGGCTAGGTTTTGTAGCTCCCATTGCTCCCTAGCAAGAACACAAGATAATCCACAAAAGCAGCAGTAGGAGTATTATCTCTCCGGAGAGCTCGGCTGGGTAAATCTTCTCGTGTATCGCTCGATCCGCTTTTGTGCAATCTCCGCCCCGAACCACAAGGGACCCAGGGCCCATAGGTGTTCGTGGGACACGATCAGCTTCCCCGACATCTTTGGCGCGCCGTAGGGGCGCGAGGCTGCGCGAACTCGATCCAGCGCTTCACGCGAGCAGTTTCTTCATCAACATCTTCGTTAACATGGCGCCAAGAAGAAGTCTTGGCAGCAGCAGAGCCGTCTGCGTCCGAACCCACCACCACCGGAGCTGTCGGTGGGGGAACGCTGGCGAGGAACGGGCGCCGACGAGAGCCCACAACGCCGCCAGGTCCAAGGACAAGGCAGCGCAGCGTCGGGCGTCTGAATCCGCACCGCGCCCTTCTCAAGAGGCGCTGGACCGACAGCGCATGGTGCTCGCAGCACCATACGTCCGATAGATCAAGGCTGCCGAGGATCCGGGACCTCGAGAACCGCATGCGCTTGCCAAAGATGCCGGTACGAGAGTACGGTCAGGCGGGGGACGCTGCTCCTCCTAACTTGGTTAGGAGTCCGAGCACGTCTCGTTCTTCGCTCCGTACGCCATTGCCACCCACCACACCAGCAGAAGCCTTGGCAAGAGCTCAGCTACTTCTAGACTACCCTCCAACGGCTGACAAGATCGACGAATGGAGGGCCACAATCCAGAGCCTCATCGGCTTTGCTAACGACGACGTCCCGCGGCAACCAAGCGCCTCGCAGCCACGCAAGGCGACAAGGCATGAGCCGATGGATACGAGACTTGCGGGGGTGCAGCCACCGTACACTCCCCTTCCCGAAGGCCAAGATCGCCGACTCGCCGGATCCACCTCGACAGCGACTCCACAGCCTCATCGGATCCGCGAGCTCGTCGCGACCAGCACCAAGTTCTTCGAGAACGGCAAGAAGAGGACGCTCGAACCTGTATCGAGCGCCGAAGAGAAGCGCGTCGCCAATCCGACCAGCGCGTCGGGCCCACTGTCGATATGCATGCGCCAGGGGAACCAGCGACTTGTCAGACGCGTAGGTTGCCCTGCGCTCACCCGTGAGCTGCGGCAAGTCCGTGGCCCGACAAGAAAAACTTCAAGCCAGATGTGCCGGAGAAGTATGATGGCAGGACACACCCATCGGAGTTCCTCAAGATTTACACCATCGCGTGTGCAGGCTGCGGGGACGAGACGACAAGATCCTCGCCAACTACTTCCTCTAGTGCTCAAGCCAAACGCCGATCCTCGCTCATGCACTTGCCGGACAGCTCTATTTCTTCTTGGCAGATTTGTGCCACTGCTTGTTGGCGCCTTCACAGCGGCCACAAGCCTCATGGCCAGGAGAGTGACCTTCACCTACTCGCCCAGAAGGAAGGAGAGTCCCTGCGCAAATTCATACAGAGATTCAGCCGTGTGCATTACAACATCCGGGATGTCCACCCTGCCGTGGTGATCAGTGCATTCCATCAAAATGTGCGAAACCGCTGGATGAGGGAGGAGATGGCGATGTGCAAAGTGAAAGACGTCAGCGAGCTCTACGCCTGGTCGACAAGTGTGCACGCTACTGAAGAAGGAAGAAGACTCCCAGGAGAGAACGGGGAGCAGAATCCGCAAGGAGGAGATCGCCTGCAAGGAAGAGCCAAGGTGAAATAATGTAAAGAAGAAAACCAAGAAGTACTAGTTGTCGAGCAGTCCGCAAGCGGAGGTGGCGCCGACAAGGCTAAGGTTAGCGGCCCGCAAGGAGGTTGCCGCTGACGCTGACCGCCAAGCCGTGGCGGGCGCCGACAAGCCCGACAGCCCAACAAGCAAGATCAGAAGATCCACCGCACTAAGGGCCACGATCTCCAGAGCTGCAAGAAAGTCGAGCAGCTTGTTGAGCTACAGAAGCTGAATACGAGCGCGTAGACAAGGAGAAGGCCCAGGAGGGTGCAGGTGCAGCAAGTAAGAAGAGACCCGGCCGGGAGGACGCCAGCAGCAAGGCCAAGCAGCGGCAAGGTGATGACCTCCCCGCGGCCGCAACAAGGAAGAAGACGAAGATGAAGATGACGAGGACATGGAAGACGATAAAGCTGACGAGCAGGAGTTCCAGAAGGCAACAGAGGTCCTTTGCGTTGACGGTGGTGCGTCCCTCGCATACCTCACACCGCCAACTCAAACAATGGATGCGGAGGTCAACGCAGCAGTAACCATCCATAGAGTCACGCAAACCTCTCAAGTGGTCCAAGACGCCCATCATCTTTGACATTGAGGATCACCCCGATCGCATCATCGCGGTCGGGTGCTTGCCGATGTTGGTGTCTCCAACGATCCGCAACCTCAAGGTCACAAAGATGTTGGTTGACGGCGGGCCGCCTGAACCTAATCTCCTCTGCAGCGCTCCATAAGCTTCAAATCCCTCGACAACGAGCTCAAGAAACCGGTACTTTCCAAGGAATCAACCCAGAAGGAGCAAGCCCAAAGGGAAGATCACGCTGCCGTAACATTTGGCAGCGAGCTCAATTTCAGAACTGAGAGGGTCACGCTTGACGTTGCCGATTTCCCATTGCCCTGCAATGGCATACTTGGCCGCCCAAAGCCGCCAAGTTCATGGCCGCCTCATTATGCTTACAACTTACTCAAGATGCCCGCCCGATAAGCGCCATTTCTGTCCATGGCGACAAGAAGGATGCGCTTATCTGCGCCGACAAGATTTACCGGATGCAGCAGCAGCAGATAGCAAAACCACTTGCCGCTAAAGCTCCCGGGGAAGAAGAAGACCACCAAGTCCGGCGAGAGCTCGATGCCCACTCCGCAAGCGCACTCTTCGAGTGCTGCGCTACCGCTGAGGACGCACCATCGAGCTCCACCGCAAGTGCAAGAAGACGATGGAAGCTCCGCCAAGACCAAGAAGGTGCCCGCCAGGAGGACGGACGGTGGTACCTTCACCATCGCCACACACTTGACCCTAAATAGGAAGGCGAGCTCGCTGCTTTCTCTGGGGCGAATGTCGATGTGTTTGCATGGCAACCATCCGACATCCCCGTGCTCCTGTGAAAGTAATTGAGCACCACCTAGCTGTTCGTCCTCACGCCGCCCGGCCAAGCAAAAAGTTAGGAAACAAAAGGAGCGCCAAGAGTTCATAGCGAAGAAATCAAGAAGTTGGAAGCAGCAGGCCTTGTCGAGGAGTCCTCCATCCCACGTGGTTGGCCAATCCAGAGTTGTATCAAGAAGCAAATGGGAAATGGAGACTTTGTATTGACTTTACAGATGTTAATAAAGCTTGTCCCAAAGACCCATTTCCCTTGCCACGTATCGACCAGATTGTTGACTCCACGGCTGGATGTGATCTGCTTTCATTTCTTGATGCATATTCAGGATATCATCAGATCTTCATGGCAGAAGAGGATGAAGAGAAAACCGCATTCATTACACCATGTGGCACGTACTGCTTCATACGGATGCCTTTCGGTTTAAAGAATGCTGATTCAACATTTGCAAGAGTAGTCCACGATGCCTTTGAGCCACAAATACACAGAAATGTAGAAGCTTATATGGATGACATAGTGGTTAAGAGCAAGGACAAAGCAACTCTGATTCAGGATTTGGATGAGACATTTGCAAATCTGCGCAAAATCAACCTCAAGCTCAACCCCGAGAAGTGCGTGTTTGGAGTCCTTCCGCAAGCTTCTCGGTTCTTTGTATCTCAGGGGGAATCAAGCCAATCCCAACAAGATTAAGGCCATTGAGCAGATTGAAGCACCGGCGCCAAGGATGTCAAGGCTTGCCGGTTGCGTGGCTGCTCTCAAGAGGTTTATCTCTAAGTTCTGCTGAGCGCCTCGCCATTTTTCAAGATTTTGAAAAAGGCAGGTCCAATGAAATGGACTCGGGCGGAGGCTGCGCTGCAGGACTTGAAAAGATACATGTCCTCCACTCCAATACTTGTCGCACCTAAGCCACAAGAGAAGTTGCTGCTATATATAGCGCAACCAATCAAGTGGTTAGTGCTGCGTTAGTAGCGGAGAGGGAGGCGATGATGAGCCGCAACCGAGGCAGTGCATCCAATGACAAGCAGAGGCTTTCACCACAAGATCTGGTCCCGATAAGGCGATCAGCAGCAGGTTGCGATAAGACATGTAAAAAGATGGTGCAGCGCCCGCCACTACTTTGTCGGCCCTTCGCAGGGGCTAGATCAAGGTACTGCAAAAGTGTGAAGTTGCTTTTCGCCTCCTCATGGCCTCGAGAAAGCTGCGCCATTACTTCCAAGCACATGAGATAACAGTTGTCACTGCTTTCCGCTGAAGAGGATTTTGCAAAATCCGTAAGCAACAGTGTAATTGTCGAGTGGGCACTGGAACTGTCAAGCTTTGGTCTCAAGTTTGAAAGCACTTCAACTATCCAAAGCAGAGCATTGGCAGAATTTATAGCTGAGTGGACACCAACTCAAGATGAAGAAATTCCAGAGACGAGCATCCCCGTCGAGGAGGCAAATAAAGAGTGGCTGATGTACTTTGGTGGTGCTTTCTCGCTGCAAGGTGCCGGTGCCGGCATGCTGCTTATCGCACCCACCGGAGAGCACCTCAAGTACATAGTCCAGATGCACTTTCCCAAGGAACAAGCAACAAACAATACTGCAGAGTATGAAGGTTTGCTTGCCGGTCTCAGGATTGCGGTAGACCTTGGGATCAAGAAGCTCATTGTCAGGGGGGACTCGCAACTTGTCGTCCGCCAAGTAAATAAAGATTATCAAAGTCCGTTGATGGAAGCCTACGTCAATGAAGTGAGGAAGCTAGAAGAGCACTTTGAAGGCCTGCAAATGGAACACGTTCCAAGAGCTCAGAATGATAAAGCTGATGGCCTCTCCAAATGTGCCGCACTTAAGTTACATGTGGAACCAGGAATTTTGTGCTCAAGTCGACTCAGCCAACCGTAACACCATCAACGTGATGAGCAAGAAGAGAAAATTGGTTTCAGCGACTACTTTCCGCAGAGCTCCCTGGGCCGCCGCCAAGAAAGTCCCTAAAATCAATGCAATATCATCGAGGAGCAGTCGCTCCGAAAAACCCAAAGGGTTTGTTTCGTTGAAGCAGACGCCCCGACAAGCTTTGTTCCGCAAGCTTGCCGGGGATCATCAAGCTCCGGCAGAACCACAGGTCCTTGCCGTGGAAGCTGATGTTCCCGCAGTGGTAGACGAGCCTTTAGTCCTTGTTGTCGAGCCACGTGCCCAAAGATGGGCGCAATAAATCGCCCATTTTCTTCAGACAGAGAACTTCCCAAGAGCAAGAAGAAGCGGAAAAGTAGCCCGGCAGTCAAGTATGTACCAGTTTGTAGACAACATCCTGCATGTAAGAAGACTCAACGTGTGAAATTGAAGTGTATTTGCCGGAAGATGGATGTGTTGCTGGCGAGATACATGGAGGCATATGTGGTCACCACATTACAAGAAGAGCACTTGCCGCAAAGCTTCCGCAAGGTTTCTTCCGCCAGAGCCTCCAGATGCAACCGCACAAGTAACAAAGTGTGAAGCGCAAGGCCCATTCCAAACAGATACACCAACCAGCTCAAGCTCTCCAGACGATCCCTTTATCCTGGCCCTTCTCGGTCTGGGGCTCGACATCCTCGGCCCTTTCCCCGAAGTTGTCGGAGGCTTTGAGTACTTGTACGTCCGTAATCGACAAGTTCACAAAGTGGCCGGAAGTGGAACCAGTGAGGAAGGTGACAACAATCAGCAGTCAAGTTCTTCAGTCAATTGTTTGCCGCTTTGGGATCCCTAACAGAATCATCACCGACAATGGCACACAGCTTCACGAGCCGCACCTTCATGCAAAGACGCCCAAGATCTTGGCGCCAAGATCTGCTTTGTTTCTATCGCCATCCGAGAAGCAACGGTCAAGCGAGAGAGCAAACGCTGAAGTGCTGCGGGACTCAAGACCGAACTTTCGACAAGCTGCGCAAGTGCGGAAGAAATTGATCGAGCAGCTGCCGGTGGTTCTTGGTCGATCGTAACGACGCCAAATCGATCCACCGCCGACACCTTTCGCCTAGTCTACGGAGCAGAGGCAGTTCTCCCCACGGAACTCGATACGGGTCACCTCGAGTGCTCGCTATGATGAGCTCGAGCAAGAGCAGCTGCGACAAGATGACGCGTTGCTCTCGAGGAAGATCGTCTTCAGTGCTGCAGACGAGCTGCTCGCTATCAGCAAGCTTTGCGCCGCTACCATAGCCGCAGTTAATGCCGAAGCTTCGAGAAGGCGACCTTGTTCTTCGCCGCTCAATCCGCCAAGAATTCCAACAAGTTGACGCCAAGTGGGAAGGCCCTTATCGGGTGAAACGAGTCACTAGGCCCGACGTTGTCCGCTTTGAGACCAAGATGGCGCCCGTGAGCAATTCCTGGAATATATAGCATCTTCGCAGTTTTTCCCATATAGCGCGGTTTCCGAACCTGCTCCGCAACCACCCTTTGTACAAGTCTTGCCGCTGTTGCATGTAATCCTTTGTACAAAGCCGGGCGCAGCCCCTGCATCAAGAAAGCCTATGTGTTGCGCACAACTTATCAATACATGCTTTCATAATCTTATATGCATGTGTTTACTAACATTTTGTGCAGCATCCACACCCGTAGTTTATAACGAGCCACTAGGCTCCATAACTTTATTTTCTTCTTTCTTCTCAAACAAGAAGAAGGTTCATCCACCCACAAGTTAACCGGGGAAGGGAAGATAATAGTGTGGGCCGCCAAGCCGCCGAGGAACTGTCGCTTTGCCGAAATGGACAACAGAGAAGCTAAGTTGCTAAGTTTAAACGACCAGTTTTAAATTTTTAAGTTATCTTCCTCGAACGATAGTACTTTGTATGGAAAACATGTGCTGAGGAACCGACTCATGACTAGCTTGCGCCTTACTTTGTTTCGAGTCCGCCAACAACTTAAGTGTGTTGCAACTAGTTGCGATAAGGTTGCTTGTCGGAGGCGGCATCGCCAAAGAAGCATCAAGTTCCGTGACTCAGGCCATGCAAAGGTGTTCGACCGACAAGTTCCCCTAAAAGCGAGGGTATAAACATACAAGGAGAAATCGAGTAAAGGAAATAACATTGCATTCGATTGCCTAAGATAGTGTATATTACATAATAACTTGTCACGGATCTAATAGATTTTTTGCCTAAACATGATCTACAAATGACAAGAGAAAGATAAGCTTGGCGCCTAGTCCATGCGGTCGCCATCGAGCCTCTTGACTCCGGCCACCCCTGTCCACAATGGGTGCGATAAGGGCCTTGAGCGCCTAACGCCAGCAGATGGAGGCAAAGACTTGAGGACTTTGGTGAAATCGACGCCTGGGTTGGAAGGCCACTTTCATCAACACCTTCCGAGAGCCCCCAGCAGACTTGGCGCGACCTCCGCCAACTGCTTTGGGATCTCCTCCGAGTCAGCCAAGACCCACAAGATGCCTTTGAAGAATAGGCTGAGCTTGACGCTGGGTTGAGATTCTCGCCGGTGGAGTACCCAAGATCTGTCATCCCCAACTCCATCACTCATTATGGATACCGGCGGCGGTGTCCACAAGACCTTCGTCGTCCCAAGGCATTATGTTGTCTCAAGATTATTCTGGCGGTCACAAGATTCGACATCAACTCCTCGGTGGCCTTGATCTTTCCCAGCAGGCCCGCTTCCCGCCCTTGGTGCCATTCAACGCCTCCGCTGTGGTGGTCAGCTTCAGCCCAGATCCGCCTTTGACGCCCTTGGCGGCATCGATCTCCTTGATCTTTTCAAATAAGCGAACTTGCAGCTCGCCAAGGGTGTAGGCGTCCTTCTCACGCCGCTCAACCCGGCGACCTCCTCGGGCGCTTTCCCTCGAGGGTAGATTCTAGCTGAGCCACCTCGCCTCCAATTCCTTCTGGCGGCTCGGCAGCCACAAAGAAGATCCTTCGCCTCCGGCGGCTCACTGATCGCTTGCTCACAAGACGGCAAGATCTTCCTCATAGCTGCCGAGGTTGATCTTCCGCTGCGCCAGCTCACCTTCTCGCTGAGAGCTTCTCACCGGCGAGCCTCTACTCGCCTCGACTCGCCTCTTCTCCAAGATGAAGGCCGCAAGCTCCTCAAGAAGCTGCTCCCGCTACCGCTATATCTCGAGAGTTTTTTTGTTGGCGCCGCGAGCTCTTCCGCTTTCCAAATCAGCTCCCGCCTCGCGACAAGCGCCTCGACTCCAGCTTTGGCTTGCCGGGCGCGTAGAGCGACATCAACCTCCTTAGCAGCTGCTCCTCCTCAGCTCACCACTGCTGCTGCTCGGGCATCAACCAGCGCAGCCCGGCGGAGGCAAGCAGTTCCAAGATCGGGTCTCCCCTTCGGTCGGTGCCTGGAGCTTGATGCCCATGGGAGCTTAATAAAGACACCTCGCCGCCTTCGTAGGCGCCGGCTGGGGCTCTTCGAGTCTGGTGCGGCATCGGTGGCGGAGGATCGGCGGTCGGCAGCAGCTGGCGCCTCCTGGCCTCAGGCTGCCAAGGCGATCGCCAGATTCTCCCCAGCCTCAAGGCCAAAGAGCCTCGGCGGCCTCCTCACCGGCGGGCCCGCCACGCCAGCCTCCTCCTCCATGTTGGCGGCGTCGACATTGTCGCCATGAAGCGCCCTCCTCGCCGGGCAGCCTCGGCCTCCATCGGATCTCCGCAGTGGATCTGATGGTCAAGAAGAAAGAACAAGTCAAGCAAATGTTCAAAGAGAAGAACAGAAGAAAGAGAATCCAGGATGTTTTTCAAACAAGAAAATCACCCGCAATGGGATCTGCTGTCGCGGTCTCCACAACCGGAGGGTCGTCGGCGCTGGTCCTTGTCGGGAAGCTCCCTTGTCGAAGAGGCCTCCCTTGCCGGAGAGCGCCTCCCTGGCGGAGAGTTCTCCTTGGCGGCGAGTTGAAGCAAGCAGAACTTCGGGAGTGACCTCCTGCTTCCCGATGAGGCTGCTCGCTCCTACACAATTCAACAAACCAGATATCAAGAACGGAGAAGCACCCAAGCACACCCAACCATGAGAAGTATACCAAACACTTACGCTGGGCCAGCCGGGGCTGCTCATGAAGGTTTGCCGGTCCGCAAGGAGTTCCAGACGCGTCTCTGCCGCCATTGTGGGAATCATCCGAGACGACAACCACCGGGTCTTGGCCCTCTTCGACGCCCTCCGAGCTAGAAGGCCCCAAGAAGAAGGTTCAGAGTGAAGCCACGATATAAAATAAAGCAATAAATTGAGAATTACAAGCAACAATGACAAGATCTTACTCTTCCTCTTCTTCCTGAGCTGAGGGCGGAGAGATCAAATTCCGCCCGGGCGCATTTAATTGGAGGAGAAGATTCCCTGACGCTTGGCGGGTGCAGGGCCGCGAATCCGAAGACCCAGCGCCGCTGCGGATTTAATGAGGGCGCCCCGCTGCAATGGTGCTTGCCGCGGTGGAGCGCTGCTGGGCGGCGAGGCGGTTGTTGGACCGTATGCCACCCCGCCACTTCTCCGCTTTACGGAGGCGCTCTTTTGCGGGGCAGCGGCCTCCCTCGCAAGCTACTTGACGGCGGAGGAGAGGCGCCCGCAGGCTCGCTGCTCGCTGACGGCTCGGTCTCGCTCCTCCTCGGCGACGAACTCTTCTCGGTCGGCAAGGCTTGCCGCCTCGGCCGCCTCCGCCTCCTCGACAAGAACCCAAATATGCCGGTGGCAGCAGCCTCGCAGCCTCCTCCAACTCAGGCAATGCGCGCCATCTCCGATCGGTGGTGTCGCTGGTGAGCCGCTTCCGCTTGCCGGGCGCGATCGGCACTCTCCACCAGGTTGTCGAAGAACTGCTGCACGACGCCGCCGGCGGGCTCCTCGCTAGTTGGAACGATTCCATGGGAATCGCACAACGGCATTATCGCTGGATGCTGCTGCCGACGAGTTGTTGCACAAGGGCACAACTCCTCGCAACATGCACCACCCGGGTTATCCGCCAGTGCTTGAACAACTCCCGCTGCATGCCGCCAAGCTCCAAGGTAGTAAAATTCCACCAAACCCGGCGCAGCCTCATGATATCCGCCGCTCGAATTCCCAAGCAGGCCTCCTCTCTCCTGCAGGATGCAATGCGGCGCGGCGAAGTCCGCGCCAACTGCTCCAACGGTAAGCCCCGCTGTCGGAGACGCAAAATCCTGGTCACGACAATCTTCAACTTGTCGCCCTCCGCGCCAAGTTGCTCCAATCGCTGCCGCCAACTATGGGGGTCCGCATGCGGTGAAAGGCTGTGGCTCCTCTAAGATCCAACACCAGTCAGCTCTCCACTCCTCCCACTTGCTGCGCAACTCTCCGCCAAGATACGCTCTTCTTGCCAATCCTAGAGGTCCATGCACCTCCTCCCAAGCGGCCTCTCTCTCTACGCCGGGTGAGAAGTAGTGGTGGAAGAGTGCGACATTTGATGGACCCCGACAAAGTTCTCGCAGAGGTGTGCTAAAATGGCCATGGTGAGGATGGCGTTGGGGGTGAAGTCAAGGAGACGGAGGCCATATGTGTTCATGACATCACGTAAGAATTGAAAAGGGCGGACAGAGCCCGCAAAGGGAAGAAAATCGCTAAAAGGGGTACCCGATGGAGACTTTATCGACGTGGCGGCGGAGATCACCTCTCGCTGGTGGTACGCCGCCGCCGCACTGAAAAGGTAGTATAGCTCCCGCAGCTCCTTCCCTGCCGAGCAGAGGATCAAGAGGGCCCGCCTTCCGCAAGGCCATGAGCCGCCAAGGCCGGCCGATTTCACGCTTTTCCCTTGTCGGCCTTCGGAGCCATGGGGAGAGGTGGTGGAGGAAGTCGACGGCGCAGTGGCGCCGGTGGCAATGGAGGGGCGGAGCGCCGCCTCTTTGGGATCGAGGAGAAAGGGAAAGCGACGGGGTTTTCGATGTGACAAGAATGGCAGTGGGCGCCCCGCCTGCTCCCCGCTATAAAGGGAGAGGGACGGCTGCCCGGTTTTTTTCCATTAAAGAAAGCCCCACGATCTCCCCACGACGCCACGCCCCGTGCGTGACGCTCGTGGGAGGCGTAGGGACCAAGGCGAATAACGGCGAATCAAGACCACGCGTGCCCATGCACTGCTTTTGGGCCCGCCCAACAGAGCTCGGGCCACAGTGTGGCCCAGCCCGGGCTCTCTGTCCGCACTGGAGTAGGGGTACCCTAGTATCCTAACTCGCAGACGGACAGTTGCAGCACCACATGCAGGCCGACTTGGTGACCGCTCGATCCTCAAAGCTCCTTTGGAGCCATTCAAGAACAAAGTATCAGGACCCGCAAGAGGAGCTTGCCGGAAGTCCACTCAGAGCACAAAGGAATAAGGCCCCGCAAGAGGAGCTTGCGGGAAGGCTTGGTGAGCGATAAGCTCGAGCGACAAGAACCTTGCCGCGCAAGGTACTTCGCCATGCAAGTGACCTCTTCATCTCCGCTTCCAGCTCACCCGCCAACGTGTCACCACGGGCTCTCCCAAGCACGCTGTGGTCGACGGGCTGTGCAGCCAGCGGGAGCAGCGATAAGCGGCGCCGACAAGCTACCATCGTGGCAAACGGAGGCGCACTTGACGGTCCCTCATAATCGCTCAGCGATCGAGACGGGCATTGATGACTTTGTCCCTTGTCACGAGTTAGGTATAGATTATCGTGACACCGTATAAAGCGTGTACCAACCTATGTTTTTACTATCTTACCCTTGTCTACTTGTCACATGTGGTGACCCCTTGTGTCTATAAAAGGAGGCCCAAGTGCAACGTAGAAAGGGTTCGGTTCAGCTCCGCTTAGTTCATCCTACCCATACGAGACCACGCCAGCCTATGTTTTGTAGCTCCCATTGCTCCCTAGCAAGAACACAAGATAATCCACAAAAGCAGCAAGAGAGTATTATCTCCGAGAGCTCCGGCTGGGTAAATCTGCTCGTGTATCGCTCAATCCGCTCTTTGTGCAATCTCCGCCCCCCTCCGAACCACAAGGGACCCAGGTCCCATAGGTGTTCGTGGGACACGATCAGCTTCCCCGACATAAGAGCCTGGTCTACCAGCTCCTGATAGTTGGTGAATGTTGCCACCATTAACTGCGGCTCTCGATCTGCTGCTTCCTGTTTCACGGCATCTGTGGCCACATCATCTGGGGTGTAGCATGCTAACTTGATGAACTCATCCACGTAGTGCCCCACAGTATGGTTTCCCTGGCTTAAGTTGTGAAACTCATGCTTCTTCATACTCATAGCTCCAGCTGAAACATGTGCAGTGCGGAATGCTTGCTGAAACTGATCCCAAGTGACATTGGCCACGGGGAAAGTGGCGGTGTAATTCTCCCACCATGAGGCTGCGGGTCCATCCAATTGATGTGCGGCAAGACGCACCTTCTTAGCATCTGTGCAACCTGCTGTGGTCAGCTCTCTTCCAATCCTGCGGAGCCAGTCATCAGCAACAATCGGCTCGGTGCTACTGGAAAACACCAGCGGATTCAACCTCAGAAAACGGGCTAAGTTGTCCACATGGAGTGGTGGTGGTGGGGGAGGGTTGTTGCTGTTGTTGTTGCCTTGGTTCTGGACTAGCAACTGCATCAAGGCATTCTTCTGTTGGATCAACTGAGTGAGCTCCGGTGGAAAGACAAATCCGGGGTCACGTCTCGGAGGCACCTGATAGGTTTAGAGGGGTGAGAATAGAACAGAGTAGGGTCTAAAGAGAAAACACTACCCATATGAACATGGAACAAACACATTCATATCACACCACTCAATTCAAAACAAGATCATACAATCGATCTAAGCTACCGATATAAAAAAATACTCGGACTATTACTATATACATGGGGGAATACTACTGATAATATGGTGGTAAACTAGAAATTTTGATCGGTGGAAGACTTAATAATGTCAGCTCCGGCTTCGTCTTCATAATCATCATCACTTTCGGGGGGAGTCGGTGTCGTCGATGATGATGTAGTCTTCAGAACGGATGTCCACTTCAGGTTCGGGATCTCCCATGAATATTCCTAGCTTATTCTTCAGATCTTCATTCTTCTCCAATAGTACAATAATTTCCTCTTCGTATCCATCGTGTGTAGACTTGAGTTCCTCTTCCAGCTCCATGTTCTTGGTCAACACCTTCTTCATGTCTATCATGCTGGCACACATCTGGTTCTCCTGACGACGAATGTGCTGGTTTAACTCCTGGATGTAGGCTGCAATGGACTTGTCCCTCCTGGTGCTAATCATCTCCCATTGCTCATCTCAGCACCCGCATATCTGGTAGATAGTGTCATTAAGATCCTTGCTGTATACCTCGCCGATGCGTCCCATGGCAATGTGGGTGGCCATGCTCTTTCCTAGACTCCAGGTGGGTGCATCAAAGGAAAACTCTATGGGCTTAGTAACTAGCGCGAATGTCCTTCCTGGAACATGAACTCGAATCATCCAGCGCTCCTCTTCTGGTAAGGCGGCGGTGTAGGTCCTCGGTGAAGCTTGGTATTCCGATGCTCAAGTACCTAGTGACTTCCTTCAAGTGTCGTCCAAACGGGGTTTCATCATCTGGTTGAGTGAACTTGTTCGTCGGGTCCCGCCATCTATAGAGTAGAAAATGGAGAAGAGTCAGAAATGAGTAGATAAGAGTATCCTATGGCTTATCCTAGTGGTCATTTCCTACAGTCAACGTGTGCTCTCATACCAACTTGTAGCGATCTGACCTCAGACGGTCAAATCTCTATGTATAAGTGTCATCCCTGGATCGGTAATGCTGACACACACAGTACTCGAGGATCTATAACATAGTGCAATCACACATTATTACATCGAAACTCAAAGAGAGTACTTATTACAGTAATATGGCTGAAGGCCATCTAAATAAGATAATTGCGAAAGCATCCAAGATAAATGAGTCCATCAACTCCAACGGCATAGCTGAGTGCACGACAACGGCCTAGCGAACCTTAGTCTTTGTCTGAATACTCTGCAACATAATACGTTGCAGCCTGTGTAGGTCAACACATGGAATATGCTGGCAAGATAACACTATAGAGCAATGAACAAATAACAACTATCACTACATGCATATATGGCTGGTGGAGGCTCTATGGTTATCATTTGCATAAAGCTAGTTTTTCCCTACTACCAAGGAATATATTTTAATTAACTATAAAGTTTGTTGAAAACATTGAGAATGGTAACCCCATCTCAGTCCCAAATAAATAATCATTAACCCAATCAAATTAATTTAGTAAGTGTTGAGATCAAATCAACAATTCAAGTACCAGATACTCAAGATGTCCATAACCGTGGACACGACTAACCATGATTAGATTGTACACACTACAGAGGTTTGCACACTTTTCCCCACAAGACTCGATCTCCTCCGTTGGTTTTCTCGCACTACATGGTGTTTGAGAGACGGATAACCGAGACACTGTCTTTTAGAAGCATTAACTCTTGAAGACGGGTAGACCGTACCACCTACATCCCCTACATCTGCTTGTCTACCACTGTAAGAGGTCACGCAACATACTCAACTATGTCAGAGCCCATAATGGCTTGTGTCTGCACACGGAAGTTTCTAGCATGAATAATCATATAATCCCTTTGCGCCTGGGTGGCGAACCATAGGATGATCACACAGATGCCCTGGGATCTCCTTGGACAGCACTGGATTCCCCAGGTGCCCACAAACAATCCACCCAGATGTGTATTGAAGTATCCACCTTAAGTTATCCCTTAGTTCATAATAATAATACTCACATCTGTCATGAATCACTCAAACCACACCACGTCTACGAGCATAGCATAGCAAAGTAAAGCAAGCATAACGTAGTAACTCCCAAGGTTTGAATAAAGGTCAATAGGTTCTACCTCATCAACTACTTCCCAATACCCACATGTTAAACAGATCCTACTCATGCAATGTTTGAGGGTTGAAACTAGTGCATAAAAACATGGTAATAAAGGGATATGATCAAAGTGTTGCTTGCCTTGCTGACGATCTGAAAACCCTAGTGATTCGTAGTAGCAAGCCTCACACTCCGGAAACATTATCGTGAACAAACAATAGCATACATAAGCACTCAAGCATAAGATGCAAAGGTAAAACTCCAAATAAAACATCTAAACAGAAAGCACAAGTGAAGAGCTTCGATTTGCAAAAAGAATCAATCGAATCGGAGCTACGAAACTCAAACTGCGATCAAAAGAAGTTCGAATTCAAATCTGCATGAAACCAAATTTAAAATTTTCAAAACCATGTTCAAGTTGATTATCTGGACAAAGGGGAACAAGATGAAGATTTTGGCGTTGGTTTCACTGGATTAGATAAACGAGTAAAAAGTAACGAGGGTTTAAAGATCAGGGACTAATCTGTAAGAAAAGTATTCGTGGATAGGTCCCTGGCCGAAAATAAACAGAAAAAGAAAAATTTAACGAACGGACATTCGCTAACAGAACTAAACGAACGAATCTGTTCGGTAAAATGAACTAAATAGAGAACTCGCTAATTAACCTAATAAATAAAAAACGATCTAATCTAAACCGAAAAAAATGAACGAAAATCAAAAACGACGCCTTTTTACCGATCAACTACGGGCGGCGAATCCGGCGACCGGCGACGAGCGCCGCCAAGCGAGGCGAGGGCGGACTCTCACAAGGAAGGCAGCATGCGGCCTTGCAATGGGCTGGGCTTCGCCCAATGGTCGAAACCTAATAAATAAAAAACGATCTAATCTAAACCGAAAAAAATAAATTTCGCCCGAAGAAAAAAATCCAAAATATATATATATAAATTCTAAAAATACCAGAATTTTTTTTTCAAATATTCAAACCTAATATTTAGGACAAGATGAACATTTTTCTGGCCTAAAATGCAATTTGCAAAAATGCATATTTTTCTCTAATTCAAATAACATAGCAAATAAGATTACCAATAGATATAAAAATTTGATTTTAAATTTTCTTCTCCAATATTTCTCTTCTGTTGAAGAATTCATTTTATCTTCTCTCATTTATTTTTGTTATTTGAAATAATTGAGAGGAAATATTAAAATCAAATTGATCCTTTCTCCAAATTTGAAAATAAATTCAAATATGAAAATTTGTGAAACCTCCAACTATCTCCTTCGGTCCTTGAGTTGCTTAAGATTTCTAGGATCACAACCAAAAGCAAATAAAAAATATGATATGCATATGATGACCTATGTATAACATCCAAATTGAAAATTTGTTACAAGTATCTAGGTGACATTAGGGTTTTTGTTGATATGGGTCTTAAGGTGTTATTTTACTACGAACTCTAGGGCTGTTTGTGACACTTATAGGAATAGCCCAATGGATTGATCAGAAAGAATAACTTTGAGGTGGTTTTGTACACTACAGTAATCTCTTCGTTTGTTCTCCGCTATTAGTGACTTTGGAGTGACTCTTTGTTGCATGTTGAGGGATTGTTATATGATTTAATTATGTTATCATTGTTGAGAGAACTTGCACTAGTGAAAGTATGAACCCTAGGCCTTGTTTCCTAGCATTGCAATACCGTTTGCGCTCACTTTTACCACTTGCTACCTTGCTGTTTTTATATTTGCATATTACTAAAACCTATATCTACCATCCATATTGCACTTGTATCACCATCTCTTCGTCGAACTAGTGCACATATACAATTTACCATTGTATTGGGTGTGTTGGGGACACAAGAGACTCTTTGTTATTTGGTTGCAGGGTTGTTTGAGAGAGACCATATTCATCCTATGCCTCCCATGGATTGAGAAACCTTAGGTCATCCACTTGAGGGAAATTTGCAACTGTCCTACAAACCTCTGCACTTGGAAGCCCAACAACGTCTACAAGAAGAAGCTTGTGTAGTAGACATCACGTTTTGCAGACGCGAGAATACTCGGTTAAGTATGGCCTCGGAACGCAGATGTCATAGATATGATCAACATAGTGATGTTCACCATTGAAAACTGCATCTCACGTGATGATAGACATGGTTTTACTTGATATGGATCATGTGATCATTTAGATGACTAGGGATGTCTATCTATGGGTGTTCTTAAGTAATAAGATTAATTGAACTTAATTTATCATGAACTTAGTACCGATAGTTTTTGCATGTCTATGTTGTTAGAACAATGGCCCGTGCTACCGCTTTTAATTTAATGCATTCTAGAAAAAGTTGAAAGATGATGGTAGCAACTACCTGATCGGGTTCAGAATTCAGATTATCCTCATTGCTGCACAAAAGAATTACTTTTTGAGCACCGCTAGGTACAAGACCACAGAGAAACTCCGACGCTTTTGAATGTCCGAGAAAGCCGATGACTACTCGATAGTTCGATTGTTACGGCTTAGAAGGGACTTCAAAGACATTTTGAGCGTCATGGACATATGATATGGTCAGGGAATTGAAGTTAATTTTCAAGCAAATGCAATGATGAAGTATATAGCTTGGCATATACTTATCATTGATTTGAGTTAGTTATCATGATGATAGTGTCATTGACAGCTTTTCATCACTTCCACCGTTATAAAAGCGATGAACTATAATATCAGATGGATGATTCACTCTTCCGATGCTAAAGTTGAAGCAGAAATCAAGAAGAAATCATGATGGTTAACATCGTGATCGTTAATGCATTGCATGTTACCTCGATCTATCTTCGATTAGTTTTAGATGTGATCGAATATGTTATTTGCGCCGTGTTCATGCTCAACACTGTCAACAAATAACAATTATTTAGGTCTAAAACTAATCCCGAAGGTAGATGTAGAGGTAGCGTGCTAACGGCGATCACATCGACCTTGGAACCATTTCCAACGCCAAGATCGTCACCTTGTCCTTAGCCAATCTTCGCTTAATCAGAGCCCATGTTTCGAAAGTTGCAAATATGAGCAATGTAACCAAAGATCAAATACCCAAAGCGCTACTACGAGCATTAGTAAGGTCCACATCACTAACATGTATATCAAATATACCTTTCACTTTGCCATCCTTCTTATCCGCCAAATACTTGGGGAAGTTACGCCCAAAGGAATGCCCCTTTGCAAGAGAAGCACCCGCCTGTGCTTAGGTCCGCATTTGGGCTTCTTCCCGGGAGAAGCAACTTGCTTGTTATTCTTCTTGAAGTTACCCTTCTTTCCTTTGCCCTTTTTTCTTGAAACTACTGGTGTTGTTAACTATCAACACTTATGCTCCTTCTTGATTTCTACCTCTGCAGCCTTGAACATTGCGAAGAGCTCGGGAATCGTCTTGTTCATCCTTTGCATATTATAGTTCATCACGAAGCCTTTATAGATTGGTGGAAGTGATTGAAGAACTCACAATGACACTATCATTCGAAGATTAACTCCCAAATGAGTCAAGTGGTTATGGTACCCAGCATTCGAGTATGTGTTCACCGATGTAACTGTTCTCCATCTTGCAGCTATAAAACTTGTTGGAGACTTCATATCTCCTCAACTCGGCATTTGCTTGAATATTAACTTCAAATCCTGTAACATCTCATATGCTCTATGACGCTCAAAACGCCTTTGAAGTCCTGATTCTAAGCCGTAGCATGGCAATAATCGAACTATCGAGTAGTCATCGATTTAGCTTGCCGACGCTCATAATGTCCGAGTTGCTCTCGTAGAGGCCTTGCACCTAGCGGTGCATGAAGGACGAATTTTCCGTGCGTAAATGAGGATAATCTCGGTTACTTTAATTCAAATCCGTAGTTTCTACCATCATCTTTTAACTTAGCTTTCTCTAGGAACACATTAAAATTCAAGGCAACGGTAGCACGGGCCATTGATCCTCGTACATAGATATGCAAAAACTATCAGGACTAAGTCCATGATAAATTTAAGTTCAATTAATCATATTACTTAAGAACTCGCACTTAGATAGACATCCCTCGAGTCATCTAAATGATCACGTGATCCATATCCACTAAACCATGTCCGATCATCACGTGAGATGGAGTAGTTTTCAATGGTGAACATCTCTATGTTGATCATATCTACTATATGATTCATGTTCGACCTTTCGGTCTTAGTGTTCCAGGCCATGTCTGTACATGCTAGGCTCGTCAAGTTTAACCCGAGTATTCCGCACGTGCAAAACTGTCTTGCACCTGCTAGTATCGAACGAGAGCTTATCACACCCGATCATCACGTATGCCTCGGCACGACGCATTTAACTGTCACAACGGTGCATACTCAGGGAGAACACTTGTACCTTGAAATTTTAGTGAGGGATCATCTTATAATGCTACCGCCGTACTAAGCAAAATAAGATGCATAAAAGATAAACATCACATGCAATAAAAATATCTAACATGATATGGCCATCGTCATCTTGTGCCTTTGATCTCCATCTCCAAAGCACCATCATGATCTCCATCGTCACCGGCTTGACACCTTGATCTCCATCGTAGCATCGTTGTCGTCTCGCCAACTATTGCTTCTACAACTATCGCTAACACATAGTGATAAAGTAAAGCAATTACATGGCGATTGCATTTCATACAATAAAGCGACAACCATAAGGCTCCTGCCAGTTGCCGGTGACTTTTACAAAACATGATCATCTCATACAATAATGTATATCACATCATGTCTTGACCATATCACATTAAAACATGCCCTGGAAAAACAAGTTAGACGGCCTCTACTTTGTTGTTTCAAGATTTACATGGCTGCTATGGGCTTCTAGTAAGAACCGTTCTTACCTACGCATCAAAACCACAATGATTTTTTGTTAAGTGTGTTGTTTTAACCTTCAACAAGGACCGGCTGTAGTCAAATTCGATTCAACTAAAGTTGGAGAAACAGACACCCGCCAGCCACCTTTATGCAAAAAAAGTTGCATGTTTGTCGGTGGAACTGGTCTCATGAACGTGGTCATGTAAGGTTGGTCCAGGCCGCTTCATCCGACAATACGGCCGAATCAAAATAAGGCGTTGGTGGTAAGCAGTATGACTTTGATCGCCCTCAACTCTTTGTGTTCTACTCGTGCATATCATCTACGCATAGACCTGGCTCTGATACCACTGTTGGGGAACAAGAGGGGGAGAGTGTGTCCGCGTACCCTCATAGACCGAAAGCGGAAGCGTAGTATAACGCGGTTGATGTAGTCGAACGTCTTCGCGATCCAACTGATCAAGTACCGAACGTACGACACCTCCGAGTTCAGCACACGTTCATCTCGATGACGTCCCTCGACCTCTTGATCGAGCAAAGTGTCGAGGGATAGTTTCGTCAACATGACGGCGTGATGACGGTGATGGTGATGTGATCCACGCAGGGCTTCGCCTAAGCACTACGATAGTATGACCGGAGGAGTAAACAGTGGAGGGGGGCATTGCAGATGGATAAGAAACAATTGATGTGCTTTGGGGTGCCCCATGCCCCCGTATATAAAGGAGGGAGAGGAAGGAGGCCGGCCTAGGCGCGCCCCCAAGGGGGAGGAGTCCTAGGACTCCAAGTCCAATTCGCCCCCCCCCCCTCCTTCTTACCGAGGGGAAAAGGGGGAAGGAGAGGGAGAGGGAGAAGGAAAGGGGGGCCGCACCCCCTCCCCTTTTCCAATTCGGACTCCCCATGGGGGGCATGCCACCCCCTTGTGTGCTGCCCTCTCTCTCCCCTATGGCCCATGAGGCCCATTACTTTCCCTGGGGGGTTCCGGTAACCCCTCGGTACTCCGATAAATATCCGAATCACTCTGAAACCATTCCGGTGTCCGAATACTATCGTCCAATATATAAATCTTTACCTCTCGACCATTTCGAGACTCCTCTTCATGTTCGTGATCTCATCCGGGACTCCGAATAATCTTCGGTCACCAAAACACATAACTCATAATACAAATCGTCATCGAACGTTAAGCGTGCGGACCCTACGGGTTCGAGAACTATGTAGACATGACCGACACATATCTCCGATCAATAACCAACAGCGGAACCTAGATGCTCATATTGGTTCCCACATATTCTACGAAGATCTTTATCGGTCAAACCGCAGTGACAACATACATTATTCTCTTTGTCATCGGTATGTTACTCGCTCGAGATTCGATCGTCGGTATCCTCATACCTAGTTCAATCTCATTACCGACAAGTCTCTTTACTCATTCCGTAATGCATCATCCCGCAACTAACTCATTAGTCACATTGCTTGCAAGGCTTATCATGATGTGCATTACCGAGAGGGCCCAGAGATACCTCTACGATACTTGGAGTGACAATGCTAATCTCGATCTATGCCAACCCAACAAACACCTTCAAGACACCAGAGAGTATCTTTATAATCACCCGATTCGTTGCCAGGACGCTTTCATAGCACACAAGGTTTTCCTCCGTATTCGGAGTTGCATAATCTCATAGTCAAAGGAATATGTATAAGTCATGAACAAAGCAATGGCAATAAAACTTAAGGATCATTATGCTAATCTAATGGATGGGTCTTGTCCATCACATCATTCTCCTAATGATGTGATCCCGTTCATCAAATGACAACACATGTCTAGGGTTAGGAAACTTAACCATCTTTGATTAACGAGCTAGTCAAGTAGAGGCATACTAGGGACACTTTGTTTTTTCTATTTATTCACATATGTATCAAGTTTCCGGTTAATACAATTCTAGCATGAATAACTGAAAGTGCAACTATCCCTCGGTGGTTTTGGTAATTACTAACAACATATAGCTCATTGAACTAATGCTAATTCAAGATGACTATCTCAGGAAGTTCAATGTTTAGCATGGTATGGATTAGAAATATGGACCCCTCAAAATGCTAAGTTCACACATTGGCTCAAGCTCAAGACCCTACATTTCATTTTTTGTGATCCAAGATCACATTAAGTCCATAGGAAAAATCCAATACTATTAAAAGGGGATGAGGTGTTGCTTAATGGCTTGCTTGCTCCAAAATGCTTAATGATATGCTCCAAAAACCCTCAACCACTTTTTCATATCCACATATGTCCATAACCAAAAGTCAAACTCGGCCCCACCGATTTGCTCTATCCGGCGCCACCGAGTTCATTTGACATAGCCACTGCGAGAAACCCTAGTCACTTCGGTCTCACCGATAGGGATCTCGATCTCACCGAGATGGGATAGCAAACTCTCTGTTTCCCTTCGTAACATTTTGGTCCAACCGAGATGAGCGATCGGTGCACCGAGTTTGCAATGCAAACTCTCTGTTTCCCCTTC
Organism: Aegilops longissima; assembly: GCA_021605205.1. Classification (NCBI taxonomy): domain Eukaryota; kingdom Viridiplantae; phylum Streptophyta; class Magnoliopsida; order Poales; family Poaceae; genus Aegilops; species Aegilops longissima. The sequence goes on along the minus strand of CM038677.1, from coordinate 257,498,415 downwards.
ATAATGTTTCAGTCTCACCGAGATGAGAAAATCGGTCCCACCGAGTTTCCTGACCAACTCTCTGGTTAGCTTATTACTAAAGTCGGTCCCACCGAGTTTGTGTAATCGGTCTCACCGAGATTACGTTATGCCCTAACCCTAATGAAATCGGTCCGACCGAGTTGGCATGTTGGTCCCACCGAAAAGCCTAACATTCACATTTGTAACTAAATCAGTCTGACCGAGTTTTCTGATTCGGTACCACTAAGTTTGGTGAATTGTGTGTAATGGTTAGATTTTGTGTGGAGGCTATATATACCCCTCCACCCTCTCTTCATTCGCGAAGAGAGCCATCAGAACATGCCTACACTTCTAGCATACATTTTCTAAGAGAGAACCACCTACTCATGTGTTGAGATCAAGATATTCCATTCCAACCATATAAATCTTGATCTCTAGCCTTCTCCAAGTTGCTTTCCACTCAAATCATCTTTCCACCAAATCAAAATCCATGAGAGAGAGTTGGGTGTTGGGGAGACTATCATTTCAAGCACAAGAGCAAGGAGTTCTTCATCAACACACCATCTATTACCTTTTGGAGAGTGGTGTCTCCTAGATTGGTTAGGTGTCACTTGGGAGCCTCCATCAAGATTGTGGAGTTGAACCAAGGAGTTTGTACGGGCAAGGAGATCGCCTACTTCGTGAAGATATACCCTAGTGAGGCAAGTCCTTCGTGGGTGATGGCCATGGTTGGATAGACAAGGTTGCTTCTTCGTGGACCCTTCGTGGGTGGAGCCCTCCATGGACTCGCGCAACTATTACCCTACGTGGGTTGAAGTCTCCATCAACGTGGATGTACGATAGCACCACCTATCGGAACCACGCCAAAAATATCTGTGTCTACATTCCGTTTGCTCCCTCCAAACTCCTCCCTTTACCTTCATATGCAAATGTTTTACATTCCGTTGCTATACTCTTAGACTTGCATGTGTAGGTTGATTGCTTGACTTGTGCTAAGTTGCTAAAATCTGCCAAGACTTAAAATTGGGAAAAGGCTAGACTTTTATTTGGTCAACTAGTCTAATCACCCCCCTCTAGTTCGATCCTACAACTGGTATCAGAGCTTTGGTCTACATTTGCCTTGATTTCCATAGCTTTTGGTGATCATAGCCTTAGTTTCACAACCTAGGAGAGTATGGCGTCTAGCGAGGGAAATTACCACCGAGAGGTCCTTACTTTGATGGTACTAATTTTGCTAGTTGGAAGCATAAGATGAAAATGCATATTCTTGGACATAACCCCGCCGTTTGGGCTATTGTGTGTATTGGCTTGCAAGGTGAATTCTTTGAAGGGAGAAAACCGAACTGTGAAGTGATACATCCATTTTGCATCATGCTTTTATATTGATATTTATTGCATTATGGGTTGTTATTACACATTATGTAACAATACTTATGCCTTCTCTCTTATTTTACAAGGTTTACATGAAGAGGGAGAATGCCGACAGCTGGAAGTCTGGGCTAGAAAAGGAGCAAATATTAGAGACCTATTCTGCACAACTTCAAAAGTCCTGAAACTCCATGAAAGTCAGTTTTGGAATATATAAAAAATATTGGGCGAAGAAAGCACCAGAGGGGGGCCACACCCTGTCCACGAGGGTGGGGGCGCGCCCTACCCCCCTGGGCGCGCCCCTGCCTCATGGGCCCCCTGGCAGGCCTCCTGTGCCCATCTTTTGCTATATGAAGTCTTTCGCCCTGGAAAAAATCAGAAGGAAGCTTTCAGGTTGAAGTGTCGCCGTCTTGAGGCGGAACCTAGGCAAAACCAATCTAGGGCTCCAGCGGAGCTGTTCTGTCGGGGAAACACCCCCCCCCCCGGGAGGGGGAAATCGTCACCACCGTCATCACCATAGATCCTCTCATCGGGAGGGGGTCGATCTCCATCAACATCTTCACCAACACCATCTCCTCTCAAACCCTAGTTCATCTCTTGTATCAAATCTTCGTGTCAAAACCTCAGACTGGTACTTGTGGGTTGCTAGTAGTGTTGATTACTCCTTGTAGTTGATGCTAGTATAATTTATCATGTTGCTGATAGTCAGTGGGTAAGTAAGTCTTGTCCATTGTGTCCCTAAGAAGGGAGGTATTACTGTTGTTCCTAGTGATAAAGATGAATCGATCCCATAAAGAATTGTTACAGGTTATAGAATGGTAACTGATTTCTGTAAACTAAATAAAGCTACTAAAAAGGATCATTAGCCTTTACCTTTTATTGATCAAATGCTAGAAAGATTGTCCAAATATACCCATTTTTCTTTCTAGACGGTTATTCTGGTTTCTCTCAAATACCTGTGTCAAAAGAGGATCAAGAAAAGACCACTTTTACTTTCCCTTTCAGTACCTTTGCTTATAGACGTATGCCTTTTAGTTTATGTAATGCACCTGCTACCTTTCAAAGATGTATGACAACTATATTATCTAACTTTTGCGAAAAGATTGTTGAGGTTTTCATGGATGATTTTTTCGTATATGGAACTTCTTTTGATTATTGCTTAAGAAACCTTGATCGAGTTTTGCAGAGATGTGAAGAAACTAATCTTGTCTTGAATTGGGAGAACTGCCACTTTATGGTTAATGAAGGTATTGTCTTGGGGCATAAAATTTCTGAAAGAGGTATTGAAGTTGATAAAGCTAAAGTTGATGCTATTGAAAAGATGTTGTGTCCTAAGGACATCAAAGGTATGAGATGTTTCCTTGGTCATGCCGGTTTTTATAGGAGGTTCACTAAAGACTTCTCAAAAATTTCTAGGCCTCTGACTAATCTCTTACAAAAAGATGTTCCTTTTGTCTTTGATGATGATTGTGTAGAAGCATTTGAAATACTTAAGAAAGCTTTGATTTCCGCACCTATTGTTCAGCCACCTGATTGGAATTTACCATTTAAAATTATGTGTGATGCTAGTGATTATGCTGTAGGTGTTGTTCTAGGACAAAGAGTTGATAAGAAGTTAAATGTTATCCAATATGCTAGTAAAACTGTAGACAGTGCCAGATAAATTATGCTACTACTGAAAAATATTTTTTAGCAGTTGTATTTTCTTGTGATAAGTTCAGACCTTATATTGTTGATTCTAAAGTAACTGTTCACATTGATCATGCTGCTATTAAATATATTATGGAAAAGAAAGATGCTAAACCTAGACTTATTAGATGGGTTCTCCTACTACAAGAATTTGATTTGCATATTATTGATAGGAAGGGAGCTGAGAACCCCGTTGTAGACAACTTGTCTAGGTTAGAGAATGTTCTTGATGACCTACTCCCTATTGATGATAGCTTTCCTGATAAACAATTAGCTGTCATAAATGCTTCTCGTACTGCTCCATGGTATGCTGATTATGCCAATTACATTGTTGCTAAATTTATACCACCTAGTTTCACATACCAGCAAAAGAAAAAGTTTTTCTATGATTTAAGACATTACTTCTGGGATGACCCACACCTTTATAAAGGAGTAGATGGTGTTATTAGACGTTGTGTACCTGAGCATGAACTGGAACAGATCCTGCGCAAGTGTCACTCCGAGGCTTATGGAGGACACCATGCTGGAGATAGAACCGCGCATAAGGTATTGCAATCCGGTTTTTATTGGCCTACTCTTTTTAAAGATGCCCGTAAGTTTGTCTTGTCTTGTGATGAATGTCAAAGAATCGGTAATATTAGTACACATCAAGAAATGCCTATGAACTATTCACTTGTTATTGAACAATTTGATGTTTGGGGCTTTGATTATATGGGGTCGTTTCCTTCCTCTAATAGGTATACACATATTTTAGTTGTTGTTGATTACGTTACTGAGTGGGTAGAAGCTATTCCAACTAGTAGTTCTGATCATAACACCTCTATTAAGATGCTTAAAGAAGTTATTTTTCCGAGGTTTGGAGTCCCTAGATACTTAATGACTGATGGTGGTTCACATTTTATTCATGGTGCTTTTCATAAAATGCTTGCTAAGTATGATGTTAATCATAGAATTGCATCTCCATACCACCCACAGTCTAGTGGTCAAGTAGAACTGAGTAATACAGAGATTAAATTAATTCTGCAAAATACTGTTAATAGATCTAGAAAGAATTGGTCTAAGAAACTTGATGATGCATTATGGGCCTATGGGAATGTCTCCATATAAAATGGTTTATGGAAAAGCATGTCATTTACCTCTCGAACTAGAACATAAGGCATATTGGGCCATTAAAGAGCTCAATTATGATTTCAAACTTGCCAGTGAGAAGAGACTATTTGATATTAGCTCACTTGATGAAGGGAGAACTCAGGCCTATGAGAATGCCAGACTGTTCAAAGAAAAAGTTAAAAGATGGCATGACAAAAGGATACAAAAGCGTGAGTTTAATGTAGGTGATTATGTTTTGCTATACAACTCTCATCTAAGATTTTTTGCAAGAAAGCTCCTATCTAAATGGGAAGGTCCTTACGTTATCGAGGAGGTCTATCGTTCCAGTGCCATAAAAATCAACAACTTTGAAGGCACAAATCCGAAGGTGACGAACGGTCAAAGAATCAAACATTATATCTCAGGTAATCCCATAAATGTTGAAACTAATGTTATTGAAATCGTAACCCCGGAGGAATACATAAGGGACACTTTCTAGAACGTTTCAGACTCCGAAAAGGCATAGGTATGTGGTACGGTAAGTAAACCGACTCCAAAACGGTTCTAGTGGCAATTTCTCTCCGTTTTGAAATATTTAAGAAAAGAGGAAAATAAGACGTAGTCCGGGAAGGACACAAGGCATCCATGAGGGTGGAGGGCGCGCCCTACCCCTTGGGCGCGCCCCCTGCCTCGTGGGCACCTCGTGTGCTCTGCAGACTCCGTTTTCTTGCATGATACTTCTTTTGGTCAGTAAAAATTCATTATATAATCTCCTGAAGGTTTTGATCACCGTACCACGCAAATATCCTCTATTTTTGTGCCGAGCTGTTTTTCTGACAGATCTAGATCATCATGACGTCTTCAAACGCCCCAAGGACAAGTTTTACGAGAAGGTTGCTACCTCTTGAGCTTGCGTTGGTTTTTCCCTTGAAGAGGAAAGGGTGATGAAGCAAAGTAGCGTAAGTATTTCCCTCAGTTTTTGAGAACCAAGGTATCAATCCAGTAGGAGATTACACGCAAGTCGACTCGTACCAACACAAAAAAATAAGAACCTTGCAACCAATGCGATAAAGGGGTTGTCAATCCCTTCACGGCCACTTGCAAAAGTGAGATCTGATAGAGATAATAAGATAAATATTTTTGGTATTTTTATGATAAAGATTGCAAAGTAAAATAGATTGGAAACTTATATGATAGATAATAGACCCGGGGGCCATAGGTTTCACTAGTGGCTTCTCTCAAGATAGCATAAGTATTACGATGGGTGAACAAATTACTGTCGAGCAATTGATAGAAAAGTGCATAATTATGAGAATATCTAGGCATGATCATGTATATAGGCATCACGTCCGCGACAAGTAGACCGAAACGATTCTTCATCTACTACTACTACTCCACACATCGACCGCTATCCAGCATGCATCTAGAGTATTAAGTTCATAAGAACAGCTTAACACATTAGGTAAGATGACATGATGTAGAGGAATAAACTCAAGCTTGGCCTCCTCGCTTAATGTGTTAATCTGTTCTCCCTGCCTCGTGGCCTCCTTGCTTCTTTCTTGACTACCACTCCAAGTCCTCTGGATCATGTTTGTTCCAAAAATAACTCTCCCGAAGGTTTCATTCTGTGTGGATTCCGTTTGATATTCCTTTTGTGCGAAACACTGAAATAGGCAAAAAAACAGCAATTTGCACTGGGCCTTCAGTAAATAGGTTAGTCCCAAAAATAATATAAAAGTGCTTAGTAAATCCCATTAAACATCCAAAACAGATAATATAATAGCATGGAACAATAAAAAATTATAGATACGTTGGAGACGTATCAAGCATCCCCAAGCTTAATTCCTGCTCATCCTTGAGTAGGTAAATGATAAAAACAGAATTTTTGATGTGGAATGCTACCTAGCATAATTCTCAATGTAATTTCCTTTATTGTAGCATGAATGTTCTGATCCGAAAGATTCAAGATAAAAGTTTAATATTGACATAAAAATAATAATACTTCAAGCATACTAACAAAGCAATCATATCTTCTCAAAATAACATGGCCAAAGAAAGTTATCCCTACAAAATCATATAGTCTGGCTATGCTCTATCTTCATCACACAAAGTATTTAATCATGCACAACCCCGATGACAAGCCAAGCAATTGTTTCATACTTTTGATGTTCTCAAACTTTTTCAATCTTCACGCAATATATGAGCGTGAGCCATGGACATAGCACTATATGTGGAATAGAATGGTGGTTGTGGAGAAGACAAAAAGGAGAAGATAGTCTCACATCAACTAAGCGTATCAACGGGCTATGGAGATGCCCATCAATAGATATCAATGTGAGCGAGTAGGGATTTTGTAACATCCCAAATTTTCAATTTGGAATGTTATACATTAGGTCATCATGCATATCATATTTTTCTCGCATTTTCCGATCCTAGAAAATTTCACGCAACTCAAGGACCCTCGGAGAGAGTTGGAGATTTCATTATTTTCATATTTGAGATTTCTCAAATTTTGAAAATGGGATCATTTGGATTTATTTATTTATCTTCAATAGTTTTTCCGATATAAAAAGTTAAGAGAGGGAATAATATGACTTTCCCAACATTTAGGAAAAATGAAGATATTCTAAATAAATCAAATTTTGGTTTTGAGGATTTATTTGCTTTAGGTAAAAATGAGCATTTTAAAAAAATATGCATATTTGCCCGTTTTTAAAGTTCATTTTGTTCGACTCATTTTTAGGAGTCGGGGAAAATTAATTTTATTAAATTTGGAGTTCGTTTGGTTTTATTTTAAATTCGATTCGTTTTTGTTTAAAAAAAAAAATTCACACACTTTGGCCTGGGCCAGCCCAGCCCAGGCCCAGCCGCCACCGCCTGCCCATCTCCCTCCTCTCAGCTGACGCACAAGACTCCGCCGCCGCCGCTCCCCGCCCGCCGTGTCGGCTCGGACCACCCGCCGCCGCCTTGCCCTTCCCCAAGGCAACCCTCCTTTTATACCGCCCACCCCCCCTCTCTCCTCATCCCGCCCCGCCCTCCCCGAGCCGCCGCCTTCCACCCGCCCGAGGCCGCCTTGCCCCGCCGTCGCCGAGCCTCTCGCCGCCTCGCCGCCTCCCGACCCTCCCGACCCCCTGACCCGCCGAGCCCCACCGAGCCCCGCCAGAGGTAGCCGCCAAGAAACCCCTCCCCGATCCGGTTTTTTTAGAAAACCCGATCCGTTTTTTTTGAGATGTTCGGTTTATTTTAAAGAAAACCCTAGATGGTTTTTTTTTTTTTTTCGGTTTTCTTATTTAGTGAACGTCACGAACCGCTCGCTTTCAATGAACGTGTTCGTTGGATTAGTTCTGTTAACGAACGCTCGTTGTTTAATCCGTTCGCGTTTTCTTTTAATCGGATTTAATCCGTTATTTTTCCGATTCGATTTCGATCCGATTTTCAAATCTGTTTATTTTCTCGCTCGCTTATCGGAATCGTGATTCAAGCGCTGGAGTTTCGTTCTAAACCGCCGTTCCGACTAACCTACTTACACAGAGTTTTGCTACTGTAAAATTTTGACCTAGTTTCAGATTGTTAAACCGAGTCGTTCTCTCTCGAAGTTTCGACTTTCGATGCTTTATTTGATTCGATTCTTTTGCAACCAGGGTTCTTAAGTTGAACTCTCCGGTTAGATCTTTTATTCGAGTTTTCCTGTGCATTAGATGAGTACTTATTGTATGCTTGTTGTTTGTCCGCTAGATCACCCGGAGTGCGCCGCTTGTTACTTCAATCTCTAGGTCTCATGGATCATCGAAGAAGGCAAGTAACACTTGATCATACCTTTTCTACTACCCAGTTTTTATGCATTAGATCAACCCTCAACCACTTGCATGTTTAGGATCTAATTAAATTGTGGGTTTGGGAAGTAGATTGAGGTAGTACCTATTACGTGTTTTACTTATGAAACCTTGGGAGTTACTTCTACGTTTGCTTTTATGCCATGCTATGCTAGTAGACATGGATTGGGTGAGTGAATATCCATGATGATGTGAGATTGTTAATTAATGGTTTATCTAAGGTGGCAACCCAAACACACATCTGGGTGGATTGAGGCACTGGTTTCTATCAGACTTGCTCAGATTTCTTCGGACCGCCACCCGTGCTCTAAGGGATCATAAGATTATTCAAACTGAAACTTCCGTAGCAGCCACAAGCCAATTATGGGCTCATGAGTTGACTAAGTTGTGCGAACTCTTACGGTAGGCTAGCTGATGTAGGGGATGTAGGTTGGTACGGTCTACCCACGTGTAAGGTGCTAGCGCTTCGAAAGACTATGTCTCGGCCATCCGCTTCTCAAACACCATGTAGTGCGAGAACCAAGCGGAGGCGATCGAGTCTTGTGGGGAAAAGTGCAAAACCTCTGCAGAGTGTATAAACAAATCATGATTAGCCGTGTCCCCGTTATGGACGTTTTGAGTATCCGTAATTGAATATCATGTGAATCTCAACATGTTACTTCTAATAAATGTTATTGGGATTTTGATGAGTACTTTTAATTGGGATTGAGGATGTGTCAACCATTCTCAATGTTTAACAACCACCATGATAGTTAAATAAAATTATTCCTTTGTAGTAGGGAAAACTAGCTTTATGCAAAATGTAACGTGAGAGCCTTACCACCAGCCATATATGCATGTAGTATAGGCTTATTCCTTCATTGCTCTTTATGTGTTACATTGCCAAGATATTCCATGTGTCGACCCGTGTTGGCTGCAACTTTTCACGCTATGCACTTTTCGCATTTACGAGTAAGGTGTTAGGTCGTGGTTCTATACTCGATGATGCCGATGGAGTTGATGGACTCACTTATCTTCCAAGCCTTCCCGTTATTATTAGATGGCCTTAAGCCATATTATTGTATTAAGTTCCTTTGTGGACAACGATGTAATAAGTGTGTGATTGCTACTCGCTATAAATCCTTCAAGTCTCGTGTGTGGTGTCGATTATCGATCCAGTGGATGACATCGAGCACGAGACTTGATCCATTCGGTCTGGTCGTTCTGAGAGAATGGTATCGAGCACACTGTTGGTATAGGACACGACCACTAAGATAAAGCCATAGATCACTACTCTCTTCTCATTTTCTAACTCCTCATCTTTTCTACTCTTAGGATGACGGACGCCAAGATCAAGTACACCCAACCGATGAAGGCACACCTTTGGATTTCACTTGAAGGAAGTTACCAAGCACACGAACATTGGACTACCCAGCTTCACCGAACTTTCAACGCCACTCTGCTCAAAAGGAGCGCCGAAGATTCAAGCTCACGCTCCAAGAAGGACATTCGCCCCAATCACCAAGCCTATAGATAGTGTTTTCATTGCACCAACTTGAGTCCAGGAAAGAGCATGGCAGCTCACATCACCATGGGACGATTGGAGAAGTTTATCAAGAAGACCTCAAGGACACTATCTACCAGATTTATGGACGCCGAGATGACAAATGGGACATAGTCAAGACCAAGAAGGATAGGTCCATTGCAGCTTTCATCCAGAGTTAAACCAAAGACATTCGGCGCCAGGAGAACCAAATGTGCAATGATATGTTGGAGTTGCGAATGCAAAGGAAGGATTATCGAATGGAAGGAGAACTAAAGACTACACGCAAGAACTACATGGACGAGATCGTAGCTCGGCAAGACACAATAACGATCTTAAGTACGAGATCAAGAACTCAAGAAGAAGTTGGCGCCGAAATGAAGACCAAGATGTCGGTTGCTCAAGCGACTACATCAACATCGATTTACACCAATTGGATCCAAGTGAACCCGACTTTGAAGACAAAGTCGGAGCAGACATCATGGAGTCTTCCACCGTTCAAATTAGTAGAAGTCCCCACATATTAGTAGTATTCCTCCATGTAAATATTATAGCACACGACTTTTGCGATAGTTAGATTGTTGTAAGCTCTTTGTTTGATTGAATGAAGTGATTTTGTGTGCATTTGCTCATGTGCATTTGGGTAGTGATTCCCTTAGACCTCAATCTATTCTAAATTCTCGCCTTTTCTAAACCCATCGATGCCTCCGAGACGCGACCCGGTTCGCTTTTCCGCCAGAGATCACCCAACTGATTCAGCAGAGAATACCTGATTCAAACATTGGTGCAAAACCAGGGCAACAACAACAACAACAACAACAACAACCCACCGCCACCACCACCGCAGATCACCCGACTCGCTTTCCTTAGATGAATCCGCCGTGTATTCTAGTAGCACCGAGCCGATTGTGGCGTATGATTGGCTCCGCAAGATAGGAAGGAGTTGACCACCGCAGGATGCATGATGGTGAAAGAGTGAAGTTTGCAGACATCAGCTTGAAGGACCCGCAGCAAAGATGGTGGGAGAATTTTACAGCCACTTACCCGTAGACACCGCCACGTGGGATCGGTTTCAAGAAGCTTTTCAGACCGCCCATGTTTCAGCAGGAGCTATGGCTATGAAGAAGCGTGAGTTTATAACTTACGCCAAGGAGGAAGGACTGTTGGCGATGCGTGGATGACTTTAGTAAATTAGCACGTTATGCCCCGGATGACGTTACTACGACGCCGCTAAACAGAGAAGTTTCTAGAAGGACTGAATGATGAGTTCAAGATGCCGTTGATGGTAGCAAGTTTCAACAACTACCAGGAGTTGGTAGACCGAGCCCTCATGATTGAAGGAAAGCAGCACAAATTGAGAACCGCAAGAGAAAGTATGGACAGGGAAGTATAACTCGAGCCCAATGAAGCCTCGTTATACCCCTAAATCAGGAATTCAGTTTCAGCATACCCATGGAGGAGGTAATTCAGATAACCATAATGCACTAAGAATGGGAACGGAATGGAGGAAGCAATGGACAGAACCGCACCAACCCGTCAACACCATCCAAGGTAGACCTGAGTCACATTACTTGTTTTAAGTGCCGCAAGACGGGCATTATGCCAATGACTATCCCGTAGGCGAATGGAAATGACAATGGAAGTTCGAAAGAAGCCCAACCCTTTCAACAGGGGATGGGTGAACCACATTGATGTGGAGGAGGTTGAAGATCAGCCGATGCAAGAATCGGTAAGTTTTTGGTTAAGTCATTTATCTGCAGCTTGTTCTTTTCGACATTGGTGCATCACATTCATACATATCAAGGGATTTGTGGATAAGTACAAGTTACCGACCCAAGCCCTTAGGTCACCCATGCTAGTAACCTCACCCGAGCAGAGTACATGGCTAGTAAATGGTGTGATCGATCGCCATTAAGGATTGGACACTATGTTTTCCCCTCGCACCTAATAGTTCGGAATTCCAAGGATTGGATGTGATATTAGGAATGGATTGGCTATCAAGGTATGGAGGAAACATAGATTGCTCCACTAACTCAATTTTGCTCACCACACCGTAAGGAAGAAGGATCAAGTATGTATCACGGCACGAGCCGAGGAGAGCACAAGTTAATTGCTTATCGGGAGTGGTGCGGAAGAAGTACCAGGTGAAGGATTTTCCGATGTATTTCCTAAGAGTTGCTGTGAATGCCACCGGATAGAGACATTGAGTTTTTGATCGAGCTGTTGCGTGAACAGGCCCGATATCGAAGCGACCGTCTGTGATGCCAAAGACAGGATTTGGCGAAATCAAGAAGCAAATTAAGGAACTATTGGATAAAGGTTTTATTCGCCCAAGTTCTTCACCTTGGGGATCACCCGTTTTGTTAGTGGAGAAGAAGGATGGATCGTTAAGAATGGTTGTTGATTATCGTGGATTGAATGAAGTCACAATCAAGAACAAGTACCCACTGCCTATGATAAATGATCTATTTGACCATTTGCAAGGAGCTAAGGTGTTTTCCAAGATCGATTTACGATCAGGGTACCATCAGTTGAAGATTCAGGAGCAAGACATACCCAAGACAGCGTTTACCACGAGATATGGACTGTATGAGTATACCGTTATGTCTTTTGGACTGATTAACGCACCAGCCTATTTCATGAACCTGATGAACAAAGTGTTTATGGAGTTTTTGGATAAGTTCGTCGTGGTGTTCATTGATGACATTTTGATTTTTTTCGAAGAATGAAGAGGAACACAAGGAACATTTGCGATTGGTTTTGGAGAAACCGAGGAACACCAGCTTGTATGCCAAGTTCAAAGAAGTGTGAGTTTTGGCTAAAGGAAGTTGGATTTCTGGACATGTTATATCCGGAGAAGGAATAGCAGCTTGACCCCACAAAGGTTGAGACCGTAACCAAATGGGAAGCACCAACGACAGTTGAGAGATTCGAGTTTCCTTGGACTCGCAGGATACTACCAAGATTCATTGAGAATTTCTCAAGAATTGCTAAACCTATGACTGAATTGTTGAAGAAGGAAAACAAATTCATATGGACCGAGGACCGTGAGGCAAGTTTCCGGAGTTGAAGAAAAGATTGGTTACCTCACCAGTTTGATATTGCCGGATCGGACTAAGGATTATGAGGTGTATTGCGGCGCTCACGCCAAGGACTTGGAGCAGTGCTTATGCAGGAAGGAAGAGTTGTTTCAGACGCTTCACGACAACTTAAGCCCCATGAGTTGAATTATGCCACACATGATTTGGAGTTAGCAGCCGTTGTGCATGCCTTGAAGACATGGAGACATTTTCTCATTGGAAATCATTGTGAAGTATATACGGATCACAAGAGTTTGAAGTACATCTTCACACAGAAGGAATTGAATCTCAGGCAAAGGAGATGGTTAGAGCTTATCAAGGATTACGATATGAGATTGCATTATCACCCCGGAAAGGCTAATGTCGTAGCAGACGCATTGAGCCGTAAGAGCCACGTCAATACCCTAATGATGGGAGGGATACCAAATGAGTTAGCCGAGGACCTTCGAGAGCTATGTTTGGAAATAGTTCCAGAGGCTATGTAGCAGCATTGGAGATTCAATCGACCACGATGGACAAAATCGAGAAGCCCAAAAGGCGATAAGGAAGTTGCCTCTATAAAGGAGAAAATGAGCAAAGGAAAAGCTAAAGGATTTCGTGAGGATGAGCACGATACCCTATGGTTTGAAGACCGTGTTTATGTGCCCAATGACCCGTAAATCGGGAAGTTGATTTTGCAAGAAGCCCATGATTCACCTTATTCGATTCACCCAGAAATACCAAGATGTATTTGGATTTGAAGAATACTTTCGGTGGACCGGAATGAAGAAGGATATTGCGGAATATGTAGCAGTTTGCGATGTATGTCGAAAGTAAAAGCAGAGCATCGAAGCCAGCGAGGATTGTTACAACCATTGCCGATACCGAATGGAAGTGGGATAAACTAGGCATGGATTTCATCACAGGTTTGCCAAAGACTCGCTCAGGATATGACTCGATTTGGGTCATAGTCGATCGCTTGACGAAGGTAGCTCATTTCATTCCATCAAGACTACCTATAGCAGTGCTAAGTTGGCAAAGATATACATGACCAGAATTGTGTGTTTACACGGAGTTCCGAGGAGCATCGACGATAGAGGAACCCAATTTACCTCGAAATTTTGGAACCAGTTACACGAAACATTGGGAACTAGATTGAATTCAAGACAGCTTTCCACCCACGTAATCGATGGATGATGAGAGAGAGTCAATCAGATTTTGGAGGATATGTCGAGAGCTTGTGCACTAGATTATGGATCTAGTTGGGATGATAATTTGTCAGATGCAGAATTTTCCTACAACAACAGCTACCAAACCAGCTTGAAGATGGCACCTTTTGAGGCTCTATATGGAAGAAGGTGCGGACACCGTTGTCATGGGACTAAACCGAGATCGCCGGTTGTTTGGACCAGATTTGATTAAGGAGTCGAATGTAGGTTGTTGATTCGAGACAGGCTCAAGGTAGCCCACCTGCATAAAAGAGCTATGCAGATTCAAAGCGCAGCGATTGAGTATGAAGTTGGAGACAGAGTATATCTTAGAGTATCCCCGCTTGAGGAGTTAAGCGTTTTGGAGTTAAAGGAAAGTTAGCCCCACGCTTCGTTGGACCATACAAGATTTTGCAACGCATGGGAGAAGTTGCTTATAAGTTGGAATTGCGGTAAGGACTGTCGGGAGTTCATGATGTATTCCATGTTTCTCGATTGAAGAAATGTCACCCCGAGATAGTAGAGGTACCGTTAAGAGACACAAGTGCACCGGAAGCAATTCAGTTGAAGGATGATTTAACATATGAGGAAAAACCGTTAAGATTCTCGATTATGCTAGCAGAGTTACCCGCAGCAAGGTTATCAAGTTTTGCAAAGTTCAATTGGAGCCACCACACCGAGGATGAAGCCACCGGGAAAGAGAGGAAGTTTTTCTTAAGGACCACCTCACCTATTTTCTAGTTAACCCAATCTCGAGGGCTAGATTCATCTTAAGGGTAGGTTTGTAACATCCCAAATTTTCAATTTGGAATGTTATACATTAGGTCATCATGCATATCATATTTTTCTCGCATTTTCCGATCCTAGAAAATTTAACGCAACTCAAGGACCCTCGGAGAGTTGAGATTTCATTATTTTCATATTTGAGATTTCTCAAATTTTGAAAATGGGATCATTTGATTTATTTATTTATCTTCAAAAGTTTTTCCGATATAAAAGTTAAGAGAGGGAATAATATGACTTTCCCAACATTTAGGAAAAATGAAGATATTCTAAATAAATCAAATTTTGGTTTTGAGGATTTATTTGCTTTAGGTAAAATGAGCATTTTAAAAAATATGCATATTTGCCTGCTTTTAAAGTTCATTTTGTTCGACTCATTTTAGGAGTCGGGAAAATTAATTTTTTAAATTCGAGTTCGTTTGGTTTTATTTTAAATTGATTCGCTTTTGTTAAAAAAAAAATGCGCCTCCCGCTTTTGGCCAAGGCCCACTGCCCGATCGCCACCGCCTGCCCATCTCCTCTCTCCTCACGCGGACTCCGCCGCAAGACGCCGCCTTGCCACCCGTGTCCGGCTCGGACACGCCGCCCGCCTTGCCCCTTCCCAAGGCACCCCCTCCTTTTATACCGCCACCCCCCTCTCCTCATCCCACCCGCCCCCTCCCCGAGCCGCTGCCGCCTTCCACCCGCCCGCCGCCGCCTCCCGCCGTCGCCGAGCCTCGCCGCCTCACCGACCCCTCCCGACCTCGCGGACCCGCCGCCACCCCCCCGAGCCTCACGAGCCCATGAGCCCTCCGAGGTAGCCGCCGCCAAGAACCCCTCCCGATTCGGTTTCTTTAGAAAACCCGATCCGTTTTTTTTGAGATGTTCGGTTTTTTTTAAAAAAAAAAAGAAAAACCCTAGATGGTTTTTTTTATTTTTTTTCGGTTTTCTTATTTAGTGAACGTTCACCGAACCATTCGTTTCAATGAACGTGTTCGTTGGATTAGTTCTGTTAACGAACATTCGTTGTTTAATCCTTTCATCGTTTTCTTTTAATCGGATTTAATCCGTTATTTTTCTGATTCGATTTCCGATCCGATTTTCAAATCTGTTTATTTTCTCGCCGCTTATCGGAATCGTGATTCAAGCGCTGGAGTTTCGCTATAAACCGCCGTTCCGACTAACCTACTTACACAGAGTTTTGCTACTGTAAAATTTTGACCTAGTTTCAGATTGTTAAACCGAGTCGTTCTCTCTCGAGTTTCGACTTTCGATGCTTTATTTGATTCGATTCTTTTGCAACCAGTGTTCTTAAGTTGAACTCTCTGGTTAGATCTTTTATTCGAGTTTTCCCTGTGCATTAGATGAGTACTTATTGTATGCTTGTTGTTTGTCTGCGTTAGATCACCCGGAGTGCGCCGCTTGTTACTTCGAATCTCTAGGTCTCGCGGATCATCAGCAAGGCAAGTAACACTTGATCATACCTTTTCTACTACCCAGTTTTTATGCATTAGATCAACCCTCAACCACTTGCATGTTTAGGATCTAATTAAATTGTGGGTTTGGGAAGTAGATTGAGGTAGTACCTATTACTGTTTTACTTATGAAACCTTGGGGTTACTTCTCGCTTGCTTTTATGCCATGCTATGCTAGTAGACGTGGATTGGGTGAGTGAATATCCATGATGATGTGAGATTGTTAATTAATGGTTTATCTAAGGTGGCAACCCAAACACACATCTGGGTGGATTGAGGCACCTGGTTTCTATCAGACTTGCTGTATTTCTTCTGACCGCCACCCGTGCTCTAAGGGATCATAAGATTATTCAAACTGAAACTTCCGTGCAGCCACAAGCCAATTATGGGCTCATGCGTAGTTGACTAAGTTGTGTGAACTCTTACGGTAGGCTAGCTGATGTAGGGGATGTAGGTTGGTACAGTCTACCCACATGTAAGGTGCTAGCGCTTCGAAAGACTATGTCTCGGCCATCCGCTTCTCAAACACCATGTAGTGCGAGAACCAAGCGGAGGCGATCGAGTCTTGTGGGGAAAAGTCGCAAACCTCTGCAGAGTGTATAAACTAATCATGATTAGCCGTGTCCCCGGTTATGGACGTTTTGAGTATCCGTAATTGAATATCATGTGAATCTCAACATGTTACTTCTAATAAATGTTATTGGGATTTTGATGAGTACTTTTAATTGGGATTGAGGATGTCACAACCATTCTCAATGTTTAACAACCACCATGATAGTTAAATAAAATTATTCCTTTGTAGTAGGGAAAACTAGCTTTATGCAAAATGTAAATCAGAGAGCCTTACCACCAGCCATATATGCATGTAGTATAGGCTTATTCCTTCATTGCTTTTATGTGTTACATTGCCAAATATTCCATGTGTCAACCGTTGGCTGCAACTTTTCACGCTATGCACTTTTCGCATTTACGAGTAAGGTGTTAGGTCGTGGTTCTATACTCGATGATGCCGATGGAGTTGATGGACTCACTTATCTTCCAAGCCTTCCGCTTTATTATTAGATGGCCTTAAGCCATATTATTGTATTAAGTTCCTTTGTGGACAACGATGTAATAAGTGTGTGATTGCTACTCGCTATAAATCCTTCAAGGCATGTGTGGTGTCAGACATCGATCCGTGGATGACACTGAGCACAGAGACTTGAACCATTCGGGTCTGGTCGCTACAGATTTCCATGCAACAGATGCACTAGAGCTATAAGTGTATGAAAGCTCAACAAAAGAAACTAAGTGGGCGTGCATCCAACTCGCTTGCTCACGAAGACCTAGTGCATTTTGAGGAAGCCCATCATTGGAATATACAAGCCAAGTTCTATAATGTAAAATTCCCACTAGTATATGAAAGTGACAACATAGGAGACTCTCTATCATGAAGATCATGGTGCTACTTTGAAGCACAAGTGTGGTAAAAGGACAGTAACATTGTCCCTTCTCTCTTTTTCTCTCATTTTTTATTTGGGCCTTTTTCTCTTTTTATGGCCTCTTTTTTTCTCTTTTTTTTGTCCGGAGTCTCATTCCGACTTGTGGGGGAATCATAGTCTCCATCATCCTTTCCTCACTTGGGCAATGCTCTAATAATGACGATCATGACACTTTTATTTACTTACAACTCAAGAATTACAACTCAATACTTAGAACAAAATATGACTCTATGTGAATGCCTCCGGCGGTGTACCGGGTTATGCAATGACTCATGAGTGACATGTATGAAAGAATTATAAAGGTGGCTTTGCCACAAATATGATGTCAACTACATGATCATGCAAAGCAATATGACAATGATGGAACATGTCATAACAAACGGAACGGTGGTAAGTTGCATGGCAATATATCTCGGAATGGCTATGGAAATGCCATAATAGGTAGGTATGGTGGCTGTTTTGAGGAAGGTATATGGTGGGTGTATGATACCGACGAAAAATGTGTGGTATAAGAGAGGCTAGAAATGATGGAGGGGTGAGAGTGTGTATAATCCATGGACTCAACATTAGTCATAAAGAACTCACATACTTATTGCAAAAATCTATTAGTTATCAAAACAAAGTACTGCGCGCATGCTCCTAGGGGGATAGATTGGTAGGAAAATACCATCGCTCGTCCCCGACCGCCACTCATAAGTAGACAATCAATAAATAAATCATGCTCCGACTTCATCACATAACGGTTCACCATACGTGCATGCTACGGGAATCACAAACTTTAGAACAAGTATTTCTCAAATCCAAAACTAATCAACTATCATGACTCTAATATCACCATCTTCATATCTCAAAACAATTATCAAGTATCAAACTTCTCATAGTATTTGATGCACTTTATATGATAGTTTTCATTATACCTATCTTGGATGCTCATCACATTAGGACTAATATTTTTTTAACCAAAGCAAATTACCATGCTGTTCTCAAACACTCCCAAAATAATATAAGTGAAGAATGAGAGATCAATAATTTCTATAAAATAAAACGACCACCGTGCTCTAGAAGATATAAGTGAAGCACTAGAACAAAATTATCTAGCTCAAAAGATATAAGTGAAGCACATAGAGTATTCTAATAAATTCCGATTCATGTGTGTCTCTCCCAAGAGGTGTGTACAGCAAGGATGATTGTGGTAAACTAAAAACAAAGACTCAAATCATACAAGATGCTCCAAGCAAAACACATATCATGTGGTGAATAAAAATATAGCCTCAAGTAAAGTTACCGATAGATGAAGACGAAAGAGGGGATGCCTTCCGGGGCATCCCCAAGCATAGGCTTTTGGTTGTCCTTGAATTTTACCTTGGGGTGCCTTGGTCATCCCCAAGCTTAGGCTCTTGCCACTCCTCATTCCATAATCCATCAAATCTTTACCCATAACTTGAAAACTTCACAACACAAAACTCAACAGAAAATCTCATGAGCTCCGTTAGCGAAACGAAACAAACCACCACTTTAAGATACTGTAATGAACTCATTATTAATTTATATTGGTGTTAAACCTACTGATTTACAACTTATCTATGGTTCATAACCTCCGATACTAGCCATAGATTCATCAAAATAAGCAAACAACACACGAAAAACAGAATCTGTCAGAAACAGAACAGTCTGTAGTAATCTGTGTATCAAATGCAAAATTTTTGTAACTCAAAAATTCTACCAAAATAGGAAGACCTAGATAATTTTTTTATTGATCTACTTCAATTGGAATCACTATTTTATCACGTTCTGGTGACTTTTAACAATTGTTTTCGTGAGCAGAAAGTTTCTGATTTTTTCAGCAAGATCAAATAACTATCTACCAAGAAGATCCTATAGGTTTTACTTGGCACAAACACTAATTAAAACATAGAACCATATCTAACCAGAGGCTAGATCAAATATTTATTGAATAACAGCAAGTAAAAATATTGGTTTGTCTCCCAACAAGCGCTTTTCTTTAAAGCCTTTTAGCTAGGCATTGATTTCAACGATGCTCATACGAAAGATAAGAACTGAAGCACAAAGAGAGCATCATAAAACACGTGACAAACACATCTAAGTCTAACATACTTCCTATGCATAGGCATCTTATAGGAAAACAAATTATCAAGGCAAGCAAAAACTAGCATTTGCAAGGAAGTGGAAAGAAACAATAGCAATCTCAACATAACAAGAGGTAATTTAGTAACATGAAAATTTCTACAACCATATTTTCCTCTCTCATAATAACTACATGTAGGATCATAAGCAAATTCAACAATATAGCTATCACAAAACATATTATTAACACGACCCACATGCATGAAAAGTTGACACTCTTCCGAAATAGTGGGATTAACATTAACTAAAGTCATGACCTCTCCAAACCCACTTTTATCAAAAATTTCATAAGATTGAACATTCTCCAAATATGTGGGATCTAAAGTTGACACTCTTCCAAACCCACTTTCAATATTATTGCAAACACTATTATTAATCTCAAATTCATCATAGGGCTTAAATAAATTTTCAAGATCATAAGAAGAATCACCCCAATCATGATCATTGCAATAATTAGTAGACATAGCAAAACTAGCATCCCCAAGCTTAGGTTTTGCATATTATTAGCACGATTGACATTAATAGAATTTATACTATCATCATTGCAATCATCCTTTTTATTCAAAGATTCATCATGAATCACTCCATAAAGTATTTCATCACAATTTTCAAATTCGAGAATTTCAAGCAAAACTTCTTAAAGATAATCTAGTGCACAAAACTCACTAGCAATTGGTTCATCATAATTGGATCTCTTAAAAAGATTAGCAAGCGAATGAGGATCCATAGATCATAGGTTCTCTGTTTAGCAATAAATAAACAACTATTCAAACCAAACAAGCAAGTGAGCCAAGTAAGACATCAAAGCAAACAAAAAGACGAACAGAAGAAGGGTGAATAAAACGGCAAGGGTGAAGTGGGGGAGAGGAAAACGAGAGGCAAATGGCAAATAATGTAATGCAAGGGATAAGAGTTTGTGATTGGTACTTGGTATGTCATTACTTGACTTGACTTGGCGTAGATCTCCCCGGCAACGGCGCCAGAAATCCTTCTTGCTACCGCTTGAGCTTGCGTTGGTTTTTCCCTTGAAGAGGAAAGGGTGATGCAGCAAAGTAGCGTAAGTATTTCCCTCGGTTTTTGAGAACCAAGGTATCTATCCAGTAGGATATTACAAGCAAGTCGCCTCGTACGTACACAAACAAATAAGAACCTTGCAACCAACGCGATAAAGGGGTTGTCAATCCCTTCACGGCCACTTGCAAAAGTGAGATCTGATAGAGATAATAAGATAAATATTTTTGGTATTTTTATGATAAAGATTGAAAGTAAAGATTGCAAAGTAAAATAGATTGGAAACTTATATGATAGAGAATAGACCCGGGGGCCATAGGTTTCACTAGTGGCTTCTCTCAAGATAGCATAAGTATTATGGTGGGTGAACAAATTACTGTCGAGCAATTGATAGAAAAGTGCATAATTATGAGAATATCTAGGCATGATCATGTATATAGGCATCACTTCTGCGACAAGTAGACCGAAACGATTCTTCATCTACTACTATTACTCCACACATCGACCGCTATCCAGCATGCATCTAGAGTATTAAGTTCATAAGAACATATTAACACATTAGGCAAGATGACATGATGTAGAGGAATAAACTCAAGAAATATGATATAAACCCCATCTTTTTATCCTCGATGGCAACAATACAATACTTGACGTTTTCCCTGCTATCAATGGGATCGAGCAATGCAAGATTGAACCCAAAGCTAAGCACTTCTCCCATTGCAAGAAAGATCAATCTAGTAGGCCAAACCAAACTGATAATTCGAAGAGACTTGCAAAGATAACAAATCATACATAAAAGAATTCAGAGGAGATTCAAATATTGTTCATAGATAATCTTGATCATAAACCCACAATTCATCGGATCTCGATAAACACACCGCAAAAAGAATTACATCAAATAGATCTCCAAGAAGATCGAGGAGAACTTTGTATTGAGATCCAAAGAGAGAGAAGAAGCCATCTAGCTAATAACTATGGACCCGAAGGTCTGTGGTAAGCTACTCACACATCATCGGAGAGGCCATGGTGTTGATGTAGAAGCCCTCCGTGATCGATTCCCCCTCCGGCAGAGCGCCGGAAAAGGCCCCAAGATGGGATCTCACGGGTACATAAGGTTGCGGCAGTGGAAATAGGGTTTCGTGGTGCTCCTGGATGTTTTCGGGGTACATGGGTATATATAGGAGGAAGAAGTAGGTCGGTGGAGCTGCGAGGGGCCCACGGGGTGGGGGGAACGCCCAGGGGGGCAGGCGCGCCTCCCTGCCTCGTGGCCTCCTCGCTTCTTTCTTAACATCCACTCCAAGTCCTCTGGATCACGTTTGTTCCAAAAATAACTCTCCCGAAGGTTTCATTCCATTTGGATTCCCTTTGATATTCCTTTTCTACGAAACACTGAAATAGGCAAAAAAACAATTTGCATTGGGCCTTCGGTTAATAGGTTAGTCCCAAGAATAATATAAAAGTGCTTTGTAAAGCCCATTAAACATCCAAAACGGATAATATAATAGCATGGAACAATCAAAAATTATAGATACGTTGGAGACGTATCAAAGGTTATCAACCCCTACCTCGCGGAGGTGCTGCAACACCCTCAAACAATTGAGATGCGTGATGGGTTGCTGCACATCCGCGATGTCGAGGGACCAAGGAGGACCGGAAGCGTGGAGACAAGACTCGAAGCAATGGAGCAACAAGTTTTCAAGTGCCAGGGGATGGTGGAACTCGGACTCAACGCCAACCACACGATGATCGCAGAGTTCACCAACAACCACCAGCCGGACGCCAAGAACATTGGGGAGACCATCTTCAAGCTTCACGAGAAAATCGATCATCTCCAAGCCCAGATCTATGACTTGCAAAACCAAGACTGTGAGTATGGCTGCAGATTTGAGGATCCCGGTGACTCGATCATCCTTTTATGATGGTGAGCCTATGCCTTGTAAGATGGACGAAAATCCTACATCATCAATAGCTCCATCATCACCACCTCCGAACAAAGAGACATAAATACAGGGGTATGGGCACTCCCCTTGGCAACTGCCAAGCTTGGGGGAGGTGCCCCGGTATCGTATCACCATCACACTCCTATCTTTACCGTTTTTCTTAGTTCGATCCTTTTGGTAATATCTTGATCTAGTAGAATAAAGTTTTAGTATGATCTAGTTTTGAGTTTTGCTTTATGATCCTTCTATGTAATAGAGTCTTGAGCTATATATAATAAAGATTAGTTTTTAGTCAACGGCTTGATTATCTTGCTATGATCTTGAGGGAATAAAATTAAAAGAGAAGAGAAAGAGTAAAAAGAATTAAAGAGATTGTATTGATCTTATGGAGAGTAATGTCTTCACATATAAGGAGTATGATGAATAAAAGTTGTTGAGAGTTGACAAACATAGTTTTGGTCATCGTTGCAATTAATAGGAAGTAATAATGAAAGAGAGGTTTTCACATATAAATATACTATCTTGGACATCTTTTATGATTGTGAGCACTCATTAAAATATGACATGCTAAAAAGTTGATGTTAGACAAGGAACACAATGTAATGGGTTACGTTTTCTTATATCCGAAATAAAGTACATTGTCATGGATCATCCAACATGTTGAGCTTGCCTTTCCCCCTCATGCTAGCCACATTCTCTGCACCAAGTAGAGATACTACTTGTGCTTCCGAATATCCTTAAACCCAGTTTTGCCATGAGTGTCCACCATACCTACCTATGGATTGAGTAAGATCCTTCAAGTAAGTTGGCATTGTTGCAAGCAATAAAAATTGCTCTCTGAATATGTATGATCTATTAGTGTGGAGAAAATGAGCTTTATACGATCTTGTGATATGGAAGAAATAAAAGCGATGGACTGCATAATAAAGGTCCCTATCACAAGTGGCAATATAAAGTGACGTTCTTTTGCATTAATATTTTGTGCATCCAACCATAAAAGCACATGACAACCTCTGCTTCCCTCTGCGAAGGGCCTATATTTTATTTTTGTCTTATGTCTTATGCAAGAGTCGCGGTGATCTTCACCTTTCCTTTTTACACTTTATCCTTTGGCAATCACATTGTGTTGGAAAGATCCTGATATATATATCCAATTGGATGTAAGTTATTATAAACTATTATTGTTGACATTACCCTTGAGGTAAAAGGTTGGGAGGCAACACTATAAGCCCCTATCTTTCTCTGTGTCCGATTAAGACTTCATACCCATAAGTATTGCGTGAATGTTAGCAATTGTGAAAGACTAAATGATGGTTGAGTATGTGGACTTGCTGAAAAGCTCTTATATTGACTCTTTTTGATGTTATGATAAATTGCAATTGCTTCAATGACCGAGAATATAGTTTGTTAGTTTTCAATGAAGTTTCGATTCATACTTTACATTGTGAATAGATTGTTACTTTAGCATAAGAAATCATATGACTATATATATATATATATATATATATATATATATATATATATATATATATATATATATATATATATATATATATATATATATATATATATATATATATATATATATATATATGTTGGTGTTATTAGAATGATCATAATGCCCTCATGTCCGTATTTCATTTTATCGACACCTCTATCTCTAAACATGTGGACATATTTTTCGTTATCGGCTTTCGCTTGAGGACAAGCAAGGTCTAAGATTGGTGGAGTTGATACGTCCATTTTGCATCATGCTTTTATATCGATATTTATTGCGTTATGGGTTGTTATTACACATTATGTCACAATAATTATGCCTTTTCTCTCTTATTTTACAAGGTTTATATGAAGAGGGAGAATGCCGGTATGGCACCCCGACTCAGAGAAAACCGAACGCCCCGTATTCCAGCCCAGAGATCGAGGAGAAGTCTTCTGGAATACGACACTACTTAGCATAGAACAAACCAACTTTCTATTATTACACAGATATGAATACAAGGTCTCCGATATTACAATGAATAACATCGGCATGGCGACACTACGCCATCCTCAGTTGCTCTATGCAAGCAGCAGAACAACTCGAAGCAGCGGAAAAACTACTGGCAGCGGAACAATGACAACGGTGGTGAACTCCACTCCGCAGGGACTCTGGCTGGAACGCTTATCCTAGATCGCGAGCACAGGAACAACACCAAACAAGCAAGCAATCCAGGCACGACCTGCAAGCTCGCATGACACGCTAGGTCAAGACATTGAATGTACTTGCAAGCTCACAATTAACCGAAGCATTCAAGACAAACAACAAAGATGGCAATTACAGGTTAAGCAGGAATTGTCATGAGATCATCAGAATAACATGGCATGAACAACATGGACATGATACAGGTAGAACAACATGAGCATGGCATGAACATATAGATCTGACGCTACTAGCATGCAAAATGATGACACTACATGCACCATTTATTCTGCTCGGGTTACTTCGTAACCATCACATGCATCACTTACCATCCTCGGACATCACATGATCATCTTAGGATCAAATCAAGCTTGGTATAAACAAGACTGTAGTAATCATTAAATGACCACAAGGAGCTTGATCTTTACCCATGATTCTCGCACAACATCACGAATATCCAACAACTCGATATCCTCGATACCACGGTGATCATTCTGGTGATCACAACCATGACCAACACTTGGTCTCAAACAGTGATCTTTCCGGAGATCACAATCAACTTATCTCATCATCGAATTGGGGTTGTCATTAATCAAGTTATTATTAATACCATTGACTCGCGGTGGGACCGACACGAACTGAGCCCTTATCCGCGGGCGCGGCTATCGATAGATTTAATATACACTCTGCAGAGGTAGCACACTGTACCCACACCACGGAACCCATGGCCTCGCGCTCCCATTTGGGTGGACCAACGGCGTTCCGACAAAACCGATCTACTGCCATGACACTCTCCCGGCCACTCCGACCCACTCCCAATCTGGGCTAGTCTGGGTGGCCCGTGTTCACTAAAGACACAACGACCACCGTCGTGGCCAAACGTCCCTCACGGGGACCGAATCCATAAAAATAACAACAACGGGCACACAAGGTTATGTCTGCTTACCTGATCATGGTGCGCACGCCCATAACCTTCCCTCGTGGGAGGCACCGGCGAGAGGCACGACAATAGACCCAGTTAGGACCTTCCCATAAGGTAAGCGTGGTTGAACTGGTCAGTTTTGATATGGTGGCACCATGACTCAGCCAACAGTTGTTCAAGTTCAATTTAATCTGGTTAAACTTGAATGCAATATGCTGAGCCATGATAAAATAACATGATGCATTTACAAGGCATGAGCATGATATCAACATAAGCACGGGATGCAACATAACTATCCACCATATCAACTATGAATAATCTCCAACTGAACATGGCATAATGACGAGCATAAATATTACAAATGCAAAACTACTCATAGAACAACATGACCACTAGCATAGAACTCATCAATAACATTACCGAGTAACACTTAACCAACTAACAGTAAAGGAATAACGCATATTAACATTACTCGATAACCAATGTTAGTCATGCACCAAAGAACATGACCAACCCAACATGTACTACTATCAAGCATGGCAATATGAAAGTAATACTAGCAACTAGCAGGGCATGCTAACCAGGTGCATAACAACATAGCAAGCAAGTAAGTATTAACCCAGAAGCATTACCGAAACAACGATAACCATATTTTAAACAAGCAATCATTTAATAAATATTCAAGTTGAAAACCATGGCTACTGCATGACTATCATGCAAGTGGGTATTGTGGCTTGCCTGGGGATGAAGAATACACCGGGAGAAAGTGCAGTGAAGCCGCGGAAAGATTTGCCGGAAACAGTTCTCTCTCGGAGGGGCTGTTTACGTGGAAGGGCAAAAAGGTCATTTTCACAGTGTCAAACCAAAGTGAAAATGAAACCAACAGAACGGGCTCGACGAAACAAAGAAGTGGGCTTTGGACTCACCTCAATCGGAGTTACGATTGCGAAGTTATGAGGTGTGAAAGAAGAAGGACCAATCTGTGAATATTTTCATCACCAACGGGTCCCTGAGTGGATAAGGCACAGGCGCAAAATCAGAAATACGCTTTCAGAGTGGAGAAAACGCCTTCTATGCCACAGTAGAAGAAAATACGTTTACTAGAAAAGAAAACGCTTCCGTTGCAGAGAAGAAACGATACACGTTTTCAGAGCTGAGAAAACGTATTTCAAGAAAACGTTTCCACGTAAAAACACCTGGGCCCGGGCTAGTGCCACTTACCGGTGGGGTCTACGGATAGGGGGAGGGGCCGAGCGATCGTCGTCTTCCTCCTCCCGTGCCTCTGTTCCTCTCGTGGAACAGAGCAGAGGGCAGGGGAGGGAAGCGGCGAGGGGCCCGGCCGGCCCAGGCCAGCTCCGGCCAAGGGGAGGGCACGGGCGGCTATGGTGGGGCCTGCCGCGCCAGTTCAGAGGGGAAACGGCCCCCGGGGAGGCGCGGGGAGGTGGGGAGGCTGCGGCGACGGAGGAGGACAGAAGTAGCGCGGGTTGCGGGGTTGCTGGCGATGCGGGCCGTCCCCGACGAGGGAGAGGGGTTGGGGCGGCTCGCGGTGGAGAGGAGGAGCTTGTGGACATGGAGGGGAGTCGAGAGGAGGCTCGGGTTCGTCGGAAACAAGACGAACTCCGGCGAGGTCGCGGTGGTCCGAGGAAAGAATGACGAGATCGGGCGATTCTGGTGATCAAATGAGGCGCGGGAGGGATGGGTGAGGTGCGGGAGAGGTCGGGCACGCCTTATATAGCCGAGGGGAGGGCTCTGGAGCTCACAACCGAGCTGGAGCAGTGCACTTATGGAGGTCAGAGGCTGAGCACGGCACGGGCACTGTTCTAGCGGTGCATTAATGACAAACCATGACGAGGCACCGATGCAGTTAATCACGGGGAAGCTCCAGGACATGGTTGGACGTCGAGACGAGGAGGGAGGAGACGAGCACAGGGGCAAGAAGAAGCCAGAGCGCGAGTTCAACCATGACGCAAGCATGATCATCACGTGCACTGGAGCAAGAGGCGTGCTTTGGCGTGGCCGACCATGTCCAGTAGATTTACCTTTGTGCCCTTAGTCAAAATGAGAAAATAAATCGGTCCAAGGGCAAAGAAGAGATTTGCACTTAGCTCCAAAAGTAAATCAGTAAAAAGGTGTTTGTAACTTTCTGTGGTTAAACTGGCTTGTTAACGTGGTAAAGAGTTTGTCTTATGATGATCGCACACTAAGGTGATGCTAATCACCAACAATTAGGCTAAGATGAGGAGTTTAGATGAGGGTTGCTATAGAAACCACTACAATGCCCAGAATTAGGGTTTTCGATGATGCACTCACATGGAGAGGCAACTTGAGCTGAAATTGGGCAAGGAAGAGTCATTTGGTCCTATGAAGATGCTCAAAAGATTTCATACCAATTTGATAAACCAAAATGGTACTTCCTTCACAAACATTTCCACTGACCAGAAACTTGAAAAAATTCTAGAGTAATAATGGCTTGATTAACCATGCCAAAAATGGGTGGACGTAAGTGATAATAGAAGGACTAGAAAAATTAGCAACCATAATGGAGCAAGATAAAATATACTTGCTTCACAAACTGAAAATTTGGACATAATCAAAGAATTCAAGGTGAGCTCACATGGAGGCATGAAATAAGCTCTACTTTGGTGGAGGGCTATGATATGATGATATGAGGGATCATGCAAAATGGCAACTCATTTGGATATGCATAACTTGTACTTCCTTCACAACCAGTTCCCTCAGACAGGAACTTTGGAAAATCATAATTAAATAATTACAAGGCAAATGAGGTTGCACTTTGGCATGTTGCAATGATATGGACAGTAAAAGGTGTCCAAGGAGTTTGAGATCAATTGGAAAAAGTAAAATAGCACTTGCTTCACATTCTGCCATTTAGGACAGAATAGGAAATGAATTAATTGAGCATGATGGGGAACATGGAAAATGAAATATTTTGCCATTTTTGAGAAACATATGACCCAAACAATTTATGAGAATTATTTGGGATTTTTAGGAGTGATAGAAATATAGGTTGCTTCACAACCTAGGGCAAATTGGGTTATTCCTTTAATAGAAAAGGAATATTCCCAAGGAAAAGAATATTGCGATTTGGGCTAGGATGACAGGGTCTAGGGAAGGATTTGGGTATGACAAGACACTCTGGAAACAAAGAAGAGGGCATCTTCTTCAGTTTCCAGACCACAAACCCACGGAAAAAAGAAAACTCAAGCAAAAACCTCGGAAAAACAAAAGAAAAAGAAAGGGCCAAAAATCAGGCTGTCACAGCCGGCAGCTGGAAGTCTGGGTTGGAAAAGGAGCAAATATTAGAGACCTATTCTGCACAACTCCAAAAGTCCTGAAACTCCACAAAAGTCGGTATTGGAATATATATAAAAATATTGGGCGAAGAAAGCACCGGAGGGGGGCCACACCCTGTCCACGAGGGTGGGGGGCGCACCCTACCCCCCTAGGAGCGCCCCCTGCCTTGTGGGCCCCCTGACAGGCCTCTGGTGCCCATATTTTTCTATATGAAGTCTTTCACCCTGGAAAAAATCAGAAGGAAGCTTTCGAGACGAAACGCCGCCGTCTCGAGGCGGAACTTGGGCAGAACCAATCTAGGGCTCCGGCGGAGCTGTTCTACCAGGGAAACATCCCTCCGGGAGGGGGAAATCGTCACCATCGTCATCACCATCGATCCTCTTATCGGGAGGGAGTCAATATCCATCAACATCTTCACCAACACCATCTCCTCTCAAATCCTAGTTCATCTCTTGTATCAAATCTTTATCTCAAAACCTCAGATTGGTACCTGTGGGTTGCTAGTAGTGTTGATTACTCCGTGTAGTTGATGCTAGTTTGTTTATTTGGTGGAAGATCATATGTTCAGATCCTTTATGCATATTAATACCCCTCTGATTAGGAACATGAATATGATTTGTGAGTAGTTACGTTTGTTCCTGAGGACATGGGAGAAGTATTGCTATAAGTAGTCATGTGAATTTGGTATTGGTTCGATATTTTGATGTGATGTATGTTGTCTCTCCTCTAGTGGTGTTATGTGAACGTCAACTACATGACACTTCACCATTGTTTGGGCCTAGGGGAAGGCATTGGGAAGTAATAAGTAGATGATGAGTTGCTAGAGTGACAGAAGCTTAAACCCTAGTTTATGCGTTGCTTCATAAGGGGCTGATTTGGATCCACATGTTTCATGCTATGGTTAGGTTTACCTAAATACTTCTTTTGTAGTTGTGGATGCTTGCAAGAGGGGTTAATCATAAGTGGGATGCTTTTCCAATGAAGGGCAGTACCCAAGCATCGGTCCGCCCACATATCAAATTATCAAAGTAACGAACACGAATCATATGAGCACGATGAAAACTAGCTTGACGATAATTCCCATGTGTCCTCGGGAGCGCTTTCCTTTATATAAGAGTTTGTCCAGGCTTGTCCTTTGATACAAAAAGGATTGGGCCACCTTGCTGCACCTTGTTTACTTTTGTTACTTGTTACCCATTACAAATTATCTTATCACAAAACTATCTGTTACCGATAATTTCAATGCTTGAAGAGAATACCTTACTGAAAACCGCTTGTTATTTCCTTCTGCTCCTCATTGGGTTCAACACTCTTACTTATCGAAAGGACTACGATAGATCCCCTATACTTGTGGGTCATCATGAAGCTACCGCGGAAGAGTTGAAGATGCTGCAATACAATGCTCAAGCTTGCGATATCCTCTTCAACAGATTGTGCCCGAAGAATTCGACAAAATCAGCCGTCTTGAGAATGCGAAGGAAATTTGGGATACTTTAATTGATATGCATGAGGGTACCGACTCTGTTAAGGAATCCAAATTCCAAATTGGATGTGCTTCAAAGTCAACTTGACAAGTTCAAAATGAAGGATGGTGAAGGTGTCGCTGAAATGTATTCTAGGCTTGCTCTCATCACAAATAAGATTGCCGACTTAGGAAGTGAAGAGATGACCGATAGATTCATCATCAAGAAGATCCTAAGAGCCTTGGATGGAAAATATGATACTGTGTGCACATTGATCCAAATGATGCCCAACTACAAAGATCTCAAGCCTACGGAAGACATTGGAAGAATTGTTGCTCATGAGATGTCACTCAAGGATAAGGAAGAGCTTAACAACAAGTCAAGTGGTGCTTACAAAGCCTCATGTGATGCTCTTACATCATCAAGTGAGAAACAAACCTTCAATGAGGAATTGAGCCTAATGGTGAAGAATTTCAACAAGTTTACAAGAGTAGAAGCAAGGAAAGAAGTTCCAAGTCAAGGTCCTACAATGACAAAAGATCTTCTAGTCGTGAGCGTAATTGCTACAATTGTGGAAGACCCGGACACTACTCCAATGAGTGTACGACCCCCTACAAAAGAAGAGAAGATTCGCCCAAAAGAAGAAGTAGAAGAGAAGAATCACCTCCAAGAGAGAGGAGTAGAGATGATCGTTATGAACGAAGAACCTCTCGGAGAAGCAAGGATTCAGAAAGGAAAGACAAATCATCAAAGAGCTACACAAAACTAAGACATCAATCTCATGTTGGTGAATGGGTATCCGGCTCCGACTCCGACCATCACTCCGAAAGAAGTTATCACTGCGACTCCGAATATACTCAAGATGAAGGTCTTGCCGGTGATACGTCTCCAACGTATCTATAATTTTTTATTGTTCCATGCTATATTATATTCTGTTTTGAACATTATTGGGCTTTATTATACACTTTTATATTATTTTTGGGACTAACCTATTAACTGGAGGCCCAGCCCAGAATTGCTTTTTTTTGCTTATTTCAGAGTTTCGCAGAAAAAGAATATCAAACGGAGTCCAAAAGGAATGAAACCTTCGGGAACGTGATTTTCAGAACGAACGTGATCCAGAGGACTTGGACCCTACGTCAAGACATCAACTAGGAGGGCACGAGGTAGGGGCGCGCCTACCCCCTGGCGCGCCTCCACCCTCGTGGGCCCCATGTTGCTCCACCGACGCATTTCTTCCTCCTATATACACCTCGTAGCACCAAACTACGGACACGGAGCCAAAACCTAATTCCACCGCCAACTACTTAGATCCACGAGATCCCATCTTGGGGCCTTTTCCGAGCTCACGGAGGGGGCATCGATCACGGAGGGCTTCTACATCAACACCATAGCCTTCCGATGATGTGTGAGTAGTTTACTTCAGACCTTCGGTCCATAGTTATTAGCTTGATGGCTTCTTCTCTCTTTTGGATCTCGATACAATGTTCTCCCCTCTCTTGTGGAGATCTATTCGATGTAATCTTCTTTTGTGTGTTTGTTGAGACCGATGAATTGTGGGTTTATGATCAAGTTTATCTATGAACAATATTTGAATCTTCTCTGAATTCTTTTATATATGATTGGTTATCTTTGCAAGTCTCTTTGAATTATCAGTTTGGTTTGGCCTACTAGATTGATCTTTCTTGCAATGGGAGAAGTGCTTAGCTTTGGGTTCAATCTTGCGTGTCCTTTCCCAAAGGATGTAAGGGCAGCAAGGCACGATTGTATTGTTGCCATCGAGGATAACAAGATGGGGTTTATATCATATTGCATGAATTTATCCTCTACATCATGTCATCTTGCTTAAAGCATTACTCGTTCTTATGAACTTAATACTCTAGATGCATGCCGGATAGCGGTCGATGTGTGGAGTAATAGTAGTAGATGCAGGTAGGAGTCGGTCTACTTGTCTCGGACGTGATGCCTATATACATGATCATACCTAGATATTCTCATAACTATGATCAATTCTGTCAATTGCTCAACATTAATTTGTTCACCCACCGTAATACTTATGCTCTTGAGAGAAGCCACTAGTGAAACCTATGGCCCCCGGGTCTATTTTCCATCATATTTAATCTCCCTACAACAAGTTATTTCTAGCGCCGTTTTTATTTTGCTTTCTTTACTTTGCATCTTTATCATAGAAATACCAAAACTATTATCTTATCATATCTATCAGATCTCACTCTCGTAAGTGACCATGAAGGGATTGACAACCCCTTTATTGCGTTGGTTGCGAGGATTTATTTGTTTGTGTAGGTGCGAGGGACTTGTGCGTGGCCTCCTACTGGATTGATACCTTAGTTCTCAAAAACTGAGGGAAATTGTCGGTGTCAAAACCGGCGGATCTCGGGTAGGGGGTCCCGAACTGTGCGTCTAGGCGGATGGTAACAGGAGACAAGGGACACGATGTTTTACCTGTGTTCGGGCCCTCTCGATGGAGGTAATACCCTACTCCTGCTTGATTAATATTGATGATATGGGTAGTACAAGAGTAGATCTACCACGAGATCGAGAGGCTAAACCCTAGAAGCTAGCCTATGGTATGATTGTTGTTCGTCCTACGGACTAAAACCCTTCGGTTTATATAGACACCGAATAGGGTTAGGGTTACACGAGTCGGTTACAACGGTAGGAAATCTACATATCCAGACGCCAAGCTTGCCTTCCACGCCAAGGAAAGTTATATCCCACACGTGACTAAGTCTTCAATCTTGTATCTTCATAGTCCAGAGTCCGCCAAAGATGATAGTTCGCTATCCGGACACCCCTAGTCCAGACTCCTCAAGAGCCCTGAACCAGGCTTCAATGACGACGAGTCCGGCGCGCATATTGTCTTCGGCATTGCAAGGCGGGTTCCTCTTCCGAATACTTCATAGAATATTTTGAACACAAGGATAGTGTCCGGCTCTGCAAAACAAGTTCCACATACCACCATAGAGAGAATAACTTTTGCACAGATCTGCTGACGTATTCCGCGGTGTGACATCACACCACGGCCATGCCTTCATACGAATCGTTTTTATTGTCCACCTCAGCGCGTTTAGCGAGGCGGTTTCCTTGGCACGTCTTATCAAAGCGGAGATCGTTCCCCCTTATTCCGGGATTCTCATCAATACGGACGTGGGTAACCCAACGGCGCCATTGATTACGGCGCTTGGGAGATAAGCGAGTTTTACCAGGCTGGCGGGGGACGCATAACTTCGTCCGTCCATATAAGGGGATAAGGATCCACCTTTTCACCTACGCCTTCTTCCTCCTTTGCTCATCCATTTCCGCGCACTCGAGCTCCAGCGCCCAAGTCTGCACATCCCACCTCAACCTTGTCCAACTATGTCCGGAGTGGGAGGCAGGTGGATGGCCTCCTCCGTCACGGAGGGGCACATCAAAAAGCTGCGGAAGGCCGGATACTTGTCCAACAACATCGCACACCGGCTACCCGACGAGGGGCAGCTCATTCCCACCCCCGGGCCCCATGAGAGGGTGGTGTTCCTCACCCACTTCCTCCGCGGACTAGGTTTCCCACTTCACCCATTTGTCCGGGGGCTCATGTTCTACTACGGCCTGGATTTCCACGATCTGGCCCCGAACTTCATCCTCAACATCTCGGCGTTTATCGTGGGTAGTGCGAGGCCTTCCTCTCATCCAGCCCCACTTCGGCTTATGGCTGAAGACCTTCAATGTCAAGCCGAAGGTAGTGGGCGGCCGCCAAGCGGAGTGCGGAGGAGCCATGGTTGGCAAGATGGCCAAAGTCCTATGGCTCGAGGGCTCCTTTGTGGCAATCGGGGTGGTTCTACATCACCGAGCCGCGCGACTCTCAATGGGCGGCGGCCCCCGAATTCCGATCTGGCTCCCCCACACGACTCACGTCATGGAAAGAGACGGCCCGACGTGGGGTGATTCGAAGAGCTGTCCGGACTCCAAACCTGCGTCGAACCCGTGGACAAGAATCTCAAGCTTGTCAATGTAATCCAGGTGATGCTCATCCGCCGGATTCTCCCATGCCAGCAACGGGCCTTCAAATTGTGGGAGTTCGATCCGGCACAGCACCAAACTCTGAAAAGGCTCTTCGACACTACGTACGAAGATGCCTGGAAGGTGTTGTTCAAGGGCGCCGAGGCTCCCACATCCGCCACCGAAGATCGCGGATTCAGCACGCAGCATCAAGCTAGCGAGGTAAGTTATTTTACCCTTTATGGGAATCTTTTTTCATAGTTTGACTCTATGCGGAATCTAAAACTCCCAAACCTTTAACAGGACTGGCTGAAGACGTCCGGACAGATTAACTGTCCGCCCCTTGCCGTAAAACCCAGCGAAGCCCGCTTGACGGGCTGCTAGCTCCGCACCTCACGTGGTGCCGAGAAGAAGGCCAAGAAGGAGGCCACAGGACTCAAGGAGCGCCGACGCCAGGTGTTGTCGGACTCATCGTCCGACGACTGAGATGGAATCCTCCTCGAGGAAGAGGAGGAGGAAAAAGCTTCTCCCAGCCGGGGAGAGAAGAAAAGGAAGGCCGCCTAACCGGGATGCCAGAGGGTCCAAGAAAGGAGGACCCTTCCTCCGGACTTCTCCACCAACGCCGACAACGACGAGGAGGAGGGCCAACAAGGGCCAAGCCCCGCAAGATCGTAAGTGTCCGGATTCGGAATAGTTCATGACTTTTTATTTGTCGATAGTGTCTTCTAACTCCGAATATGACCATGCAGCCCGCCCGAGGACGAGCTTGCCGCTTCCGGCGGCTCCTGGGTTCGCTCGGATGTGAATAGCACTTCACTTCCGACCGCCTCCTCTCCTCGTGTCGCCGACGACACCGCGGTGGAGTCCCAAAAGGGGCCCAGCCAGGAGGAGGTGGTCCTGGAGGCGCCGCAAGGCGACCTCCCGGACTTCGGGCGCAAAGGGGGCGAAACCCCAGAGGGCTCTAAGTCCGGCCCTGTGCCGGACTCCGTACCGGAACCTTCAGTGGTTCCGAAGTCCGACAAGCTGCTCCTTCATAAGAAGGGCAAGACTGCGACGCCGGTGACCTCCGTCCATTCGGAGGCGCCGGATAGCTTGCTGGAGGCGCTTAACGGCGCCCCATCGACGAGGAGCACCGCCTTTATTATGAGTGTGGTGATCCAGAAAGTTCATCCGCCAAGAGCAGGCCGATGAAGCTCGCACCAGCCTTCTAACAGGCTTTGAGGTAAGTTTAGAATATGTAAAACTATTACCGCATAGACAGTAGCCTCGATGCTTAGTTCGGTGTTCGGAAAGAAAAGCCGGACTAAGGATCTAAAAAGATATACGCAGGAGTCTAACATAAGTATGTCAATATGCGAATGCAGCTGCTGCGCTTGACCTCTGCGCCAGACCGACTTGGAGGTCAATGCATTGAAGAAGAGCCTCGAGCGGTCCGAGAACTAGCTCGGCCTTGCCAAGAAGCAGATCGAGGATAGGGAAGGTAAGCAATACCTTAGTAAAGAAATACCTTATAGAAAGGATTCGGTTGCAAAAAATGACAGGAATAACATGGGTATTGTAGGGGCCACGAACGAGGTGGCGACCCTGAAGGAAGCGGTGTCCGCGGCCGAAAGCAAAGCGGCCACGGAGCGCACCGAGCGAGAGAAGAAGGAGGAGCGGGTGGCGGAGGTGCGGCAAGAGCTCCGTGCTCTCGTGGAAAAACACGAGTTTGGAGCGTGACTCAAGACTCGAGAGTCCGAGCTCAAGGCCGCTCTTGAGAGTGCCAAAGCCGCTAAGGCCGAAGCCCAAAAAGCCCTCCAAGAAATTGAATCATTAAAGAAGATTGCGGCGGGTAAGGCATTCTTTATGCAAAGCAAGCATGTGAAAGTGAATTACTTATTACTTCCCGGATTCGGAGCTCTCCAGGAGCATTCGTAGATCTGCCCCATAGTGTGTCTGATGCTGCGTTCTACCGCGCCAAGGAGGGGAGCTCGACGGAGAAGGTGTTCTGGTCTCAGTATGCTGAGGCCAAACGTCCGGTGCCCTTGAGCGACCAGCTGAAGCAGCTGGTCGAGCTCCACAAGGTCGCCGAACAGGCCATGAAGGGCCTCATAGTTCGGCTGTGGCCATTGGAAGCCATGCCTGGGAGCTACTTCGGGCTAGTGCAGCGGCTGGTGGACACCTGTCCATGGATTGAAGTCATCAAGCGCTCCGTCTGCATTGAAGGTGCCCGTCGGGCCCTTGCCCGTGCTAAAGAGGGAAAACCAACGCAGTGCTCAAGAGGTAGCAAGAAGGATTTCTGGCGCCGTTGCCGGGGAGTCCACGCAAAAGTCAACATACCAAGTACCCATCACAAACCCTTATCTCCCGCATTACATTATTTGCCATTTGCCTCTCGTTTTCCTCTCCCCCACTTCACCCTTGCCGTTTTATTCGCCCTCTCTTTTCTGTTCGCCTCTTTTTTGTTTGCTTGTCGTTATGGCTAGTCCCCTATCTTCTCCGTTGTCTCCCGAGAATGAGGTTCTTAATTTTAAACAAAGGGAAGGAGAAAATCTAAAATACGCTTGGTATAGAATTTGCAATGCTCAAAATAGATCGACCAGGAAGCAATCTACTTCCGTTCTTCTCCACAATTTTTATGTAGGCGCTAATCCTTGGTACAGATATATCCTTGATACCGGAGGGAATTTCCTGGGTAGCCATACTTTTGATTCTTATAATGCTATGATAGATTTATTTGGCTCACCCCCTCTTATGATTAATGGAACTATGTTAACTTTGGAGCATGTAATGCAAAAACTTGAAATTATTGAAAATAAAGGTGCTACCATAGAGTTAATTGAAAATTTGGATAAAAAAGATCCACAACTGAATTACCCAATATGGATCTAAATTAGGAGTCACTTTGAAAAATATTAAGGAGAAGGAACCCATAGTTAATGAAAGAATAAATCAGGATTCCACTAGAATCGATAAACTTGAGAGTATCATTAACAACTTGGGGACCGCTTTGTCTTCCGTAAAGAATACTCCAAGTCCCCCAACTAAAATTGCCAAGCTTATGTATGTTCCTAAAAATAAGGGTGAATCCTCTAGTAAGGAAACTGCGGATCTCAAGTCTATAAGTATTCATCCCAATCTTTTTGCTATCATTAAGGAACCATTTGTTACAAATGAATTTTTCGATTTTGTGCCTAAAAGTTTGACAATCAATAAAAAGAAAGAAACTCCTAAGGATGATAGAAGTCTCATTGAACAATTGCCTACTAAAGATGGCAATACCTAGATCTGTCCTTGCTATTATGCCTAGCTAGGGGCGTTAAACGATAGCGCTTGTTGGGAGGCAACCCAATTTTATTTTTAGTTTTTTTTGCTTTTGCTTCTGTTTAGGAATAAATATTTGATCTATACTCTGGTTAGATGTGTTTTTATGTTTTAATTAGTGTTTGTGCCAAGTTTAACCTATAGGATCTTCTTGGATGATAGTTATTTGATCTTGCTGAAAATTGCAGAAACTTTCTGTTCACGAAAATAATTATAAAAAATCACCAGAACGTGATAAAATATTGGTTCCAATTTATTCTAACCAACAAACAAATTGTCTAGGTCGTCCTATTTTGGCTGAATATTTGGAGTTCCAGAAGTTTGCGCTAGTTACAGATTAGTACAGACTGTTCTGTTTTTGACAGATTCTGTTTTTCGTGTGTTGTTTGCTTATTTTGATGAATCTATGGCTAATAAAATAGTTTATAAACCATAGAGAAGTTGGAATACAGTAGGTTTAACACCAATATAAATAAATAATGAGTTCATTATAGTACCTTGAAGTGGTGTTTTGTTTTCTTTCGCTAACGGAGCTCACGAGATTTTCTGTTAAGTTTTGTGTTGTGAAGTTTTCAAGTTTTGGGTGAAAGATTTGATGGATTATGGAACAAGGAGTGGAAAGATCCTAAGATTTGGGATGCCCATGGCACCCAAGATAATCTAAGGACACCAAAGAGCCAAAGCTTGGGGATGCCCCGGAAGGCATCTCCTCTTTCGTCTACTTCCATCGGTAACTTTACTTGGAGCTATATTTTTATTCACCACATGATATGTGTTTTGCTTGGAGCGTCTTGTATGATTTGAGTCTTCGACTTTTAGTTTACCGCAATCATCTTTGCTGGACACACCTTTTGAGAGAGACACACCTGATTCAGAAATTATTAGAATACTCTATGTGCTTCACTTATATCTTTTGAGCTATATAGTTTTTGCTCTAGTGCTTCACTTATATCTTTTAGAGCACGGTGGTGGTTTGTTTTATAGAAACTATTATTCTCTCATACTTTACTTATATTATTTTGAGAGTCTTAAACAACATGGTAATTTGCTTAAATAATCCTAATATGCTAGGTATTCAAGACTAGCAAAAAACTTTCTTATGAGTGCTTGATGATTGTTTTGAGATATGGAGGTAGTGATATTAAAGTTGTGCTAGTTGAGTAGTTGTGAATTTGAGAAATACTTGTGTTGAAGTTTGCAAGTCCCGTAGCATGCACGTATGGTAAACATTATGTAACAAATTTGAAACATGAGGTGTTCTTTGATTGTCCTCCTTATGAGTGGCGGTCGGGGACGAGCGATGGTCTTTTCCTACCAATCTATCCCCCTAGGAGCATGCGCGTAGTGCTTGGTTTTTGATGACTTGTAGATTTTTGCAATAAGTATGTGTTTTCTTTATGACTAATATTGAGTCCATGGATTATACGCACTCTCACCTTTCCATCATTGCTAGCCTCTTCGGTACCGTGCATTGCCCTTTCTCACATTGAGAGTTGGTGCAAACTTCGCCGGTGCCTCCAAACCCCGTGATATTATACGCTCTTTCACACATAAACCTCCTAATATCTTCCCCAAAACAGCCACCACACCTACCTATTATGGCATTTCCATAGCCATTCCGAGATATATTGCCATGCAACTTTCCACCGTTCCGTTTATCATGACACGTTCATCATTGTCATATTGCTTTGCATGATCATGTAGTTGACATAGTATTTGTGGCAAAGCCACAATTCATAACTCTTTCATACATGTCACTCTTGATTCATTGCATATCCCGGTATACCGTCGGACGCATTCGTATAGAGTCATACTTTGTTCTTGTATCGAGTTGTAATTATTGAGTTGTAAATAAATAGAAGAGTGATGATCATCATTTTCTAGAGCATTGTCCCAAGTGAGGAAAAAAATAAAAATAAAAAAGAGGAAAAAGAGAAAGGCCATAAAAAAAGAAGAAGGCCCAAAAAATTGAGAGAAAAAGAGAGAAGGGACAATGTTACTACCCTTTTTACCAAACTTGTGCTTCAAAGTAGCACCATGATCTTCATGATAGAAATTCTCTTGTTTTGTCACTTTCATATACTAGTGGGAATTTTTCATTATAGAACTTGGCTTGTATATTCCAACAATGGGCTTCCTCAAATGCCCTAGGTCTTCGTGAGCAAGCAAGTTGGATGCACACCCACTTAGTTTCTTTTGTTGAGCTTTCATACATTTATAGCTCTTGTGCATCCGTTGCATGGAAATCCCTACTCCTTGCATTAACATCAATCGATGGGAATCTTCATAGCTCATTGATTAGCCTCGTTGATGTGAGACCTTCTCCCTTTTTTTCTTCTCCACATAACCCACATCATTATATTCTATTCCACCCATAGTGCTATATCCATGGCTCACGCTCATGTATTGCGTGAAGGTTGAAAAAGTTTGAGATTACTAAAGTATGAAACAATTGCTTGGCTTGTCATCGAGGTTGTGCATGATGGGAGCATTCTTGTGTGACGGCAATGGAGCATGACTAAACTATATGATTTTGTAGGGATGAACTCTCTTTGGCCATGTTATTTTTGAGAGGACATAATTGCTTAGTTAGTATGCTTGAAGTATTATTACTTTTATGTCAATATTAAACCTTTATCTTGAATCTTTCGGATCTGAATATTCATACCACAATTAAGAGAATTGCATTGAAATTATGTCAAGTAGCATTCCACATCAAAAATTCTGTTTTTATCATTTACCTACTCGAGGACGAGCAGGAATTAAGCTTGGGGATGCTTGATACGTCTCCAACGTATCTATAATTTTTTGTTGTTCCATGCTATATTATATTCTGTTTTGGACATTATTGGGCTTTATTATACACTTTTATATTATTTTTGGGACTAACCTATTAACCGGAGGCCCAACCCAGAATTGCTGTTTTTTTGCCTATTTCAGAGTTTCGCAGAAAAAGAATATCAAACGGAGTCCAAACGGAATGAAACCTTCGGGAACGTGATTTTCAGAACGAACGTGATCCAGAGGACTTGGACCCTACGTCAAGACATCAACCAGGAGGGCACGAGGTAGGGGGCGCGCCTACCCCCTGGGTGCGCCCTCCACCCTCGTGGGCCCCATGTTGCTCCACCGACGTACTTCTTCCTCCTATATATACCTCGCACCCCAAACTACCGACACGGAGCCAAAACCTAATTCCACCGCCGCAACCTTCTCAGAGCCATGAGATCCCATCTTGGGGCCTTTTTCGAGTTCACGGGGGGGCATCGATCACGGAGGGCTTCTACATCAACACCATAGCCTCTCCGATGATGTGTGAGTAGTTTACTTCAGACCTTCGGGTCCATAGTTATTAGCGAGATGGCTTCTTCTCTCTTTTTGGATCTCAATACAATGTTCTCCCCCTCTCTTGCAGAGATCTATTCGATGTAATCTTCTTTTTCGGTGTGTTTGTTGAGACCGATGAATTGTGGGTTATGATCAAGTTTATCTATGAACAATATTTGAATCTTCTCTGAATTATTTTATGTATGATTGGTTATCTTTGCAAGTCTCTTCGAATTATCAGTTTGGTTTGGCCTACTAGATTGATCTTTCTTGCAATGGGAGAAGTGCTTAGCTTTGGGTTCAATCTTGCGGTGTCCTTTCCCAGTGACAGTAGGGGCAGCAAGGCACATATTGTATTGTTGCCATCGAGGATAACAAGATGGGGTTTATATCATATTGCATGAATTTATCCCTCTACATCATGTCATCTTGCTTAAAGCGTTACTCTGTTCTTATGAACTTAATACTCTAGATGCATGCTGGATAGCGGTCGATGTGTGGAGTAATAGTAGTAGATGCAGGCAGGAGTCGGTCTACTTGTCTCGGACGTGATGCCTATATACATGATCATACGTAGATATTCTCATAACTATGCTCAATTATGTCAATTGCTCAACAGTAATTTGTTCACCCACCGTAATACTTATGCTCTTGAGAGAAGCCACTAGTGAAACCTATGGCCCCCGGGTCTATTTTCCATCATATTTAATCTCCCTACAACAAGTTATTTCTAGCGCTGTTTTTATTTTGCTTTCTTTACTTTGCATCTTTACCATAAAAATACCAAAAATATTATCTTATCATATCAATCAGATCTCACTCTCGTAAGTGACCGTGAAGGGATTGACAACCCCTTTATTGCATTGGTTGCGAGGATTTATTTGTTTGTGTAGGTGCGAGGGACTTGTGCGTGGCCTCCTACTGGATTGATACCTTGGTTCTCAAAAACTGAGGGAAACACTTACGCTACTTTACTGCATCACCCTTTCCTCTTCAAGGGAAAACTAACGCAGTGCTCAAGAGGTAGCAGCCGGTCTAGCACTTGTGTCAACCAACTCCTACGACATATTTGACTCACCGAATGAAGGAACTGGAAGATGATTCATGGCTAAAGGCCCAAAGGTATCACACCCCGAGTATGTTGATTTCAATAGTGATGAAGATGATTTGTTAGGACATGATGATTTACTTGTTGACAACTCTAGTGATGAAAACTATAACAAACTTTCTATTAATCATGTTAATCAAGAGAAAATGAATGATGATGATAAGGAGATTGAGCG
Organism: Aegilops longissima; assembly: GCA_021605205.1. Taxonomy (NCBI): domain Eukaryota; kingdom Viridiplantae; phylum Streptophyta; class Magnoliopsida; order Poales; family Poaceae; genus Aegilops; species Aegilops longissima. The sequence continues at coordinate 257,456,042 of CM038677.1, read as the reverse complement.
TCTATCTAAAGAACTAAACACTCTTAAGTTAGCTCATGAAACTACCTTGGAAGATCATCAAGAACTTTTAAAGACTCATGAGAAGTTACGCTTTGAAAAGCTCAACCTTGAGCAAGAGCATGGGTTCTTAAAAGCGATCAATGATGATCTCCGCAAGAAAAGTTCTTCTTACATTGCCAAGCGTTTACTCTTGTCTACTTACACGCCACAAGTTAAATCTAGCAACAAGAGTAAGAAAGATTCTTCTAGTAGTAACAATAATCATGCTAAATCCAATGTTGTTGCTTCTAGTAGTTCTCTTGATTCCACTAATGATTCTCTTAGCCAAGTTACACTTGAGCAAGAAAATAGCTTATTGAAGGGAATTATAGAGAAAGGTGTTTACAAGAGCCTTGCCGGAAGTAAGCAATTTGAGGAAATTGTACGCAAGCAAGGAAGGCACCGGAAGAATCAAGGTGTTGGTTTTGAACAAAAGTTCAATGCCAATGGAGTTGAGTTGGAAGAAGACCAATACCCCAAGATGAAGTTTGTTCCTCAACAAGAGAAGTATGATCCTACTTCTTTCCAAGGGACACAAGCGCAAGATGATCTTCTACCATAAGACCACAAGCAAAAAGGCAAGGACAAGCTTCAAGAGGAAATTGATGCATTTGAAGATGCTCCTAAGGCCTTGGTCAAGTGGGTTCCCAAGACAACATCAATTTCTACTTCATCAAGTATGACTACAACTCCAAGGATTCCCAATATGATGATGTGGATCCCGAAGAAGAAGAACTAGAGAGTTCTTGAGGGTGACTCCGCCAACATACTTCACTCATATCATCTTGGCAAGGACAAGTGCAAACAACTTCCACATCTTGCACTAGTTCAAGGAGTCACAAACCCTCTTGTTGGTAAGACAAGGGACAAGGTAATCTAATGCTTTCATGGACATCATATTGTGTGAACATCATTCTATGTCTTTGGATATCCTTGTTTGTTCCTTGTGGGACTAACCCGTTTAGGTATTGAAAGTGCAACTCACTCTAATGGATTGCTCCAAATGATCTACATTAACTTTGAGCATCCACATCTTCAACATCTACATGAAGTCATCATCGACAAAACCCAAGGTTAGTTCATCCCTCTTAGGGGGGATATCACATCTAGGGGGAGCTTTACTCTAATCAATTGAGCTAAAGCAACTCTAATGGTGTGAACACAACAATGCCTTATGTAAAAGTGGTAACCCTACTTGTGCTTAAACAATGAGTATGACCTATGATCAAATGTTCTCATTTGACTCCTAAGTCAATATACTCATATATAGATGACCTAGTCATCGCCAATTGCTTGATAGATGCTAGAGTGTTTGTGCATCCTTTGTCACATATTTCATTTGCCATTTTATTGTGTGAGCATGCCGATTGCATATTTTACTCATTCGAGGACATCCACTTGTTGTTTTGATTGATTGGCTCTTTCTCTTTTGCCAAGTGGATGGAAAAGAATGCCTAAGAACCTCCTCTAGCTATCAATGCTTTTCTCGTCTCAAACTCTATTCATGCTACATCACAAAGTTTGATCAAGTCAGATTTGAACCACTCTGTGTGAGGAGCACTTGGAGTCCCCGATTCATCATAGACTTAAACTTCCAAAACCTCTCTGTGCACTTCGGTCTGACCGATCCATTCACTTCGGTCACACCGAGTTCACTGAGTTGATCTAGGTTTTCAATCTCAGTGCAACCGATTTGAACTTTTCGGTCACACCGAGTTGCAGTAACCGCTAGCGATTCTGCATCTCGATGCCACCGAGTTGTTCCGCTCGATCACACCGACATGGTTAGGATATACATACTCATGGGTGAGATTATGGAAATTTCTTCAAAACCCTCCATCTCGCGCGTGTCCTGCTCTGCCACCTCGGGTCTCCGGATCATCCTCTTGTTGCCAGCGACCTCCGGCTGCTGGTTTCCCTCGCCGTCAACGGGATTCTGCCCCACCGTTGTCGTCGTAGCGAACTCACCGTCGAACTAGGGTATGAGTTCGATCTTTTGTGCTAATTCCTTACTCCGATTCCTAGCACATTGCTTTTCCATGTTGTTACCACGTATGAAATCAATCTATCCATAGAAATCATCCTTTAGAATAGGTTTGATTCAAAAATTTAGGTTTAGGTCTCTGCCGAACTCATCTCGGATTGACTGAGTTGTAGAAATCGGTCTCACCGATTTGGCTTAGGCCATTGCACTTGTGTTTTCGGTCTGACCGAAAATTGCAAATCGGTGCGACCGAGTTGAACTCTCAGTGAAACCCTAGAAATCTCGGAGCCACCGAACTGTGACTCGGTCTAACCGAGTTCACTAGTTTAGACTCCAAAAGTTGCTTCAGTATCACCGAGTTTAACAAATCGATAGCTCCGAAATGATTTCAGTGGAGAACTAAAACTGAGTTTTTGACTCATCTGTTTTGCAAAAACTCTGCACTTTGTGGTGCTCATCCACTCTATCTCATCTATATCTATTCATAGGGTCTGCTGTCAGTTTGCTTGCCAGAATGTCTGACCAGAGTGATAGCCAGAACAAATTAGAAGAGCAAGTGCAAATGAGTGAGGGCACTAGTCCCTCAAGCAGCTATGATGATGGCGGCAGGAGCACTCCCAGTAATTTTCCCAAGGCAGCCACCAGATCAAGGAAGAAGAGAACCTCAGGCTCTGAGGATGAGGACTATGTGGCTACTGAGGAGGAAGTGAGCTCCAAGAAGAAAGTCTTGAAGAAGGAATGTGGCACTGCTGCTGCAACCAAGCCTGGTTTGCACAAGAAGGCACCAACTAAGAGAGTTCTAATGTCTAAGGCCAGGGCCTCCACTCCAGAACCTTCCAAATCAACTAGAGGAGAGGCTGCTGGTGAAGATAAGAAGAAGAAGGAGAGAAAGAGAGGAAGATGGTGCAAGAAGGTGGACCAATGGAAAAATTTGAAAGGCACTCCTCGGCAGAAGAAAATGAAGAGGAAGAGGATGTTGCACCAGCACCCAAGTCCCAAAAGCTTATGGGGGATGCTATTAAGTCAGGAGCTGCTTCAAAGCCCAAGACTACCCCAAAGCTACTGCTCAAGCTCAGAAGCCTTCAAAGCCCAAGAGGAGCACCAGGAATATTCCAGCTGAAGAGAAGAACAAGGCCCCAGTGCTGGAGATGGAAGAAGAAGATGCTGAAGCCCAAGTGCTAAGGAAACTGAAACCAAAGATAGCAGACCATAATGACACCCATCCAGTGGCAGAGGATATGAGCATCAGGAAGGATGCAGGTCTGAGACTTTCGAGACAGTCTGATCCCTATGCTGTGAGAAGAAAGACTGCTATGGACAACAGGTTCCACACCAAAGAACAATAAGATTTCTATGAGACCATACTGTTGGACAAGAAACCTATAGTCTGTGATATGAAGTGGGTTGATCGGAAATTCACTGATGAGAATGAAGACTATTTTCTAGGTGTACATGAATGTTTCAAAGCATGTGAAGTTGACAAGTTTGTAGGGCAGAAGCTTACCAAATGGAATGATGCGCTCATTTCTATCCAGATGGTAGAATTGTATGGATGTATGAAGGTACAAGCTACCAGTCAACTGTTAATGAATGGGCCAAGTTGATAAATGCCCCAGAAGAGCATGAGGATGATTTGGATGTCTATGCCAAGAAGAAGAAAGACCATAACTCTATGGAAAACATGTACAAGGAGATCCCAGACAAAGCATTGGATACACATAGATTTGGATATTTACATTACGTGTTGTCTGGTCTAGCTACAATCAACACAATCTTGAGGCATACTTTGTTGCCCAAATCTAGAGATCACAAGATGATCAGAGGCCATTCAATCAACTTGCTGTAGATATTTGATGTGCCTCAGAAATTCAAGGTCATGAGCCTGGTTGTTGAAACAATCAAGAGGATAGCTGCAGATCAGAAGAGATCTTGTGGGTATGCTCCACATATTCAGGTGCTCATCAACTCCAAGATGGGCACAGGTACTTATTTGTTAGACAGGGAGCACTTACCTTTGAGACTAGAATTTGAGGATAACACAGTTGTGATGAATGAGGATGATCCTACATCTGTGCAAGCACAAGAGAAGAGAACAAAGGCAAAGGCAGAAAAAGCTGCAAAGATGCCAAGTGTTGAGGAGGCATCTCAAGTGTTCTTAAAGACAAAACAAGATCAGCTAGCTTAGCTAATTCAAGCAACTTTGAGGATTGAGAAGGGCCTGCCCACCCTGACTCAGAATCAGGAGAGCTTGGAAAGGATCATTGAAACCAAGTTTTAGGATCTTGACCCGAAAGTAACTGAGATACAAACTGCAGTTGAGCAGCTCCAGGAGGAAGCAGAGGACAAGAAAGGGAAGGCAACCACATATGCTTTTCAGAGAGTGCCTAGAGGTCAGATGTCTGCTGCAGTACCCATGGCTGATACCAGAGCAACAACTTCAGCACCAGCAGCAACAGCTTCAGTTCCACCTCCTGTTGCCACTCCACCAGCTCCAACAACATCTATTGATGCCTTCGTCCTTGGAGTCCTCTCTACACCACCTCCCGAAGACCAAGCCTAGAGAGACGCATAGCACTAAGCATTTTTGAACTTTTTGGTAACTTGTTGCCAAAGGGGGAGAAATGTATAGATCATAGGCTTCGAGAGAGAGTGTTTTTCCTCTTTTGTCTCTCTTGCTATTTTCTTGATACTTTTGTGTGTGCTTGTTTAATACTCTTTATGTCTGAGCGTGAGATACTTGTATGATCATGTGTTTGATCAGATCATACTTTAATGTTTGCTTGCATGATATTATCTATTTTATCCCATATATGATCATTCACTTTGCTTGGTGATGAGTGCATGCTTTTAACTTCTATCATTTTGAGCACTCCACCAAGATGTATGTGACATGGAAGAGTAAACCAAGGTCCTAATCGATTGTGCATTTGCATTCAAAGGAAAATTTTGAATAATGCACAAATTTAGGGGGAGCTCTTGCTTATCACATACTTCTCAAAGCGACGATGTTTTTAAATCTTATTATCATTTGTCGAAGCTTTGATCTATGTGTTGTCATCAATTACAAAAAGGGGGAGATTGAAAGTGCAACTATCCCTGGGTGGTTTTGGTAACTACTAACAACATATAGCTCATTGAACTAATGCTACTTCAAGATGACTATCTCACGAAGTTCAATGTTTGGCATGGCATGGATTAGAAATGTGGACCCCTCAAAATGCTAAGGACACACATTGGCTCAAGCTCAAGACTCTACATTTTCTTTTTAGTGATCCAAGATCACATTGAGTCCATAGGAAAAGCCAATACTATTAAAAGGGGATGAGGTGTTGGTTAATGGATTGCTTGCTCAAAAGGCTTAGTGATATGCTCCAAAAACCATCAACCACTTTCTCATATCCACATATGTCCCAAACCAAAAGTCAAACTCGGCCCCAACGATTTGTCCTATCCGGTGCCATTGATTTCATTTGACATAGCCACTGCGAGAAACCCTAGTCACTTCGGTCTCACCGATAGGGATCTAGGTCTCATCGAGATGGGATTGCAAACTCTCTGTTTCCCTTCATAACATTTCGGTCCAACCGAGATGAGCGATCGGTCCCACCGAGTTTGCAATGCAAACTCTCTGTTTCCCCTTTGTAACGTTTTGGCCTCACCGAGATGAGCGAATCGGTCCCACCGAGTGTGCCCGACCAACTCTCTGGTTAGCTTATTACCAAAGTCGGTCCCACCGAGTTTGTGTAATCGGTCTCATCGAGATTACGTTATGCCCTAACCCTAATGAAATCAGTCCCACCGAGTAGACATGTCGGTCCCACCGAAAAGCCTAACGTTCACATTTTGAACTGAATCGGTCTGACCGAGTTTTCTGATTTGGTCCCACCGAGTTTGGTGAATTGTGTTTAATGGTTAGATTTTGTGTGGAGGCTATATATACCCCTCCACCATCTCTTCCTTCATGGAGAGAGCCATCAGAACATGACTACACTTCCAACATACATTTTCTGAGAGAGAGCCACCTACTCATGTGCTGAGGTCAAGATATTCCATTCCAACCACATAAATCTAGATCTGTAGCCTTCTCCAAGTTGCTTTCCACTCAAATCATCTTTCCACCAAATACAAATCCGTGAGAGAGAGTATAGTGTTGGGAAGACTATCATTTGAAGCACAAGAGCAAGGAGTTCATCATCAACACACCATCTATTACCTTTTGGAGAGTGGTGTCTCCTAGATTGGTTAGGTGTCACTTGGGAGCCTTCGTCAAGATTGTGGAGTTGAACCAAGGAGTTTGTACGGGCAAGGAGATCGCCTACTTCGTGAAGATGTACCCTAGTGAGGCAAGTCCTTCATGGGCGATGGCCATGGTGGGATAGACAAGGTTGCTTCTTCGTGGACCCTTCGTGGGTGGAGCCCTCCATGGACTCGCGCAACTGTTACCCTTCGTGGGTTGAAGTCTCCATCAACATGGATGTACGATAGCACCACCTATCGGAACCACGCCAAAAATCTCCGTGTCTACATTGCGTTTGCTCCCTCCAAACTCCTCCCTTTACCTTTATATGCAAATGTTCTACATTCCACTGCTATACTCTTAGACTTGCATGTGTTGGTTGATTGCTTGACTTGTACTAAGTTGCTAAAATCTGCCAATACTTAAAATTGGGAAAAGGCTAGACTTTTATTTGGTCAAGTAGTCGAATCACCCCCCTCTAGACATACTGTCGATCCTACAATAATAAACATTTATCATGATATAGGAAATATAAATAACAACTTTATTATTGCCTCCAGTGCATATTTCCTTAATTTTTGATATTTATTTTTACATGCTAAGCCTTAGCAGTACCACATTTTCGCAGAAGGCGCTACTGCTATAGGCATAGCAGGAGCACGTCTCGGGTAAAAGGCGCTACTGCTATGGCGTTTAGCAGTAGCGCTTTATCCTAACACGCGCTACAGCTAAAGCCATCCTATCTTCTCCAACCGTCCGCCCCTCACTCTCCCCTCTCCACTCCATTGTCACTCTCCCCTGCACCCCCCCCCCCCCGGTCGTCCGCCGCCGTTTCCCGACCATCGTCATCGCTCGCCGCCGCCGATGCTCCTGCTCTCCTCCACTGAGGTAGTTCCTCCATCCCTCCTTGTTCCACCTCCCTCCCCACCTAGTGTCTCTCCCGGTCCCTCCCTCCCTCTCCCTCCTCACTCCCCCGCCTCCTCCCTCCCACCTCCCTCCATGCTTCGCGCCTCTCCCGATCCCTCCCTCCCTCCCTCTCCCTCCTCACTTCCCCGCCTCCTCCCTCCCACCTCCCTTCCTACCTCATCCCTCTCCCGATCCATCCCTCCCTCCTCTCCACCCCCACTCACCCCTCCCTTCGTTCCTACCCCTCCACTTAGTGTAGCAATTTTAGGTATTAAATTTAGTAATAGAAGTAAGAAAATTTAGGGTAGAAGTAGGGTACTAGAATTTTAGCAAGTGTTTAATAAAAATAGTTTATTCAAGAAGTGGTTAATATAACTAGTTTATTTTTAGTAAGTGCTTAATATAACTAGTTTATTTATAGTAAGTGCTTAATAGAACTACTTTATTTAGTAAGTAGTTAATAGAACTAGTCTATTTAGTAAGTGCTTAATAGAACTAGTTTAGAGAGAGAGAGACCTATATTGGCAAATTTAGTTTTTTTAGATTATATATAAGATATTTTGAAATCTTTTTGTTCATATTTTCAACCATTGAAATGCAATAACCATCAAGTTTGAATGCTCATATGATGTAGATATAAGCATGTATATCTAGTGTTTCTCAAATAGGATATGTGGTTGCCCAAGTGGCCATGTTTGCACGGAACACCTCCGAGTGGCCTATGTTTTGCCGAAGTGTTGATTAATTTCCGTTCTGGCAAATTTCAGGCGCTCGATATGTCCTTTTTTAGCAAAGGTCATGCCGGATTTTTTGTGAATTTTGGCATGGCTTGTACTATAATATAGGAAATATCAAGTGCGTTGGAACTGCCGGAAAGAGCATTTAACGCCATTTTGGGTTTTGTCATCGAGTTATAATCTTTGAATTTTGAACACAGGAGATGTCTAATGACGACGAGTTTCTGGTTAAGCTGTATAATGCGGTCAATCACTCCCATTTCCGTTGCTCTAATTGGCAAGCTCTCTGCAAGGCATATGGATTTGAGGAGGGAATGAAAATAAGATTTGATATTCGTCTCGAAGACTATGATGACGATGATGATGTCGACATCTGGGTGCATGTGGATATGCCTCCAGTTTTGCCTAGATGTGAGTTTGTCAAACTAATTTGTTAAGTTCAGTAATTTATATTGTTAATTTAAAAAAAATGGTGTTCATCGATACTAAACTTATTTATTTATAATTATCAACTTATTTCTTATCTTCAAGAAATACTCAGCAGGTTGTAGACAACACATACAACAGCTATGACTCCGAACTTAATTGTGAGGAGAAAGGTTATCTTGTCTCATTCATAGAAGATGTTGAGGCCTTTAAAACCAATCACTCTATCAGGCCAAATTATACTAGATACGTGCCACTAGCCCATAAATTGCTTGACGGTAACTTCATTGCCAAAAACTTGGTAAGATTTGTTAATGATGGTACCTTCATTGCATACATTATTCTTAAGTAAACTACATTGCTAACTATATATGTTACTATTACGTTTTTCAACAGAGGCTCCCGAAGGAGGTTGTGCCTGACTTGATGTTTATCGAAGGTGATATGCATATGGTTAGCTTCCGACCAACTCCTTCGAAGGCTTACCACAGTGCATACTAAATTTCTTCAAACGATGGAAGGCTCAAAATCAAAGAATGGAGCAAAGTGATGAATGCACACATGCAACTAATTGGAGACAAAATGAATGTGCGCAAGCCACAAGTTGAAGATAGGTTTATCTCCATTCTCCATTATGGAGATGGACCGGTTTATCTGTTTTATGGTATTTTACCTAGGAGAGAGAGGAGTAGATCCTAGGTATTAAGAAAAATTAGTTAGTGTTGATTATATATGACTATGATGATGATGAGAAGTTTTTATTATGTGCTACAATGTGTTAGAGTTGATGATGATGATGAGGATGAGGAGTAGTGATTATGAGTACTACGATGATGATGATGAGGAGTTGTTATTATAACTAGTGACCAAGTTGTTATATGATGTCTCGTGGACGAAAATGATGATGATGATGAGTTGTTATATGACAATGATGTATTATGATGTATTATGATGATAAGCTGTTAATGATATTATTGAAGGAAATATGCCCTAGAGGCAATAATAAAGTTGTTATTTATATTTCCTTATATCATGATAAATGTTTATTATTCATGCTAGAATTGTATTAACCGGAAACTTAGTACATGTGTGAATAAATAGACAAACAGAGTGTCCCTAGTATGCCTCTACCTGACTAGCTCGTTGATCAAAGATGGCTAAGTTTCCTAGCCATTGACATGTGTTGTCATTTGATGAACGGGATCACATCATTAGAGAATGATGTGATGGACAAGACCCATCCGTTAGCTTAGCACTATGATCGTTTAGTTTATTGCTATTGCTTTCTTCATGACTTATACATGTTCCTATGACTATAAGATTATGCAACTCCCGAACACCGGAGGAACACCTAGTGTGCTATCAAACTTCACAACATAACTGGGTGATTATAAAGATGCTCTACAGGTGTCTCTGATGGTGTTTGTTGAGTTGGCATAGATCGAGATTAGGATTTGTCACTTCGTGTATCGGAGAGGTATCTCTGGGCCCTCTCGGTAATGATCATCACTATAAAGCCTTGCAAGCAATGTGACTAATGAGTTAGTTACGGGATGATGCATTACAGAACAAGTAAAGAAACTTACCGGTAACGAGATTGAACTAGGTATGAGGATACCGACGATCGAACCTCGGGCAAGTACCATACCGATGACAAAGGGAACAACGTATCTTGTTATGCGGTTTGACCAATAAAGATCTTCGTAGAATATGTAGGAGCCAATATGGGTATCCAGGTTCCTCTATTATTTATTGACCAGAGAGGTTTCTTGGTCATGTCTACATAGTTATCAAACCCTTAGGGTCCGCACGCCTAACATTCGTTGATGATATAGTATTATATGAGTTATGTATGTTGGTGACTGAATGTTGTTCGGAGTCCTGGATGAGATCAAGGACATGACGAGGAAATCAAGAATGGTTCAGAGATAAAGATTGATATATGGAATAATAGTGTTTGGTCTCCGGAAGGGTTCCAGAATTCACCGGAAGGGGTTCCGAATGTCTCCCAAAATGTTTGGGTATGAGAACACTTTATTTGCGCCAAAGGGGAAAGCCCACGAGGCTTTTGGTAAGTGCAAAGGGAAGTTTTGCGGAGACCAGAGGCTAGACGCCAGAACCTGGCGTCTAGGGGTAGACGCCGGAACCACGGTGTCTAGCCACGAGTCCGAGAAGGACTCTTGCCTTTCGGGCAAAACCGACTGTGAGGAGGCTTTTACTCCAAGTTTTGACCCCAGGGCTCAACACATAAATAGAGGGGCAGGTCCAGCACCAAAGAGACATCGAGAAACACCAAGCCGTGTGCCGGCAAACCCGTCCCCTCTAGTTTATCCTCCATCGTAGTTTTCGTAGTGCTTAGGCGAAGCCCTGCGCCGGTAACTTCATCATCACCGTCGTCACTCCGTCGTGCTGACGGAACTCTCCCTCGGCCTCAACTGGATCAAGAGCTCGAGGGACGTCATCGAGCTGAACGTGTGCTGAACGCGAAGGTGTCATATGTTCTGTACTTGGTTCGGTTGGATCGCGAAGACGTTCGACTACATCAACCGCGTTGCTAAACGCTTCCGCTTTCGGTCTACAAGGGTACGTGGACACACTCCCCCGGCTCGTTGATATGCTTCTCCTAGATAGATCTTGCGTGATCGTAGGATTTTTTTTGAAATACTACGTTCCCTACAGTGGCATCCGAGCCAGGTCTATGCGTAGATGTTATATCCACGAGTAGAACGCAAAGAGTTGTGGGCGATAATAGTCATACTACTTACCAGCAATGTCTTACTTTGATTCGGCGGTATTGTTGGATGAAGCGGCCCAGACCGACATTACATGACCGCGTTCATGAGACTAGTTCTACCGACGTGCTTATCACATACGTGGCTAGTGGGTGTCTGTTTCTCCAACTTTAGTTGAATCGAGTTTGACTATGCCCGTTCCTTGTTGAAGGTTAAAACAACGCACTTGACGAAAAATCATTGTGGTTTTGATGCGTAGGTAAGAACGGTTCTTGCTAGAAGCCCGTAGCAACCACGTAAAACTTGCAACAACAAAGTAGAGGACGTCTAACTTGTTTTTGCAGGGCTTCCTGTGATTTGATATGGTCAAGACGTGATGATATATAAATTGTTGTATGACATGATCATGTTTTGTAAAAGTTATCGGCAACTGGCAGGAGCCTTATGGTTGTCGCTTTATTGTATGAAATGCAATCGCCATGTAATTGCTTTACTTTATCACTAAGCGGTAGCGATAGTCGTAGAAACAATAGTTGGCGAGACGACAACGATGCTATGATGGAGATCAAGGTGTCAAGCCGGTGACGATGGGGATCATGACAGTGCTTTGGAGATGGAGATCAAAGGCACAAGATGATGATGGCCATATCATATCACTTATTTTGATTGCATGTGATGTTTATCCTTTATGCATCTTATTTTGCTTAGTACGGCGGTAGCATTATAAGATGATCTCTCACTAAATTTCAAGGTACAAGTGTTCTCCCTGAGTATGCACCATTGCTACAGTTCGTCCTGCCCAGACACCATGTGATGATCCGGTGTGATAAGTTCTAAGTTCACATACAACGGGTGTAAGCCAGTTTTGCACACGCAGAATACCAGAGTTAAACTTGACGAGCCTAGCATATGCAGATATGGCCTTGGAACAGTGAGACTGAAAGGTCGAGCGTGAATCATATAGTAGATATGATCAACATAGTGATGTTCACCATTGAAAACTACTCCATATCACATGATGATCGGACATGGTTTAGTTGATATGGATCGCGTGATCATTTAGATGACTACAGGGATGTCTATCTAAGTGGGAGTTCTTAAGTAATATGATTAATTGAACTTTAATTTATCATGAACTTAGTACCTGATAGTATTTTGCATGTCTATGTTGTTGTAGATCAATGGCCCGTGCTACTATTCCTTTGAATTTTAATGCGTTCCTAGAGAAAGCTAAGTTGAAAGATGATGGTAGCAACTACACGGACTGGGTCCGTAACTTGAGGATTATCCTCATTGCTGCGTAGAAGAATTACATCCTGGAAGCACCGCTAGGTGCAAGACCCTGAAAGTGCAACTACCCCTGGGTGGTTTTGGTAATTCCTAACAACATATAGCTCATTGAGCTAATGCTATTTCAAGATAAATATTTCAGGAAAGCTCAATGATTGGCATGGCATGGATTGGAAAGTGGACCCCTCAAAATGCTAAGGACAAAAAGATTGGCTCAAGCTCAAAGCACAAGACTCTACATTTGACTTTAGTGATCCAAGATCACATTGAGTCCATAGGAAAAGCCAATACTATTAAAAAGGGGTGAGGTGTTTCTTAATGAGTTACTTGCTCAAAATGCTTAGTGATATGCTCCAAAAACCCTCAACTACTTTCTCATATCCACATATGTCCCAAACCAAAAGTCAAACTCGGCCCCACCAAAACTTTCTATCCGGCGCCACCGAGTTCACTTGACATAGCCACTGCCACAAACCCTAGTCACTTCGGTTTCACCGATAGGGATCTCGGTCTCACCGAGATGGGATTGCAACCTCTCTGTTTCCCTTCGTAACGTTCCGGTCCAACCGAGATGAGCGATTGGTCCCACCGAGATTGCAATGCAAACTCTCTGTTTCCCCTTCGTAACGTTTCGGTCTAACCGAGATGAGCGAATCGGTCCCACTGAGTTTGCCTGACCAACTCTCTGTTTGCTTATTACCAAAATCGGTCCCACCGAGTTTGTGTAATCGGTCTCGCTGAGATTACGTTATACCCTAACCCTAATGGAATCAGTCCTACCGAGTGGACATGTCGGTCCCACCGAAAATCCTAACGTTCACATTTTGAACTAAATCGGTCTGACTGAGTTTTATAATTCGGTCCCACCAAGTTTGGTGATTTGTGTCTAACGGTTAGATTTTGTGTGGAGGCTATATATACCCCTCCACCCACTCTTCATTCATGGAGACAACCATCAGAACATGCCTAAACTTCCAACATACATTTTCTGAGAGAGAAACACCTTCACTTGTGTTGAGGTCAAGATATTCCATTCCAACCACATAAATCTTGATCTCTAGCCTTCCCCAAGTTGCTTTCCACTCAAATCATCTTTCTACCAAATCCAATCCTATGAGAGAGAGTTGAGTGTTGGGGAGACTATCATTTGAAGCACAAGAGCAAGGAGTTCATCATCAACACACCATCTATTACCTTTTGGAGAGTGGTGTCTCCTAGATTGGCTAGGTGTCACTTGGGAGCCTCCGTCAAGATTGTGGAGTTGAACCTAGGAGTTTGTACGGGCAAGGACATCGCCTACTTCGTGAAGATCTACCCTAGTGAGGCAAGTCCTTCGTGGGCGATGGCCATGGTGGGATAGACAAGGTTGCTTCTTCGTGGACCATTCGTGGGTGGAGCCCTCCATGGACTCGCGCAACCGTTTCCCTTCGTGGGTTGAAGTCTCCATCAACGTGGATGTATGATAGCACCACCTATCAGACCACGGATAAAAAATCTCCATGTCTACATTGCGTTTGCTCCCTCCAAACTCCTCCCTTTACCTTCATATGCAATTGTTTTACATTCCGCTGCTATACTCTTAGAATTGCATGTGTAGGTTGATTACTTGATTTGTGCTAAGTTGCTAAAATCTGCCAAGACTTAAAATTGGGAAAAGGCTAGATTTTTATTTGGTCAAGTAGTCTAATCACCCCCCTCTAGACATACTTTTGATCCTACAAGTGGTATCAGAGCTTTGGTCTCCATTTGCTTTGATTTCCATGGCTTTTGCTGATCATAGCCTTGGTTTCACAACCTAGGAGAGTATGGCATCTAGCGAGGGAAATTACCACCGTAGAGGTCCTTACTTTGATGTTACTAATTTTGCTAGTTGGAAGCATAAGATGAAAATGCATATTCTTGGACATGACCCCGCCGTTTGGGCTATTGTGTGTATTGGCTTGCAAGGTGAATTCTTTGATGGGAGAGAACGGAACCGTGAAGCTACCGCGGAAGAGTTGAAGAAGCTGCAATACAATGCTCAAGCTTGTGATATTCTCTTCAACGGATTGTGCCCCGAAGAATTCAACAAAAGCAGCCGTCTTGAGAACGCAAAGGAAATTTGGGATACTTTGATTCATATGCATGAAGGTGCCGACTCCGTCAAGGAATCCAAATTGGATGTGCTTCAAAGTCAACTTGACAAGTTCACAATGAAGGATGGTGAAGGTGTCGCTGAAGTGTACTCTAGGATTGCTCTCATCACAAATGAGATTGCCGGCTTAGGAAGTGAAGAGATGACCGATAGATTCATCATCAAGAAGATCCTAAGAGCCTTGGATGGAAAAGATGATACTGTGTGCACATTGATCCAAATGATGCCCAATTACAAATATCTCAAGCCAACGGAAGTCATTGGAAGAACTTTTGCTCATGAAATGTCACTTAAGGACAAGGAAGAGCTCCACAACAAGTCAAGTGGTGCTTACAAAGCCTCATGTCAAGCTCCCACATCATTAAGTGAGAAACAAACCTTCAATGAAGAATTGAGCCTAATGGTGAGGAACTTCAACAAATTCTACAAGAGTATAAGCAAGGAAAGAAGCTCCAAGTCAAGGTCCCACAATGACAAGAGATCTTCAAGTCGTGAACGAAATTGCTACAATTTTGGAAGACCCGGACACTACTCAAATGAGTGTACGACTCCCTATGAAAGATGAGTAGATTCTCCCAAGAGAAGAAGCAGAACAGAAGAATCACCACCAAGAGAGAGAGAAGGAGTAGAGATGATTGTTATGAACGAAGACCCTCTCGGAGAAGCAAGGATTCGGAAAAGAAGGACAAATCATCAAAGAGCTACACAAAAAGAAGACATAAAGCTCATGTTGGTGAGTGGGTATCAGGCTCCGACTTCGACCATCACTCCGAAAGAAATTATCACTCCGACTCCGAATATACTCAAGATGAAGGTGTTGTCGGTCTATCTCTTGTGACAACCAACTCCTATGACATATTTGACTCACCAAATGAAGGAATTGGAAGATGCTTCATGGCTAAAGTCCTAAAGGTAACACACCCCGAATATGTTGATTTCAATAGTGATGAAGATGATTTGCTAGGAGATGATGATTTACTTGTTGACAACTCTAGTTATGAAAACTATGATGAACTTGCTATTAATCAGGATAATCAAGATAAAACAAATGAAGATGATAAGAAGGATATTGTGCGTCTAACTAAAGAACTAAACACTCTTTAGTTAGCTCATGAAACTACCTTGGAAGATCATCGAGAACTTTTAAAGACTCATGAGAAGCTACGCTTTGAAAATCTCAACCTTGAGCAAGAGCATGAGTTCTTAAAAGCAATCAATGATGATCTTCACAAGAAAAGTTCCTCTTACATTGCCAAGCGTTTACTCTTGTCTACTTACATGCCACAAGTTAAATTTAGCAACAAGAACAAGAAATATTCTTCCTCTAGTAGTAACAACAATCATGCTAAATTCAATGTTGTTGCTTCTAGCAGTTCTCTTGATTCGACTAATGATTCTCTTAGCCAAGTTACACTTGAGCAAGAAAATAGCTTATTGAAGGGAATTATAGAGAAAGGTGTTTACAAGAGTCTTGCCGGAAGTAAGCAATTTGAGGAAATTGTACAAGCAAGGAAGACACCGGAAGAATCAAGGTGTTGGTTTTGAACGGAAGTTCAATGCCAATGGAGTTGAGTCGGAAGAAGATCAATACCCCAAGACGAAGTTTGTTCCTTAAAAAGAGAAGTATGATCCTACTTCCTTCCAAGGAACACAAGCTCAAGATGATCTTCCACCACAAGACCACAAGCTAAAAGGCAAGATGATCAATGGAGGAGATTGATGCATTTGAAGAAGCCCCTAAGGCCTTGGTCAAGTGGGTTCCCAAGACTACATCAAGTTCCACTTCATCAAGTACAACTACAACTCCAAGGATTCCCATCAAGATGGTGTGGATCCCTAAGAAGAAGAACTAGAGAGTTCTTGAGGGTGACTCCGCCAACATACTTCACTCTTATCATTTTGGCAAGGAAAAGTGCAAACAACTTCCATATCTTGCACTAGTTCAAGGAGTCACAAACCCTCTTGTTGGTAAGACAAGGCACAAGGTAACCTAATGCATTCATGGACATCATCTCATATGAACATCACTCTATGTCTATGGATATCCTTGTTTGTTCCCCGTGGGACTAACCCGTGTAGGTATTGAAAGTGCAACTCACTCCAAAGGATTGCTCCGAATGATCTACATCAACATTGAGCATCTACATCTTCAACACCTACATGAAGTCATCATCGACAAAACCCAAGGTTAGTTCATCCCTCTTAGGGGGGATATCACATCTAGGGGGAGCTTTACTCTAATCAATTTAATTAAAGCAACTCTAATGATGTGAACACAACAATGCTTTATGTAAAAGTGGCAACCCCACTTGTGCTTAAACGATGAGTATGACCTATGATCAAATGTTCTCATTTGACTCCTAAGTCAATATACTCATATATAGATGACCTAGTCATCACCAAATTTCATGATAGATGCTAGAGTGATTGTGCATGCTTTGTCACATATTTCATTTGTCATTTTGTTGTGTGAGCATGTTGGATGCATATTTTTCTCATTCGAGGACATCCATTTGTTGCTTTGATTGTTTTTTTCTTTTGCCAAATGGATGGACAAGAATGCCTAAGAACTCCCTCTAGCTATCTATGCTTTTCTCGTCTCAATCTCTATTCATGCTACATCACAAAGTTTGATCAAGTCAGATTCAAACCACTCTGTGTGAGGAGCACTCGGAGTCCCCAATTCGTCATAGAATTAAACTTGCAAAACCTCTTTGTGTGTTTCCGTATGACCGAGTCATCCATTTCGGTCACACCGAGATCACTAAGTTGATCTAGGTTTTCAATCTCGGTGCAACCGATTTGAACTTTTCGGTCACGCCGAGTTGCAGTAACCGCTTGCGATTCTGCATCTCGGTGCCACCGAGTTGTTACACTCGGTCACACCGATAGGGTCGGGATATATAAACCCACGAGTGAGATTTTGGAAATTCCTTCGAAACCTCTCAGCCCGCACGTATCCTGCTCTGCCGCCTCGGGTCTCCGGATCGTCTTCTCGCCGCCAGCGACCTCCCGGCGCTGGTTTCCATCACCGTCAATGGAATTCTGCCCCTCTGTTGCCGCCGTAGCGAACTCCGCTGAACTAGGGTATGAGTTTGATCCTTTGTGCTACTCTTTTACCTCTGATTCGTAGCACATTGCTATGCCATGATCATCACCACGTATGCAAACACTCTATCCACTGAAAACATCCCTTAGGTTAGATTTGATTTGAAAATTTAGGGTTAGGTCTCCGTGGAACTCATCTCGTACCAACCGAACTGTAGAAATTGGTCTCACCGATTTGGTTTAGGCCATTGCACTTGCACTTTCGGTCTGACTGAAAACTGCAAATCGGTGTGATGGAGTTCGATTTTTTGTGAAACCCTAGCAATCTCGGTCCCACCAAACTGTGACTCGGTCTGACCGAGTTCACTAGTTTAGGTTCCAAAAGCTGCTTTGGTATCACCGAGTTTACAAATCGTTAGCTCCAAAATGCTTTCTATATTTGGCAGATAAGAAGGATGGCAAAGTGAAAGGTATATTTGATATACATGTTATTGATGTGTACCTTACTAATGCTCGTTGTGGCGCCTGGGTATTTGATACTGGTTCTGTTGCTCATATTTGCAACTCGAAACAGGGGCTACGGATTAAGCAAAGATTGGCTAAGGAGGAGGTGACGATGCGTGTGGGAAATGATTCCAAAGTCGATGTGATCGCCGTTGGCGCGCTACCTCTACATCTACCGTCGGGATTTGTTTTAGACCTAAATAACTGTTATTTGGTGCCAGCGTTAAGCATGAACATTATATCTGGATCTTGTTTGATGCAAGACGGTTATTCATTTAAATCAGAGAATAATGATTGTTCTATTTATATGAGTAATATCTTTTACGGTCATGCACCCTTGATGAGTGGTCTATTTTTGTTGAATCTCGTTAGTAGTGATACACATATTCATAATATTGAAGCCAAAAGATGCAAGGTTAATAATGATAGTGCAAGTTATTTGTGGCACTGCCATTTAGGTCATATTGGTGTAAAGCGCATGAAGAAACTCCATGCTGATGGACTTTTGGAATCACTTGATGCTTGCGAATCATGCCTCATGGGCAAGATGACTAAAACTCTGTTCTACAGAATAATGGAGCGAGCAACAGACTTGTTGGAAATAATACATACTGATGTATGCAGTCCGATGAGTGTTGATGCTCGCGGCGGGTATCATTATTTTCTAACCTTCATAGATGATTTGAGCAGATATGGGTATATCTACTTGATGAAACATAAGTCTGAAACATTTGAAAAGTTCAAAGAATTTCATAGTGAACTGGAAAATCATCATAACAAGAAAATAAAGTTTCTACGATGTGATCGTGGAGGTGAATATTTGAGTTACGAGTTTGGTCTTCATTTCAAACAATGCGGAATAGTTTCTCAACTCACGCCACCCAGAACACCATAGCGTAACGGTGTGTCTGAACGTCGTAACAACACTTTATTAGATATGGTGCGATCTATGATGTCTGTTACTGATTTACCGCTATCATTTTGGGGTTATGCTTTAGAGACGGCTGCATTCACGTTAAATAGGGCACCATCTAAATCCATTGAGACGACACCATATGAACTGTGCTTTGGATAGAAACCCAAGTTGTCATTTCTTAAAGATTGTGGCTGCGATGCTTATGTGAAAAAGTTTAAACCTGATAAGCTCGAACCAAAATCGGAGAAATTTGTCTTCATAGGATACCCAAAGGAGACTGTTGGGTACACCTTCTATCACAGATCCTAAGGCAAGATATTCGTTGCTAAGAATGGATCCTTTCTAGAGAAGGAGTTTCTCTCGAAAGAAGTGAGTGGGAGGAAAGTAGAACTTTATGAGGTAATTGTACCTGCTCCCGAATTGGAAAGTAGTTCATCACAGAAATCAGTTCCAGTGATTCCTACACCAATTAGTGAGGAAGCTAATGATGATGATCATGAAACTTTAGATCAAGTTACTACTGAACCTCGTAGGTCAACCAGACTAAGATCCGCACCAGAGTGGTACGGTAATCCTGTTCTGGAGGTCATGTTACTTGACCATGACGAACCTACAAACTATGAGGAAGCGATGATGAGCCCAGATTCCGTGAAATGGCTTGAGGCCATGAAATCTAAGATGGGATCCATGTATGAGAACAAAGTGCAGACTTTTGTTGACTTGCCTGATGATCGGCAAGCCGTAGATAATAAATGGATCTTCCATAAGAAGACTGATGCTGACGGTAATGTTACTGTCTACAAAGCTCGACTTGTTGTGAAAGGTTTTCGACAAGTTCAAGGAGTTGACTACGATGAGACCTTCTCACTCGTAGCGATGCTTAAGTCTGTCCGAATCATGTTAGCAATTGCCACATTTTATGATTATGAAATTTGGCAAATGGAGGTCAAAACTGCATTCCTTAATGGATATCTTAAGGAAGAGTTGTATATGATGCAACTAGAAGGTTTTGTCGATCCAAAGGTGCTAGTGCAAGCTCCAACGATCCATTTATGGACTGGTGCAAGCTTCTCGGAGTTGGAATATACAAACTTTTGAAGAAGCCTGTATTTACAAGAAAGTGAGTGGGAGCTCTATAGCATTTCTGATATTATATGTGGATGACATATTGTTGATCAGAAATGATACGAAATTTCTGGATAACATAAAAGGATACTTGAATAAGAATTTTTCAATGAAAGACCTCGGTGAAGCTGCTTATTTATTGGGCATCAAGATCTATAGAGATAGATCAAGACGCTTAATTGGACTTTCACAAAGCACATACCTTGATAAAGTTTTGAAGAAGTTCAAAATGGATCAAGCAAAGAAAGGGTTCTTGCCTGTGTTACAAGGTGTAGGACTCAATGCCCGACCACTTCAGAAGATAGAGAGAAAATGAAAGTCATTCCCTATGCTTCACCATAGGTTCTATCATGTATGCAATGCTGTGTACCAGACCTGATGTGTGCCTTGATATTAGTTTAGCAGGGAGGTACCAAAGTAATCCAGGAGTGGATCACTGGACAGCGGTCAAGAACATCCTAAAATACCTGAAAAGGACTAAGGATATGTTTCTCGTTTATGGAGGTGACAAAGAGCTCGTCATAAATGGTTATGTCGATGCAAGCTTTGACACTGATCCGGATGACTCTAAGTCACAAACTGGATACGTATTTATATTGAATGGTGGAGCCATCAATTGGTGCAGTTCCAAGCAAAGCGTCGTGGCGGGATCTACGTGTGAAGCGGAGTACATAGCTGCTTTGGAAGCAGCAAATGAAGGAGTCTGGATGAAGAAGTTCATATCCGATCTTGGTGTCATACCTAGTGCATCGGGTCCAATGAAAATCTTTTGTGACAATACCGTAGCAATAACCTTGGCGAAGGAATCCAGATTTCACAAGAGAACCAAACACATCAAGAGATGCTTCAATTCCATCTGTGATCAAGTCAAGGAGGGAGACATAGAGATTTGCAAAATACATACGGATCTGAATGTTGCAGACCCGTTGACTAAGCCTCTCTCACGAGCAAAACATGATCAGCACCAAGACTCCATGGGTGTAGAATCATCACTATGTAATCTAGATTATTGACTCTAGTGCAAGTGGGAGACTGAAGGAAATATGCCCTAGAGGCAATAATAAAGTTGTTATTTATATTTCCTTATATCATGATAAATGTTTATTATTCATGCTAGAATTGTATTAACCGGAAACTTAGTACATGTGTGAATACATAGACAAACAGAGTGTCCCTAGTATGCCTGTACTTGACTAGATCGTTGATAAAAGATGGTTAAGTTTCCTAGCCATTGACATGTGTTGTCATTTGATGAACGGGATCACATCATTAGAGAATGATGTGAAGGATAAGACCCATCCGTTAGCTTAGCACTATGATCGTTTAGTTTATTGATATTGCTTTCTTCATCACTTATACATGTTCCTATGACTATGAGATTATGCAACTCCCGAATACCGGAGGAACACTTAGTGTGCTATCAAATATCACAACATAACTGGGTGATTATAAAGATGCTCTGCAGGTGTCTCCGATGGTGTTTGTTGAATTGGCATAGATCGAGATTAGGATTTGTCACTCCGTGTATCGAAGAGGTATCTCTGGGCCCTCTCGGTAATGATCATCACTATAAAGCCTTGCAAGCAATGTGACTAATGAGTTAGTTATGAGATGATGCATTACGGAACAAGTAAAGAGACTTGCCTGTAACGAGATTGAACTAGGTATGAGGATACCGACGACCGAATCTCGGGCAAGTAACATACCGATGACAAAGGGAACAACGTATGTTGTTATGCGGTTCGACCGATAAAGATCTTCATAGAATATGTAGGAGCCAATATGGGTATCCAGGTTCCGCTATTGGTTATTGACCATAGAGGTGCCTCGGTCATGTCTACATAGTTCTCGAACCCGTAGGGTCCGCACGCTTAACATTCGTTGATGATATAGTATTATATGAGTTATGTATGTTGGTGACCGAATGTTGTTCCCCGGATGAGATCGCGGACATGACGAGGAAATCCGGAATCGTTCAGAGATAAAGATTGATATATGGGATAATAGTGTTTGGTCTCCGGAAGGGTTCCAAAATTCACCGGAAGGGGTTCCGGATGTCTCCCGAAATGTTTGGGTATGTGAACACTTTATTTGCGCCAAAGGGGAAAGCCCACGATGCTTTTGGAAAGTGCAAAAGGAAGTTTTGCAGAGACCAGAGGCTAGACGCCAGGAACCCTGGCGTCTAGGGGGTAGACGTCAGGAACACTGGCGTCTAGACGTGGAGTCCGAAAAGGGCTCTTGCCTTTCGGGCAAAACCAACTTTGGGGATGCTTTTACCCCAAGTTTCGAACCTAGGGGTCAACATATAAATAGAGGGGCAGGGCTAGTGAGGGAGTCCTGGACTAAGGAGTCCTCGGGCGTCCGGCCTGATAATCATGGGCCGGACTGATGGGCTGTGAAGATACGAAGACCGAAGACTGCACCCGTGTCCGAATAGGACTCTCCTTGGCATGGAAGGCAAGCTTGGTGATCGATTATGAAGATTCCTCCCTCTGTAACCGACCTCGTGTAACCCGAGATCTCTCTGGTGTCTATATAAACCAGAGGGCTTAGTCCGGATAGACATATTCTTTACCATAGTCATACAGGCTAGACTTCTAGGGTTTAGCCATTACGATCTCGTGGTAGATCAACTCTTGTAATACACATATTCATCAACATCAATCAAGCAGGAAGTAGGGTATTACCTCCATAGAGAGGGCCCGAACACAGGTAAACATCGTGTCCCTGTCTCCTGTTACCATCGACCTTAGGCGCACAGTTCGGGACCCCCTACCCGAGATCCGCCGGTTTTGACACCGACATTGGTGCTTTCATTGAGAGTTCCACTGTGCCGTCCCCAAAAGGTTTGATGGCCCCTTCAATCGTCAACGACAATGCTGTCCAAGGAGAAACCTTCCTCCCCAGACAAATCTTCGTATTCGTTGGCTTCGTACTACGGGCGAACCCGCTTGGCCGTCGGGAGCAGATCAATTGCTACGCCCTTGGCCATCAGGCCAGATTTGGGAGCTTGAACTACTTCGCGGACGTCCGTGGAGACTTGATCTTTGCTGGATTCGAGACCGGGGCGATCGCTCCTGGTCACTCCGATGAACATGAACTAAATCTGTTATCGGACCACATCCAGGAGATTGCTCCTATAATTGCTCTGGCCATAGATCCGGAGCACACTGCGCCATCCAAGGATGGGAGGCTCAACCCCACCGCGGAGGCCACAGATTCCACGGCGTTGGAGCCGAACCTAAACCTAAAGGCACATGACGTCTTCGTCACCGGAACACCGGACTCGTCTCTGGTCATGAAGTTCGAGCCATGTGCATCCGCGGACGCCAAACTTGATCGCTTATCAAACTTTGAGTTCAGCGCCGCAGATGTCTTCCAGCATTCGCCCTTGGGCCATGTGCTAAATTCGTTAAGAAGTATGTCCTTGGCAGGGGATTCACAGCCGAATTGTGTCCGGTTCGAGCTGGAGGCTGATGATGGGGGAGAATTTTGCTTCCCACCCACCACCCACTTCATAGCCACTATCGAAGACTTAACCGACACGCTTGACTATGACTCCGAAGACATCGAAAGTATGGACGACGATGCCGGAGACGAGGAGGCCCAACACCCGCCGTTTACCGGAAGATGGACAGCCACTTCCTCATATGACGTATACATGGTAGATACACCGAAATTTAATAGCAGCGATGACAAGGAAAACCCAGCAAAGGAGGACCCTCCTAAAACACAACCAAAGCGCCGACATCAATGGCACCGCTTTAAATCCCGCCGAAGCAGGGACAGCAACACCGACACTGGAGATGACAACACTCCGGACGGTGCCGAAGACACAGAAGAACCCGATGAACAAACTGCCAAACAAGAAAATCGGGAGTCAGGGCATGTCAGCCCTGACGGACAGGCCATGGAAGAAGACTCAGAGGATGGCAGTTACCGTCCGCCCTCCGAGGAGAAGGTGAGCCTCGGCAACAAAGACTTCATCGTGCCCGAGGAGCCTCTGGAGTAGGAGCACTTTAAGCTACAACTAATAGCCACTGCGAGGAGCTTGAAAAAGAAGCAGCAGCAGCTTCAAGCTGATCAAGACCTGCTCAATGACAGATGGACCGATGTCCTGGCAGCAGAGTAATACGGCCTTAAACGCCCAGCCAAAAGTTACCCGAAGCGCAAATTGATACCTTAGTTTGATGATGAGGTACCAGAGCCCGCACCAGCATCTCGCATTGCGGTTGATCGTCCACCACACGGCCGGGATAAAACGACAACCTGAGCCGAAAAACAGACTATTCCACCTCGCCATAAGGGCAGGGATAAGACAGCTTGGGGCCATACATATGACCTTCGTCAAGACCTGGATAGTAGAGCAGGACATACAAGATCGATCTACGGATCGCGAGGACGTGCATTGACACGCGACGACGGCTACGTATTCGGACATGACAAACCTAGTCACGCCTGGGCCGATAACCATAGACGGACTCTATCGGAGCTATGTTGCGACGCGGCTCGATATAGAGGCGCTGCACACCCTCTTTGCTTCACTGATGAAGTAATGGACCATGAATTCCCTTAAGGGTTCAAAGCCGTCAATATTGAATCATACGACGGAACAACCGATCCCGCGGTATGGATCGAGGATTTTATTCTCCACATTCACATGGCCCGTGGAGATGACCTCCATGCTATCAATTATCTCCCACTAAATCTCAAAGGGCCAGCTCGGCACTGGTTAAACAGCCTGCCTGACAATTCCATCGGCAGCTGGGAGGACTTGGAGGAAGCCTTTTTTGACAACTTCCAAGGAACATATGTCCGGCCACCAGACGCCGATGACCTAAGTCACATAGTCCAACAGCCTAGAGAGTCTTCCAGGAAATCTGGACTAGATTCCTAACTCAAAAG
This sequence comes from Aegilops longissima, assembly GCA_021605205.1. Lineage (NCBI taxonomy): Eukaryota > Viridiplantae > Streptophyta > Magnoliopsida > Poales > Poaceae > Aegilops > Aegilops longissima. Next base: position 257,431,059 of record CM038677.1, on the reverse strand, counting down.
AACCAGATCGTTGACTGTCCAGATGCCGAAGCCCTAGCGGCCTTTAAACATAGCATCCGTGACGAATGGCTTGCCCGCCACCTCGGCCAAGAAAAGTCGAAATCTATGGCAGCCCTCATGACCCGCATTTGCGCGGGTGAGGATAGTTGGCTGGCTCGTAGCAAACACACAGCCAGCAAGGCAGGCCTGAGGGAGTCCCGGACTAGGGGGTGTCCGGATAGCCGGACTATCGTCACGGCCGGACTCCAAGACTATGTAGATACAAGATTGAAGACTTCCTCCCGTGTCCGGATGGGACTTTCCTTGGCGTGGAAGGCAAGCTTGGCGATACGGATATGTAGATCTCCTACCATTGTAACCGACTCGTGTAACCCTAACCTATCCGGTGTCTATATAAACCGGAGGGTTTTAGTCCGTGGGGCGAACAACAATCATACCATAGGCTAGCTTCTAGGGTTTATCCTCCTTGATCTCGTGGTAGATCTACTCTTGTACTACCCATATCATCAATATTAATCAAGCGGGGTAGGGTATTACCTCCATCGAGAGGTCGAACCTGGGTAAAAACATCGTGTCCCTTGTCTCCTGTTACCATCCGCCTAGGCGCATTGGGACCCCTACCGAGATCCGCTGATTTTGACACCGACATTGGTGCTTTCATTGAGAGTTCCTCCGTGTCGTCACCGATAGGTCCGATGGCTCCTTCGATCATCAACAACGACGCGTCCAGGTGAGACTTTTCTCCCGGACAGATCTTCGTATTCGGCGGCTTTGCTGCGGGCAATTAAGCAGCCATCTGGAGCGAGATCGAAGCTTCGCCCGCCATCGGTCAGATTTGGAAGTTTAAACTATCGGCCCGATATCCGCGGAGACTTGATCTTGACGGATTCGAGCCGCAATAAGCAGCGCCGCCTTTGTTTCGATGGGCATGATCTAGCTCTGCAGCGAGCGATTGCCACGAGGCCGCACCAAAGATCCGCTCCGACCCTTAATCGAGCGGATTCCCGTTCGAGGGCGAGTGGCTGGACACCGCCTCGGGGCTACAATCTCTATGGAGATCGAGCGAACTCCATCCACATCCTTTGCGAAGACCTCGATTCGGTGCGGACTCCTCTCCGGACTCGAACCCTCCGCGCCCCTGCCAAACGAATCCGATTGGGCGCTGGTCATGGAGTTCACTACCGCGGACATCTTTCAGCGCTCGCCCTTTGGCGACATCCTGAATTCACTAAAGTCTCTCTCTTTATCCGGAGAGCCCTGGCCGGACTACGGACAGGAAGGTTGGGATGCGGACGACGAAGAAATCCAACGCCCACCCACCACCCACTTTGTAGCCACTGTCGATGATTTAACCGACATGCTAGACTACGACTCCAAAGACATCGACGGTATGGACGACGATGCCGGAGACGACCAAGACCCAGCGCCTACAGGGCACTGGAAGGCCACCTCGTCATATGACATATATATGGTGGACATCCCAAAAGATGGGAACGGCGATGGAACAACGGAGGATGACCCCTCCAAGAAACAGCCGAAGCGTCGACGTCAGCGGCGCCTCTCTAAATCCCGCCACAATAAAAATGGTGATTCCGGCATGGGAGATAATAACACCCCGGACAGTGCCGAAGAGAACCCCCTCCAGCAGGATTCAGCGCAGGAGGAGGGAGAAGCAAGCTCGCCGACGGTCTGGCGAAAAAAGAGATTGAGGGCGATAATTATCGCCTCCCTCCGAAGATGAGGCAAGCCTCGGCGACAGCAATTTGTCGTGCCTGAGGATCCCGCCGAACAGGAGCGTTTCAAACGCAGGCTTATAGCCACGGCAAGCAGCCTCAAGAAAAAGCAGCAACAACTTAGAGCTGATCAAGACCTACTATCTGATAGATGGACCGAAGTCCTTGCAGCCGAAGAGTATGAACTCGAACGCCCCTCCAAAAGCTACCCCAAACGCAGGCCGTTGCCTCGACTAGAGGAGGAAGCCCCCAAGTCACCAACGCATGACATGGCAGACCGGCCACCCCGTGGCCACGACAGAGAAGCCTCTCGGCCCTCCGCTCAAGCCACACCCCGACACCGCTCAAAAAGTACCAAGGCACGGGAAAAAGCGCCGGACTTGCAAGATATATTGGAGGATAAGGCAAAACATACAAGATCGATCTACGGATCGTGTGGGCGCCCAGCAATGCGGGATGATTACCGTCGCGCCGGATACATCAAACCCGGCCGAGCCGAACACAGTAGACAAAGCTCATATGAGCTACGTCGTGATATAGCCCAATATAGAGGCGCCGCACACCCACTATGCTTCACAGATGAAGTAATGGATCATCAAATCCCCGAGGGCTTTAAACCCGTAAACATTGAATCATACGATGGTACCACAGATCCTGCGGTCTGGATCGAGGATTATCTCCTCCATATCCACATGGCCCGCGGTGATGATCTACATGCCACCAAATACCTCCCACTCAAGCTTAAAGGACCAGCTCGACATTGGCTCAATAGCTTGCCGCGAGAATCAATTGGTTGTTGGGAGGACACGGAAGCCGCATTCCTTGATAACTTCCGGGGCACATATGTGCGACCACGACGCCGATGACCTTAGCCACATAATTCAGCAGCGGAAGAATCGGCGGACAATTACGGACTCGGTTCCTAACAAAGAAAAATCAAATCGTTGATTGTCCGGATCACGAGAGGCCCTTGCAGCCTTCAAACATAACATCCATGACGAGTGGCTTGCCCGGCACCTAGGGCAGAAAAGCAAAATCCATGGCAGCCCTCACAACCCTCATGACTTGCTTTTGTGCGGGAGAGGACAGCTGGCTAGCTCGAAGCAACAACTTGGCCAAACATCACGATAGTCCGGATACCAAGGGCAGCAATGGCAGTTCACGTCGCAACAAGAACAAGCGCCGCGTGCGGCGATATCTGAAGATACAACCGTCAATGCGGATTCAAAGGCTCTAAACCGGTCGTGGAAGAAGCCATTCAAAAGAAATACCGGGGCCCGTCCAACTTGGACCGAAGACTCGATCGCTTGTGCGGATACATGGCACCCCAAAAACCAGCCAATCACACCAACAGGATTGTTGGGTGTTCAAGCAAGCAGAAGCTAAGTGCGAACTCAATGACAAGGGCTGCATAGCGATGGCGAGGAGGAGCCCGACCGCCGAACAATAGAGGACATAAAGGTTTTCCCACACAAGTGCGGACGGTGAACATGATATCATAACCGACATACCCAAAAGGGAGCGGAAGCGCGCACTCTGGGGCGTATATGCGATGGAGCGATCGCCCCAAAGTTCAACCCATGGTCTTCCTGCCCGATCACTTGATCGAAGGACCACCCACTAGCATCCGTCACAGCTTCGCCGCATTGGTTCTTGACCCAATTATTGTGGATTTCACCTTACCGAGTCCTGATGGATGGCGGTAGCAACTGAACCTGCTTTATCGGGATACAATCGCAAAATGGGCATAGACCCTCAAGGATTAAACCTACAAAGGCGACCTTTAAAGGCGTCATACGGGTGTAGAGGCCAATTATACAGGCTCGGTCACACTCGAAGTGGTCTTGGATCTCGGATAACTTCCGAAGCGAAGAGTTAATCTTGACATCGTCCCATTCTGCGGCGGCTATCATGCCTTTGCTCGGACGAACCGCATTTGCAAAGTTCAATGCGGTGCCGCTTTCACATACCTCAAGCTCAAGATGCGGACCCTCGAGGAGTAATCACGGTCAATGGAAACACCGAGCGCTCTCTCGAGCGGAGGAGCATCTGGCGGACCCTCGCGGTGGAGGTGCAAAACAACCTCTCACGGCAATTCTCGAGTCCGGCCACTAAGCGTCCGGACACCGCCAAGCGCGCCCGGAGTAACCTGCAACAAGACCACCTGGCACGATTCAAGCACGAGTAGCAATCCGGCCCCAACCCCAGCCCTCGCGAAAGTGCGAAGCTAGTATTACGCGTACATAATTATGCTCTGGAGATACCATGGGCATATGGGGAGGGGCAAGACAACGGCACGCCAAGAATGCGGCTCGACCGCACCAGGGGCTCCCGTTTGTGTCATTTCCTTTTTCTTTTTTCCTTTTTTTTTCTTCCTTTTTTTTTTACTTTCAGGACTCCGTCTTTGAGAAGTCATGTCCGGCACTTGAATCGCCAAACTCACGATGCAACAGCCAGGGAAGCGGAAAGCCACGTCGAGGGTTTAGGTGGTCTCCATTACGAGCATTATACCTGTTTTACATATCATCCAGCAGCTTACCCACTGGAGAGGACATGTTAGATAGTCCATCCCTTGCTTATCGCACTATTTGTATCGTTACGCTTCCATTGCAGTACCTTTTGAATAAACAATACATAGCTTTTGCTTATTATTGGTCTACTTCCTTTATATATACATATGTTCATTTCACGACATGTTGCAACCGTACACTTTAGTGCGGCCAATACCCATGGGCTTAAGTATCCCAAAATTATGGTGTGATAAGTCGAACACTTTCACAAGTCGGCACCCGAACTTATAGTATTATATGAATTGGCTCGAATCATGTCTTGGGTCAATAGTTGGGTTTGCCGCTCCGTGTTTTGGTACCTTACGTTCCGCTATATCGGCTAAGGTAGCACCGGAGAACCATGCGATTGTGCCCAGTTATCTTTGGGTCGAGCACCTCGATGGAAAGCTAAAACGGACCGTCATGATAAGGCGAGACGATCGCTGTTAGAGAGGTTTTTCGAGTCCCTAAAGACTTATGCCGCTTAGGCGAGGAACCGGAATTGTCCGGCCAAAGGCGTGGATAAGCGCCCGAACTCGGTCTTCGAATACTAGGGGCTTCGCCAAAATTTAAAATTATAGAATTCTATGGCTAAGTGAGAGTGTTCAAGCATTATAAGTCCGGTTGCCTTGTTAGTTGTGTTGGCGCCTCCTAGATGGACCCAAGAATGGGAACAAGAGTGCTCAAGTTTATCCGAACACCCTAGTACTCGTGGCATGGGGGCTGAAGCCAACGACGTGCCATCTCTCAAATTTGATAAACGGCCGCACAGAAGGTAATATTTTAAATTAATAAGTGTTTCTTAGCGCATATGAACAAGTTTTCAGCGTACAGGATAACAAATGCCAGTTTATTCAAAAATTACATCCTTGGAGCACTCATCCGCTATTCGGCGGGCACCCTTCAGGAGGCCCTCATAGTACATTTCGGGCGTGCGATGCTCATGGCCCTTCGGTGACCCGTCCGTCACAAGCCTCTCCGCATCCAGCTTGCCCCAGTGCAATTTAGTGCGGGAAAGGGCCCGACGGACACCTTCCATGCATATGGAGCGCTTGATGACCTCAAGCCGCGGACAGGCGTCCACCAACCGCTGCACCAAGCCGAAGTAGCTCCCGGGCATGGCCTCCAATGGCCACAACCGCGCTATAAGGCCCTTCATGGCCTGTTCGGCGACCTTATGGAGCTCGACCAGCTGCTTCACTGGTCGCTCGAAACACCGGATGGTTGGCCTCGACATCTTGAGACTAGAACACCTTCTCCGTGGAGCTCCCCTCCAGGCGCGGTAGAATCGGCAACATCGAGGGCCTTTCTGGGGAAAATCTGCGAATGCTCTGGAGAGCTCGAATCCGGGTAAGTAACAGTAATTGACTTTTACATTCTTGCTTTGCAAAAGAATGCCTTACCGCCGCTATCTTCTTTAGTGCTTCAATTTCTTGGAGGGCTTTTTGGGCCTCGGCCTTAGCAGCTTTGGCACTCTCAAGAGCGAGGCAAGCTCGGACTCTCGGGTCTTGAGTCACGCTCCAAACCCTCGTGTTTTTTCACGAGAATTTGGAGCTCTTGCCGCCTCCATGCTGCGCCTCCCCTTTCTCTCGCTCGGTGCGTTCATAGCCGCTTTGTTTTAGCCACGGACACGCTTCCCTCGGGGTCGCCACCTCGTTCGCGGCCCTGCAGTACCATGTTATTCCTATTATTTTTACAACCAAAACCTTTTCTATAAGGTATTTCTTTAATAAGGTATTACTTACCTTACTTGTCCTCGAGCTCCTTCTTGGCTTGTCCGAGCTCATCCTCGGACCGCTCGAGGTTACTGCTTCAATGCATTGACCTCCATTGATCGGTCTGGCGAGAGGTCAAGCGCAGCCTGCATTCCCATATTGACATTCTTATGTTAGACTCCTGCGTATATCTTTTTAGATCCTTAGTCCGGCTTTTCTTTCCGAACACCGAACTAAGCATCAGGGGCTACCGTCTATGCGGTAATATTTTTACATGTTTCAAACTTACCTCAAAGCCTGTTAGAAGGCTGGTACGAGGCTTGATCGATCCGCTCTTGGCGGACTGAACTGTCGGATCACCGCACTCATAACGGTGCGGTGCTCCTCCTGATGGGCGCCGTTGGCGCCTCCGATGCTATCCGGTTGGGCGGAGGACACGGCGTCTTACCCTTCATGCGAAGGATCGGATGTCGAGACTTGGAACGGCTGATGGTTCGGCATGGAGTCGGGGACGAGGTTGGGCTTAGAGCCTGAGGGTCTTGCCCCAGCGCTGAGTCAGGGAGGTCGCCTTGTGGCACCTCCTCGCTACCTCCTCTTTACCAAGCCCCTCTTGGGGCCCCTTGTGGCGTCGTCCGCAGCGTGAGGCGAGGCGGTCGAAGCGAGTACTCTCCATTTCCGACGAGCCGAGGACCCGCTCGATGAATCGGCGAACTTCGCCCTTAGGCGGGCTGCACGTTGTTCGACATTAGAGAACACTCTGCAATAATAAAAGTCATGGGTATCCGGACACTTACGATCTCTCCGGGGCTTGGACCTCGTGGGCCAATCCTCCTCGTCGTCGTCGGCGTTGGTGGAGAAGTCCGGAGGAAGGGTTCTTCCTTCTTGGACCCTCCGGCCTCCCGGTCAGGCGGCCTTCCTTTCTTCTCCTCCCGGCTGGGAGGAGCTTCTTCTTCTTCCTCCTCGTCTTGGGAGAAGATTCCGCTTGAATCTGGCGGCACTGGCGTCGGGAGCTCCTTGAGTTCCGTGGCCTCCTTCTTAGCCTTCTTCTCCGGCACCACATGGGGTGCGGAGCCAGCTTCCCGTAAATCGAGGCGTCCGCTGGAATCTTCGGCAAAGGCCGGACAGCTAATCTGTCGGGCGTCTTCACCAGATCTGTCAAAAAATTGGGAGTTTTTAGATCCCACATAGAGTCAATCTATGAAAAAAGAGTCCCGTGAAGGGTAAAATAGCTTACCTCGCCGGCTTGACGCTGCGAGCTATCCGCGATCTTTGGTAGCGGATGCTGGGGCTTTGGCGCCCTTGAACAACACCTTCCAGACGTCTTCGTACGTAGTGTCGAAGAGCCGGCTCAAGGTTTGGTGCTGTGCCGGATCGAACTCCCACAAGTTAAAGGCCCGTTGTTGGCAGGGGAGAATCCGGCGGATGAGCATCACCTGGATTACGTCGACAAGCCTAAGATTCTTGGCCACCAGGTTTCGGACGCATGTTTGAAGTCCGGATGTCTCGTCGAATTCCCCACGTCGGCTGTCTCTTTCCATGAAGAGAGCCGTGTGGGGAAGCCAGATCTGAATTGGGCCGCCACCCATTTGGTGTTGCGGGGCTCGGTGATGTAGAACCACCCGATTGCCACCTTTATTGTCTCCATGAAGGCGCCTTGAGCCATGGGACTTTGGCCATCTTGCCGACCATGGCGCCTCCGCACTCCACTTGGCGGCCGCCCACTACCTTCGGTCGGACGTTGAAGATCTTCAGCCATAAGCCGAAGTGGGGCTGGATGCAGAGGAAAGCCTCGCACACGATGATAAACGCCGAGATGTTGAGGATGAAATTCAGGGCCAGATCGTGGAAGTCCAGGCCATAATAGTACATGAGCCCCCGGACAAATGGGTGAAGTGGAAAACCTAGTCCGTGGAGGAAGTGGGGGAGAAACACTACCCTCTCATGGGACCTGGGGGTTGGAATAAGCTGCCCCGCATCGGGCAGCCTGTGCGCGATGTTGACGGACAAGTATCCGGCTTCCCGCAGTCTTGTGATGTGCCCCTCCGTGACAGAGGAGGCCATCCACCGGCCTCCCGCTCCTGACATAGTTGGAGAAGGTTGAGGTGGGATGTGCGGACTTGGGCGCTGGAGCTCGAGTGCACGGAAATGGATAAGCAAAGGAGGAAGAAGGCATAGGTGAAAAGGTGGATCCTTATCCCCTTATATAGATGGACAACGCTATGCGTCCCCCACCAGCCTGGTAAAACTCGCTTATTTCCCAAGAGCCGTAATCAATGGCGCGGATGGGTTACCCACGCCCGTATTGATGAGAATCCCGGAATAAGGGGGCACGATCTATGCTTTGATAAGGCGTGCCAAGAAACCGCCTCGCTGAACACGCTGAGGTGTAACAATAAAAAGCGATTCATATAAAGGCTGGCCGTGGTGTGATGTCACGGCGCGAGAATCGTCGGCAGATCTGTGCAAAATTATTCTCTCTCACGGTGTTATGTGGAACTTGTTTTGCGAGCGGACACTATCCTTGTGTTCAAAATCTTCTATAAAGTATTGGAGGAGGAACCCGCCTCGCAATGCGAAGACAATCAGCGCGGACTCATCGTCATTGAAGCCTAGTTCGAGGGCTCTTGAGGAGTCCGGACTAGGGGTGTCCGGATAGCGGACTATCGTCACGGCGGACTCAAGAGTATGAAGATACAAGATTGAAGACTTCGTCCCGTGTCCGGATGGGACTTTCCTTGGCGTGGAAGGCAAGCTTGCAATCTGGATATGTAGATCTCCTACCATTGTAACCGACTATGTGTAACCCTAACCTATCCGGTGTCTATATAAACGGAGGTTTTAGTCCGTGGGGCGAACAACAATCATACCATAGGCTAGCTTCTAGGGTTTAGCCTCCTTGATCTCGTGGTAGATCTACTCTTGTACTACCCATATCATCAATATTAATCAAGCAGGAGTAGGGTATTACCTCCATCGAGAGGGCCCGAACCTAGGTAAAAACATCGTGTCCCTTGTCTCCTATTACCATCCGCCTAGACGCACAGTTCGGGACCCCCTACCCCAGATCCGCCGGTTTTGACACCGACAAGGCCCCTCTAAGGTCAAGAACAGCAATGGCAAGCTCCGACGCAGCAGACACAAATGCCGAAGCAATGGAGACAACACCGTTGACACAGCGGTCAACGCCGGATTCAGCGGCTCCAAGTCCAGTCAGCGGAAAAAGCCATATATAAGGAACAATCAGGGACCATCCGACTTGAATCGCATACTAGACCGTCCGTGCCAAATCCATGGCACCCTAGACAAACCAGCCAATCATACCAATAGAGATTGCTGGGTTTTTAAGCAAGCCGGCAAGTTAAATGCCGAGACAAAGGAAAAGGGATCGCAGAGCGAGGGCGATGACGAGGAACCCCGGCAGACACACATAGGGGGACAGAAGAAGTTTCCCCTCAGGTCAAAACGGTGAACATGATATATTCTATACACATCCCCAAAAGGGAGTGCAAGCGCGCACTAAGGGATGTTTATGCGATAGAGCCAGTCGGCCCAAAATTCAACCCATGGTCATCGTGCCCAATCACTTTTGATCGTCGAGATCATCCAACAAGTATCCGGCACGGCGGATCTGCCGCACTAGTCCTAGACCCAATCATTGATAGATTCCACCTAGCGCGAGTCCTCATGGACGGTGGCAGCAGCCTCAATCCATTCTATCAGGATACAGTGCGCAAAATGGGAATCAACCCGTCATGGATCAAGCCCACAAGGACTACCTTTAAAGGGGCCCGTTGTATGGGCTCAATCACACTAGAGGTTGTCTTCGGATCTCCGGACAACTTCCGAAGCGAGGAGTTAATCTTCGATATCGTCCCCTTTCGCAGCGGCTATCACGCACTGCTTGGACGAACCACATTTGCTCGATTCAATGTGGTACCTCACCATGCTTATATTAAGCTTAAGATGCCCGGTCCACGCGGTGTTATAACGGTCAACAGAAACACAGAACGCTCCCTCCATACAGAAGAGCACACTGCCACCCTAGCAGCAGAAGTACAGAGCGGTCTTTTCAAGCAGAACCGTAATCCGGCTGTCGAGCCCCTGGACATCGTTAAAAGAGTCCGGACTATGCTAGAATAGGACATCTCAGCTCGTCAAGAGCTCGATTAGCAATTCGGCCTCTGTCCCAGCCCCGATCAAGTAGTGGCAATCGTACCACGCATACATAATTACGCACTCAAAATTCCATGGGCATCGACGGAGGCACAACTAGTTTGTGATCCATAGTTCGGCTTGACCGATCCCAGACACACGTATACTTCCACCATTTCCTTTTTCCCTTTTTACATTTTCTTTTACACAAGCCTTCTTCGACGGCCGGATTACTGGCCCTGTCAAAGGATGAAATACACCAAGGAGGCAAGGAGCTTTGACGTACTAGGGAATCCCCAGGTGGTCTCTGTTAACGATTACTATACCTGTTTTACATATCCGCACGCAGCTCGCTCTTGGTCATGGCATGTTAAACAGCCTTACTTGCTTATCGCATTACTTGCACAAGTACGCCTCGACGTATTAATCAACTTACAATGGAAAATTATTGACAACGTCAGCTTATTACTTGATTTTTCTCCTTGCCTTTGTATTTATTATTCATCACACCCATATGCTCTGGTACATATTACTTCGCCAGGGGCTTCATCACGCCCCGCAGCACGGCAATAAAGTCCGAACACTTTTTATAGCATAGTTCGGCACCCTGAACTTATAGCATTATATGCATCGGCTCTGAATCATGTCTTTGGTCAATAGTTGGGTTGCCCGGCTCCTGTGCTTACTACCTTACGTTCCGCTATATCGGCTAGGGTAGTAAAGGGAGAACTACTGCGATTGTGTCTCGGTTCTTCCGGACGAGCACCTCAGTAGAGAAAGCCGAAAACTGACTATCATGATGCAGCGAGAGCCGGTCAGCTGTTCGAGAGGTTTCAAATACTTAGAGATTTTTTCCGCTTTATGCGAGGAATCGGTTTTTATCTGATCAGGCGTGTATAGCGCCCCTAGCTCGGTCTTCAGAATACCAGGGGCTTCGCCAAAATTCTTATTGTCAAACTCCCATGGCTAAGTGAGGGTGATAAAAGCCTTATAGTCCGACTGCCTTGTTCGTTGCGCTAAACACCTCCTTTAAGGACATAATGTGGAGTAAAGAGTGTTTACATTTATCCCGAACACCCCTATAGTATCTGCGTGGGGGCAGAAGCCGACGACTGGTTAACCCTCAGATTTTATAAATGGCCGCACAAGAGGTGAAATTTTAAGAGTCATAAGCATTATATTACATAACGACTCTGTTTCATATTACAAGACAGGAGAACATGAATGTTTTTATGGGAATATAACATCCTTCGCACATTGCTCCGCCACAAGGAGGGATCCCTCCAGGACACCATCAAAATATAGCTCGGGTCGGCGGTGATCCTTGCCCTCAGGCGGCCCCTCGGTCATCAGCTTCTTGGCATCCATCTTCGCCCAGTGCATCTTGACGGGGGCAAAGGCCATCCGTGCACCTTCAATGCAGACCGACCGCTTTATGACCTCAAGCCGCGGGCAGGCACTAACAAGCCGCTTCACAAGTCTGAAATAGCTGCTGGGTATCGGCTCGGCAGGCATAGTCAGACTATCAGGTCCTTCATGCCTAGCTCGGCCGCCTTTTGTAGCTCGACCAACTGTTTCAGCTGGTCGCTGAAGGGCACTGAATGTTCTGGTCCAAGATATTGAGACCAGAACAGCTTCTCCGTAGAACTCCCTTCTTTGGCTCGATAGAACTCGGCAGCATCCGATACGCTGCGCGGCAAATCCGTAAACGCTCGTGGAGAGCTCCAAACTCGGGTAAGTAAAAGGAACGTTTCCTTCACAGACTTGCTTTGCATAGTGAAAGCCTTACCCGCCGTGATCTTCTTGGCCGCCTGGACTTCCTGGAGGGCGCTCTGGGCTTCGGCTCGAGCCTCTTGTGCGCTCTGGCGGGCCTTCGCAAGTTCGGACGCTTGCGTCTTGGAATCACGCTCCAAGGACTCGTACTTCTTGACGACGTCCTGGAGCTCTTGCTGGACCTCGCTGACCCGGGCCTCGTGCTTCTCGCGCGCGGTGTGGTCCTTGGCCGCTTTGTTCTCGGCCTCGGTTAAAGCCTTCTTGAGGGCCTCCACCTCGGTCATGGCCCCTAATAAAGTTCATGACACTTTAGTCAGCACGAAACATTCATCCTTCCTAAATATACGTGCAGGTTACTGCATACCTTGGCTGTCCTCCAGCTGCTTCTTCATGCGGCCGAGCTCTTCTTCGGCCCGCTCCAGGCTCCGCTTCAGTCCGGAGACTTCCGCAGTATGAGCGGCAGCAGCCTGCAGTGATGCCTGCTTATTCACATAGACATCTTATGTTAGACTCCCGCGGAACTTAATTTGATCCTCTGTTCGGCTTTTTCTTTCCGAACACCGAACATAGCATCAGGGGCTAGTGTCTACACTGTGATATTCTATCTAAAATTGCATTACTTACCTCAAAGCCTGTTAAAAGGCTAGCGCAGTCTTCAGTCAGTCCTCTTTTAGCAGACCAAACCTTGTCGATCACCGTACCCATAAGGACACGGTATTCATCCACAATGGAAGCGCCGCGCAGCACTTCCAACAGATTATCCGGTGCCTCTGGCTGGACAGAGGTCACTGGCAGAACAAGCACACCTCCTCCCTTTGGGGAAGGCTGCTTGCTTGACTCTGGAACCGTATAGGTCTTCGGAATGGTATCCGACTGGGGGCTTAATTGAACTTGGCCCCCATTGATACGTCTCCGTCATATCTATAGTTTTTTATTGTTCCATGCCAATATTATACAACATTCATATACTTTTTGGCAACTTTTTATACTATTTTTGGGACTAACATATTGATCCAGTGCCTAGTGCCAGTTCCTGTTTGTTGCATGTTTTAAGTTTAGCAGAATATCCATATCAGCGGAATCCAAGCGGAATAAAAATGGACGGAGAATATTTTGGAATATTTGGAGAATTCGGAAGAAGAATCAGCGAGGCGGTGCCCGAGGTAGCCCACGAGGCGGCGCGCGCCTGCGCCACAGGCGCCCCGACCCTCGTGTGCCACACAGCAAGGTGGTTGATGCCCTTCTTGACCGCAAAGAAAGCTATTTTTGGTAAAAAATCACGGCAAAGTTTCATTCAATCAGATTCGGATCTCCATATATATGAAGCGGTGAAAGAGGCGGTAGGGAGCGCAGAAGCAGAGAGGCAGAGGCAGATCCAATCTCGGAGGGCTCTCTCCTCCCACACCATGGAGACCATGGACCGGAGAAACCCTTCTCCCACCTAGGGAGAAGGTCAAGGAAGAAGAAGAAGGAGGGGGCTCTCTCCCCTACGCTTCGATGGCGCCGAGCGTCATGGGGGCCATCATCATCACATGATCTTCACCAACACCTCCGCCATCTTCACCAACATCTCCATCACTTTCCCCTCTATCTACAGCGGTCCACTCTCCATAACCGGCTGTACCCTCTACTTGAACATGGTGCTTTATGCTTCATATTATTATCCAATGATGTGTTGCCACCCTATGATGTCACGAGTAGATTTTCGTTGTCCTATCGGTGGTTGATGAATTGCTATGATTGATTTAATTTGCTTGTGGTTATGTTGCTGTCCTTTGGTGCCATCATATGGTAGCCATGATCACACCATAGGGTTAGTTGTATGTTGATAGGACTATGTATTGGAAGGCAAGAGTGACGAAGCTGCAACCTAGCATAGAAATTGATGCATACGGGATTGAAGGGGACCAATATATCTTAATGCTATGGTTGGGTTTTACCTTAATGAGCGTTAGTAGTTGCGGATGCTTGCTAATAGTTCAATCATAAGTGCATAGAATTCCAAGTCGGGGATGACATGCTAGCGATGGCCTCTCCCACATAAAAACTTGCTATCGGTCTAGTAAAGTAGTCAATTGCTTAGGGACAATTTCGCAACTCCTACCACCACTTTTCCACACTCGCTATACTAACTTTAGTTGTGTCTTTATCTAAACAGCCCCTACTTTTTATTTACGCGCTCTTTATATTCTTGCAAACCTATCCAACAACACCTACAAAGTACTTCTAGTTTCATACTTGTTTTAGGTAAAGCGAACGTTAAGCGTGCGTAGAGTTGTATCGGTGGTCGATAGAACTTGAGGGAATATTTGTTCAACCTTTAGATCATCGTTGGGTTCGACACTCTTACTTATCGAAAGAGGATACAATTGATCCCCTATACTTGTGGGTGGCTCGAGGCTTGGTCTGGGGCGGTCGCTCCAGACTGCTATCGACGTCCCACGCAGAGTTATCCGCAAGGGAGCCTTTCTCCCTCTTGGGCGCCTTCGCCTCCATATTTGTGGAGCCCCCCTTTTCTTCTTTCCCCCCTCAGGGGGGAGTCGCTTTCTTCCTCCTCCTCCTCGTCATCTTCGACGGTCGAAGAGTGGGTCTCGTCTTCAGACGTCACGTCTGAAGCGCCTTTTCGACGAAGGCCACTCCTTGCCCCCTTGGCCGTTTTCTTGGCCTTCTTCTCCGTCACATCATAAGGCGCCGGAAACAACATCTTCGTCAGAAGTGGGAATTCTTGGTCTTCAGGCAGCGGGGCCAGAGTTAATCCACCCTGCTACCTCGATCCAGGCCTGGCGAAATTGATAGGAAAGCTTAGACTCCTTCCTCAAAATATGCCAGTAAAGGGTATACCCTGAAAACATGAAAGAACTTACCGAATTCGCCTGGCGCTTTAAGCTAAGCCCGCGATCCTCGGTCTTGGGCGGTGGTGTCTCGCCGGCCTTGAAGATCACTTTCCAGATGTCTTCGTGCGTTGTGTCGAAGAGCTCTAGCAGCGTCTGGTGGTTGGCCGGGTCTAACTCCCATAAATAGCAAGACCGGCTTTGGCACCGAAGGATCCGGCGAACGAGCATAACCTAGATCATGTAAACAAGCTTAATTTTCTTGGTTATCATATTCTGGATGCACGTCTTGAGCCCTGTCAGCTCATTCGAGGAACCCCAGGTTAGGCCCCTCTCTTGCCAGGAGGTGAGCCGTATCGGGACTCCGAATCGAATTTGGGGGCCGCCGCCCAGTTGGTATCGCGTGGCTCGGTGATGTAGATCCACCTCGACTGCCACCCCTTCACCGTCTCCGCAAAGGTGCCCTCGGGCTAGGTGACATTGGGCATCTTGCCCACCATGGCGCCTCCGCACTCTGCTTGTTGGCCGCTCACCACCTTCGGCTTCACATTGAAGGTCTTTAACCATAGGCCAAAGTGAGGTGGGATGCGGAGAAAGGCCTCGCAAACGACAATAAATGCCGAGATGTTGAGTATAAAGTTGGGGGCTAGATCATGGAAGTCTAGACCGTAGTAAAACATTAGTCCGCGGACGAACGCGTGGAGAAGGAATTCCAGCCCGCGAACGAAATGTGTGAGAAACACAACCCTCTCATCGGGCTCTGGGGTAGGGACGATCTGTCCCTTGGCCGGGAGTCAGTGAACGATCTCCTTGGCCAGGTATTCGGCCTCCCGGAGCTCCTTGATGTCCTTCTTAACGAAGGAGGCCATCCACTTGCCTCCAGCTCCGGATTCGGACATGATTGGAATGCTTTCTCGGATGGGGGAAGCTAGAACTTGGGCGCTGGAGCTCAAGGATGGAAGGGCAGAGAAAGAGAGAGGGCGTGGTTGAAGAAAGGGAATCCTTATCCCCTTATAAAGGCAGTAAATATCGAATGCCTCCCCGCTCGCCCTAAAACTCGCCTATTCCCAAGGGCTATGTAAACGGCACGGTTGGGTTACCCACGCCCGTATTGATGAGAATCCCGCGATAGGGGGACACAATCTCTTCTTTGACAAGACGTGCCAATGGTAACCACGTCTCGAAACATGGAGCGACAGACGAAAAACGGTTCAAAATTATGACCGGGCAGACGTAATGTCATGTTGTAAACAGTTGTCAGCAGATTGGACTCGTGGAGTATTATATTCTCTCTCTGCGGTTGTGTGTGGTGTGTGTTACAGGTCTGAATACAATCATTACGTCCAAAGACAATCTTAGAGTTCGAAAAGGGGAACCCGCCTTGCAATGCGGAAGACAAATCTGCGCGCCGGACTCCTCGTCATTGAAGCCAGGTTCAGGGGCTACTGAGCAAGTCCTGGACTAAGGGGTCCTCGGGCGTCCGGCCTGTTAATCATGGGCCGGACTGATGGGCTGTGAAGATACGAAGGCTGCACCCCTTTCCGGATAGGACTCTCCTTGGCATGGAAGGCAAGCTTGGCAATCGATTATGAAGATTCCTCCCTTTGTAACCGACCTCGTGTAACCCTAGATCTCTCCGGTGTCTATATAAACTGGAGGGCTTAGTCCGGATAGACATATTCATTACCATAGTCATACAGGCTAGACTTCTAGGGTTTAGCCATTACGATCTCGTGGTAGATCAACTCTTATAATACTCATATTCATCAAGATCAATCAAGCAGGAAGTAGGGTATTACCTCCATAGAGAGGGCCCGAACCAGGGTAAATATCGTGTCCCCTGTCTCCTGTTACCATTGACCTTAGACACACAGTTCGGGACCCCCTACCCGAGATCCGTCGGTTTTGACACCGACAGCTAGCACCAAAGAGACATCGAGAAACACCAAGCCGTGTGCCAACAACCCCGTCCCCTCTAGTTTATCCTCCGTCATAGTTTTCGTAGTGCTTAGGCGAAGCCCTGCGGAGATTGTTCTTCACCAACACCGTCACCACACCGTCGTGCTGCCGGAACTCATCTACTACTTTGCTCCTCTTGCTGGATCAAGAAGCCGAGGACGTCATCGAGCTGAACGTGTGCTGAACGTGGAGGTGCCGTACGTTCGGTACTTTATCGGGAAGGATTGTGAAGGTGTACGACAACATCAACCGCGTTGATAAACGCTTTCGCTTTCGTTCTACGAGGGTACGTAGACACACTCTCCCCTCTCGCTTCTATGCATCTCCTATTTAGATCTTGTGTGACCGTAGGAATTTTTTTGAATTACTACGTTACCCAACAATTATGATGATGCTGATGATGAGTTATTATGTCATTGGGTGAAAGAACTGCGGATTAGTTTCAACTGGATGGATAACTCATTATGATGTAATAGCAATCTCTAAATTGCCACTATATGAAAAATTGTATAATGGTGTACGGATACGACATAAAATAAAAAAGAAATAGAATACATAATAATAGTAGTAAAGCGGGTAGAGCAGCACTGCTAGTAACTACCAGTAGCGCGTTCCTAATAAAGCACTACTACTAAGTAGGGCTAGTAGTAGCGCGGGTGAACCAACGCTACTGCTAGCCTTTAGCTGTAGCGTCGTAGCAGTAGCATGGTCCCCTGCTAGGCTTTTCTCTAGTAGTGCAACGTCGAATAGATATCGAAAACTTGTTGCTCGTGAAGGAAATATGCCCTAGAGGCAATAATAAAGTTGTTATTTTATATTCCCTTATATCATGATAAATATCTATTATTCATGCTAGAATTGTATTAACCGGAAACTTAGTACGTGTGTGAATACATAGACAAAACATAGTGTCCCTAGTATGCCTCTACTTGATTAGCTAGTTAATCAAAGATGGTTAAGTTTCCTAACCATAGACATGTGTTGTCATTTGATGAACGGGATCACATCATTAGAGAATGATGTGATGGACAAGACCATCCGTTAGCTTAGCGTAATGATCGTTTAGTTTTATTGCTATTGCTTTCTTCATGACTTATACATGTTCCTATGACTATGAGATTATGCAACTCCCGAATACCGGAGGAACACTTAGTGTTCTATCAAACGTCAGAACGTAAATGGGTGATTATAAAGATGCTCTACAGGTGTCATCAATGGTGTTTGTTCAGTTGGCATAGATCGAGATTAGGATTTGTCACTCCGTGTATCAGAGAGGTATCTCTGGGCCCTCTCGGTAATGCACATCACTATAAGCCTTGCAAGAATGTAACTAATAAGTTAGTTGCAGGATGATGCATTATGGAATGAGTAAAGAGACTTGCCGGTAATGAGATTGAACTAGGTATGATGATACCGATGATCGAATCTCAGGCAAGTAACATACCGATGACAAAGGGAACAACGTATGTTGTTATGCGGGTTGACAGATAAAGATCTTCGTAGAATATGTAGGAGCCAATATGAGCATCCAGGTTCCACTATTGGTTATTGACCGAAGATGTGTCTCGGTCATGTCTACATTGTACTCGAACCCGTAGGGTCCGGACGCTTAACGTTCGATGACGATTTGTATTATGAGTTATGTGATTTGATGACCAAAGTTTGTTCGGAGTCCCGGATGAGATGACGTACATGACGAGGAGTCTAGAATTGGTCGAGACATAAAGATTCATATATTGGAAGGTTACATTCGGACACCGGAATAGTTCGGGTTGTTTCAGATAAGTTTCGGAGTACCGGGGTTACCGGAACCCACCCCTCCCGGAAGTTCCAGAAGAAGACTGACACTGACGGTAATGTTACTGTCTACAAAGCTCGACCCCAGACTGACGATGACAGATCCATGTATGAGAACAAAGTTGGACTTTGGTTGACTTGCCCGTTGATCGGCAAGCCATAGAAAATAAATAGATCTTCAAGAGGAAGACTGAAGCAAACGGTAATGTTACTGTCTACAAAGCTCGAATTGTCGAAAAAAGGTTTTCGGCAAGATGAAGGTGTTGAATACGATGAGATTTTCTCACTCGTATCGATGCTTAAATCTGTCCGAATCATGTTAGCAATTCTCGTATTTTATGATTATGAAATTTTGCAAATCGATGTAAAAATTGTGTTCCTTAATGGATTTCTTAAAGAAGAGTTGTATATGATGCAACCAAAATATTTTGTCAATCCAAAAAGGTGCTAACAAAGTGTGTAAGCTCTAGTGATCCATTTATGGACTGGTGCAAGCATCTCGGAGTTGGAATGTACGCTTTGATAGTGTGATCAAAGCATATATATGGTTTTATATAGACTTTTGGAGAAGCCTGTATTTACAAGAAAGTGAGTGGGAGCTCTACAGCCTTTCTGATAAGTATATGTGAATGACATATTGTTGATCAGAAAAAATGTAGAATTTTCTGGAAAGCATAAACGAGTGTTTGAAAGGAATTTTTCAAAGAAAGACCTCGGTGAAGCTGCTTACATATTGGGCATCAAGATCTATAGAGATAGATAAATACGCTTGATAAGACTTCCGATGAGTACATACCTTGATAAGATTTTGAAGAAGTTCAAAATAGATCGGTCAAAGATGGAGTTCTTGCCTGAGTTGTAAGGTATGAAGTTGAGTAAGACTCAAAACCCGACCACGACAGAAGATAGAAAGAGAATGAAAGTCATTTCCTACGCCTCAACCATAGGTTATATAAAGTATGCCATGCTGTATACCAGACCTATTGTGTACCCTGCCATTAGTTTGGCAAAGGGAGTACAATAGTGATCTAGGAGTAGATCACTGGATAGTGGTCAAAATTATCCTTATAGGACTAAGGAAATATTTCTCGGTTATGGAGGTGATAAAGAGTTCTTCGTAAAGAGTTAAGTCGATGCAAGCTTTGACACCGATCAGGATGACTCTGATCTCGATCTGGATACATATTGAAAGTGGGAGCATTTAGCTAGAGTAGCTCCATGCAGAGCATTGTAGACATAGAAATTTGCAAAATACATACGGATCTGAATGTGGCAGACCCGTTGACTAAACCTCTCTCAAAAGCAAAACATGATCACACCTTAGTACTCTTTGGGTGTTAATCACATGGCGATGTGAACTAGATTACTGACTCTAGTAAACCCTTTGGGTGTTGGTCACATGGTGATGTGAACTATGGGTGTTAATCACATGGTGATGTGAATTATTGGTGTTAAATCACATGGCAATGTGAACTAGATCATTGACTCTAGTGCAACTGGGAGACTGAAGTAAATATGCCCTAGAGGAAATAATAAAGTTGTTATTTTATATTTCCTTATATCATGATAAATACCTATTATTCATGCTAGAATTGTATTAACCGGAAATTTAGTACATGTGTAAATACATAGACAAAACGTAGTGTCCCTAGTATACCTCTACTTGACTAGCTTGTTAATCAAAGATGGCTAAGTTTACTAACCATAGACATGTGTTGTCATTTGATGAACAGGATCACATCATTAGAGAATGATGTGATGGACAAGACCCATCCGTTAACTTAGCATAATGATCGTTTAGTTTTATTGCTATGCTTTCTTCATGACTTATACATGTTCCTATGACTATGAGATTATGCAACTCCCGAATACCGGAGAAACACTTAGTGTGCTCTCAAACGTCAAACTGTAATTGGGTGATTATAAATATGCTCTACATGTGTCTTCGATGGTGTTTGTTGAGTTTCCATAGATCGAGATTAGGATTTGTCACTCCGTGTATCAGAGAGGTATCTCTGGGCCCTCTCGGTAATGCACATCACTATAAGCCTTGCAAGCAATGTAACTAATGATTTAGTTGCGGGATGATGCATTATGGAACAAGTAAAGAGACTTTCCGGTAACGAGACTGAACTAGGTATGATGATACCGATGATCGAATCTCGGGCAAGTAACATACCAATGACAAAGGGAACAACGTATGTTGTTATGCAGTTTGACCGATAAAGATCTTCGTAGAATATGTAGGAGCCAATATGAGCATCCAGGTTCCGGCTATTGGTTATTGACCGAGATGTGTCTCGGTCATGTCTACATAGTTCTCGAACCCGTAGGGTCCGCACGCTTAACGTTCAATGACGATTTGTATCACTATAAAAAAATACACTTCCATGATGATACGTTTTTGTCACAGTAGGTCGCGTTTTTTGTCATGCATGTACATCCATGACAAATTTATAGCGAATCAAGATAGTCATACACAATCTTCGTAGAAGTGTTCCATGACATTACCAAAATTATCATCACGGAGTGTCCACTTCCATGGGGATAAATCGCGCGTCACGAAGTGCTTTCATCAAGGGTGACCGACACGTGGCATCCACGATGTGAACGCCGTTAAGCTATCGGGTCGGGTTTTGGATCCGATAACCTGTTAACAACCCCGACCAATGGGAAATTTCCACATGTAAAATTCTTATTGGCCGGACGAAACACGTGTCAGCTCGTCAGTGGGTCAGATAGGCGGCGATGATACGTCAACACGTGGCACGGCCCAACAGGTGCCCATTCCTGTGAAAAGGCCGGCCCATGGAAAGCCTATTAACAGCCTGTTCGCATATAGCCCATTTACAGCCCGCTAACCCAAGGCCCGTTACCCCCTATTTGAATTAGGCCCAGTAGCGTCATCTGGGCCATCCAATATGATTCCAACCTGTTTTCACTTCTGGCCCATGTTTGGCCCATGACGTCTTTCGGCCCATATGAGGCCCTATGTAACTCTTGGCCTATTAACGGCCCGTGGTGAAACCAGCCCGTAATGAACAGTGTATCACTTTACACCCATTAACGGCCCGTGGTGAAACTGCCCCGTAAAGAACAGTGTATCACTTTATACACATTAACGGCCCGTTATTCCGTTGGGCCATTTCCAGCCCATGTTATCTTTCGGCCTTCTCAGAGCCCATTTATTCTTGGGCTCATTTCCGGCGATCGTTTACTTACCGACCCATTCTCATTTTACGCTTGTGGGCCAAATTCAGCCCGTGGTTCTGATCGGCCCGTTTGTGGTCCGTTAATCGTTGGGTCATTTTCATAGCGTCATCAAATATGGCCTATTAACGATGGCCCGTTATGGTCGACCCATGAGCGGACGATTCAACTCTAACCCGTTCACGGCCATAATCTGATCTGTTTGGCCCATGTTTGTGTCGATCATATGACCCGTATAAGGCCCATTGATGATCGGCCCATAGAAGGCCCATTGTTTCTATGGCCCGTAGAAGGCCCATTGTTTCTGACCCGTAGAAGGCCCATTGTTTCTCTGACCGTAGAAGGCCCATTGTTTCTCTGACACATAGAAGGCCCATTGTTTCTCGACGATGGGAGGCCCGTGTCACCACGGTAAATATTAGCCCATGGTTATTGTGGCCTAGTTTTTAAAATAGGTTATTGCAGCCACTAGCTAACCGCGGAAAAAGAAGCTGCAATGACTACAAGCAAACAAATAAACAAGACAACAAGGAAATAAATAAGCAAGCAACTAACGCTAGGCTATCACGGCTATTACATATTACATCCTTTGGGCATCAAAGTTAGCCACCGATTGCAAATATAGGGAACAAAGCAGCATATCATATACACTTTGGTTGTCAAAGTTGGCGACCAGCGCAAATAAACGCATACAACAAAACAAATCCGAGAATGAAACCACTTGAAAGATCTCAAGAAACAATATCACAGGTACCTATAATCTTTGGCAAGATGCTTAGTAAGCTTATTAACTTTCTCTTGTTTGGCGCTTAAATCCTCCGGCACTTGTCATTGCACCGGAAAATATGCATCTGAATTCTGCGGGGACTTCCTTAGTCCTTGACTTCTGTCGCAAAGACATCTGATCGATGTCTTTCAACTTGAAGTTGAGACTCAAGAAGACGAACTGATTCAGCAGCGAGTTCAAGAGCTTGTGCGGCGATGAGTGGCTAGTAACTTTCGAACACTACATCAAGACATGACTTTTGGGTTCTCTCACTTTGTCGTCAAGATAGTTTTTATCAGCTTTCTTGGAGACCAACAGGGATGTCTCACTATCTTGAACCTTATCTGCATTACTTCCTTTACCATTGATGTCAAGATAGTTTTTACCAGCTTTCTTGGAGACCAAACAGGATAGCATGACACAATTTCACATATATGATGGCTAACTAAACAGGATAGCATGACACAATTTCACATTATGATGGCTAACTAAAAAAGATGGAAATACATAGTTCAAAATATGAGACTATGTAAACAGGATGACATGACATAACTATATAATGTGTTTATTAAATAGGTTGGCATGCCATAATTCACATACATTCACGGATAGAATGCCATAATTAAAAATATGATGACTGTAAACACTAAACAGGATGAGATGATATAACTATATGATGTCTTTATTAAATGGGTTGCCATGCCATAATTCAAATATATGATTTATAAAGTAAGAAAGTAAGCAGATGGCAATCCATATATGATGTAAAAACTAAGCAATGCAAGACAACATGCATGACATGGGTAATATAACCCTGCCAAGTTTGAGCATAGACCTCAGGGGGAAAATAGGACTGGTCATCAGTCTCTGAATCCTCCTAGGATGAGCTCTCTGTAACAGGCAAGATGTCTGCTTCAGCTGGTAGCATTGTCTGCTCTGAATACCTTGTTTTCACTCGAGATACTTCCATCACCGCTTCAAATGGCTGATGCACAGGAAGAGTAGTTGAATATACAAACGTTGTCGACAAATGGAACACGTAATACAAAAAAATGATAGCATGATATAATTCACATACATGATGATTGGCTAAACAACATTGCATTTCATAATTCACATATATAATGCCTTTGCAACAAGATAGCATTGTATAATTCACATATATAATGTCTTGCAACAAGATGGCAATGCATAACTCACATATATGGTAATTAGACACAGAAAAGGTGGCATTCACACAAAGCATGTCTAAACTAATCAAATGACATAGCAATGCGAGACACCATACACATGATATGAGCAACATAACCCTGCCAAGTTAGAGCAAACACCTCGGGGGGGGGGGGATAGGACTGGTCATCTGTCTCTGAATCCTCCTCTGAGGAGCTATCCATAACCAGCCAGATATGCGCTTCGTCAGATATCATAGTCTGCTCTGAGGACCTTGTTTTCACTCCAGAATTTGCCATCACCGTGTCAAATGGCTGATGTACACGAAGAGCAGTTGAATGTACTAACATTGTTGACAAATGTAATATGTAACGAAAAAAGGATGGCCTGATATAATTTACATATAAGATGACTGGCTAAGCAGGATGGCATTGCAAAATTCACATATATGATGCCTTGCTAAACAAGATGGCGTTGCATAATTTACATAAACGATGAATAAACTAAACAGATGGCATTCACACAAAGGATGTCTAAACTAAGCAGATGACATATTTGATGTATAAAGTAAGTAATGCAAGACACCATATGCATGATATAACCAACATCGGCATGCCAAGTTAGGCGAGGACCTCAAGGAGTAAATAGGAGTTGTCTTCTCCTACGAATCCCCCTCGAGCAGATATCTTCCTCTCGATTACAATCCGAAATGCGTGGAGGGGGCTGCCTTTGCGCCTACCATGGGCGGCGTCGCATGAAATTGTATTGCCACGCAAGGCTCGTCTCTTTTGCTCTACATGTTCAGTTCCATTGTTTACAATAAGCTGTCATGCATAGGAATAAAACATAGTGAGATTATGTAAGGAGTGCATGCAGAAATCCAGAGTGATGGTAGCAACCTGTGGATAGACCCAAAACCAATAATAGCGAGCGGATAATGGCTTGGTTAAAAATATAGATAATGGCTTCTTTCTTTGTTGGTTTCCCACCCAACATGAAACTCATAGTAGACACGGAGATTAACGGATAGTAGATAGATACTATTGATAGCGGCCTCGATATGTACCCCACAACCATTTAAAACTCAAGTTTGACCATTAGTTTGGAGTGACTCGAGTCTAATCGGTGAACAGGCGACAAAGTAGCATGTAATATTAAGCGATGCATAGCGTAAGCAGACATGAAAGAGTGCGACATCTCTTGCGGACCCGTGTAGTCCTCGAGGTCATCTGCTCGGTTGATGATGGTAATGCAGTTTTCATGGCTGCCAGCGGTGGGAAGAAGATCTGAGGCAGCGAAAGACGATCTGGAGGCGGATCCTGCTGTCTTTGGACCCTTCGTCGTTGGAGCAGCTGAGCTGGGGTGGACGACGGCGTAGCAGGAGCGAGACAAACCATGCAAGGTTTTCTTTGACAACTATCTGTAAGAGAAGTAATTCCGTAAGGGCTCGTTTGAATTGGAGGATTCCAACAATGCAGGGATATGAAATAGACAGGAATAGGATAGGAATGCACGTGCAAAACAGAGAATTTAAAAACACAGGATTTCTGCCAATCTGGGTGTTTGATTCACAACAATTGGAAGATCACAGGATGCAAAGAAGCATGGTGAGATTAAGTCAAACCACAAGAAAATGTACGGTTATAATGCTATTATGCTACTATCTCTTAGTCTTGTGCTTCATGAATAGGAATTTGAAAAGGAGGACAAGTGAAAATTAAAATTCCTCGTTTTTTCTTTCAAGGAGACACTAAAGGAACAAATCTGTGTGCTCGATGGACAATATATATAACATGTAGAGTAAAAAGAGATGCAACAAGTGTACAACATCTTTGGCGAAGCCATGTCGATCTCAGCGTGATTGGGTTGGCGGTGAGGATGCTCCGGTTGACTTTCTTTGTCGGAGGAGGGAAGAAGATCTTAGGCGTCTGGAGATGGAGCCAGAGTACTGCTCATTTGTGATGCAAGATTTCATCGTTGGAGCAGCTCCGGTGAGTTGTCTGACGCCGAGGCTGAAGCAGACGAGAGAGACAACGAACAACGTTAACCTGAGTGGAATTCTAATAGCATCTCAATACATGATGTAAAATACATAACCACAAAGTGCTAGATGTAAAATACATCAGCCACTCATCTCTGAACTTAAGCGTCGAAACTGAACTTAAGCTCGTCGAAACTGAATTTTCTTTGTCGAAACTGAATTTTTTGTCGGCCGAGCGCACTAGCAAGGTGAGGCTACATGTCGGTCGTGACTTCTTCATCTCTGGTCGGTCGATTTTGCAGCCGTTGGATCGAAATCAAGGGCCTGCGGTTCATCTTCAACCTCCACCCCGAGCCGCCACCATCACCGGCCAAACAGCAGCCCCCGCCGCTGCGGCGGCGGGTCGCCGCCCGCTTCGCCACAAAACACTCCCCACCGCCGGTCCGCCGCCCGCCATCCTCTAGGCCCCCCATGCCGAGCTTTTTCTCCGTGATCCCCATGCCACCGCCACCTTACACCACCGCCCACCGCCCCATCCACGAACCCTAAGATAGATAGTGGGGTACCTCTCCGTGAGCCCCCTCCCGTTGTGGCTGGTTCTTCCTTCACCCAGTGAGCCCCCCACCCCTTAAAATCGATGACCCAAAAGTCGATTCAGTCCACTGAAGTGTAGCTAAATTGGAGCAGCATTGCAAGCAAGAGCAAGAGCGAGAGCAGCAGCGTGAGCAAGAGCAATAGCAAGAGCAGACCAGGCAGGGGACCGAGAGCAAGAGCAGAGCAACAGCACGAGCGAGAGCTAGAGCAGCAGCATCTCCTACTGATTTGGACGTCGCCACCGAGGGAGCGACGCCGTGGAGGAAGTGGCCGGCGATGCCGCCGTGGATGGAGCCGCGCTGTGTCGGCTCGGGTCCGAGCGCCGGCAGCACCGTGAGATCGAATCAAGAAGAAAATGCGGCGATTAGTGTACAACCTCTTTGGTGGCGCCGATTAGGCGCAGCTTCATCGAGAAGCGGTGATGATGATGCTCTTCGGTGGTGCAGGTGAAGGCGGCGGTGTGGGAATGGAGGTGGCGCGAAAGACGAGGGGAACATCGGGCAGCTCCTTGGAGGTGGAGGGCGGGGTGGCTGAACCGGCGGGACGATGAGATCAGCGACGGATCCTCATCCGCACGGTGGATGAGGGCGTCGAGGTGTTCTTGTGGGCGACATTGTCGGGGAAGAGGCTCCGGCTGGGTGGCGGACGGAGAGGTGTGGGGTTTCGTCGCGGGTTTCGCGGCCTCGGTGTCTGAATGGGTGGGCGGATGGGATGGCGGTGGGGAACCATGGCTTAGAGACGCGCTTGTCCGAAATGTGGGGTAACTTACGAAAGTACCCCCACCGATTTGAGCGGTTCTTTGGTTCATGGGTACCACGGGCATTTCGCGTGTCGGGATTTCACAGGAGGTGGGAGTTTTCGCGCGTTGTAATTTCGAATAGCAAGGTGCGGGTTGAGATGGAGGAGTTGTCCGAACTGTGAAACAAAGATATATCTTAAATATTTTTGGCTAACAAGGCGCGGGTTGAAATTTCCGGACAAGCCTAACGTGTACTATACCAAATCAATGCGCACTACAAATGTCATTCAAAACTCTGAATTCATGTTATGTTCAATTAAAATATTTCGCTACGTGTATAATGCATGCAACCTACTACTCAAATGAACGTTTTAGTGCATTCCAAACGTATATAGTACCGCTTCAATATGAACTAAATTCGAATTCGTTTCTCTATTTGAATAAGATCTACAGTAATGGTTGTTGTGAAGTCAAAGAATTTGAATTCGTTTCTCTGTTTTAATAAGATCTACAATAATCATTATTGTCAAGTTAAACCATCGTTTGTGTATTATCTTCACAGCACACCACATGATTAGTCTCGAGTTACATATGAACTATGTGTATTATATGAACTCGAACTAGATTTTTTGAATCCACTTTATTTTGATTTCAAATCAAATTACATTTATAGCTCTAGCTAGATCTTCATAATCTAAACCATGTCTCGTATGTATAATGTGTTTATCACATTATGTATGGTGCCCCGCCCTGTACGCCTACAAGTATTTAGATGTGAGTTGCAAACACCACACATTACCACAAATTCAAATAAAATGTGATAATGTTTGATATATAGTATTGTTTAGATTGTTCGATATTTAGTTGTAAGCTGCAAGCATACACATTATCACAAATTCAAATAAAATGTGAGATTGTTTGATGTATAGTATGGTTTAGATTGTTTGGCATTTAGCTGTGAGTTGCAAACGCCATGCATTATCACATTATGGTATAACATGTGCACATCACGTGTATCACCGCTATATTCATGCATGCATTGTTTAAAACACTATGATCTCCTATTCAAATATATGAATCCGGTTTCATATCAAATTATGATCTTTGTTAGTCTCTTACACCCACACAATCCTCTAACCTTTGTAGCTACCACTAACTTCCTCTCGTGCATGCACACGTCCTCCTCGCCCTCCCCCTCCCTCGGCATTCTATCCATCGGGCACATTCATTTTTTTCTTTAGGTCGTTCTCCCAGAGTCTCCACAACTCCTTTCCGACACACACCGATCGATAAACCTCTCCAGCGATGCCTGCCTACAACATACACACACACCTTCAATCTCCTCCTTTATGTGTCCTTGCCTCGTGTCTCTCACACGGTCAGACACACGTGTAAACTCTTGCCCCTCTTTTCATCGATCTCACAACCGCACACTCCTCCCCCTATCTAGCTAGTAGTTGGGCCTCTCGCACCACCTCCTAGCTCCATTCTCTCTGTCTATCCGTCTCGCTGGGCCTTATTTGCCTCTAACAAATGGGCGTACACCGACCGATCTCTCGCTATACATATAGCTAGCTAGGTCCTTATAACTCGTTTTTACCCACACGTTAATCGATCTACCACATTAGTTGTGTCTCTCCCTTCCTCCGACAAACAACAATTGATCTACCGATCTAGTTAGGTTTGCTTACCAAACACATGGTTCCCCTTCATCATCCATGGATGCGTCCCACAGATCTATCATGCACGAGCACACACAAAACACACCCCACTCTTATTGATAACATTGCAGTTCCACCCTCGGTTTGTCTAGTAGGCCTCTCCCACCATCTTCGAGAAGCAACTCCATCACCCATCCAGCACTCTACCCCTCTCCCTCCCTCTCTCTCTCTCTCTCTCTCTCTCTCTGTCCCATCATATTTCCCGTCCTTGATTATGTATGGATGTCGACCGATCTCCCTCAAGACATAGCTGGGTCTCTCCTTCTCAACACATATCTGAGTCGTTCTACCTCTATAGTTAGGCCTCTGCCTACCCCTCCCCCACCCCCCCCCCACACACACTTGATACATCGGCGCTCTAGTCATGTCTCCCCGCCACACACAAACTTGACATGTGCCCTCTAATGTTCCGGTAGGCCAGTCGCCCTATATCTTTGACTTGCACACACATACAATTTCGATGGCTCTCTTCATCGATCTCGCACCCACCCACTTGATCCTCTCTTCGACTCTATCAATAGCTATGACCCCTCCCTCTCTTCTCGTGGATTGCCCGACCCTCTATGTATGATATAGATAGGCCTCCATTTCACACACATTGCATGCAAAATTTTGTTTGAGATGTCATCGACACATATTCCCACTAATAATTCACGAAATCAACCCCCACCCCACCCCCACCCCAAAACAAAAAAAACTCACGAACGCGGTTTGTATCTCTCACACACACCCACGTAGGTGGGGGACATGCACGAAGAGAAGAGGTGCATGCATGGCGCACGTACTCCCGTCTCTTTCCCAACCACACCCGCGCGGATACACGGTGGAGCTCATTTCTGTATGAAACAGGCAGCCCACGTGGTAATTTGGCACGTGTACTGGTTGTCCACATGGTGGAGGGAGGATCGTCTACCACGGGTGAAAAAACAAATTGCGACTTGACGTGTTATGTTAAAAAAGAGGCAAACCATGTGGGGCCTACCTTAGAGGCAAGGCTCTATACAATGGAGTACTTTTGATGTGTCCCGTCAACTCGCAGAATGAGGAAAAGCTTGCTTAGTACGACGTCTCCCCCGCCCACGGGCGCGGTGGCTCACAGGATGAGGTGAAGCTTGCTCCGCCTTATGCCCGCTCCCTCGCCCATGCGCGCGGTGGCTCGCAGGACGAGGAGAAAAATTTACTACTCCCTCCGTTTACTCCTCGTCCCTACTACCTTGGTTATAGAGATTATATCATATTGTTTGGAATATATATGTCCTTTAGTAGATTTCAATATGAACTACTAGTACATACTCCAAACACTGATGTATATAGACGTATTTTAGAGTGTAGATGCACTAATTTTGCTCCGTATGTAGCACTCTCCCTCGCCCCTCGATCCTCGCCCACATGGTGGACGTGCAACATTCATTCGGTCTCATATAGCCAGAACGATATATACTGCACTACCATTATTGCTCAACTTCCCGAAGAGGCGAAGAGCCAATCGCAAGGTTAATATTTTGGAGATGCCAAGCGCAAGGTTATAGGAGAACGATTAGTAGGTGCCACGTCATTTATAAATAAAGTTTTTTTTTCTTCAGTGGCACATACGCAATATGATAAGTTCATATGGAGAGAAAAGGAAACCGCTCCACTACATACATAGTCAGGACGGGCCAGCCTACACGGTTGCTTGCTGGGGTTGCTCTCTTCACACTCTCTCGCACAAAACAACTTTGGCCACATCTCTAACATCCTGGAGGATCACGTCCCCTTGGGAAAGGGGTGGATGCTTAGTGTAGATGCGGTGGCCGTCGCCGACGGTGAAAACCCACTGTCGGCACGTCCCGATCAGGGGTCCCCGCCGTTCTCTCTCACAAAGCCGGTGAGGTTGCCTTCGTCCCTTGCTCCTTTGCGCCGCGGCGTGGGCGGTTGCCGCCTCCGCCGCCCTCCTCAAGGTTGAGCTCGTCCCTCGGTACAACTCCCTTTACAGCCGGCTTGCACCATCGCTCCAGCTGCCCACATCACTCCCTGTGGATATTTCTCTACTTCTTTGCCCCTTTTATACCTCTCTTGGCTTCTACGTCTTCAGTATTTGTGATGATTTTATGTCTCATCAACTAGTCCCAGTAATCTTATTCTAATCACGCTTCTTCAATTTCTTTGCCACAGGGATGCTCATCTCGATTTTGGTGAAACTGCACAAAATGATCCGACGGTTAAAAGGTTGCAAACTTCATTTATTAGGAAGCTCGAACGTTGCCAGCAAATTGAAGCCTGGTCAGGGTTCACGGTTCAAGGGCTAGGGACTGCATGGATCGTTTTTTTTCTTTAGCTGCCTCTTTTCCAAATAGTGTCAACTTTAGTAGTAGTACAACTTTGTACTAAAGTTTGCACAAAGTTGAGACACTTATTTTGGAACGGAGGGAGTACATATTTGCTATGATCTGTCAATCATTGAGATGCAATAGCATACATGTTAGTCTCCTTTTATTTGATGAAATGTTGCAACGGGCAACCTTGGACGCAAGATACATGTAACAGAAGATGGAAGCTTCATAGCATTGTAAAAATTTATCTCGCTGATAAATTACAGTACGTACTATACTAGTACTTCCTCCGTTCCTAAATATAAGTCTTTCTAGAGATTTCACCATGAACCACATGCGGATGTATATAGATGCATTTTAAGTGTAGATTCATTCAATTTGTTCCGTATGTAGTGGAATCTCTACAAAGACTTATCTACTAGTAATAGCTAGCCCCCACTACTAGGAATTCTATATCCTCTCCTTGAGCCACATCATCAAAATTGATGTAGCCGTTAGATGAAGTAAATCAGTCCATAATAGTCGCCCGCGATCTAGGCGTTGAGAGGCTCAAGACTAAGCCACATGCAAGCATGCAGAAATACCGTGGCACATGCATGTGAGTGGGTTTTAAATCACATCAACATGTCTGCATGCAAGCATGCACCGGTAGCATGCATGTAAGTGAGATTTTAAGTCCCATTAACATGTCAAAAGGAAAAATATAATCCCATTATGCAGTAGGAGTTGGCTGATCTTTTTTCCTCACGTGGGATGATCTAAATGATGATGGGAGTTTATTTAGTTTGGCTACCACATTTGTCATGCGTTTATAGAGTTTTTTAATTCTATGAAATCGATAATTTTCACTTTGCTCTGTGATAGTGTGAGGTGGGCCATGTAATCACCGAGCTCTGCGTGTTTTCACTTTGCTCTTGCACGCCTCCTTGATAAGAATGGAGAAAATTGTAATCTGGTAGTAGTACCTCCTTTACGAAAGTGTGGGACATCCAGCAGTCCTACCACCTCAAGAATAAAGACCAATGAGCCGTCAAATCACATAGACCCAGCGAAGAAGTTGGACGGACGAAGCAACCATCACTCTTGCGCCAGGTGATAGGTCGCGTTCGCTCTGCCCGGGCATGAATGCGGCACCGATTCTTTGGAGCGGCGCTGACCGTTTCGGGAGGGAAGCACGCGCGGGCGATGGAGGGGCTTTGGGTGGGCCAGGCTGGTCAGGAGCGGGCGTGGCAGCTGTCCGCATGTCCCTACCGGACACACCCGAAAACAAGAGGATGCACCGACTCTTGCGGCTAAAATCGTACACTACACAACATCTCTCTATAGGAGTAGGTCGATCTGTCGCTCTCTCTAACACACACATGCTGTTAAGCACACACACACACACACACACGCACACGCACACGCACGCACCTTGGTCCCGTTGCACCTTCTAACATGACTTATTACACCTAGACTGAGGGTGTAGTAAGTATACGAGATACGGTGGCACACTGACTTAAGTCGAATACAAGTGCCCAAAATTTGTGTGCATGTTATAATAAGGATTCACTTAAAATAGTACGTGAGAAAACATAGGGATCAATTGGACATTGTTTCCGAGCAGTAGCGAGATGTATGAGGTAAGATACACCGCTGGCGCTTTTAATTTTTCTTATTAATTTGTTTGTTTCACCCTCTGACTGGTGGGACCCAACGTACTACATGGAGAGAGTTAAGGTGACTAAGGCTGCATTATTTATGCACCACTGTGGATAGTCTTACCACCAAAGCCACATGACACGATTATGATTGAAATCCCAATGACTCCCACACACAAAAAAAACACGACATGCTTGTCACATGAATGCAGGAATGTATAAAAGGTTATTTCCCTCTCGTTGAACATAACGGGAGGGTTGTGTAGCTGGTTAGCCTGTTCGCTCATCAAACTTGAGGTCTCGGGTTCAATAACTACACTTGAGCATAATTTGTGCCAGGAGGATTCTTTGACTGGTCAAAATGTTTTCTAGGGTTTGCACGCTTCACACTCTCTCTCCAAGATGTATATACACGCTGGAGCCTCGGCGCTGAAGTTGCTCTCTTCACACTCTCTCGCCTCTCCCACTGGAGCCTCGGTGCTTGTAGTTGCTCTCTTCACACTCTCTCGCCTCTCTCCGGCTGGAGCCTCGGTAGCTTGAAGTTGCTCTCTTCACACTCTCGCCCTCTCCAGATCTAAACAAGACTTCATTGGCCTCTCTCTCCCTCACTTTGCTGCTCAAAGAGCCAGCAGGATCCGTCCGCCAGGAAGGGAAGGAGGCTTAACGATGTCGCCGTCGGCGAGGGACTACATGCGCAGCTGTTCACTTTCCACCCAGCAGCGGCGTGGGAGGGCCTCCGACCCCTTCTTCTTCGCTGTCGTCCCGTCGCCCACCGAGCAACGCCCCAAGAACCTTATGGTATAATTTACTTACTCCACATGCATTGCTCTAGGTACATGTATACCATGAATCTTGGACGTGGTTCAAAGGGGAAAGGAGTGGGGGAAAGTAGTGGGAAAAGTTGTATATAGCATGAATCTAGGACGTGGTTCAAAGAGGAAATGAAAGGGGAAAGTTGTACAAAGATGAATCTAGGACGTGGTTCAAAGAGGAAAGGAATGGGGAAAGTAGTGGGGAAAGTTGTATCGCATAAATCTAGGACGTGGTTCAAAGAGGAAAGGAAGGGCGAAAGTACTAGTTCAAAAAGGAAAGGAAGGGACAAGGTTGTAGAGTTTGAGCAAGACTAGATTTGTTATGCTCACATAGGGAAAGGTGTCTAAAGATAACAAAACGGGACCAATACAAATATGCTCCTTGGTTGTTTGTTCTTTATTGCAACAGATCGTGAATGACCACAAGACATCGGTAGATGCACATGGTGCTGGTCGGCCCACCGTCCCCGCAACTCATTAGCTGTTGTTAATCTAAGGCCCTGTTTGGTTGAAAACTCCCTAGTCCCTACCTGCTTGGTTCCAGGGACTAAACATGGACTAGAGGTTATTTAATGACATGCTAAAAGACCATGTTAGCCCTAGTAATGAACTAATAGAGACAAGGTGCATGCGTGGCAGGGGCAACTATTGGAAAAAGTCCCAAAAAGACTCCCTTGGGGTCTTCTTTCTTTAGTCCCAAATGCCCACTTTTAGTCCCTAAAAGTCCCTCCTGTTTGGTTTAGATGGGACCGACACGGAGTTTTTAGTCCCTACACCAAAATGCCCCTGTAAACAACACCTCTAATAATGCATTGGAAAATTGATGCAATTCCACGCTTAAAAGCAAATTACATGTTTAACGAATTTTATTGTTAATATAATCTCTATGTTAATATTAGTCAATGCCACCATTTGAGAAATGCTACTTGTCTTGCTTTCTTTCCCATTTAGATAAGGTAGATGCTTATTTTGTTGGCTTCGTGTCATCCACCGTTATTGACCATGATTGTTTCCTTTGCACCTCTGTAAACAGGGTTATCTACTTCACCTCGTTGCCATTGTGACCTTTTGTTGCACTGCACAAAACACTTTTGTTTTAAGAGTGTTTTGTGCAGTTCAACCAAAATGTCACACCGACAATGTTGCTTGATTGCTTGATCTTAGTGGAACTGCACAAGAGGAGATCTTACTTCCTATCTGTTAAGGCGAATTTGGTTCAGATCTTCTTCTTGTGAGTTGTTTGAATTCTGCATCATGAGAGGTTAGTACTAGCCTTCTTTCACATGATTCTGCAGTGTGCTTTCATATGTTGTGCTACTTGTACGATAATGTTGCTTGATTTTAGTGAACTGCACAAATGGAGACAAGACTTCCAATCTGTATGTGCACCGTAATATCCCATTGAGGTAAGATAAGGATATTTCACAACTGCAGACTAGAAAGGATCGGAGGGAGTACATGTGAAACTGCTGCAAACGAGGTGATCACCACAGGAATAATGCTAGTATCGTATTGTTTGGCATGTTCATCCAATGCCGGTGATACAGAATTTAACTAATCGAAATAAATTCATTCATACACGGTCGGATTTCATATAAACATGCCGGATTTCATTACATTTCATACATTCTTCAACTAAAAAGGGGTGCGCTGGAGGTATAATTAATTAACCGGTTACCCACCGTGTGTCCCACCGAGCGAATGAAGCTTGATGATTTAATCTGCAGTGAAGTTGCGTAACTGACATGTGGCCCAGATGCTTGTTGGGCCCACGTGGCAGTCAGCCAACTGCACCAGCAGTTTTAGAAGCAGCGTCCTTCTCCGACATAGCTCTCCGACTCCATGTCGCCGCCAAGAACCTAACCGTCCGTCAGTGGTCAACCCGCCTAGCTTGTCATAGCGATTAGGGCAACTAGGAGCCCAATGATTAGGATCACCACATGACAAACACCTTTCTTCTTGTCATTCTTCTTCTTGAAGTTCGTGTGTTGCACAGCCTTGTTCTTCCCATCAAACTTTGCTTTACCATCAAACTTGCCCTTGTTCTTGAACTTGTGGGGCTGGAAGTTCTTCTTCTGTACCATATTGGCACTAGATCCTCCCTCAATTCCTCAAGCATGTGTGTCCTTTGCTCTCGCCTTTTCTTCCACATCAAGAGTGCCAATGAGATCCACGAAGGAGGAAGCTTGGTGACGAAGGAGGTATAATTAATTAACCGAAGCTACCCACCTGTGTCCCGCTGAGCCGAACAGAAGCTTCATTGAGTAAACTGCAGGTGCAGTTGCGTAACTAACATGTGGCCTGTTGGGCCCAGGTGTCAGTCAGCCAACTGTACTAGCAGTTAAGTAGAAGCAGCGTTCTTCTCCAGCGCAGCTCTCCGACTCCACGTCGCCGCCAAGAAGCTAACCGGTCGTCAATGGTTAACCCGCCTAGCTTGGCTTCAACCGGAGGGAAGCAACGGTGGCCTTACTTGGACCCGAGCGGCGGCAACCTACCGTGTTCTACTCTTCCTCGTTTTCTGTGTGGCGCGGCCTCATTGGCAGCGGGGCGGGGCCTCGGCGGAGCCGGCGATGTCCTCTGTCTCATTGCCGACGGGCGGAGCCTCAGCGGAGCGGTGGAAATCCCCCCCCCCCCACGTTGCCGGCAAGGTGGGGCCTCGGTTGAGCCGGCGATGTCCTCTTGGCAGGGCGGGGCCTCGGAGGAGCCGGCGGTGTCCTCTGCCTCGTTGTTGGCGCCGCGGGGCCTCGGCGGAGCAGGGCCTCGTCGACGCCAGCAGAGTGGGGACTCGTCAGAGCCGGCATTGTCCTCTATCTCGTCCTCAGTCTCGCCAAACAGCGCCTCGCCCGCTTCATCGCCCTCTTTGCTAGCCTCTTTGTAGGCGGCCGCAGCCACCGCCACCCGCATGCGGTACCGCCAGCACTTGAGGCGGCCTTGCGGGCGGACCAATCGAGTCGAGCAGCGCCTCCTGCTCCTCCGCCGCAGTGCTCCCGGAGGAGATGGTGGTTGTAGGCGGCGCCGGCTGCGCCCCGTAACTGCTCCTCACGATATCGCCTCACCCTGTCCATATATTGGCACGGGCCTCGCCGATGGTCATGGTGCAATGCACCGCGAGGATGGCGCGGAGGAGGGGTTGGCGCCGGATCGCCGACTACCATGTTCTCCATTGGGACGTCGTCGCCCTCCGGCTGCTCGCCGCCAGCCGGTCGGCAGCAATGGCTGCCATCTCCTTGTGGTCCGTCGTCCGCCTCGTCCCAAGAGCGTTGAGCGAGGAAGCCATGGTGGGCAGTAGTGGTGTGGAAAGGAGAAAGGGAACGGATGCGGATGATTGCAGGTATGGCCGGGGCAGCAGTTTATATAGCAATGGTGGGCGGGCGGAGGGACGGACGTGTGGCGCCGGAGTAGCCGCCTCGGCAACCGCTTATCTTTAATGTGGGCGGCCGATGGACGGACGGATGACACTTGTGTCGTTTGAAGGCGGAGCAATCGCCTGCACCGGGAAGCGGGGCGGGCGGCACTGACGGTTTTGGGCGGAAAGCGCGCGCGGGCGAGGAGATGACTTTACTTGGAGAGGATGACAATGGGGACCCACCAGGTCCATAGCCTCACGTACGCAAGTGACTCCTTATTATATATATATATATATATATATATATATATATATATATACACATAACTATAATTTATTTTGCTTCCTCATGGTTTCCTGACATCACGGTCCCACACCATTGTCAACCTATGTAGTACTCCCTCCTTTCCGGTTTATAGGGCTCAATTCAAAAATCTCACCAACCAAGGTAGATGGTGAGTGGTGGAATATTTTTTGTAGTTTGCAAAAACACCCAATTAATGCTCTTTTTTACTCAAAAAATTATGTTTATCAATGCATTAATTGCAATGCATGCATGCATAAAGTACATGCATTGGTCAATTTT
Source organism: Aegilops longissima (assembly GCA_021605205.1). Taxonomy (NCBI): domain Eukaryota; kingdom Viridiplantae; phylum Streptophyta; class Magnoliopsida; order Poales; family Poaceae; genus Aegilops; species Aegilops longissima. Next base: position 257,393,673 of record CM038677.1, on the reverse strand, counting down.
CTCTTAATACTTGCATGCAATGATTTAATGCACCTTGGAATCTAAATATGTGATGGGGAACAACCAAATTGAGCCTTATAAAACGGAAAAAACTAAAATTTTGAGATAAGCCCTACAAACCGGAAAGGAGGGAGTAGTCAATAAACGAGAAAATTGCACAAGAAGCGGCAGATAGCTGGGACCAAGCAGCTCGAGTAGTATTTGTGTTTTTGAGGTGTGAGCACTGCAGAGTTTATCAATGTTTAGCCCAGATATTAATTTTTCTCCTCTGAACAACAACGAAAACATCGCTGCAGGTATTAACTGGGCGGGCTATGGCCCATCTAGCCCAGGCCAGATATCCAGCCCAGATATTAATATTTTTCAAGCTGAAAATGGCTAGCCCAACTATACTTTTTTTTAGAAATACCCAGGCAAGGTCAAGTTGTTATTCTCCGCCCAGCTGGGCTGCAAATCTTTCCTAGGAGGGATGCATTAGGCCTAACAAGAAAATGGGTTTTAAGAAATAATAAATGGGATGTAATTATAAAACTGGCAAGAATTATAAAAATGCACCAAACATGTGATTACTTTATAAAATATTATTTTTGGATATTGAAAATTTTAATTTCATTAATTGTCGCGAGCGCAATGTTTCGTTGGATTTTTACGTAATATAAATTTGTATTGAAATTATATTTAATCTGACTAGAAATTTCGGGATAAAAATATTTCGGATCCCATCAAAATGTGGGAAATTTTATTGAATTCTATTTTGAACGGTTGGTTGAAATGGGCTGTACTTTTAACAAACTGTAAATGGGCTGTAGTAAATTCAATTAGAATTCAAAAATGGGCTACACATTCTTACAAATATCAAATGGGCTATAAGTTCTCTGCCACACACTTCTGGCCTTACTAAGTTGACGCGTCCCCTAAAAAAAATAGAGTTGACGTGTATCCAAGGCTTTGTCAACTTATAGTCAACACTCGGTTCTAGCAGCAGTGGCCGTTGGATGTCCATCCAATGAATGCCTTGCTTCTTCTTTAATTTCGGATATTCTAGCTTCACCCGCCCAAAAAATGATTCCTCCCCGACATCCGGGCGATCGTTTTGTCTGGCTCAGGTTTACTAAGTTGACGTACCAAGGGCTTCGTCAACTTAGTCAATATAAACGATTCTAGCTGCAAAGGACCGTATGATGTCCATCCTACGGCCGTCGTGCTTCTTCAACCTCTGGTCTTCTTGCTCCACCGCCCAAAGCAGCGCCAACAGTGCCGCCGCTTCCTCGCCCTCCGTGGCGGGTTGTGTCTTGCCGTGAGGCCTCACGCCCCTACTACTCCCACCGCTGGCCGTGCCATCCTCCACTCACCCACACCCCGTTATTCTCAGGGCGAAGGCAGCGCAGCCAACCAATGAACCTCGTACTCTCTCCGTGTGCATCCACCGCCGCGTCTTCCCGGCCCGTCGTCCCCTTCCTAGGCCTCGCCGCCGCCCACCGCCTGGTGCTCTTGGCGCGGCGTGGTCAACGTGGTCAAGGAACGACTTCCATCGGACGTGGATCAGACGTGGAGAGGCCGATACCGGTCCACAAAGAGCCGCAAGGAAGTGCCTCCTTATTACGCGCAAAATAATTATTCCTCCACCGGACAAAGCCATCGATTTCACGAAAAAAATGATTCGCCGACCGCTGGGACCCACGAGCTACATCTTCACACGCAAGGAAGTGCGTCCAAAAATGATTCGCTTCGATCGCTGGGACCCACTAGCTACATCTTCGCACGCAAGGAAGTGCGTCCAAAAAAAACGATTCGCCCCGATTGCTGGGACCCACTAGCTACACCTTCGCACGCAAGGAAGTGCGTCCGGGCAAAAAACGATTCGCTTCGATCGCTGGGACCCAGCAGCTACACCGCCGCACGCAAGGAAGTGCGTCGGGCAAAAAACAAAACGATTCGCCCCTTTGACTGCTGGGACCCACCAGCTACATCTTCGCAGTAAGGAAGTGCTCGATACGGGACCCACCTGGTCGAAGCGCATGTAGCATTGTCATTCGGTCGCGAACGATACGCACATACCGGTCGATGTAGAGGCGCACACGTGTCATAGTAGAGGCGCCGCGTAGCATGTACACGCACGCATAGCCGCCGGGTGCAAGAAAGAAAATACGCCACATATGTGTACATACGGGCGGGTCTCGAACGCCTACTCACAGACACGTCGGCCAGGGCTCGTACATGGCTGGGTCGGAACGGAGAAACAGCGTCGTAGTCGTGTTCATGGGGAGGCAACGGAATGCGTCGTGTTCATGGGGAGGCAACAAAATGCGTCGTGTTCATCGGGAGGCAACGGAACGTGTGGGAGCCAACCGGCTGGGTCGGAACGGAATGCATGGTCGTGTTCATCGGGAGGGCTTGGACGGAACATGCGATGGAAATGAGGCCTGTTGTACCGCACAACGGAGGAAGCAGACCTCCTACGTTCGGAACGGGGTCCTGTTGATCGGGACGGGTCTGGCATACCGCAAAACGGAGGAAACAGACCTTGTACGATCGAAACGGGGGTCCTGTTGATCGGGAGGGGTGTGGCGTACCACAAAACGGACAAAACGGACCTCCTACGGTCGAAATGGGGGTCCTGTTGATTGGGAGGGGTGTGGCGTACCGCAAAACGGACCTCCTACGGTCGAAACGGGGGTCGTGTTCATCGGGAGGGGTGTGGCGTACCGCAAAACGGGACTCCACGGGATACTGTTCATCTCCACCGTCGACCTCCTCCACCTCCGTGGGCTCCTGCTCATCCAACCTCAACTGTGGCGCTTACTCCACCGCTCATCGCTCAACCACCCTCCACCGCTCATGCTCATCCAACCTCGACACCAAGGGGTCCTGCTCAACCACCCTCCACGGGCACCCGCCCATTGTCTATTGTTCATCCAGCCTCCACATCACGGGTTCTGTTCATCCACCCTCCACGGGCACCCTCCACCGCTTCATCGCTTATCCAGCCCTCCACCACACCACGGGTCCTGTTCATCCGAGGCAACGCCACCGCCCAATCGCTCATCCAACCCCCGGCAACACTCACTATTCATCCAATCGATCGGCTTGATTAGCGAAGTAGCGGCGAATCGCCGATCGGGTTCGATTAACAGCCATCGATCAATCGCCGATTCAGAATGCATAGCCCGCAGTGCAATCGCCGGGTTCGATTAGAGCCCAACGCCTCGCCGGGTTCGCTTAGAGCCAACGCCGCACACACGCCGCAGCGTCGTACGAGAGAAACGCGCATCGCCGCCCCCGACCTCCCACCGTGAATCGAGAACTCCCCAAATTTTCCTCGCCCTCGCTTCTACCACGGTTTTTCCGTGGACGGCCCAAAGAATGTCATGCAGCTTGCATCTCCGCCCGCCTGTGACTAAAAGCCCATTTTCTGTCATGATTTTTGTCATAGAAGTGGGAGCCCACCACATCTATGATGATACCGGGTTTTGTCACAATTATTGTCATAGAAGTGTCATATGTATGACAGAAAAAAAATTCGTTCGGCCCAAAATGTCACGAATGTGTCTTTTTTTTGTAGTGTATTATGAGTTATGTGATTTGATGATCGGAGTTTGTTCGGAGTCCTGGATGAGATCACGGACATGATGAGGAGTCTTGAAATGGTCGAGGCATAAAGATTCATATATTAGAAGGTTACATTCGGACACCGGAATAGTTCGGGTGGTTTCGGATAAGTTTCGGAGTACCGGGGGTTACCGGACCCCCCGGAAGTTCATGGGCCTTCATCGGCCTTAGTGGAAAGGAGAGGAGGGCCACAAGGGAGGCCTCCCCCTCCCCCATGGCTAGTCCGAATTGGACTAAGGAGGGGGCGGCACCCCCTCTTTCCTTCTCCCCTCTTCCTCCTTCCCTCCTTCTCCCTCTCTTGGATGGAAGGGGACTCCAACTAGGATTGGGAATCCTAGTTGGACTCCCCATGGCGGGCGCCCCCCTTGGCCGGCCTCCTCCTCCTCCACTCCTTTATATACGTGGGAAGGGGGGCACCCCAAAGGACACACAAGTTTATCTTAGCCGTGTGTACTGCCCCCTCCATAGTTACACACCTCGATCATATCGTCGTAGTGCTTAGGTGAAGCCCTGTGCCGGTAACTTCATCATCACCATCGCCACGCTGTCGTGCTGACGGAACTATCCCTCGGCCTCAACTGGATCAAGAGCTCGAGGGACGTCATCAAGCTGAACGTGTGCTGAACGTAGAGGTGTCGTATGTTCGGTACTTGGATCGGTTGGATCGCGAAGACGTTCGACTACATCAACCGCGTTACTAAACGCTTCCGCTTTCGGTCTATGAGGGTACGTGGACACACTCTATCCGCTCGTTTCTTTGCTTCTCCTAGATAGATCTTGCGTGATCGTAGGAATTTTTTTAAAATACTACGTTCCCTACTATTCGACCAAGCACGAAGAAAGAGAAGTCACTTCTCTCTATATATTCATGACGATGTTGTGTAATGTGGTTCCTTCATTGCTATATGTAGTAGCTAGCATCGAGTTGAATGAAAAACATAAAATAAAAATGCAAACCCTAAATGTAAAAGAATTGAATGGGTGAAACACAATATGAAACCCCTAAACCCTCCAAACCCTCCAAACCCCTCTTTTGAAAAAACCAGTGCCTGGCAGCCGCTGACGCGTGGCTGCATTTTTGTCCCGACCGGTGTTACCAACCGGGACTAAAGGTCTTCCTGCCTGGGCGCCCCATAGCAGCCACGTGGAGCTCCTTTAGTCCCGGTTCGTAACACAACCAGGAATAAAAGTGGGGGCCTTTAGTCCCAATTGCTTAGTCCCAGTTGCTGAACCAGGATTAAAGGCCCTCTAGAACCGCGACTGATGCCCTGTTTTCTACTAGTGCACGTAGATCATAGAGATAGCATAAAATGTAAGCAATTCAGACTATTTTATACAAAACCATACAGACCATGTAGATCAGAGATAGCATAAAGCGTAAGAAATTCGGACATCGGATATCTAATTAGTTCATCCAAATAGTTCAAATTCAACCTAAAACAAAAAAACTAAACTATGAACATAGCAAGGCGCAAGGGTTCATCTCCTCCATGTATGCATCGCCAGTAGGAGGGTCATCATCGTCTGTGGTGGTGCCGCTCTCCGACACGGAAGAAATGTAGCCGAAGACGCGATGGAGGAGCCACTGCTCTTCCTTAGCGTGACGGGAAGCCTTGGTGGCAGCACCTGAGATAGAGCGCCTTCAAGTTCTTGCTCCAGAGGCGCCGCGCGTCGGTCTCCGTCGTAGTCAGCGACTGGCACATGAGCTTGCAGAGGAGCGCCTCCTTCGATTCAACGAGGATAGAGCGAGCCTACTAGAGGGAAGAGCCGGGATCTGCCTCTCGCGCCGGGCCGCCTTCGCCACCAACTCCGGCATGCGCATCTGTGCAAGGACGAGCACACACCATTACCTAGGCAGTGGTGGCGCCAGAGGATAATGGGACACGTGCTACTCACGATGGAGTTGTTGGATTTTTTGGAAGAGGAAGGGTGAAGCAGTATAGTAGCAGATAGTATTTACCTCAATTAAGAATCAACGTTTATCGAACTAGTAGCAGGCAACACAAGAACAACTTTAGCAGCACCTCTAGACAAACAAAATAATTTTTTGCACCCAACTAAAGGCAAGGGGATCGTCACTCCCCTTGTTCTTGCCAGCCACAAGATTAAAACTGATAGTTATATATGCAAAGTAATAAAAAGTAAAAGAAAATAAAAAAAGCAAATAGAGAAATTTTGGAGACTTAGTATTGATGAAGGATAGACCACTAGGGCCATAGATTCACTAGTGGTATCTCTCTTAAAAGCATAGTAACGGCGGGTAAACAAATTATATGGGGCAATTGATAGAATTGAGCATAGTTATAGTTGTGATCATTCATGGCATAAGCATTACATATATGACAAGTAGACTGTTAATCAAACTGCGTCTACAACTATTACTTCATCCCAAGATCGCTATCCAGAATGCATCTCAAAGTATTAAGTTCATACAAACAGAATAACGCTTTAAGAAAGATGACATAATGTAGACCAAGTAAGACCAGTCAATATGATCAAACTCCATAGTTTTGTCCTCAGTAGCAACAATACGGTATGTGCCTTTGCCCCTCCTGTCACAGGGTAAGATCACTGCAAGATTGAACATACTACAAAACACCTCTCCCACTTAAGATAAATCAATCAAACTTGGCCAAAGTAGACAGATAGATTGGAGAGATATACAAAGCTATAAAATTATCCAGCAAAGAAACATCAAAAGATTTAAATTAATTCAATGAATAATCTGATCATAAACACATAAATCATCGGATCCCAACAAAGATGCCGCAAAAGATTACATCGGATTGATCTTAGAGAAGACCAGAAGATAAAGATCAAGAGAGAGAGAGAGAGAGCCATCTAGCTACTACAATGGACCCATTGGTCCTCAAGGAACTACTCACACATCATCATGGAGGCAGCAAGGATAATGAAAATGGGTTCCCTAATGATTCCGCCCTCCGGTTGAGTACCGGTATAGGTCTCCAGATAGGTTCGCGGCAGACCAGAGGCTTGCTGCGGTGATAAAACTTTTCCGGGTCTCGCTTTGAGGGTTTCAGAATATATGAGAATTTGTAGGCCAGGAATTAGGCCAAACAAAGCTACGAGGGGCCCACAAGTCCGGGTGGCGAGCCCTACCCTTCAAGGCGTGCCCCCTGGATTGTGGGTCTTCTCGTCCTCCCAAAGCTTCTAGGATCTCTTATTGTCGAGAAAAAATCATCAAAAAGTTTCATTGTGTTTGGACTTCTGTAGGTATGGGTTTTCTTGAAAACCAAAAACAAGGAAAAATAGGAACTGACACTAAGCACTAAATTAGTAGGTTACTCCATAAAAATATATAAAATGACATATAAAATATACAAAAGTGATAATATAATAACATTTAACAATAAAAAATTATAGATACGTTGGAGACGTACCAAAATCCCACTAATTCCTACTCATCATTGAGTAGGTAATGATAACAAAAGAATTATTGATGTTGAATGATACATAACATGTACTTGATCAAACGATGTAATTGAGGTATGAATATTGGGACATGAGTGATTTAAGGCAACAATCTATCCATTTGACGTTGAAACAATAATACATAAGCATACTAGTAAACAATCATTGCCTTTCAAAATAAAGATGCTAAAGAATGTGATACCTACACACTTAATCGTGAAAAGCATCGAATGCTCAGTCTTCCTACCATGAAGATACCAAATCATGAACAACCTTGATGCCAAGCCAAGCAATTGAATCATACTTTTCTTGCTTCAGCTTCTTCAACTCTCATGCAATACTTGAGTGTGAGCCAATGATTTGCACTTTGGATGCCAAAGAGAATGATGATTTGGGTTTATAAGGGAAGGAAAAAAGTATAAGAAAGTCTCACATCAATGAGGCTTGATCGTTAGGCAATGGAGAGTGACGGTGTCCTGGATTAGGGGGTGCTAACCTAGTCGGCCTGTGATCCTCGGGTTGGGCTGACGGGCCCTCATTCATGATCAAGATGGACTCTGGAGGCCATACGCAGGAGGCATGATCAAGACTACCTCCACCGAAGACTTGACGTATACTCCAAGATCTCTACCGCCGCCTTACTCCTAGACACTGACCTTGTAACCCTAGATTCCCTCCTTGGCGTATATATAAGCCATAGGGTTAGCCCGTAGAGGGGACATCAACGCAAAATCATTCACCTAGACCTACGGTTAGACTATACATTACGATCTCGAGGTAGATCAACTATGTACTTGATACATCTTCATCAATATAAACATGAGCGGGATGTAGGATTTAACCTTCATCAAGAGGGCCCGAACCTGGGTAAACATCGTCTCCTTCATTCCTGTTACCCTTGATCGGAGATCCACAGCTCGGGACCCCCTACCCCGAGGTCTGCCAGTTTTGACACCAACACTGGTGCTTTCATTGAGAGTTCCGTTGTGCGATAGACGAAAAGATCGATGGGCTCACCGGTCTACAGCCCCGAACTTGTAGGGATCGCTTGCATGCCCGAAGTTTCGGTCACCAAAACGCCTTCACGTAAAGTTCAGGCAAAGCATGACCCTTCTCTGGTTCCCGCAGGGAACTCCCTCAAGGACGAGGGGCTGAGATACTTCCTGGAAAGCGAGTCAGATATCGGCCTACAAGAAGCGGCCGAGGAGGCCGACCTCCAGACTAGTTCGGCCGACCCGACGACCAAAAATCCGACATCGGACGAGAAGAACATGGTTTCAAACCCCTGATCCTTAGAGATCAGAACTCATCTGTTCACCCCCCACATAGAGTACCGCCATGATAATTCCATCCCACCCGACACCTGGGATCTAGCCTAGATGCAACAACTCCCGACGAATCAATCAGACAATACTAGGCTAGATTCTTCTCTATCAAAAACATGATATCAGATTACCTGGACTCTGACATAATTACTGCTCTCCAACCCGGATGCAAGGATAAAGGCGTCTCGAATGCCCTTTCTCGTCGTTGTGTTCAAACACTTCCAGAGTTATCCGAACTAGTGTCCCGATTCTGTGCCATTGAAGATGACTGGCTTGTCGAGGAAAACACAGATTTGATCTGTGAAGATTACCTGAGACATTACAAATTAGTACCTTGGCGCGAGCCCCGGAAACGGAACACCCCAGGCGAATGACCTTTGCGACTATTGGGTGTTGAGGCAGGTAGCCAAAGGGGGACCTGCCGTCCTGGCAGGTACCTCTGACCGCGCTAAACAAACCTCGGATGAAGATGATGTCTTGATGATCTACGAGACCTCCGCGTACAACAACCAACATAAACGGGTTGTAGGAGAAATCAATTCCTCTCGGTGAGTGTCGACCTGGGGCGCGTGGATAGACACGCCAATTACCTTCGATCATAATGATCGGCCAAAGTTAACCCCTAACAGGTGCTCCGCCGCTCTAGTCCTTAACCCAATTGTGGGCAGATGCCATGTAAAACACTAAAGGATTCCGAAAGGATGAACATGGGACTATTTGGTTTGAGGACCGTATTTATGTGCCCAATGATCCCGAGCTCAGGAAGCTCATTCTTCAGAGGCTCATGATTCACCGTATTCGATTCACCCCGCAACACCAAGATGTACCGGATTTGAAGCAAAGTTTCGTGGACCGGTATGAAGAAGGACATTGCCGAGTACGTAGTCAGATGCGATGTTTGCCAACGTAAAGGCGTAACATCGAAGCCAGCAGGGTTACTTCAACCTTGCCGATTCCCGATTGGAAATGGGAGAAACTTGGTATGGATTTCATCACAGACTACCCAGACCCGCTCAGTTATGATTCTATCTGGGTAGTGGTTGATCGCTTGACTAAGGTAGCTCACTTCATTCCTGTGAAGACTACCTATACCAGTGCCAAGTTGGCCAAGATATACATGACCAGGATCGATGTCCGCATGGAGTTCCAAGGAAAATCGTGTCGATAGAGGAACGCAGTTTACCTCAAGTTTTGGAAGCAATTGCATGAAACTTTGGGTACGAGGCTGAATTCAAGACAGCCTTTCATCCGCAGATGATGGATGCACGAGAGAGTCAATCAGATTCGAGGACATGTTGAGAGCTTGTGTGCTAGACTATGGGTCTAGCTGGGATGATAACTTGCCTTACGCAGAGTTCTCATACAACAACAGCTTATCGATCCGCTTTGAAGATGGCCCTTTCAAGCTCTATACTGGAAGGAGGTGCGAGAACACCATTGTTTGTGGGATAGTGTTGAGATCGATCACTTTTCGGTTCCGACCTTATCAAGGATTCCAAGAGAAAGTCAAGCTGATTCGAGACCGGCTCAAGATAGCGCAATGAGATGTAAGAGTTATGCCGACAAGAAGCGCAAGGAGGTGACTTACGAAGTGGGAGACCGAGCATATCTTCGTGTGTCTCACTTCGTGGAATCAAGAGGTTTGGAGTCAAGGGAAAGTTAGCACCCGATTCATTGGCCCCTACAAAATCCTCGAACGTCGTGGAGAAGTTGCATACAAGTTGGAATTGCGGAAGGATTGTCCGGAGTTCATGATGTCTTTCACGCTTCTCGCTTGAAGAAGTGCCATGCCGACATGGCCGATGTTCCGTTGAGAGACACAAAGGTTCCTAGAGGCCATACAGCTTGACAAAGATTTGACTTTCAAGGAGAAACCCGTCAAAATTCTCGAGACTGCAAGGGGTCACCCGCAGAAAGTTATCAAGTTTTGCAAGGTGCCGTGGAGTCACCACACCGAGGAAGAAGCCACTGGGAACGCCAAGAAGATCTTCGCCGAGACCATCCGCACCTATTTGTTAGTTAACCCGAATCTCGAGGGCTAGATTCATCTTAAGGTGGGTAGGTTTGTAACATCCCAAATTTCCTATTTGGAATGTTTTACAATTATAGCTAAGCATCCTATGCATCCTGTTTGAATTTGAATGCCATTTGAAGTTTCAGAGCAAGTTGAGTTTTGAATGAGTTTTGAATTTGAATTTCAAACTTTGGCATGTGGGAAACAATTCAAAAACTAAGCCTGATAAATACTTGATCAAAAGTATGAGAGGAGCTAACATGACACTCCAAAAATATCAGAGGAAACAATGCCAAAAGGATTGGATTCAAATCTGAAATTTTATTTGAATTTGAAAAAATGGATTTTCATAAAGTTTGATTTTGCCTTTGGAAAAATGTTCAAATGAAAGGAATATTCCCCGATCATTTTGGTATATATATACCCTATATAAAATATTTATAGTTTAGGTTTTATTTTTGGTTTTGTTTTAATTAAAAAATAAAACAAAACTCTTCGGCGCCACCCAGCCACCCAGTGCCCAGCCAGCGCCACCTAACCCTCGCCACCCCTGCACCTGCCCAAATAAGCCCGGCCCACTGTGGCCAGCCCACCGAGCGAGCCAGCCCAGCCACTGCACTCCCCGCCCCCGCCCGATCTCCCTACGATTCGGTCGCCTCAATCCGAATCTTCCTCTCTCTCTCACCGACCCGTGGCCCCACCTCTCTTCTTCCCCTCGCTCACGCTTGAACCTCGCTGAGATCCGCTGGATCCCAAGAATCTGGGATCCCGATCGCCTGATGCCCTTCCGCCCCTCGCCGAGGCCCGCTATAAAAGCCAGACCCTCCGCACCCCATTCCCCCCTAGCCACGCCGGAGCCCCCTCCTCTCTCTCCCGCACGCTGGAGCCCGAGCTCACCTCGCCAAAACCCTCGCCGTCGCCGCCTGGTGCACCCCGACCTCCCCAACTCCACCGAACCATCCCCGAGCTCCCGCGTCTCCCGACGCCTCGCCAAGCTCGCCGACCCCCAACGCCTGAGCACTCTCGCCGCCGCCGACGTCGCCGAGTCCGTGAGTCCCGAATCCCTCCACTGCTAGATCCTAAACCTAGGGTTAGGATTAGAAGCCCCAAGGGGTAAGTTTTAGTTAGAAAACCGGACGGCCGAGCGGTTTATTTTTTAGTTAGGTTTATTTTGTTTAGACCGGTTCGTTGTTAGTTAACCCTAGGCCCGCTTAGACTAAACTACGCCTAGTGCATGTGATAGGCCCATTGGGCTTTTTCTTTTATTTTGATTTTCTGTTTTAGCGAATAGTTTCAATTTTCAAAAATGTATATCTTTTATTCTGTTTAATATTTTGAGTGATTCTTTTTTGTTGGATTGCAAATTTTATGTAGTTTCTGAAAACATATATTTAGCTATGTTAAAATAATTAAAATGCTTTAATATTGTTTTAGTCAGAATAGCAAATCTGCTATAGTTTTAGTTAGAAAAATTATTTTTGCATGATTCTTTTTGCAATCACTTTATTTTGATATTGCCAAACCCTAGAAATTAACTTTGGTATTTTAGGATTAATAAATAATTAATTCTAAGCAGAATCCTATTAATCCTAATTAATTGGTTAGTTCCTGTTTTCCTAATTAATTAATTAGTAAATTAATTTATTTTTAACTTGTGATTAGTTATTCTAGGTTAGTTGCTGTCATTCCATTAGATGAACTTTTATTTATAATTAATAAAAGTTTTAAATTATTTTTCTTAATAGAAATTGGATTAGGCCTAAAATGAGTTTTATAATAGCTTTTTAATTAATTCTTTTTGCTCCTAGTTGCTTAGTTAATCCTTTTCTGTTAAGTTAACCTAAAACCATGATTAGGTCATGTTGAGGAATTCTTGTTTTATAAAAACCATTTTTGCTATTGTTTGGAATAGGGAAAAAACTTTGAATTTGATTTCTTTGAGTTTTCCTTTTGATTTGGTTTTGATTGTTTTGTTGTGTTATGTTATCTTTGTTATCTTGTGTGATCCTCTTGCTTTGTGCTTATTATGTTATTGTTTGTCTCGGTAGAGTTCCCGGAGTGCGAAGCTTGCTACTACGACTCTTTAGCTTACGAGGATCATCAGCAAGGCAAGTTTTGATCATGTTATTTCTATACCTATGTTTTGTGCATTAGTAGTTGTCACCACCCCACCATTGCATGCAGTAGTGAAATCTTGAAGTCATTAAACTTGAGTAGTATCATGTGGTAGGATGAACCAATCCCCTCGTTACTATGACCCCGGGACGTAGTAGTTATTTTGCTATGCTCGTAGACGGGATTTGGGATGAGTGAAATTTAAAAGCAAGATGTGAGAGTCAATGATGATGACACCCATGGACTACAATGATCAAGATGGACTTCGGAAAATCACTACTGGGTGGAGGACGGTTGACGGGCACCCTGGAGCACCCAGTGGTGGCCGGGATGCATGGAGAAGCGCCATGACATCCTGCGGAAAGCTTCACCCAGCCACGAAGAGAAGGATGGATGCCCCATGACCGGAAGCTTACTCAGCAGCCGCAAGCCATTATGGGCTCGGCTGGGTTGACCTTGTAGTGAAGTCGGCTGGGCGGTACTACGAGAAGTAGACGAACGGTAGGATTGGATGGGTACCGCAAAGGGCCGAAGAACTCTTTGAAGACCCTGTTTATTCGTCCGCCTTCAAACACCATGAAGTGCGAAGACTTTAAAGGAGGGAATGATTCTTGCGGGGAAAGTGCGCAAACCTCTGCAGAGTGTTTTAACCTAATCGATTAGCCGTGTCCCCGGTTACGGACACTTGAGCATCTGGACCTTGGAAGTATTCGGATATCTCAACACTAAAATTAATGGATTAATTTGATGGGTTTATGACTTAATAATAATTTGGGAACGAGATATTGGTTGGCGGAACCATCTCAATAACTACCAATAATTTGTAGTAATTTGCAAATAAGTCCACTGTAGTAGGATAAAATTGGCTTTTCGCAAAATGATGAAAACTTAGAGCTCCACAGCCAAAATGCATATAGAGTTAGTAGCTTTATTATTGTTATTCTTCATGACTTGCCAGCTTATTCCAAAAGCTGACCTACATGGCTGCAACGTATTATGTTGCAGAGATATATTCCGATCAGGAGTGAGGCTACGCTCCGCGCTTGGCGATTGCCCTTTGAGTCGGATGGACTCGCTACCTTCGACGCTTCAAGCAGCATTTTAGTTTATTTCTCATGAGTTGGCCTTGAGCCTAATTTATTCCCTTGTAATAAAGACTCTATATGAGAATCGATTAATGATATTCAGGTGTGATTGAACTTTGATTACTTTATCGATGTAATCGTGAGTACCAAAGATGATCTTGGGATGGTATGCATACGTAGATTTGACCGATTTTGGGTCAGTCGCTACATGCCAACTTCGAAAGTCCTTATGGAGGGAGGCAACAACCTAAATTTGACATATGCAACTACTCTGATAAAGATGCGCGTCGATAAATCACACATAGAACAGAGTTGCACCACCTTTAAAGGTATTGTCCCTAGGCGGGAAGCACGTTGCAGTGGAAAAATAACCCCCTGGACGTGGTCTTTGGAACATCGAATAATTACCGCCCCGAGGAGGTCATGTTTCACATCGGTCCCTTCAAGAGCGGATACCACGCCCTTCTCGAGCGGGACGCCTCCTCTAAATTCCAAGCGGTACCACATTACAACTACATGAAGCTTAAAATACCAGGCCCAAAAGGGATCATCACCATCTCGAGTGACCCCGAAGGGCGCTTAAAGCCGAGAACAAGATGTTATCGCTCGCCCTAAGACCTTGTCTGAAGCCTTCGCGACCGAGGAACTAACCTCGTTACACGCCGAAGTCGACCGGGACGACGTCATTCTTGACAAGCGACCAAAGTCTACTTCATTCAAACCAGGTGAGAAAATAGTCAAATTTCAAGTACACCCAACGGACCCCGCCAAGACAGCGTCCATAGGGTCAAACCTGGATCCAAAGATCGCCGAGGCCTTGCGCACCTTCGTCAGGGAGAATTGGGACATATTTGCCTGGCATCCTTTCGACATGCCAGGGATACCCACAGGCTTGCAGAACACAACTTGAACATACTAAAGGGCTACAAGCATGTCAAGCAAACACTTCGAAATTTTTCCGAGCCCAAGCGTCAAGCAATGGGCGAGGAGCTGGCTAAACTACTGGAGGCTGGATTAATCTGAGATATAAAACACCCCGATTGGCTGGCCAATTTGGTCATGGTACCAAAGAAGGATAGGCCCTGGCAGTTATGTGTCGATTTTGAGGACCTCAAAAAAGCCTGCCCCAAAGACCCCTTCCCCCTACCCTGTATCGACCAAATTGTATAGATGCCACGCTGGTTCACGATGCATTGTGCTTCCTCGGAGCCCACTCGGGATTGTTGGAAATATGCCCTAGAGGCAATAATAAAAGCATTATTATTATATTTCCTTGTTCATGATAATTGTCTTTTATTCATGCTATAACTGTATTATACGGAAATCGTAATACACGTGTGAATACATAGACTACAATACGTCCCTAGTAAGCCTCTAGTTGACTAGCTCGTTGGTCAACAGATAGTCATGGTTTCGACTATGGACATCGGATGTCATTGATAACGGATCACGCCATTAGGAGAATGACGTGATGGACAAGACCCAATCCTAAGCATAGCACAAAGATCGTGTAGTTCGCTTTGCTAAGAGCTTTTCCAATGTCAAGTATCTCTTCCTTAGACCATGAGATCGTGCAATTCCGGATACCGTAGGAGTGCTTTGGGTGTATCAAACGTCACAACGTGGCTCGGGTGACTATAAAGGTGCACTACAGGTATCTCCGAAAGTGACCATTGGGTTGACACGGATCGAGATCGGATTTGTCACTCCGACACGGAGAGGTATCACTGGGCCCACTCGGTAATGCATCATCATAATGAGCTCAAAGTGATCAAGTGTCCGGTCACGGGATCATGCATTGCGGTACGAGTAAAGTGACTTGCCGTAACGAGACTAAACGAGGTATTGGGATACCGACGATCGAGTCTCGGGCAAGTAACATACCGTCTCGACAAAGGGAATAGCATACGGGGTTGCCTGAACCCTTGACATCGTGGTTCATCCGATGACAACATCGAGGAACATGTGGGAGCCAACATGGGTATCCAGATCCCGCTGTTGGTTATTGACTTGAGGGAGTCTCGGTCATGTCTGCATGTCTCCCGAACACGTAGGGTCTACACACTTAAGGTTCGGTGACGCTAAGGGTTAATAGGAAGACAAGTATGTGATTACCGAATGTTGTTCGAGTCCCGGATGAGATCTCGGACGTCACGAGGAGTTCCGGAATGGTCCGGAGGTAAAGATTGATATATGGAAAGTGGTTAAACGGACTCGAAAGTTTCGGGGTATACTGTAATGTACCGGGCCACCGGGAGGGTTCCGAGGTCCACTGGAGGGGCCACCTCCCGGGGGCCACATGGGCTAAGTGTGAGAGGGAGCCAGCCCCGGTGGGCTGGGCGCGCCCCCACCTAGGCCCATGCGGCTAGGGTTTGGGAGGAGGAAACCCTAAGGGAAAGGGCCCCCTTGGCTTGGGGGCAAGCCACCCCTTTCCTCCTCTCCTTGGCCGCCCCCCTAGGGTTTTCCCTAGAGGGCCGGCCCCCTTGCCCTCTCCTCCTATAAATAGAGGGGTGGGGGAGGGCTGCTAACACCATTGAAGGCGCAGCCCTCCCTCCCAACTCCTCTCTTTCTCCGTGTGAGCTTGGCGAAGCCTGCCGAGAACCTCAGACAAATTGCACCACGTCGTGCTGCCATTGGAGTTGTCTTCCTCAACCTCTCCTTCATCCTTGCTGGATCAAGACGGAGGAGACGCCATCGTCCCGCACGTGTGTTGAACACGGAGGTGCTGTCCTTTCAGCACTTTGGTCATCGGTGATCGGAATCACGCTGGGAACGTCTTCATCATCACCACTCCCTCAATCGCTTCGCACTCGATCTACAAGTGGTATGTAGATGCAAACTCTCTCTCGTGACTCGTTGTTTAGTAGAACTCATAGATGGATCTTGGTGAAACCGTAGGAAAAATTTTAATTTTCTGCAACGCTCCCCAACAAAGGCATCATGAGCTAGGTCTATGCGTAGTTCTCTTTGCACGAGTAGAACACAATTTTGTTGTGGGCGTGATCTTGTCAACTTACTTGCCGTTACTAGTCGTTTCTTGCTTCCGCGGTATTGTGGGATGAAGCGCCCGACCAACCTTGCACGCATTTCGTGAGACCGGTTCCACCGACTAACATGCACTAGTTGCATAAGGTGGCTGGCGGTGTCCGCTCTCCTACTTTAGTTGGAGCGGATTCGATGAACAGGGTCCTTATGAAGGGTAAATAGAAGTTGACAAGATCACGCCAGGGTTATTCGAGGTAAGAAAACGTTCTTGCTAGAACCCAATTGCAGCCACGTAAAAGATGCAACAACATTAGAGGACGCCTAACTTGTTTTTGCAGCAATTGTCATGTGACGGATATGGCCAAGTTGTGATGAATGATGATATATTGTGATGTATGAGATCATGTTCTTGTAATAGGAATCACGACTTGCATGTCGATGAGTATGACAACCGCAGGAGCCATAGGAGTTGTCTTTATTTTTGTATGACCTGCGTGTCATTGAAGAACGCCATGTAATCTACTTTACTTTATTGCTAAACGCGTTAGTCATAGAAGTAGAAGTAGTCGTTGGCGTGACAACTTCATGCGAACACAATGATGGAGATCATGATGATGGAGATCATGGTGTCATGCCGGTGACAGGATGATCATGGAGCCCCGAAGATGAAGATCAAGGAGCTATATGATATTGGCCATATCATGTCACTACTTTATAATTGCATGTGATGTTTATTATGATTATACATCTTGTTTACTTAGAACGACGGTAGTAAATAAGATGATCCCTTAGAACAATTTCAAGAAGTGTTCTCCCCTAACTGTGCACCGCTGCTACAGTTCGTCGCTTCTAAGCACCACGTGTTAATCGGTGTGATGGATTCTTACGTTCACATACAACGGTGTAAGAAAGATTTACACACGCAGAAACACTTAGGGTTAACTTGACGAGCCTAGCATGTACAGACATGGCCTCGGAACACGGAGACCGAAAGGTCGAACACGAGTCGTATGGAAGATACGATCAACATGAGAATGTTCACCGACGCAGACTAGTCCGTCTCACGTGTTAATCGGACACGGCCTAGTCGACTCGGATCGTGTAACACTTAGATGACTAGAGGGATGTCTAATCTGAGTGGGAGTTCATTGTAATAATTTGATTAGATGAACTTAATTATCATGAACTTAGTCTAAAATTTTTAATGATATGTCTTGTAGATCAAATGGCCAACGCCATGTCAACTTGAACTTCAACGCGCTCCTAGAGAAAACCAAGCTGAAAGATGACGGCAGCAACTATACGGACTGGGTCCGAACCCGAGGATCATCCTCATAGCTGCCAGAAACAATACGTCCTAGAAGGACCGCTAGGTGACGCCCCGTCCCGAGAGAACCAAGACATTATGAATGCTTGGCAGTCTCGTCTTGATGATTACTCCCTCGTCAAGGCGGCATGCTTTATAGCTTAGAACCGGGCTCCAAAAGCGTTTTGAGCACCACGGAGCATATGAGATGTTCAAGAGCTGAAACTTGTTTTCCAAGCTCACGCCGGGTCGAGAGATATGACATCTCCGACAAGTTCTATAGTTGTAAGATGGAGGAAAACAGTTCACGGTGAGCACATTCTCAAGATGTCCGGTTGCACAACCGTATGACCCAAATGAATATTAACCTCCACGATGAGGCGGTCATTGACAGAATCCTCCATCGCTCCCACCAAGCTACAAGAGCTTTGTGATGAACTACAACATGCGTGGGATGGTAAAGACCATTCTGAAGTGTTCTCTATGCTGAAGTCACCGAGGTTGAAATCAAGAAAGAACATCAAGTGTTGATGGTCAATAAGACCACTAAGTTCAAAAGGGCAAGGGTAAAAAGAACTTCAAGAAGGACGACAAGGAGATTGCCGTGCCTGTAAGCAAGTTGCCGGAAGAAGTCAAAGAATGGACCCAAACCCGAGACCGAGTGCTTTTATTGCAAGGGGAGGGGTCACTGGAAGCGGAACTGCCCCAAATACTTAGCGGATAAGAAGGCCGGCAACACCAAAGGTATATTTGATATACATGTAATTGATGTGTACCTTACCAGTAATCGTAGTAACTCATGGGTATTTGATACCGGTGCCGTTGCTCATATTTGTAACTCACAGCAGGAGCTGCGGAATAAGCGGAGACTGGCGAAGGACGAGGTGACGATGTGCGTCGGGAATGGTTCCAGAGTCGATGTGATCGCCGTCGGCACGCTACCTCTTCATTTACCCACGGGATTAGTTATAAACCTTAATAATTGTTATTTGTTGCCAAGTTTGAGCATGAATATTGTATCTGGATCTCGCTTAATGCGAGATGGCTACTCATTTAAATCCGAGAATAATGGTTGTTCTATTTATATGAGAGATATGTTTTATGGTCATGCTCCGATGGTCAATGGTTTATTCTTAATGAATCTCGGCGTAGTATTACACATGTTCATAGCGTGAATACCAAAAGATGTAAAGTTGATAACGATAGTCCCACATACTTGTGGCACTGCCGCCTTGGTCACATTGGTGTCAAGCGCATGAAGAATCTCCATGCCGATGGACTTTTGAGTCTCTTGATTATGAATCATTTGACACATGCGAACCATGCCTCATGGGCAAGATGACCAAGACTCCATTCTCTGGTACAATGGAGCGAGCAACCAACTTGTTGGAAATCATACATACCGATGTGTGCGGTCCAATGAGCGTTGAGGCTCGCGGAGGATATCGTTATGTTCTCACTCTCACAGATGACTTGAGTAGATATGGGTATGTCTACTTGATGAAACACAAGTCCGAGACCTTTGAAAAGTTCAAGGAATTTCAGAATGAAGTAGAGAATCAACGTGACCGAAAGATAAAATTCTTACGATCATATCGTGGAGGAGAATATTTAAGTCACGAATTTGGTACACACTTAAGAAAATGTGGAATCGTTTCACAACTAACGCCGCCGAACACCTCAACAGAACGGTGTGTCCGAACGTCGTAATCACACTCTATTGGATATGGTGCGATCTATGATGTCTCTTACCGATTTACCGCTATGATTTTGGGGATACGCCTAGAGACAGCTACATTCACTTTAAATAGGGCACCGCCTAAACCGCTGAGACGACACCGTATGAATTATGGTTTGGGAAGAAACCTAAGCTGTCGTTTCTAAAAGTTTGGGGATGCGATGCTTCAACCTCGAAAAGCTCAACCCAAGTCGGAAAAATGCGTCTTCATAGGATACCCTAAGGAAACCTTTGGGTATACCTTCTACCTTAGATCCGAAGGCAAGATCTTTGTTGCCGAGAACGGAACCTTTCGGAAAAAGAGTTTCTCTCGAAAGAAGTAAGTGGGAGGAAAGTAGAACTCGATGAAGTACTACCTCTTGAACAGAAAGTAGTGCAGCTCAGAAAATGTTCTGTGATGCCTACACCAACCGAAGAGGAAATTCATGATGATGATCAAGGTACTTGGATCAAGTTGCTACTGAACCCAGAGGTCCACTAGGACACGCCCGCACTGCAGTGGTACGGCAACCCTGTCCCGGAAATCATGTTGTTAGACAACGGTGAACCTTCGAACTATGAAGAAGCGATGGCGGCCCAGATTCCAACAAATGGCTAGAAGCCATGAAGTCCGAGATAGAATCCATGTATGAAAACAAAGTGTGGACTTTGACCGACTTGCCCGATGATCGGCGAGCGATAGAAAACAAATGGATCTTTAAGAAGAAGACGGACGCGATGGTAATGTCACCATCTATAAAGCTCGACTTGTCGCTAAGGGTTATCGGCAAGTTCAAGGGATTGACTACGATGAGACTTTCTCTCCCGTAGCGAAGCTTAAGTCCGTCTCAATCATGTTAGCAATTGCCGCATACTATGATTATGAGATATGGCGATGGACGCCAAAACAACGCTCCTTAACGGTTATCTTAAGGAAGAGCTGTATATGATACAGCCGAAGGTTTTGTCGATCCTAAGAATGTCGACAAAGTATGCAAGCTCCAGCGATCCATTTATGGGCTGGTGCAAGCATCTCGAGTTGGAACATTCGCTTTGATGAGATGATCAAAGCGTTTGGGTTTATGCGACTTATGGAGAAGCCCGCTTACAAGAAAGTGAGTGGGAGCTCCGTAGCATTTCTCATATTATATGTAGATGACATACTTGATGGGAAATGATATAGAATTCTTGGACAGCATTAAGGCCTACTTGAATAAGTGTTTTTCAATGAAGGACCTTGGAGAAGCTGCTTATATATTAGGCATCAAGATCTATAGAGATAGATCGAGACGCCTCATAGGTCTTTCACAAAGCACATACCTTGATAAGATTTTGAAGAAGTTCAAATGGACCAGTCCAAGAAGGGTTCTTGCACAGATTGCAAGGTGTGAGATTGAGCTCAGCTCAATGCCCGACCACGGCAAAAGATAAAGAAGAGATGAGTGTCATCCCTATGCCTCGCCATAGGATCTATTATGTATGCCATGTCTGTGTACCGACTGATGTAAACCTTGCCGTAAGTTTGGTAGGAAGGTACCAAAGTAATCCCGCAAGGAACACCGGACAGCGGTCAAGAATATCCTAAAGTACCGAAAAGGACAAAGGACATGTTTCGCTTTATGGAGGTGACGAAGAGCTCGTCAGAAGGGTTACGCCGACGCTTAGCTTCGACACAGATCTGATGACTCAAAGTCACAAACCGGATACGTGTATATGTTGAATGGTGGAGCGAGAAGCTGGTGCAGCTGCAAGCGAGCGCCGTGGCGGGATCTACATGTGAAGCGGAGTACATGGCAGCCTCGGAGGCAGCACATGAAGCAATTTGGGTGAAGGAGTTCATCACCGACCTAGGAGTCATACCCAATGCGTCGGGGCCGATCAAACTCTTCTGTGACAACACCGGAGCTATTGCCCTTGCCAAGGAGCCCAGGTTTCACAAGAAGACCAGCACATCAAGCGTCGCTCAACTCCATCCGTGAAAATGTTCGAATGGAGACATAGAAATTTGTAAAGTGCATACGGATCTGAATGTCGCAGATCCGCTGACTAAACCTCTTCCATGGGCAAAACATGATCAACACCGAACTCTATGGGTGTTCGATTCATCACAATGTAAACTAGATTATTGACTCTAGTGCAAGTGGGAGACTGTTGGAAATATGCCCTAGAGGCAATAATAAAAGCATTATTATTATATTTCCTTGTTCATGATAATTGTCTTTATTCATGCTATAATCAGATTATACGGAAATCGTAATACACGTGTGAATACATAGACTACAATACGTCCCTAGTAAGCCTCTAGTTGACTAGCTCGTTGGTCAACAGATAGTCATGGTTTCGACTATGGACATCGGATGTCATTGATAACGGGATCACGCCATTAGGAGAATGACGTGATGGACAAGACCCAATCCTAAGCATAGCACAAAGATCGTAGTTCGTTTTGCTAAGAGCTTTTCCAATGTCAAGTATCTCTTCCTTAGACCATGAGATCGTGCAATTCCGGATACCGTAGGAGTGCTTTGGTGTATCAAACGTCACAACGAATCGGGTGACTATAAAGGTGCACTACAGGTATCTCCGAAAGTGACCATTGGGTTGACACGGATCGAGATCGATTTGTCACTCCGTACACGGAGAGGTATCACTGGGCCCACTCGGTAATGCATCATCATAATGAGCTCAAAGTGATCAAGTGTCTGGTCACGGGATCATGCATTGCGGTACGAGTAAAGTGACTTGCCGGTAACGAGACTAAACGAGGTATTGGGATACCGACGATCGAGTCTCGGGCAAGTAACATACCGTCTGACAGAGGGAATAGCATACGGGGTTGCCTGAACCCTTGACATCGTGGTTCATCCGATGACAACATCGAGGAACATGTGGGAGCCAACATGGGTATCCAGATCCCGCTGTTGGTTATTGACTTGAGGGAGTCTCGGTCATGTCTGCATGTCTCCCGAACCCGTAGGGTCTACACACTTAAGGTTCGGTGACGCTAGGGTTAATAGGAAGACAAGTATGTGATTACCGAATGTTGTTCGGAGTCCCGGATGAGATCCTGGACGTCACGAGGAGTTCCGGAATGGTCCGGAGGTAAAGATTTATATATGGAAAGTGGTTAAACGGACTCGAAAGTTTCGGGGTATACTGTAATGTACCGGGCCACGGGAGGGTTCCGAGGTCCACCGGAGGGCCACCCCTCCCGGGGGCCACATGGGCTAAGTGGGAGAGGGAGCCAGCCCCTGGTGGGCTGGGCGCGCCTCCCCACCTAGGCCCATGCGGCTAGGGTTTGGGGAGGAGGAAACCCTAAGGGAAAAGGGGGCGCCCCCCCTTGGCTTGGGGGGCAAGCCACCCCTTTCCTCCTCTCCCTTGGCCGCCGCCCCCCCTAGGGTTTTCCCTAGAGGGCCGGCCCCCCTTTGCCCTCTCCTCCTATAAATAGAGGGGTGGGGGGGGCTGCTAACACCATTGAAGGCGCAGCCCCTCCCCTCCCCAACTCCTCTCTTTCTCCGTGTGAGCTTGGCGAAGCCCTGCCGGAGAACCTCTGCACAAATTGCACCACGCCGTCGTGCTGCCATTGGAGTTGTCTTCCTCAACCTCTCCTTCATCCTTGCTGGATCAAGACGGAGGAGACGCCATCGTCCCGTACGTGTGTTGAACACGGAGGTGCTGTCCTTTCAGCACTTTGGTCATCGGTGATCGGAATCACGTTGGGAACGTCTTCATCATCACCACTCCCTCAATCGCCTGCACTCGATCTACAAGTGGTATGTAGATGCAAACTCTCTCTCGTGACTCGTTGCTTAGTAGAACTCATAGATGGATCTTGGTGAAACCGTAGGAAAAATTTTAATTTTCTGCAACGTTCCCCAACAGGGATACCATCAAATAAAGATGCAGGAATCGGACCAGGCAATTACATGATTCATCACACCCTATGGGTCGTTCTACTTCAACACAATGCCCTTTGGACTAAAGAATGTCAGCGCCACGTATCAATGCATGATTAGAAAATGCCTGAAAAAACACATAGGAAAGACCGTCGAAGCCTATGTCGACGATGTGGTTGTCAAAACCAAACATGTCGGACAATTGGTTGACAACCTTAGGGATACATTTGCCAGCTTACGGGAATGTCTAATTAGAGTCAACTGATGACCCACAAGTATGGGGGATCAATTGTAGTACTTTCGACAAGTAAGAGTGTCGAACCCAAAGAGGAGCAGAAGGAAATGATAAGCGGTTTTCAGCAAGGTATTTTCTGCAAGCACATAAATTGTTGGTAACAGGTAGTTTGATAGCAAGATAATTTGTAACAAGCAAGTTTCGGTGACGGTAATAAAAGTGCAGCAAGGTAGCCCAATACTTTTGTGGCAAAGGATAGGCCTGAACGGTCTCTTATAATAAGCAAAGCATTCTCGAGGACACACGAGAATTCCATCTAGTCACTTTCATCATGTTGGTTTGATTCACGTTCGCTACTTTGATAATATGGTATGTGGGTGGACCGGTGCTTGGGTGATTTTCTAACTTGAACAAGCCTCCCACATATGATTAAGCCCCTCGCAAGCATCCGCAACTACGAAAGAAGAATTAAGATAAAATCTAACCGTAGCATTAAACATATGGATCCAAATCAGTCCCTTACGAAATAGCGCATAAATTAAGGTTTAAGCTTCTGTCACTCTAGCAACCCATCATCTAATAACTATTCCACAATGCATTCCCTTAGGCCCAAAGATGGTGTAGTTTTATGTAGTCGATGTTCACATAACACCACTAAGGGAATCACAACATACATATCATATCGTACGAATATCAAATTCACATGATTACTTGCAACATGACTTCTCCCGTGTCCTCAAGAACAAAAGTAACTACTCACACAATATGTTCATGCTCAAGATCAGAGGAGTAATAAATATCATAATGGATCTGAACATATAATCTTCCACCAAATAAACCGGCTAGCATCGACTACAAGATGTAATCAACACTACTAGTCATCCACAGGTACCAATCTGATGTTTTGATACAAAGATCGAACACAAGAGATGAACTAGGGTTTGAGATGAGATGCTTCTGTTGAAGATGTTGATGAAGATTGGCCTCCCAAAGATGAGAGGGTGTTGGTGATGACAATGGCTTCGATTTCCCCCTCCCGGAGAGAAGTTCCCCCGGCAGAATCGCTCCACGGGAGGGCAAAAGTGCTCTTGCCCAAGTTCCGCCTCGAGACGGCGGCGCTCCATCCCGAAAGTCCTCTCCTTATTTTTTGTAGGTCAAAAGACCTTATGTACCAGAAGATGGGCACCGGAGGTGGGCCAGGGCCCCCACTACCCACCAGGGCGCAAGATTATGTACCAGAAGATGGACACCTCTCTTGTCCTCAAGTTGAAGCCGATATCAAAAATCATGTCCACATGTTTAGAGAGAGAGAGAGGTGTCGATAAAACAAAATACGAACATGGCAGCATCATGGTAATTATTATAACATCAATAAACTTTATCATATAGCTTCTTATGAGAAAGTAACAATTCATCACAACATCGAAGTATGAAACATAAAGTTTCTTGAAAGCAAACAAACTATGTTCTCAGTTAACTTTGCAATTACAATTCATCCTATTTTCAAGAAGGGTCTCGTGTCGAGCCTTTTGGCAACTCCACATACTCAACCATTATTTAGTTTTCTATGATTGCCAACACCCATAGCATATATATGAGCAAAAGCTTCAACCGGACACATAGAAAGATAGGGGCTTATAGTTTCGCCTCCCAACCTATTCACCTCAAGGGTGATGTCAACAATTATAACTCATCACCTTTTTGCTAATACAATTGTCAATCGATCAAAATTTAAGTCAAACTCAAATTTTAAATAAAGTAAAAATAATATTTATTCAAATAGAAAAAAGTGTGTGTTCTATTGAAAATATTTGCTAACTAATTTTCATGAAGAAACCAACATAAATTGAATTCCCCAAATGCCCCTAGAAATATTTAAAGTGGCCCAACAACACTATATTTGGCCATTTTTAAATAAACAAATACACATGCTTTTCAAAAATATGTATAACTTTGTGGACAGCTCCAAAATATTGCATAGTAATTATGAGACAATTTTCATGTTTAAAAAAATTCAATTTTTGTGAAAGAAAAATGCAAATCATAAATAAATAAAACAAAAAAGGAAAAAGAAAGAAAAGGCCTAAACCTACTACTGACTGGGCCTTAGTGGCAGAGGAGGTCCAACCGACCTCGGTCTTCCCGTTCCTCATGCTATAGGAGGCAGAGAGGGGTGTGGCGGCCATCCAGGCCGCCATGGCCGTCGTGCCAGCCATCCGCGGCCTCCCCTCGCCTACAAAGTCGCCGACGCCCCTTCCCCCTAACCCTAGTCCTCCCCTCTTCCTCTTTCCCCAGTCGCCACAACCTCCTCTGCCCACAAGACTGTCGCCTGCGCTCCATGGCCTCCGTCAGACACGCCCTCCGGTCCTCCATGAACCGCCTGAAGCCGCCATCGCCGCCTCATGGTGATCCACCGCGCCGGATGCCCCCTTCATCTCTCTCTCTCTCTCTCTCTCTCTCTCTCTTTGGCCATCTCTCGCACCGTTTCCATGCCACGCCCGACGCCCGCGCTCCCCACGCTCCTACTCGTGCGCCTGCTCGTCCGCCACGCCTGCCCCGCCCCGCGCGCATTGCTTTCAAGACGTTGGTTTCGCCCGCCAGCGTGCCGTGTTTCTTCCTAGACCGCGCCCGGCCATGTCCCGCGCCGCCCGCAGCCTTTGCTACTGCTTATGCCGTCAGCCGATGCTGCTACCCGCTATTGTTGCGGCTGCTACCTGCTGCCACCGCTACCTTCGGTCACGGCCGCCCGCGCCTGCCGCTCGCGCGTGCCACTGCTTTGCTGGTGCCGCCGCTGCCTTTTGCTGTCGCTACTCGCCACCACCGCGCGTCACGGCTGCTAGCTGCCTCCGCCCCGTGCTCCCCTAGCCAACCGCCTCCCCCCGCGCTCGCCTCCTGGCGCCTGGCTGTCGTCGCCCCTTGTTCCGGCCACGCCCGGCCAGCAGCCACGCCAAGAAGCAGCCCCGCTGTCGCGCGCGCGTCCGACTCCCTGCTGTGGTTGCGTGCGTGACCAGCAGCGCTGGTGTTGCCTTTGTGCCACTGCCAGCGGGCCCTACCCTGCTTAATTAAGAGCTAAAAAGCCCCTATTACTGTATGACAGGCGGGTCCCAGCCTTTTACACATGGGGCCCGCATCATTGTTCGTTGGATAAGACCTGCTGACTTAGCAGTGGGGCCACTAGTCTGCCTCGGCTGATTGGACCCTTGACCCAGTCAACTGCCAGCCTCTGTGCTGAACAGTTGGGTACAGTTTTTGGTGCATTTAACATTTTAGCCTTTATTTTCGAGTTAATATTGATTCCAGGAATTTTAGAAAAAAATAAATCTTTGAATATTCTTATAAAATAATCTATAACTGGGACGAAAATATTTTATATATGAAAGTTGCTCAGAAAAATAGGACGAATCCAATTATGTCATCCACTCATCTGCCACATGCCTGGAACATGATGAACATGGATCCTTCCCCTCCGTTTCATCTATCAAATAATAGACTAAAGCCGGGGAAACATCCCCAGATATTTTCCCGCTCCTGTAACGTGTAGCACTGCGTTAGGTCACCCCTAGCACAGTATACTGCCATGTCATGCACCATGATGCATTTGTTTGCTTTGTATTTATTGTCTCTTCCCCCTCTTCTCCCCGGTAGACCCCGAGACCGATGTTGCTCCCGAGTACGACTACACACCTGACGTCCAGCCACTTTCAGCAGAGCTTCCAGGCAAGCAAAACCCCCTTGATCATTCCTATATCGCCCATTCTTTCTCTCTCATGCGTGCATTAGATTTTGCTACTGTTGTTCGATAGCTCCTAATCTGATGTATAGCTTGCTTTTGTAACCCGTTGTTGTTACTTTACGTGTATCCTATATGCTTAGTATAGGTTGGTTAGTGATCCATTAGTGAGCCCCTCACCTTGTCCTGGTTGCCCCCGCTTTATTACCAGATGACTCGATCAATGTGATCGAAGCGCAGCGACCCTCACATCACCGATAACCCCCTAGTTGTACGAGTCTGCAGAGTTACTATCCACTGCCAAGGGTGGTATCTCGAAACACACTCCTGATGATAGCTCTGTAGTGTAGCTAATCGGTGTGGATTACGGGGGGTGATTCCCCATAGCCCACTCCCGATGATGACTCTGTCGTGCAACACCTCAGGTGTGAACCCTTCGAGGGTGATTCCTCCAATGTCACCTTGACGGTTACATCAAGTGGGAATCCATCAAGGGTGATTCCTCGGATTTCCCCCTTGGTGTTATGAACACACGGTTACCTTGACTTTACCCCAGAAACATGTTGAAGTCGGGTCGGCCTAGACGGGTAGCCCTCCTAGTCAACCCGACTCCAGTAACTCTCTCGGATACCCCTCGGGTCCTGCCCGACTTCAACATGTTTCTGAGGTAAAGTCAAGGTAACCCTGCGTCCATAAGATCAAGGGGGAAATTCGAGGAATCACCCTCGAATGATCCCCACTCGACGTAACCGTCAAGGAGACCTTGGAGGAATTACCCTCGAAGGGTTCACACTTGGGGTGTTGCACGACAGAGTCATTATTGGGAGTGGTGAAGGAGGAATCACCCTTCGTAATCCTGGACCAATTAGCTACACTACAGAGAGACCATCAGGAGTGTGTTACGAGAAATCACCCTTGGCACTCGATAGTAGCCCTGCAGAGTCGTACAACTAAGGGGGTGTGCAGTGATGTGTCGTTCCCTGCACATCAACCACGTTGATCGAGTGACTGGTAACTAAGCGGAGCAATAAGGACAAGGTGAGGGGTCACTGATGGATCACTAATCAACATATACTAAGAATATAGGACAACAGGTAAAGTAGCAATAGCAGGTTACAAAAGCAGGCTATGCATCAGAATAGGAGCTATTGAACCAGAGTAGCAAAATATAATGCAAGCGTGAGAGAGAAAGAATGGGCGATATAGGAATGATCAAGGGGGTTTTGCTTGCCTGGAAGCTCTGCCAAGAAGGAGGGGTCATTGTCGACATAGTCGATCACAGGGGCATCAGCAGGGGTCTCTGGGTCTACCGGAGAAGAAGAGGGGGAAGAAACAATAAATATAAAAGCAAACCAGTGCATCACATAGCATGACATCACAATATGCTGTGTTAGGGGTGACCTAATGCAGTGCTACGCGTTACAGGAGGAGCAGAAAAATATGTGTGGATATTTGATGACCCACAAGTATAGGGGATCGCAACAGTTTTCGAGGGTAGAGTATTCAACCCAAATTTATTGATTCGACACAAGGGGAGCCAAAGAATATTCTCAAGTATTAGTAGCTGAGTTGTAAATTCAACCACACCTGGAAACTTAGT
Organism: Aegilops longissima; assembly: GCA_021605205.1. Taxonomy (NCBI): domain Eukaryota; kingdom Viridiplantae; phylum Streptophyta; class Magnoliopsida; order Poales; family Poaceae; genus Aegilops; species Aegilops longissima. The sequence continues at coordinate 257,364,624 of CM038677.1, read as the reverse complement.
ATCTGCAGCAAAGTGTTTAGTAGCAAAGTAATATAATAGTGGTGGTAACGGTAACAAAAGAGTAGTGCAAGCAATAGTAAATATAGTTGGTATTTTGTAGTGATTGTAACAATAGCAACGGGAAAGTAAACAAGCGTAAGCCAGTATATGGAAAGCTCAGAGGCACCGGATCGTTGATGGATAATTATGCCGATGCGGTTCATCATGTAACATCATAACATAGGGTGACACAGAACTAGCTCCAATTCATCAATGTAATGTAGGCATGTATTCAATATAGTCATACGTGCTTATGGAAAAGAACTTGCATGACATCTTTTGTCCTACCCTCCCGTGGCAGCGGGTCCTAATGGAAACTAAGGGATATTAAGGCCTCCTTTTAATAGAGAACCGGAACAAAGCATTAGCACATAGTGAATACATGAACTCCTCAAACTAAGGTCATCACCGGGAGTGGTCCCGATTATTGTCACTTCGGGGTTGCCGGATCATAACACACAGTAGGTGACTATAGACTTGCAAGATAGGATTAAGAACTGACATATATTCATGAAAACATAATAGGTTCAGATCTGAAATCATGGCACTCGGGCCCTAGTGACAAGCATTAAGCATAGCAAAGTCATAGCAACATCAATATCAGAACATAATGGATACTAGGGATCAAACCCTAACAAAACTAACTCGATTACATGATAAATCTCATCCAACCCATCACCGTCCAGCAAGCCTACGATGGAATTACTCACGCACGGCGGTGAGCATCATGAAATTGGTGATGGAGGATGGTTGATGATGACGACGGCGACAAATCCCCCTCTCCGGAGCCCCGAACGGACTCCAGATCAGCCCTCCCGAGAGATTTTAGGGCTTGGCGGCGGCTCCGTATCGTAAAACACGATGATTTCTTCTTTTTTATTTTTTTCTCCCCGAAAGCAAATATATAGAGTTGGAGTTGGTGTCGGAAGATCTCCAGGGGGCCCACGAGGTAGGGGGCGAGCCCTAGGGGGCGCCCCACCCTCGTGGACAGGGTGTGGGCCCCCTGGACTTCATCTTTGGCGGGGATTTTTTATTATTTATTGTAAGGTATTCCGTGGAGTTTCAGGTCATTCCGAGAACTTTTGTTTTATGCACATAAAACAACATCATGGCAATTCTGCTATAAACAGCGTCAGTCCAGGTTAGTTCCATTCAAATCATACAAGTTAGAGTCCAAAACAAGGGCAAAAGTGTTTGGCAAAGTAGATACGACGGAGACGTATCAACTCCCCCAAGCTTAAACCCTTGCTTGTCCTCAAGCAATTCAGTTGACAAACTGAAAGAGAAAGAAAAACTTTTACAAACTCTGTTTGCTCTTGTTGTTATAAATATGTCAAGCCAGCATTCAAGTTTTCTGCAAAGATCATAACTAACCACATTTGCAATAATTCTCAGGTCTCATAATTAATCATATCAATAGCATAATCAACTAGCAAGCCATAATAATAAATCTCGGATGACAACACTTTCTCAAAACAATCATAATATGATACAACAAGATGGTATCTCGCTTGCCCTTTCTGAGACCGCAAAACATAAATGCAGAGCACCTTTAAAGATCAAGGACTAACTAGACATTGTAATTCATGGTAAAAGAGATCTAGTCATACCCAATATAAATTAGCAGTGATGAATGCAAATGACAGTTGTGCTCTCCAGCTAGTGCTTTTAATAAGAGGGTGATGACTCAACATAAAAGTAAATAGATAGGCCCTTCGCAGAGGGAAGCAGGGATTTGTAGAGGTGCCAGAGCACGGTTTTGAAATAGAGATAAATAATATTTTGAGCGGTATACTTTCATTGTCAACATAACAACTAAGAGATGGCGATATCTTCCATGCTACACACATTATAGGCGGTTCCCAAACAGAATGGTAAAGTTTATACCCCCCTCCACCAACAAGCATCAATCCATGGCTTGCTCGAAACAACGAGTGCCTTCAACATACATCAGGTCCCAGGGGGAGTTTTGTTTGCAATTAATTTTGATTTAGTTTGCATAAAGCATGGGACTGGGCATCCCGGTGACCAGCCATTTTTTCGTGAGTGAGGAGCGGAGTCCACTCCTCTTGATAATATCCCGCCTAACATGGAAGATAAGGGCAGCCTTGGTTGATACATGAGCTATTCAAGCATACAAAACAGAATGTTTATTTGAAGGTTTAGAGTTTGGCACATATAAATTTACTTGGAACGGCAGGTAGATACCGCATATAGGAAGGTATAGTGGACTCGTCTGGAATAATTTTGTGGTTTAAGGGATTGGATGCACAAGCAGTATTCTTGCTTAGTACAGGTGTAGGCTAGCAAAAGACTGGGAAGCGACCAACTAGAGAGAGACAACAACCATGTACATGCATTAAAATTAATAAACATTGGTGCAAGCATGTGTAGGATATAATCCACCATGAACATAAATATCGTGAAGGCTATGTTGATTTGTTTCAACAACATGTGTGAACATGTGCCAAGTCAAGTCACTCAAATCCTTCAAAGGAGGATACCACCCATCATACCACATCATAACCATCTCAATAGCATGTTGGCACGCAAGGTAAATCATTATAACTCATAGCTAATCAAGCATGGCATAAGCAACTATGATCTCTAATTGTCATTGAAAACATGTTTATTCATAACAAGCTGAATCAAGAACGATGAAATCATAATATTTACAAAAAAAAGAGGTCGAGGTCACACCAGCTTTTCTCATCTCAGCCAGTCCATCATATATCATCATGATTGCCTTTCACTTGCACGGCGAACAATATGAATAATAATAAGAGTGTACGTGCATTGGACTAAGCTGGAATCTGCGAGCACTAAATAAATAGGAGAAGACAAGGCAATATGGGCTCTTGGTTAAATCAACAATAATGCATACAAGAGCTACTTCAACAATTTAATCATGGTCTTATCCTATCGACCCCCAAAGAAAAGAAAACAAATAAAACTATTTACACAGGAAAGCTCCCAACAAGCAAAAGAAGAACGGGAAATATTTTCGGGTTTTCTTTTTTACTTATTACTACTACAGCAGGAAAGTAAACTACTACTAATTTTTTTGGTTTTTCTTAAGGTTTATCAAACACACAAGAAGAAAGCAGGAAAAAGAAAACAAACTAGCATGGATATTACAGTGAAAGAGTATGAGCACCGACATCTAGCAATGAGTGTGTGTGAACATAAATGTAATGTCGGTGAGAAATACGTACTCCCCCAAGCTTAGGATTTTGGCCTAAGTTGGTCTATTGCCAGGGATAGCCTGGCGGATACCCGTAGGTGTAGCTGGGGTCGTACTGCGACGAAGAATAGCTGGGGTCATATGATGATGCAGCGACTATCGCCTCCTGAGCTGCAGCGGGAGTCGGGCTGCCTCCGCTCTCCTCTCATACTCATCTGCCTCCTCTCTGGTAATAGTATATCTTCCGTTTGCCTGGTAATCAAAGAAGGCAGGAGCAGGGAGAGTAATACGGACAACACGCCGTTTATCAAAGATTAGTCGATACAAGATAGGTGATTCAGGCCTCTCGACAAACTGGTGCGAAGCCATAGAGTTATAATCTAAATATGCAGGAGGCAACTCCGCATCACCCTCACGAATGTCTATCTCAAGAAAATTAGCTAAGCGGGTTGCATAAATTCCTCCAAAGAAATCTTCGTTATATCTATTATGATGCAACCTAAGAGCTACAATGGCTCCCATATGATAAGATTGGTCTCCTAACACAGCATTCCTGAGAATGCTAAGGTCAGGGACACACATGTGACATGCTTCATCCTTAGCATTTATGCATCTACCTATGAAGAGAGCAAAATAATGTATAGCAGGAAAGTGAATACTCCCCATGGTAGCTTGTGTTATATCTCTAGATTCTCCCACGGTTATGCTAGCAAGAAAGTTTCTAAATTCAGATTTACGAGGATCAATAGTACTACCCCATTGTGGAAGTTTGCAAGCAAAAGTAAAGTCCTCTAAGTCCATGGTATAAGATTTGTCATATAAATCAAACATGACTAAAGGAGAATTACGCGAAGATGAATACTCAAACCTCCTCACAAATGAGCTTGTGAGATCATGATACTGGGGGCATTTGTCTGCCTCAAAGTCCTCAAGACCGGCATTACGCAAATATGCTTTAAATTCTTCTTTAATTCCTGCATGATCCATAAAATTTTCTGACGACCATTCACAAGGCCGCACTAGAGCGTCTCTTGGTGGTTCCTCGTCAGCATCACGCATAGCAAGCCTGGGTCCTTGCTTCTTAGACGAACCACCTTGGAACATCTTCCTAAGCATATTGTTTTTCTCTGAAAAATTTCTGAAATTTTTAGTAACTTCAAACAAAAGTGAACCAACTTCAATAAAACTGATAGCAACTACTCCTACAAGTGCCTAGAGCATATATCAAGCATTAGAACTACTTGGAACCATATAAATTTGACATGCAAGCTCAAGAACATGGTCACCTAGGCAGCACAAATTTGCAAAGAATAAAGCACTAGAACAAAAACTAATTGGACCAATGGAGGAGTCACATACCAAGGAACAATCTCCCCAAGCAGTTTTGCGAGAGGTGCTTTGAGCAAGGAGATCAAAAATTACAGCAAAGAGGGCTGGAACTCGTGCTTGAGTTGGTTTTTCGTGTTTGTGGGAGGCAGAAGAAGAAGATGGGTGCTGGAATAAGTGGAGGAGGGACACCATGGGCCCACGAGGCAGGGGGCGCGCCCAGGGGGGTAGGGCGCGCCCTCCACCCTCGTGGCCAGGTGGCAGCTCCCCCCGCGGTATTTTTTGCACCATAAATCCTCAAATATTCCCAAGAAAATCATATTAAATTGGCAGGTCATCCTGATGACTTTTATTTTCGGGATATTTTTATATTGCACGGATAAATCAGGAAACAGACAGAAAAATACTATTTTTACTTTATTTCAACTAAATAACAGAAAGTATAAAGGGGGTACAGAAGGTTGTGCTTCTAGTTTCATCCATCTCATGCTCATCAAAAGGAATCCACTAACAAGGTTAATCAAGTCTTGTTAACAAACTCATTCCGATTAACATGAAACCGGAGAAATTTCGAATAACACTAGGTTACCTCAACAGGGATATGCACATCCCCAATAATAAGTATATCATATTTCTTCTTGAAAGTAGGAAGAGGAAATTCAAAACCTCCAAATATAATCGATGGAATTTTTCCAATAGAGTTGATACTGTGGACTTGAGGTTGTTTCCTCGGAAAGTGTACCGTATGCTCATTACCATTAACATGAAAAGTGACATTGCCTTTGTTGCAATCAATAACAGCCCCTGCAGTATTCAGAAAAGGTCTTCCAAGAATAATAGACATACTATCATCCTCGGGAATATCAAGAATAACGAAGTCCGTTAAAATAGTAACGTTTGCAACCACAACAGGCACATCCTCACAAATACCGAGAGGTATAGAAGTTGATTTATCAGCCATTTGCAAAGATATTTCAGCAGGTGTCAACTTATTCAAGTCAAGTCTACGATATAAAGAGAGAGGCATAACACTATCACCGGCTCCAAGATCACATAAAGCAGTTTTAACATAATTTCTTTTAATGGAGCATGGTATAGTGGGTACTCCTGGATCTCCAAGTTTCTTTGGTATTCCACCCTTAAAAGTATAATTAGCAAGCATGGTGGAAATTTCAGCTTCAGCTATCTTTCTTTTATTTGTAACAATATCTTTCATGTATTTAGCATAAGGATTCATTTTGAGCATATCAGTCAATCGCATACGTAAAAAGATAGGTCTAATCATTTCAGCAAAGCGCTCAAAATCCTCATCATCCCTTTTCTTGGATGGTTTGGGAGGACAAGGCATGGGTTTCTGAACCCAAGGTTCTCTTTCTTTACCATGTTTCCTAGCAACAAAGTCTCTCTTATCATAACGTTGATTCTTTGATTGTGGGTTATCAAGATCAATAGCAGGTTCAATTTCTACATCATTATCATTACTAGGTTGAGCATCATCATGAACATCATCATTAACATTTTCACTAGGTTCATGTTCATTACCTGATTGTGTTTCAGCATCAGACATAGAGATACCATTGGGATTCTCAGGTGGTTCAGCAATAGGTTTACTAGAAGTTTGCACAGTTCTATCATTTTTCTTTTTCTTCTTTTTAGAAGAACTAGGTGCATCAATATTATTTCTCTGAGAATCTTGCTCAATTCTCTTAGGATGGCCTTCAGGATACAAAGGTTCCTGAGTCATTCTACCAGTTCTAGTAGCCACTCTAACATCATAATCATTTTTCTTACTATTCATTTCATTGAGCAATTCTTTTTGAGCTTTTAGTACCTGTTCCATTTGAGTGGTAACCATAGAAGCATGTTTGCTAACAAATTTAAGTTCACCTCTAATATTAGCCATATAATCACCCAAGCGTTTAATCATATAAGCATCTTGTTTTAATTGTCTACCAAAATAAGCATTGAAGTCTTCTTGCTTAAACATAAAGTTATCAACTCATCCAAGCACTGACTAGCAATTTTAGTAGGAGGGACTTCAGCTTTATCATATCTATAGAGAGAATTTACCTTTACTACCTGTGTCGGGATATCGAGATCAGGAGGTTCTTCAACAGGCGGTAAATTAAGACCATGTATTTCTTTAATAGGAGGTAAATTCTTAACATTTTCAGCTTTAATACCTTTTTCTTTCATAGATTTCTTTGCCTCTTGCATATATTCGGGACTGAGAAATAGAACACCTCTCTTCTTCGGAGTTGGTTTAGGAATAGGCTCAGTAATTGGTGCAGGAGCTGGCTCAGATGGTTCCCAATTATTTTCATTTGTCAACATATTATTCAATAGAATTTTTGCTTCATCCGGTGTTCTTTCCCTGAAAAGAGAACCAGCACAACTATCCAGGTAATCTCTGGAAGCATCGGTTGGTCCATTATAAAAGATATCAAGTATTTCATTTTTCTTAAGAGGATGATCAGGCAAAGCGTTAAGTAACTTGAGAAGCCTCCCCCAAGCTTATGGGAGACTCTCTTCTTCAATTTGCACAAAGTTGTATATTTCCTTTAAAGCAGCTTGTTTCTTATGAGCAGGGAAATATTTAGCAGAGAAGTAGTAAATCATATCCTGGGGACTACGCACACAACCAGGATCAAGAGAATTAAACCATATCTTAGCATCACCCTTTAATGAGAACGGAAATATTTTGAGGATATAAAAGTAGCGAGATCTCTCATCATTAGTGAACAGGGTGGCTATATCATTTAATTTAGTAAGATGTGCCACAACAGTTCCAGATTCATAGCCATGAAAAGGATCAGATTCAACCAAAGTTATTATATCAGGATCAACAGAGAATTCATAATCCTTATCAGGAACACAAATAGGTGAAGTAGCAAAAGCAGGGTCAGGTTTCATTTTATCTTTAAGAGATTATTTGTTCCATTTAGCTAATAACCTCTTGAGCTCATATCTACCTTTGCAAGCTAAAATAGCGGCAGAAGATTCCATATCAAAAACATAACTGAGGGAGTCCTGGATTAGGGGGTGTCCGGATAGCCGGACTACCATCATCGGCCGGACTAGCATCGGCCGAACTATCATCATCGACCGGACTCCAAGACTATGAAGATACAAGATTGAAGACTCCGCCCCGTGTCCGGATGGGACTTTCCTTGGCGTGGAAGGCAAGCTTGGCGATACGGATATGTAGATCTCCTACCATTGTAACCGACTCTATGTAACCCTAGCCCTCTCCGGTGTCTATATAAACCGGATGGCTCTAGTCCGTAGGACTCGAACAACAACCCTTACAATCATACCATAGGCTAGCTTCTAGGTTTAGCCTCCTTGATCTCGTGGTAGATCCACTCTTGTAAACATCCACAATATCAATATCAATCAAGCAGGGCGTAGGGTTTTACCTCCATCAAGAGGGCCCAACACAGGTAAAACATCGTGTCCCTTGTCTCCTGTTACCATCCGCCTAGACGCATGTGTCGGGACCCCTACCCGAGATCCGCCGGTTTTGACACCGACATTGGTGCTTTCATTGAGAGTTCCTCTGTGCCGTCACCGATAGGAAGGATTCCTCCTCCCGCCTTCAAGGACGGTATTTTCGCATCAAAGAGCCTTGGCCGCCGCCAAACTATCGAGCTAGGTGGTTTTCATGACCGCCGTCCGCCATCGCTCGACAAAGACCTCTCAAGTCGTCAAAAGCAATTTCGCGTCAGCTCGAATTCGCCGAGCGATCGGATCCAATAGAGCTCTCGTCCAGAACGAGCTCTTGGATCGCATTGCCGCTCGAGAGTCGCTCATGAGACACGATCGATTGGGCTTAAACCGATCTAAGAGAGATTAACTCTCCCGGTCACCCACCACGCTGCAGTGGTAGAGGAACAATGCGGCGACGCTTCTCCCAGATTGAAAACTAGTCATGTCCGGGCTCCCAACCCCCATGCCGGATTCCTGCGGAGGGACGTGCTTCGATCAAGCATTGAACTTAAAGTCAGGCATCGGACCAGACTCGTTGGACAACGTCCAGCAATCCAAGCTTCCAAGGTTGGAAACTTCTCGCCTTGAGCCTTGAGATGGGTAGGGTTCGGACTTAGTTCCACCCACCCGCCCGGACATATGCGATCTATCTCTAATTCGCAAGAGCCCGCGAGACAAGACATCACTCATCGGGCCGATTCCTCCCGGTTATGGACAGGATAAAGGACTGCCGAGAGGAAAACGCAATCTCAATTTTTGCAATAATTGCATGGACGAGGAATCTTGAACGCCGTCACCGTCATGAAATTACACGCCACGACCGGCATCCATAGTACTGAAAATACTTGTGCGATGGAGAGTTTCGACAACCGAAAATAAGTTTTGGGACAATCCGCCCGAATACAACCCTAGTCCGCAACAAAAGGGTGCATTACACTCGGGCACCAGATACAAAAACCAAAAAGCAAAAACCCCATAAAGGGCACGGAACCGTATTAGAGGGATGGCTTAGCGGACCTGTAAAATTCACAATATGTATATGCCGTCCCAACACATAGCCTTCGAGCATGTTGGATATTACGGCAGGTGGCCAAAAGTGGAGAGGAGCTTCTAGCCCCGAAAACCACTCCAACAACATCGATGCGGTATCAACAGTCTTGAGACTTTCGATCAAATAATATGCGAAACGAACAATCCGCAGCCTTGCGAAGTCTACCAAGTAGCAACAACCAATCCATGGAGCGACACAACCATCACCTTCAACGCCAGCGATTTAACCTAAATTCGAACAGCCCGAGCTCCACCAGACCGGTACTTAGTCTAATAGTGAACGGCTTTCGACTTACAAAAGTCCTCATGGATGGTGGCAGCGGATTAAACCTCATCTACGAGGAAACCCTTCAAAAATGGAAATAGATCGAACCGTATTGAGCGAAGCAGCACAACCTTTAGAGGAATAATCCCTAGCCGGGAGGCGCGCTGCACAGGAAAAATCACACTCGATGTGGTATTCGGCTCGCCGGACAACTACAGATCCAAAGAAGTCACGTTCCTAGTGGCCCCGTTCAACAGCGGATATCACGCTATATTAGGACGAGAGGCATTCACAATTTTTCAAGCCGTACCCCATTACGGGTACATGAAGCTCAAAATGCCTGGGCCCGACGAAATAATCACTCTCATTAGTGATCCGGACATAGCACTCCGCGCCGAAAACAAGACAGCCGCATTAGCCTTAGAGGCACTATCCGAAGCCCTAGCGGCAGAGGAACTCACCACGCTGCAGTTTATTGATTCGCAACAGTATAGGGGATTGCAACAGTTTTCGAGGGTAGAGTATTCAACCCAAATTTATTGATTCGACACAAGGGGAGCCAAAGAATATTCTCAAGTATTAGCAGCTGAGTTGTCAATTCAACCACACCTGGAAACTTAGTATCTGCAGCAAAGTGTTTAGTAGCAAAGTGATATAATAGTGGTGGTAACGGTAACAAAAGAGTAGTGCAAGCAATAGTAAATATTTTTGGTATTTTGTAGTGATTGTAACAATAGCAACGGGAAATTAAATAAGCGTAAGCCAGTATATGGAAAGCTCGTAGGCACCGGATCAGTGATGGATAATTATGCCGGATGCGGTTCATCATGTAACAGTCATAACATAGGGTGACACAGAACTAGATCCAATTCATCAATGTAATGTAGGCATGTATTCCGAATATAGTCATACGTGCTTATGGAAAAGAACTTGCATGACATCTTTTGTCCTACCCTCCCGTGGCAGCGGGGTCCTAATGGAAACTAAGGGATATTAAGGCCTCCTTTTAATAGAGAACCGGAACAAAGCATTAGCACATAGTGAATACATGAACTCCTCAAACTAAGGTCATCACCGGGAGTGGTCCCGATTATTGTCACTTCGGGGTTGCCGGATCATAACACATAGTAGGTGACTATAGACTTGCAAGATAGGATCAAGAACTCACATATATTCATGAAAACAAAATAGGTTCAGATCTGAAATCATGACACTCGGGCCCTAGTGACAAGCATTAAGCCTAGCAAAGTCATAGCAACATCAATCTCAGAACATAATGGATACTAGGGATCAAACCCTAACAAAACTAACTCGATTACATGATAAATCTCATCCAACCCATCACCGTCCAGCAAGCCTACGATGGAATTACTCAAGCACATCGGTGAGCATCATGAAATTGGTGATGGGGGATGGTTGATGATGACGACGGCGACGAATCCTCCTCTCTGGAGCCCCGACCGAACTCCAGATCATCCCTCCCGAGAGGTTTTAGGGCTTGGCGGCGGCTTCGTATCGTTAAACGCGATGATTTCTTCTTTTTTATTTTTCTCTCCCTGAAAGCAAATATATAGAGTTGGAGTTGGCGTCGGAAGATCTCCAGGGGGGCCCACGAGGTAGGGGGCGCGCCCTAGGGGGGGCGCCCCCCACCCTCGTGGAGAGGATGTGGGCCCCCTGGACTTCATCTTTGGCGAGGATTTTTTATTATTTATTGTAAGGTATTCCGTGGAGTTTGGATTTCTTCTGGATGCAGTCCAAACGCATCGAAACATTTTGTGGATTTCTTTTGGACCAGAAGACATCCGGTGGGCCGGAGAAGCACCTCAGGGGGGTGACCCGAGGGGAGCACAACCCACCAGGGCGCGCCTGGAGGCCCATGCGCGCCCAGGTGGGTTGTGCCCACCTCGGGTGCCCCCTGAACCACCTCTTTGCTCTATAAATAGCCCAATATTCCAGAAACCCTAGGGGAGTCGGCAAAAATCAATTCCAGCCACCGCAAGTTCCAGAACCACCAGATCCAATCTAGACACCATCACGGAGGGGTGCATCATGTCCATTGGTGCCTCTCCGATGATACGTGAGTAGTTCTTTGTAGACATATTGGTCCGTAGTTAGTAGCTAGATGGCTTCCTCTCTCTCTCGTTTGATTCTGAATACAATGGTCTCTTGGAGATCCATATGATGTAACTCTTTTTGCGGTGTGTTTGTTGGGATCCGATGAACTTTGAGTTTATGATCAGATCTATGTTTTTATCCATGAAAGTTATTTGAGTCTTCTTTGATCCTGTATATGCCTGATTGCTTATAGCATCATATTTCTTCTCCGATATTTGGGTTTTGTTTGGCCAACTTGATCTATTTATCTTGCAATGGGAAGAGGTGCTTTGTGATGGGTTCGATCTTACGGTGCTTGATCCCAGTGACAGAAAGGGAACCGACATGTATGTATCGTTGATATTAAGGATAACAAGATGGGGTCTATTTCTACATAAATAGATCTTGTCTACTTCATGTCATCGTTCTTATTGCATCACCCTGTTTCTCCATGAACTTAATACACTAGATTCATGCTCGATAGGGGTCGATGTGTGGAGTAATAGTAGTAGATGCAGGCAGGAGTCGGTCTACTAATCTTGGACGTGATGCCTATATAATGATCATTGCCTGGATATCGTTATGATTATTTGAAGATATATCAATTGCCCAACAGTAATTTGTTCACCCACCATTTGCTATTTTTCTCGAGAGAAGCCACTAGTGAAACCTACGACCCCCAGGTCTCTTCTTCATTATATTTGCCTTTGCGATCTATTTTCCTTTGCTTTTATTTTCAGATCTATTAAACCAAAAAAACAGAAATACATTGCTGCACTTTATTTTATTTGGCATTTGATCTATCAATATTTACAACTCTCTCACGTCCGTTTGCCTATCTATAGGCGCTGTTGCCCGAAAGGGATTGACAACCCCTTTAACACGTGGGATTGCAAGTATTTGTTATTTGTGTGTAGGTGTTGTTTACGTAGTGTCGCTTGGTTCTCCTACTGGTTCGATAACCTTGGTCTCATAACTGAGGGAAATACCTACTGTCGCAGTGCTGCATCATCCCTTCCTCTTTCGAGAAATACCGACGTAGCTTCAAGCCGCATCACTCGTCATGGAGAGCGCCGGGATGATGAAGATGGCCATCGGTGATGGTTTCCCCTCCGGTAGGGTGCTGGAATGGGCTCCCGATTGGTTTTTCGTGGCTATAGAGGCTTGTGGCAGCGGAACTCCCTATCTAGGTTTCTTTTCAGGGGTTTCTGTATTTATAGGAATTTATGGCGTGGGGAACAAGTCAGGGGGTCCACGAGGCGACGACAAGGCAAGGGGCGCGCCCTAGGAGGGTGGGCGCGCCCTCCACCCTTGTGGATGCCCCATGGCTCCTCTTGCCCAACTCTTTTGCTTTGGGGGCTTCTTCTGGTCCATAAAAAATCACCGTAAAGTTTCATCTCGTTTGGACTCCGTTTGGTATTCCTTTTCTGTAAAACTCAAAAACAAGAAAAAACCAGAAACTAGCACTGGGCTCTAGGTTAATAGGTTAGTCCCAAAAATAATATAAAATAGCATATTAATGGATGTAAAACATCCAAACCAGATAATATAATAGCATGGAACAATAAAAAATTATAGTTATGTTGGAGACGTATCAAGCATCCCCAAGCTTAATTCCTGCTCGTCCTCGAGTAGGTAAATGATAAAAACAGAATTTTTGATGTGGAATGCTAACTAACATATTTATCCATGTAATTTTATTTATTGTGGCATGAATGTTCAGGTCCATAAGATTCAAATTAAAAGTTTAATATTCACATAAAAACGACAATACTTCAAGCATACCAATAAACAAATCATGTCTTCTCAAAATAACATGGCCAAAGAAAGTTATCCCTACAAAATTGTATAGTCTGGCTATGCTCCATCTTCATCACACAAAATATTCAAATCATGCACAACCCCGAAAACAAGCCAAGCAATTGTTTCATACTTTTGACGTTCTCAAGCCTTTTCAACTTTCACGCAATACATGAGTGTGAGCCATGGACATAGCACTATAGGTGGAATAGAATATGGTGGTTGTGGAGAAGACAAAAAGAAGGAGATAGTCTCACACCAACTAGGCGTATCAATGGGCTATGGAGATGCCCATCAATGGATATCAATGTGAGTGAGTAGGGATTTCCATGCAACGGATGGACTAGAGCTATAAGTTTATGAAAGCTAAAAAAGAAACTAAGTGGGTGTGTATCCAACTCGCTTGCTCACGAAGACCTAGGGAAATTTGGAGGAAGCCCATCATTGGAATATACAAGCCAAGTTCTATAATGAAAAATTCCCACTAGTATATGAAAGTGACAACTTAGGAGACTCTCTATCATGAAGATCATGGTGCTACTTTGAAGCACAAGTGTGGTAAAAGGATAGTAACATTTTCCCTTCTCTCTTTTCTCTCATTTTTTTATTTGGGCCTTCTCTCATTTTTTGGCCTCTTTTTTTTCGTCCGGAGTCTCAACTCGACTTGTGGGGGAATCATAGTCTCCATCATCCTTTCCTCACTAGGACAATGCTCTAATAATGATGATCACCAACCTTTTATTTACTTACAACTCAAGAATTACAGCTCGATACTTAGAACAAAATATGACTCTATATGAATGCCTCCGGCGGTGTATCGAGATGTCCAATGAATCAAGAGTGACATGTATGAAATAATTATGAACGGTGGGTTTGCCACAAATACGATGTGAACTACATGATCATCCACAGCAATATGACAATGATGAAGTGTGTCATAATAATCGGACCGGTGGAAAGTTGCATGACGATATACCTCAGAATGGCTATGGAAATGCCATAATAGGTAGGTATGGTGGCTGTTTTGAGGAAGGTATATGCTGGGTGTATGGTACCGTCGAAAGTTGCGCGGTACTAGAGAGGCTAGCAATGGTGGAAGGGTGAGCGTGCGTATAATCCAGGGACTCAACAGTAGTCATAAAGAACTCACATACTTATTGCAAAAATTTATTAGTTATTGAAACGAAGTACTATGCACATGCTCCTAGGGGGATAGATTGGTAGGAAAAGACCATCGCTCGTCCCCGACCACCACTCATAAGGAAGACAATCAATAAATAAATCATGCTCCGACTTCATCACATAACGGTTCACCATACGTGCATGCTACGGGAATCACAAACATTAACACAAGTATTTCTACAATCCACAATTACTCACTAGCATGACTCTAATATCACCATCTTTATATCTCAAAACAATCATAAGGATAGTATTCAATGCACTTTATATGAAAGTTTTTATAATATCCCTCTTGGATGCCCATCATATTAGGACTAAATTCATAACCTAAGCAAATTACCATGTTTGTTTAGAGACTCTCAAAATGATATAAGTGAAGCATGAGAGTTCATCAATTTCTTGAAAATAAAACCACCGTCGTGCTCTAAAAAGATATAAGTGGAGCACTAGAGCAAATGACAAACTACTCCAAAAGATATAAGTGAGGATCAATGAGTAGTCGAATAATTATGTAACTATATGAAGACTCTCTAACATTTAATAATTTCAGATATTTGGATATAATTAAAAAAGCAATAAAAATAAAATAAAATAAAATGACAGTGCAAGGATAGACATATCATGTGAAGAAGCAAAAACTTAGGCTCAACCAAAACTGACCGATAGTTGTTGAAGAAGAAAGGTGGGATGCCAACCGGGGCATCCCCAAGCTTAGATGCCTGAGACTTCTTGAAATATTAACCTGGGATGCCTTGGGCATCCCCAAGCTTGAGGTTTTGTGTCTCCTTAATTCCTCTTATATCACGGTTTTCCTAAATCTTATAAACTTCATACACACAAAACTCAACAAGTTACTATAAATCAATGCAATAACCTTATCATTCTCTACTGTAACAAATCTCTAAAATTATTATTTGATATTGCCTACTAAATTCCTCTGCATATTTAAAACTCCTATCCTCAAATAAAATCATTAAACAAGCAAACATATGCAAACAATGCAAATATAACAGCAATCTGTCTAAACAGGATAGTCTGTAAAGAATGCAAGAGGAATCATACTTCCCTAACTCCAAAAATTCTGAAAAATTACCACACTTAAGAAAATTTATTGCTACTAATTTTGTAAAAATTTCAAGATTTTATCATTTTCTGACTACTCACAAATTTTCAAAAATAACAACAAACTTTCTGTTTTCAAACAGCAACATATAGACTTGCAAAATAAGCGTGGTAAAGGCTATCCTTGACATTTTTATTGAAATAAAAGATGCAAAAATTACTCTAAATAACAGCAAGCAAATACTAATAAAATAAAATCACGCTCCAAGCAAAACACATATCACATGGTGAATAAAAATATAGCTCCAAGTAAGGTTACCGATGAACAAAGACGAAAGAGGGGATGCCATCCGGGGCATCCCCAAGCTTAGGCTCTTGGTTGTCCTTGAATACTAATTTGGGGTGCCTTGGGCATCCCCAATCTTAGGCTCTTTCCACTCCTTATTCCGTAGTCCATCGAAACTTCACCCAAACTTGAAAACTTCACAACACAAAACTCAACAGAAAACTTGTAAGCTCTGTTAGTATAATAAAGCAAATCACCACTTAGGTATTGTTGTGAACTCATTCTAAATTCATATTGGTGTTATATATACTGTATTCCAACTTCTCTATGGTTCATACCCTCCGACACTACCATGGATTCATCAAAATAAGCAAACAACAGAAAGAAAACAGAATCTGTCAAAAACAGAACAATCTGTAGTAATCTAGAAACTTCGTATACTTCTGTAGCTCCAAAAATTCTTAAAAAATTAGAACTATATAGACAATTTTATATAAATCGTGTGTACAAAATGCAGATCAAAAGCACGTTCCAGTGAATTTCCAAAATTCCTGGAATGAGAGCAAAAGTTTCTATTTTTGCACAGAATAAAGTCAACTATCATCCACACTATCCCAAAGTCTTTACTTGGCACTTTATTGAAACAAAAGCTATAAAACATGATTAATACAGTAGCTTAATCATGTGAACACACAAAAAACATAGGGGTAAATATTGGGTTGTCTCCCAACAAACGCTTTTCTTTAATGCCTTTCTAGCTAGCATGATGGTGTCAATGATGCTCACATAGAAGATAAGAATTAAAATATAATGGGAGCATCATGAAGAATATGACTATCACATTTAAGTCTAACACACTTCCTATGCATAGGTATTTTGTGAGAAAACAACTTATGTGAACAAGAATCAACTAGAATAGGAAGGCAAAGCAAGCATGACTTCAAAACTTTCAACACATAGAGAGGAAATTTGATATTATTGCAATTCCTACAAGCATATGTTCCTCCCTCATCATAATTTTCAATAGCATCATGAATTAATTCAACAATATAACCATCACATAAATCACTCCTTTCATGATCTACAAGCATAGAATTTTTATGACTCTCCACATAAGCAAATTTCTTCTCATGAATAGTATTGGGAGCAAACTCAACAAAATACTATCATGTGAGGCATAATCCAATTGAAAATTAAAATCATGATGACAATTTTCATGGTTATCATTATTCTTTATAGCATACATGTCATCACAATAATAATCATAGATAGCAACTTTGTTCTCATAATCAATTGGAACCTCTTCCGAAATAGTGGATTCATCACTAAATAAAGTCATGACCTCCCCAAATCCGCTTTCATAATTATCACAATAAGATTGAACACCGTCCAAAATAGTGGGATCACTACATCCTAAAGTTGACACTCTTCCAAAACCACTTTCATCAATATAATCATCATAAATAGGAGGTATGCTATCATCAAAATAGATTTTCTCATCAAAACTTGGGGGACTAAAAATATCATCTTCATCAAACATAGCATCCCCAAGGTTGTAGCTTTACATATCATTAGCATCATGGATATTCAAATAATTCATACTAACAACATTGCAATCATGCTCATCATTCAAAAATTTAGTGCCAAACATTTTATAGACTTCTTCTTCTAACACTCGAGCACAATTTTCCTTTCCATCATTTTCACGGAAGACATTAAAAAGATGAAGCATATAAGGCAACCTCAATTCCATTTTTTGCTAGTTTTCTTTTATAAACTAAACTAGTGATAAAACAAGAAACTAAAAGATTCAATTGCAAGATCTAAAGATATACCTTCAAGCACTCACCTCCCCGGCAACGGCGCCAGAAAAGAGCTTGATGTCTACTATGCAACCTTCTTCTTGTAGAGCTCCAAGTGTAGAGTTTTGTAGGACAGTAGCAAATTTCCCTCAAGTGGATGACCTAAGGTTTATCAATCCGTGGGAGGCGTAGGATGAAGATGGTCTCTCTCAAACAACCCTACAACCAAATAACAAAGAGTCTCTTGTGTCCCCAACACACCCAATACAGTGGTATATTGTTATTGTATAGGTGCACTGGTTCGGCGAAGAGATGGTGATACAGGTGTAATATGGATAGTAGATATAGGTTTTTGTAATTTGAAAATATAAAAACAGCAAGGTAGCAAGTGGTGAAAGTGAGCGAAAACAGTATTGCAATGCTTTGAAACAAGGCCTAGGGTTCATACTTTCACTAGTGCAAGTTCTCTCAACAATGATAACATAATTAGATAATATGGCAATCCCTCAACATGCAACGAAGAATCACTCCAAAGTTCCTATCGCGGAGAACATAAGATGAAATTGCTCATAGGGTACGAAACCACCTCAAAGTTATTATTTCCGATCAATCCATTGGGCTATTCCTATAAGTGTCACAAACAACCCTAGAGTTCATAGTAAAATAACACCATATGACACACATCAATCAATCCTAATATCACCTAGATACTCCAATGTCACCACAAGTATCTGTGGGTCAATTATACGATGTGCATAAAAAAACTTCAGATTCATAATATTCAATCCAACACAAAGAACTTCATGAGCATCCCGAGATTTCTACCGGAGAAAGGAATATGAAAACGTGCATCAACCCCTATGCATAGATTACCCCAATGTCACCACGGGAATCCGCAAGTTGATAACCAAAACATACATCAAGTGGATCAACAGAACATCCCATTCTCACCATGAATATCCCATCGCAAGACATACAACAAGTGCTCTCACATCCAAAGATTCAATCCGACATAATAAAACCTCAAATAGAAAGACTCAATTCATCACAAGGTAGAGAGGGAGAAACACCATATGATCCAACTATAGTAGCAAAGCTCGCGGTACATCAAGATCGTGCCATATCAAGAACACAAGAGAGAGAGAGAGAGAGAGAGAGAGAGAGAGATCAAACACATAGCTACTGGTATATACCCTCAGCCCCGAGGGTGAACTACTCCCTCCTCGTCATGGAGAGCGCCGAGATGATGAAGATGGCCACCGATGATGGTTTCCCCCTCCGACAGGGTGCCGGAATGGGCTCCCGATTGGTTTTTCGTGGCTACAGAGGCTTGAGACGGTGGAACTCCCGATCTAGGTTTCTTTTCAGGGGTTTCTGTATTATACGAATTTTTGGCGTCAGGAAAAAGTCAGGGGTGGTCCATGAGGCGACGACAAGGCAGGGGGCGCGCCCTAGGGGGTGGGTGTGCCCTCCACCCTTGTGAATGCCCCATGGTACCTATGGCCCAACTCTTTTGCTTCGGGGGCTTCTTCTGGTCCATAAAATATCACCGTAAAGTTTCAGCTCGTTTGGACTCTGTTTTGTATTCCTTTTCTGTAAAACTCATAAACAAGAAAAAAACAAAAATTAGCACTGGGCTCTAGGTTAATAGGTAAGTCCAAAAATAATATAAAATAGCATATTAATGCATATAAAACATCCAAGATTTATAATATAATAGCATGGAACAATCAAAAATTATAGATACGTTGGAGACATATCAGCCCGTTTTTGTGCCGGGGAGGATAGCTGGTTGGCTCGTAGAAGTACCATCCCGGAAGCCCCCGACACCTCTGAGTTCCGGGACGGGAATGGAAAGCCATGGTGTAACATTGACAAGCGTCGCCACAATGATGGCAAAAACGACGAGACGATAGTAAATGCCGGATTCCGTAACCCGAAGCCTGGGTCACGGGAAAAGCCTTTTAAAGGCAATCGGGATGGACCAACTAAACTGGATGCAATCTTGGACAGGCCCTGCAGATTCATGGCACCGCCTAAAAACACGCTAACCACAACAACCATAATTGTTGGGTGATAAAGCAAGCCGACAAGCTTACAGCCAAAGACTCAAGCAAAAGCCCACAAAGCAAGGATGATGATGAGCCCCGCAGGCCGAATAGTGGAGGCCAAAAATCCTTCCCTTCTATGGTTAAGACGGTGAATATTATATATGCCACCCATATACCAAGGAAGGAGAGGAAGCGCGTGCTGTGGATGTGTACTCCTTCGAGCCCGTAGTGCCGAAGTTCAAACCTTGGTCGGCTTGCCCGATCACCTTTGACTGCAGGGACCATCCGACTAGTATCCATCATGGAGGATCGGTAGCCCTAGTACTTGACCCCATTATCTATGGGTACCACCTCACGAGAGTCCCAATGGATGGAGGCAGTATCCTTAATCTGATTTATGCACACATAGTGAGGAAAATGGGGATCGACCCGTCAAAGATCAAACCCAACAGCACCACCTTCAAGGGGGTTATTCCGGGCGTAGAGGCCCGTTTCTCGGGCACGGTAACGCTGGAAGTGGTATTCACCTCACCGGACAACTTCCGATCCAAAGACCTGATCTTCAATATCACCCCATTCCGCAGTGGCTATCACACCCTCCTTGGCCGGTCCTGCGGGCATCATAACGATAAACGACAAGATGGAGCGCTCGCTCCAGACCGAGGAACACACTACGGCCCTAGCAGGCGAAGACCAGTCCGTCACCAGTAGGCCAAGGTATTAGCCCGTCGTAAAGGCAAAAGATACGCTTAAACGGGCTCGAGCCCGATCCCTGTCATGGGAACCCGCCTGCGTTCGCCGCAAATAGGGATATGCTCCCCACGGTACGCCCGCCTTCCCCATGCGTTACGTGCCTCATCAGCACAACTTCGTGCTCAAGATACCATGGGAGCTTATAACACCATGTGTTCGGCTCAACTGAACTATGGCATCACCACGTCCTTGGACAACAACGTGCAGGACTTCGGACTCGCTCAGCATCAAGCTATAATGGCAGGACTACATCCCAAGGTCCCTATTAATGGCGGTCTAAATAGATGTCCAATTCACTCACCTTCACCTCACGGAAGGAAAGGCACAGACGTCCAGCAGGGAACAGTTGAGGCTTCGACCCACCCATCAAGGCCCTGTGTAAACCTTCCTCTGTAAAATTTTCTTTTCTCCATTATTATAAACACCTCAGTAGTTCGAATTGTATGGATAGACATCCAGAGCTTATGGTAAATAGAAACATCTTTTACGGTGTTCGGACATCCACATTATTAGGCCCTCTTTCTTTCCTTTCCTTTTTCCCGCTCTTTGAACAGCTGGGTATGCACATCTCGTGTAATAAATTGGTTACTTAACCAAAGACATGATTTTCCGTCAGCTCTACAAATTAAGTCCGGCACCACCTCGCGTCGTGTGTTCGGCATCTCGTATATTGCATTATATGCATCAGTTCTGAACTATGTCTTGGGTCAATAGTTAGGTTACCCGGCTCCTGTGCTTGCTCCCTTGCGTTCCGCATGTTCGGCTAAGAGGGTAAAGGGAGAACCTGTGCAATTGTGCTTATGGCTAGTCCAGTCAAGCACCTCAGGGGAGAAAGCCGAAAACTGACTGTCATACTAAGCGAGAATTGGTCAGCGATCTGACGACAAGTGTTAAACTAAGAAATCATTGGAGATTTACCCATGTCATACGCAGGGTCCGTCCTAGCATGAACCATGTGATTACAAAGGCAAGCCTCGGCTCCCACGTATACCACAAAAACCCGAGGGCTAGTCACTAGCCCCCGCCTTCAAGCTCCTATGGCTTAGTGAAAGTGTCGGCGTCCTGGGAACGGGGGTCCACAGACTTTCCTGCCTGCGGCCCACGACGTGGCTCCACCAGCGGCCCCGTACGGCCCATCTTCACCAACAAACAATCAAGACCCTCACGAGGGGACAAGCATCGTGAGGCGGACGACACAAGACCTCCTTGGGAGTGGCCTCACAAGGCTGGCTCGCAAGGGGCGGAGAGATCAAGGCAAGGGACACCTCGCGAGGTTCCAGTGACGCAAGCCGTGACTACTGGAGCCAGGCTGGCACCAGCGCGCAGTGTCCTCGCTTCCTCTTTGGTGCTAAAGGGGAAAGCGCAGGTGAGGAGTCCCAAGGCATCAGGCAAAGGTTTTCATATTGGTGCAACGAGACCAAGACCAGCAGGACGGCAGGACGAAGGTCACCGTGGAGCCCAAGACGGCGTCACCACTAGAGCCTTTGGCAGGCGAAGACCACCTTTAGTCAGGATAGCTTGTACTAGTTGTCCCCCTTCAAACTGGCCGTTGTGGCATCCCTTCCCACTCAATATTTGGGGAGAGGACCAGGCCCCTATAAATAGGACTAGCCACCACAGTAGGAGAGAACGGATTGAGATCTCCCTCACCCACACAAGTCCGCCAAGCACAAGAACACCTCACCTCAGGAGGCTGTTCTTCCCTTGTACTGTTCATCCTCAGCCCAAGAGGCAATCCACTACACCACATTGGAGTAGGGTATTACACCACAGCGGTGGCCCGAACCAGTATAAATCTCGTGTCTCTTGTGTTGCGGGTTCATTGAGCTAGGCTTTGAGATCACGGTGAGGATGAGGGTGTGATTAGGTAGGGAGAGATCTTCGTGCGCACCCCCGGGTTCGAACCTCAAGGGTTTTGCCGGAACCCGAAATCCGACATAAAGCAATAAAGTCGTATAGTCTGATTGCCTAGTCTCTCTCCCTCACTACCGCCTTCAGCCACCGAGACGTCGGCTAAGGGTAAGTGTGCGGAGATGAAACACCCCTCGCAACATTCACTTGGGGGCTGACGCCGGTGACTGGTAACTTTCAGATTAATAATGGCCGCACAAGAGTCAAAATTAATACACCATAACATCCAAGAGAACTGCATTATAAAGCACAAGGGTTCGATCTACAACTTAACACATTTTCACTCAATGATTACATCCTTGGGACATTGGCCCTCTATCGCCCGCGCACCACCCATGCCCTGTGCAAAATACAATCCAGGTCGACGGTGCTCCTTGCGAACTGGCGGAGGACTGGTGGCCATGTCCATCGGCTTGATCTTCGGCCAACGTACCATGGTCTTTGCGAAGGCCAACCTCGCCCCTTCAAGGCATGCGGAACGCTTCACAGTGTCAATCCACGGCGATGCGTCATGCAGCCTCTGCACTAAGCCAAAATAGCTGTACAGAATAGGCTCTATGGGACACAGTCGGACACAAAGATCCTTCAAGGCTGGCTCGGCCATCCAGTGCAGCTCCATCGGCTGCTTCATCTTGTTACTGAGGAGCGGAGGGCATTCAGAAGCCTAGAACTATGACCAGAAAAGCCGCCGTTCAGAGCCGTCCTCCCGCGTTGCGTAGTGCTCCACCACAGTGGCCACACTCTTCGGAAGCTCGGCGAAAACGTCTGTAGAGCACCAGACCCGCGTCAGCAAGGCGAACCTGTAGCCGACGAAAACTCTTTGTAGTAAGTACTTCTTACCATCTGCGATTTGCCCCACTTGGCGGAGATCCTATCGGACACCCCGCACCTCCGTCCTGGCCTCCTGGAGCTCTTTGTCCGCTTTGGACAACTTGGAGGACTGATCTTCTTGCTTTTGCTCAAGGGCCTCACACTTCATGATGGCATCCTTGAGCTCTAGCTGCACTTCGGGCACTTGAGCCTCAAGCTTCTCACCGACAGCCTTTGCCATCTCTAGTTCGGCCACCGCCTTTTCGAAAGCCGCCTTCTTCTTAGCCGCCTCGGCCTCATCTTTCTTAAGCGCCACCTTGAGGCTCTCAGCCTCCGTGGCAGCAGCTGTAGTCACGAAATAATAGAGGCTCAGTATACAATCTGGAACGTCAGTATTTGGCTATATTAGCTATATATTTCAACACGAGCTTACCGTGTGCCTCATCAAGCCGCTTGTTGACAAGGTCAAGCTCTTCATCGGAGCATTTTAGCTTCCGATCCATCTCCTCATGGGCAGCGGCATTAGCAGCCGCGGCCAAGGATGATGCCTGCGATGTCAAGTCAATCACCAAAACTTATAAGCTGGCCTACGGGTATTTGACCACCTGTAAGGTTTTTGCGATCCTTACAGAGTCTCGGGGGCTGGCATATATATGTTTGGCCTACTCAAGCTCCGGCTAACAAGGGAAAAACCATCCTTATGTGAAAGGAGCATTACTTGACTCACCCCAAAGCATGTTAGAAGGCCTTGGACGATGTCATTTTAGTCCGGATTGGACCAACCGAACACCCTGTAGAACCGCACCCAAATGGGTGCGGTGCCCGTCAATAATGACGGAGTTGTTCACCGGCTCCTCCCGTGTGCCCGGCCAGCCCGTCACTGCCTGGCGGCTAGTGACTGGCGCAAGTGACGGGACCTCAACCCCATCCCCATGGGAGGGTGGGATCGACACCTATGAAGGCCTTAGAGGATCAGGTGCGGCCGGTTGGGTGGGCCTGGACGGACCGGATCCTCACCCCGCATTAGCCAAGAGGGACACATCCTCCTGGTCTTCGATGAACGAGGCATTAGCCTCGGCCATGGTGGCATCACCCTCCTCCCCCATGTTCGAGGCCCTTCGAGAAAGGACTTCCCTGACCTCTTCGTGGATCTGGGGAGGTGCAGAGCGCGACGCGGACCCGTTGTCTGCTAATTCGATGGGTGGAGATGTCCCCTCCGAGGTCTGCTCAACGGGGTAACCCCGCAGTGGGCTGTGATATCACACCAATCAGTTTTCGTCGGTAAGGGATTAGCAAAAATAAAATAGGGAGTGTCGAAGTTCCTTCCTTGTGGCAGGGGGCTTGACCATGCGGTCCTTCTCCGGGACCTCTTCGGATGTTGTGGACTCCTCATCGGAGTTCGAGCTATCAGGCAGGACCACTTTGGGCCTGCACTACCTCTTCGGGGCCCGATGGGGTTGTTCCTCCTCGACGTCTTTGGCCGCCGCCCTCTTCTTGGCATGAGAGGAGGTGCTTTCCTCCTCGTCTTCGTCCTCCTCCCCGTCTTGGGCAGACGGGGCCGCTACATCACCGGCCTTGGTGGTCGGACGTTCCCTCAAGTGGAGACCTCCCCGGGCCTCCAGCGGCCCCTTTTCTTCTTCTCCTTCTTTTCTAGCGCCCTGTACGATGCCTCGACCAGTAGCTCCCCCAGCTGAGCTGATTGTGGCTCTTCGGGCAGTGGAGCCGAAAGGATGATCTTCTTGGCCTTCTCAAGCCAGCCTTGTTAAAGCAACAAAGCAGGGCTTAGACCAAACTTTGGACAGTATGAACACCCGAATACACGACGAGCAAAGAGTTAATTACCTTCCTTGGAGGGTTTGCGGCATCAAGTCCGATGTCTTCTTTTTGGCTGGCCACTCCTTCTGAGGCTTGCACAACATACTCCACACCTTGTCGGGGGTGGTGCCGATGAGGTGTTGCACAGTGGACGGGTCTTCGGGTTTATAAGCCCACATCGGACTCGCCCTTTGCCGGCAAGGTAGGAGACGACGCGGAGCATTATTTGAACTATGTTGGTCAGTTTGGCCCCGGTCTCCATCACGTTAGACACGTGCTTCTGCAGCGCCTTCACCTCGTCAGCAGATCCTCAATCGAGACCTTTCTTGGTCCACGAGGTCAGCCTCGCCGGGGGCCCAGATCTAAACTCGGGGGTTGCCGTCTAGGCCGTCTCCCTTGATTTGGTTATGTTCGATGGCGAGCACGAGGAGGGCACCCTCTCCGGCTCTTCCCAGGGGAAAGAGCCCATCTGCTCTTCCAAGGGTAAAGAGCCCGTCTGCGACATCAGGGAGGGAACCCTACAGTCGTACTCTTCCAAGGGGAAGGATCCCATCTGCGACAACATGGAGCGCATCCAGGGTCCGTGCTCTTCCCACGGGAATGAGCCCATCTGTGACAAGTGAGGAAACCCATGATTTGTTTTTCCGTGCCTCTTCACAGGGGGAAACCCATTATTTGTTTTGTCGAGTCCCTTTTGTAGTGTACTGAGAATATGTCCAGTTTTAATTGCTATATCTGGTTGTTTGCAGTATGCCTTGTTTATTTCAGTTGTTCACAATGTGATGCTCTATATTTGCAATTATTTACTGTGCAATACATTTCATCAACCCAGTTTTAAACATACCGATAGGACTGCATATATTTGCTTGTTGTTAAGCCTGTTATAGCTAGCATATGCCTCTACTAATTTTTTTTGATTGTTCGGTTGTTTGTAGGTAGCATATGTCCAATTTCAAATGCTATCTTTGGTTGTTCGTAGTTTTCCTTGTTTATTCCAATTATTCACAATGTGATATTCTATGTGCAAGTATGAACTGTGTAGTTCAATTTCATTAGTACCAGTTTCAACAATACCACTATGAATACATTTGGTTGCTGCATCTTGTAGTTAACACGCATTTCCATTTTATTTAACAATAACCAGTGTACTTAGACCGGCACAAGACCAGTTTGAATGACTATGTTTGCTTGTTGTTAAATGTTAGGCCTGTTGCAGTTAACACACCTTTCCACTTGTTTTGCTTTACTAGCATGCTTAAACCTGCACACTGAAGCTATCTTTTGGCGATTATTTTGTCTGACATGGATAATTTTTGTTGATGTTTAGCCTGTTGTGCTTAACATGCTTCTCGATGTACCTACACAGGACAATTTTGGGAACGACTGCTGTTTTCCATCGAGGTTAGTTTCATCCCATGGCTTATATACGCTCACTATTAAGGATATCGGTAGCTGGTACCATATAGGCCGGGGGCTGATATGGGACTAATCAGTGAATCGGACTTTTAACTGAATATATCTGCAACCCATTTATCATTAGGTTAACTAGGGCCATATGTAATATATCTGAGGCTACATAGCAACATGTACTATACTTAATGTCTAAATATACAATCCTAGGCTACGTAGCAACAAGGAAGAGTGTTACATTAATGTTCTGATGATGTCTAGATATACGTAGAAGAGCAGCAGCAACAACAAGAACAACACAACCCTGTTTGGATACTCAACTTAGCTAGAGGTTAGAGTTAGTTTCTAGCTCATGACTAACCCTGAACGAACTCCATCCAAAGAGTTGTTTGGATGGCATGGTTAGATTGACAGTACACTAGGAGAACTAGCTCCAATTAGCACCTCTTGGGTTGGATAGTTTTTTTGGGTGGATTATAGATGCAAGTAGCTCAAACTAGCCCTCATGTTTATATAAACTTTAGGGCTATTTGAGCTCGAACTAGCTCAAACTAACTGTAACCCATGGATACAATAGCAGTTAATCAGCCGATAATTTATAAGAATGCAATAAACTCCTTGCGACCCATAATATAATATGTTAATTCATCTAATATGTGAGTATATTGGATGTTATAAGATATTATAAAAGAGTGTTGTGCTACATCATTGTGCAATTGTTGTTTAGCTTCTAATATTAACTTGGTGCTTTTAGGTACATATGTCATTGGTAAAGATCTACGGTTCGACCCTTTCTGCATATGGGGAAATGAGATATCGATGAACCAACATCAAGGGAGGAAGCTGCTAAAGATTGTTAATAAAACGGGTCAAAAGATGGCAATTAAACTATTTGATTACACTTTATCCAATACAACAGCGAACTGCAGGATGGTAAGTAAGAACTCAGCAGCCTTCCTTTTACTGCCCATAATGAGTTGTGTTAGATGACAATGTCTGAATCTTTTTCCTTTGCAGTGGTTCCCGAAGCAGTTTACTCAAGATTACCTCTCAAACTACATGATTCGTGGAAATGCAAAGGTTAAAGTATTTCTACCAGAACACGATGCTTATCTAGATGTTTTCATGAAGATCGTGAAGGATGGGCGATCGGCCATCACAAGGGGTTGGACTAGAGTCGTATGCGTTTTCTTCGCATGGAGGAGGGCACAATATGGGCATTCCGCTTCACCTTGTTCAGCAACCAGAATGTATTTCGCCTCTTTCTTTACCGTCTTTAATAGTACAAGTATACAACTGTGATTCATCATTCTTTGTTTGGTTCTTATGTAATTGTTTATATGTACCTATGAATCGAATAATGCATTGGTTGTTTGAACCTGATGGATATGAATAAAGCTATAGCATACATTCAAATTAAAATCTGGTACAATTTGACATAGAAGCAATTAATTTACGATGAAATTACGCTCTCCGGGTCGTTACGGCACACACGGTTGGTAAAACACAAACGTTTGCGATATACACCATAATCTGAGACGGTTCACAGAGAGGAAACATGTGCAAGCATGCACACAGTTGTCATTTGCAAAGCGTGTGCGATGTCAGACAATATCAAAAACAGTGCGGGCAAACTAAACGTTTGTGATAGTTGCCTTATCGTATACAATTCGCAGCCATGAACTGTTTCTGATGAAGTATGCATCGTAAACGTGGCACCACAGAATAGCGTGTGCGATAGTTGTCGTGTAAGACGATGTTACGATGGTCCTACGTTTCGTAATCCTATCCGACACTCGTACGATGATTAGCTAATCTTCTTAATTAGTTATCGCATACGGTTTGGGACAAGCGAATGTGTGTGATTGTATGCTTATCGCGCATCGTAAACGTAGCACCACAGAATACCGACTACAATGGCAATGCGAGCACAAATGAGTAGGAGTACTATATATGCATGTTGGCTCCCTATCCCCTACGGTTTCTGGGTCGTGTGGGAAGGACCCCCCTATCGCCCACACTCACTTGGTGACGGTTCCAAATGTCGCCGCGGAAAGGGGTTAAAAACCGTTTGTATAGCACCGACGCGTACCAGTGCCCCTCCCCAATCTGGGATTAAGAAGCGATGTCAGGGGTAGACGCCCTCTGGCCCCTTGACCATGGAGATGATTGGGTCGAATCGGAGGCGGATAATTCATGGATTCCATCTAGGTAAGCATCGTTTCCCCTCGAATTTACGAGGAATCTCGTCAATTAGGCAGTATTTGACCACCACTCACTTGAATAGTACCAATTTGGGTTGCTTAATTTTCACCATTTATTTCGATCAAATAGGATTTATCTTCATTGGTGCGCGTCGGTTCTAAACAAATGGTTTTTAACCCCTTTCCGCGACGGCATTTGGAACCGTCGCCAAGTGAGTGTGTGCGATAAGGTGTCCTTCCCACATGACCCAGAAATCGTCGAGGATAGGCACTCCTGGGACCCAAGCTGGGGCTGTGTGCGATCGGGCGAGGCATCGAAACCCAATCATTTCCGTAGGTATGTACATCCCACACGGTAATCCGAGAGAATCATTTTCGTAGGTATGTACATCCCACACGGTAATCCGAGAAAATCATTTCCATAGGTATGTACATCCCACACGGTAATCCGAGAAAAATCATTTCTGTAGGTATGTACATCCCACACGGTAATCCGAGAAAATCATTTCCATAGGTATGTACATCCCACACCGTGAATCCTAGAAAAACATTTCGGTTCGTATGTATATCATACACAGTCAATCCAAGGAATACGTTTCCATTCTTATGTACATACCACACAGTCAATCCAGGGAAAACGTTTACGTTCAGACATAAATCCCACACAGTTTTATGTGTAGGCTTGTGTGTGAAAGGTGTAACTATCACACACGGTCTTCCTTGGTTAACTGTTTACTTTTATCAACTATATCACACATGATTTGATGAAGAAAACTGTGTGGCATTGGGCTATCCATCGCAAGCGCTTTTACTGCTAGAACCGTTTGCAAAGGTCCATGACACATTTAGCAAGTTTATTAGTTTACAATTAATAATTCCACTATTACACAAATTCACATTTCATATCGAACAGCCGTTTGCAAATTTCATATCAGGCACATAAATATATTATAACATCACAGTACGGTAGCTACATCAAAACAACACAGTACAACATATAGCTAGTTCAACTTCATAAGAACAATATATTCAAATTCCCTAATCAGATCATCCAGGCTCGTCTTATCCACCTCTGCTTTCAGTTCAGTAAGAACCCGTTTTGCACGGGGCAATTGGGAAAGTGCCTCCTCCTTCGCCAACACCATCTTAGCAAAGTCTGATATAAAAAAAATCTAAGCTCATTCTCCACCTTCAACTTTTTATCCCGCATCTGGAAATATGCTTCAGCGTTGACAAGACTTTCTCCAAGCCTACATGTGTTCACTTCCTCATACATGCTCCAGAGCTTCGTTAGGCACATCTTCAAAGACTGTGGCCACTCTTGATCAACCCACTCCAAGTAAGAACACTTCCGTTCATCCTATAATATTTAAAACTAGATCATTAACCATTGTAGGGGAAATGGGTTTATAGAAACATAGAAAATCACCAATGCTTATTTTGAAAAACTGAAGAAACATGTAAATTATGACATATCTTCTCAAAAAGATCAATGTGCAAATGAAATAATTGGTACTGAGACAACAACCAAATTCTGGAACATCAGAAGCTATAATTAACTACAACGACGCTACAAGTTCTTACTCATGTACAACAAATAACAAAATTGAACATTTTATGAGGAAGGTAAGTATAACTGCAACAGCATAGCGACAGTGCTTGGATGACAGCAAATTGATACTAACAAGTGTGTACATGCACAAATTTAGTAACATAAAACTAAGAGCACTAAGGCCATCCACTATGCATGCCAAAACTGGTGTAAAGACAATTGTAGCTACATCTCGCACCGGTGCCCTAAACTGGCGAGCCGATGCAGCGGAAAAAAAATCAGGGACCCGGACCCCGGAGCACGTAGTTGCTCCGATGCCCAGTTCCTTCGTGCCATAAAGATTTAGTATTTTACTGCTTGGCTGCTCGGATGTGTGGACAAAAGTTGGATGCACAAACTGCTAAAGCGGTGCCAAATAATTTTCTAATGGCACCGCTGATGACATGGCAACAATTTAAGATACTAGGTACAAACTGTGACACTGTCTTAGGATGCGTTTGGTTGAAGGTGTGGTATGAATTGGTTGGGACCGTGACAGTGTCTGAATCACATCTAACAAATGATTTGTAACAACAGAAGAGGGTCTAACCTTCTCTGCACATGCCAGAAACTTCCTCCCGGTGTCCACAGAATCAAACGCAAGTAGCTTCATGCATGGAGATTGATGGTCACAACGAGCAGATAGATCTTCAGCCACCCCGCTCTTTCGTTGCCACTGATGGTCTTAGGGAGCTACAAGAGGAAGAAACGACTCAAATCGACGTCCGGGTAAAAATCCTTCATATTCCAAGTCATAGCCTGAGAGAGAGAGAGAGAAGAGAGGCATACCCGGGTGATGAAGGAGTAGTCGCCGGAGGAGGAACCGCTGGAGATATCTTTGAAGAAGACCATGGCGACCCCGGCGGTAGGATGCGAGACGACGAGAGCGAGGAAGCGGCTATAGCTTAGCAAGGAAGGAAGGAGGAAACAGGGGAAATGTGACTTGTGGTCGGGGAGAAAAGGGGGTGGGGAAGGGGGACGGGGTAGATATTTTGGCGGTAGGCCAAAATTTTGGAAATGTGGAGGGAAACTTTGCGCGCGATGCCGCCGGACCATTCACTTTGAACGATTGTGTGCATCGCAAACGATTCTTATGCTTTACGCGCATAGGATGAGTTTGATAATTCAAATTTTGGTGGAAATTTCCCGGGTACGTCATTGCATAATTTAACATCGCTTGATAATTTGGGCACACAAAAAAGCGTATAACAAACAAACCACACTTACTGAATCGAGCAATTTTATTAATTACACAGAGCCAGTTGACCTAAACATTTCTCTAACAAAAGACCAGCATTAAAAACAAAGCCTAAGTACGCATAATTAAAAATCCGCCGCCGCACCGGCCTATGCATTGCGGGTGTGAGATGAGACGTCGATGACTTGTCCTGGCGACATGTCGCCGTTGGTGGATTCGGTGTCCCCCCTGCTGAAGGCGACCGCGTCCTCGTCCTCGTCCTCATCCTTGTCCTCGTCCTCGGCGCCACCCTCAAGGTTGTAGTACTCGTAGTAGTGGCTGCGCCAGAGCTTGCATTGGTACTCCACCGCCGATTCCTCGACGGACAAACTCTTCTCTACCTCGACCTCAGCCACGCGCAACTCCTCCTCCCGGTGCTCCTCGATCTCGTCCGCCTCCTGCATCTCCAGCTCCCACTCGGTGACCTCATGAGGAAGCACGTGCTCCATGGCCACCGCCGTCTTTTTAGACGTGGGTTGCATGCTGGAGTCCGAGGTGGCCTAGAATATCTTAGCGTGTGCATCCTTGATCTTGGCGTGGATGGCCTCGACCCGGGCGAGGGCGACATCAGCGGCACGGACGGCAGCTCAAGCGCTCTCAGTGTTTGCAGCCGCCGTCGCAGCAGCAGCTGCAGCTGTCCCGGCTGCCGCAGCTGTCCTATCGGCTGCCGCAGTCGCCCTCTCGGCGGAAGCGGCCGTGCTCAATGCAGATGGGGCGACACTCTCGGCGTAGGCGGCCGTGCTCTCGGCGCAGGCGGCAGCTCTTGAGGGGGACGCGGCCATCGTACGGGCCTTCACGAAACGTTTCCATGGCGTCATCTTTGTAAGAAGAGGGTGCGGGAATGGGGATCGAGATTCGTGGATTCGGGGGTTGCCAGCGCTAGAGCAGACAATCCGACGAAGCTTAAGGAGGGAGACTTAAATAGACCCAGATATTTTCATCGCAAATGGTTCCTAAAAAACAACTTTGTGTGATGTTGTAGATATTTTTTATTAGCTGTGAAAGATGAATTTGGAATAAAGTGCCAACGGATGGTTTTTTAAATGAACAAGAAATTTTGTAGTACTAATACAACTATCATGTCAAATTTTGGAAAATTTCAGGGGTCATTTGACCTTCTAAGACATTTAAGTGATTCTCTAGCCATTTAATGACCGTAATTCAAATTTGAACTACATGTACATGCAACAACTAACCATAACGGTTTGAAAACTCATATTTAGTGTACTTGTGTGCGATTTAATTCCATGTGAAGTAAATTGGAAGGAATTTTCAAACATATATTGTCTAACAGCTATGACACAATTAAGCATGGAGTGACATGGCATTTTAATTCAAAAAAATAGAAAATGATCAGAAACACATGAAACCTTGGTTGATGTAATGTCATGCCACCAAGATGAAGTGGTAAAGATATTGGCATGTTTGACGAAAGTTTTGAGACACACCCCTTAGAAACCGGAGCAACTCACTAGAAGGCTCGTGGTTCCGAGAGGGAACAATGCATGTTTGATGACGAATGGGAGATAGCTTCCTCTTACGGCCTTAAATTTTTTTCCTACGTCTAATGTGCACTACTACAACTGTAATGTGAAATTTTTGGAAATTCTAGGGGTCAATTGACCTTTTAAAGACATTTAAGTGATTTTCTAGCCATTTAATGACCGTAATTCAAATTTGAACTACATCTACATGAAACGCGTAACCACAACGGTTTGAAAAATCATATTTGTGTACTTGTGTGCGAGTTAATTCCATGTGCAGTAAACTAGAAGGAATTTTCAAACATATTTGTATCACGACATGGACACATATGCATGATTACGTATGCATGGAGTGGCATGGCATTTTAATTCCAAAAAAAATAGAAACACATGAAACCTTGGTTGATGTAATGTCATGCCACCAAGATGATGTGGTAAAGAAATTGGCATGTTTGATGAAAGTTTGGACATACACCCCTCACAAATCGGAGCAACTCGCTAGAAGGTTCGTGGGTCCGAGAGGGAATAAGGCATGTTTGATGACGAACGGGAGATAGCTTCCTCTTACGGCCTTCAAATTTTTTCTACGTCTAACATGCACTACTACAACTGTAATGTGAAATTTTGGAAAATTCTAGGGGTCATTTGACCTTTTATAGATATTTAAGTGATTTTCTAACCATTTAATGACCGTAATTCAAATTTGAACTACATCTACATGCAACGCCTAACCAAAACGGTTTGAAAAATCATATATGTGTATTTGTGTGCGAGTTAATTCCATGTGTAGTAAATTAGAAGGAATTTTCAAATATATTGGTCTCACGACATGGACACATGCATACGTATGCATGGAGTGACGTGGCATTTTAATTAAAAAATAGAAAAATGATAAGGAAGACATGAAACCTTGGTTGATGTAATGTATGCATGGAGTGACGTGGCATTCTAATTAAAAAATAGAAAAATGATAAGGAAGACATGAAACCTTGGTTGATGTAATGTCATGCTACCAAGATGATGTGGTAAAGAAATTGGCAGGTTTGCCGAAAGTTTGGACACACACCCCTCACAAACCGGAGCAACTCGCTAGAAGTTTCGTGGTTCCGAGAGGGAACAATGCATGTTTGATAACGAACGGGAGATAGCTTCCTCTTACGGCCTTCAAATTTTTTCTACGTCTAATGTGCACTACTACAACTGTAATGTAAAATTTTGGAAAATTCTAGGGGTCATTTGACCTTTCAAAGACATTTAAGTGATTTTCTAACCATTTAATGACCGTAATTCAAATTTGAACTACATCTACATGCAACGCCTAACCATAACGGTTTGAAAAATAATATTTTTGTGTACCATGTTCTCTTCGATGTTCTTGGAGTTATATCCGATGTAATGTTCTTTTGCGGTGTGTTTGTCGAGATACGATGAATTGTGGATTTATGATCAGATTATCTATGAATATTATTTGAGTCTTCTCTGAACTCTTTTATGCATGATCAAATATCTTTGTATTTCTCTTCGAATTATCGGTTTGGTTTGGCCAACTAGATTGGTTTTTCTTGCAATGGGAGAGGTGCTTAGTTTTTGGTTCAATCTTCGAGTGTCCTCACCCAGTGACATAGTAGGGGTAGCGAGGCACGTATTGTGTTGTTGCCATCAAGGGTAAAAACATGGGGTTTTCATCATATTGCTTGAGTTTATCCCTCTACATCATGTCATCTTACTTAAGGCGTTACTCCGTTCTTATGAACTTAATACTCTAGAATCATGCTGGATAGCGGTCGATGTGTGGAGTAATTGTAGTAGATGCAGGCAGGAGTCAGTCTACTTGACACGGACCTGATGCCTATATTCATGATCATTGCCTTGGATATCGTCATAACTTTGCACTTTTCTATCAATTGCTCGACAGTAATTTGTTTACCCACCGTATGTTTTCTTTCAAGAGAGAAGCCTCTAGTGAAACCTATGGCCCCGAATCTATTTTCCCTCATATATTTTCAGATCTATAAACAAAAAACCTAAAAATATCTTGCTGTAGTTTATTTAGATTTATTTCAGTTTGCCTTTTCATTTATCTTTTATACCTATCTCCGTTAGATCTCACTCTTGTTTGAGACCGTGAAGAGATCGACAATCCCCTTTTCGCGTTGAGTGCAAGTGTTTGTTACTTTGTGCAGGTGCATAGATGTGGCGCCCCCGATTCAATCATACACTAATCATAAACGCGAATGTGTACAATCAAGATCAGGGACTCACAGGAAGATATCACAACACAACTCTAGACACAAATAAAATAATACAAGCTTTATATTACAAGCCAGGGGCCTCGAGGGCTCGAATACATAAGCTCGAATACACAAGAGTCAACGGAAGCAACAATATCTGAGTACATACATAAGTTAGACAAGTTTTCCTCAAGAAGGCCAACACAAAAGCATCTATGATCGAAAAGGCAAGGCCTCCTGCCTGGGAGCCTCATAACTACTCCTGATCGTCGGCGGCCTCCACGTAGTAGTAGGCATCAACGGTGGCATCTGGCTCCTCGGCTCCGACATCTGGTTGAATCAACCGGAAAGAAGAAGAAAGGGGGGAAAGGGGGAGCAAAGCAACCGTGAGTACTCATCCAAAGTACTCGCAAGCAAGGATCTACACTACATATGCATCGGTATCAATGAAATGGGTTGTATCTGTGGACTGAACTGCAGAACGCCAGAAGAGAAGGGGGAAAGCCTAGCCTATCAAAGACTAGCATCTTCAAGCGTCTTGCATCATCAGAAGAGATAAGAGTAGCATAAAGTAAAGTAGTAGTTGTGTTATCAACCTCGGCCAGAGATCCTTTCTCGACTCCCTGCGAGAAAGCAATCCCAGAGCCATACTATCCAGTTATCACCTCAAATATCCAGTTCTAGTTGTATCGATCGGGATACAACTCCAAGTGTCCGTTACTATAGGACAGGCTATCGATAGATGTTTTCTTCCCTGCAGGGGTGCACCAACTTACCCACCACACTCGATTAACTCCGGCCGGACACACTTTCCTGGGTCATGCCCGGCCTCGGCCAAACAATAAGCCGCAACCTGACCTAGCCTCAATAGAGAGGTCAGCACGCCGGACTAAACCTATGCCCCCAGGAGTCATGGGCCATCGCCCCGGGATCTCCTGCACGTTGCGAACGCGGCTGGTGAGCAGACCTAGCCACCTCCTTAAAAAAGGAAGGTGCTTACGCAGTCCAACCCGGCGCGCGCCGCTCAGTCGCTGACGTCTATTAAGCTTCGGCTGATGCATACGATGCAGAATGCCCATACTATGCCCACGTGATGGTTAGTGCTATCAGGCCAGAGGCCCCTCGGATCAAATATCCAAATCGTAGTGGATTAGGAATGCGCGGTAACAAGCAGAGACTCACGAAAGATGTGACCCCATTGCCCCGTCTCGAGGACTTGCGGCAAGGGCTAGGAATGCCCGGCCACATCTCGTAATTATCTCGCGGGCATCCTCTAGGTCAACCCATCTCCACATCACTCGCGGGTACCCCTCAGGGTCGACCCGCCTTTCCAAGTAATAGGTGTAAAGTCCAAGTATCCATGTGTCCAAACATCAAGGAGAAAACCCGAGGAATCGCCCCCGGTGAATTCCACTCGATGTAATCTTCAGGGTGAACGTAAGAGGATCCACCCTCAAGGTTCACACTTGAGGGGTTGCACGATAGAGTTGTATCGAAAGTGGTTAAGGAGTAAATCACCCTCGATGACCACGACTGAATAGCTACACTACAGAGATCTCATCAGGAGTGATGTATGAGGTTCCACCCTCGGCACTCGATGGTAACTCTGTAGAGTCGAGCAACAAAAGGGGTGTTATGTGATGTGAGGTGTCGGGCTCTGGTCTTTGATCCCGTTGATCGAGTCGTCGGTGATGAAGCAGGGGCAACAAGGACCAGGTGGGGGTCACTGATGGATCACTAACAGTACCAGAATGTTAACAATGAGCAGGTTACAAAGACAGGCTATGCGTCAGAATAGGAGCAAACAATAACAGTACCAGAATGTAATGCAAGCATGAGAGAATGGAATGGGCGATATCGGGATGATCAAAGGGGGGGCTTTCCTGGAAGCTCTGCTGAAAAGGAAGAAGTGTCGTCGTCGACGTAGTCGATCACAGGGGCGGCATCGGTCTCGGGGTCTACCGGAGAGAAGAGGGGGAAGAAACAATAAATATAAAGCAAACAAAGCATCATAAAGCATAACAAGGTAATACGACATGTCGGGTGTGACCTAACGTATGGCTACACGATATAGGTGAAGGGGGAATTCAACCGGGAATGTTTTCCCAGTGTTGGGCATTTTCAAAAAAATGAACCAGAGGGGGAAGGTTGCATGTTCGCTATGCTACGGATGCGTGGTGAACAAACGGACTGCGTCTTCGGATTTGTCTCGTTGTTTTGAGCAACTTTCATGTATAAAACATTTTCATCTGAGCTACGGATTATTCTCTATGAATTCCTGAAGTTTTAACAAATTTTCTAAAATTGTTTTAATTCAAAAAAAAGAACAGGGGCTGGGTGCACCCGGTGCAGTTCACCCAGAGACGCACCAGTGGCCGACAGGTGGGGCCAGTCAACTACTGACGCAACAGTTGACTGGTCAACCTTTGACCGGTCAGCGGTTCTAGTGGGACCCGTATGTCAGTGACTCTAGGCCTAACAACAGTTTTTATTAAAACTAACAGATTTAATTAGAGGCCTAGGGAACATTGTCAGGGGGGTTAGCTGGGTGTTAATTAAGTGGCTAATGACGCCATGTCAGCAGGTCGGTGGCCGCTAACCGCCGACGTTAAGCCGATGCGCTGGAGTTGGCGTCCGGCCATTCCTGTTGACGGAAGGAAGCGCGGTGGGCGCGTTGGGAAGCTGGGGCTCGCGCGGTTCAGGCAGTGGTCGCGGGGTGGCCGGAGGTGGGTTGGGACGGCGACGGTGCTAGGCAGCGGGCGGCGGCGGTGCGGTTGGCCATGGCGGGCGGAGGTGGACGCGAGCTCGGCCGCAACTCATGCGGCATGGGAGGGCGGGGACGGGCCTGCACGGCGCGGGCGCAGAGAAGCGGCGGAGGCAGCAGGGGAGGCTGCGGCGGCGACGCAGCAACGGGCGCAGCCAGGACGAGGCGAGGCTGCGGCGGGCTGCGGGCATGGCGATGCAGGGGGAAACACCGGCGACAGCAACTGTTTGCAGCAGCATAGCAGAAGCGGGGGAAGGGGGCGGCAGCGGCAGCGGCAAGAAGCAGAAGAGGTAGCTGGCTGCGTGTGCGGCAACAGCAGCATATCAGCAGGCGCAGGAGCAGGACTGCGGGCGTGCAGGCGGCAGCGAGAGCGCGGGCCCGAGTGGCATTTGTGGTGAGCGGGGGCGAGCGTGCACTACAAAAAAAAGACACATCCGTGACATTTTGGGCCGAACGAATTTTTTTTCTGTCATACATATGACACTTCTATGACGATAATTCTGACAAAACCCGGTATCATCATAGATGTGGTGGGCTCTTACTTATGACAAAAATCATGACAGAAAATGGGCTTTTCGTCCGGCGGGCGGAGACGCAGCTGCATGACATTCTTTGGGCCGCCCATGACAGAAAAACCGTGGTAGAAGCGAAGGGAGGAAAATTTCGGGAGTTCAGGCTACGGTGGGAGGTCGGGGCGAGCGATGCGCTGCTTTCTCGTACACGTCTGCTGCGTGTGTGTGGCGTTGACTCTAATCAACCCGAAGCGAGGCGTTGGGCTCTAATCGAACCCGAGCGATTGCACCGCAGGCTACATTATCGAACCCGAGCGATCGATGGATGGCTGTTAATCGAACCCGATCAAGCGATTCTTCGCCATCGGTGCTAATCAAGCCGATCGATTGATGAACAAAGTGAGCATTGCGGCGGGGGGTTGATGAATAGTGAGCGGTGGCGTTGCCTCGGATGAACAGACCCGTGGTGTGGAGGGCTGGATGAACAGAGACGGTGGAGGGGTGCCCGTGGAGGGTGGTTGAACAGACCCCGTGGTGTGGAGGGCTGGA
Source organism: Aegilops longissima (assembly GCA_021605205.1). NCBI lineage: Eukaryota > Viridiplantae > Streptophyta > Magnoliopsida > Poales > Poaceae > Aegilops > Aegilops longissima. The sequence goes on along the minus strand of CM038677.1, from coordinate 257,325,723 downwards.
TGAATGAGACGGTGGAGGGGTGCCTGTGGAGGGTGGTTGAACAAGAGCGGTGGAGTAGCGCGGTGGAGGCTGGATGAACAGGAGCCCGTGGAGGCTGGAGGAGGTCGACGGTAGCCCGTGGAGGCTGGAGGAGGTCGACGGTGGAGATGAACAGTATCCCGTGCGGTACGCCACACCCCTCCCGATGAACAGGACCCCCGTTTCGACCATAGGAGGTCCGTTTTGCGGTACGCCACACCCCTCCCGATAAACAGGACCCCCGTTCGACCGTAGGAGGTCCGTTTCGTCCGTTTTGCGGTAAGCCACACCCCTCCCGATCAACAGGACCCCCGTTTCGACCGTAGGAGGTCTGTTTCGTCCATTTTGCGGTATGCCAGACCCCTCCCGATGAACAGAATCCTGTTCCGAACATGGCCGATCGAACACAAGGCCGTTTCCTCCGTTCCGCGGTACGCCAGGCCTCGTTCCCATCGCCTGTTCCGTCCAAGCCCTCCCGATGAACACGACCACGCATTCCGTTCCGACCCAGCCGGTTGGCTCCCACGCGTTCCGTTGCCTCCCAATGAACACGACGCATTTCGTTGCCTCCCCATGAACACGATGCATTCCGTTGCCTCCCCAAGAACACGACGCATTCCGTTGCCTCCCCATGAACAAGACGACGACGCTGTTTCTCCGTTCCGACCCATCCATGTCAACAAGCCCTCGGCGTGCCTATGCGCGAGTAGGCGTTCGAGACCCCGCCAGTATGTACACATACGTGGCCGTATTTTCTTTCTTGCACCCTGGCCGCTGTACATACGTGTACACGCTACGTGCGCGCCTCTACTACGACACATGCGCGCCTCTACATCGACCAGTATATATGTACGTACACGTTCGCGACCAGAATGACAATGCTACGTACGCTTCGACCAGGTGGGACCCGACTGTCAGGCACTTCCTTGCCTGCAAAGATGTAGCTGGTGGGTCCCAGCAGTCAGGGGGCGAATCATTTTTTTTGCCCGGACGCACTTCCTTGCGTGTGAAGGTGTAGCTGCTGGGTCCCAGCAGTCAGGGGGGAATCGTTTTGTTTTTTATGCCCGGACACACTTCCTTGCGTGCGAAGATGTAGCTGGTGGGTCCCAGCAGTCGGGGGGCGAATCTTTTTTTCGGACGCACTTCCTTGCGTGTGAAGATGTACCTGGTGGGTCCCAGCAATCAGGGGGGCAAATCGTTTTTTTCGGACGCACTTCCTTGCGTGTGAAGATGTAGCTGGTGGGTCCCAGTAGTCAGGGGGAAACATTTTTTTTTTTGGAAAATACGGTGGCCCGTCCAGTGGGTCCCCGCTGTCAGGTGGAGGAATAATTATTTTGCGCGTAATAAGGAGGCACTTCCTTGCTGCGGCCGTGGACCCAGCTGTCAGCCTCTCCACGTATAGTCCACGTCCGATGGAAGCCATTCCTTGACCACGTTGACCACGCCGCGCCGAGAGCACCAGGGCGGTGGACTATGGCGAGGCCTAGGAAGGGGACGACGTGGTGCCGGGGAAGACGCGGCAGTGGATGCCCACGCGTAGAGGAGTATGAGGGTTCACTCGTTCGGATGTGGTGTGAGGCTGCCGTCGCTGCAGAATAACAGGGGTGTGGGTGCGTAGAGGGATGGCCTGGCCAGCGTGGGAGTAGTAGGGGGCGGTGAGGCCTCCGCGGCATCACAGCCGGCCACGGGCGGCAGGAGCAGGCGGCACAACCGGCGCTGCTTTGGGCGGCTGGAGCAAGAAGACGAGAGGTTGAAGAAGCACTACGGCCGTTGGATGGACATCGTACGGTCACTGGAGCTAGAATTGTTCATATTGACTAAAGTTGACAAAGACCTCCGTCCCAGTCAACTTAGTAGGCCCACAAGTCAGCCTCCCATGAAGGTGGGTCCCAGCTAGCAGGGGGTATTCATTTTTTTGTGCATAATAAGGAGGCACTTCCGGTGGGTCCGAGTTGACAGCGGGGGAAACATTTTTTTTCACGAAATACGGTGGCCCGTCCTGTGGTCCTAGCAGTCCGGGGGAAACATTTTTTTTTCGCGAAATACTGGTGGCTCGTCCGGTGGGTCCCTGCTGTCAGGTGGAGGAATAATTATTTTCCGCGTAATATGGAGGCACTTCCTTCCGGCTGCCGTGGACCCAGCTGTCAGCCTCTCCACGTATAGTACTCTTCCGATGGAAGTCGGTCGTTGACCACATTGACCACGCCGCGCCGAGAGCACCACAACGGTGGACGACGAAGAGGCCTAGGAAGGGGACGACGCGGAGCCGGGGAAGAAGCGGAAGTGGAAGCCCGCGCGAAGAGGAGTATGAGGGTTCACCGGTTCGGCTGCGGTGTGAGGCTACCGTCGCCGCAGAATAACAGGGGGTGTGGGTGAGTAGAGGGATGCCCTGGCCAGCGGTGGGAGTGGTAGGGGGCCGAGGCTCACATGGCAGCACCGCCGCCATGGGAGGCGGGAGATGGTCCCACCAAAGACTACTTTGGCGGCCGGAGCAAGAAGATCGAGATTGAAGAATGACACGGCGGCCGTTGGATTGACATCCAACGGTTACGTCTACTAGAATCGCTTGTTGACGTATATAATAAGTAAAAAAATCTTGCATATGCGTCAACTAAACAGGCCCACAAGTCAGACCACTCCTTCTTTTTTTAATAATTTATATATAGCTCATGGCAACTTCTTATGCAATTTATTGCAGTCGTTTGTTTTGGTTGGCAAGGGCCAATTTCGCATATTTCTGTGGGTTCCAAACTATTTTTAATAATAAAATGTCGAGCCAGATTTAAAGTACTTTGAAGATATATTTAAATTAGGTTAATGCCTAGTGAAATAGGAATCTGAAAATGTGAAAAAATTCAGAAATTATAAAGTAATTGCCAATTTTTCATCTGTTTTTATATTTACAACCCAGTTCATATTACTTTCAAGATTTGCAGGCGTCTTGAAAGAGTTGCATCCCATCGTATGTAGAAAATAAGTAGGCTCGATTGGGTATTCTTCTAAAAATAAGCTGGGCTCATTTTCACAAAGAAAAATAGCTGGGCTGGTCACATGGTGAACATAAAATATAAGCACTGGGCTAGACGGGCCACAACCCGCTTCAAACCCTGCTCCATCTCAACAATACCAAACAAAAAATACTGCTTTCGAGTAGCTACGCCTGTGTGTCACCGATCTTGTGCTGTTCTCTTGTCTATTGACTATATACGCTCACAATATCGTGGGTCCTAGATGTCAGGAAAACACTAGGAGGAAGCATTTTAGTTTTCCATATGCTGACGTGGTGGGCCCCTACTGTCATCCTCTCCATGTACTTTTGCTGATTCCTGTTGTTTGTTGACCATGTTGACAACGCGAGAGGGCGGCTCCGCGGCGAGCGCACCAAAGCACGCGGAGGACGTCGGCATTAACGATTTAGGAGACGGTGGGGCGGCGTCGTACCGAGGCGCAACCAGCCGTGGGAGGCGGAAGCAAAGGCTACCGGGGCGTTGGTTTGGTTTTGGCGGCTGGAGGAAGACATGACTGAAGAAACATGACAGACTGTAAAAGCAGCAGGAGTACTTAACAACCTTAACTAAAACTAGCAGGGGCACTTAACAACCAAAGTTGAAAGTAGTATGAGTACTTATACAGGTTCAACCGTACAAAGCACGCCTCGAACAGTGCTACTTTGCCTACAGTTAACCAAGGGTGAGGCCGCCAAGCCCCAGGACAAGGCCCAGGCGCCACCCCCCGCATCCACAACCTTCTGAAAGCGGCTTTATCCCGCAATGTGGTCAATAAACAGGATATTCGCTTTAGAGCCATGGAAAAGAATGAACATAATCTTCTGTCCTATTCTCCAAGATGGACGGGCCTTCATTATTTGAGACCACCCATGAATAAGTATTTTTCACCTCCAAGGGGAATTGAGTAGGTCGACATAAACATCATGTTGTGACCAAGCGCAAGTCTGACCCGACCATGGTCAGACATCTGTATAGGAACAATAGAACTCGGCAGTTCCTGTTTCAAGAAGATCACAGCTGTAAAACTGTGTATAAGCAATAGTTTATGAACAACATATATAATAGAAAACAACTCGTACCATAAGTTTCTCGACACAGTTGGAGCTGTTCAACGAGTGCAGCAGTGGCACACATATCCCACGTGGCCTTCCAACATTGAAACGCCCCCAAGGACCTCAAGACGATCAATAAAGTGTAGGAACTTGTGGATGTCGATCCATTCAACTTCAGTGCCATTAGTAATAGCCGAGTTATTACAGAGTAACAAACGAGCAGACTGCTTAACTCTGAAAAAACCTACACGTGCCACCAATTATAAGAAAATATTAGTTAGAAGTAACATCTTCGTGAGAGATTCGTTGCTACTTCTAAAGTTAAATTGTGATTAGTTAGACAGAATAGGTGGATTAAGAAGTAATCGAGGCAACAAGCAAGAACCAGATACAAAACTAACATGGATGAACAATTGGAACGACGTCGGGGTGGAAGATCGCAGTGAAGATGAGACCAGGTTCTGCTATTTCCATCAACATTCGTGCGCCAACTTTCAGTCCGTAACACTTGAGAAAGTTTATCCAAGTTCGGCCATAAAAAAGCAGCGATCTTCTTGGTTCATGAACCCAACTCTGAACTTATATCCATGTCTTCACTGTGACCATTAAACCAGTGTATTCAGTTATGGCAAGGCCGAGCATCTTGAGTACATGTGTTCTGGCAGAGCAAATAGTACAATGCAGGAAAAATAATATGAGAACACAACATGTTCAAAAAAACCCCACCCTCCCGGATAGAAAAGAGGATTCTAGGAACTATGCGCATTTCAAAATGTTGTGTTAGGATGAGAAGGAACAAGTGTGGCGTATCGCCGAGGGCGCAGAAACCTGTAGGGTACTCGCACTTTGGGCACTGCAAATAAAACACACTAGATTCAGTAGGAAGAAAAATGCATCAACGGCAACGGCTGCCATCCTAGGATTACCTGCGACCAAGGGACCCGGATTTATCGGGGATGGATGAAGAATTCATACCTGATTCTCCATGAGAAAACCCTATGCAATCGCCGAGAGGGGGGTTTCTCTGAACAAGCAGACGATGGAGAAGGGGATTCAGGCCTAGTGAAATATTGCCGCTTCGTCCGTCCAGCTTACTGCTAAAGCTGGAGGGGGGGTTGTGATTTGACGGCTCATTGGGCATTACTGCGGCGCTACGACCGGGGTGTGTCTACTGTGAAGTTGTGCACTCTAATTTGTGCATATGGCATGGACCCCGTTGCCGGTTGCCCCACATATCAGTGAAAGGAAGTAGAAAGACAGGAGTAACTAGTTACACATAAATGTATTTTTTGACAGAGAGATACTCCCTCTGTAAAGAGATATACAAATATTTTATATCACAGGCTCACCTTGCCGAGAAATATACTCCCTCTGCAACGCACGGGTATTATGGGGGTTCAGCTTTTTTTATGGGGGTTCAGCCGAGAATATAATACTCAGATAGGCTCACGGTTCTGGACTTTGGGCCGCAGGCCGACCCTGCATGTTTGGGGGCCCATGTGTTCTACCTCAGCGCTTTTCATATTGCAAGCGATCGGTACGGCGCTTGTTTTAGATGCTGTAGCAAGGCGAATACACAAAATTGAATAAAGCACGACAACTGTTGGAATGAAATCGAACGACAGTTCCTAACCAGCAATCAGAGTTGCAATTCTATCAACGATATACCATGTGATAAATAATACTGTCGTACTACTTATACACATAGGACACTTGTTTCACCATGCAGATTATTACATCAAAATCTCTTGGAGGATAGATCAGTTCGGCAGCTATGCGTCTGCTCTTCAAGAATTTCAAAGTGGATTTGGACCAGCTCTCCTTGCCGAGAAAGTTCGATTTTGACATCATCCCCTACCGCAAGATATGATTTAGATTTGAACCTTGACCATCCTTTAGCATCAATCATCATGCGACCATCCTTTGTACTTATGGTATATTGAGCAGGTTCATTCACACCAAGGTTGCGCATGGTAAGAGAAACTTGGCCGCTGTCGCCCGGATTGTTGAACGACTCCCTCGTTGCTCTAGGAATTCTCTGTTTGCAAACAAGAAGACATACCCAAACAGTTAGATCAACACAATGAATCATGTGAAACAACATGGAAAGAAAAAATAACGAAGCACTTGGGCGGCCAATGCTTACCAAGAAGGTGGACATGTCGGTTTTTGTAAGGACTTTGGTATATGAAGTGCGAACTGCAGCCCAGTCTGTCGCCGGTGCAACTGCACGGGCCGGAGCAGATGCAAGCACAAGTGTTGGTGCAGGTGCCGAAGCCGCTGCTGCTGCCGGAGATGGTGCTCCTTGTAGAGCTGGTGCCGGTGTCGGAGCTGGTGCCGGTGTCAATGCCCAATCCTCCCAGATCGGTGATCGACTACCGACGCGTCGGTGCCCAATACTCACCGGATCGAGACTAAGCTGCCATTGCTGCTAGAGCAACTGCCGGTGCTCGATCTGTGCGAGACAGCGGCGATCGTGTCTGGTCTGCTATGATCAGCTTTCTAACTTGACTAGGATCCATGACCATGATCCAGTTTTTTCTTCATTTCTTTTAAACGCGGGAAGGACTAATTGTGGCGTTTTTGTTAAACCAAACTGTAGTTCATCATAGGGATTCAGCTTGTACTCAGACAACAGACTGATCCAATTTTTTCCAGTAATATAAGTGATGGACAGTGCCTTCGTTAATGACACAACATAAGAAGTGAAACCTGCAAAAATAGCCATCGTAGAGCAAACCAAACGGTTTATTCTGTGGTGAATGTCACATGGCAAAACCTGCATCGTAAAATTGCAGGAAAAGAAAGAAAACATGACATTAAATCAATAAGGTTTAGACAGTAAATCAATAAGATTTACTTGATGTGACACGAGTGGATCCTTACCAGGAAATCACTATGTTGAAGTACTAAACAGAAGATTGATCGTGCAACTACGCGTGGTATGCAGGGGCCCCGCCTACTCCCACAAGCAGGACAATCCAAAGGTCGTGACAAATCGTATGGACCGAACATCCACGGGACTGAAAATCCTGGTGGGTGCGATAAACCCTGCAATGCATACAGATATTGGAGTGTAACCATAATTGATAAACCGTCCTCACAAAAAATATGATCTGGATACTTCAAAATATACAGATGAATTGAGTGGACAGACATTAACATAGACCGTTCTCGGGACTGACCACACACCAAAAGCGGCGAGTACTTAATAAACAATACAGGTTCACAAACACAAATCAAGTATCGAACAATAGTACTTACTACAGACAAGCAAAGTTGCACTAACTAAACTCTGCAGACTATTTCTTGCCACCGACCTACGGATGAACCCCAGATAACTGATTAGGCCATGGACTTCGTGTGAGATGTCTACATGCACCATCACCATCTTGTCAACCTTGAGAACCTAACAGAGTGGTCTTTCCACTCATAAACATGATGATGAAGACAGGCCGCATCAGATTTGTTGTGAAGCTTTACAAGAACCACACCCTTCAGAATCGAAGGCACAGCCAGAAATTGTTGTGGTCAAGTACAGCCTCGAGAACACGCTGACAACAATGCTACAGAAAAACACTAGTTCAGCACACGTGGCGACAAGGACACAAACAGCTGGATAGTTCAGCGATAGAACTCATCATCAGGTCTTCTAGTTCACACGGCATGACTTTGAGAACTTCATCTCCACCGCGGACCTGGTTCTAATTCAAACAGAAACTATATTTTATTACGACCTCCGTTCAGAAATATAAGATGGTTTTCGATATTATACTCCATATATGACTACATATATGCACAGAAATGAGTGAACAAAGACACTAAAACATGTCTTCAAAGGCATGAGAGCAGAGGGATTACATGCAATATCCATAACACAAGTTACTGAGCCAAATATACCCTCTTAAAAGGTAGCATTGATGTTCATAAAGTACTCCCTCCGTCCCAAAATTCTTGTCTTAGATTTGTCTAGATACGGATGTATCAAGTCACATTTTAGTATTAGATACATCCGTATCTAGACAAATCTAAGACAAGAAATTTGGGACAGAGGGAGTAGTTGAAAGTAATCTATAAGAAATCAGTGTCAACCTCTCGCATGTTTTGGTCAAAAGAGGAATTTAGAACCGCCATTTGGCACACTAAAATCACATGCAAGATCACCCGAAAGTTGTACTACCAAGACTAGTACTGCGTGTTAGATGAAAAAACACAGTCAAGATCAAGAAAAAGATCGTCAACAAGAGACATTACCTGGACTTGCTTAATGAGGGATCCCGGAGAGGGGGGCTTGGACAGGGCGATGGCTTTGAGCTTGTCTGCGGTAGTCTCGGCGGGGTGCTTGCGCTTCTTCGTACCATGAGCCTCGACGGTTTTGGCCAGAGCCATAGACATCACGTCGGCCGGTGCTCCGGCGTCCATCCAAGAGAGGAAGCTGAGAGAGAAGAGTGAAAGGAGGAACGAGATGAGGGAGAAGCAAAGCGAGTGGGTTTTTTTTTCAAGAGAGGAAGCTGAGAGAGAAGAGTGAAATGATGGTTGCTTCGTTCGTCCAACTTACTACTGGAAAGGAGGGGGTTTTGTGATTTGACGGCTCATTGGGCATTACTGTGGCGGTTCGATCAGGGTAGTCTACCATCACTCTACTACGAAGTAATTTAGTGCATGGCTGGTGGACCCAGGTGCTGGCTGGCCCACACGTCGGCGAAAGTGAGTAATTTAGTGCATGGCTGGAGGAGGATCGGCATGGTAGAGTGTGTCCACTGTTTTTTTTGAAGAAAAAAATGATTACAACAAGCGTTTCCACTCTTACGACGGAGGAGTGCGAAACACGGCAGCCACTTGAACATACACAGTGCTCCTACTACTAGGCATGTGCAGTGGTTCAGGCTGGTCATAGTGGGAGTAACATAGCAAGTAACATAACACATCCCAAGAACAGTTTGCTTACATGGCATGTATTTAATGAGGAGAGAGATGGTTGGAGTAACATAATATGTTACTGTAACATAACACAACCCAAGGAAAAATGAGTCTACATCTTAATAAATGATGACTTGCATGATACTACATACATGTTACTCCCCACTATGAAGGTGGTAACATAGACTAGTAACATATGCATGTTACTAGTCTAAGTTACTCCCCACTATGACCAGCCTCATACGTCAGTACTACACAATCTTGTTGCTAGTGTAGTAAGATATGACGATAACAAATGATGTTGTGCGCATGTCAACTACTCCTATATGTAACATAGTACCGCTTTTTTGACTGTCCGGTCGAGAATGAATGGTGAGATCAATGTTAACAGTAACTAGGTCCACAAATAAGACGGAGAGTACGGTGCTACAAGATACTCCACTAAACATGAACCATATGAGGCACGAATAATAGTGTTAGGCAGGGGTGTATGAAGGGTGCACGGATGGGAGCAAAAGTTCCTTCTCAACCCACTTTTGGGTGTTTGGCGAGTGCATGAAGGGTGCATGAGTCCACACTAGTAGGTTGACAAAATACACGAAGAGGAAACAACTATATTGAGATGAGAATGCAACCAAACACACCCACACGCTTTGTGCTACAAGGGTGATCTGCACCGTCGGAGTTTAATCCAACGGTCATGTTGCGCCGAGACATGGACATGCCCATGCAGAGGCGCCTAAACACCACCAAGTCCTCTCGCTTCTTGAGGCGCACGACGTTGGTGATGCAGGGTGCAACCTCCCGTAGAGCCCGCTCCCGGTCGACGGGAGCCAGCTCGTCAAAGACGACGTCCAATGGCACGAATGGATTCCGGTGACGGAGCCCTGAAAAGATTCGCCCGGCAACGGCGACGGCAGCCCGAAATTCCTCCTTGTCCAGCTCAGCCCCCACCATCATGCGGAGACGGCTCAGCTCCTCAGATATATAGGTGAAGAAGGAGACTAGGTCAGGAAGTCGCAACTCGTTGAAGTTGACCGGGTGGTCGAACGGGTTTAGCCCGACGGCCGGCATCATCACGTTGGCACGATGGTAGGCATCGCGCAGCCGCAACACGTGTGTGGCAACTTGGTTCACCAAGTGGCTGAGGCGATCCTGGACCTCGTCACGATCGGCCCGCTCGCGCTCCAGCCGGCTCCCCTAACGGCCCATCGTATCTCCCGCTTTCTGTAGCAACGCCGCCGACGCCTCGAGCATCTTTGTGGTGGACGCATGCCGCTTTTGAAGCTCCGTGAACTCCGGCACATAATGGAGGAGCATGGCACTCCTCTCCTCCTTGAGCTCACGGAGCTCCATGTCCTTGGCCCTGAGCTCCGCATCCTTGGCATGGAGCTCCTGTGTCAGAAGCCTCACCTCGGACTCCGTGATCTGCTGCGCCGCCATGGCACCAGGTAGAAGCAATGGGGAGAGGAAGCAAAGGGGGCGAAACGGCTGAAAGGCAATGCAATCTACGGGAAGGCGGAGGGAGCGGGGAATCTTTTGGTTTTCACCACGGTAAAACACCAGTCGACGACTTCTCACATCAGGGAGCAGTGGGTTTTTACAGGCGGAGTCATCGTGACTAATTGCTACCGCGCCTGCTCCCATCAATCAAAAAAATAAAAATCCTGCCGCGCGTGCTCCCGTCTATCAAAAAATTAAAAATCCTGCCACACCCAAACACCACAGCAACGTCGTGGTGGATATTTAAATTTACCTGCCGGAAAGTAGATAAAAAGGGGTGAAAAGACAAATGTGGCGGCGGCCTAGCTAATCGATCGAACTAGCCCAACTAGCTAGCCACCATGCTTCACTGATGTACTCGGCGGGAAAGGCGGTCTTTCCTGATTTTACGACTCATTTACTTGCTTCGGCGCTACAACCGAGGAGGACCCAGAAAACGCGCGGTAGGGCGTCCCATGTCAGGAAGAATATATGCATGCACCACCCGGGAGGACCCCTAAACCGCGCGGTAGGGTGTGCCATGTCTCGACACGGAGGAAAAATGTGCATGTAAAAATATACTATATCAGACGTAGTACCTATGGTTCGACCTCGGGACCCAGCCAGTCAGTCGAAAACACCCCACTAGCCACACAACTTCATCATGCAAACGTGGCATGGACGATAGATGTGGTTAGCTCCGTCTCGACCAGCCACAACGTCTCTTGTTCTAGGCGATTCTTCTATTTTCCAAGCTTTTTTAGTTATAATAACACCACGGCAAGCTAGCGCCGCTCTTCGTGTGTGCCCGTGCAAAGGTTAGACGATGGAGAGAAGAGAGATTGAGATCGCAGACCTAGGACCCACCAGTAAGTGAGACAACGGTCATGCACGTGTTGACGAGGCACTCCCTCTACTCTACTCAACGCAAGTACTGTATAAAATCAAGTTATGGGACAAAGCCAACAACCGTTCGTTTTTTCAGGCTATCGACTTACACTTTGTAGTCCAGCTTGCCGCCTCAATCTCGTCTTTCAGATTTGTTAGTTTTAGGTCCAAATTTGATTAATGACAAGTGGGACCCCCGTGTGTTGTTCCGATATTTCAGTGTAGGATGGTTTTTTTGAACAAACACTTTGCGCGGTTAGACAAGTAACGGCACGAGTTACACGTATTTTGCAAGTTTATGAACAAAAATGACAGCGGCATAGAATATCACATCCACCCCGCAGCTTAGATACTATGGTGATACGAGTTTTTACACCGTTGGAAGTGAGATCCAATGGCTTGGGAGTAGTCTTTGTAATTATGCGCAATTTCCAAACTCTCCAAAGGTTTTTTTTTTGCAAAAAAACATTCAGGCCTCGTGTGTGCCACTGCATCTTCGATCCAACGGCTCCCCGGTGCTCATATTAGGTGCTTCCCGTAGCTTAATTACCCGCTACGGTGATATGAGCATCTAGGTCGTATGATCAGTGATTAGATGGCACATGTGTAGTACTTGTACTTTCTGCGCATTTCCCAAACTCTATCACTCGTATATTGCAAAAACATTCAAACCTCCTACTGTGGGCCGTTAGATCTCAATGAACTCAGATCACCATAGAATCTACGGTCTTGAGCACCTCATACTCTCCGCGCGAGAAAACATAAGGTGCTATCGCAGCTTGGATGCTACGGTGATACGAACTTGGAGGTCATTTGATCTGAGATCCAATGGCATCTGAGCGTCTTTGTGCTTGTAAGCAAGTGGCGAACTCTTTTGGGGCTTTTCTCGCAAAAACCATTCAACCACCGAGGAGGTGTTGGGTAACAAATCCAACGCCTCCAAGAGCTTGTATCACCAAAGCATCTAAGGTGTGGTAGCACATGATATTCTTACATACGGGAGAATATGATGTCCTCCTTCATCTTAGATGCTACGGTGATATGAGCTTCGAGGTCGCTGGATATGGGATCAAAGGGCATCTAAGTAGTTTTTGTACAAATTGTGGGCAATTCTCAAACTCATCAAGGTTTCTGCAAAAATATTAAGACACATCATGTGAGCTGCTATATCTCAGATCTACAAGCTCCAAGCAACTCAGACGGCATATAGCATCTAAGGTATGGGGCACATGATATTCTCCGGGAGGAGGGTGGGGTGCACAACCAATCGGTGGTTGGGAGGGTGGGGACAAATATAATCTAAACACCCCTAAACAGAGCTCCACAATTTTATCTAAGGTCGAGGGGTTGACCCCCGACAATCATAGCTCCGCCTAAACACAACATTTTCATGTACTGTAGTACTAGTCTTAATATTCATGTTTCAGTTTCATGTTCATTTTAAATATTGAACTAAGGACCATGGATGTCTTACATTTTACTCCCTTCGTTCCTAAATATTAGTCTTTTTTGAGGCTTCAAATGGACTGGCACATACGGATGTATATAGACATATTTTAGAGTCTAGATTCACTCATTTTGCTCCATATGTAGTCACTTGTTGAACTCTCTAAAAGACTAATATTTAGGAATAGAAGGAGTATTTTTGAATTCGTGTCATACATGCATGGTTTGGAAAAAATAGATGCACTATACTTATTAGATTGTTGTTGTCTTCGTGCGTGTGTCTCTCTGTGTGTGTGTGTGTGTGTGTGTGTGTGTGGTCATATGCTTGATACATCCAAAGTTTTCTCACCTCCATATTGTTCATCTTTTAAATTTGAATTTGCATTGGAAAACTTACTAGGGATACCATGAAATGTGAAATCCACGTTGAGATCACTATATCACAAACTCACTCTAATTCAACAACTCGTCATAAATCAATTACCACGTTGAGATTAGTATTTGCAAGGAAAATATGGGTATTGTAATACACATAGATTCGCTCGCAATTTAAAAGGTTCCTTTCAGATTCTCGAATGGTAGGACCCAACGGCGTACCAGCAAGACCTTGGCTCGTGTTGATTCTAAAAAAACCGGGCTCGTGTCCTTCGGTGGCGTGCGTGGTATGGACATTAGGCAACCCCAACCACCGAGCCTCAGCGTTTCAAGTCGAAATATCCGGCGCCGAATTCCAGCCCTAGGAAATTCCCTCATGTCCCCGGTCCATAATGACTACCGATGAACAATGGAGGATGCTTTAGTAACTAGAAAACGTTACCTACCGTGCCGAGGACGGTTCAATTCCCTCGTCGCCGTCATTCAAGGTCACCCGTCAACTGCATTGCCTAGTACTACTACTACTACACCAGATGAGCACAAAATTGAGACCGCTTGTTCGTTCCTAGTACTTGATTTAATATATCGTGCAATGCACTTTGATACGGAGGGATTATCCTTTTACTCGCATATATAACTTGTCTCAAGTCTAACTAAGCAAAATGTTTGACAAAATCCTTTCTTAAGAAATACAACAGGATAGATGTAAGGCTTGAAAATTTATTGCATGATGCATGTTATGATATTGTTTCGAATCCTGGATCTTAAATTTCAGAAAATCCAAAAGTGAGCATAAATTCTTGAAACTAAGCATGGTCACGTGATATGGCACAAATATTACTCAGAGATTTTTCTTCAATTTGAGACAAGCTACTTATGACAAGTTGCACAAATGAAGAGCCAAGGTATTTTGGAACAAAGACCTGTCACGTTAAGGCGAACGCTTTCACTATTGAAACCGTATGCGTTCACGCGCCGCCACGAGTCCCCGCTTCTCATCGGCAGTGCCGTCCGAGCAAGCGTGTGAGTCGACGGAGGCGTCGAGAAGATCGCTGCGCCGCTATCGTGGAGGCATGTGAGCAGATCATTGCAGGCTCACCGAGGCGAGCCTTTGACCAGGCTCCGCCGCCACCGTCGTCCCAATTGCTCCCACTTCTAATGTCGCCGCGCGCAGTTTAAAATCAACCCCGCACTACCCAGATCGCCACAATCCTCTCTCTTCCTCTCGATTCTCCTGTCGCCTACCTCCAACTAGCCTGACCTAAACGTGACGCCATGCCGCATCACGATGGTCTGCCATTAGTGTTCCGCTTCGAGGAAGACACCCAGCCGGAGTCTCAAGAACATAATGCGCTTTGGGGACGAGCTTGAACGGCCTTGTAGGAAGACGCCGCGCCCGTCCCGCTCCCCTGCTTCGCTCCCTCGCCCGACCGCGCCAGCGCCCATCCCCGTGGCATTGATGGGCTGGGAGCCGCACATTGTCGCCGAGCTTGATCCCACGGGTTCCACGAGGTCCTCGCCGACTTTCACGCTACGCTTCGCACTTGCTAACAGATGCGCGCTATCAGCGTGCTGCACCGAGGCGCACGCCTGCGCACCGCTAACGATAACGCGCTGCGGCAATCGACGCACGCACGCGTGTCGGTGCCCATGCACACGAATGTCTCCGCCGCGCCGCTGATAGCGCATGTCCCCGCTGGTGCCGTGCCCCCTCGCCGGCATGGATGGCCGCCGTCGACCGCTTCCTTGCACCAACGCCATCGCCTCCTCCTGCCAGCTTGACTTCGCTCAAGTCAGAACATTTTGGCCTTCCTTGAAGCTAGGCCAACGTCCAGGAGTACGCCAACAACGGCGCAAGGCGCCACCGTCGCCGTCGGTCAGTGGCCCGACGACACACAGAGCACGGCAGAGGAGCCGCTTCCCACCGCGAGACGCCCCCGACGCCGCCGCGTAATCTAAATTTCCATTAAAAATGTTCGGATTGCCATGCTTAAAATCCAAATGTTTATCATTTCCGTTTATTTCATATCCATCGTCGTATAATTTAAAGTCGGAGTCAGACTGAACGAAATGTATGGTTTGATCGATTGAATGTTCTGCTAGAGCCGTATAAAATTAAATATAAAACGTCATCAAGCCACATGTATTCCTTGTCATCCAACGACCTAGACTGCTTCAATGTCGAGCGCTCAACACGTTTAGTGTGCAGTTAATTTCATGCAAAAAATAGTGCTAATCACATGACAACACGCAAATAATATCCTAGTAGTTAATATCCGCATCCACTTAATATACTTCCAAATTAATGTGCATTGCACGTACACACTGACTAGTGCTGCTAGTACGTGAAACTGGTACCGTGACTTGTGAACGCGTCCAGATATGGTCAATGGCAACATCGCCATGAAGTTCTTCCTGTTTGCCCGCAAGGCCTAAATGCGAAGGGGAGGAGAGAGAGAGAGCACACATGGAACCCACCAGTAAGTGAAGGCTAATAGTACTAAAAATAATATTACATGTTATCCATTAATTAGGCTGTGGTAATATAAAAACATTATGTGAACAAAGGGGTACAACAAACATTGCTATTCTACGTATGTTGCCTATTGACATGCGACTTGAAGGCCCGGTCGCATGTTTGATCCTCGTACTTTATTTTTAATTTGTATATGGGTCCAAATTTGTTTCATGACATGTGGCCCCTTGGTGTGTAGTTTGTAGCACTTTAATTTGTGGGTCAAAATTTGTTCCATTCCAAGCGGACTATCGATGTGTAGTTTTGTAGCTTATTTATAGTAATAAAGAGAACAACATAGTTTTTTCAATAAAACCATGGTGCGACGTTGAAGGCGAGAAAGGACGTGCGAGAGAGCGATGACCGAGCTAGAGGGAAATCAACTAGGGGAGTTGTGTGGGTTGCAACGGTGTTTGGAGTAGTTGTGGGCCGAATGCTACGAAAATATAATCTAAACCGACCGGAATAAATGCCTACACAAATTAATCCAAGGTTGAGTGCCCTCGAATGTAAATACCTCCGCTTTATGAGGGATGGAGAGGTAGTAGCTTCAACACGTGCAAGATACGGTGTGAGAAAGCGAGGTCAATCGAGAGACATATAGATAGAGAGACAAAGTGAGTGTGGTCTGACATTCATTGAACAAATATATATGCTCGAGAGATATTGTCCGATTGAGCTTTTGGCAAGGGTGAGGGCTGTAAGATAGAGCTTGAGAGATGATCCAATCACAGACGTGTAGATATATTTTGTGCGTGGGAGGAAGCAAGGTCAACTGATCACATAGGGTTGCCGTGCGATTGAAAGAGTGAGACGGGTTGGAGAGAGTGACCTAGATAGACGATGTGCATGAGAGAGTATACAATGTGAATAGGTCGAATTGGGCTCAAACATGGTGATATATCATTTTTGTCCGAGAAAGAGCAAGGTCAATTGAGACATATGGAGAGAGAGAGAGAGAGAGAGAGAGAGAGAGATTGAGTGAGCGTGGCCCACCATGAGGTCGAAAGAGTGGCGGCGGCTTGGATGGACTGGCCTAGATAGGCAATCTGCGTGAGAGAGTATAGAGTGTGTCGATCGAGGCCCGAACAGGGAGATATATCATTTGTGTGTGAAAGAAAACGAGGTTAAACGAGACTTAGATAAAGAGATCGAGATTGAGCGAGTGTGGCCACCGTGCGGAAGAAAGAGTGAGACAGTCTCGAGGGAGTGACCTAGATATACAACGTGCGTGCGTGCGCATGAGAGGTTGGGGGGCTAGATAGGCAATGCATGTATTTAGCGCGAGAGGGTGAGAGGGAGAGGGGGGGAGAGAGAGAGCTCGGCATGGGGTGCAATGGCAGGTGTGTGAGGTAAATACATTTGGTAACAGAGTGGAAAAAGGGGTTGTGTAGTTGAGAGAGTTGGAGATCGAAACATGGAGAGAAAGAATGAACGTGTGTTGGAAACCGATAGCTTCCTAAGGTGGTTAGGAGAGGAAGATTGACCGATACAGAAGTATGTAGAGTTCGTAAGTGGGGGGCTAAAACAACATTTGAATGTACATAGTACGAGACTTAATATCGATGTTTCAATTCGTGTACATTGTAAGATTTGAACCGAGGACCGCATACGGGTAATTATTTCGAATTCGTGCCATACTAAGTTTCAAAAAGTTGACGTTGACTCAGTTTGTTGTGCTATTTTGTAGGTCATATGTTTTAATCCATCCAAAAGTTTTCTCACTACCATGGTGTTCATCATATACATATGAATTTGTATTAAAAAAGTAGCATGGATACAGTGAAATGCGAAATCCACGTTTGAATTGGAGATCGCTACATGACACACACTCTAATTCAAATAACTAACTACGTGACACACACTCTAATTCAAATAACTAATTATGTGACACACACTCTAATCCACGTTAGCGTGGGTACTGTTTCGATTTTTTTCAAATAACTCCTCATTAATTAATTTATAGTACTCCCTCTGTTCACTTTTATAAGACCTTGAAGACATTTCAGACAATGTGCAAAACAGTTCATTTTAAGTTGTCTGAAACGACTTACAAAAGTGAATGGATGGAGTATCTCGTTTCGAATGACTAATTATTGCAAGGAAAACACGGGCATGGTAATACATACTGATTCGTTTGCAAATGAAAGAAGATTCGTTTGCATTCTCAAATGTAGGCGCACCAGCAGACCAGGGTCGGTCGGGTGGACGCTGCTTGTGCCTTAAAGGCAACTGCCTTTGTCACCGACATGTGGGCCAGCCACCTGTTGGGCCCACATGTCATGGACACAAAGGCAGGTGCCTTAAGGCACCGAAGCATAGTCATGTCAGGGTCGTCGCGTGTGTCGGACATACGCGTAGCACCCAGCCACCCACCCCCTCCCCTCGTAAAAAAGGACAACGACAATATATGTTCGCACTTCCACATTTCAGATTGAAATATCTAGCGCCCCAATTCCAGCCCTGCAAAATCTCTCTTCTCCACCGCCCCTTCCGCCCAGATTGCTCAAATCCCTAATTCATCGCTAACCTCGAATCGCCTCGTCTCGCCACTTTCCCCACCGTTCCCCACTTGTGTAGCGGACGACGACGACGAAGACGACGGTCGCGCTTCACCACCGCACCGAGCTACCTCATCTACACCTCGCCCACCGCACAGGGTGGTCCACCGACAACGCCGGCCGCCGCAACCGACGTGCCTCACGAGACACCGAGTTCCACCGCATCAAAAGCGCTTCACCGACGCCGCCTCCCAGCTCACCGGGCTACTTCACCGAGCACATCGTCGCACCTCCGCCTCGAGGCCGCTGGGCTTCACCAACGGTCTGCCCACCGCATCATAGCGCCCGCTGCCACTCAAGATCTGCATCCATGCGCTGCCAGCCAACGCTAGCGCATCACCTCAACGGCTCAAGTGACCCGCACTCTAGCTATGGAGCATGCCCAAACGCCGCCCGAACTAGGTATCCACACATCACCCCTTGTGCAATCGTTCCGACGATGTTTGATATCCTTTAACTGCTCTCTTAGCTTACACGCCTATGCAACTCGACTTTAACTCTTATTTGTTCGGAGATATCATCCAAACAAGCAAATCCATTTTTAGCGAAGCATGACGGCGCTACGGATCTGGTACACATCCCGCACACCAGATAACCTTGTAAGTATCTCGTCTTCGCACAACATCAAGGTCGATTCCTCTTATTTGATCAACCATTCGCCGTGTCAAAAATGCAGAGGGGAATGCAAGGAGCACAAGGCATGCACATTCAAGCAAGTGGTAACATGGACTTGTACATGGAACATCCCAAGCGCAAGTAGAGCTGCAGTGAGCCTGTACAACGAGCTAGCGTAAGCCCCTGCATTTCATTTAATTTGTACTGGCATTCGTGTATCATTTGTGTGCGGTGGCTAATCCATGAATTCAAGTTACCAGGGGCGAACATTTAACTTCAAAATATGAAGGCACTTGCACTCCGGAAATCAACATAACTTGAGAAATGTGAAGCTACATGCACTTTGAAAACCAGCTAATGATCCAAAGTAGTTCAGATTATAAACACTAAATGATGCAAGCACCAAAAAACAAAAAATGCAACATGGTGTACAAGGACTACAAACATGGTATGTACCTGCTTGAATTATTCGTTCTCTGGCTGAAAATATCTAAGTGTAATTGCACGTATAAACAGTGCGCAAACTGCATATCAATATATCTATCCTGCACAAGTATGCCAATAGTTTCAAACAACAGATTAAAAAATTATTTATGCCACGTTGTCATGATACGGGGACTTTCTGGTAGATGGCCTCGACGTTTCCTCAAGCTATGAAAATGCACTATAATTTGCTTGTCATCAATGCCTACAAATCTCTGTCTCTCTCAACATAGTAGATCATCGTTAGACACTAAATCCTTCAATGAGCTTGCAAAATGCTTGCATTAGATCCCCATTAGACACTATATGTTCATCACCAGGAGCATGTAAAATGTTTGCATCAATTCCTTCATTAGCAATTGTTCATTAGACACTTGTGCTCAAGAACAACATAAGCTTGTATCTTTGCACCGAAACTTGATTAGATACATCGATTCAATCGATTCAAGATTGATTGGGGAGTTATAAAATAAGTAGAAATTGGTTTCATTTTCTCATAGATTCCCTACATACAAGCAGTTTTACAACACCGTCAGTTTAACTATTGGCCAGAAATTGAAGAGTTGAATTAGATATAATCAGGGATGTGATGTACCTGCTCATTGCGCATGCTACTTGTGCAAGCTGCGATCGTCTGCTTGCATAAGCTCGATGCCATGCCCGTGCTCCGCCGCTGCCTCCCACGCAGCTACACCTGTGGTTGGATCTTCATCTTCTTGTCCTTCCATTCACTTGAAGCCGGCGACCGCCTCCAACGAGGGCGTGAGGAAGTGCTGTGTCGGTCTGTCCAGCGCCTAGGTTAGGAGCGAACCAGATCGAGGCCGGAGCGAATGAATTGGGATTTTTCCTGCTGTTGATCGATATGGGAGGCGCCGCTTGGGCCGCGAGCCTGCTATAGGGCCTGCCTTGCACTTATGTTATTGGCCCATCCAAATTGAAACGTTTTTCTTCATTTTTACATTGCCTGCTCGTGCTTGGGACGAACAAAACTAGCGTGGGCCAACCCGACGACTCAAACTAGGTGCACACTTTCCAGCCACCGAGGCGGCCGCCCATACCAGCCCCTATGGTGGCGTCCCCCTTTTATGCGTATGATTGGATAGTGAAAATATTCCAGTGGAGCTTTTGATTTACCCACGAATGGTTGAATTGCTTGTTTCTATGAACAGAGTTCGCCAATAATGTGAAGGATGCCATTTTTCATCCTATTGTAGATTGCTTAGATCTTGATATGCCAAAAGTAATCGCAAGAAATATACAAGAAAAGCCATGTGATGTGTTTGGCTACAACTAGTCTGACTACACGCCCTCATATAACATATCAAGGATGCACCATCTTACCAGATTAACCATTCGACTTACCCATGCAAAGGTGGGAAGGAAGAAGTATTGGGACCGCGATCCAAGCAATTGATGCCATGGACTCCTTCGTACAACCTTGTAGCGAAAAAGAAGTTGTAGTGTGCCTATACAAAGAACTAGCGTAAGTTCGCCACTGCTTCTCGAATTTTAGTTAGCCACTTATTGCAAAATTGTTCAATTACGTTGCTTGGCTTAATTTAGTTTGCTATCGATTACATAATGGCACAGCCTATTAATCATATTGTAGATCATACTTATCTATGTGTTTGATACTTACTGTTAAGAATTACCTATTTGCCTTAACTTAAATATCTACTTGTTTGTTTAATCGCTTTGTCGCTGCAACAGCGGTTACAATGATGTTAATAACTACTTTTCAGCATCCAATTGAAACTCTTTAATTCCTTGTTTGTTTAACTGGTTTGTCTGTTATAACTCCCGCTGAGATGTTTTCCTAACTTCAACTTTTCTGAATCCAATCGAACTTTAATGGCAAAACAGGTTAGCCCAAGATCAAAGAGCGAGGTCCCCATGGACGTTGCATCATCCCACAACAAAGGGCACCGCCCAATCGTGCATTATGAATTGCCAACTGCTGATGCTCTAGAGGCTAAACTAGTGGTAGAAAGAGATTCTCGCTTCGCACTTAGAGATGAAGTTGACATGTTGAGGAAGCAAACAGCACAATCACAAGCAGTACTCAAGACAACCATTAAATATTTGGTGGATTTCAAAACGAAGCAAGCTGAGACTGACCAGATTGTTAAGGCCCTGAAGGGAAAAAGGAAATTAAATTCCTACTTGGTAAATCATAGGTGACATATTCTTTCCATAGTTGAATAACCTTTGTGTTGTCTGTTCATGTAATCAATCAAATCATTTGTTTTAGAGATCATGTAATAATTGTTTTTTTGTTTTTTGGTTTGTAATTTTATTTGAGCACAAGTTTGTATTAATTGATAAGACTCGGAGACATTACATTTGGATTGCTTTGCCAGACCTACAAATATACCAATCGGGCTGAATGTGCATTCAGCAATAGTAGTAGTATAGAAGGACCATAAGTGTCACGCATCAAAAAGGGCCAAGATGCTGGCTAAAAAAAGGGTGCTGTTGTAGCCAAAAAAAAGTACAGCAGCCCGGCTTATGTATGTTAGTTGATATTATTGATCCATATACTCTATAAGTGTTTATATGTCTGTTAGTCCTGTACATTCTTGGTTGATTGACTCGGTATTTGAATCTTGATACATCGCTTGTGTACATATCTAAATGGGAGTACACATTATGTTGCGTGTGACATTTGAGTTGGACATGAAGTGTTCCAAATATTCAAATTCACCTTAAACTGGATTCTAGTTTCTGAATTTGAGTATCGGCATTTGTAAACCATATTCATATATGATAGTGGAATACATCTTTGCCGTCCTTTTGAAGATATATAAAAACACATAGAATGATTTATAAAGATTCATATAGGAATACAAAATGGATTCGAATTTAGTTGCCAGGGTAAACATGGATGCTTATTGTCCCAAAATTCGAAAGAAGCAGCAAAATTTCCACTCCCACGTCGGCTGCCCGAAGCCAAGTATTTGAGAGATGGAAATTACTGTCTACCCATTACACGGACAATCCATCGGCCCGATTTTCACTGCTCTAAATAGGGGTAGGTTAGTAACTTCAATTAGACGTGACACGACCGCCTCTGAGCCCATTCCGACACGATGGGCGTCAAACATGGGCGGCAAAACTCATTTGATTCAAGCTTGTCCGAAAGACCTCTGTTTCTCCCTCCATTCCCCATTCATACATGGTGGGCAGCAAAACAAACTCGACACGGCCGAAATCGATGTAGGCAAATATTTTCAATAGGGGCAGGTTTGTAACTTCACTCAGACGTGACACAACCGCCCTACCTGTCAGCCCTGTTCATACCCCGTGGGCGCTAATCATGGGTGCCAACCACCCTCTCCTCGCCCGAAATCGCTGTGGGCAAATATTGGCGAGATGCGAGATTATCGTCCTATTCCCAACTGATGAGACGTCCAAATTTTAAACGGGGGCTAAGTTCGTAACTTTCCCATATTTCAGATAGGCGCGTCCCAAAAACATGGTTCCCCGTACCTCTCCCTCCATTTTCCCATTCATATACCGTCCGCGCTAGAACACCCCATCCCCACACCAGCCTCCGTCCGCCACCCCATCCATCGCCGCCGTCCTCCACCACATCCATCGCCACCGTCCTCAACCATGCCGGAGCGCCTACCAAGACCGCGTCGTCCACTGCTAGAGATGGACGTTTCTCATCCACGGCGACAGACCAATAGCCTTGCATCGCGTCCTCTCGCTTCATCGACACCGTCGTCCTCTTTGCCGGGGCCGCTCACACGACCTTCTCTTCCACCGCAACGGGACTTATCCCCCGATGCACCCATCTACCGTCACAGATCTGCTTCAACGCCACCGACAGCCATCGCACCCCCGATGCCTACACGGCGCCGCAAGAGAGGTGGTACTTCATACCTTCTCAACTTTTTGATCTCAACCAGAAAATAGATCTTAACTTGGTTACTCTACTTTCTTTTCATCTCTTAGAATTTAGTCCTTAGATCGAAGCAAACAATGGATGCTAAATATCATTTCTCTGGTTTGCAGCTTCAAATCTGCCATGGCACAGCCATAATACGGTTTAATTGATCATGCTTAGGGTTTAATTGATCATGTTGGTTCCGTGGTGGTTTATTTAATAGAAATTGGAGGGGAAACCCTCTTTTGTTAAAAAAAATATGCTTAGAGTTTCCCCCTTTTATGATCACTATACGATCAGAATATGTGCTTCGTGTCATAATAACACTGCTCCATCCATCAAGCTAAACAAACTTAGTTGTTTAAATACGAATCTGATATTATTAAAACAGAGTTGTTTAATTGGTCAACTAAATGTTCCTAAATTAGTTTCGAAAATGCATGTTCACCGCTCGGGTGTGTATCTCTATAGGGTGCCCACGGTGGGCCGCCCACCTGGATTTTGGGTCGCCCCAGCCCCGATTCCTCTCTGCTCGCTACGCTCGATCTCTACGCCTCCCTACTTTGCCTCGCTGGCGACTTGTCAATCCCTCGGACGGCATGACTCTAGGAGGAGACACCGACTAACAGAGGCCAGGAGCCGCCGCCAAACAGCGCATCACTGCTCTGGCCGCCCATGCCTACCTTCCCAAATCCGCTCAGGCTCAGCGTGCAAAGACCCACCAAGCCAACCCGATTTATCCTGAGATACATCCTCAACACTCAGCAGCCACTCCTCATCACCCATTTTCTAGTTGATTCATTACTCATTAGGCAGGACTGTCATTAGGGTTTTTTGTGTGCTCAGTGCTACCTACACTTAATGGTTCAGATGTATTTCGGTAATCTTTAGTACCTCTAAAGTTCACAGGGTTTTCAAAATTCCGGCCCTCGAAACTAGTCATTTTGGATTGTTGGTCGTAGTGACATTGACCCAAATTACTACTGCAAGCCAAGTTTGTTGACAATTTTACTTGTCTTTCTTACTCATTCGATATAATATCCAATTATTCACGTTGATTAGTTGCAAACAATAAGTGCTAGACAAACTTCTTCATTCAGATTTTGGATGGTCTCTTACTGCAGTTACAATTCTGCATACTTGTCCTAGTAAGCTCACAAGTAAATGATTGATTCACTACATCTATGCTTGCCCTGTCATATTTGTTGTCAATATTCTTTTAGGGTGGACCACCCTGTTTCTAAATACTGGAACCGTAGACATGAGTGAATAGTATTTATCTATGTGATCTCTTCCATCATGTGTGGGTAACGAATATTGCATTGCATAGAAAGAAAGTGTCATTTCCAGCTTTTACATAGGTTTCGATCTTTTACATGGAATACAATCTGCCTACTTGCTTTGTGTCGCAGTACCAACATACCACCCTTGAAGCTAAACATTACGCCACTCATAATTGCTTAGTTTATTTGTTCAAATACGAATTTCATATGATTCTAATGTTCCTACTATAGTTTTGAAATGTGTGCCTGCCTGTTATAGAGATATAAGGGGTTTGTATTTATGTGTGTGGTCTGGTCAGCACGGTTGGGGAGGTGAACTTTGCATATGCAGGGGTTTATAGGGAGACACTCTCCGAGTTGAATCCGCAATGCATTCCATAGATAATCTGACTAATTTTTATGTTTTCATGAATCTCAGATTCTGAACAGCATCATAATGATTATGAGCTTGCGCATGAAAAGAATAAATCAGAACAATGCCATGGATGTCAAACTTGGCATTAAGGGACTGAAATCAAGTCTGGATGCAATGCAATGCAAACGCTGTCCACCTACAGATTCATGCTCAGAATATGATCCTAACAGTGATTCTGAGCTAGAGGGAGACCTAAGTCAATGTAGCTCCCTACTGGAGGAGTCAGAGGAAGATGCCCTATCTTATTCACCCATCAAGGTACATTGCTCGCACATATCTTGCAACTGATGCTTTGCATTGCTTCTACTTTGTTGAACTGCCATTAGCTTAGTTTACACATCGTGTATGTGAATACGCCTGCCTATCCATTTTCAAGACATATTCCATCTCGTCATCATACCATATTTATCCATTCAAATGATGTTCTTGTGTATCGACGCTCAAAAGGAAGAGGGCGATTGCTGATCGTGGAGGAGCACAAGCAAAGTATTTGGAAAAGGTAGTGGCACCGATAAATCAAATAGCCCATTAGGTGTAGTTGCAATATCACCGACCCACAAAATACCCCAACTCTAGCAGACTCTCGCCCTATTACACGGGTCATTTCGATGCCCCAACTCAAAGCAGACCCCAACCGCAGCAAACAAAGTATGATTATGCGAGTTAACATAGCACCAATTGCACGATGCAAAACCCCATTCCAAAGAAAGAGTACACCAAATCCAGTTGCCAAATCCTTTTCGAACTAGAGAGAGCCCCAATTGCAGCAAATAGGACCCTGCTCCATTTCTTCCTAGTTTAGAAGACGAAGCTTATGTTGTTGTCAGGAACTTTGTGCACATCTTTCCTTCATGGAAAGATTATACCGCAGACACGTAACAATTTCCAGTCTTCCTCCGCAACTTACGCGTAAGTAATGTACTAATGTTATTCATGGTCATTATCGCATATGTTTCTGCGATGTAAGACACAAGATTTCATTCTTTTAAATAGGCGAGGAGCAAACTGGATTGTGATGACGAGCAAGGGTTGGTTGCACTTTTCAAGAACTCGTTGATGAAGTACCGTTCCTACCTGAGGCAAGCGCACTTCGATGGCAAGCCTCTGAACGAAATTTCTGTAAAGTCTCCGGTGCTACATTTATCCGACGATGACTGGAATAATCTTGTTACACATTGGTCTCGCCGCAGCGTAAGGTACCGGTCTATGATATCACATCACAATTTGAACTACATTTCTGCATTTTCCTTAATGTCTCACTTGTATGAAAACTGTTAGCGTAAGAACATTCGCTCAAGGGACCATGTAATCTCGCAACTATACGCATAATCGCATTGCTCTTGTGAGTACCTCTTGCCTGTATGACCATACTTACTTTCATAGCTGTTTGATTATGTAGCATCACCGCACATGTTAGCCTCAGAATCGCCCATTTGGTGGACATTATAAGATCCATATGGACTCTTACATAAATTTAGAATCAACCCAATGCTTTTGAAGAGGTTTAGCTCTGCAGTCCTCTTGTAAGGACTGAACGTGGTCTATCACCGTATTTACATTAACAGCTACTCCTCCGTCCCACAATATAAGAACGTTTTGTACAAGACACCGTTGTTTAAAACACTCTTGTATTATGGGAAGAGGGATTGGTTCATTTTGTAGCATTCTCGATCTTATCTCCTCGCCCACCATTAAAGATCGATCTATATTTAATCTTACCAACAAGTAGAATACATGACAATGCCAAGGCGAAGTGTAGCCCATTGCTCTTGTCAGTACATTTTGTCCTGTAAAGCTTGTACTTCCAGGGATTGGTAGTTGATTATGTAGCATCAATCTGCATCTTATCTTCATTATCCTCTATCCCTTCCAGTATTATCATATCTATAATTACTCTCTACAAAATGTAGAGTACAGGCAATGCTTATGAAGAAGATTCTGTGCTGAAATTCTTGAGTTATCCTTCCCTTGACATGGAGAAGGGCATTATAAAGCCGGTGTTAACTGTTAATGTAAGTCAGTCCTTCTAAAGCCTTTATCCTCAACTGTTGTTTAATTTTCTCATACTCCCTATCGTTTACTGCTGTTTAGTTTGCTGTTTCTACCAAAATGCATGTTCATAAGAACCGTAAGTTCTAAGTTTTACTTGTAAAACCAAATTCCTTATTCATACCATGCACATTACTTAATACTCCCTATATGTATGCTTGTTTTGTGGATCTATAATCCAAAGGTGTGGTGAAGCAGCCCACGCTTGCACCTTGTCATCTCCTGTTTTATCTTACCGATGTGGTGATGATATGAACAACATGCCATGCACATTATCCAAAATAGATAAAATGATTTTATTTGCCCTTCATCTATGCTTGTTATGTTGACAAGGTAATCCAGTAGTGTGGTGAAGCTCCCAGCATTATGAACAATGACAAATTATGCTATTGATATTTTGAACTTACTCTTTATTTTGTAATTTGAAATTGGATAGAATTGATAGAACAGTTATCATCTTTGTTTATACACATGCAAAACCTGTCATCTCTCTACTTTGTTTTAGGGTGATATGCCTGATGGCATGCAAAAGTCTGCTGAAGGCTGTGAGACAAACCCAACATATATTGCAGCAAAGAAGGCAAAACATCTTGAAGATAGCGAGACAACCCCAAAGTCTTGTCTTGATGTAGTGTTCAAGTTACTTGAGACTAACAGTTAGACAAGCTCACAGGATTCGTTGTCTGAATCAGTTCGACTTCTTCAGTCCCAAGTTCTAGCAGAAAGGCATTCTGCAACTCAACTTCGAATTGAAGTCCTATCTCTTAGAAAGATTGCGGAGAACACCAATGAGAACCTCATCGCTAAACAGCTACACCTGGAAGCTATGATTGACATGCTAGGCTGGTCTCACAGCCTTGCTCAAGAGCTTTGCAGCAGTTCCCCTCTAAGGCTAACCTTTCTTGAACTATCTTGGAAGTGGTCTCGTTCAAGATTATTTTGTTACTGTTGAATGGTGCCCAGTTTACGTAATCGCTTCTTCATTGCGCTTTATGATCACCGTGGTGGCGAACTTCGATGCCCAAAGGGATGTAATATACCTTAAATCCTTTATTGTATAGTGTAGGTTTATTCTTAGTTCCTATGCCGTAATTTCTTTATTGTATAGAGTAGGTTTGTTCTTAATTCCTACTAGTTACTGCCATCATTAGCTATCTGGAAAAAAATCAGATGTAGTCGATCGGACCGAAACATTCGACTCTAACGGGCCATGTTTTTAGCGGGCCACAATTGGGCCGGCTTGCATCTTTCTTGGGCCCGAATGATTGGGGCCTTCACACATTGCGCCTGGCCAAACTTACACCGGCCTATATTTTAGTTGGGCCTTTTGTCGACCCAGCGCTTAGTTTGGCCCAGGTAGAGTTGGGCCATTAACAGGCTGAATATTGTACTGGCCTATTGCGGCTGAGTTGAAACCACGGGCCTTTAGCAGGCCAAAATGCATGTTGGGCCTCAATTTTCACTAGTCATCGACGGGCCTTCAGCAGGCCGAAATGTAGACCGGGCCATTTTGGGCCCAGTTAGCTGACGGGCCGTTACCAGGCCGAAACATATCTCAGGCCTTAGTTGGCCCACTGATATCATGGGCCTTTAAGAGGCCGAAAGCTTAGCACAGGCATCAACGGGCCGAATTACACGACAGGCCTTTAACAGGCCCAAAGTCACGTTGGGCTTAACTGTTGCCACCTTTAGCACGGGCCGTTAGTGGGCCCGATGTCACGTCGGACCATATATGGCCCATGGGCACGACGGGCCATTCCTGTGCCAAAAGTCACACCGGCTGAAATGGGCCCATGTTCACATCAGCCTCTAACAGTCAAGTCATCGGGCTGTAGTTGGGCCCAAATATTCGGCCAACAATTAACGGGCCAGATCTGGCTTCGGGCCGCAAATGGGCCCAAATATTGGGCGAACAATTAACGAGCCAGATCTGGCTTCGGGCCGTAAATGGGCCCAAATATTGGGCGAACTATTAACGGGCCAGATCTGGTTTCGGGCCGTAAATGGGCCTTTATTAAGCAGGCCGTTATTGGGCTGGCCCACTAGTACCTGATTAAGTTCTACGGGCCTTTGACTGGGCCGTCCTTTTTAACCTATATGGGCCTCTGTTGGGCCCAACCACGTGTCGACATATCATAGGCATGTCTCCTCCAATGGAGGGGCGACATCTGGCCCACTGACGAGTTGACAGGTGTTCCCTTCGGCCAATTAGAATTTTACATGTGGAAATTTCCCATTGGTCAGGGCTGTTAACGGGTTATCGGATCCAAAATCCGACCCGATAGCTTAACGACGTTCCGTTATGGTGGATGCCACGTGTCGGTCACCCTTGACGAAAGCACTTCGTGATCGCGATTTATCATCATGGAAGTGGACACTTCCGATGATAATTTTGGTAATGTCATGGAACACTTCCACGACAGCACAGGTATGACTATCTTGATTCTGTCATAAAATTGTCATGGATGTACATGCATGACAAAAACGCGACCTACTGTGACAAACATGTATCATCACAGAAGTGTTTTTTTTGTAGTGGCGACGACGACAACGGGGAACAGTGGCGGGGCAGAGTGGTGGCGCGAGCTCGACGGAGAGACTACAGAGGCACGGGGGAAGGCCTACGGCAGAGGCAGAGGCCAGGAGGGAGAGGGAGGAGATGCGTGTGCTCACTGGGTGGCACACGGTGGCCGGTGAATGGATTAGGAGCAGCAGAGGCGATGGCCGGAGTCGAAGAAGGCGGCGACGAGCGTTGGCCGTGGAGGAAGAAGAAGGCGCAGGGGACGTTGAGGCGGCTCCCCAGCTTCGATCCAGAGGCGATGAAGATGAAGAAGCCCACCCCAGAGCTGCTGGACACCTTGGCGGGGCGCGGGGACGATGGTGGCCGCGGGATCGAGCGGCGCACGACGACGGTGGCGTCGGGCGGGATACAGAGGGAAAGTACGAGTGAAGGAGAGGGAGTGAGTGGGTGCTATGGTTTCGCAGAGGGGCGTGGGGAAGGCCTTGTAGGAGTCGATGAGGGTTGGATGGCCGACGCGTGGACATCGGCGGCGTCGACGAACACGCTCTGTCCATGGTGTCTGTCATGAACAGAAGAAAGAAGAGAGTGCTAAGTGGGTTGTGCCGTGCTACTGTAGCCATTGGGCTAGAGTGAATAGTGAGGTTTTGGCATTTTCTCTTTCTCCTTCTCTAATTTCTTTAAAACTTCTGTTTCAAATAGTTTAGGCCAGTTAAACACTTTGCAAAAATGTTGGTTCACCACCAATATTGATTATGCATTATTTGGCACAAGATGAACATTTTTAGTTTTCATGTTTGAGCAATTTGAATTTCACTCAGAATTTAAAAATGAATTCAACTAGAATTTGAAATAGAATATTGATCAAAGTGACTAAGCGCTGTTATAGCAAAATGATTAGCTTGATCTCAGGGATTACTGTAGCATCATTACATCGGGGTGTTACAATAGATTGGAGACTTGCTTGTGCTTCCTACTGGGTTGATACCTTGGTTCTTAACTGAGGGAAATACTTATCTCTACTTTGCTGCATCACCCTTTCCTCTTCAAGGGAAAAATCAACGCAAGCTCAAGAATTAGAACCCATGGAAAGATGTCAAGCACCGAAACACAAAATTCCTAAGCAATTGACCTATATATGGTAAATAACAAAAAATAATGGAAAGAGCAAAGATGTGGAAATAACAAAGGAACAAAGGGAAAATAAACACATAATGTGCTGTCACGCCCAATATGCGACCCTATCCAAAAGGAACTCGAAGGTCCCACCAAGGATAGACCCGCATATTGAAACGCTTTTGCAAGGTGGATATCATTACATCAACATTACATAATAGATGGGGATACATACATAAGGCACAAATGCCACAAGAATACATCAACATCATATATCAGTCAACATCCGACTACGGATGAAACATAAACAAGCTCAAACGACATCCACTCGCTAGCCCAGGCTGCCGACCGAACCTATCCCCGAACGAATAAGCGTAAGAAGAACTCAAGACAAGCAAGCATCGCTCTCGCGCCATGATCATCGCAAACCTGTACCTGCAAATCGGTGGTGTAGTAATCAGGAGCCACGAGGACTCAAAGAATCCCATTACCATGGGTATCAAGACTAGCAAAGCTTAATGGGAAAGGAAGGGGTAAAGTGGTGAGGTTGTAGCAGCGGCTAAGCATATATGGTGGCTAACATACGCAAATGAGACCGAGAAGAGAAACAAAGGAACGATCGCCAACTAGTAATGATCAAGAAGTGATCCTGAACTCCTACTTACGTCAGACATAACCCAAGAACCGTGTTCTCCTCTCGATCAACCCCGAAAAGAGACACTCACGGTTACGCACACGGTTGGTGTATTTTAGAAGAGTTTGCTTCAAGTTTACTACAAACGGATATTAACAAATTCCCATCTGCCACATAACCGCGGGCACGGCTCTCGAAAGTTTATACCCGCAGGGTGTCCCAACTTAGCCCATGATAAGCTCTCGCGATCAACGAAGGATATTCTTCTCCCGGAAGACCCGATCAGTCCGGGAATCCTGCCACAAGACATTTCGACAGCAATAAAACAAGACCAGCAAGACCTCCCTGCGGCCGACATCCCGATAGTAGCCGCACAGATCTCGCCTCGTGCCACGACCGGATGAGCAAGACGTCTGGCAACCGACGATACCCCAAGTTGCCTAGGGCGGCACCGCAAGTGGTTTCTAGTTTGGACCAACACTTAGACAAGCATTGGCCCGGGGGGGCTAAAATGAAGATGACCCTTGAGAGCGCGACTCCCAAGGGAAAAAGGGGTAGGTGAGGCAAATGGTAAAACCAATGTTGGGCCTTGCTGGAGGAGTCTTATTCAAAGCGAACTGTCAAGGGGGTCCCATAAATCACCCGACCGCGTTAGGGACGCAAAATCCGGGAACATAATACCGATATGACGGAAACTAGGGCGACAAGAGTGGAACAAAACACCAGGCATAAGGCCGAGCCTTCCACCCTTTACCAAGTATATAGATGCATTAATTAAATAAGATATATTGTGATATCCCAACAAGTAAACATGTTCCAACAAGGAACAACATCTCCATGTTCCAACAAGGAACAAACTGAAGGAAATATGCCCTAGAGGCAATAATAAAGTTATTATTTATTTCCTTATATCATGATAAATGTTTATTATTCATGCTAGAATTGTATTAACCGAAACATAATACATGTGTGAATATATAGACAAACAAGATGTCACTAGTATGCCTCTACTTGACTAGCTTGTTAATAAAAGATGGTTATGTTTCCTAACCATGAACAAGGAGTTGTTATTTGATTAACAAGGTCACATCATTAGTTGAATGATCTGATTGACATGACCCATTCCGTTAGCTTAACACTTGATCGCTTAGTATGTTAATGCTTTCTTCATGACCCATACATGTTCCTATAACTATGAGATTATGCAACTCCTGCTTACGGAGGAACACTTTGGTACTACCAAACGCCACAACGAATCGGGTGATTATAAAGGAGTACTACAGGTGTCTCCAAAGGTACTTGTTGGGTTGGCGATTTCGAGATTAGGTTTTGTCATCCGATTATCGGAGAAGTATCTCCAGCCTTCTCGGTAATGCACATCACTTAAGCCTTGCAAGCATTACAACTAATGAGTTAGTTGTGAGATGATGTATTACGGAACGAGTAAAGAGATTTACCGTAACGAGATTGAACTAGGTATTGATACCGACGATCGAATCTCGTAAGTAACATACCGATGACAAAGGGAACAACGATGTCGTTATGCGGTTTGACCGATAAAGATCTTCGAGAATATGTAGGAACCAATATGGGCATCCAGGTTCCGCTATTGGTTATTGACCGAGAATGGTTCTAGGTCATGTCTACATAGTTCTCGAACCCATAGGGTCCGCACGCTTAACGCTTCGATGACAGCTTCATTATGAGTTTATAAGTATTGATGCACCAAGGTTGTTCGAGTCCCGGATGTGATCACGGACATGACGAGGAGTCTCAAATGGTCGAGACATAAAGATTTATATATTGAAGCCTACATTCGACATCGGAAAGGTTCCGAGTGAAATCGAAATTTATCGAGTACCGGAGGTTACCGAACCCCCGGGAACTACATGGGCCCATAGTGGGCCTTGGAGGAAAGGAGAAAGGGCAGCCCTAGGTGGCCGCGCCCCCTTCCCCTAGTCCTATTAGGACTAGGAAAGGTGGGCCGCCCCTCTCTCTTTCCTCCCGAATCCTAATCCAACTAGGATTGAGGGGAATCCTACTCCCTGAGGAGTAGGACTCCTGCGCGCCTCCCTTGGGCCGCCACCTCCCCTTGGCTCCTTTATATACGGGGCAGGGGGCACCCCATGACACACAAGTTGATCTACGGATCTTTCCTTAGCCGTGTCGGTGCCCCTTCCACCATATTCCACTTCGTCATATCGTCATGAGCTTAGGCGAAGCCCTGCGCCGGAGAAGTCATATCGTCATGAGCTTAGACGAAGCCCCGCGTCGGTGGAGCATCAACATCGCCACCACGCCGTCGTCTGACGGAACTCATCCCCGACACTTTGCTGGATCGGAGTCCGGGATCGCCATCGAGCTGAACGTGTGCGTAACTCGGAGGTGCCGTACGCTCGGTACTTGGATCGGTCGGATCGTGAAGACGCACGACTACATCAACCGTTGTTATAACGCTTCGCTTTCGGGTTCACGAGGGTACGTGGACGGACACTCTCCTCTCGTTGCTATGCCATCACCATGGTCTTGCGTGATCGTGGAAAATTTTTGAAATTACTACGCTCCCCAACAATGGCATCCGAGCCTGGTTTTATGCGTTGATGTCATGTGCACGAGTAGAACACAAGTGAGTTGTGGACGATACAAGTCATACTGCCTACCAGCATGTCATACTTTGGTTCAGCGGTATTGTGAGATGAAGCGCCCGGACCGACATTACGCCAGACGCTTACGCGAGACTGGTTTCACCGCCCGAGCACTCGTTGCTTAAAGGTGACCGGCGGTGTCTGCTCTCTCACTTTAGTTGAATCGAGTGTGGCTACTCCCGTCCTTGAGAAGGTTAAAACAGAGTCTATTTGACGAAGTATCGCTGTGGTTTTGATGCGAGGTAAGAACGGTTCTTGCTCAGCCCGTAGCAGCCACGTAAAACTTGCAACAACAAAGTAGAGGACGCCTAACTTGTTTTTGCAGGGCATGTTGTGATGTGATATGGTCAAGACGTGATGCTATATTTTATTGTATGAGATGATCATGTTTTGTAACCGAAGTTATCGGCAATCGGCGAGAGCCATATGGTTGTCGCTTATTGTATGAAATGCAACGCCATGTAATTGCTTTACTTTATCACTAAGGAGTAGCGATAGTCGAGAAGCAATAGTTGGCGAGACGACAACGATGCTACGATGGAGATCAAGGTGTCGCTACCGGTGACGATGGTGATCATGACGTTGCTTCGGCGATGGAGATCACAAGCACAAGATGATGATGACCATATCATATCACTTATATTGATTGCATGTGATGTTTATCCTTTATGCATCTTATCTTGCTTTGATTGATGGTAGCATTATAAGATGATCTCTCACCAAAATTATCAAGAAGTGTTCTCCCGAGTATGCACCGCTATGAAAGTTCTTCGTCTTTGAGACACCACGTGATGATCGGGTGTGATAGGCTCTACGTTCAAATACAACGGGTGCAAAACAGTTGCGCACGCGGAATACTCAGGTTAAACTTGACGAGCCTAGCATATAACAGATATGGCCTCGGAACACAGAGACCGAAAGGTCGAGCGTGAATCATATAGTAGATATGATCAACATAGTGATGTTCACCATTGAAACTACTCCATCTCACGTGATGATCGGACATGGTTTAGTTGATTTGGATCACGTAATCACTTAGATGACTAGAGAGATGTCTGTCTAAGTGGGAGTTCTAAAGTAATATGATTAATTGAACTTAAATTTATCATGAACTTAGTCCTGGTAGTATTTTGCAAATTATGTTGTAAGATCAATAGCTCGCGTTGTTGCTTCCCTATGTTTTTGTATGTGTTCCTAGAGAATATTGTATTGAAAAATGTTAGTAGCAATGATGCGGATTGGATCCGTGATCTGAGGTTTATCCTCATTGCTGCTTGAAGAAATATGTCCTTAATGCACCGCTAGGTGACAGACCTATTGCAGGAGCAGATGCGCGTTATGAACGCTTGGCTAGCTCGATATGAGCGATACAGACGTTATGAACGCTATTAGCTCAATATGATGACTACTTGATAGTTTAGTGCACCATGCTTAACGGCTTAGAATCGGGACTTCAAAGACGTTTTGAACGTCATGGACCATATGAGATGTTCCAGGAATTGAAGTTAATATTTCAAGCAAATACCCGAGTTGAGAGATATGAAGTCTCCAACAAGTTCTATAGCTAAAAGATGGAGGAGAATCGCTCAACTAGTGAGCATGTGCTCAGATTGTCTGAGTACTTCAATCGCTTGAATCAAGTGGGAGTTAATCTTCCGATAAGATAGTGATTGACAGAATTTTCTAGTCACCATCACTAAGTTAGTAGAACTTCGTGATGAACTATAGTATGCAAGGGATGACGAAAAAGATTCTCGAGCTCTTCGCGATGCTAAAATCGGCGAAGGTAGAAATCAAGAAAAACATCAAGTGTTGATGGTTGACAAGACCACTAGTCTCAAGGAAAATGGCAAAGGGAAGAAGGGAACTTCAAAAAGGAACGGCAAGCAAGTTGTTGCTCGAGTGAAGAAGCCCAAGTCTAGACCTAAGCCCGAGACCGAGTACTTTTGCTGCAATAGAACTGGTCACTAGAAGCGAACTACCCCTGAATATTTGGTGGATAAGAAGGATGGCAAAGTGAACAAGGTTATATTTGATATACAGGTTATTGATGTGTGCCTTACTAGTGTTTATAGTAGCCCCGAGTATTTGATACTGTTCGGTTGCTAAGATTAGTAACTCAAGCAGGAGTTACGTATAAACAGAGACTAGTTGAAGGGAAGTGACGATGAGTGTTGGAAGTAGTTCCAAGATTGATATGATCATCATCGCACACTCCCTATACTTTCGGGATTAGTGTGGAACCTAAATAAGTATTATTTGGTGTTGAGCATAAATATGATTTGATCATGTTTATTGCAATACGGTTATTCATTTAAGTAAGAGAATAAATTGTTGTTCTGTTTACATGAATAAAACCTTATATGGTTACACACCCAATGAAAATGGTTCATTGGATCTCGGTCATAGTGATACACATATTCATAATATTGAAACCAAAAGATGCAAAGTTAATAATGATAGTGCAACTTATTTGTGGCACTGCCGTTTAGGTCATATCGGTGAAAAACGCATGAAGAAACTCCATACAGATGGACTTTTGGAATCACTTGATTATGAATCACTTGGTACTTGCGAACCGTGCCTTTTGGGCAAGATGACTAAAACTCCGTTCTCCGGAACAATGGAACAAGCTACTGACTTATTGGAAATAATACATACCGATGTATGCGATCCAATGTTGATGCTCGTGGCAAGTATTGTTATTTTCTGACCTTCACAGATGATTTGAGCAGATATGGGTATATCTACTTGATGAAACATAAGTCTGAAATAATTGAAAAGTTCAAAGAATTTCAGAGTGAAGAGGAAAATCATCGTAACAAGAAAATAAAGTTTCTGCGATCTGATCGTGGAGATAAATATTTGAGTTACGAGTTTGGTCTTCATTTGAAACAATGTGAAATAGTTTCGCTATTCACGCCATATGGAACACCACAAAGATAATGGTGTGTCCGAAAGTCGTAACCACACTTTATTGGATATGGTGCGATCTATGATGTCTCTTATCGATTTACCACTATCGCTTTGGGGTTATGCATTAGAGACAGCTGCATTCACGCTTAATAGGGCACCATCTAAACCGCTGAGATGACACCGTATGAACTATGGTTTAGCAAAGAAACCTAAGCTGTCGCTTTCTTAAAAGTTTGAGTTGTGATGCTTATGTGAAAAGTTTTCACCGATAAGCTCGAACCCAAATCGGAGAAGTGCGCTTCATAGAATACCCAAAAGAAAATGTTGGGTACACCTCCTATCACAGATCCGAAGGCAAGTTTTTCGTTGTTAAGATGGATCCTTTCTAGAGAAGAAGTTTCTCTCGAAAGAAGTGAGTGGGAGGAAAGTAGAACTTGATGAGGTAATTGTACCTTCTCCTTATTGGAAAGTAGTTCATCACGTAAAT
Organism: Aegilops longissima; assembly: GCA_021605205.1. NCBI lineage: Eukaryota > Viridiplantae > Streptophyta > Magnoliopsida > Poales > Poaceae > Aegilops > Aegilops longissima. The sequence continues at coordinate 257,288,405 of CM038677.1, read as the reverse complement.
CAGTTCCAAGTGATTCTTACACCAATTAGTGAGGAAGTTAATGATGATGATCATGAAACTTCAGATCAAAGTTGCTACCAAACCTCGTGGGTCTTCCAGAGTAAGATCCGCACTGTAGTGGTACGGTAATCATGTTCTGGAAGTCATGTTACTAGACCATGATGAACCTACGAACTATGAGGAAGCGATGATGAGCCCAGATTCCGCAAAATGGCTTGAGGCCATGAGATCTGAGATAGGATCCATGTATGAGAACAAAGTATAGACTTTGATTGACTTGCTCGATGATCAGCAAGCCATGTTAAATAAATGGATCTTCAAGAGGAAGATGGACACTGATAGTAGTGTTACTATCTACAAAGCTAGACTTGTCGAAAAGGGTTTTAGACAAAGTTCAAGATGTTGAATACAATGAGATTTTCTCACCTGTAACGATGCTTAAAAGTCTGTCCGAATCATGTTAGCAATTGCCACATTTTATGAAATCGGCAAATGGATGTCAAAACTACATTCTTTAATGGATTTATTAAAGAAGAGTTGTATATGATGCAACCGAAGGTTTTGTCAATCCTAAAGGAGCTAACAAAATGTGCAAGCTCCAATGATCCATCTATGGACCGGTGCAAGCATCTCGAGTTGGAATAAACGCTTTGATAGTGTGATCAAAGATATAGTTTTATACAGACTTACGGTGAAGCTCTGATTTACAAGAAAGTGAGTGGGAGCACTACAAGATTTCGATAAGTATATGTGAATGACATATTGTTGATCGGAAATAATGTAGAATTATTCTGCAAAGCATAAAGGAGTGTTTGAAAAGAGTTTTTTAAAGAAAGACCTCGGTGAAGTTGCTTACATATTGAGCATCAAAATCTATAGAGATAGATCAAGACGCTTGATAAGTTTTTCAATGAATACATACCTTGACAAGATTTTGAAGTAGTTCAAAATGGAACAGTCAAAGAAAGAGTTCTTGCCTGTGTTACAAGGTGTGAGATTGAGTAAGACTCAAAACCCGACCACGGCAGAAGATAGAAAGAGAATGAAAGTCATTCCCTATGCATCAGCCATAGGTTCTATAAAGTATGTCATGTCAGTGTACTGATCTATTGCATACCCTACCACTAAGATTGGCAAGGAGTGCAATAGAGATCTAGGAGTAGATCAATGGACAGCGGTCAAAATTATCCTTAGTAGAATAAGGATATGTTTCTCGATTATGGAAGTGAAAAAGGTTCGTCGTAAAGGTTACGCCGATGCAAGTTTTAAACACTAATCTAGATGACTCGAGTCTCAATCTGGATACATATTGAAAGTGGGAGCAATATGCTAGAGTAGCTCCGCAGCAGCATTGTAGACATAGAAATTTGCAAATACTTACGGCTCTGAATGTGATGTAATCTGCTGACTAAAATCATCTCACAAGCAAAACATGATCACACCTTAGTACTCTTTGGGTGTTAATCACATAGCGATGTGAACTAGATTATCGACTCTAGTAAACCCTTTGGGTGTTGGTCACATGTCGATGTGAACTATGGGTGTTAACCACATATAGATGTGAACTATTGATGTTAAATCACATGGCGATGTGAACTAGATTATTGACTCTAGTGCAAGTGGGAGATGAAGGAAATATGCCCTAGAGGCAATAATAAAGTTATTATTTATTTCCTTATATCATGATAAATGTTTATTATTCATGCTAGAATTGTATTAACCGGAAACATAATACATGTGTGAATATATAGACAAACAGATGTCACTAGTATGCCTCTACTTGACTAGCTTGTTAATCAAAGATGGTTATGTTTCCTAACCATGAACAAGGAGTTGTTATTTGATTAACAAGGTCACATCATTAGTTGAATGATCTGATTGACATGACCCATTCCGTTAGCTTAACACTTGATCGCTTAGTATGTTAATGCTTTCTTCATGACCCATACATGTTCCTATAACTATGAGATTATGCAACTCCGCTTATCGGAGGAACACTTTGGTACTACCAAACGCCACAACGTGAATCGGGTGATTATAAAGGAGTACTACAGGTGTCTCCAAAGGTACTTGTTGGGTTGGCGATTTGAGATTAGGTTTTGTCACTCCGATTATCGGAGAAGTATCTCCGGCCTTCTCGGTAATGCACATCACTTAAGCCTTGCAAGCATTACAACTAATGAGTTAGTTGTGAGATGACGATTACGGAACGAGTAAAGAGACTTACCGGTAACAAGATTGAACTAGGTATTGATACCGACGATCGAATCTCGGGTAAGTAACATACCGATGACAAAGGAACAACGTATGTCGTTATGCGGTTTGACCGATAAAGATCTTCAGAGAATATGTAGGAACCAATATGGGCATCCAGGTTCCGCTATTGGTTATTGACCGAGAATGGTTCTAGGTCATGTCTACATAGTTCTCGAACCCGTAGGGTCCGCACGCTAACGCTTCGATGATGAGTTCATTATGAGTTTATAAGTATTGATGCACCAAGGTTGTTCGAGTCCCGGATGTGATCACGGACATGACGAGGAGTCTCAAATGGTCGAGACATAAAGATTGATATATTGAAGCCTACATTCGGACATCGGAAAGGTTCCGAGTGAAATCGAATTTATCGAGTACCGGAGGTTACCGAACCCCCGGAACTACATGGGCCCATAGTGGGCCTTGGAGGAAAGGAGAAAGGGCAGCCCTAGGTGGCTGCGCCCCCCTTCCCTAGTCCTATTAGGACTAGGAAAGGTGGGCCGCCCCCTCTCTCTTTCCTCCCGGAATCCTAATCCAACTAGGATTGAGGGGAATCCTACTCCCGGAGGAGTAGGACTCCTGCGCGCCTCCTCCTTGGGCCGCCACCTCCCCTTGGCTCCTTTATATACGGGGCAGGGGGCACCCCATGACACACAAGTTGATCTACGGATCTTTCCTTAGCCGTGTCGGTGCCCCTTCCACCATATTCCACTTCGGTCATATCGTCATGAGCTTAGGCGAAGCCTCGCGCCGAGAAGTCATATCGTCATGAGCTTAGACGAAGCCCCGCGTCGGTGGAGCATCAACATCGCCACCACGCCGTCGTCTTGACGGAACTCATCCCGACACTTTGCTGGATCGGAGTCCGGGATCGCCATCGAGCTGAACGTGTGCGTAACTCGGAGGTGCCGTGACGCTCGGTACTTGGATCGGTCGGATCGTGAAGACGTCGACTACATCAACCGCGTTGTTATAACGCTTCGCTTTCGGTTCACGAGGGTACGTGGACGGACACTCCCCTCTCGCTGCTATGCCATCACCATGGTCTTGCGTGATTGTAGGAAATTTTTTGAAATTACTACGTTCCCCAACACAAACTTCACCTTCACCTGCAACTAACAACGCTATAAGAGGGGCTGAGCAAAGCGGTAACATAGCCAATCAACGGTTTGCATAGGAAAGGTGTCAAAGGTTAGAGGCTGACATGGCAATTTGGGATGGCTTGATAAACAGGTAATAGGTAGCGCAGCATAGCGATAGAACGAAGCAACTAGCATAGCCATGATAGTAATGAGATCCAAGGTGACGGACATCTTTCCTGAAATCCCGCAAGGAATAAGAACGAGTCCATGAAGAAGATGAAGCCACGAAGACGAACCAAGCGTAGACGAACGAATCCTCACGATCGCAACGAAACAGGAACTAACAAGAAGAAGCACACAACATAGGTAAACACACCACACATGAACAAGGCATGATGCACAACAAGCATGATGCATGACAAAACTACATGAAGCTACTCATGGCAAGAGATGATGCGAACAAGAGCAACACATCAAGGCAAGTTTAAATGAGGCCGGGAACAACATATAACAATTCCGGTAAGTCCTCATATGCAAATTTCAAAATTGGTCCAGATCTGAATAAACCTTATGTTCAAGTTGTTAAACAGCAAGTTAAGATGCACCATGATGATCTACACGAAATTCTAGTCAAGTTACATATAAAGTTCATTTAATTCGGAGCTACGGCCTAGAAGATATGAGCAAAACAAGTTAAACATGGCATTGATGTTAAATGCATACAAACATCAAGCAAACACACCAAAAACAAGGATGCAACATGATAATATGAAACTACATGCAAAAACAAGCAAGTTTCATATAGAGCACACTCAAAACGAAGCAACGGTTCAACACATACACTCTATACAAGTCATGACAACAATCTGTCCAAAACAGCAACTAGGCATATTGCAAGCACCAAAACAACATGCTACAGCATCTCAACGTGAAAACAAAAGGCATGGGAACGATGTATAGCTAAAGCATGACAAAACATGAACACTGAGCTATCTCCAGAAATCACTATAACATGCTCAAAAGGACATGGCAAGATTGCAAATAATAACAGTTCAGATTTATCAGGAAATAACATCAGGAAATAACAGATAACAAGTAGCCATGTTGGTGAACTTGAACCACTCACCACAGAGCAATACATGGCATGGCAAGGCAACTCACTGTAATAAGACATGGCATAGAAGCTATATATGGCAAGAACAACATAATAGCATACATGGATCAACTACAACAACCTTGGCAAAATTGAATAACATGTAAACAACCTGCCAGGAAACATTTTATAGCAAAAGTAGAGCTCGATTGACTCAATCTATGGCACTCCATAATTTCAAACAAGGGCATGGATGGATAGAGAATAACCATATGTTCAAAACATCCTTAGTGAAGTATCTCAAAATAAGCATGGATCTCTCGGTAGCATCAAGTTTACATGGCATAAAAATATCAGCAGAACAGGGGCTGAAATCAGCAACATCATGAAGCCTAGTTTGCATGCTTGTGCTAGTAACCACATTGATCAAAAAAATACATGGCATACACCCCCGTAAAGATGGCATGGCATATTAAAAAACACATGTAGGACTCAAGCTCATAGGGTCCACACATCAATCATGGAAAAAATGACAAAAGTGCATGTTCTGATAAGAATCTGAAACTAACATCACATAGCCCTCTTCTAACAGCATTTCGGGCATCAAGATGAGCTCAAATGAAAATGACACAATGAGATGAAATGATTTACTCGTTGAGACGAACAATTGGATATATTATACGCACAAAACGGAGCTGCGGATGCAGAATTATGGTGCGATGAAAATGCAACAAAATTACTGACAACAAAAGACGGGTAAAAAAAACCACCTCCGAAATTTCGGATCTAGGGTTCCTCGCGGGCACGCGAACCGAGGCGGCCAGAGACTCGCCGGAGACGGCCGGGGGGAGGTCGGAGGAGGCGGCCTGCCCGGATCTCGCGGATCCGCCGGCGGCGGCACGGGCGGCGGCATGGCTGGGGCGGGGCTCGGGCGGCGCGGGAGGCACGGCGGCATTTGGGGCAGCCGGCGGCGGCGGCGCGCCGGGCGCGAGGCGGCGACCTGCCGCCGCGCGGCGGCGGGCAGGCGAGGCTCATGGCGGCGGAGGCCGCCACGTCCGTGGAGGTGGAGGCGCTGGGCGAGGCAGCCCGGGCGGCGGCGCGGATGGGCCGAGAGGGCCCATGGCGGGCTCTCCGGCCATGGCGCGGCGGGCCGGACACGTGGCAGGCCCCCGTTGGCTGTGGGCGGCGGCGCGGATGCGTCCGGACGACGACGGACATGGCCGGCGCGCAGAGGAGGTGGGATCTAGGGTTTGCACCGCGAATTTCGGGGGAGGAGACTTATTTATAGGTAGAAGGAGCTAGGAGAGTCCAAATGAGGAGCGGTTTTCGGCCACGCGATCGTGATCGAACGACCGAGAGCATGGAGGGGAGTTTTCTGGGTTTTGGGCCACTTTGGAAGGGGTGTTGGGCTGCAAACAAAATAGGCTTTTGCGGTTACCCGGTTAACCGTTGGAGTATCAAACGACCTCCAAATGGCACGAAACTTGACAGGCGGTCTACCGGTGCTATACCAAGGCCGCTTGACAAACCTTGGTCCATTCCGAGAAAGTTTAACACCCGCTCACGAAAAGAGGTAAAAGGGAGCGTCGGGGGACATAGGAGTGCCGGATTGCAAAACGGACAACGGGGAAAAAGCTCGGATGCATGAGACGAACACGTATGCAAAATGAAATGCACATGATGACATGGTATGAAATGCAGATGATGACATGCCAAAGATGCAACACGCAAGAAAATGACATGGCAACACCGACGAATAACTGAAGGACACCTGGCGCGTCGAATCCGGGGCGTTACATGTGCGTCATGTTGTGTCAAAAGGTTAGCCCTACGGGGGAATTCTACGCATATCACTTGGTCATGTATCGCCACACGGTCTCAATGCAGCAAATATACATCCATTTATACCAAGTTCTAGTGAAGAATACTACATTTCCAGATAAAAAGTATCATCAATAGTGTAGGTCAAAAAATATCGTACATCAATGGCCACATGGTCTCAATGAATCAAATATACATCCATTTCTATCAACATCCAATGAAGAATACTGCATTTTCAGATACTAATGCTCATCAACATTCTAGGTCAATAAAGGCAATAGCTGCAACTTGCATAATAAAAATAAAAGTGATCACTCACGTATGTCAAAAGAAATATTTGAGGCCTCAACTTTAAAATGCAAATAAATTGATTCGAAGCTAGATTAGAGTCTAAAAGCTGTCTAATCATTCCATTCTGGTACCTAAAATTGAAGGCACAAAAAGTAGGCCCTCAAAGAAATACTTATGAAGATTGTAAGCATATGTGGTAATCTTGATCAAGAAGTTTATGAGACACGTGAAAACGAAAGTAATTAACCATTTATGAAAAAAGGGAGGTAATGGCACACTATAACACCCCTGTGTAATGATGCTACAGTAATCCCTAGGGTTAAGTTAATCCTTTTGCTAAACAAGTGTTTGTTCATCATTGTCTCTTATCTCTTTCAAATTCCAGTTGAATTCAATTTCAAATTATGTGTGAAATTCAAAAATGCTCAAACATGAAAACTAAAATGTTCATCATGTGGAAAGTATTCTTCTGGTAATATTGGCGGTGAACCAACATTTTCTTGCAAAGTGTCTAAATGGCCTAAAATAGCTAAAACAGAAAGTTAAAAAAAGAGAAGGAAAAGCATAGGGGAAAGAAAGCCCCTGCCCCACTTGGGCTTCGGCCCACCCAAGCTAGCTGGCCCAGCTAGGCCAGCCCACACCCCTCCCTGGTCGCTCTCCCCTCCCCCTCAATCGACGAGGGCACGCGCCCGCGCGTCGCCGCCGAACCACCTCGCCGGCAACGCCCCCCGCGAGAGGATAAGGCTCCCCTCGACGCCTCGGGCCTCCTCCAACACCTACCTCCTCCCACTCACTCCCCCTGGCGTTCCCATTCATTCCCCCTCCTCTCCCTCGCTCTCCCGCCACGCCGATCTCGCCCGAAGCGCCACTGTATGCTCTGCGCCATGCCACTTAACCACCGCTGCCGCCGCCGCCATCGTGTCTATCAGCTCCGTCGTCGTCGACTACCTCATCCCCGTCCACGAGCGCAAGCCGGGGAGCACCGAGGCAGCGGATTGAGCCTCCCTCCTTCTGCCTCTGCTCTGGCGATCCCCTTCGACTCCGGCGATGCCTCCTCCTGCTACTAACCTTCGAGGGGCTTTACATAGCCGCCTAGTGAGCCTCGCCTCTCTCCCCTCCGTCTTCCCGCTGTTGCCGCGCCTGTAGGTGCCGTTCCCCACATGTCCGAGCTCGCCTCCGCCGAGCTCGTCGCCGGCCATGTTCCGGTGACCGAACGCCCGCGCAAGCATGTCCATCATGCTCGCCCGCACACGTAGACGCCGTACGTGCTCAGCACCGCTTGTTTTGCTCGTCGTAGCGCCGTTTACGAGCTTGCCGTGCCTCGGGTCTCCGCCGTCCATGTCGCCGGCAACCACTCCGACCATCCGTGTTCGCTTCACCACCCGCGTTGGACGTGGTGTTCTGCACTCGTTCGAACACAAGTCACGACTCATGTTTTGGCCCGCTGTAGAGAAAATCCCGGCGAAATCTGGGGAGAAACCGCCGCGGACGCGCTCACCGGAGCTCCTCCGACGCCGGCCCTGACCTGGCGTGGCATGGGGCCCGCCCAGTGCCGCTAATAGTGGGCCCCTGCGCCTCTGTTTGACCGTGTTAACCACGGTCAACGCGGGGTACTATTCCCCAGCCACTGACATATAGGCCCCACCACCTAATTAGATTAGTCAAACATTTTTTAAAATAAACTTAATTAGTTAAACCTGATCAGTCACTGACATGTGGGGCCTAGCTTCTAATTAGCCTCAGTTTAGTTAAATTTAAACTTCTGTTAGTCCACTCTCTATGATAGGTGGGACCCACTGGTTAGTTTGGCCTGGTCAGTCGTCCTGTTGACTGCTGACGTCAGAATGATGTCATGCTGACGTAGTAATTCCTTTCTGTTAATTTAATTGATTCCAAAAATGTTTAAAACTTTGGAAATTTGTAGAAAATAAACCGTAACTCGAATAAAAATGTTTTCTACATGAAAGTTGCTCAGAAAAATCGAATGAATCCGAATACGCGATCCGTTCATCTGCCACATGCCCCTAGCATGCTGAACATGGAACTTTCCCCCTCTTTTCCTCTATCCGGAATTCGCCTAACGCCGGGAATTCATCCTCGGATGTTTATCCCCTCCGTCTGCAACGTGTAGTACTACATAAGGTCGACCCTAGTTCTGCTTATCGTCATGTCATGCGTAGTGTTGCATCTATTTTCTTATATTTACTGTTACTTCCACCTCTTCTCTCTGGTAGACCCCGAGGCCGATGATGCCCCGGTGATCGACTACGTCGACAACGACACTTCTTCCTTGTCAGCAGAGCTTCCAGGCAAGCCCCCCTTTGATCATCCCGATATCGCCCATTCCATTCTCTCATGCTTGCATTAGATTTTGCTACTGTAACTGTTTGCTCCTATTCTGATGCATAGCAACCTGCTCATTGTTACCTACCTGCTTATCCTAAACTGCTTATTATAGGTTGGTTAGTGATCCATCAGTGACCCCCCACCTTGTCCTTGTTGCCCCTGCTTCATCATCGACGACTCGATCAACTTGATCGACGACCAGAGCCCGACGCCTCACATCACATCACGCCCCTTTTGTTGCTCGACTCTGCAGAGTTACCATCGAGTGCCGAGGGTGGAACCTCATACATCACTCCTGATGAGATCTCTGTAGTGTAGCTATTCAGTTGTGGTCATCGAGGGTGATTTCCTCCTTAACCACTTCCGATACGACTCTGTCGTGCAAACTCGCAAGTGTGAACCTCGAGGGTGGTTCCTCTTACGTTCACCTTGATGATTACATCGAGTGGAATCCACCGAGGGTGGTTCCTCAGGGTTCCCCTTGGTGTTAGACACACAACTACTATGGTTATTATGACTTTACACTGATCCATGTTACTAAAGACGGGTCGGCCCTGAGGGATACCCGTGCGAGCTTAATTGCGAGTGATGTGGAGTCGGGTTGACCTGGAAGGTGCCCGCGAGATAATTACGAGGCGTGGCCGGGCATTCTTAGCCCTTGCCGCAAGTCCTCGAGACGGGCCGACGGGGTCACATCGATCGTGAGTCTCTGGTCGTTACCGCGTGCTCCTAATCCACCACGATTTGGATATTTGACCCGAGGGGCCTCTGGCCTGATAGCACTAACCATCACGTGGGCATAGTATGGGTGTTCTGCATCGTATGCATCAAGCTTAATAGACATGGTGCGACTGAGCGGCACGCGCCGGGTTAGACTGGTAAGCACCTGCCTTTTTAAGGAGGTAGCTAGGTCTGCTCACCGGCCACGTACGCAGCATGTAGGAGTTCCCGGGGCGATGGCCCATGACCCCTGGGGGAATAGATTTAGTCCTGCGTGCTGACCTCTCTATTAAGCCTAGGTCGTGTTGTGGCGTATTATTTGGCCGAGGCCGGGCATGACCCAGGAAAGTGTGTTCGGCCGGAGTTAATCGAGCATGGTGGGTAAGGTGGTGCACCCCTCCAGGGAAGAAAACATCTATCGATAGCCTGTCCTACGGTAACGGACACTCGAAGTTGTATCCTGATCGATACAACTAGAACTAGATACTTGAGGTGATAACTGGATAGTATGGCTCTAGGATTGCTTGTTCACAGGGATTCGAGAAAGGATCTCTTGGCGAGGTTGATAACACTACTACTACTTTACTTTATGCTACTCTTATCTCTTCTGATGCTGCAAGATGCTTGAAGCTGCTAGTCTTCGATAGGCTAGGCTTTCCCCCTTCTCTTCTGGCATTCTGCGGTCCAGTCCACAGATACAGCCCATGTCATTGATACCGATGCATATGTAGTGTAGATCCTTGCTTGCGAGTACTTTGGATGAGTACTCATGATTGCTTTGCTCCCCCTTTTCCCCCTTTCTTCTTCTTTCCGGTTGATGCAACCAGATGTCGGAGCCTAGGAGCCAGATGCCACCGTCGATGCCTACTACCACGTGGAGACCGCCGATGACCAGGAGTAGTAAGGAGGCTCCCAGGCAGGAGACCTTGCCTTTTCGATCGTAGATGCTTGTTTGCTGGCCTTCTTAAGGCAAACTTGTCTAACTTATGTATGTACTCAGATATTGTTGCTTCCGCTGACTCTTGTGTATTCGAGCTTATATATTCGAGCCCTCGAGGCCCATGGCTTGTAATATAAAGCTTGTATTATTTTAATTTGTGTCTAGAGTTGTGTTGTGATATTGTCCTGTGAGTCCCTGATCTTGATCGTACACATTTGCGTGTATGATTAGTGTACGATTGAATCGGGGGCGTCACACACACCATCTTCAGTACAAACAAATACTGTCAGACAAAAGGATGCAGGTTCAAACTTGAAGAAGCAACCTCATATATCTTCTCTATGGAACAACATAAGAAAATTAGAACAAATTTCATCAATGCCTAATGATGATGAACGAGTTTAAGCTTTTATATTCATAAGACAAAATATAAGAAGATCCAATAGCATGTTAAGGTCATTGTATTTCTGATCCAAGGGTGATCTAAAAGAACATACAGGATACTAATAATGACATAAATTTAAGCTAGATCCATATAGACAGGTTGAAACTCACTTGAAGCTTCTGTTGCAAGCATCCTTCTATGTGAATCTTTTCATAGAAAGCACTTAACAAAATACATTGCTTCTGCCGGAGAAGGATGATGTTATTCCTTATATCCAGGCTCGACTTTGAGAATGGAACTGGATGCCAGATTCCACATGTGCGCAAAAAGCAATGTTGCCACAAAGTAGGATATGTGGAATGACATATATACTCCAGGCATGAGCTTCCATGCTAGCATCTATGCAGAACTTCAGGAGGAACATAATAAATTTCCAACATAATAAGCCCTTCCAACAAAATTATTTCGGCCCTAATCTGCATAAAGCATTAAAATGTATGAACAAACATGCCATATCAACAACATAGAGAACTAAAAATCGACCAGTACTACTGAATGATGAATCAAGTTGTACAAGTACACTAATGAATCCACAACAAATGTAATTAGCTAAGGATCTAGCAGAAGCTAACAAGCTTATTGGACTTACCTAGCAGAGGCGCACTCAAATAGATATACCAACACCTGAGCAAAGCAGAGAAACAACATTGCCCCTATTTCCCCTCTCATCACCAAAGCTTTATTCTTCTATCACATCAGCGGCAACTGCCAAAGTCTCTCAAATCCGGTCAAAATTCAAGGTAAAGTCGAGGTAATAAAAAGTAGTATCGGGGTCAGGATCATGATTGACTATATGCTTAGAAGATTACATGTTCCTTATGCAAAAGGTTCACTACATTCTCATGCTCCCCGTCCTCTATCCACCTTTGGTTTCATAGAGGCCACGTTCTTCTCAACATGATCCATCTTGCACCTCTTGGCATAGATTTTTTTTCTGCTTCCTTACCTGAAAGTCAGAATGGATGACGCCTGATCAGTGTCATTGTTATACAATAATGACCATCACAATTAGTTAACAAAATGAAGATCACCCAATCTATGGCCCTCATGGAAGGGTCCTTGACTTTGTCTTTCATATACAGAAAAAGCAGACAAGTGTCTAAATTTTGGCGTATCAAATGCGTTTACATGAATGAATGAATGCTATAAATGAGATTGAGCACGTGGTTCATTGATGATAGATGTACAATACATCTTAGGTAGCAGCAAGGAAGATGAAGGAGAGTGATGATTTCACCATGTACGTTGTTGTTTTCTATATCAAAATGCATCAACCTTCCCAGTATCCTTTTCATCTTCAAAAAGCATAACTTCCGTTTAGAGCATCAAGAAGCCGTCCTGTAGATAGGACATATTACAAAAATTTCAAGCTTCCCCGCAATTTGGGTCTACGTAATTAAAAAGTGAAGATGCTTCCCATTTTTGTTGACAAGCTTCCAAATTTTTTGACAGTGGACCTTGCTAGATCTGACATATATGAGGTGCCTAGTGTGATTATGAAATTGAAATGCTTAGGTACTTATTTGTCGAGATTTTTTAAATCCAAATTGGATAGTGTTCAAGTGTTCCAGTGGTGTGCATATCGCCAATTGTCTTAGAAATCTAACAAATCTACAGAAGGTCCGAACATCGGAAGCATATGACGAATCTATTATGAAATTTCCTATCTGGCGCACAACAGATTACAAATGTTTGTTTGATGCATTGGCTAACTCTAAAAAACAAAATCTAACAATCCAAGTATCATATTATAGTGTGACAATATTTCTGACTAACATGATCAGATATCCAACATTTTCAATGAACAACTTCTGGCACTTGCTGGACTTCTAGGATGAAAGCATACACATGCCTTCTATTTGAAATAGCACGATTTTCTAAACTAAACCATTAAATCCAATATGACCTTAAGCCCAAAATCCAGCAGTGATGTGATGGTGGAGTAGATTCGGGGTGATGGGATCCAACCATCCAAGGGGTTTTTCAAGGGGTACCAGCCATCTTGTGTGTGGCATGAAGACCCGTCGATGGTTGGCATCGCGGCGGCACAGGAAATCAGAGCCGCCAAGGGGAGGCAAGACGCAGATCTCTCTGGCTTAAATGCCATGACGATGACGACGGCGATGCACCATGGTCGGTTGAGAGAATTGAATTCTTGTCAAGGAGGAGAGCTCCCAGGTCGCATGTACCTTGTGCCGGTCATCTTCGCGAGATAACTGGGAGAGAGACGGCGATAGAATTTCGGCAGCGCACACATCAGGGGAGACTGGGAGAGAGATGAGGCGGCAGCTTTCCTCTGCTTTGTTCTGGTATGCAATTTTTGTTTTGTAAAAGAAAAATATACAGCCCAGGAAAGGCCTTCCTTGCGAGCGAGGGCCCAATGAACCACGCGCTTCCAATTTTTCCGCCGGAGCAGCTGCCCAATCCGGTCACGGGAAGTGTTGCGTCAGAGCTTGATTTAACGGCCGAAAATGTCAAGAGCTGAATATCCAACGGTTGCGAATGCTAATGGCCCGAGACAGCAGGAAAACTTCTCGGTTATAATGTACCTAAATAAGTGAAGCAGGAGAGTTTAATTATTTATACAAAAGACTCAGACATGCTCTAACAAATATAAGTGATGCAAAAGAGCATCCTACAAATAACGGTGTTCCCAATGTAGAGATACGAGTATCCGAACTTCAAAAGATATAAGTGAAGCACATGAAGTATTCTATAAAGCCATACTTAGAAGATATAAGTGAAGTGCAAAGAACATTCTATAAGTCAGGTTGGGAGGACTATATCATACCGGGCTGGTGCATCAAAGAAAAGGGAAAAAACAAACACAAAAGATGCTCCAACAATTTACGCGTATCATGCAAACAAAATAAAAACCGGACAAACCGATAATTGTCGAGGAAGAAAGATGGGATGCCTTCCGGGGCACCCCGAAGCTTAGATGCTTGAGTCTCCTTAAATATTTACTTGGGGTGCCTTGGGCATCCCCAAGCTTGAACTCTTACCTCTGCTTATTCATCTCATATCAATGCCTCCTCGGTCTTCGGATACCTCATCCACACAAAACTTAACCAAACTTTTATTAGAGGGGTTAGTACATATTACATCAAATCCCATCATGTCTTGTTGTAAAAATATTGTATAATTATATTCCAAACACTAACTATTGTATGCTAAAACAATTCTAATGTTCCCACATCAATGGGGATTGGCAAAATGGCAAACACAAGTAGATAAAGAAACTATAACAGGAATCTCTGAAAACAGAACAATTTATAAAGATGCACATGGTACATATACTTCTGTAACTCCAAAAATTATGAAAATTTAGGACGTAATAAAAAATTGGTATAGACGTACTGTGTAAAAATGTAAAAAAAACTTCTATGATATAGTAAAACATGAAAATTCAAACACATAACGAAAAGTTTCTGTTTTTGCACACCACATGCCAAACAAGCAATTTAAAGACCCCAACGGTAAATCTTGGCACATTATTTTTATAATCCGATGGATTTGTACAAGGGTATAATTATTTTTGTTTAAATTTTTTTGTAATCAAGGCTCACAAAGTTTTCATGGGCATGAACAAAATTCAAGGACGTCCTCCACTTCCACATTGCTCATCTGTCTCACTTCCACTTTTCTTTTTCAAAAGGTTTTAGGTTCCCCTCAATATATATTTAAAAAAATTATAAGCACAAAATAGAATAAAATGAATCTCTAAAACTTCCCAGGCGGTGCTTTCTTTAAACCATTAAGCTAGGCATAAAGTGCTCAAGTAATTGATCCACCTGGATCCCAAGGTATATCAAAGCCAATTTTAATTAACAACGATTTATAATTTAGTGGTGAGCACAAAGCAACATTAATCATAGAACAACGGAGTCTAACTCTCTTCCTATACATTGGCATGTCAAAGAACAATTCATGCACACCAAGTAAAGGCCAATGCATAGTATAAATAGTTTCTTGCAATTTTATCATACTAGAAACATAGAGAGGTGGAGATGTAGTTCCTATCTCATAATAATTGCAAGTAGGAGCAGAAAGCAGATGCATATTATATCAATCGAAATCATCATGTGCAACGGTAAGACACAACCCATCAATATAATCCTTAATAAGTGCAAACTTCTCCGATATAGTGTAGTTGGGAGAATTCGAAAAGATAATAGGACTATCATGTGTGGGAACAATGGAAAAAATTTCATGTTTAACATAAGGAACTATAACAAGTTCATCTCCATAAGCATCATTCATATCGACATCATGGCCACAAGCATAGCAAGCATCAAGTTATGAAAAAGGGATATTTCAAATGAATCTGATGAATCATGGCATCAATCATTCGGTAAGTACGAAGGGAAATTAAAAATGTATGAGTTGAAGAGTTACTCTCATCAGAAGGTGGGCAGGAGTAGCTAGTCCACACTTCCTTCTTTTGTTCTTCGCTCCCCTCCGCGTCCTTTTCATCTAATGAACTCACAGTTTCAGCAATTTCTTCTTCCATAGATTCATGCAAAATATTAGTTTGTTCTTGGACAATAGAGACTTTCTCAATAAATTCATCAATATCTGCATTGTATTTAAAATTCTCATAGCAATATTTAAGTATAGCATAATTTTCATATCTGTAAAGAGCATCATCACAATTTTCCTACTTTTCAAACAAAGATTCAATTTCATAAGCACACTTAAAAGCAACAAATTATTATATTTGTTCCACATCACAGTAATGATATGCACCATTGGCATAAGAAGCTAAGGTTCATTATCATTAAATTTCACATTGAAAGGGAAGGTGTGGAGCCTCTATCTTACAGCACAAGTATAATCACACATAGAGCACATATTCCAAGCATACCAACGCAATATTTTAATTTGATCCCGTAAGTGTTTCCCTTTTTGAGACGAGCGATAATCCCTGAAGTATTCCTAGTGATCCAAAGTATCTCCCATTGCTACCTCTTGAGCACCGCGTTGGATTTCCCCGAAGAGGAGAGGATGATGCAACAAAGTAGCGTAAGTATTTCCCTCAGTTTTTGAGAACCAAGGTATCAATCTAGTAGGAGGCTACGCGCGAGTCCCTCGTACCTACACAAAACAATAGCTCAACGCAACCAACACGATTAGGGGTTGTAAATCCCTTCACGGTCACTTACGGGAGTGAGATCTGATAGAGATGATAGATAATATTTTTGGTATTTTTTGGTATAGAGATGCAAAGTGAAAAGTAAAAGGCAAAGTAAAAAAACAAAGCAATAATAAAGTGATCGAGATTGATATGATGAGAATAGACCCGGGGGCCATAGGTTTCACTAGTGGCTTCTCTCAAGAGCATAAGTATTCTACGGTGGGTGAACAAATTATTATTGAGCAATTGACAGAATTGAGCATAGTTATGAGAATATCTAGGTATGATCATGTATATAGGCATCACGTCAGAGATAAGTAGACCGACTCCTACCTGCATCTACTATTATTCCTCCACTCATCGACCGCTATCCAGCATGCATCTGGAGTATTAAGTTAAAAACAGAGTAACGCCTTAAGCAAGATGACATGATGTAGAGGGATAGTTTCATGCAATATGATAAAAACCCCATCTTCTTATCCTCGATGGCAACAATACAATACGTGCCTTGCTGCCCCTTCTTTCACTGGGAAAGGACACCGCAAGATTTAACCCAAAGCTAAGCACTTCTCCCATTGCAAGAAAAACCAATCTAGTAGGCCAAACCAAACTGATAATTCAAAGAGACTTGCAAAGATAACCAATCATACATAAAAGAATTCAGAGAAGATTCAAATATTATTCATAGATAGACTTGATCATAAACCCACAATTGATCGGTCTCAACAAACACATCGCAAAAAGAATATTACATCGAATAGATCTCCACGAGAGAGGGGGAGAACATTGTATTGAGATCCAAAAAGAGAGAAGAAGCCATCTAGCTACTAACTATGGACCTGAAGGTCTGACGTAAACTACTCACACTTCATCGGAGAGGCTATGGTGATGATGTAGAAGCCCTCCATGGTGGATTCCCCTTCCGGCGGAGCTCCGGAACAGGCCCCAAGATGGGATCTCGTGGATACAGAAACTTGCGGCGGAGGAATTAGGTTTTTGGCTCCGTATCTGATCGTTTGGGGGTACGTAGGTATATATAGGAGGAAGAAGTACGTCGGTGGAGCTCCGAGGGGCCCACGAGGCAGGGGGCGCGCCCTAGGGGGGCGCCCTCCACCCTCGTGACCGCCTCGTGGCTTTCTTGATGGAGCGTCCAAGTCTCCTGGGTCTTATCTGATGAGAAAATCACGTTCCCGAAGGTTTCATTCCGTTTGGACTCCGTTTGATATTCTTTTTCTTCGAAACACTGAAATAGGCAAAAAAACAGCAAGTCTGGGCTGGGCCTTCGGTTAATAGGTTAGTCCCAAAAATAACATAAAAGTGGAAAATAAAACCCAATATAGTCCAAAACAGTAGATAATATAGCATGGAGCAATAAAAAATTATAGATACGTTGGAGACGTATCAGGCATCCCCAAGCTTAATTCTTGCTCGTCCTCGAGTTGGTAAATGATAAAAAGAGAATTTTTGATGCGGAGTGCTACTTGGCATAATTTCAATGTAAATCTTCTTAATTGTGGTATGAATATTCAAATCCAAAAGATTCAAGACAAAAGTTCATGTTGACATTAAAATAATAATACTTCAAGCATACTAATAAAGCAATTATGTATTCAAAAAATAACATGGCCAAAGAGAGTTATCCCTACAAAATCATATAGTCTGGCTATGCTCTATGTTCACCACACAAAGTATTTAAATCATGCACAAACCCGATGAGAAGCCAAGCAATTGTTTCATACTTTAACATTTTCAAAACCTTTTCGATCTTCACGCAATACATGAGCGTGAGCCATGGATATAGCACTATATGTGGAATAGAATGGTGTTTGTGGAGAAGACAAAAAGAGGGGAAGATAGTCTCACATCAACTAGGCGTATCAACAGGCTATGGAGATGCCCATCAATAGATATCAATGTGAGTGAGTAGGGATTGCCATGCAACGGATGCACTAGAGCTATAAGTATATGAAAGCTCAACAAAACAAACTAAGTGGGTGTGCATCCAACTCACTTGCTCACAAAGACCTAGGGCATTTTGAGGAAGCCCATCATTGGAATATACAAGCCAAGTTCTATAATGTAAAATTCCCACTAGTATATGAAATTTACAAAATGAGAGACTCTCTATCATGAAGATCATGGTGCTAGTTTGAAGCACAAGTGTGGTAAAAGGATAGTAATATTGTCCCTTCTCTCTTTTTCTCTCATTTTTTTATTTGGGCCTTTTTTTATTGCCTCTTTTTTTCGTCCGGAGTCTCATCCCGACTTGTGGGGGAATCATAGGCTCCATCATCCTTTCCTCACTTGGGACAATGCTCTAAAAATGATGATGATCACACTTTTTATTTTTCTTACAACTCAACAATTACAGCTCAATACTTAGAACAAAATATGAATCTATATGAATGCTTCCGGCGGTGTACCGGGATACGCAATGAATCAAGAGTGACATGTATGAAAGAATTATGAACGGTGGCTTTGCCACAAATACGATGTCCACTACATGATCATGCTAGCAATATGACAATGATGGAGCGTGTCATAATAAACGGAACGATGGAAATTTGCATGGCAATATATCTCGGAATGGCTATGGAAATGCCATGATAGGTAGGTATGGAGGCTGTTTTCAGGAAGGTATATGGTGGGTGTATGATACCGGCGAAAGGTGCGCGGTATTAGAGAGGCTAGTAATGGTGGAAGGATGGGAAAAGTGCGTATAATCCATGGACTCAACATTAGTCAGAAAGAACTCATATACTTATTGCAAAAATCTAGAAGTTATCAAAGCAAAGTATTACGCGCATGCTCCTAGGGGGATAGATTGGTAGGAAAAGACCATCGCTCGTCCCCGACCGCCACTCATAAGGAAGACAATCAATAAATAAATCATGCTCCGACTTCATCACATAATGGTTCACCATACGTGCATGCTACAGGAATCACAAACTTTAACACAAGTATTTCTCAAATTCACAACTACTCAACTATCATGACTCTAATATCACCATCTTCATATCTCAAAACAATTATCAAGCATCAATATTTTCTTAGTATTCAACGCACTCAAAAGAAAGTTTTGCAAATCTTGAATACCAAGCATATTATTATTAAGCAAATTACCATGCTATTAAAGACTCTCAAAATAATATAAGTGAAGCATGAGAGATCAATAGTTTCTATAAAACAAATCCACCACCGTGCTCTAAAAGATATAAGTGAAGCACTAGAGCAAAACTATAAAGCTCAAAAGATATAAGTGAAGCACATAGAGCAGAACTATAAAGCTCAAAAGATATAAGTGAAGCACATAGAGTATTCTATCAAATTCCAAATTATGTATGGCTCTCTCAAAAGGTGTGTACAGCAAGGATGATTGTGGTAAACTAACAAACAAATACACAAATAACACAAGACGCTCCAACCAAAACACATATCATGTGGTGAATAAAAATATAGCTCCAAGTAAAATTACCGATGGAAGTAGACGAAAGAGGGGATGCCTTCCGGGGCATCCCCAAGCTTTGACTTTTTGGTGTCGTTGGATTATCTTGGGGGTGCCATGGGCGTCCCCAAGCATAGGCTCTTGCCACTCCTTGTTCCATAATCCATCAAAAGATTTCACCCAAAACTTGAAAACTTCACAACACAAAACTCAATAGAAATCTCGTGAGCTCCGTTAGCGAAAGAAAACAAAAGATCACTTCAAGGTACTGTAATGAACTCATTCTTTATTTATATTGGTGTTAAACCTACTGTATTCCAACTTCTCTATGGATTAGAAACTATTTTACTAGCCATAGATTCATCAAAATAAGCAAACAACACACGAAAAACAGAATCTGTCAAAAATAGAACAGTCTGTAGTAATCTGTAACTAGCGCAAACTTATGGAACTCCAAAAAATTTACCAAAATAGGAAGGCCTAGACAATTTTTTTATTGATCAGCAGCAATTGGAATCAGTATTTATCACGTTCTGGTGATTTTTAACAATTGTTTCCGTGAACAGAAAGTTTCTGGTAATTATAGCTAGATCAAATAACTATCATCCAAGAAGATCCTATAGGTTTAACTTGGCACAAACACTAATTAAAAGCTAAAACCACATCTAAACAGAAGGTAGATGGATTATTCAGTCCTAAACAGAAACAAAAATAAAAAAACTAAAATAAAATTGGGTTGCCTCCCAACAAGCGCTATCGTTTAACGCCCCTAGCTAGGCATTGATAATTCTAACGATGCTCACATGAAAGATAAGAATTGAAGCGCAAAGAGAGCATAATGGAACACATGACAAACACATCTAAGTCTAACATACTTCCTATGCATAGGCATCTTATAGGAAAACAAATTAGCAAGACAAGCAAGATCGAGCATATGCAAGGAAGAAGAATGAAACAATAGCAATCTCAACATGATGAGAGGTAATTTAGCAACATGAAAATTTCTATAACCATATTTTACTCTCTCATAATAATTACATGTGGGATTATAAGAAAATTCAACAATATAGCTATCACAAAACATATTCTTAACACGATCCACATGTATGCAAAGTTGACACTCTTCCGAAATAGTGGGATTAACATTAACTAAAGTCATGACCTCTCCAAACCCACTTTCAATATTATTGCAAACAATATTATCAATCTCATATTCATCATGGTGATTAAATAAATTTTCAAGATCATAAGAAGAATCACCCCAGTCATGATCATTGCAACAAGTAGTAGACATTGCAAAACTAGCATCCCCAAGCTTAGGGTTTTGCGTATTATTAGCACAATTGACATCAAGAGAATTTATAGTAAAATCATTGATATCATGCTTTTCATCGAGGGAACTATCAACAATGGGTGCAATAGCAACGATCTCATTTTTAACATAAGGAACTATAGCAAATTCCTCTTCATAAATATTGGCATCATGGCCACAAGAATAGCAAGCATCATGTTCATCGAGGGATATTTCAACCAAATCATCGGAATCATCATTATCTATAGATTCATGCATATCATTATTTTCTTCCAAAGCAACGGTCATTCTTTCAATAAATTCTATCACATAGACATTATGAGCAAGGTTTTCATTGCAATATTTAAGTATGACGGAATTTTCAGATTTGTTGAGAGTAAAATCATACTTTTCAATCAAAGAAGCAACTTCATGAGCACCCTTGAAAATGATAAATTCTTCAATTTGTTCGATATCATAGTAACTATAAACACCCTTTGCATAAGAAGATAAGATTCCATTATCATTGAACTCACATAGGTAGGGAAGGTGTTTTTTAGGGTTCTTAGGGCAACAAGTAAAATCACACATTTCACAAAGATTCCAAGCATAGCATAGCACACTATTTATATGATACCATAAGAGCTTCCATTTTTTAGACAAACGATGACGCACAAAATGAGCATGCTCATCTAAAGATTTCCCATCAACTAGGCTAGTTGGGGGTTTCAGCACGAGCGCATAAGGATCGAAGATGATCCAAGTAGAACACTTTAAGTGGATCGATATCAATAGATTTTCAGCAAGCAAAGATGCAAGCATATAGAAGGCACGAGGAAACACAAACAAATATACATACGGGAAGAAGGCAAATGGAAAAGAGAGGGCGAATAAAACAGCAAGGGTGAAGGGGGGGGGGAGAGGAAAACGAGAGGCAAATGGCGAATAATGTAGTGCAGGAGATAGGGATTGTGATGGGTACTTGGTATGTTGACTTTTGCGCAGACTCCCCGGCAACAGCGCCAGAAATTCTTCTTGCTACCTCTTGAGCACTGCGTTGGATTTCCCCGAAGAGGAGAGGATGATGCAGCAAAGTAGCGTAAGTATTTCCCTCAGTTTTTGAGAACCAAGGTATCTATCCAGTAGGAGGCAACGCGCGAGTCCCTCGTCCCTACACAAAAGAATAGCTCAACGCAACCAACGCGATTAGGGGTTGTCAATCCCTTCACGGTCACTTACGGGAGTGAGATCTGATAGAGATGACGGATAATATTTTTGGTATTTTTTGGTATAGAGATGCAAAGTGAAAAGTAAAAGGCAAAGTAAAAAAGCAAAGCAATAATAAAGTGATGGAGATTGATATGATGAGAATAGACCCGGGGGCCATAGGTTTCACTAGTGGCTTCTCTCAAGAGCATAAGTATTCTACGGTGGGTGAACAAATTACTGTTGAGCAATTGATAGA
This sequence comes from Aegilops longissima, assembly GCA_021605205.1. Classification (NCBI taxonomy): domain Eukaryota; kingdom Viridiplantae; phylum Streptophyta; class Magnoliopsida; order Poales; family Poaceae; genus Aegilops; species Aegilops longissima. Next base: position 257,266,073 of record CM038677.1, on the reverse strand, counting down.
ATTGAGCACAGTTATGAGAATATCTAGGTATGATCATGTATATAGGCATCACGTCCGAGACAAGTAGACCGACTCGCCAAAGATCTACTACTATTACTCCACTCATCGACCGCTATCCAGCATGCATCTAGAGTATTAAGTTAAAAACAGAGTAACGCCTTAAGCAAGATGACATGATGTAGAGGGATAGTTTCATGCAATATGATAAATACGCCAACTTGTTATCCTCGATGGCAACATACAATACGTGCCTTGCTGCCCCTTCTGTCACTGGGAAAGGACACCGCAAGATTGAACCCAAAGCTAAGCACTTCTCCCATTGCAAGAAAAACCAATCTAGTAGGCCAAACCAAACTGATAATTCGAAGAGACTTGCAAAGATAACCAATCATACATAAAAGAATTCAGAGAAGATTCAAATATTATTCATAGATAGACTTGATCATAAACCCACAATTGATCGGTCTCAACAAACACACCGCAAAAAGAAGATTACATCGAATAGATCTCCACGAGAGAGGGGGAGAACATTTTATTGAGATCCAAAAAGAGAGAAGAATCCATCTAGCTACTAACTATGGACCCGAAGGTCTAAGGTAAACTACTCACACTTCATCGGAGAGGCTATGGTGATGATGTAGACGCCCTCCATGGTGGATTCCCCTTGCGGCGGAGCTCCGGAACAGGCCCCAAGATGGGATCTCGTGGATACAGAAAGTTGCGGCGGTGGAATTAGGTTTTTGGCTCCGTATCTGATCGTTTGGGGGTACGTAGGTATATATAGGAGGAAGAAGTACGTCGGTGGAGCTTCGAGGGGCCCACGAGGCAGGGGGTGCGCCCTAGGGGGGTGGCGCCCTCCACCCTCGTGACCGCCTCGTGGCTTTCTTGACGGAGGGTCCAAGTCTCCTGGGTCTTATCTGATGAGAAAATCACGTTCCCAAAGGTTTCATTCCGTTTGGACTCCGTTTGATATTCTGTTTCTCTGAAACACTGAAATAGGCAAAAAACAGCAATTTTGGGCTGGGCCTTCGGTTAATAGGTTAGTCCCAAAATAATATAAAAGTGGAAAATAAAGCCCAGTATAGTCCAAAACAGTATATAATATATCATGGAGCAATCAAAAATTATAGATACGTTGGAGACGTATCACCCATTATCAAGTTAAATGGGTATTTATCAGGATTACCAAAGTAGTATTTAATGTTTTCCACATAACCAACATCGAGGGTTTTAGGAGGTTCCCTATTCCATGAGTAGTAGGTACAAATTATTTTTTCGGTGTTTCGTATTCCATATCCATAGCGAAAGATATAAAACAACTTAGAACAGAAAATAAAATCTACTTAGAGATAAAGCCAACAAGCACACACGAGAATATTCACCCCACACTATTGCTCCCCGGCAACGAGGCTAGAAAAAGGCCTTGATAACCCACAAGTATAGGGGATCGTTTGTAGCCTTTTTTGATAAGTAAGAGTGTCGAACCCAATGAGGAGCTAAGGTAGAACTTATATTCTCTTCAAGTTTTATCGACCATTGATACAACTCTATGCACACTTAACGTTCACTTTACCTAGAACAAGAAAAAAAATACTTTGCGGGAATAAAACTAGAATTACTTTGCAATATAACAAATAATTAGTTGTTTAGTAGAAAGAATTTTGGAGAACGATGAGAAAGATTGTCCCTAGGTAATTGGATATAACATGATAGATACTTATCATAGCAATGAGGGAGAGGCATACACTAACATACTTTTCATACTTGGATCACATGTTCTTATGATTGGAACACTAGCAAGCAACTAATAAAGATCATTAAGTTAAACCCAAGCATAGATTGAGTAACAAGTCCCCTTTACTCCCATACGCAACAAACCCCTTACTCACGTTTAAGCTTTAGTCACTCTCGCAACTCACTATAAGTGAATCATGAACGTATTGCAACACCCTACAGCAGGAATTCCTAGACATGTGCGCGACACGGGGGGCACCATAGGACAACACCATATTAACATACAACTCATATGAATCACACCACACCAAAATTAACCGTAGGACAATAGGGATCTACTCAAACATCATAGGATGGCAACACATCATTGGATAATAATATGTGGCATAAAGCACCATGTTCATGTAGAGATTTCAGCGGGAAAAGAGAGGTTACGCCGTTGCATAGAGGGGGGGACTTGGTGATGACGGCGGTGAAGTTGTTTGCGTAGATCACCATCATGATGGTTCCCCGGGTGGCGCTCTGGTGTCACCGGGAGAGAGGGGGAGAGATCCCCCTCCTTCTTCCTTGGCCTCCCCCTAGATGGGAGTAGGGTTTACCCTCTTGTCCTTGGCCGCCATGGCTCCCGCAGGGCAGGAGCCCCTCCGAGATTGGATCTCTCTCTATGTGTTTATCTTCTATTTCGTGTTCCTGTTTTCTGGCCCTTCACCATTTCTTATATTCCCAATGATCCATAACTCCGACTGGCTGAAATTTCGAGGGGATTTTTATCCGGATATTAGCTTCCTTGCGGCTGAAGGACACCCCCAACTGACCTTTGAGGTGGCCAAAAGCATGCTTGGTGCGCCCCAGGGTAGGGGACACGCCGTGTGAGCTTGTGGGGCCTATGGGCCATGCTACTTCTTGAGCTCGCGTTGGTTTTTCCTTTGATAAGGAAAGGGTGATGCAACAAAGTAGAGATAAGTATTTCCCTCAATTTGAGAACCAAGGTATCAATCCAGTAGGAGACAACGCTCAAGTCACCGAATACCTGGACAAACAATCAAACACTTGCACCCAATGCGATAAAGGGGCTGTCAATCCCTTCACGGTTACTTGCAAAAGTGAGATCTGATAGAGATAGATAAAAGTAAACAAATGGTAAAGTAAATATGTTTGGTATTTTTGGTTTATAGATCAGAAAGTAAAAGATTGCAAAATAGTAGATTGGAAACTTATATGATGGAAAATAGACCCGGGGGGCATATGTTTCACTAGAGGCTTCTGTCAAGATAGAAAATAATATGGTGGGTGAACAAATTATTGCCGAACAATTGATAGAAAAGTGCAAAGTTATGATGATATCTAAGGCAATGATCATGAATATATGCATCACGTCCATGTCAAGTAGACCGAGACGATTTTGCATCTACTACTATTACTCCACACATCGACTGCTATCCAACATTCATCTAGAGTATTAAGTTCACAAAGGGCAGAGTAATGCATTAAGTAAGATGACATGATGTAGCGGAATTAACTCAAGCAATATGATGAAAACCCCATCTTTTTATCCTTGATGGCAACAATACAATACATGCCTTGCTTCCCCTACTGTCACTAGGAAAGGACGCCGCAAGATTGAACCCAAAGCTAAGCACGTCACCCGTTGCAAGAAAAACCAATCTAGTTAGCCAAACCAAACCCATAGTTTGAAGAGAATTACAAAGATATCAAATCATGCATAAAAGAATTCAGAGAAGGTTCAAATAATATTCATATATACCTGATCATAAATCAACAATTCATCAGATCTCCGCAAACACACCGAAAAAGAGTATTACATCAAATAGATCTCCAAGAACATCGAGGCGAACATGGTATTGAGAATCAAAGAGAGAAGAAGCCATCTACCTACTAGCTATGGACCCATAGGTCTGTGGTAAAATACTCATGCTTCATCGGAAGGGCAATGGAGTTGATGTAGAAGCCCTCCATGATCGAATCCCCCTCTGACAGGGTGCCGGAAAAGGTCCCTAGATGGGATCTCACAGGTAGAGAAGGTTGCGGCGGTGGAAAAGTGTTTTCATGTATGCCTCTGTTGGTTTGGGGATATATGGGAATATATAGGCAAAATAATTAGGTCTGGAGGTGCACGAGGGGCCCACAAGGGTGGGGGCGCGCCCTACCCCCTGGGCGCACCCTCCGTCCTTGTGGCCGCCTCGTGGATCCTCCGACTTCATCTCCAAGTCTCCTGGTTGTCTTCTGGTCCAAGAAAAATCATCGCGAAGGTTTTATTCCGTTTGGTATTCCTTTTCTGCGAAACTCAAAAACAGGGATAAATAGGAATTGGCATTGGGCTCTAGGTTAATAGGTTAGTCCCAAAAATAATATAAAACAACATATTAATGCATATAAAACATCCAAAACAGATAAGATAATAGCATGGAACAGTCAAAACTTGTAGATACGTTACAGACATATCAAGCATCCCCAAGCTTAATTCCTGCTCGACCTCGAGTAGGTAAATGATAAAAACAGAATTTTTTGATGTGGAATGATACCTAACATATTTGTCCATGTAATTTATTTATTGTGGCATGAATGTTCAGATCCGTAAGATTCAAAACAAAAGTTTAATATTGACATAAAAACAATAATACTTCAACCATACTAACAAGGGAATTATGTCTTCTCAAAATAACATGGCAAAAGAAAGCTTATCCCTACAAAATCATATGTCTGGTGATACGTCTCCAAAGTATCTATAATTTATGAAGTATTCATGCTATTATATTATCCATCTAGGATGTTTTATATGCATTTATATGCTATTTTATATGATTTTTGGGACTAACCTGTTAACCTAGAGCCCAGTGCCAGTTTCTGTTTTTTCCTTGTTTTTGAGTTTTACAGAAAAGGAAAACCAAATGGAGTCCAATTGACGTGCCAATTTTTGATGATTTTTGTGGACCAAAAAAGCCCCGGAGTAAAAGAGTTGGGCAGGAGAGTCCCGGCTGCCCACGAGGGGGGGCGCCCACCCCCAGGCGTGGGCCCGGCCTCGTGGACAACCCGAGACCCCGATGTGAGACCTCGCCAAAAATCCTATAAATACTGAAACCTCCAGAAAATACAATAGATTGGGAGTTCCGCCACCGCAAGCCTCTATAGCCACCAAAAACCAATCGGGACCCTGTTCCAAGACACCTGCCGGGGGGATCCTCACCGTGGCCATCTTCATCATCCCGCGCTCTCCATGACGAGGAGGGAGTAGTTCACCCTCGGGGCTGAGGGTATGTACTAGTAGCTATGTGTTTGATCTCTCTCTCTCGTATTCTTGATTTGGCACGATCTTGATGTATCGCGAGCTTTGCTATTATAGTTGGATCTTATGATGTTTCTCCCCCTCTACTCTCTTGTAATGGATTGAGTTTTCCCTTTGAAGTTATCTTATCGGATTGAGTCTTTAAGGATTTGAGAACACTTGATTATGTCTTGCATGTGCTTATCTGTGGTGACATTGGGATATTCACGTGATCTACTTGATGTATGTTTTGGTGATCAACTTGCGGGTTCCGCTCGTGAACTTATGCATAGGGGTTGGCACACGTTTTCGTCTTGACTCTCCGGTAGAAACTTTGGGGCACTCTTTGAACTACTTTGTGTTGGTTTGAATAGATGAATCTGAGGTTGTGTGATGCATATCGTATAATCATGCCCACGGATACTTGAGGTGACATTGGAGTATCTAGGTGACATTAGGGTTTTGGTTGATTTGTGTCTTAAGGTGCTATTCTAGTACGAACTCTATGATAGATCGAACGGAAAGAATAGCTTCGTGTTATTTTACTACGGACTCTTGAATAGATTGATCAGAAAGAATAACTTTGAGGTGGTTTCATATCCTACCATAATCTCTATGTTTGTTCTCCGCTATTAGTGTCTTTGGGTTGACTCTTTGTTGCATGTTGAGGGATAGTTATATGATCCAATTATGTTATTATTGTTGAGAGAACTTGCACTAGTGAAAGTATGAACCCTAGGCCTTGTTTCAATGCATTCCAATACCGTTTACGCTCACTTTTACCACTTGCTACCTTGCTGTTTTTATATTTTCAGATTACAAAAACCTATATCTACCATCCATATTGCACTTGTATCATCATCTCTTCGCCGAACTAGTGCACCTATACAATTTACCATTGTATTGGGTGTGTTGGGGACACAAGAGACTCTTTGTTATTTGGTTGCAGGGTTGCTTGAGAGAGACCATCTTCATCCTACGCCTCCCACGGATTGGTAAAACCTTAGGTCATCCACTTGAAGGAAATTTGCTACTGTCCTACAAACCTCTGCACTTGGAGGCCCAACAATGTCTACAAGAAGAAGGTTGTGTAGTAGACATCATCTGGCTATGCTCCACCTTCATCACACAAAATATTCAAATCATGCACAACCACAATGACAAGCCAGGCAATTGTTTCATACTTTTGATGTTCTCAAACTTTTTCAACTTTCACGCAATACATGAGCGTGAGCCATAGACATAGCACTATAGGTGGAATAGAAGGTGGTTGTGGAGAAGACAAGAAGAAGGAGATAGTCTCGCATCAACTAGGCGTATCAACGGGCTATGGAGATGCCCATCAAAAGATATCAATGTGAGTGAGTAGGGATTGCCATGCAACGGATGCACTTAGAGCTATAAGTTTATGAAAGCTCAAAAATAAACTAAGTGGGTGTGCATCCAACTCGCTTTCTCACGTAGACCTAGGGCAATTTGAGGTTGCCCATCATTGGAATATACAAGCCATGTTCTATAATGAAAAATTCCCACTAGTATATGAAAGTGACAACATAGGAGACTTTCTATCATAAAGATCATGGTGCTACTCTGAAGCACAAGTGTGGTAAAAGGATAGTAACATTACCCCTTCTCTTTTTTCTCTCATCTTTTTTTATTTGGGCCTTGTCTCATTTTTTGGCCTGTTTTTATTTTATTTTTTATTTTTCGTCCGGAGTCTCATCCCGACTTGTGGGGTAATCAAAGCCTCCATCATCCTTTCCTCAAATGTGACAATGCTCTAATAATGAAGATCATCACACTTTTACTTACTTACAACTCAAGAATAACAACTCGATACTTAGAATAAAATATGACTCTATATGAATGCCTCTGGCGGTGTACCGGGATGTGCAATAAATCAAGAGTGACATGTATGAAAGAATTATTAACGGTGGCTTTCCACAAATACTACATGATCATGCAAAGCAATATGACAATGATGGAACGTGTCATAATAAACGGAATGGTGGAAATTTTCATGGCAATATATCTTGAAATGTCTATGGAAATGCCATAATAGGTGCGTATGGTGGCTGTTTTGAGGAAGATATATGGTGGGTGTATGGTATTGGCGAAAGTTGCACAATACTAGAGAGGCTAGCAATGGTGGAAGGGTGAGAGTGCGTATAATCCTTGGACTCAACATTAGTCATAAAGAACTCACATACTTATTGCAAAAATCTATTAGTTATTGAAATGAAGTACTACGCACATGCTCCTAGGGGGATAGATTTGTAGGAAAAGACCATCGCTCGTCCCCGGCCGCCACTCATAAGGAAGACAATCCATAAATAAATCATGCTCCGACTTCATCACATAACGGTTCATCATACGTGTATGCTACAAGAATCACAAACTGTTACACGAGAATTTCTCAAATTCACAATTACTCACTAGCATGACTCTAATATCACCATCTTCATATCTCAAAACAATCATAAGTAATCAAACTTCTCACAGTATTCAATGCACTTTATATGAAAGTTTTTATTATATCCCTCTTGGATGCCTATCATACTAGGACTAAATTTATAACCAAAGCAAATTACCATACTGCTGAAAGACTCTCAAATTAATATAAGTGAAGCATGAGAGTTCATCAATTTCTATAAACTAAAACCACCGCCGTGCTCTAAAAATATATAAGTGAAGCACTAGAGCAAAATTGCCTGGCTCCAAAGATATAAGTGAAGCACATAGATTATTCTAATAAATCACGATTCATTCGTGTCTCGCTCAAAAGGTGTGTAAAACAAGGATGATTGTGGCAAAATAAAAAGCGAAGACTCAAATCATATAATACGCTCCAAGCAAAATACATGTCATGTGGTGAATAAATAAAGCCTCAAGTAAAGGTACCGATAGACGAAGACGAAAGAGGGGATGCCTTCCGGGGCATCCCCAAGCTTAGGCTCTTGGTTATCCTTGAATATTACCTTGGGGTGCCTTGGGCATCCCCAAGATTAGGATCTTGCCACTCCTTATTCCATAGTCCATCAAATCCTTACCCAAAACTTGAAAACTTCACAACACAAAACTCAACAGAAAATCTCATAAGCTCCGTTAGTATAAGAAAATAAATCACCACTTTTGGTACTGTTGTGAACTCATTATTTATTTATATTGGTGTAATATATACTGTATTGCAACTTATCCATGGTTTATACTCCCCGTTACTACCCATAGAATCGTCAAAATAAGCAAACAACACATAGAAAACAGAATCTGTCAAAAAATAGAATAGTCTGTAGCAATCTGGATATCTTGAATACTTCTGTAACTCCAAATATTCTGAAAATTAGGACAACCTAAGAAATTTGTTTATTAACCTTCTGCAAAAAGAATCAGTATTTTATCACGCTCCTGTTAAAAATGAGAATTGTTTTCCTGAGCGTAAAAGTTTCTATTTTTTAGCAAGATGAAATCAACTACCATCGTAGGCTATCCCAAAGGTCTTACTTGGCACAAACACTAATTAAAACACAAAACCACATCTAACCAGAGGCTAGATGAATTATTTAATGCAAAACAGAACCTAAAAATAAAAAAAGAAAATAAAATTGGGTTGCCTCCCAACAAGCACTATTGTTTAACGCCCTTAGCTAGGCATAAAACATGAATAGATCTAAGTATAATCGTGTTTGGTATGCAATTCCTCAATCACACACTTATAATCCTTAGGAGGTTCTTGGGTTTTGTCAATGATCAAACTCCTAGGCAAGAAATCAAGAAATTCACTTGTAGCAATTAGTTCCTTAATAATATCGAAAAAGTTGGGGTGAACACTTATTGCTTTAAGATCTTCATTTTCTTTTCTAGAAGATTCACCCATATTCTTAGGAACATAAATAAACTTGGCAATCTTAGTAGGACGAAGATTTTGAGTAGTTAAAACAGAGGAAAAAGCGGAACCCAAGTTGGTAATAATACCTTGTAGTTTGCCCATTCTAGTAGAATCTTGATCTATCTTTTCATTAACTATGGGTTCCTTTTCCCTAAGATTCTTTAAAGTAACTCCTAATTTAGATCCATATTGAGTAATCTGATTATGAATCTTTTTATCCAAATTTTCAATCAACTCTTCAGTAGCAATTTTATTCTCAATAATATCAAGTCTTTGCATCACATGTACCAAGGTTAAAACAGTTCCATTGATAAAAAGAGGCGGGGGACCTAGCAAATCTATCATGGCATTGTAAGAATCAAATGTATGGCTACCCAAGAAATTTCCCCCGGTAATGGTATCTAGAACATATCTATTCCAAGGAGTAATGCCCACAATTGCTAAGAAGAATGGAAGTAGATTGCTTTCGAGTAGATCTATTTTGAGCATTGCAAATCCTATACCAAGCATATTTTAAATTTTCTCCCTCCCTTTGTTTAAAATTGATAACTTCGTTATCAGGAGTGGTAACAATGATGGGAGGACTAGCAGTGGGAGCGGGACAAGTGATCGAACGCACGAGCACACAAAAAGCAAACGAGGAAGACGAATGGAAGAGGGGCGAAGAAAAGGCATATCTTTTCAAAAATCGTTTTAGAAGTGGGGAAGAGGAAAACGAAAGGCGAATGGCGAATAATGTAATGCAAGAGATGAGAGTTTATGATGAGTACTTGGTTTGTCTTGACTTGGCGTAGATCTCCCCGGCAACGCCGCCAGACCAGAAATTCTTCCTGCTACTTCTTGAGTTTGCGTTGGTTTTTCCCTTGAAGAGGAAAGGGTGATGCAACAAAGTAGAGATAAATATTTCCCTCAGTTTGAGAACCAATGTATCAATCCAGTAGGAGAAAATGTTCAAGTCACCGAATACCTGCACAAACAATCAAACAACTTGCACCCAATGCGATAAAGGGGTTGTCAATCCCTTCACGGTTACTTGCAAAAGTGAGATCTGATAGGGATAGATAAAAGTAAACAAACGGTAAAGTAAATATGTTTGGTATTTTTGCTTTATAGATCAGAAAGTAAAAGATTGCAAAATTGTAGATTGGAAACTTATGTGATGGAAAATAGACCCCGGGGCCATAGGTTTCACTAGAGGCTTCTCTCAAGATAGAAAATAATATGGTGGGTGAACAAATTACTGCCGAGCAATTGATAGAAAAGTGCAAAGTTATGACGATATCTAAGGCAATGATCATGAATATAGGCATCAGGTCCGCGTCAAGTAGACCAAAATGATTCTGCATCTAATACTATTACTCCACACATCGACCGCTATCCAGCATGCATCTAGAGTATGAAGTTCATAAAGAACGGAGTAATGCATTAAATAAGATGACATGATGTAGAGGAATTAACTCAAACAATATGATGAAAACCCCATCTTTTTATCCTCGATGGGAACAATACAATACGTGCCTTGCTGCCCCTACTGTCACTGGGAAAGGACACCGCAAGATTGAACCCAAAGCTAAGCACTTCTCCCATTGCAAGAAAAACCAATCTAGTTGGCCAAACCAAACGGATAGTTCGAAGAGAACTAAAAAATATAAAATTATCCATAAAAGAATTCAGAGAAGATTCAAATAATATTCATAGATAAGTTGATCATAAATCCACAATTCATCGGATCTCAGCAAACACACCACAAAAGATTATTACATCGAATAGACCTCCAAGAACATCGAGGAGAACATGGTATTGAGAATGAAATAGAGAGAAGAAGTCATCTAGCTACTAGCTATGGACCCGTAGGTCTGTGGTAAAGTACTCATGCTTCATTGGAAGGGCAATAGAGTTGATGTAGAAGCCCTCCGTGATCGAATCCCCCTCCGGCAGGGTGCCGGAAAAGGTCCCTAGATGGGATCTCACGGGTACAAAAGGTTGCGGCGGTGGAAAAGTGTTTTCATGGTTTGGGGATATATGGGAATATCACTACTGGAATCAGGATCTTTGCCGTCAGCCAGCTCTTTGTCGTCTGCTAGCTGATGGCAAAGAAGGTATTTGCCATCAGCTTAAAAAAAGCTGACGACAAAGACCATGTTTGTCGTCAGCGAGTTCTTTGCCGTCTGCTAACAGACGACATAGAAGCTTTGTCGTCTGCTAGAAGACGGCAAAGAGGGAGTGTGGTCTATTAACGAGAACCACCTAACGACCACTTTCTTTGCCGTCTGCTAGCAGACGACAAAGCTTCTTTGCCGTCAGCGAGTAGACGGCAAAGAGAATAGCCAACCTAACGGATGTTTCCCCCGGCCCCACCCCACTAGCTATGCTCTTTGCCTGTGCTAGCAGATGGCAAAGGAATTAAACCTAACTAAAAAAAGGTCGGCCCTGCGCCACAATCTCTCTCTCCCCTATGTCTCCCTCACCTTACCCGCGCCGCCCCGTGCCCACCGGTCCTGCCACGACCCCCATCGACCCGCCGCCTCGACCAGCACCACCCCGACCCCACCGCCGCCCCCCGACCCCCGCCGCCCGGCCCGTTGTTGATGCTGTCCGCCGCCCGGTGCCCGCCGCCATCGCCGCTCCGCCCCACACCCGGCGCTCAGCCCCTGATGCCCCGACCCCCCGCCCGGCCCGTTGTTGATGCTGTCCGCCGCCCGGTGCCCGCCCCATCGCCGCTCCGCCTCACCACCAGCGCTCCACCGATGCCCCGACCCCCGCTGCCTGGCGCCCGCCTCAGCCGCCAGCCGCCACGACGCCCACCACCACCACCGCCTCATACAGTGAGGCTTCTTTCCTTTTTTGTCTTTTTATTGCTTTTTTATTTAGTTTAATTAGTTAGTTAGTTTTTAGGTTAATTAGTTACTTGTTTTATCCTACGGTACATAGGTTAATTAGTTAGTTAGTTATTTTTTCGTTTAATTACTTAGTTAGTTTCTTTAGGTTAATTACTTAGTTAGATAAGCCCAAGAACAAGAAAAGAAAAGAAAGAAAGAAAGAAGACCTAAAAGGACTAGGAGGAGAAAACATAGAAAAAATAAGAAGAAAAAAGAAAACAGAAAACAGAAAAAGAAGAAAACAAGAACTAAAGTCTACTGTCGTTGGGAGAAGGTTATTTCCACAGTTGTCGCAACTAAACCAAGTGTAGCTGGCGCTACCGCTGCCACTGGAGATGCGACGGATATAATAAGTCAGTCATAACCCCTCTTTAGTGTGGTTTGGTTTAGTTGCGACATCGATGTTTTCATGTTCTTCGTCAATCACCATTCCAGATAATCTGCCTTATTATCGTAACTTGTCTCGAGCAAGGGAATAAGCTGGGCAATATTGTTCTAGTTGTTCTAGTATTAGGCATATTGTTCTTGGTGGATGCAATATTGATTAGCGTACTTTGTTAGATTACTATGCTCTGTTTTTCAATTTCTTCAGTCTTAGGTTCAGTTCTTAAGTGCTGGGTTCAGTCTTAGGTTCAATTTCTTCAGTCTTAGGTTCAGTTTTAGGTGGATGCAATATTGATTAGGGTACTTTGTTAGATTACTATGCTCTGTACTCATTGTTTCTCTTTCTATTTTATGAAGTGAACCATGCTTTAAAACTAGGTTCGGTACTTGGTGCATGCTTTAAAACTAGAGTCTTAGGTTTAGTACTTGGCGCATGCTTTAAACAGAGATCTGACAAAAGGGAAGTAGGTAGTAGCAAAATATGATACGGTTCAAATTAAGTAAAGTAGATAGATTAGGTTTCTTATCTACTGTTGAGGCCCTAAATGAGTAGAAGTAGAAAACAGAGTGTTGTTGATGTTTTTGCCATCATAAATGTCCATGTTTTCTTACTACTATTCAAGGGTGCTGTTGATGTTGATGTTATTCTAAGGGTGTTGTTGATGTTGATGTTCTTCTTCTACTCATTGCCAAGATAGAGTAGTCGCAAATTGAGGCCATTGCCATTTATAGTAGTATTCCAAATTGAGGCCCTGGCAAACACATCTAACTAAGTGCTTGTTTATCTTGCTTTGCTTTTTGAATTATAGTTCTTGCCAGCATAAATGTCCACAAGTGCATTGCTTTTTGAATGAGAAATGATAACTTGGTGTAGTTGATTCTCTTCTGCTCAAAACTTCTGCAACTGTAATGTTGTATGATAATGTTGTAAGGGTAGTAATTGGTCTCTTCTGCTGCTTATCGGAGATGGGGGGAGGCTGCCACGCCGGAGTCCGACTTGGAAGGTTTCGAGTTCTTCACGATCATACTTGAGAATTCCTCCAGCAGGCAGGTATATAAAAGGAGAGATCTCCCTTTCACCCATCTCTTTATCATAACTCTGTTGTTTTCTACAGCACTGCTTGACCCATGCTGCAGAGGCTGCCTGACACTTCTATGAAGATGCTGGGCGGCCGTCGGCCACAGAATGTGAAGCTGCGACAGGCCGACAGCGGGCCTAGCGGGCTGTGGGACGTGGAGGTGGTGTCCGACACCGACTGCCACATGTACCTGTGATGTGGCTGGGAGCAGTTCGTCCGTGCCTACGACCTGTGGCACGGGTACTTCCTTGTCCTCAGGTACAACGGCAACACCATGCTCACCGTGAAGGTGTTTAACATGACTATGTGCCGCATACGCTACCAGGACGACGACGATGCCAGTACGCTATGCCTCTTCTTCCTCTCCATTTGGCTTCGTCTCACACCGATTGTTAAAAAAACTTTGTTGCATTTGGTTAGGCAATGGGAGCAGCAGCATCGACTCTGGCTACAGCAAAAGCAGCAGTGACTCTGGCTACAGCAAAAGCAGCATCAAGGATGAGGAGGAACAGAGTGGGGAAGAAGAGGAGCAGAGTGGGGATGACGAGGTGCAGCCTATTCTTGTAACATCCCAAATTTTCAATTTGGAATGTTATACATAGGTCATTCATGCATATCATATTTTATTGCATTTTCGTTTGCGATCCTCTAAATTCTAAGCAACTCAAGGACCTGTAGCGACCCGACCCAAAATCGGTCAAGTCTCTCTGTCTGTACCATCCCAAGATCATGCTGCAGAGTCTTTATTACAATAGAATAAATTCGGCCGAAGGCCAACTCATGAGAAATAAACTAAGTAAAGCTGCGGAAGCGTAGAAGAATAGCGAGTCCATCCGACTCCATATGGCAATCGCCAAGCGCGGATCGTAGCCTCAATCCTGATCGGAATACTCCTCTTCAACATAAGACGTTGCAGCCGTGTAGGTCAGCATTTTGAATATGCTGGCAAGTCATGAAGAGAGAATAACAATAAATAATACTAACACTATATGCAATTTGGCTGTGGGGCTCTAAGTTTCATTGTTTTGCGAAAAGCCAGTTTTTTCCCTACTACAGTGGACTTGCTTGCAAATACTACAAAATTGTTGATAATTATTGAGATGGTTCCACCAACCAATGTCTCATTCCCAAATTATTAAGTCATAACCCCCTCAATTAATTTATTAATTTTAGTGTTGAGATTTCCGAGTACTTCCAAGTTCCAGAGGCTCAAATTGTCCGTAACCGGGGACACGGCTAATCGACTAGATCTTTTCTCTGCAGAGGTTTGCGCACTTTACCCGCAAGAATCGTTCCCTCCTTTTAAGTCTTCGCACTTCATGGTGTTTGAAGACGGGACGAACGAAACAGGGTCTTCCGAAGAGTTCCTCTGGCCACTACCGGTACCCATCCAATCCTACCGTTCTTCTACATCTCGTAGCACCGTCCGGCCAGAGTCACAACTAGGGTTGACCAAGCCAGAGCCCATAATGGCTTGCGGCTGCACAGGTAAGCTTCCGGTCAATGGGGTATACATCCGTCTCTTCGTGGCTGGGTGAAGCTTTCCGCAAGATGTCATGGCACTTCTCCATGCATCCCGGCCAACCACTGGGTTCTCCAGGGTGCCCGTCAACCGTCCTCCACCCAGTAGTGAATTTAGAAGTCCATCTTGAGCTTGAAGTTCATGGGGTTGTCATCATCTTGACTCCCACATCTCCCTTATGAATTCACTATACCAATCCCGTCTACGAGCATAGCAAAATAAACTACTTCGTCCCTGGTCATGGTAACAAGGGGGATTGGTTCATCCTACCTCATGATACTACTCAAGAACATAACTTCAAAATTTCACCTACTGCATGCATGGTGGGGAGGTATAACTCTAATGCAATAAAAATCATAGGTATTGTAAAGAAAACATGATCAATGACTTGCCTTGCTGACGATCTTCGTAAGCTAGGGACTCGTGGTAGCAAGCTTCGCACTCCGGAAATTCTACCGAGGCAAACAACAATCATAATAAGCATATAGCATATGATCACTTAACATAATAGCATGCTAACATAACACACCAAACAAACGAATCAAAACCCAAAGGAAAACTCGAAGAAATCCAACTCAATGTTTTCCTACTTCAAGCAACAACAAACAAAAATAGTTTTACATAACAAAAATTTTCTTAACAGAACCTAAGCATGGGTTCATGCTACCTAACAGAAAAGAATTCATCAAGCAACTAGGAGCAAAAAGAATCACCTTAAAATCTATTATAAAACTCCTATTAGGCCTAAAACAAATTCTAGTAGGAAAAAATAAAATAAAAGTTTTATTTATTATAAATAAAAGTTCATGCTCTAAAGTTACAGAAACTAATCAAGAATAAACTATCACATAGTAGAAATAAAATTATTTGCTAATTAAAACAATAGGAAAACAATAGCTGGTTAAATAAATAGGAATAACATGATTCTGATTAAAACTAATTTTTATTAATCCTAAAATGCCCAAATAAATTCCTACGGTTAGGCAATGTCAAAACAAAGTTGTGACAAAAGAATCATCAAAAATAATATTCCTAACTCATTTTATAGCAGAATTACTATTCTGTCTAAATCTAAAATAAAGCAATTTTAAATAATTTTAACATGGCTAATTATATTTTTTACAGAAACTATAAGAAATTTGCAAACCAACAAAAAAAGAATCACTTAATAATATTAAGTAGATTAAAAGATATGAATTTTTCAAATCTTAAATTATTCTGTTAAAACAGAAAACGAAAAATAAAGAAAAACGGGCTAATGGGCCTATCTAGCGCCCTGGGCGTAACTTAACTAAACGGGCCCTAGTATTTAAACCGAGTCGGCCGGTTTAATAAAAACCCTAGCTAAACCGGAACTAAACCGGAACAAAAACCAGTTTTATTAAACTAAACCTACCGCTTTGGTCGATCTAATCTAAGGCGTTGATTACAGATCGGACGGCGACGGGGGCAACGGCGACTCAACGCGGGGAAAGACGACGGCGACGGTCGACGGCGGCTCGGCGACCTTGGCTCGGCGGCTCCGGTGGTCGGGGACGACGGCGGGGACCTCCGGCGGTGCGGCGTGGCGAGGTGAGCTCGGGGTGGAGTCGGGCGAGGTCGAGGGTTCGGGATGGCGGTCTGGAGTTAATGGCGGCGGCGCTCGGGTGCTCCGGCGAGGTATTGCGGAGGAGGAGAGTCGGGTGAGGCGAGGAGGGGGAACGGGTCGAGGGGGTATAAATAGGGGGACGACTTGGAGGAGGGAAAGATCCGACGAGGATCGGGAGGATCCGGATCTCACGGATCCGGCGATGGCGGCGCTGGCTGTTGGCGTGGGCGGGGAAGACGACGGGTGGGGCCCGTGTCGTGAGAGGAGAACGAGGGACGGGTCAGGCGACCGTGCGAGGGGTTTGGCGAGGCGCTCGGGCGTGGGCTCATGTTGGGCAGCTCGGCCGTTGTCTGGCCGGGTCAGCCTGGCTCAAGGTGGGCCTCGGCACTGGCTGGCTGGCTAGCTGGTGGCGCCCGGGCTTTCCCTTTTCCATTTTTTTTTGAATAATTAGAGAGGCATAAAAATATATAAATATAAATATTTTATATAGGACATATATATCAAAATGATCAGGGAATATTCCTATAATTTGAACATTTTCCAGGGCAAAATCCAAACTTTATAAAATTCATTTTCTAAAATTCCAAATAAAACTCAAATTTGAATTCAAACTTTTGGCAATGTTTTTCCTCTGATATTTTTGGAGTGTCATGTTTACTCCTCTCATACTTTTTCTCAAGTATTTATCAGGCATAGTTTTTGAAATAATTTCCATTGCCACAATTTGAATTCAAATTCCAACAACTTCAAAACTTCTGAAACTTCAAATGCCACTCAAATTCAAACAGAATGCATAGATGCTTAGCTATAATTGTAAAACATTCCAAATAGGAAATTTGGGATGTTACAGGACCCGCGGAGAGAGTTGGGGATTTCACGATTTTCATATTTGAATTTTATCAAATATTGAAGCAAGGATCATTTTGGTTTTAATGATTTTTCTCTCCGAAAATATTTTGAATTTAAAATATATGAGAGGAGATAATATGACTTCTCCAAAATAGATGAAAATATTGGAGGAAAAATATTAAAATCAAATAAATGATTTTATTTGGATTTTACTGCGATTTTATTTGAATTAGGAAAAATACGCGTTTTTCAAAATTGCATTAGAGTCCTAATAAATGTACACTTTGTCCACTATATTTTTAGAGGATGGGGAAAACTTATTTTGGGATTTTTGGAGTTTGTTTAGTATTTATTTTCTTTGTTTTTCTGCGCGGAATAATTTAAAAAGAAAAGACTCAACCGAGCTAGCCGGGCCGTGCCCGACTAGGACTTCGCCCGACCGGCCTTTTTAAGCGGAGGCCCGAGCCGCCCCCAAACCCTAGCCCCGCCCCTCCAGATCCCCATTGCCGACGTCATTGTTGCCGGACGCCGTTGCCGCCGCGCGCCGCGCCGTCTGCCGCCGCCACCACCCGCCACGCCGACCCGCCGCCCCCCGCCGACCCGCCGCCCACCGGAGTTCCGCCGCCGCCCGTCCCGAGGTAGCCGCCGTTTTTCGCCGAAAAACCGTACAATTTTTTTAGAAATCCTCGGTTATTTTTCTTGATTGGTTTTATTCTTTTTTTCCGGTTTAGTTAAGCAGCAGACGTTCGTTCGTACGTTTGTTTTGACCAACGGTTTTCACCCGTTAGCCGCAGACAGCGAACGTTCGTTCGTTAGCCTGTTCGTTAGTTTTTCTTTTTCCAGGGTTTTTTCGTGATTATTTTCGATCGCGATTTCTGCCATAATTTTCGTTTTAGTTTATCTTTTTGCTTGTTTATCAGAATCAGGCGATTCAAGCGCCTAGATCTTTGTCTAGAAACCCTCTTTCTGTTTAATTAACTTGAACAAGATTTTGGTACTGTAAAATTTGATTTTAGTCCAGATTAGTAATTGGATCTTGTTTCTTTTGCAGTTTGAGTTTCGTTGCTCCGTTTGATTTGATTCTTTTTGCAAACCGGAGTTCTTCAGTTGAACTTTCTGGATAGATCTTCTTATTTGAGTTTTACCCGTGCATCTTTGCTTGATTGCTGATGTATGCTATTGTTTGTTTGCGATAGAATTCCCGGAGTGCGAAGTGTGCTACTATGAGTCCCTAGGTTTTGCGGATCGTCAGCAAGGCAAGTAACACACTGATCATACTCTTTTCATACCCAGTTTTTATGCATTAGTTACAACCCTCAAATATTGCATGATTAGGATGTGTTTAACTTGTGGATTTGGGAAGTAGTTGATGAGGTAGAACCTATTGCCCTGTCTATTATCAAACCTGGGAGTTACTTCTACGTTATGCTTATATTGCCATGCTATGCTCGTAGACGTGGATTGGGTTTGAGCGTATCCATGACAGATGTGAATGTTAATTAATGGATCAACTTAAGGTGGCAACTTTAATACACATCTGGGTGGATTGTTTGTTTTGGGCACCTAGGGAATCCAGTGTTGTCCTAGGATATCCCGGGGTTATACCGTGCGATCATCCTACGGTCCGCCACCCAGGCTGAAAGGGATTATGAGATTATTCCTGCTAGAAACTTCCGTGTGGAGCCACAATCCATTATGGGCTCTGGCATAGTTGAGTATGTTGTGTGACCTCTTTCAGTGTTGGGCTAGCAGATGTAGAGGGAAAGTAGGTGTAACTGTCCACCCAGAGTAAAGAGTTAATGCTTCTGAAAGACTGTGTCTTGGTCATCCGTTTCTCAAACACCATGTAGTGCGAGAAATCCAACGGAGGAGACCGAGTCTTGTGGGGAAAAGTGCGCAAACCTATGCAGAGTGTATAAACTAATCACGGTTAGTCGTGTCCCCGGTTATGGACATCTTGAGTATCTGGTACTTGAATTATTGATTTGATCTCATCACTCTAAATAAATTTGTGGGGTTGTTAATGATTACTTTAATTGGGATTGAGATGGGGGTACCTTCTCAATGATGTTTCAACTACCATGATAGTTAAATAAAATTTATTCCTTTGTTGTAGGGAAAAATTGGCTTTTCGCAAAAATCATATAACCATAGAGCTTCCACCAGCCATATATGCATGTAGTGATAGCATTTATCTGTTCATTGCTCTACTGTGTTATATTGCCAGCATATTCCATGTGCCGACCCGTTTTCGGGCTGCAATGTATTATGTTGCAGACTTTTCAGACGAGGAGTAAGGTTCGCTAGGCCGTTGGCGTGCACTCAGCTATGCCGTTGGAGTTGATGGACTCACTTTATCTTCTAAGTCTTCAGTTGTTATCCTATTTAGATGGCCTGAAGCCATATTTATTGTAATAAGTTCTCTTTGGAGACATTTGATGTAATAAGTGTGTGATTGCTACTCTGTTATAAATCCTTCGAGTACTGTGTGTGTCAGCATTACCGATCCAGGGATAACACTGAAGCACAGAGACTTGACTGCCTGAGGTCGGGTCGCTACAAGATGGTATCAGAGCACACGCTGAATGTAGGACACGACCACTAAGAAAAGCCATAGGTCACTCTTCTCTACTCATTTCTGACTCCTCTCCATTTCCTACTCTTTAGGTTGGTGGACCAAAGGAACAAGTTTGCACAACCGGATGAAGACACACCTTTTGGGAGACACTTGAAGGAAGTCACTAGATACCTGAACATTGGAATACCAAGCTTCACCGGAACCTACACCGCCACTTTACGAGAAGAGGAGCGCTGGATGATTCGAGTTCAATTCCAGGAAGGACATTCACGCCAGTTACGGAGCTCATAGAGTTTTCCTTTGATGCCCCAACCTGGAGTCTAGAAAAGAGCATGGCATCCCACATCGCCATGGGACGCATCGGAGAAGTTTATCAAAAGGATCTTAAGGACGCCATCTACCAGATATGTGGGCGCCGAGATGAGCAATGGGAGATAGTCAGCACCAGGAGGGATAGGTCCATTGCAGCATTCATCCAGGAGCTGAACCAGCACATTCAACGCCAGGAGAACCAGATGTGCGCAAGCATGATAGATTTGAGGAAGGCGATGACAAGGATCACTGAGTTAGAAGAGGAACTCAAGTCTACACGCGATGGATATGAGGAGGAAATCACAATACTACTGGAGAAGAATGACGACCTGATAAGGAAGCTAGGAGTTTTCATGGGAGACCCCGCGCCAGGAGGAGAGGACAACGATTCCACTTGCCTGGAGAACTACATCTTCATCAACGACACCGACTCCGACCCCGATGATAGTGATGATGATTATGAAGATGAAGCTAGAGCGGACATCATGGAGTCTTCCACCGATCACAATTTCTAGATGACCACCATATGACTAGTAGTATTTCCCCATGTATATAGTAGTAGTCTGAGCACTTTTAACGATAGTTCTAGACCATTTGTATGCCCTTGCTTGATTGATTGAGTGATATGATTGTGTTTGTCTCATGTGCATATGGGTAGTGCCTTCTCACTAGACCTCATTTCTATTCTAATCTCTCCCCTCTAAACCCATCAGATGCCTCCGAGACGTGACACCAGATTTGTCTTCCCACCGGAGATCACCCAGTTGATCCAGCAGCAGAATGCCTTGATGCAGATATTAGTCCAGAACCAAGGCAACAACAACAACAACAATAACAACAACAACACAACAACCCTCCTCAAGTTGACAACTTAGCCTGTTTTCTGAGGTTACAGCCGCCGGTGTTTTCCAGTAGCACAGAGCCCATACTTGCGGATGATTGGTTACGCAAGATTGGAAGGGAGTTGACCACGCATGTTGCACTGATGCTGAGAAGGTGCGTTTTGCCGCACACCAATCGGATGGACCAGCAGTGTCATGGTGGGAGAATTACATCGCCACTTTCCCAATAGCCATTATCACTTGGGATCAGTTTCAGCAAGCTTTCCGCACAACCCATGTCTCAACTGGAGCTATGAGCATGAAGAAGCGTGAGTTTCGCAACTTACGCCAGGGAAATCATATTGTAGCTCAGTACGTAGATGAGTTTAGTAAGCTATCTCGCTATGCCCTTGATGATGTGGCCACAGATGCCACGAAGCAGGAGAAGTTTATGGAAGGGCTAAATGATGAGATGAGCATGCAGTTGATGGTGGCAATGTTTAACAACTACCAGGAGTTGGTAGACAAGGCTCTTATGATGGAAGGGAAGCAGCAGCAGATTGAGAGCCGCAAGAGGAAGTATGGATAAAGAAAGTACAATTCTGGAGCTCAGCAGAAGCCTCGTTTCACCCCGAACTCGGGAGGACTTACCCATAACCATGGAGGCCACACCCACAATGGAGGGAGCTCTCACAACCACAATGGCTCCAAGAATGGAAACGGTAATGGAGCAGGCAGCAATCAGAACCGCTCTAACCCAGCCACACCCGCTAAGAAGGATCAAAGTCACATTACCTGTTTCAAGTGCGGCAAGACTGGGAACTACGCCAATGATTGTCCGGAATTGAAGAACGGTAATGGAAATGGAAGCGCTGGGAAGAAGCCCAACCCTTTCAACAGGGGACAAGTGAACCACATGAACATGGAGGAAGTTGAGGAGCAGCCAGATGCAGTTATCGGTAAGTCTTTGGTTAAGTCTTTTACTGCAATCGTTCTTTTTGATACTGGTGCATCGCATTCATACATATCACGGGATTCATGGATAAGTATAAGTTGCCCACTAAGGTACTTAGGACACCTATGTTAGTAAGTTCGCCAAGAGCAGAATATATGGCAAGACAAGGATGTTCTCAGATGCCATTGACCATTGGAAACCATGTTTTCCCCTCAAACCTGATAATTTTGGAGTCACAAGGATTGGATGTGATACTAGGAATGGGTTGGCTATCGATGTACGGGGGAAACATCGATTGCACCAGTAAGTCAATTTTGCTCACTACCCCGGAGGGAAAAAGGATCAAGTATGTATCCAGGCATGCGCCGAGGAGGACCCAAGTAAATTCTCTCACAGGAGTTGTTCAGGAGGAAGTGCCTGTAGTGAAGGATTACCCAGATGTATTTCCAGAGGAGTTACCAGGCATGCCACCAGATCGATACATCGAGTTTTTGATAGAATTATTGCCAGGCACCGGGCCTATATCCAATAGACCATACCGGATGCCCACAAATGATCTAGAGGAGATTAAGAAGTAGATTAAGGAGTTTTTGGAGAAAGGTTACATTCGACGAAGTTCATCACCATGGGAGCCCCAGTGCTCTTGGTCGAGAAGAAGGATGTATCATTAAGGATGGTGGTTGATTATCGTGTGTTGAATGAAGTAACAATCAAGAATAAGTACCCACTCCGATGATCAATGATTAGTTTGACCAGTTGCAAGGATCTAAGGTGTTTTCGAAGATCGATCTGCGATCAGGATATCACTAGCTGAAGATTAGGGAAAATGATATACCTAAAACAGCTTTCACCACAAGGTACGGGTTATACGAGTATACGGTTATGTCATTTGGACTAACTAACTCCCCTGCCTATTTCATGAGTATGATGAACAAGGTGTTCATGGAGTTCTTGGATAAGTTTGTCGTGGTGTTCATTGATGATATCTTGGTATACTCGAAGAATGAAGAGGAACACAAGGAGCATTTGCGTTTAGTTCTCGAGAAGCTCAGGTAACATCGGTTATATGCCAAGTTCAGCAAATGTGAGTTTTGGTTGAAGGAAGTTGGATTTCTTGGACATGTTATATCAGGAGAAGGTATATCAGTGGATCCTACCAAGGTTCAGTCAGTCACCGAGTGGTTGGCACCCACCTCAGTTGGAGAGGTCCACAGTTTTCTTGGACTCACGGTATATTATTGGAGATTTATTGAGACTTTTTCTAAGATTGCGAAGCCTATGACGGCATTGCTGAAGAAGGACCCCAAGTTCCATTGGACTGAAGAATGTGAAGCAAGTTTCCAGGAGTTGAAGAAATGTTTGACTACAGCCCCAGTGTTGATTCCGCCGGATATACGCAAGGATTTCCAAGTGTACTGCGACGGCTCTCGCATAGGACTTGGAGGAGTACTTATGCAAGACAGAAGATTTGTTTCGTACGCCTCACAAAAACTTTGACCACATGAGTTGAACTATGCCACACATGATTTGGCGTTAGCAGTAGTGGTGCGTGCGCTCAAAACCTGGAGAGATTTTCTCATCGGAAACCGTTGCGATGTGTACATGGATCACAAGAGTTTGAAGTATATTTTTACTCAGAAGGAGCTGAACCTCAGGCAGAGGAGATGGTTGGAGCTCATAAAAGATTATGATATGAAGTTGCACTATCATCCATGCAAGGCCAATGTCGTAGCAGACGCTTTGAGCCAGAAGAGTTACGTCAATACCCTCGTAAGCGGAGGAATGCCAGAGGAGTTGGTAGGAGATCTCAGGGAGCTATGTTTGGAGATAGTCCCTAGAGGTTTTGTTGCAGCGTCGGAGGTTCAGTCAACATTATTGGGAAAGATTCGAGAAGCTCTGAAAGATGACAAGGAAATTGCGGAAATAAAGGAGAAGATGAGTGAAGGGAAAGCCAAAGGTTTTCGTGAGGATGAGCACGACACCTTGTGGTTTGAGGACCGTGTATATGATCCCAATAATGCAGAGATCAGGAAGTTGATACTACAGGAAGCTCATGACTCGCCATACTCGATACACCTCGGAAACACTAAGATGTATTTGGACTTGAAGGATCGTTTCTGGTGGACTGGTATGAACAAAGATATTGCCGAGTATGTAGCCATATGTGATGTATGTCAGAGAGTGAAGGCAGAACATCAGAAGCCAGCAGGATTACTGCAGCCTATGCCGATACTCGAATGGAAGTGGGATAAGCTTGGCATGGATTTTATCACCGGATTGCCCAGGACCCGATCGGGATATGATTCTATCTGGGTAGTAGTGGATCGCTTGACCAAAGTAGCCCACTTTATCCCAGTGAAAACCACTTATACAAATGCGAAGTTGGCCAAGATATATATGACCAGGATCGTATGTCTGCACGGAGTTCCGAGGATCATCGTATCAGATAGAGGAACACCGTTTACTTCAAAGTTTTGGCACCAGCTGCACCAGACTTTGGGAACCAGGCTAGAGTTCAGTACAACTTTTCACCCGCAGACAGATGGACAGACCGAGAGAGTCAATCAGATTCTGGAGGACATGTTGAGAGCTTGTGCGCTAGATTATGGATCTAGTTGGGATGACAACCTTCCCTACGTGGAGTTCTCATACAACAACAGCTACCAGGCCAGTTTGAAGATGGCACCGTTCGAAGCCCTGTATGGAAGAAGGTGCAGAACACTGTTGATGTGGGATGAAGTTGGAGACCGTCAGTTGTTTGGACCAGATTTGATTAAGGAGTCCGAAGAGAAGGTTAAGCTGATTTGAGATAGACTGAAGGTAGCTCAGTCCCGACAGAAGAGTTATGCAGATTCAAAACGCAAGGAGGTAATTTATGAAATCGGAGATAGAGCGTATCTGTGAGTGTCACCTCTTCGAGGATTTAAACGTTTTGGAGTTAAGGGAAAGTTAGCCCCGAGATTTGTAGGACCATACCGTTTTTTGGAACGCATGGGAGAGGTTGCCTACAAGTTGGAGTTACCCGAAGGACTGTCGGGAGTACATGATGTGTTTCACGTTTCCCAGTTGAAGAAGTGCCATGCAGAGATGGCCGATGTTCCTCTGAGAGATACAGTGCCCCAGGAAGCGATTCAGTTGGACAGTGATTTGACATATGAGGAGAAACCTGTCAAAATTCTTGAGTTTGCCAGTCGGGTTACTCACAGCAAGGTTGTCAAGTTTTGCAAAGTTCAGTGGAGCCACCATACCGAGGATGAAGCCACCTGGGAACGAGAAGATGATTTACGCAAAGACCACCCACACCTATTTTCTAGCCAACCCGAATCTCGAGGGCGAGATTCATCTTAAGGGGGCTAGGTTTGTAACATCCCAAATTTTCAATTTGGAATGTTATACATAGATCATTCATGCATATCATATTTTATTGCATTTTCGTTTGCGATCCTCGAAATTCTAAGCAACTCAAGGGCCCGCAGAGAGAGTTGGGGATTTCACGATTTTCATATTTGAATTTTATCAAATATTGAAGCAAGGATCATTTTGGTTTTAATGATTTTTCTCTCCGAAAATATTTCAAATTTAAAATATATGAGAGGAGATAATATGACTTCTCCAAAATAGATGAAAATATTGGAGGAAAAATCTAAAATCAAATAAATGATTATATTTGTATTTTACTGCAATTTTATTTGAATTAGGGAAAATACGCGTTTTTCAAAATTGCATTACAGTCCTAAATAAATGTTCACTTTGTCCGCTATATTTTTATAGGACGGGGAAAATTTATTTCGGGATTTTTGGAGTCCGTTTAGTATTTCTTTTCTTCGTTTTTCTACAATTTTTTTAAGGTCAACCGACCTAGCTGGGCCGTGCCCGACTAGGACTTTGCCCGACCGGCCTTTTTAAGCGGAGGCCCGAGCCGCCCCCAAATCCTAGCCCCGCCCCGCCCGATCCGCCGCCCTTGATCCGTCGTCGTCGTCATGTCAGCCGCTGCCGCCGCCGCCCTCACCGCCGCCGTCGCCGTCCTGCTGCCCGTCGCCTTGCCGCCGACCCGCCGCCCAGCGAGTTCCGCCGTCGCCCGTCCCGAGGTAGCCGCCGGTTTTCGCCGGAAAACCGTACGGTTTTTTTAGAAACCCTCGGTTATTTTTTTAGATTGGTTTTTATTTTTTCTGGTTTAGTTAAGCAGCGGACGTTCGTCCGTACGTTCGTTTTAACGAACGGTTTTCACCCATTAGCCGCAGAGAGCGAACGCTCATTCGTTAGCCTGTTCGTCAGTTTTTTCCAGGGTTTTTCCGCGATAATTTTCGATCGCGATTTCAGCCCTAATTTTCGTTTTAGTTTATCTTTTCGCTCCTTTATCGGAATCAGGCGATTCAAGCGCCTAGAACTTCGTCCCGAAACCCTCTTTATTTTTAACCAACTTGAACAAGATTTTGGTACTGTAAAATTTGATTTTAGTCCAGATTAGTAATCGGATCTTGTTTCTTTCACAGTTTGAGTTTCGTTGCTCCGTTTGATTTGATTCTTTTTGCAAACCGGAGTTCTTCAGTTGAACTTTCTGGTTAGATCTTCTTATTTGAGTTTTACCCGTGCATCTTTGCTTGATTGCTTATGTATGCTATTGTTTGTTTGTGATAGAATTCCCAGAGTGCGGAGCGTGCTACTATGAGCCCCTAGGTTTAACGGATCGTCAGCAAGGCAAGTAACACATTGATCATACTCTTTTCATACCCAATTTTGATGCATTAGTTACAACCCTCAAACATTGCATGATTAGGATGTGTTTAACTTGTGGATTTGGGAACTAGTTGATGAGGTAGAACCTATTGCCCTGTTTATTATCAAACCCTGGGAGTTACTTCTACGTTATGCTTATATTGCCATGCTATGCTCGTAGACGTGGATTGGGTTTGAGTGTATCCATGATAGATGTGAGTGTTAATTAATGGTTCAACTTAAGGTGGCAACTTTAATACACATCTGGGTGGATTGTTTGTTTTGGGCACCTAGGGAATCCAGTGTTGTCCTAGGATATCCCGGGGTTATACCGTGCGATTATCCTACGGTACGCCACCCAGGCTCAAAGGGATCATGAGATTATTCCTGCTAGAAACTTCCGTGTGCAGCCACAAGCCATTATGGGCTCTGGCATTGTTGAGTATGTTGTGCGACCTCTTTCAGTGGTGGGCTAGCAGATGTAGAGGGAAAGTAGGTGTAACTGTCCACCCAGAGTAAAGAGTTAATGCTTCTGAAAGACTGTGTCCCGGTTATTCGTTTCTCAAACACCATTTAGTGCAAGAAATCCAACGGAGGAGATCGAGTCTTGTTGGGAAAAGTGCGCAAACCTCTGCAGAGTGTATAAACTAATCCTGGTTAGCCATTTCCCCGGTTATGGAAATCTTGAGTATCTGGTACTTGAATTATTGATTTGATCTCACCACTCTAAATAAATTTGTGGGGTTCTTAATGATTACTTTAATTGGGATTGAGATGGGGGTACCTTCTCAATGATGTTTCAACTACCATGATAGTTAAATAAAATTTATTCCTTTGTTGTAGGGAAAAATTGGCTTTTCGCAAAAATCATATAACCATAGAGCTTCCACCAGCCATATATGCATGTAGTGATATCATTTCTCTGTTCATTGCTCTAATGTGTTATACCAGCATATTCCATGTGCTGACCCATTTTCGGGCTGCAACGTATTATGTTGCAGACTTTTCAGACAAGGAGTAAGGTTCGCTAGGCCGTTGTCGTGCACTCAGCTAAGCCGTTGGAGTTGATGGACTCACTTTATCTTCTAAGTCTTCCGCCGTTATACTATTTAGATGGCCTTAAGCCATATTTATTGTAATAAGTTCTCTTTGGAGACATTAGATGTAATAAGTGTGTGATTGCTACTCTATTATAAATCCTTGATCTTGTGTGTGTCGGCATTACCGATCCGAGGATGACATCAAGAAGCACGAGACTTGACCGCCGGAGGTCGGGTCGCTACAATTCTGTCTAACGATGACCTCGCGATGGTGGTGGCTGACAATGGGCAAGCGATGGTGGTGGCTGGCAATGGGCAAGCGATGGTGGTGGCTGACGATGACCTAGCGATTGTGGTGCCTGAAGATGGCGTCGTGATGGTGGTGGGCCTGACAATGACCTCGCAATGGTGGTGGCGCCGGCAATCCCACAGCTGGGCGACAGGACCATGCCAATTGTGGTAGAAGAGTACATCCCACTGCCTCGCCGCTCTAAGCGCATCAGGAAGATGAAGGAGAAGTAGAAGAAGGAGGAGTTAAGGTCTTAAGAAAATCAAGTCAATGTTAAGTATGTCAGGTCATGTTAATATGAACATGTCAATGTTAAGTGTGTCAGGTCATGTTAATCTGAACATGTTGTCAGGCTTAATCTTTTTAGTGTAAACCTTGTAAGTATGATAGTGTTGAACTTTCTTAATTATGTGTCCATCTCCATTATGTGTTGTCATGTCAATGTTAAGTATGTCAGATCCTTCTTCGTCTCGCACTGGCGCAACCCCGACCCCGGTCGGTCCTTCTCCGTCTGGCACTGGCGCAAACCCGACCGGCCCTTCACCTCCGTGATGACGGTAAGTTTTATCTAGTGTTTTGCTTACGAAATGCATAAAGACCTATGTCGGTGTCTAAACCGGTGGATCTCGGGTAGGGGGTCCTGAACTGTGCGTCTAAGGCGGATGGTAACAGGAGGCGGGGGACACGATGTTTACCCAGGTTTGGGCCCTCTCGATGGAGATAATACCCTACTTCCTGCTTGATTGATCTTGATGATATGAGTATCACAAGAGTTGATCTACCACGAGATCGTAGAGGCTAAACCCTAAAAGCTAGCCTATGGTATGATTGTTGTTCTATGGACTAAACCCTCCGGTTTATATAGACACCGGAGGGGGCTAGGGTTACACAGAGTCGGTTACAAGGGAGGAGATCTACATATCCGCATCGCCAAGCTTGCCTTCCACACCAAGGAGAGTCCCATCCGGACACGGTACGAAGTCTTCAATCTTGTATCTTCATAGTCCCACAGTCCGGCTAAAGTATATAGTCCGGCTGTCCGAGGACCCCCTAATCCAGGACTCCCTCAGTAGCCCCTGAACCAGACTTCAATGACGATGAGTCCGGCGCACAAATTGTCTTCGGCATTGCAAGGCGGGTTCCTCCTCCGAATATTCCATAGAAGATTTTGAGCACAAGGATAGTGTCCGGCTCTGCAAAACAAATTCCACATACCACCATAGAGAGAATAATACTTCCACAAATCTAATCTGCTGACAACTTTTCATAGCATGACATCACACCACGGTCTGGTCATTATCCGAATCGTTTCTCCCAGCCTGCCACTGCACGTTTTGCGAGGTGGCTTTATTGGCAGGTCTTGTCGAAGCAGAGATCGTGTCCCCTTATCACGGGATTCTCATCAATACGGGTCTGGGTAACCCAATCGTGCCTGTTGGTATGTGAGGGAGTTCCGGACTAGGGGGTGTCCGGATAGCCGAACTATCATCATCGGCCGGACTCCAAGACTATGAAGATACAAGATTGAAGACTTCGTCCCGTGTCTGGATGGGACTTTCCTTGGCGTGGAAGGCAAGCTTGGCGATACGGATATGTAGATCTCCTACCATTGTAACCGACTTTGTGTAACCCTAGCCCTCTCCGGTGTCTATATGAACCGGATGGCTTTAGTCCATAGGACGAACAACAATCATACCATAGGCTAGCTTCTAGGGTTTAGCCTCTTTGATCTCGTGGTAGATCCACTCTTGTAACACACATCATCAATATTAATCAAGCAGGGGCGTGGGTTTTACCTCCATCAAGAGGGCCCAACACAGGTGAAACATCGTGTCCCTTGTCTCCTGTTACCATCCGCCTAGACGCACAGTTGGGACCCCCTACCGAGATCCGCCGGTTTTGACACCGACATTGGTGCTTTCATTGAGAGTTCCTCTGTGTCGTCGCCATCAGGTAGGATGCCTCATCTCGTCTTTAAAGACGATACTATCGCCAAAGGAGCCTTGGTCGCTGGCCAGACTCTTCGGCTGGGTGGTTTTCTTATGACCGCCAGTCCGGCCACCGCGCCGACAATGACCTCTCGAGTCATCGAAACCAACCTTCATGTCAATTCGAACTTGCCGAACAATTAGATCGATCGAGCTCTCCTCCGTAAGCGAGCTCTTGGATCGGATCGCCGCCTAGGAGTCGCCACAGACTACGACCGGATCGGGCCTAAAACCGATCTGAGAGAGATCAACTCTCCCCAGGCTACCCATCATATTGCTGTGATAGAGGAGCAATGCGGCGATTCTTCTTCTATCTTAAGGACTAGCTACGTCCGATTCGATCCTCCATGCGGATTCCGTGGAGGAACGGATGTCGATCAAGCCCTGAACCTAAAGTCAGGCGGTGGGTCGGACCCATTGGATAACACTCAAAAATCCAAACTTCCGAGTTCGGAAACTTCTCGGCCCCTGAGTCCTAAATTGGACGGGTTTCTGGATTTAGTACCACCTGCCGACCCAAACATTAGCGATCTCTCTCGAATTCGGCAAGAGCCCGCCGAAATAGTACATCATTACTGGGCCAGATTCCTCCTGGTTATGAACAGGATAAAAGACTGCCGAGAGGAGGACGCAATCCCAATCTTCTGCAATAATTGCACGGACAAGGGAATCCTAAACGCCATAAGTCGTCGCGAGATTACACGCTTTGCTGACTTGGTGACCATAGTACAAAAGTACTGTGCGATGGAGAGCGCCTGGAAAACCGAAAGTAAATTTTGGGATAATCCGGCCCCGAATACATCCCTAGTCCGAAACAAAAGGGTGCATCATTATCAAGCACCTGGATTAAATACCAAAAAACCAAAACCCCCCCAAAGGGTACGGAACCGTAATGGAGGGTTGGCTAAACAGACCCTGCAAAATTCATAGCACAGAGGGTGCCACTCCAACTCATAGCCTTCGAGCATGTTGGATACTACGGCAGGTGGCCAAAAGTGGCGAAGAGCTTCTAGCTTCGGAATCCCAGCCCAGCAACACCAGTACGGTGTTAACAGTCTTCGAGACTTTCACATCAAACAACATGCGAAAATGAACAATCCACAGCCTCGCCGAAGTCTACCAAGTAGCAACAACAAATCCATGGAGCGACACGGCTATCACCTTCAACGCCAGCGACGAACCTAAATTCCGAACAGCTAAGGCACCAGCCGCATTGGTCCTCAGTCCGATAGTGGACGGTTTTCGTCTTACTAAGGTACTCATGGATGGCGGCAGCGGATTAAACCTCATCTATGAGGAAACCCTTCAAAAATGGAAATTGGTGGAGCCGCATTGAGCGAAGCAGCACAACCTTGGAGGATAATCCCTAGTCGAGAAATGCGCTGCACAGGAAAAATCACACTAGATGTAGTGTTCGGCTCACCGGACAATTACAGGTCCGAGGAGGTCACGTTCCAAGTGGCCCCATTCGGCAGCGGATATCACGCTTTGTTAGGGCGAGAGGCATTCATAATCTTCCAAGCTATACCCCACTACGGGTACATGAAGCTCAAAATGCCCGGACCCAATGGGATAATCACTCTCGCTAGCGATCGGATCTGACACTCGCTGCTGAAAATAAGACAACCGCACTGGCCCTAGAGGCATTGTCCGAAGCCCTAGCGGCAGAGGAACTAACTATGCTACGGTCCACGGTGGATAGGGACAATGTGATACTCGGTAAGAGGTCCAAGTCCACCTCTTTTAAACCAGCAGACGAAATAGTCAAATTTCAGGTCCATCCAACGGACCCCACAAAGACGGCCTCCATTGGGGCACAATTAAGTCCCGATGTCGGCGCCAAGACTACGAGAATTCCTTCGAAAATTGGGACATTTTGCTGGCACCCTTCGATATGCCAGAATCCCACGCAGTGGGCGAGCACAGCCTAAATATCCTAAAAGGATTCAAGCCGACCAAACAAGCTCTTGGCGATTTTCCAAACCCAAAAGACAGGCAATGGGAGAGGAGCTAGCCAAACTCTTAGAAGCCGGATTCATCGAGATATAAAACATCCGGACTGGCTAGCCAATCTAGTAATGGTACCAAAAAGGACAAATCCACAGGCGCCTCTGCGTCGATTTTAAAGACCTTAACAAGGCTGTCCAAAGGACCCTTTCCCCTCCCTCGCATCGACCAAATCATCGATGCTACCGCGAAACACGATTCATTGTGCTTCCTCGGCGATACTCCGGATACCATCAAATCAAGATGGCAGAAAAGATCAGGCCGCAGCGGCATTCATTACTCCATATGGGCCATTCGCTTCAACACAATGCCCTTCGGACTCAAAAGCGCCGGCGCAACATATCGGTGCATGATTCAAACATGTCCGGCTACCCAGATAGGCAAAACAGTAGAGGCATCGTGACGATGTGGTCGTCAAGACCAAACACGTAGGAACTCTAGTAGAAGACTTGAGGATGACATTCGACAACCTCCGAGCATATGACATTAAGCTCAATCCGGAAAAATCGTCTTGGTACCAGCCGGAAAGCTCTTGGGCTTCATCGTATCCGGTAGAGGAATTGAAGCAAACCGGCCAAAATCCGAGCTCTGTCACAATTGGATATTCCAAAAGACCTCAAGCGAGATACAAAACTAACCGGATGCGTGGCGGCCTTAAGTCGCTTCATCTCCGTTCGGGAGAAAAGGCTCGCCCTCTACCGCCTCCTCCGTAAGCACGAACATTTGAATGGGCGGATGCTGCCACATCGGACTCGAATAAATAAAGGCCATCACGGCAACAAATCCGGTTCGGCGCGCCCAACCTGGGCGAACCTATGTTATTATATATCGCAGCAACACATCAAGTTGTCGGTAGCGGTACTTCGTCGTTGAGCGAGAAATGAAGACAGATTCCCTCTTCAAAAACCAGTGTACTATGTATCCACCGTTCTAACTCCATGCAAATCCGGTACCCACATTATCAAAAGATAGCGTGTCACGGTGTTCATAGCATCCGGAAGCTGCGACACTACTTTCAAGAGTGTTCAATAACGGTGGCCTCAAGTACCTCTCAGCGATATTATAAACAATCGCGACGAAGCGGGCAGGATTGCAAAATGGGCTATCGAGCTCTTACCATTTGACATAACCTACAAACCACGGCGAGCTATAAAGTCGCGAGTTACGCTGACTTCATCGCCGAATGGACCGGCGAACTCCCTAAAAATGCGGCGTACTCAACCGGATCATGCATTTCGACGGATCCAAAATGTTGGCTGGCTTGGGGGCTGGCGTCGTCTGGCGTCCCCAATCGGAGACACAATCAATCGTACTTCAAATAATGTACATAGACTCCAACAACGCGGCGAATCGAGGCCCTTCTACATGGCCTCCGGTGGCAATCTCCATGGGCATTCAACGCCTAGAGGTGCGCGATTCAAACCTCGCAATATCCCAAGTAAATGGAGACTTTGGCGCCAAAGATCCAAAATGGCAGCTTACGCAGCGCCGTCCTAAAATGTCAGCTCGGTTGAAGGACTCGAATGCCACCATGTAGCCCGGATAATAACCAAGCAGCGGACGTGTTAGCACGCATCGGCGCTAAACGAGACGCCGTCCCCCAAACATCTTCTGGAGCGGCTCTTTAAGCCATCCGTATTATGGGAAGAGGAGTCCGGAAATAACAATCCGGAGCCACCTGCATCACCTAACTCAGACCATTACGACATAGTCGGTGGCTCGACCAATGAAATAACACCTTGACTCACGAAATAATGGCAGTAATTGCCCGTGGACAGAACCATTCCTAGCCTACTTAATGCGGCGAAACTTCCGAAGACCAAAATGAGGCCCACTGCATAGTTCGCGATCTAAAGCCTACAAGGTCCATGAGGAGAACTTTATAAGAAAAGCACAACCGAGTCCTTCAAAGGTGTATCTCCGAAGAGGAAGGGCGTGATCTCTGGCTGAAATTCACGCCCGAACTCGGCGGGCACCACGCTGCAGCCGGGCCCTTGTAGGCAAGGCCTTCCGTACAGGATTTTATTGGCCGATAGCCTGGGCGGATGCTCGGGACTTAGTCCAACGATCGTCGGTTGCCGCTCTTTGCTAATCGAGCCACATGCCACCCACCGCCTCAAAACTATACCCATTACCCGGCGTTAGTAGTGCAGGGGCTTGACATGGTTGGACCCTTAAAGGGGAACCCACAAGCACAAATACTTATTGGTCATGGTGGACAAATTCACCAAATGGATTGAGGCCAAGCCGGTTAAAACGGCAGAATCCGGACCGGTGATAGACTTCATATCCGGGGTAGTACACCGTTTTGGCGTCCCCCACAGCATCATCACTGATAACCGCATGAACTTCATGGCCGACGAGGTTAAACTCTGGTGCAAAAACATGGGCATCAAGCTCGATTACGCTTCAGTCTATCACCCCCAAACTAACGGTCAAGTCGAGCAAGCAAATGGTCTAATCATGAGCGGCATCGAACCCAGACTAGTGCGGTCCCTCAAGGAATCTAACACGCACTGGGTAGAGGAGCTCGACTCCGTACTCTGGGGGCTGCGGACCACGCCAAACCGAACTACTGGATTCACACCATTTTTTATGGTATACAGCGCAGAGGCAGTTCTGCCCTGCAATATAATTCATGACTCACCTCGTGTGCGCATGTACGAGGAAAGAGAAGTCGAGTTGGATCGGCATGATAATTTGGATGCCTTAGAGGAGGAGCGGGACGTGTCAAAGGCTCGTTCCGCATTTTATCAGCAGCAGGCTCGAAGATATCAAAGCAGAGAAGTACGGGCCAAAACTTACAATGTTGGCGAACTTGTTCTCGCTTTGCCGGACAAGAAAAAGGACAAACTTAAGCCAGAGTGGGAAGGTCCCTTCATCATCGACCAAGTCGACCGGTGAGCATACCGTCTCGTGCTTGTCGAGAACCGACTCGAGCCGAACCCATGGAGCGCAGCCCGTCTCCGAAGATTCTCGCCTAACGCCGGACTCCAAGTTCGTCTCACTCCCAGTCCACCTTTTATATTTTTTACTGTCTCTTGTCCCCTCCTTCTTCCCACTTTTTTCAATACCTTTTATAGGCTGATTTGCGCTTTGTTCGCATACACTTGATGTGCTCCTCGCACTCATTATACCGGGGCTTCTTTAATGAAGCTTATTCATACGGGCTTCATGCCCAATACATGTGTCATACTTCGCATGTACCTTTTATTCACCATTATATGCATCGATATGACTTAAGTTTTGGCCAAGCTGGGTTGCTGGCTCTGTGCTTACCCCTCGTTCTGATTGTTCGGCTAGGAGGTAAAGGAGCACCTCTGCGATTACTCTTGTCGGGTCAGCCGGATGTGTACCTCGGACCGGGTGAAGCCGAAAGCTAGCGTTCTTAAGAGAATATTCGATCGGTGACTTGAAAGATGATTTATTACTTACTTATTTATCTGCCCCGGATGCTTTTTTCTGCTATTTTCGCAGTCCGGCATTGCACTTTAGGGCATGCCTCCCGAGAAAGGAACCCTTAACGGAACTATTCTCCTGGAAGATGTTTCTTACTAACCATGTAATATAACATAACTAGTTGGGCACTTATGCGATAAAGCAATTGTGACCCCGACGCCTTGTCTCCATGCATGCCCGGTTCTTTTATAACCGTAAGGGTATTCAGACACACTCGAACTGTTGGGTCCCGAGGTTGAAGCGAAGCGGTCCGCAAAGACAAGCGATCTACAATCGGCTAGAAGGCATTTTACAAGTCATTTCAAATTACATCATCAAACCGACCGATTGTACTCCTCCTCAATCCCATCTAACAGCTGTCTAATTTACTGATCCTGTTGGGAATATTCGCAGCCAGTTCTACTTGGCGTACATCAAGCTCACAGGATCTCCTTCCCATCGGGCCCCGCAGTCCGACCTCGGCCATGTGGTTTGGGTCAGCCTTCGTAGCGTGTCTTCACCATGGCCCGAGCCTCCTGGCGCCGACGGCAGCCGATATCTTCCACAAGCGGAGGCGTCGCCGTGCTCCCTGAAGCTTCTTAGCAAGCTCACCAAGGCCCTCGGGTAGGGAGACGGATGGCCATAAAGCATGAACGACGCCACTCATCGGCTGCCGAACACGTTCGAGCAATTGCACCAGCTCGGGAAGTTGGTCACCCATTGACTCAGAATTTCCTCCGCAGGGCGACCTGTGAGAACACCTAAAGACATATTTCTGTCAATCGACTTCCTCGCCGAATTCTTCTTTTCAAAGGAATTTGTTCAAGCACTTACTATAAATGCCGCGACGAAGCCGCTGATTCTCCTTCACGGAGCTGACAGCTGGGCCGAACACCTTTCAGCTCCTCTCCGCTGGGTGTGGGCATCTTGGAGCTTGTTTCTCTCTGCTGCACCTTCATAAGCACCCTCTCGCTGGCCTTTAGGCGACGCAGTAGCTGTTGCTTGTCCGGATCTAGTCCGGCGCCCTCTACAATATTATTGTCAGATTCACGCCGCACTTTGTTAAAATATTATCTTTTCAAAGAACGTCCTACCAGTGGGGGTCTCTGTGGCTCCCCTCATGGCGGCCAGTCTTGACCTCAAGTTGGGCCTTGCACTTGTTGGAGCTCTGGGACAGATGGGTATTCTTCTCCGTAAGATCCTGCATCATAATTGATCCTTAAATCAGTTATTTCAACTATTTTAAGTCTCGGGGGCTACTGGCATATATAACTATTAAAATTACTTACCCGTATGTCTTTCACATACTGCTCCGTGGCTCTGGTTAACCCATCTTGAGCGGCACGGAGGTGCGCGTTTCCCGCATCAAAGGCATTTAACGCCTCCGGGGAGAAACACGCGTCACGAAGAACTGTCCGACGACGCTTTGTGATTCATGGCGCTCTCCACCTCGAACCGGGTGGCGGACAGCTGTCGGCATCCTCCGTCGGAGGCGTCCGCTCATGCCTTGTATTCGCCTCCCTCCGGACCATGCGTTGGAGCATGGCTGGCGGAGGCTTGATTGGCAACCTCTCCGGACCTTTGTCCGCGGCGCTCTTCTGGAAAAGTTTTGAGCATTAATATACCTCCCGGGATCCTTCCCTTAAAAATAGCGGTGCTCCGTGCCGTTCTTGGCGACGTTCGGTTCGCCAAGCCCTCCTCTTCGCTTTCTTTGGGCGGACTGACCCTTGTTGGTCGGCCGACGCTGGTTCGCTTCCCGCCTTAAAGGCACCTCCTGCGATGCACCATCGGTATGGGATGGTCGAATTGAGCGGATCAAATGATGGTGTCAAGACCTCGGTCGTAGTCACCGGGAGGCCGAAACAAACCGGGTAGTCAGCCGTAATGGCGACTAGGGCGTTGTCTATGCTACGTTGGTGGAACACCACGTCAATCAGCTCCACCTTTATGTCCGGATCCTCTTGGAGGTCGGATCAAGGATCGTTCCGAATCCTCGGGCTGTGGAGTTAGGCTTCGTATGCCCTCCACGTCCCGGCGCAGCTCCTGTGTCAAAATCACAGAGTAAGATACTTGACTTTAAAAAAGTATGGATCGGGTAGATGAACATCCGCTTACCCAGCTCCGAGGGTTATTCATAGAAAATCCATTCAGCGGATTCTTGCGGAGGAAGTCCTCCTCCTCTCCCTTGTACAAGCCGGACAGGATCTTTGCCAGATCGGCTGTCGAGCCTGGCCCTTTGCGGCCATGACGGGTGGCGTCATCTTCCCCGTTGAAATCCCACATAGGGTGGCCCCTATATTGGAGTGGCTGCACCCCTCGCATAATGCATGTGGTCATGACTCCAATCATGGTAAATCCGGAGTGGGCCAGTAACCTAATCCGGCCCATCAGATAATGGATGCTCCTATCATCTTCCCGTTGAGGGCTCCGCGGGCGCCAACTCAGGCGTTTCTTCAAGGGAGCATTGTTGAACTCCGGGAGGCTGATCCGAACTGGATCTCGCAGAGGGCGTCCTCCATGTAGAACCATTCAAGGCCAGTCTTGGACGCCTTCTTCGGGTGCGGATAGATATCCGGTCCGGCGATCGCCATATTTGGCTCCGCCCACTTGATATATCGACCCCTCATGAGAACGGGGTACGAGAAAAAACAATCTCTTCCACAGCGCAAAATGGGGCTCGATGCCCAAGAACAGCTCGCAAAAAGCTACGAAGCCCGCGATGTGCAATATGGAGGCGGGCGTGAGGTGGTGAAGTTGGAGTCCGTAGAACTCTAGGAGCCCTCGGAGAAACGGATGTATGGGAAATCCGAGTCCCCTTATTAGATAGGGGACAAAGCATACCCGTTCCCCTTTGGAAGGGTTGGGGACGCTCTCTGCCTGCTTTCCACCCTTGTAGGTGGCTAGTCCGGCTCGAACCGGAACCATGAAAGCTGGGGGAAGATATCCCTCGGTTTGGAGTGCCACTAGCTCATTGTGTGGGCAGCATCTCCCCAATCTCTGGCTTAGGGCTGGGAGCGCGAGAGGAGGAGCATCGGCTATCCATGATGGAATGGATTTTTGTCGAGGCGCTTGATGAGAACTTGCGGATGGAGGATGGTGTGAGCTGGATCCAGATCCTCGCCTCTCTTATAGGCGGCTCGTTACTCGCACGGCTAGGGGTAAAATGTAAAATACCCCAGCCTTTCGCATTCGTACAACACGTGGAAGAAGGCCATTATAGGCGTAGAAGCCAAGGAGCGCAACATTTATAAGGAAGCGGACAGTATTCGACGGAACATGAAGTTTGAAGGAGAACCCGCCTTGCAACGCCGAAGACAATGTCTGCGCCCGGATTAAGTAAATCGGCTGAAGCCCGGTTTGGGGACTCTTGAGGAGTTCGGACTAGGGGTGTCCGGATAGCGAACTATCATCATCGGCTGGACTCCAAGACTATGAAGATACAAGATTGAAGACTTCGTCCCGTGTCCGGATGGGACTTTCCTTGGCGTGGAAGGCAAGCTTGGCGTCTGGATATGTAGATCTCCTACCATTGTAACCGACTTTGTGTAACCCTAGCCCTCTCCGTGTCTATATGAACCGGATGGCTTTAGTCCATAGGACGAACAACAATCATACCATAGGCTAGCTTCTAGGGTTTAGCCTCTTTGATCTCGTGGTAGATCCACTCTTGTAACACACATCATCAATATTAATCAAGCAGGACGTAGGGTTTTACCTCCATCAAGAGGGCCCGAACCTGGGTAAAACATCGTGTCCCTTGTCTCCTGTTACCATCCGCCTAGACGCATAGTTCGGGACCCCCTACCCGAGATCCGCCGGTTTTGACACCGACAGTATGACTCCTCGATTTTAGGCAGGCTCCAAACGGCCACGCGGAGGACGCTTGATATCCACCCTCTTTATAAAGGGGCAAAGGCATGTCCTCTTCTTCTCACGCTCAATCGAATCCTTCCCCCACCCCGAGCTCCAACACCCGAGGCTCAGGCTAGGAATTGCGGACCTTCAATCATGTCCGGATCCAACCTTGAAGGTCGGTGGATGCCCTCCTCCGTCACAGAGGAGGACATCAAGAAGCAAAGAGAAACCTGGTATCTGACCGCCGAAATTGCGCACAGGCTGCCTGCTGGAGGGCAGGTGATACGTCCATTTTGCATCATGCTTTTATATCGATATTTATTGCATTATGGGCTATTATTATGCATTATGTCACAATACTTATGGCTATTCTCTCTTATTTTACAAGGTTTACTTGAGGAGGGGGAATGCCGGCAGCTGGAATTCTGGGCTGGAAAAGGAGCAAATATTAGAGAACTATTCTACACAACTCCAGAAGTCCTGAAACTCCACCAAAGTCATTTTTGGAAAATATAAAAAATATCCAGTGGAAGAAGTTCACCAGAGGGGGCCCACCTGTCCACGAGGGTGGGGGGCGCGCCCTACCCCCCTGGGCGCACACCCCTACCTCGTGGCCCCCCTGTTGGCTCTCCGATGCCCATATTCTGCTATATGAGGTCTTTCGATGAGGAAAAAATCATAAGCAACCTTTCGGGACGAGACTCCGCTGCCATGAGGCGGAACCTTGGCGGAACCAATCTAGGGCTCCGGCAGAGCTGTTCTGCCGGGACACTTCCCTCCGGGAGGGGGAAATCATCGCCATCATCATCACCAACGCTCCTCTCATCGGGAGAGGGCAATCTCCATCAACATCTTCACCAGAACCATCTCCTCTCAAAACCCTAGTTCAGCTCTTGTATCCAATTCTTGCCTCCAAGTCCGGGATTGGTACTAGTATGTTGCTAGTAGTGTTGATTACTCCTTGTAGTTGATGCAAGTTGGTTTACTTGGTGAAAGATCATATGTTCAGATCCTTTATGCATATTATTACCCCTCGGATTATGAACATGAATATGCTTTGTGAGTAGTTATGTTTGTTCCTGAGGACACGGGAGAAGTCTTGCTATTAGTAGTCATGTGAATTTGGTATTCGTTCGATATTTTGATGAGATGTATGTTGTCTAGCCCCTAGTGGTGTTATGTGAACATCGACTACATAACACTTCACCATTATTTGGGCCTATAGGAAGGCATTGGGAAGTAATAAGTAGATGATGGGTTGCTAGAGTGATGAAGCTTAAACCCTAGTTTATCGTTGCTTCGTAAGGGCTGATTTGGATCCATATGTTTCATGCTATGGTTAGGTTTACCTTAGTACTTTTGTTGTAGTTGCGGATGCTTGCAATAGAGGTTAATCATAAGTGGGATGCTTGTTCAAGTAAGAACAACACCCAAGCACCGGTCCACCCACATATTAAATTGTCAAAGTACCGAACGCGAATCATATGAACGTGATGAAAACTAGCTTGACGATATTCCCATGTGTCCTCGGGAGCGCTTTTCCTTATATAAGAGTTTGTCCAGGCTTGTCCTTTCCTACAAAAAGGATTGGGCCACCTTGCTGCACTTTATTTACTTTTGTTACTTGTTGCTCGTTACAAATTATCTTATCACAAAACTATCTGCCACCACTTATTTCAGTACTTGTAGAGAATACCTTGCTGAAAACCGCTTATCATTTCCTTCTGCTCCTCGTTGGGTTCGACACTCTAACTTATCGAAAGGACTACGATAGATCCCCTATACTTGTGGGTCATCAAGACTCTTTTCTGGCGCCGTTGCCGGGGAGTGAAGCGCCTTTGGTAGGTGGAATTTGGTAAGTAAAAAATTATATAGTGTGCTGAAATTTACTGTCACTTGTTACTATGGAAAGTAATCCTCTGAGGGGCTTGTTCGGGGTATCTTCACTCCGACTAGTAGAGCAAAGAATTGCTCCTCAACCTACTGAACCTACTGAAAATGAAAATTTTCCCTTTGAATTTCCTTCGGGTATGATAGAAAAACTGCTAGCTAATCCTTTTACGGGAGATGGAACAAAGCATCCTGATGAGCACCTAATATATGTGGATGAAGTTTGTGGATTATTTAAGCTTGCAGGTATACCCGATGATGTTGCTAAGAAGAAGGTCTTCCCTTTATCTTTGAAGGGAGATGCATTGACATGGTATAGGCTATGTGATGATACGAGATCATGGAACTATAGAAGATTGAAATTGGAATTTCATCAAAAGTATTATCCTATGCATCTTGTTCATCGTGATCCAAATTATATATATAATTTTTGGCCTCGCGAAGGAGAAAGCATCGCTCAAGCTTGGGGGAGGCTTAAATAAATGTTATATTCATGCCCCAATCATGAGCTCCCAAGAGAAACAATTATTCAAAATCTTTATGCTCGGCTTTCTGAAAACAATCGCACCATGCTCGATACTTCTTGTGCTGGCTCTTTTATGATGAAGACTATTGAATTTAAATGGGGTTTATTGGACAGAATTAAATGCAACTCTGAAGATTGGGATCTCGACGAAGGTAAGGAGTCAGGTATGACACCTAAGTTTGATTGTGTTAAATCTTTTATGGATACCGATATTTTCCATAAGTTTAGCACTAAATATGGACTTGACTCTGAGATAGTAGCTTCTTTCTGTGAATCTTTTGCTACTTATGTTGATCTCCCCAAGGAGAAGTGATTTAAATATCATCCTCCCATATAAGTAAAAGTAGCTGCACCTATTAAATTTGAAGAAAAGACTGTCACTTATAATGATCCTATTGTTCCTACTTCTTATGTTGAGAAACCACCTTTCCCCGTTAGAATAAAGGATCATGCTAAAGCTTCAACTGTTGTTCGTAAAAGTAATATTAGAACTTATACACCTCCTGAGCAAGTTAAAGTAGAACCTAATATTGCTATTGTATAAGATCTCTTGGCTGATAATATTGACGGGCATGTTATTCAATTCTGTAGTGAATCTGCTAGAATTGCTAAACCTGGCGCTAAAGATAAACATAGACCTGTAGTTGGCGTGCCTCTTATTTCTGTTAATATAGGAGATCACTGTTATCATGGCTTATGTGATATGGGTGCTAGTGCTAGTGTTATACCTTATACTTTGTACGGAGAAATTAAGCATGAAATTGCACCTGCTGAGATAGAAGGTATTGATGTTACAATTAAACTTGCCAATAGAGATACTATATCAGCTATGGGAATTGTTAGAGATGTTGAAGTCTTGTGTGGGAAAACTAAATATCCTGCTGATTTTCTTGTTCTTAGTTCCCCACAAGATAGCTTTTGTCCCATTATATTTGGTAGATCCTTCTTGAATACTGTCAATGCTAAGATAGATTGCAAAAAGAATGTTGTTACTATTGGCTTGGATGATATGATTCATGAGTTTAATTTCTCTAAATTTAGTAAACAACATCGTGAAGAAGAATTGCCTAATAAGGATGAAATTATTGGTCTTGCTTCTATTGCCGTACCTCCTAGTGATCCTCTAGAACATTATTTGCTAGACCATGAAAATGATATGTTTATGAATGAAAGAAGGGAAATAGATGAAATATTCTTTAAATAGGAACCTATTCTAAAACAGAATTTGCCTGTTGAAATCTTAGGGGATCCTCCTCCACCCAAGGGTGACCCCGTGTTTGAGCTTAAACCGTTGCCTGATAATCTTAAATATGCTTATCTTGATGAAAAGAAGATATATCCTGTTATTATTAGTGCTAACCTTTCAGAGCATGAAGAAGAAAGATTATTGAAAACTCTGAAGAAGCACCGTGCTGCTATTGGGTATACTCTTGATGATCTTAAGGGCATTAGTCCCACTCTATGTCAACATAAAATAAATTTGGAAGAAGATGCCAAACCAGTTCGTGATCCTCAACAACGTCTGAATCCTAAAATGAAAGAAGTGGTAAGAAAAGAAATACTAAATCTTGTTGAGGCAGGTATAATTTACCCCGTTGCTGATAGTCAGTGGGTAAGTCATGTTCATTGTGTCCCTACGAAGGGAGGTATTACTGTTGTTCCTAATGATAAAGGTGAATTGATTCCACAAAGAATTATTATAGGTTATAGGATGGTAATTGATTTCCGCAAATTAAATAAGGCTACTAAGAAAGATCATTACCCCTTACCTTTTATCAATGAAATGCCATAAAGATTATGCAAACATACACATTATTGCTTTCTAGATGGTTATTCTGGTTTCTCTCAAATACCCGTGTCAGCTAAAGATCAATCAAAGACTACTTTCACATGCCCTTTTGGTACTTTTGCTTATAGACGTATGCCTTTTGGTTTATGTAATGCACCTGATACCTTTCAAAGATGCATGATGGCTATATTTTCAGACTTTGGTGAAAAGATTTGTGAGGTTTTCATGGATGATTTTTCCGTCTATGGATCCTCTTTTGATGATTGTTTCAACAATCTTGATCGAGTTTTGCAGAGATGTGAAGAAACTAATCTTGTCTTGAATTGGGAAAAGTGCCACTTTATGGTTAATGAAGGTATTGTCTTGTGGCATAAAGTTTCTGAAAGAGGTATTGAAGTTGATAAAGCCAAGGTT
The DNA here is from genome assembly GCA_021605205.1 of Aegilops longissima. Classification (NCBI taxonomy): domain Eukaryota; kingdom Viridiplantae; phylum Streptophyta; class Magnoliopsida; order Poales; family Poaceae; genus Aegilops; species Aegilops longissima. The sequence goes on along the minus strand of CM038677.1, from coordinate 257,222,251 downwards.
GATGCTATTGAAAAGATGCCATGTCCCAAGGACATCAAAGGTATAAGAAGTTTCCTTGGTCACGCCGGATTTTATAGGAGGTTCATTAAGGACTTCTCAAAAATTTCTGGGCCTCTGACTAATTTATTACAAAAATATATACCATTTGTCTTTGATGATGATTGTGTAGAAGCATTTGGAATAATTAAGAAAGCATTGATCTCTGCACCTATTGTTCAACACCTGATTGGAATTTACCCTTTGAAATTATGTGTGATGCTAGTGATTATGCTGTAGGTGCTGTTCTAGGGCAAAGAGTTGATAAGAAATTAAATGTTATCCATTATGCCAGTAAGACTCTAGACAATGCTCAAAGAAATTATGCTACTACAAAAAAAGAATTCTTAGCAGTTGTATTTGCTTGTGATAAGTTCAGACCTTATATTGTTGATTCTAAAGTAACTATTCACATTGATCATGCTACTATTAAATATCTTATGGAAAAGAAAGATGATAAACCTAGACTTATTAGATGGGTTCTCTTGCTACAAGAATTTGATTTGCATATTGTTGATAGAAAGGGAGCTGAGAACCCCGTTGCAGACAACTTGTCTAGGTTAGAAAATGTTCTTGATGACCCACTACCTATTGATGACAGCTTTCCTAATGAACAATTAAATGTTATAAGTACTTCTCGTAGTACTCCATGGTATGCTGATTATGCTAATTATATTGTTGCTAAATTCATACCACCTAGTTTCACATACCAGCAAAATAAAAAGTTTTTCTATGATTTGGGACATTACTTTTGGGATGACCCACATCTTTATAAAGAAGGAGTAGATGGTGTTATTAGACGTTGTGTACCTGAGCATGAACAGGAACAGATCCTACGCAAGTGTCACTCCGAAGCTTATGGAGGACACCACACTGGAGATAGAACTGCACATAAGGTATTGCAATCATGTTTTTATTGGCCTACTCTCTTCAAGGATGCCCGTTGTCTTGTCATGTGATGAATTTCAAAGAATTGGTAATATTAGTAGACGTCAAGAAATGCCTATGAATTATTCACTTGTTATTGAACCATTTGATGTTTGGGGCTTTGATTATATGGGACCTTTTCCTGCCTCTAATGGATATACACATATTTTAGTTGCTGTTGATTACGTTACTAAGTGGGTGGAAGCTATTCCAACTTGTAGTGCTGATCATAACACTTCTATTAAAATGCTTAAAGAAGTTATTTTTCCAAGGTTTGGAGTCCCTAGATATTTAATGACTGATGGTGGTTCACACTTTATTCATGGTGCTTTCCGTAAAATGCTTGCTAAATATGATGTTAATCATAGAATTGCATCTCCTTATCACCCACAGTCTAATGGTCAAGTAGAATTGAGTAATAGAGAACTCAAATTAATTTTGCAAAATACGGTTAATAGGTCTAGAAAGAATTGGTCTAAGAAACTTAATGATGCATTATGGGCCTATAGAACTGCATATAAAAATCCTATGGGTATGTCTCCTTATAAAATGGTTTATGGAAAAGCATGTCACTTACCTCTCGAACTAGAACATAAGGCATATTGGGCTATTAAGGACCTCAACTATGATTTCAAACTTGCCGGTGAGAAGAGGTTATTTGATATTAGCTCACTTCATGAATGGAGAACCCAAGCTTATGAAAATGCCAAGTTGTTTAAAGAAAAAGTTAAAAGATGGCATGACAAAAGGATACAAAAGAGTGAGTTTAATATAGGTGATTATGTGTTGCTATACAACTCTCATTTAAGATTTTTTGCAGGAAAACTTCTCTCTAAATGGGAAGGCCCTTACGTTATCGAGGAGGTGTATCGTTCTGGTGCCATAAAAATCAACAACTTCAAAGGCACAAATCCGGAGGTGGTGAACGGTCCAAGAATTAAACACTATATCTCAGGTAATCCCATAAATGTTGAAACCAATATTATCGAAACCGTAACCCCGGAGGAATACATAAGAGACACTTTCCAGAATGTTTCAGACTCCGAAAAGGAATAAGTATGTGGTACGGTAAGTAAACTGACTCCAAAACAGTTTTTAAGGCAATATTTCTCCGTTTTGGAATATTTAGAAAAATAGAAAAATAAGTAGTAGTCAGGGAAGGACACGAGGGCCCCACGAGGGTGGAGGGGGCGCCCTACCCCCTGGGCACGCCCCCTACCTCGTGAGCACCTCGTGTGCCTTCCGGACTCTGTTTTCTTGCATGATACGTATTTTGGTCGGTAAAAATTCATTATATATTCTCCCGAAGGTTTTGACTCCTGTATCACGCAATTATCCTCTGTTTTCGTTTCGAGTTGTCCCGCTGCAGATTAGATCAACATGTCTTCCCAGGATTCGGAAGGAGAAAGCTATGTCGATGATTACTTAGCCAATCCTAAGGTCTATGGAGATGTGGAGCACGATGGTTGGACCACAGAGGAAGAAGAGGACTATGAACCCAAGGGGAAGGGGGAGACGAGCTCAGATGAAGATGAAGCCCCATTAGCTCAACCTGGGGACATGCACGTGGAGTTCAAAAAGTCAAGTCTCTCTGATAGGGTAAAGAAACCCATGTTCGAGTTCATCCCTTTTCGTCTCTCGCAGGAAAATAAGGAGGACCTATGCAAAAAGATATTAACCCTGGAGTGGAAGATTGATGATCTGAGGGATCAAAATGTCGTCCTCAAGCACAAATTAAGGGAGAAGTCTATGCCATAAACTAAGTCAACGACACCTCCACCTTCTTCACCAACAAAGGAGACATAATCACGTGGGTATGGGCACTCCCCTTGGCAACTGCCAAGCTTGGGGGAGGTGCCCCGGTATCGTATCACCATCACAACTCCTATATTTACCGTTTTTCTTAGTTCGATCATATTAGTAGTATCTTGATCTAGTAGAATAAAGTTTATGGCATGATCTAGTTTTGAGTTTTGCTTTATGACCCCTCTATGTAATCGAGTCCGTGAGCTATATATAATAAAGATTAGTGTTGAGTCAAGGGCTTGATTAATTTGCCATGATCTTGAGTGAATAAAAGAAAAAAAAGAATAAAAGAAAACAAAGAGTTCATATTGATCTTATTGAGAGTAATGACTTCACATAGAAAGAGTATGATGATTAAATGTTGTTGGGAGTTGGCAAACATAGCTTTGGTCATTGTTGCAATTAATAGGAAGTAATAAGGAAAGAGGGGTTCACATATAAATATACTATTATTGACATCTTTTATGATTGGGAGCACTCATTAAAATATGACATGCTAAAGAGTTGATGTTGGACAAGGAAGACAACGTAATGATTTATGTTTTCTTATGTCTGAGATAAAGTATGTTGTCATGGATCTCCCAACATGTTGAGCTTGCCTTTCCCCCTCATGCTAGCCAAATTCTCAGCACCAAGTAGAGATACTACTTATGCTTACAAAAACCCTTAAACCAGTTTTGCCATGAGAGTCCACCATATCTACCTATGGATTGAGTAAGATCCTTCAAGTAAGTTGTCATCGGTGCAAAGCAATAAAAATTGCTCTAAATATGTATGATTGGTCGGTGTGGGAGAAATAAGCTTTATACGATCTTGTGATGTGGAAGTAATAAAAGCGACGGACTGCATAATAAAGGTTCATATCACAAGGGGCAATATAAAGTGACGTTCTTTCGCATTAAGAGTTTGTGCATCCAACCATAAAAGCGCATGGCAACCTCTGCTTCCCTCTACGAAGGGCCTATCTTTTATTATTATCTTCTACCTTATGCAAGAGTGATGGTGATCTTCACCTTTCCCTTTTCATTTTATCCTTTGGCAAGCACAGTATGTTGGAAAGATCCTGATATATGTACCTAAATGGATGTAGGGGAGCATGAGTTATTATTGTTGACATTACCCTTGAGGTAAAAGGTTGTGGGGCGAAACTATAAGCCCCTATCTTTCTCTGTGTCCGATTAAAACTCCATAACCACAAGTATTACGTGAGTGTTAGCAATTATGAAAGACTAGATGATAGTTGAGTATCTGGACTTGCTTTTAAGCTCTGACATAGACTCTTTCTGATGTTATGATAAATTGCAATTGCTTCAATGACTGAGATTATAGTTTGTTGGTTCTCAATAAAGTTTATGATTCGTGCTCCGCATTGTGAATGGATTATTACTTGAGCATAAGAAATTATATGACAAAATCTATATATGTTGCTGTTATGAGAATAATCATGATGCCTTCATGTCCGTATTTTATTTTTATTGACACCTCTGCCTCTAAACATGGGGACATATTTATCGTCATCGGCTTTCGCTTTAGGACAAGCGAGGTCTAAGCTTGGGGGAGTTGATACGTCCATTTTGCATCATGCTTTTATATTTATATTTATTGCATTATGGGATGTTATTATGCATTATGTCACAATACTTATGGCTATTCTCTCTTATTTTACAAGGTTTACTTAAGGAGGGGGAATGCCGGCAGCTGGAATTCTGGGCTGGAAAAGGAGCAAATATTAGAGACCTATTTTGCAGAACTCCAAAAGTCCTGAAACTCCACGAAAGTCATTTTGGGAAAATATAAAAAATATCCAACGGAAGAAGTTCACCAGAGGGGGGCCCATCTGTCCACGAGGGTGGGGGCGCGCCCCCTACCTCGTGGGCCCCCTGTTGGCTCTCCGATGCCCATCTTCTGCTATATGAGGTCTTTCGATGAGGAAAAATCATAAGCAACCTTTCGGGACGAGACTCCGCCGCCACGAGGCGGAACCTTGGCGGAACCAATCTAGGGCTCCGGCAGAGCTATTCTGCCGGGGACACTTCCCTCCGGGAGGGGGAAATCATCGCCATCGTCATCACCAACGCTCCTCTCATCGGGAGAGGGCAATCTCCATCAACATCTTCACCAGCACCATCTCCTCTCAAAACCCTAGTTCATCTCTTTTATCCAATTCTTGTCTCCAAGTCCGGGATTGGTACTAGTAGGCTGCTAGTAGTGTTGATTACTCCTTGTAGTTGATGCTAGTTGGTTTACTTGGTGAAAGATCATATGTTCAGATCCTTTATGCATATTATTACCCCTCTGATTATGAACATGAATATGCTTTGTGAGTAGTTACGTTTGTACCTGAGGACACGGGAGAAGTCTTGCTATTAGTAGTCATGTGAATTTGGTATTCATTCAATATTTTGATGAGATGTATGTTGTCTAGCCTCTAGTGGTGTTATGTGAACGTCGACTACATAACACTTCACCATTATTTGGGCCTAGAGGAAGGCATTGGGAAGTAATAAGTAGATGATGGGTTGCTAGAGTGACAGAAGCTTAAACCCTAGTTTATGCGCTGCTTCGTAAGGGGCTGATTTGGATCCATATGTTTCATGCTATGGTTAGGTTTACCTTAATACTTTTGTTGTAGTTGTGGATGCTTGCAATATAGGTTAATCATAAGTGGGATGCTTGTTCAATTAAGAACAGCACCCAAGCACCGGTCCACCCACATATCAAATTATCAAAGTACCGAACGCGAATCATATGAACGTGATGAAAACTAGCTTGACGATATTCCCATGTGTCCTCGGGAGCACTTTTCCTTATATAAGAGTTTGTCCAGGCTTGTCCTTTGCTACAAAAAGGATTGGGCCACCTTGCTGCACTTTATTTACTTTTGTTACTTGTTGCCCGTTACAAATTATCTTATCACAAAACTATCGGTCACCACTTATTTCAGTACTTGTAGAGAATACCTTACTGAAAACCGCTTATCATTTCCTTCTGCTCCTCGTTGGGTTCGACACTCTTACTTATCGAAAGGACTATGATAGATCCCCTATACTTGTGGGTCATCAGCAGGTCGTTCCTACTCCCGAGCCCAACAAGAGTGTCGTATTCATTTCCCACTTCCTCCGAGGGCTAGGCTTTAGTCTAGATCCCTTTGTCAGAGGGCTCATGTTCTATTACGGGATTGATTTTCATGATCTGGCCCCGGATTCCATCCTTCACATCTCGTCATTCATCGTCGTGTGTGAGGCCTTCCTCCATGTCACCCCACACTTCGGCTTATGGCTCAAGACCTTTAATGTGAAACCGAAGATGATTAATGGGCGACACACAGAATGCGGAGGTGCCATAATAAGCAAAGGCGCTGATGCTCCATGGCTGAAGGGTTCTTTCCCGGAGGTGTCCGGCTTATGGCAATAGGAGTGGTTTTACATCACAGCTCCCCGCGGTACTAAGTGGGTAGCCGCCCCTGCCTTTTGCTCGGGCCCCCCTCCGCAGCTGGTGTCATGGGTCAACAAGGGGCCGGACTGGGGGCCAGTAAATGATGTGCCGACATTGCAGAGTCGCATCTGAGATCTCCTCGAGAGAGACGTCGGCCTTGTCAAGGTAATGCAAGTCATGCTAGTTCGTCGAGCCCTCCCTTGCAAACATCGACCTCTCCATATGTGGAAGTTCAATCCGGAAGGACCACGAACTATTCAGCACTTCTTCGGCATGATGCACGAAGAGATATATGGATTATTCTTCGGATCACGAATAAAGTGTCCAGACACCACCGAGGATGCGGGTCTAAGCTGCAATCGTCCAGATACCCAAGTAAGTAATTCTTTGGCCGAACATGTTGTCTCTTTATTTATCACAACATCATTCTGAAAAGTCGCTCTTTTGACCAGGACTGGGTAAAAAAGGCGAAGATGATCAGGTGTTCGGCCCCCCTTCCCGAAGACTCAACAGATCCAGTACTGGCCAGAATTCTTGAGCTCGTGCCTTATCAAGCGCCATCAGGGGAAGATAAAGGGGGGAATGAAGCAGCCGCAAGCGGGCCACACTCACTATTTATCCAAACCGGGGGAATTAATGTCTCCACGAAGGAGGATGACCGGGGAGAAGAATCCAAAATTCCTTCTCCCCAAGGTAGGAAGAGGGCCGCCTCTGAGGACTTGGAAACAATGTTTCCCAAACGAGGGAAGAAACCCTTGTCAGGGGGCCCTACCGCGGAGGGCATCCTTACCGCACAGTACCCGCAAGGGGACCAGCCCTCCACCGAGCTGTAAGTAAACAAAAGTACTTCATGGTAAATATACCCTGCTTTACTTTTGAGAGCAATAACCGAGACATATGTCTTGTAGTTCGGATCGTAGCCCTTCTTGACAGATTTCGTCTTCGGGGATCTTCTTCCGGAGATGATGGAGAGCGAAACGTCTCCCCCTGCTTCCCCGCCTAATGAGGCGGGCGACCCAGAGGTGTCGTCACGAAGGGTTTCTCCTGATCCGCCAAGGCCGGAAGGTAATCCTTCGGCCGCCCGGAGTCCGGACTATTCGGCTCTTAAGGGGAGCAGCAAAAAGAGTCCGGACCTGTCTAGGGCGCAACCAGACTCTCTGCGGAATCTTCTGGAGCAAGCGGCTATCTGGGAAGCACACCGCACGTTAATGGGTACGGTGGTTGAGAAGATTTCATCCGCTGAAAGCGGGTTGCATGAAGCTTTTATGATCCTGCTGAGAGGCTTTGAGGTACGCAAAGTAATATATATATTTTACGGTACCGCACACACTAAGTGTGCCCTATGCAGATAGTAGCCCCTGAGACTGGTTGCTGTCGGAAAAGACGGCAAATAGAGGATCATAGTCCCAGGTGATAACCGTGTTGCTTTCATGCGCAGGCGACTGAGGGTCCGGTGGCTAGCCGGACTGGTGAGTTTGCTGAAGTAAAGTGGCAACTTGATGCGGCAGATGCCGACATCGTGCTTGTAAACACGCGGCTTGACGAGGCACAGGGTATGTATTCTCCAATGGTCAACATATATTAAGAGGAGCATAATGCTAGTATCTATAATATGTTGTGACTGCAGATGGAGCTGCCGCCATGGAGACCCTTCGGGCAGACCTTGCCCGAGCCAAGGAACGAGCCAGGAGGAGCGATGCGGCCGCCCTAAAGGCGGTCGAAGAGTTAAGAGCCGAACAGGCTGCGCATTGCGAGAGCAAAGAAAAAATAGTCAAGATGGTTGTTGAATTGAAAGATGCCGCCGACCGTTATGAGCTTCTTGAAAGGGAAAGTCAAACGAAGACGGCGGATCTGGAGAAAGCCAAGGTAGCAGCTAAGGAAACCCGCTCTAAAATCAGAGCGGCGAAGGAGGAGCTACATCAAGCTGGAAATATTACGGCTGGGAAGCCCTTTTTGTTGCGGACGAAGTTCAGAGATCCTAAGTATGCCCTTCTGGATCAATTATGGAGTTCTGTGGACGCATACCTGGATTTGGCAGCGAGTGCTGCTGATGCGACCATGTTTTTTGAAGATCAAAAAGGACACGAAGTGGAAAAGTTGTTCTGGTCGCGGTTCCATGCTCCAGCACGTCCGCTGCTGTTAAATGAGCAAATGGCCAAGTGTGCCGAGCTCCATAGGTTGTCCGGGCTTACCATGAGGTCTGTCGTGGATCGTCCATGGCCGGAAGGACCAAGGTCGAATAGTTATTTTGGTCTTGTGCAACAATTCCTTGGTGTTGTGCCGCATATTGGCACTGTAAAGAGGTCGGCGTGCATAGAGGGTGCGCGGATGGCTCTTTCCCGTGTCGAGACATACTGGGCGGAGATGGAGGCCACCACAATTGCAACCCAGAGTCCGGCCGTAGGCCAGGTTTCTACCGAGCACTATTTTGAAGAAGTCCTAGAAGGTGGTCGTTTAATAGAGGCTTAGTGATCAAAGAGTGTCATGTTCGAGTGACATGTATCTCGGTTGTAATAACAATGTTATTTGAATTGTAAAGGCTGTTTTTATACTTTTGCCTGAACGTATTATTATGCCTCCTGTGCGGTCGTTTATATATATATCCTGAAAGTTTGCAGTCGTCGACTTCAGTGTTTGCGAAAGCGCGTCTTCACACTTGATCCAACGTCTTGGTCCATTAAGGAGGTGGTAGCGCGGCAAACTAGGCAATCGGACTGTATTGCTTTAACACTTTCACTTAACCATAGGAGTTTGACAATGGGGCTACTATATAGCCCCTGGTACTTCCGCGCTCATCCATGTACGGGGTGCGTACGTACATGACCGGGAAAACCGGCCCTTCGTTAATGCGGAGGAATCCCGAAGATTCCGCTAAGTCATCGAGTGGTTGACCAGTCTCGCGCTATATCATGACAGTCAGTTTTCGGCTTTCTCTACTGAGGTGCTCGTCCGGATGAACCAGGGCACAATCGCGAGAGTTCTCCGGTGCCACCTTAGCGATAGAGCGGGCGTAAGGTAGCAAAACACGGGAGCCGGGCAAACCAAAACATTTGACGCCCAAACTTCATGAACACTCCCTAAGGTATTCGGTCTTTATAACATATACCGGCTGAATAACGCCTTTGATGATGAACCCGAATGTCGAGTGCGTGCGTTATTACGGCGTGGCGAAATGCCAATAACGTCGGATCCTTCTCGGTTATACTGAGTATACGGAGGATGTGAAGCAACAAAAGATAGTAAAAAAGGTTTACACAAGGTCTTAATCTAAAAAGAAACCTTTGAGCGGGTCCCTGCTGCACGTCTGCGCATGTGTCTCCGTTGTGCCGTATCCTGGAGGGGTGCAGCACGATTATCATCTGTCAAAGAGAAGAACTTAGGTGAAAGTTGTCGTGCGAAAAATTGGTTATTCTCAATAATCCATTAAAATTCAAGATAAATATGGTTGAGCCGAACTAGTCCTTTTTACTTGCGGGAAGCCCCTGGTACCGCCCATGGGGGTATATCCATCGAACCAATCTCAGGTTTATCTAGGCTGTTACAGCTAGTGATGTGCCGGACTCGTCTAGCCGTGTCCGCAGTCTTGACGACCGATCATTTATTCTGGTTGGAGAGGTCGTTTAGTGTTCAGCTGCTAAAGCCGCCGTACGTTATTCCGCACATGATGAACGCTCAACATTTTCACTAACTGTTATGATGCCACGTGGACCGGGCATCTTCTTAAGCTTAAGAAAAGCGTAATGCGGTACTGCGTTGAAACGAGCGAACACTGTTCTTCCGAGCAGCGCTTGATAGCCGCTTCGGAATGGAGCGATGTCGAAGGCTAACTTTTCACTTCGGAAGTTGTCAGGAGAACCGAGTACAACCTCTAGTACTAGAGAGCCCGTACAGCGGGCCTCTGGGCCTGGTATTACTCCTTTAAAGGTAGTATTGCTTTGGCTAATTCTTGTTGGGTCTATCCCCATTTTGCAGACTATGTCCTGATATATCAGATTAAGACTATTGCCGCCGTCCATGAGGACTCGGGTGAGATGGTATCCGTTGATTATTGGGTCAAGCACCAAGGCAGCCAATCCTCCGTGTCGGATACTTATCAGGTCATCCCTGTGATTGAAAGTGATCGGGCAGGCCGACCAAGGGTTGGACTTAGGGGTGATAGGCTCTACGGCGCATATGTCTCGGAGTGCCTGTTTGCTCCTTCTCTCCGTCACATGAATCATGTTCACTATTTTGACCTCTGGTGGGAACTTTTTCTATCCCCCCGTGGTTTGTTGACGAGGCTCATCCTCCTCTTCACTTGGTGTCTCCCTCCCCTTGTGTTCGACATTTAGCTTGTCGGCCTGCTTGAAGACCCAGCATTCTCTGTGGGTGTGATTTGCAAGTTTATCGGAGGTGCCGTGAACCTGACATAATTTGTCTAGAATCTTGTTTAGGCTGGACGGTCCATCTCAGTTGCCTTTGAAAGGTTATTTCCGCTGACCGGGTCGAGAGCCTCTAAATTCGGCGTTTACCGCCGTGTTGTCTGGGTTGTCTTCGTTATTTCAAAGCTTGCTTTTACTGCGTCCTGGTATTCTATTGCCATCCCTGACTTCAGATGTGCCTGGGTCGCTCGTGCTACTACGGGCCAGCCAGCTATCTTCGCCCGCGCAAAAGCGGGTCATGAGGCTTGTTAGGGCTGCCATTGTTCTTGGCTTTTCTTGGCCGAGGTGTCTGGTGAGCCACTCGTCTTGGACATTGTGTTTGAAATCTGCTAAGGCTTCGACGTCCGGGCAATCGACGATTTGATTCTTCTTAGTAAGAAATCTATTCCAAAGCTTTCGGGCTGACTCTCCAGGCTGTTCAATTATATGACTTAAATCGTCTTCGTCCGGAGGTCGGACATAGGTCCCTTGAAAATTAGCCCTAAAAGCATCTTCAAGCTCCTCCCAACTTCCAATTGAATTTTAGGGGAGGCTCTTCAGCCAGTGCCGAGCTGGTCCTTTCAGCTTGAGGGGCAAGTATTTGATGGCGTGGAGATCATCTTCGTGAGCCATATGGATATGGAGGATGAAGTCCTCAATCCAGACCCTAGGGTCTATCGTTCCGTCATACGCCTCTATGTTCACGGGCTTGAATCCCTCTGGAAATTCATGATCTAGTACCTCATCGGTGAAGCATAGGGGGTGTGCGGCACCCCTGTATTTGGATGTATCGTGGCGTTTGGACGGTTGTAGTGTTCGGTTTTGATTTTGTGCCGGGGCGCGCTTCCTAGATCCATAGATGGACCTGGTCATATTGGATTTTTGGCGCAAGTCCTCACGTAAATCGTGTGTTGACTTATGTGCAGCCTCGTTAGCCGCTCGATCACGGCCACGAGGCGGTCGATCCGGCTGATCTGCCGTTTTATTTTTCGGCTGTGTAAGCTCTACTGCCTCATCATCGAATTCAGGCAACAGCTTGCGCTTTGGATAGCTCTTTGTGTGGTGACTACCACCATACTTTTCTTCAGTGTCGAGCACTTTGTTCCATCTACTATTGAGCATATTCTGTGCGGCCTTAAGCCTTTGCTTCTGCTTTTTCAGACTCCTCGCGGTGGCAAGAAGCCTTCTACGGAGGTTCTCTTGTTCCAAGTGCCTTTCCGGGATGATGTGTGCGTCGTCGTCCGGACTGTTTTCCTCTCCGGGGAGAGGTTGATGAGCTTTATCCTCGGCGTCGGCGTGATCGGACGGTGGTTCCGTACTATGTTCGCCATTTGCTGGTTCATCCTGCTCTATTGCTGGGTCAATGTGCTCGTCGTTTCCTCTGGAGTCGACCGGGGTGTTGGTTTTTCTTGCACTGTTATCGCTGTTTTTGCCGAGGCTGGATTTGGAGCGGCGCCTATGATGTCGCCTTGGTTGCTTCTCGAGGGAGCTATCCTTCGCTGCATCCTCCCGTTCCTTGTCATTGTTTTCTTTGGGTGTATCCACCTTATATATATCGTGTGATGAAGCGGCTGACCAGCGCCCTGTGGGCGGTGGTTCTTGTTTGTCTCCTGCATCATCGTCCATATCGTTGATGTCTTTGGAGTTGAAATCGAGCATGTCGGTTAAATCATCAACAGTGGCTACTAAGTGGGTGGTTGGTGGGGAGCGAATTTCTTTGTCGTCCGCATCCCATTCAAGCCAGACATAGTTCGGCCAAGGTTCTTCTGACAAGGAGAGAGACCTTAATGAATTTAGCACATCACAAAAAGGCGAGTGCTGAAAAATATCCGCGGAGGTAAACTCCATGATTGGCGCCCAATCAGATTTGATAGGCATGGACGCAGGCGGCTCGGAGCCCGTGGCCGGGGACGAATCCGACGGTTCGGCATCACGGGTCCCGTAGGAGGTGAAGTCAGTATTCGGCTCTATCGCCACTGAGAGTGCGGCCTCCGAGGCAGGGTCTATCCACCCGTCCTCAGATGGCGCAATTTCTTCCGGATCGAAGGCTGGAGTAGTTGCAGGTGCGATCTCCTGAACACTGTCCAGCGGCAGAGCTAAGTTATGCTCGTCGTGATTGTGCGGCGCACCTGACACGGGCTCGAATCCGTCAAAGATCAAGTCTCCATGGATGTCGGCAGTATAGTTCAAGTTTCCAAACCTGACCTGATGGCCAGGGGCGTAACTCTTGATCTGCTCCAGATGGCCAAGCGAGTTGGCCCGCAGTACGAAGCCGTCGAATACGAAGATTTGTCTGGGGAGGAAAAACTCACCCTAGATCGCATCATTGTCGATGGTCGAAGGAGCCATCAAGCCTTACGGTGACGGCACAGTGGAACTCTCAATGAAAGCACCAATGTCAGTGTCAAAACCGGCGGATCTCGGGTAGGGGGTCCCGAACTGTGCGTCTAAGGCGGATGGTAACAGGAGGCGGGGGACACGATGTTTACCCAGGCTTGGGCCCTCTCGATGGAGGTAATACACTACTTCCTGCTTGATTGGTCTTGATGATATGAGTATTACAAGAGTTGATCTACCACGAGATCGTAGAGGCTAAACCCTAAAAGCTAGCCTATGGTATGATTGTTGTTCTATGGACTAAACCCTCCGGTTTATATAGACACCGGAGGGGGCTAGGGTTACACGGAGTCGGTTACAAGGGAGGAGATCTACATATCTGTATTGCCAAGCTTGCCTTCCACGCCAAGGAGAGTCCCATCCGGACACGGGACGAAGTCTTCAATCTTGTATCTTCATAGTCCAACAGCCCGGCTAAAGTATATAGTCCGGCTATCCGAGGACCCCCTAATCCAGGACTCCCTCAACCTAGACTTAGCTTTATTTCCTCCAAAATGCTTACCATAAGGACCTAGACTTAGCTTATCTTCCTCCAAAATGACATAATTAGCTTACTTAGCTCCAAAATGATCTACACTTAGCTTTGTTTCCTCTGAAATGACCTAAGTTAGCTCTAATATGCTAAGTTATCTCTAATATGCTTAGTTACCTAGGTTTGCTCAATAATGACATACACTTAGCTTACTTATGTAAAAAATGGCATAATTAGCTTACTTAGGTTTGAAATGGCATAACAATTATGGTAACCTCATATATGTCATATAGTTAGCTTATTTTCCTCGAAAATGACATAATAAGCCTAATTAGCTCCAAAATGATCCATTTTACCTAAGTTAGATCCAAAATGACCTAAGTTAGCTCTAAAATGCTAAATTAGCTCTAATATGCTTAGTTACCTGGGTTAGCTTAATAAAGACCTACACTTAGCTTACTTATGTCAAAAATGGCATAATATGCTTAGTTAACTCAAAATGGCATAATTAGCTAGGTTAGCTCCAAAATGACCCATTTTACCTAGGTTAGCTCCAATATGATCCATTTTACCTAGGTTAGCTCCAAAATGACCAAGTTTACCTAGGTTAGCTCCAATATGATCCATTTTACCTAGGTTAGCTCCAAAATGACCTATTTACCTATCTTAGCTCTAAAATGACCTACACACTTAGCATTTTTACCTAGCTTAGCTAAAAAATGGCATTTTTACCTACCTTGGTTAGAAGAAGAAGAAGAAGATAAAGAAGAGGAGAGGAGAAAAGAAGGAGAAGATAAATTCTTCTTCTTCTTTTTCTTCTTCCTTTTCTTCTTTTTCTTCTAGCTAGTCTTCTTCTTCTTCTTCTAACTTTCATGTTTCCCAATTTGCAGATTTGCTTTCGATGAGGAAGCTTGCATTGATGGAGTGTACTCTTCTCCTTGTGCTTCCTTTTTGTTTATGGAAACTTGTTGGAAACTTGTTTTGGATATGTATGTATGGATATGTTGTTGGAAACCATTGCATGTTGGATATGTTGTTGGAAACATGTATGTTGGATATGTCACTACTGCAGGATGCTGCTAACGCGACACTATGATTAGAGACCCTTCGACAAAACTATGTGCGATGCAATAACCGAAAATGGTGGTGTAAAAAAACCGTCAAAAAAGGTGCAAAACATTTGCGATGATGGATGCATCAAACATAGTTTGGATTTTAGTTGTGTGTGCGATTCAGGGCATACGATTTAGTTCAATTAACTGTTTGCGATGAGGAGGAACAAAAGAAATGGGCAACCAGATGAAGGTGTGTGCGATATACATCATACGGTTCACTCGGATGAACTGTTTGTGATTAGGCAACACAAAAGGAACGAGCAGCCAGATGAAGGTGTGTGTGATGTACAGCATACGGTTTACTCGGATGAACTTTTTGTGATTAGGCAGCACAAAAGAAACGGTTGATAATTCCCAAGTGCAGGGAATCATCGTAGCAATTCCCAAAGGTGGAAGTGATAAGTATGGAGAGTCGAACAGACAAGGAGCTAAAGGTAAGATAAATATTCTCTCAAGTCCTATCTGCCACTGATACGACTCTAAGTACATCGAACGTTTGCTTCCAACTAGAAACGAGAAATAAAACTACATTGTGGGTATGAAGAGGATAAATTTGCATGATATCAGAGAGCTAAAACATAAAAGTAGGTGTTGTTATCATAAAGTTAGAATATATTACTAAATATTATAAATAGCGAGTGTGGAATGATGGATCGGTGTGCGGAATTATCCTAGGCAATTGTTAACAAGACCGGTAGTTGTCATTAAAATTTCATATGAGGGAGAGGCATAAGCTAACATACTTTCTCTTCTTGGATCATATGCACTTACGATTGGAACTCTAGCAAGCATCCGCAACTACTAAAGATCATTAAGGTAAAACCCAACCATAGCATTAACATATCAAGTCCCCTTTATCCCATACGCCACAACCCCCTTACTCGGGTTTATGCGTCTGTCACTCAAGCAACCCACTATAAGCGAATCATGGACGTATTGCAACACCCTACAGCGAGAATCCCTCATGCTTGCGCGACACGGAGGGCACGATAGGACAACACCAAAATAAAACATACAACTCGTACCAATCTAGATCATCAATCAACCCAAAGACAAAAGATATCTACTCAAAACATCATAAGATGGCAACACATCATTGGATCATAATGTTGGGGAACGTAGTAATTTCAAAAATTTTCCTACGATCACGCAAGACCATGGTGATGCATAGCAACGAGATGAGAGTGTTGTCTACGTACCCTCGTGAGACCAGCAGCGGGCGTTGACGCAACGTAGAGGAAGTAGTCGTACTTCTTCCCGATCCAACCGATCCAAGTACCGAACGTACGGCACCTCCGAGTTCTGCACACGTTCAGCTCGATGACGATCCCCGGGCTCCGATCCAGCAAAGCGTCGGGAAGGAGTTCCGTCGACACGACGGCGTGGTGGCGATCTTGATGTTATACCGTCGCGGGCTTCGCCTAAGCACCGCTACAATATGACCGAGGTGGAATATGGTGGAGGGGGCACCGCACACGGCTAAGGAACGATCACGAAGATCAACTTGTGTGTTCTAGGGTGCCCCCTGCCCCGTATATAAAGGAGCAAGGGAGGAGGAGGCCGGCCCTATGTTTGGTGCGCCAGGGGAGTCCTACTCCCACGGAGTAGGATTCCCCTTTCTAGTCAACTAGGAATCCTTCCATGTAGGGGAGGAAGAGAGAAGGAAGTGGAGGAGTAGGAAGGTGGCGGCCCCTTTCCCTAGTCCAATTCGGACTAGAGGGGGGGGCGCAGCAGCCTTTTCCTCTTCCCACTAAAGCCCATCAAGGCCCATTACTTCTCCGTAACTACCCGGTACTCCGAAAAATACCGAATCACTCGGAACCTTTCCGAACTCGAATATAGTCGTCCAATATATCGATCTTTACGTCTCGACCATTTGAGACTCCTCGTCATGTCCCGATCTCATCCGGGACTCCGAACTCCTTCGGTACATCAAAACTCATAAACTCATAATATAAGCATCATCGAAACCTTAAGCGTGCGGACCCTACGGGTTCGAGAACTATGTAGACATGACCTAGAACCATTCTCGGTCAATAACCAATAGCGGAACCTGGATGCCCATATTGGTTCCTACATATTCTCTGAAGATCTTTATCGGTCGACCGCATAACAACATCGTTGTTCCCTTTGTCATCGGTATGTTACTTGCCGAGATTCGATCGTCGGTATCAATACCTAGTTCAATCTCGTTCTTGGCAAGTCTCTTTTCTCGTTCCGTAATACATCATCTCACAACTAACACATTTAGTTGCAATGCTTGCAAGGCTTATGTGATGTGCATTACCGAGAGGGCCCAGAGATACCTCTCCGACAATCGGAGTGACAAATCCTAATCTCGAAATATGCCAACCCAACATGTACCTTCGGAGACACCTGTAATGTACCTTTATAATCACCCGATTCGTTGTGACGTTTGGTAGCACCAAAAGTGTTCCTCGGGCAAGCGGGAGTTGCATAATCTCATAGTCATAGGAACATGTATAAGTCATGAAGAAAAGCACTAGCAACAAACTATACGATCAGGTGCTATGCTAATGGAATGGGTCATGTCAATCAGATCATTCAACCAATGATGTGATCCCGTTAATCAAATAACAACTCCTTGTTCATGGTTAGGAAACATAACCATCTTTGATTAACGAGCTAGTCAAGTAGAGGCATACTAGTGACACTCTGTAGGTTTATGTATTCACACATGTATTATGTTTCCGGTTAATACAATTCTAGCATGAATAATAAACATTTATCATGATATAAGGAAATAAATAATAACATTATTATTGCCTCTAGGGCATATTTCCTTGATCTCCCACTTGCACTAGAGTCAATAATCTAGTTCACATCGCCATGTGATTTAACATCAATAGTTCACATCTATATGTGTTTAACACCCATAGTTCACATCGATATGTGACCAACACCCAAAGGGTTTACTAGAGTCATAATCTAGTTCACATCGCTATGTGATTAACACCCAAAGAGTACTAAGGTGTGATCATGTTTTGCTTGTGAGATAATTTTAGTCAGCAGATCATCACATTCGAGCCGTAAGTATTTTGCAAATTTCTATGTCTACAATGCTCGCACGGAGCTACTCTAGCTAATTGCTCCCACTTTCAATATGAATCCAGATTGAGACTCAAAGTCATCTAGATTAGTGTTAAAACTTGCATCGGCGTAACCTTTACGACGAACCTTTTTCACTTCCATAATCGAGAAACATATCCTTATTCTACTAAGGATAATTTTGTCCGCTGTCCATTGATCTACTCCTAGATCTCTATTGCACTCCTTGCCAATCTTAGTGGTAGGGTATGCAATAGATCTGTACACAACATGACATACTTTATAGAACCTATGTCGATGCATAGGGAATGACTTTCATTCTCTTTCTATCTTCTGCCGTGGTCGGGTTTTGAGTCTTACTCAATCTCACACCTTGTAACACAGGCAAGAACTCTTTCTTTGACTGTTCCATTTTGAACTACTTCAAAATCTTGTCAAGGTATGTATTCATTGAAAAACTTATCAAGCGTCTTGATCTATCTCTATAGATCTTGATGCTCAATATATAACAGCTTCACGAGGTCCTTCTTTGAAAAACTCCTTTCAAATACTCCTTTATGCTTTGCGAATAATTCTACATTATTTCCGATCAACAATATGTCATTCACATATACTTATCGAAATCTGTAGTGCTCCCACTCACTTTCTTGTAAATACAGGCCTTTCCAAAAGTCATATAAAATCATATGCTTTGATCAACACATCAAAGCGTATATTCAACTCGAGATGCTTGCACCAGTCCATTGATGGATCATTGGAGCTTGCACATTTTGTTAGCTCCTTTAGGATTGACAAAAAACTTCTGGTTGCATCATATACAACTCTTCTTTAATAAATCCATTAAAGAATGTAGTTTTGACATCCATTTGCCGATTTCATAAAATGTGGAAATTGCTAACATGATTCGGACAGACTTAAGAATCGCTACTGATTGAGAAAATCTCATTGTAGTCAACACCTTGAACTTGTCGAAAACCTTTTGTGACAAGTCGAGCTTTGTAGATAGTAACACTACTATCAGCATCTGTCTTCCTCTTGAAGATCCATTTATATAATATGGCTTGCCGATCATCGGCAACTCCATCAAAGTCCACACTTTGTTCTCATATATGGATCCCATCTCAGATTTCATGGTCTCAAACCATTTCGCGGAATCTGGGCTCATCATCGCTTCCTCATAGTTATTAGGTTCATCATGGTCTAGTAACATGACTTCTAGAATAAGATTACCGTACCACTCAGTGCGGATCTTACTCTGGAAGACCTACGAGGTTTTAATAACAACTTGATCTGAAGTTTCATGATCATCATCATTAACTTCCTCACTAATTGGTGTAGGAATCATTTGGAACTGATTCTGTGATGAACTACTTTCCAATAAGGGAGAAGGTACAATTACCTCATCAAGTTCTACTTTCCTCCCACTCACTTCTTTCGAGAGAAACTTCTTCTCTAGAAAGGATCCATCTTAACAAAAACTTGCCTTCGGATCTGTGATAGAAGGTGTACCCAACACTTTCTTTTGGGTATTCTATGAAGGCGCACTTCTCCGATTTGGGTTCGAGCTTATCGGTGAAAACCTTTTCACATAAGCATCACAACTCAAACTTTAAGAAACGACACTTAGGTTTCTTCGCTAAACCATAGTTCATACGGTGTCATCTCAGCGGTTTAGATGGTTGCCCTATTAAGCGTGAATGCAGCTGTCTCTAATGCATAACCCCAAAGCGATAGTGGTAAATCGGTAAGATACATCATAGATCGCACCATATCATAATAAAAATGCGATTCTGACGTTCGGACACACCATAACGTTGTGGTGTTCCGGTGGCGTGAGCTGTGAAACTATTCCACATTGTTTTCATTGAAGACCAAACTTCGTAACTCGAATATTCATCTCCACGATCAGATCGCGAAACTTTATTTCCTTGTTACGATGATTTTCCACTTCACTCTGAAATTCTTTGAACCTTTCAACTATTTCAGACTTATGTTTCATCAAGAAGATATACCCATATCTGCTCAAATCATCTTGTGAAGGTCGAAAATAACGATACTTGCCACGAGCATCAACACTCATTGGATCGCATACATCGGTATGTATTATTCCCAATAAGTCAAGAGCTTGTTCCATTGTTCCGGAGAACGGAGTTTTAGTCATCTTGCCCAAAAGGCACGGTTACATAAGCATCAAATGATTCATAATCAAGTGATTCCAAAAGTCCATCGATGGAGTTTTCTTCATGCGCTTTACACCAATATGACCTAAGCGGCAAGCCACAAATAAGTTGCACTATCATTATTAACTTTGCATCTTTTGGTTTCAATATTATGAATATGTGTATCACTATGATCGAGATCCAATGAACCATTTTCATTGGGTGTGTAACCATATAAGGTTTTATTCATGTAAACAGAACAACAATTTATTCTCTTACTTAAATGAATAACCGTATTGCAATAAACATGATCAAATCATATTTATGCTCAACACCAAATAACACTTATTTAGGTTCCACACTAATCCCGAAAGTATAGGGAGTGTGCGATGATGATCATATCAATCTTGGAACTACTTCCAACACTCATCGTCACTTCCCTTCAACTAGTCTCTGTTTATTCTCAGTAACTCCTGTTTGAGTTACTAATCTTAGCAACCGAGCAGTATCAAATACTCAGGGGCTACTATAAACACTAGTAAGGCACACATCAATAACCTGTATATCAAATATAACCTTGTTCACTTTGCCATCCTTCTTATCCGCCAAATACTTGGGGTAGTTCCGCTTCCAGTGACCAGTTCCATTGCAGCAAAAGTACTCAGTCTCAGGCTTAGGTCTAGACTTGGGCTTCTTCACTCGAACAACTTGCTTGCCGTTCCTTTTGAAGTTCCCCTTCTTCCCTTTGCCATTTTCCTTGAGACTAGTGGTCTTTTCAACCATCAACACTTGATGTTTTTCTTGATTTCTACCTTCGCCGATTTTAGTATCGCGAAGAGCTCGAGAATCTTTTTCGTCATCCCTTGCATACTATAGTTCATCACGAAGTTCTACTAACTTAGTGATGGTGACTAGAGAATTCTGTCAATCACTATCTTATCTGGAAGATTAACTCCCACTTGATTCAAGCGATTGAAGTACTCAGACAATCTGAGCACATGCTCACTAGTTGAGCGATTCTCCTCCATCTTTTAGCAATAGAACTTGTTGGAGACTTCATATCTCTCAACTCGGGTATTTGCTTGAAATATTAACTTCAATTCCGGGAACATCTCATATGGTCCATGACGTTCAAAACGTCTTTGAAGTCCCGATTCTAAGCCGTTTAAGCATGGTGCACTAAACTATCAAGTAGTCATCATATTGAGCTAGCCAAACGTTCATAACGTCTGCATCTGCTCCTGCAATAGGTTTGTCACCTAGCGGTGCATTAAGGACATAATTCTTCTGCGCAGCAATGAGGATAAACCTCAGATCACGGATCCAATCCGCATCATTGCTACTAACATCTTTCAATACAATTTTCTCTAGGAACACATATAAAAACATAGGGAAGCAACAACGCGAGCTATTGATCTACAACATAATTTGCAAAATACTACCAGGACTAAGTTCATGATAAATTAAAGTTCAATTAATCATATTACTTAAGAACTCCCACTTAGAAAAATATCCTCAATTCTCTAAGTGATTGCGTGATCCATATCAACTACACCATGACCGATCATCACGTGTGATGGAGTAGTTTCAATGGTGAACATCAATATGTTGATCATATCTACTATATGATTCACGCTCGACCTTTCGGTCTCCGTGTTCGAGGTCATATCTTATATGCATAGCTCGTCAAGTATAACCTGAGTATTCTGCGTGTGCAACTGTTTTGCACCGTTGTATTTGAGCGTAGAGCCTATCACACCCGATCATCACGTGGTGTCTCAAAGACGAAGAACTTTCGCAGCGGTGCATACTCGGGAGAACACTTCTTGATAATTTAGTAAGGGATCATCTTATAATGCTACCGTCAATCAAAGCAAAATAAGATGCATAAAGGATTAACATCACATGCAATCAATATAAGTGATATGATATGGCCATCATCATCTTGTGCTTGTGATCTCCATCTCCGAAGCACCGTCATGATCACCATCGTCACCGGCGCGACACCTTGATCTTCATCGTAGCATCGTTGTCGTCTCGCCAACTATTGCTTCTACGACTATCGCTACCGCTTA
Organism: Aegilops longissima; assembly: GCA_021605205.1. Taxonomy (NCBI): domain Eukaryota; kingdom Viridiplantae; phylum Streptophyta; class Magnoliopsida; order Poales; family Poaceae; genus Aegilops; species Aegilops longissima. Next base: position 257,200,360 of record CM038677.1, on the reverse strand, counting down.
GTGATAAAGTAAAGCAATTACATGGCGTTGCATTTCATACAATAAGCGACAACCATATGGCTCCTGCCGATTGCCGATAACTCGGTTACAAAACATGATCATCTCATACAATAAAATATAGCATCACGTCTTGACCATATCACATCACAACATGCCCTGCAAAAACAAGTTAGGCGTCCTCTACTTTGTTGTTGCAAGTTTTACGTGGCTGCTACGGGCTGAGCAAGAACCGTTCTTACCTCGCATCAAAACCACAACGATACTTCGTCAAATAGACTCGTTTAACCTTCTCAAGGACGGCGTAGCCACACTCGATTCAACTAAAGTGAGAGAGCAGACACCGCCGGTCACCTTTAAGCAACGAGTGCTCGGGCGGTGAAACCAGTCTCGCGTAAGCGTGCTGCGTAATGTCGGTCCGGGCCGCTTCATCTCACAATACCGCTGAACCAAAGTATGACATGCTGGTAGGCGGTATGACTTGTATCGTCCACAACTCACTTGTGTTCTACTCGTGCACATGACATCAACGCATAAAACCTGGCTCGGATGCCACTTGTTGGGGAACGTAGTAATTTCAAAAATTTTCCTACGATCACGCAAGACCATGGTGATGCATAGCAACGAGATGAGAGTGTTGTCTCGTACCCTCGTAGACCAGCAGCGGAAGCGTTGGCGCAGCGTAGAGGAAGTAGTCGTACTTCTTCCCGATCCAACCGATCCAAGTACCGAGCGTCGGCACCTCCGAGTTCTGCACACGTTCAGCTCGATGGCGATCCCCGGCTCCGATCCAGCAAAGCGTCGGGAAGGAGTTCCGTCGAGACGACGGCGTGGTGGCGATCTTGATGTTCTACCGTCGCGAGGCTTCGCCTAAGCACCGCTACAATATGACCGAGGTGGAATATGGTGGAGGGGGCACCGCACGGCTAAGGAACGATCACGAAGATCAACTTGTGTGTTCTAGGGTGCCCCCTGCCCCGTATATAAAGGAGCAAGGGAGGAGGAGGCCGGCCCTATGTTTGGTGCGCCAGGGGAGTCCTACTCCCACCGGGAGTAGGATTCCCCTTTCCTAGTCAACTAGGAATCCTTCCATGTAGGGGAGGAAGAGAGAAGGAAGTGGAGGAGTAGGAAGGTGGCGGCCCCTTTCCCTAGTCCAATTCGGACTAGAGGGAGGGGGCGCAGCAGCCTTTTTCCTCTTCCCACTAAAGCCCATCAAGGCCCATTACTTCTCCCGTAACTACCGGTACTCCGAAAAATACCGAATCACTCGGAACCTTTCCGAACTCGAATATAGTCGTCCAATATATCGATCTTTACGTCTCGACCATTTCGAGACTCCTCGTCATGTCCCCGATCTCATCCGGGACTCGAACTCCTTCGGTACATCAAAACTCATAAACTCATAATATAACCATCATCGAAACCTTAAGCGTGCGGACCCTACGGGTTCGAGAACTATGTAGACATGACCTAGAACCATTCTCGGTCAATAACCAATAGCGGAACCTGGATGCCCATATTGGTTCCTACATATTCTCGAAGATCTTTATCGGTCGAGACCGCATAACAACATCGTTGTTCCCTTTGTCATCGGTATGTTACTTGCCCGAGATTCGATCGTCGGTATCCAATACCTAGTTCAATCTCGTTCTTGGCAAGTCTCTTTTCTCGTTCCGTAATACATCATCTCACAACTAACACATTTAGTTGCAATGCTTGCAAGGCTTATGTGATGTGCATTACCGAGAGGGCCAGAGATACCTCTCCGACAATCGGAGTGACAAATCCTAATCTCGAAATATGCCAACCCAACATGTACCTTCGGAGACACCTGTAATGTACCTTTATAATCACCCGATTCGTTGTGACGTTTGGTAGCACCAAAGTGTTCCTCGGGCAAACGGAGTTGCATAATCTCATAGTCATAGGAACATGTATAAGTCATGAAGAAAAGCACTAGCAACAAACTATACGATCAGGTGCTATGCTAATGGAATGGGTCATGTCAATCAGATCATTCAACCAATGATGTGATCCCGTTAATCAAATAACAACTCCTTGTTCATGGTTAGGAAACATAACCATCTTTGATTAACGAGCTAGTCAAGTAGAGGCATACTAGTGACACTCTGTAGGTTTATGTATTCACACATGTATTATGTTTCCGGTTAATACAATTCTAGCATGAATAATAAACATTTATCATGATATAAGGAAATAAATAATAACATTATTATTGCCTCTAGGGCATATTTCCTTCACATAATATGTGGGATAATGCACCATGTTCAAGTAGGGATTACAGCGGGGTGCGGGATAGTGGACCACACAAAATAGATGAGGATGGTGATGTTGATGAAGACGATCACCGCGGCGATGATTCCCCTCCCGATGGCACTCCGGCGCCACCAAGAGAGAGGAGGAGAGGTTCTCCCCCTTGTGCTTCCTCCTCCATGGCCTCCCCCTAGATGGGGAGAGGTTCTCCCTCTGGTCCTTGGCCTTCATGGCGATGATGGCTCCTCCGGGATCCTCCTCCATGGCCTCCGGTGATGATGGCCCCCTACGGCAGGGTGCCAGAGAGGGCCTAGATTAATTTCTCATGGCTACGGAGGCTTGCGGCGGCGGAACTTCCGATCTAGGTTATTTTCTGGAGGTTTCTATATTTATAGGAATTTTTGGCGTCGGTTTCATGTCAGGGGGGTCTCTGAGTCGTCCACGAGATAGGGGCGCGCCCAGGGGGGTAGGGCGCGCCCTCCACCCTCATGGACGGCTCAGGAATCTTCTGGTCCATCTCCGACGCTCCGTGGGCTTCTTCTGGTCCATAAAAAATTGTCAAAAATTGGCACGTCAATTGGACTCCGTTTGGTATTCCTTTTCTGTAAAACTCAAAAACAAGGAAAAAACAGAAACTGGCACTGGTGGCTCTAGGTTAATAGGTTAGTCCCAAAAATCATATAGAATAGCATATAAATGCATATAAAACATCTAAGATGGATAATATAATAGCATGAATACTTCATAAATTATAGATACGTTGGAGACGTATCAGCACCCCCAAGCTTAATTCCTGCTCGTCCTCGAGTAGGTAAACGATAAAAGAAATAATAAATGAAGTGTGAATGTTAGCAAGTGCACAAGTTTGATCAATGATAATTTCAATCACCTTTTCTAGCATCATTATATGTCATAACAGTAGCTCATCTCATAAAACTTTTCATGATCAAGTAACAAGCTACTCACATGTTAAAGTATAGATCATAAACTTTCTTGAAACTAACAAACTATATTCTCAGTCATCAAACAATTGCAATTCATCTTATTTTCAGGAAGGGTCCATGTCAAAGCTTTGATTTAGCAAACTCCACATACTCAACTATCATTTAATCTTTCACAATTGCTAACACTCACGTGATATTTATGGGTTCAAAGTTTTAATCGGACACAAAGAAAGATAGGGGATTATAGTTTCGCCTCCCAACCTTTTACCTCAAGGGTAATGTCAACAATAATACTTTATGAAAACCTACATCCAAGGGGATCGCTCCAACACAAAGTGCTTGCCAAAGGAAAAAGTGTAAAAAGGAAAGGTGAAAATCACCATGACTCTTGTATAAGGGTAGAAGGTAAAAGTAAAAGATAGGCCCTTCGCAGAGGGAAGCAGAGGTTGTCATGCGCTTTTTTGGTTGGATGCACAAAATCTTAATGCAAAAGAACGTCACTTTATATTGCCGCTTGTGATAAAGACCTTTATTATGCAGTCCGTCGCTTTTATTTATTCCCTATCACAAGTTCGTATAAAGCTTATTTTCTTCGCACTAATAGATCATACATATTTAGAGAGCAGTTTTTATTGCATGCACCGATGACAACTTACTTGAAGGATCTTACTCAATACATAGGTAGTTATGGTGGATTCTCATGGCAAAATTGGTTTAAGGGATGTTTGGAAGCACAAGTAGTATTTCTACTTGGTGCAAAGAATTTGGCTAGCATGAGAGGGAAAGGCAAGCTCAGCATGCTGGATGATCCAAGACAATATAACATTTCGGATATAGAAAAACATAACCCATTAAGTTGTCTTCCTTGTCCAACATCAACTTTTTAGCATGTCATATTTTAATGAGTGCTCACAATTACAAAAGATGTCCAAGATAGTATATTTATATGCGAAATCTCTCTTACTTCAATATCCTTTCATGAATTGTTCAAGTGACCAATTCTGCGTTTGCTAACTTTCAATAAGTTTACTACCTATACTATTCTGTGTGAAGTCATTACTCCCCATGGTATAAGCATATGAAACATATATAAATTCAGATTTATGATATTCAATTCATTCAACCATTTACTCATAGGATATACGTGAAGCACATGGGTAAATGACAAACTACTCCAAAAAGATATAAGTGAAGAACACTGCGTAGCCATGGGAGGATTATTTTTCATTAAAGATTTCAGATCCAATAATTTTATTCAAACATCAAGTAAAATTTAAAATACGCTCCAAGCAAAACACATATCATGTGACGAATAAAAATATAGCTCCGAGTAAGGTATACCGATAGTTTTGAAGACGAAAGAGGGGATGCCTTCCGGGGCATCCCCAAGCTAGGCGCTTAAGTCTTCCTTGAATATTACCTTGTGGTGCCTTGGGCATCCCCAAGCTTAGGTTCTTTCCACTCCTTATTCTCCTCATATTGATATCTCACTCAAAGCTTGAAAACTTCAATCACACAAAACTTAACGGAACTTCGTGAGATAGGTTAGTATGATAAAGAGTAAACCATTCACTTTCGTACTGTCAAAGACAAGGTTCATAATTGTTCTCACACAATGCCTACTGTACCATACCATTTCTACAATTTATATAGAGAAATATAATCCATAGAAACTAGAAAACAAGCAAGCTATGCAATGAAAACAGAATCTGTCAGAAACAGAACAGTCTGTAATGATCTGAACAACAACCATACTTCTGCTACTCCAAAAATTATGAAATAAATTGGTGGACGTGGGCAATTTTTCTATTAATCTTCTGCAAAAAGAATCAACTCAAAATCACTCTTATGTAAAAAATGGCAGCTAATCTCGTGAGCGCAAAGTTTCTGTTTTTTACAGCAAGATCACATTAACTCTCACCCAAGTCTTCCCAAAGGTCTTACTTGGCACTTTATTGAAACAAAAAGCTATAAAACATGCTTAATACAGTAGCTTAATAATGTAAACACACAAAAACAGTAAGGGTAAGTATTGGGTTGTCTCCCAACAAGCACTTTTCTTTAATGTCTTTTAGCTAGGCATGATGATTTCAATGATGCTCACATAAAAGATAAGAATTGAAACATAAAGAGAGCATCATGAAGAATATGACTAGCACATTTAAATCTAACCCACTTCCTATGCCTAGGGATTTTGTGAGCACATAATCTATAGGAACAAGAATCAACTAGCGAAGGAAGGCAAAACAAGTATAACTTCAAAACTTTAAGCACATAGAGAGGAAACTTGACATTATTGCAACTCCTACAAGCACGTATTCCTCCCTCATAAAAATTTTCAGTAGCACCATCAATGAATTCAACAATATAACCATCACACAAAGCATTCTTTTCATGATCTACAAGCATAGAAAGTTTTCTACTCTCCACATAAGCAAAGTTCTTCTCATTCGGAATAGTGGGATCACTAATTCCTAAAGTTGACACTCTTCCAAACCCGCTTTAGATGATAGTATTATTCATACTACAAAATATAAAAGTGAATTTCATGGAGCATTCTACAATTAATATAGACGAACCAATATCCAAGCTCAAAATATATAAGTGAAGCACACGAAGCATTCTATAAAACCATACTCAAAGGATTTAAGTGAAGCACAAAGAGCATTCTATAAGGTCATACTCAAAAGATATAAGTGAAGCACATGAATCATTCTATAAATTTATGAAGGTACATCTCATACTAGCATGCTTATTAAAGAAAAAGAAAAACACAAAGGACACAAATCATGTGAACAAAACAAAAACCAAGGTATACCGATAATTATTGAAGAAGAAAGATGGGATGCCAACCGGGGCATCCCCAAGCTTAGATGCTTGAGTATCCTTGGGATATTTACTTGGGCTGCCTTGGGAATCCCCTAGCTTGAACTCTTGCCTCTCTTTATTCTTCTCACATCGGTAACTCCTTGTTCTTCGAATAGTTCATCCACAAAAACTTAACAAAAACTTTGTGAGATCCGTTAGTGTACTAAAGCAAATCACTACCTTTATGTATTGTTGCAAACTCATTACAATTTCATATTAGCACTTTATCTACTGTATTCAAACTTCACCATGGTTCATACCCCCCGATACTACTCATAGATTCATCAAAATAAGCGAACAACACATAGAAAACAGAATCTGTCAAAAACAGGACAGTCTGTAGTAATCTGGAAGTTTAGTAAACTTATGTAAATCCAAGAAATTCTAAAAAAATATGACAATTTAAAAAATTTGTACATAAGTAATGTGCAAAAAGTTTCAGACCCATTTGACTTTCCAGTAAAAAAATTTAAATTCACGCGCTACAGCCAAAGTTTCTGTTTTTGTACTGCACAAAGTAAACAAGCAATATAATCATCCTAAAACCAAAGCTTGGCACATTATTTTTATAATACAATGGATATATACAAGGGGATAATTATTTTCAGATAAGCTTCCATGAAAAACTTTACCTTTTTTCCATGAGCATGAACACAAGTGTTCAAGGTCGACCCTCACTTCTCCAATGCATAACGTTCCAATCACTTCTCTTATTGAAAAACTTTTTAGGCATGAGAGGCAAGTAATTTTTTTGTATTTTAATTGTTTAATTTTTTTTGTATGTTTCACCCACAAATAAACAGAAAAAAAAGGAAAAAACAAAATCTACTTAGTGAAGAAAGCAAAAAAGCACACACGAAAATATCAACCCCACGCTATTGCTCCCCGGCAACGGCGCCAGAAAAGAGCTTGATAATCCCCAAGTGCAGGGAATCATCGTAGCAATTCCCAAAGGTGGAAGTGATAAGTATGGAGTGTCGAACCCACAAGGAGCTAAAGGTAAGATCAACATTCTCTCAAGTCCTATCTGCCACTGATACGACTCTACGTACACCGAACGTTTGCTTCCAACTAGAAACGAGAAATAAAACTACGTTGTGGGTATGAAGAGGCTAACTTTGCATGATATCAGAGAGCTAAAACATAAAAGTAGGTGCTGTTATCATAAAGTTAGAATATATTACTAAATATTATAAATAGCGATTGTCGAATAATGATGGATCGGTGTCCGGAATTGTCCGAGGCAATTGTTAACAAGACCGGTAGTCGTCATTGCAATTTCATATGAGGGAGAGGCATAAGTTAACATACTTTATCTTCTTGGATCATATGCACTGATGATTGGAACTCTAGCAAGCATTTGAAACTACTAAATATCATTAAGGTAAAACCCAACCATAGCATTAACATATCAAGTCCCCTTTATCCCATACGCCACAACCCCCTTACTCGGGTTTATGCTTCTGTCACTCAAGCAACCCACTATAAGCGAATCATGGACGTATTGCAACACCCTACAGTGAGAATCCCTCACGCTTGCGCGACACATAGGGCACGATAGGACATCACCAAAATAAAACATACAATCTGTACTAATCTAGATCATCAATCAACCCAAAGACAAAAGATATCTACTCAAAACATCATAAGAAGGCAACACATCATTGGATCATAATATGTGACATAAAGCACTATGTTCAAGTAGGGATTACAGCGGGGTGCGGGAGAGTGGACCGCGTAAAATAGATGAGGATGGTGATGTTGATGAAGACGATCACCGCGGCGATGATTCCCCTCCCGATGGCACTCCGGCGCCACCGAGAGAGAGGAGGATAGGTTCTCCCCCTTGTGCTTCCTCCTCCATGGCCTCCCCCCTAGATGGGGAGAGGTTCTCCCTCTGGTCCTTTGCCTTCATGGCGATGATGGCCCCTCCGGGATCCTCCTCCATGGCCTCTGGTGATGATGGCCCCCTCCGACAGGGTGCCAGAGTGGGCCTAGATTGATTTCTCATGGCTACAGAGGCTTGCGGCGGCGGAACTTCCGATCTAGGTTATTTTCTGGAGGTTTCTGTATTTATAGGAATTTTTGGCGTTGGTTTCACGTTAGGGGGGCGGGTCTCCGAGTCGTCCACGAGATAGGGGGGCGCGCCCAGGGGGTAGGGCGCACCCTCCACCCTCGTGGACGGCTCGGGAATCTTCTGGTCCATCTCCGATGCTCCGTGGGCTTCTTCTGGTCCATAAAAAAAGGTCAAAAATTGGCACGTCAATTGGACTCCGTTTGGTATTCCTTTTCTGTAGAACTCAAAAACAAGGAAAAAACAAAAACTGGCACTGGGCTCTAGGTTAAAAGGTTAGTCCCAAAAATCATATAAAATAGCATATAAATGCATATAAAACATCTAAGATGTATAATATAATAGCATGAACACTTCATAAATTATAGAAACGTTGGAGACGTATCAACGGTCAGCCAGATCAAGGTGTGTGTGTCATTTATGGCATGTGGTTCACTCGGCCTTGTCGTCAGTGTGTGACCTCTGTGGCAACCGTTCGCTCCCCACTAGCTTCTTCTTGTACCGTGGCAACCGTCCACCACCTCTTCGCCTTTCCCTCTCGATTTGGAACTGCTGTCGCGCGCTCTTCCTCCCTCCATTTTCCTTCACCCTTCCTTTTGCCATTGTTCGATCATCTTCTCCATGGAGGGAACAGGCCGGAAACGACCCCGTTACCCCGATCTGAAAGATGACGTGGTGGAGGAACTCATTGATCGGTGCGACATCATCACCTCGGCTAGTGCTACCTCTTGAGCACTGCGTTGGATTTCCCCGGAGAGGAGAGGATGATGCAGCAAAGTAGCATAAGTATTTCCCTTAGTTTTTGAGAACCTAGGTATCAATCCAGTAGGAGGCCACGCGCGAGTCCCTCGTACCTACACAAAGCGAATAGCTTCTCGCAACCAAGGGGATTAGGGGTTGTCAATCCCTTCACGGTCACTTACGAGAGTGAGATATGATAGAGATGATAGATAATATTTTTGGTATTTTTTATATGAAGATGCAAAGTGAAATAAAAGACAAAAGTAAAAAAGCAAAGCAATAATCAAGTGATTGGAGATTGATATGATGAGAATAGACCCGGGGGCCATAGATTTCACTAGTGGCTTCTCTCAAGAGCATAAGTATTTCTATGAAGGGTGAACAAATTACTGTTGAGCAATTGACAGAATTGAGCATAGTTATGAGAATATCTAGGTAATATCATGTATATAGGCATCACGTCCGAGACAAGTAGACCGACTCCTGCCTGCATCTACTACTATTACTCCACTCATCGACCGCTATCCAGCATGCATCTAGAGTATTAAGTTAATGAAAACAGAGTAACGCCTTAAGCAAGATGACCTGATGTAGAGGGATAAATTCATGCAATATGATATAAACCTCATATTGTTATCCTCGATGGCAATAATACAATACGTGCCTTGCTGCCCCTTTTGTCACTAGGTAAGGACACTGCAAGATTGAACCCAAAGCTAAGAACTTCTCCCATTGCAAGAAAAACCAATCTAGTAGGCCAAACCAAACTGATAATTCGAAGAGACTTGCAAATATAACCAATCATACATAAAACAATTCAGAGGAGATTCAAAAATTGTTCATAGATAAACTTGATCATCAACCCACAATTCATCGGTCTCAACAAACACACCTCAAAAAGAAGATTACATCGAATAGATCTCCATGAGAGAGGGGGAGAACATTGTATTGAGATCCAAAAAGAGAGAAGAAGCCATCTAGCTACTAACTATGGACCCGAAGGTCTGAGGTAAACTACTCACACTTCATCGGAGGGGCTATGGTGATGATGTAGAAGCCCTCAGTGCTGGATTCCCCTTCCGGCGGAGCTCCAGAACAGGCCTCAAGATGGGATCTCATGGATACAGAAAGTTGCGGTGGTGGAATTAGGTTTTTGGCTCCGTATCTGATCGTTTGGGGGTACATAGGTATATATAGGAGGAAGGAGTATGTCGTTGGAGCTTCGAGGGGCCCATGAGGCAGGGGGCGCGCCCTAGGACCCTCGTGACTGCCTCGTGGCTTTCTTGACGGAGGGTCCAAGTCTCCTGGATCTTATCTGATGAGCAAATCACGTTCCCGAAGGTTTCATTCCATTTGGACTCCGTTTGATATTTCGTTTCTTCGAAACACTGAAATAGGCAAAAAACAACAATTCTGGGCTGGGCCTCCGGTTAATAGGTTAGTCCCAACAGTAATATAAAAGTGGAAAATAAAGCCCAATATGGTCCAAAACAGTAGATAATATAGCATGGAGCAATAAAAAATTATAGATACGTTGGAGACGTATCAGCTAGCATGGCAGGTTTGTTCAAGACCATTCTCGACTCAACTAATAACATCACTACAAGGAACCCAAGGGTCCAGGAGCGGTTTGATCTCCCCTATCTTCTTCACCGTGACCCTGCTGACTGGCACGGGGACGACGGAAGCCTCGCCTTGTGCAAGTTGATGCCGCTTGATAATGATACATGTGATGTTAAGATGCCATCACTTGAGGGCAAGGCTTGGGCAGGCGCAAATGGAGATTGGGTTGTTTATATTGGGTACAACTGCGAGTGGGAACTTGTGAATGTGTACACTCATCACCGGGTTCCACTTCCGAAAATCTCAGACTGCCCAGAGGTTGAGTACACCGGTATTCTACGTGAGTCCAAATACGATCATGGTGACCGTCGTCTACGGAAGATAGCAATTAGTCGAGTTCCCAACCGCTCTTGGGACTACATGAACTATGAAGTTGTTGCTATCTTCGACCAGCTTGTTGCCGTCCTTACTTCCACGCCTCGATGGATATTGCTCAAAAATCAATTTCTGTACACAGATGAGTACTGTGATGCAATTCAATACGAGGGTCTTGTGTTTCCTGCCACCACTCGTGGCACTATTTTTGCATGGAATCCTGATGCTTTCGGTACGTTTGTCTTCCACCGTAATGATAATTGTTTCATCCACATGCATGCAGGTTAGCTAGTTTCTCTTTACTAATTAACCTTCTTGTGTTTCCAAGGTCCGGTGAACATTCCACCACATATACTTGAAAAAATTTATAACCAAGGGGGTGATGACGATGCTGATGATCACGAGCATGAGGACGAGCAGGACCCATATACTCAGTGGTGCCTAGCAACTTATTCTGATGGATCACCTCTTCTTGTCTCATCTGAGGCACTTCGATGTTACTAAGGAAGCGGTGTTGTCTCGCATGGTCGCACTCTCGGACCTATTCAACATCCGTTGCGGGGTATTTGGGATGGATACTAGTGTACTAGCGCCAACACCTTCTCCCTGGTTCAGTAGTGAAAGTCTTGAAGGAAACCCGCTCTTCCTTGGACAAAACTATCCAATGATGGTGGAAGGTGATCCAGCTGCTGTTGACACAACGTTACTACCATTTATGAGAAGCAACTGTATCTATACCTCGGACATTGCTATGCTTCCCTACCATCCCAATATGGGTCCTGATATAGGCCGCCTCAGCCTGGATGATCAGTCCTGCGTTGGTCTCGAGATTGACGATGGTGGCCCTTCCTGAGAATCACTTCGGTTCAAAGCAAGCGTTTCGAACGCCGACGAGTGGTTGAGATGAAGTTCATTTCATTGCTTTGTTATTTGTTGTGTTAGAAAAACTTTACTTTACTAGAATGTTTTGTTGGAAATGATCTATAATCCAACATGTATCCTCGTTGTCGTTGTGGGTTGATGACTTGTTGTATGTAATCAATGGTACATTTGCATATGCATCCATCAACTATGAATAGTGCTAATGATTTTAGTTGCAAAAATTAGATAGTGCTAGTGATTTTTAGCTGCATATTTTGACAAATCACAATGTTACAAGGTTGACAAATGGCAATGTTACTAGATAAACAAATGTCAATCTTTCCAGTTTGACAAATGGCAACATACCCAAAATGACAGATGCAGATCTTACCCAATTGTTTCTACGTGGTTGCACACGGGTCATGCAAAACAACTGTTTGCGTTGAAGGGATGCACAAATCCTGCACTGCAAGGGAAGACCATAGATCTCACTTCGCATACGGGTGTTCTAACTAAAACGTTTGCGATCAAGAGCTGCAAAAATCCTGCTCGACACATTTTCTCTTGGCTTTCTCGGGAAGCTGTCAGTTTGCATATGGGTGTTCTAACTAAAACGTTTGCGATCAAGAGCTGTATAAATCCTGCTCGGCACATTTTCCCTTGGCTTCCTGGGGAAGCTGTCGCTTTGCATATGGGTGTTCTAACTAAAACATTTGCGATGAGTGTTTTATATTTAAAAACACTTGACGTTTTTTTCAAAAGAAAATCGTTTGATAAGTCTGTACATTAAGAGAGAAAAACACAAGTTCGTTCAAACCATATATTTCATTCAGTCACACTATGAATTTATATTCATATGATCGAGAATTCGAGATACAGTATTAAACCCCAAAAAAACTATTTCTGGCGGCAGCGGAGGCAGTGTGCCGCACCGTCGTTGTCGTTGTCGTCCTCTGAGATGCCGTTGTTGAAGTCTTCAAGGCAGCACAAAATGTTCTTCACTTGTAAATCAAACATCATGTCGTCGCACGATCGACGGGCAGGGCGCGGGAGGACGGCAACTGGCACCGCTGAGGGGTAGCGGTTGATGGCAGCGTCCCATGCCGCTGAGGGGGGCGCGCGCACGGGCACGGGCGCAGCGGGTGCAGCCAAACGCATGGGGACCGGCGCCGCGGTGGGTGGAGGGGCGCGCACGGGCACGGGCACGGGCACAGCCACGGCGGGTGTAGCCAAATGCACGGGGGCCGGCGCCATGGTGGGTGGAGGGGCACGAACGGGCACGGGCGCTGGCATGTACACAAGCTTGCGCGGCTCCGTGGAGACCTCGCTGACGCCCGCGGCTTCCAGCTCTGTGATAGTGCTCGGCGACCAGCCTGTCAATGCTACGGGGATGGTCGCTGGCGTGGGCGCAGGGATGGGAGCTGGGACAGGAGCAGGGGCAGCAACCGCCGTGGCCATGAGGCCCCATTCCTCCTTATTTTCTATCTCCTCAGGCTCAGAGTCGACTTCACCAAACTTGAAGAGTAGTGGCAGATGATCATTCTGTGCCATGGCGTTGGTGCAGGTCTGCGGGAGGGAGGGGAATGGGAGGCGAATAGTAAGGTCGCCCGTTTTAAACAGCGGCTCGGGCGCCATTAATGGAGAGGAGGGCAGACGGCCATGGAAGTCAAATGGCTCACTTCCCAGTGAGCCTGCGCAGCGTACAGCTCGCATGCTTCCCGGTGAGCCTACGCATTGGAGGACAGATTGCACGCCTCTTGGTCAGCCTATGCACCGGACTCCGCTTGCACGCCTCCCATTTAGTCAAGGTCAATCAGATGTCCGCACGGCACCTCCTATAGCCATTAAAAATGAAGAGACGTGTCATCATGTGAATGGTTAACAAAACGCACATGATTTGAATTATACAAACGTTTTGAGATATTAAAGTGGCAGCTATTTTTTCAAAATGCCTTTGTTAGCTGTTATTCGAGTGCGCCTTCTCTCAAAATGGACACGAAAAATACCACAGCATGTCGTGTGCCATTCCATGATAGCATGCCAAGTTTCATGAATTTCAGACGAGTTTTGGATTTACTAGAATTTAAAAACAAAGTATCTCAACGTTTTACCGGCAATCAACGGTGCCCTGGTGTTCGAAATTCATTCCCATTTCTTGCATGGGACCTAAGCACGCACCCAAGGGCATAGATTTGATTTTTCAACCAATTTATATGCATTAGAGCATGTGCATGTAGTTCAAATTTGAATTATGCACATAAATGCATTGAAAACTCAATTAACGCATAAAAACATCCAAACGAGCCCCGAAAAATCACAAAAAAATTCACAACACTCTTGTTGTTCTATGTTGACATGAGAAAAAAATTTGAAAGCAATAAGAGGCAATGGATATCATTTCGTCCCCAATGGTGGGACGTTCCCTACCGAAACCATGAGGCTTGTATTGAGAAGCTCTCGTTTGTAAGAAGCATATCCCCAAACCTGGCCCAAATAGGACAAAAAAATTACCACGACATGTTGATGGCGCTCCATGATAGCATGCCAAGTTTCATGAATTTCAGACGAGCTTTGGATTTACTAGAATTCAAAAACCAGGTATCTCAATGTTTGCGGCCGAGTAACCGTGGCAGGGTGTTTGACATTCATTCCAATTTCTTGCATGGGACCTAAGCATGCAACCAAGGACACAGATTTGAATTTTCAACCAATTTATATGCATTAGAGCATGTGCATGTAGTTCAAATTTGAATTATGCACATAAATACATTGAAAACTAAGTTAATGCATAAAAATGTCCAAACGAACCCCAAAAATTCCAAAAGTTGACACAACACTCCTGTTGTTCTATGTTGACACGAGATATTTTTTGAAAGCAATACGAGGCAATGGACATCGTTTCGTCCCCAAAGGTGGGACATTCCCTACCGAAACTCCATCAGGCTTGTTGTGAGAAGCTCTGGTTTGTGAGAAGCATATCCCCAAACCTGCCCCAAATGGGACAAAAATTTTACCACGGCATGTTGATGCCGCTCCATGATAGCATGCCAAGTTTCATGAATTCCAGACGAGCTTTGGAATTACGAGAATTTAAAAACCAGGTATCTCAAAGTTTGCGGCCGAGTAAACGTGGCAGGGTGTTTGACATTCATTCCCATTTCTTTCATGGGACCTAAGCATGCAACCAAGGACACATATTTGAATTTTCAACCAATTTATATGCATTAGATCATGTGCATGTAGTTCAAATTTGAATTATGCACATAAATGCATTGAAAACTCAGTTAATGCATAGAAATGTCCAAACGAACTCTGAAAAATCACAAAAATTGACACAACACTCCCGTTGTTCTATGTTGACACGAGAAAATTTTTGAAAGCAATAAGAGGGATATCGTTTCGTCCCCAAAGGTGGGACGCTCCCTACCGAAAGCATCAGGCTTGTTGTGAGAAGCTCTGGTTTGTGAGAAGCATATCCTCGAACCTGCCCCAAACGGGACAAAAAATTTACCACGGCATGTTGATGACGCTCCATGATAGCATGTCAAGTTTTGTGAATTTAAGACGAGCTTTGGATTTAATAGAATTTAAAACCCAGGTATCTCAATGTTTGCGGCCGAGTAACCGTGGTAGGGTGTTTGCCATTCATTCCCATTTCTTGCATGGGACCTAAGCATGCAACCAAGGATACAGATTTGAATTTTCAACCAATATATGCATTAGAGCATGTGCATGTAGTTCATATTTGAATTATGCACATGAATGCATTAAAAACTTTGTTAATTCCAATTCTTTTACGACACACACATAGTTGCATGTTTACTGCAGATAAAAGGTCTAGCAATTCAAACACCGTCCATTGCCGCTGTGACCCCATTATGTAATTCAAATCAAGATGAAAAATCAAGTAGATCGCGCACAGTTTATTATCACCAACCGTGTGAGATGCAGCACAAAATATCCTGGAGCACCGTCGGTGTATAGTACACCTATGGCTTATGCGAGAAGGTGTGTCAGCTACAGTCTAGAGCCAGCGTCTCAAGCACACTAGCTCGCTCCCCAAATATCATTTCACTATTCAATCATCGTCGGTGAAAGATGGGCACGTGGACTCGTGTCGTGAGGACAACTTTGGTGGCCCACTCCGGCGAGAGCGTGGCCGCAGCCGCCATGCGCGTGCTAACAAGGTGCATGAGCGCGGCTGCAATCTACGACCAGGCGGCCAAGGCAGCCCAAACGACAGTTGTTGCTTCTCAGGTGGCGGCAGCAACATCTGCCTCAGGGATAGCAACTGGCGAGAGCGGCGCAACAGTTGTCTGTTCCGCAGCGGGGGCCTTAGCCCTGGTGAAGGCCACCCACGGCCATGTCGAGGCCGCCCACACCTAGCTCCTAGCGGACATCGCACAAATTGAACGAAGATTCTCCGACAACGGTCGGCAACCCACGGCCGAAGTGTTGGTAATCGCCGAGAGCGTTCGAGCAGCCGTCCGTTCCTCCGCCGCATACCTTGCGACGACGGAGCCCGTCCAAGCCTAGATCGCGGCTGCCCACGCCCATCTCGTAGCGGCCTTTTCCAAAGAGATGGTGGACACGGATGGCGAGATGCTTGCCGAGTATGATGCGATGGATGCCATGGAGCCCCTTCCCCAGGAGACCGTCGGGCGCAAGCTGGACATGGAGGCGGCGGCGGAGATCGACAAGCACCAGTCGTAGTAGTACTCTTTGTTTGGTTTAATTAAGAGCGCTGGTCTTTAATTTGTTAGAGTAATGTTTAGGTCAGCTAACTCTATTTAATTGCTGAACTTGCTCGATTAAGAAGTGTGGGTGTGGTGTAGTCTCCTTTGTGTACCCAAATTATGCAATGACGTGGATGACTACTGTAACCAGGGAAATTCGAACCAAAATTTTTGACGTTCAAACTCATCACACATGGGTTAAGCTATCTGAATTGTTTGTGATGTTCACATATCGTACATAGTTCTGAATAAGGGACCGTGTCTTATGACACTTTGCGCACTAGTTTTTTCGCTGAAGCGATTCCAAATTTTCGGCTTCCGTGGAAATATCTACCTCCCCGCCCCCTCCCCTTACCAAAAGCCACATTTCCCATGTTTCCGCCTTCCTTTCCAAGTTGAAACCTTCACTCTTTACTTGCAGTGTCGGCTCCTCGCCGGCAAACCTCCATCACCATGCTCGGACTCGCCTATCCAGGCAGGTAATCCACACCCGACCCCCATCCTCCTCCTCCTTCCACATCCCACATGCCCCGACCGTCGGCGCGAGCGCGACACCTTCCACCCAAATCACCGACCCCTCCATGAAATAAGCATCACCCTAAGCCATGGTGCACGCAGTATAGCCAGGATCTCAAGGAGCATTTGGCAGCGGAGAAGTAAATCACGGCCGCATGCGCGGATGAGGTCATGATGGCCGCCATTCGTGCCGACCGCCAGATCTTGGAGGAGCACCTCGCCGTTGAGGCCACCGTTGATGCCTCGCGCGCCGATGTCACGATGCGATTGGCTGCTTTAGACGACAGTTCGTGGCGTTTTCTCGAGGCCACCGTCGATGCCTTTGACGAAGACTACGAGGTGTTTTCTCAGCGTGCACGTGCTTACCTCATCTCGAGTGCCAGCAGGTTGGTGCCCAGAGCGGCTTAGGCAACTCACCACTACGACGAGGGCACCCACGAAGCGGAGGCATCGCCCTCTTCCATGTCCAAGGAGCCAATCATCTCCGACAATGACGAGTAGCTTGTCTTATTAGCTCACTATAAGGACCCATGTTCAGTTTGCTAGCTACTGCCTTTCCTTAACAAATTCTAGTGAATTGTGCTATCTACTTCTACCATGCAATCTTCTGCTCTAGAGTATATGTTCTATATGTCGTGCAATGTGGTGTTCAGTTAACTGTTTGGTTCAACTCTGCAAATGTGATGTTCAATTCTTCACGGTGCAATTTTCTAAGTTGTCAAGCATGCTCGGTTTGGTTAACTGTCTGATCTTCTATTAGGAGTATGTTATATTGTGCAATGTGGTGCTCAGTTAACGTTTGGTTCATTTGTTGTGGTGTTTAGTTAACTGTTTGGTTCAATTCTGCAATGCGATGTTCAATTGTTGTGGGTGCATTCTGTTATTGTATACCATGTGAGAAATAAATCAAATTTGGTTGTACTAAATACATGAGAAACAAATACAATTGCTATATTTCCAAGTTGTTAAGCATGCTTGGTTTGGTTAACTGTCTGATCTTCTATTAGGAGTATGTTATATTGTGCAATGTGGTGCTCAGTTAACGTTTGGTTCATTTGTTGTGGTGTTTTGTTAACTGTTTGGTTCAATTCTGCAATGCGATGTTCAATTGTTGTGGCTGCATTCTGTTATTGTATATACCATGTGAGAAATAAATCGAATTTGGCTGTACTAAATACATGAGAAATAAATACAATTGCTATCCAATTTGTCAAGCATGCTTGGTTTGGTTAACTGTCCGATCTTCTATTAGGAGTATGTTATATTGTGCAATGTGGTGCTCAGTTATCGTTTGGTTCATTTGTTGTGGTGTTTAGTTAATTGTTTGGTTCAATTCTGCAATGCGATGTTCAATTGTTGTGGGTGCATTCTGTTATTGTATACCATGTGAGAATTAAATCGAATTTGGTTGTACTAAATACATGAGAAACAAATACAATTGCTATATTTCCAAGTTGTTAAGCATGCTTGGTTTGGTTAACTGTCCGATCTTCTATTAGGAGTATGTTATATTTTGCAGTGTGGTGCTCAGTTAACATTTGGTTCATTTGTTGTGGTGTTTAGTTAACTGTTTAGTTCAATTCTGCAATGCGATGTTCAATTGTTGTGGCTACATTCTGTTATTGTATACCATGTGAGAAATAAATCGAATTTGGCTGTACTAAATACAAGAGAAACAAATAAAATTGCTATCCAAGTTGTCTAGCATGCTTGGTTTGGTTAACTGTCTGATCTTCTGTTAGGAGTATGTTATATTGTGCAATGTGGTGCTCAGTTAATGTTTGGTTCATTTGTTGTGGTGCTTAGTTAACTGTTTGGTTCAATTCTGCAATGCGATGTTCAATTTGTGGTGCATTCTATTATTGTATACCATGTGAGAAATAAATCGAATTTGGTTGTACTAAATACATCAGAAACAAATACAATTGCTATATTTTCAAGTTGATAAGCATGCTTGGTTTGGTTAACTGTCTAATCTTCTTTTAGGAGTATGTTATATTGTGCAATGTGGTGCTCAGTTAACGTTTTGGTTCATTTGTTGTGGTGTTTAGTTAACTGCACGTGCATGGTTCGTTGTCTAATAGAACATTATTGTGCAATTGCAGGAACCATTCTAATATTTAGGTTTTTAACAATTTGATCTTGCACATGTAGGTCCTGCTGTTAGAGGTTTTGATCCACTGTTCGGCCCTTTTTGCATATGGGGAAATGAGTTGTCTATGAATATCAATCAAGTCAAGAAACTCAGAAAGATTGTTAGGATAATGAAATTAGCGACAAAAAACAACAAGATCTTTGCCTGCACAATGAAGAAGACATCAGTTCACTACAAGATGGTACTAACTATTATACCTTGCCTTTTTTATTCCTTTGCCCCATTTCCAATATAGAGAAGATATTTATGCACATCCTTGTTTTCAGGCCTTTCCAAAGCAGTTCACTGATGATTACCTCTCAAACCACCTCTATGGTCAGGAGGCGAGGAAGGTTTTCATACAACATCCACGGTTCAATATTGAAGTGTTTCTGAAGAGGACGAAGGATGGATGGTCAATCATCCACAGGCACTGGCCTAAAGTTGCAAAGACCTTCAACATGAATGAAGGATCAATATTTGCCTTCCGCTTCAGCAGTTTTCTAGATGAGATGTATACGTCTATATCGTCTATGATGCTAATTTGAAAGGTTCTACATGTTGCATGTGAAACTTGGTCTTTGATGCGATTGTGTAATGGGGTAGCTGAGTCTTTGAAGCTATATCATGTCGACTCGATGTATTTCAATTATGAAATTCTGCTTCCTTAATATGGAAATGAAATATATTATGTGCTTAATATGAATGTCAATTATATTAATAAATGGATTATTAATAATAGGGAAATTAGCATGTTAATTGGGTTTTGCTATTGCAAATGGTTATTGAAAAAATACAATGGGCGATGACCTCAGGCAACGTACACAGTTTCTAGGAATAAACTGCGTTCGATTAATGAACAATCACACACGACTTTCTCTTGAAAACTGTTTGCGTTAGGCCACCTTGCGCAAACGTTTACCACATAGAAACCGTGTGTGATGGACAGTCTTTGCCACACAGTTTCTTCTATGGACCGTATGTGATGCATTCAATGACGCAAATGATAAAATTGTTAATATCATGTGCAATGGCAACTGATACGTCTCCGTCGTATCTACTTTTCCAAACACGTTTGCCCTTGTTTTGGACTCTAACTTGCATGATTTGAATAGAACTAACCCCGGACTGACGCTGTTTTCAGCAGAATTGCCATGGTGTTATTTATGTGCAGAAACAAAACTTCTCGGAATGACCTGAAACTTCACGGAACATCTTTTCGGAAATAATAAAATATCGTTGCAAAAGATGAAGGCCAGGGGGCCCACCACCTGTCCACGAGGGTGGCGGGCGCGCCCCCTACCTCATGGGCCCCCCGAGGCTCCTCCGATGCCAACTCCAACTCTATATATTTGCTTTCGGAGAGAAAAAATCAAGGAGAAGAAATCATCACGTTTTACGATACGGAGCCACCGCCAAGCCCTAAAACCTCTCGGGAGGGCTGATCTGGAGTCCGTTCGGGGCTCCGGAGAGGGGGATTCGTCGTTGTCGTCATTATCAACCATTGTAGTGACCCGACCCGAATGGATCAAGTCTCTGTGCTCAGGTGTCATCCCTGGATCGATAATCTGACACCACACAAGATGCTTGAAGGATTTATAACAGAGTAGCAATCACACACTTATTACATCGTTGCCCAAAGAGGACTTATTACAATAAATATGGCTTAAGGCCATCTAATAACGATAACAGCGGAAGACTTGGAAGATAAGTGAGTCCATCAACTCCAGTAACATCACCGAGTATAGAACCATGACCTAAAGCACCTTACTAAATCGTGCGAAAATTCGCAACATGAAAGTTGCAGCCAAAACGGGTCAACACATGGAATATCTGGCAATGTAACACATAGAGAATAATGAATGATAAGCCTGTACTACATGAATATGTGGCTGGTGGAAAAGCTCTCTGATTCTGATTTTGCATAAAGCCAGTTTTCCCTCTGCAAAGGAATAAATTTGTTTAACTATTATGGTGGTTGTTAAACATTGAGAATGGTTGACAGCATCCTCAATCCCAATTAAAAGTACTCATTAAACCCAAACAAATTATATTAAGTAACGTGATGAGATCAACAGGATAATCCAAGAACTAGATACTCAAGATGTCCATAACCGGGGACACGGCTAATCATGATTAGTTTATACACTCTGCAGAGGTTTGCGCACTTTTCCCCACAAGAATCGATCGCCTCCGTTTGCTTTCTCGCACTACATGGTGTTTGAGAGACGGATGACCGAGACATAGTCTTTCGGAAGTATTTGCACCTTACGATGGGTAGACCGTACCACCTACAACCACTACATCAGCTAGTCCACCACTGTAAGAGTTCACACGACTTAATCAACTATGCCAGAGCCCATAATGGCTTGTGGCTGCACACGGAAGTTACTAGCATGAATGATCTTATGATCCCTTTGAGCACAGGTGGCGGTCCGAAGAAAAACAAGCAAGTCTGATAGAAACCAGGTGCCTCAATCCACCCGGATGTGTGTTTAAGTTGCCACCTTAAATAAACCATTAATTTAACAATCTCACATCTGTCACGGAATACACTCACCCAATCCACGTCTACTAGCATAGCATAGCATAATAAGCAAGCGTAGAAGTAACTCCCAAGGTTTCATAAGTAAAACAGGTAATAGGTACTACCTCAATCTACTTCCCATCCCACAATTTATTTAGATCCTAATCATGCAAGTGTTTGAGGATTGATCTAATGCATAAAACTGGGTATGAGAAAGTATGATCAAAGTGTTACTTGCCTTGTCGGCGATCCATGAAACCTAGAGACTCGAAGTAACAAGCGGCGCACTCGGGTGATCTATCGCAGACAAACAACAAGCATACAATAAGTACTCATCTAATGCAGGTAAATCTCGAATAAAAGATCTAACCAGAAAGTTCAACTTAAGAACCCTGGTTGCAAAAGAATCGAATCAAATAAAACAGCGAAAGTCAAGCGACGAAAGAAAACAACTCGGTTCTAGCAAGTTGAAAGTAAGTCAAATTTTACAGTAGCAAAACTTTGTTTAAGTTGATTAATCGGAGCGGAGGTTTGAGATGCAACTCGAGCGTTTGAATCACCTGATTCCGATAAGCGGCGAGAAGATGAACTAGAGCGAAAATCGGATCTGAAATCGCTATCGAAAAATAGCGGAATAAATCCGATGAGAAAGAAAACGACGAACGGTTGAGCGAGCGGACGTTCATTAACGAAGCAAACCGGTGATCACGTTCGTTAGGGACGAGCGGTCCGCGAACGCTTGCTAAACAAAACCGGAAAGAAAAACCGGCGAAAAATTCGATCTAGGGTTTGGAAAAGAAAACCGAAGCGAAAAACCGATCTAAAACGGAGCGGAAACCAGAACGAAACCGAACGATTCTGAAAAACGAACCGAGGAAAAGAAAGGTGGCGCTTGAGGCTAGTACCTCGAAGAGGCGAGGGCTCGGCGGCGGCGTTGGTGGCGGCGGCGGCACTTGGCGGCGGCGGTGTAGGCGGCGGCGGTGTAGGGCGGCGGCGGCGTGTAAAGCGGCGGCGTTGTAGGGCGGCGGCGCTGGGTGGCAGCGCTGCTTCTGGAGGAGGAGAGAGAGGAGAGGTGTTGGTTTGATTTGTTAGAGGGGGGTGCTTGGGTATTTATATTGGGAGGGAGGTTTTTGCTTGGAGTAGGGACAAGAATTAGAGTAGGATTAGGAATCCTAGGAATAAAAATGGAATAACGAACAGGTCCAAATCCTACTAGGATTTGTAAAGGAAAAAAAAACAGGCGGCTCCACAGTGCGGCGCTAGCGCTAGCGATGGCCTTGGCCTCTGGCCGGCCGGTGGCTTACGGCTTGGGCCTTTGGCCCAAGGCGCTATGACTCTTTTTTTAAATCGGTTTCACAAGGCAGAAAAAATACAGAGAAAAATCTAAAAGAACTCCAAAATTAATAAAGTAAACTTTCCCCGACTCCTAAAAATGAGTCGAACAAAATGAACTTTTATTCGGGGCCTAAAATGCAATTTTTGAAAACACGCATTTTCCCTAAAGCAAATAAACTCCGAGAAAAATCCAAAATTTGATTTATTTATTAAATCTTCATTTTCCTAAATTTTGGGAAAGTCATATTATTCCCTCTCTTATTTTTTATATTGGAAAAATATTTGAAGATAAAATAAATAAATCCAATGATCCTCTTTTCATAGTTTTGAGAGAACTCAAATACGAAAATTTGAAATCTACAACTCTCTCCGGGGTCCTTGAGTTGCGTGAAATTTCTAGGATCAACAAAATGCAAGAAAATATGATATGCATGATGACTTAATGTATAACATTCCAAATTGAAAATTTGGGATGTTACAAACCTACCCCTTAAGATGAATCTAGCCCTCGAGATTCGGGTTAACTAGAAAATAGGTGAGGTGATCCTTGAGCAATTCTTCTTCTCTTTCCCGGTGGCTTCATCCTCGGTGTGGTGGCTCCACTGAACCTTGCAAAACTTGATAACCTTGCTGCGAGTAACTCTGCTGGCATATTCGAGAATCCTGACTGGCTTCTCCTCATATGTTAAATCATCCTTTAACTGAATTGCTTCAAGTGGCCTTTGTATCTCTTAGCGATACTTCCGCCATCTCGGTGTGACATTTCTTGGTGAGAAACATGGAATACATCATGAACTCTGACAGTCCCTCTGGTAATTCCAGCTTATAAGCAACTTCTCCCATGCGTTGCAAGATCCTATACGGTCCAGCGAAGCGTGGTGCTAACTTTCCTTTAACTCCAAATCGCTTAACTCCTCGTAGTGGGGATACTCTAAGATAAACTCTGTCTCCAACTTCATATTCTATCGCCTTGCATTTTGAATCCGCATAGCTTTTACATGCGGACTGGGCTACCTTGAGCCTATCGCGAATCAACAACCTTCTGCTTCGGACTCCTTAATCAAATCTGGTCCAAACAATGGCGGTCTCCAACCGTCCCATGATAACGGTGTCCTGCACCTCCTTCCATACAAAGCCTCGAAGGTGCCATCTTCAAGCTGGTTTGGTAACTGTTGTTATAAGAAAACTCTGCATCGGCAAGTTATCATCCCAACTAGATCCATAATCTAGTGCACAAGCTCTCGAAATATCCTCCAAAATCTGATTGACTCTCTCGGTCTGTCCATCGATTACGTGGGTGGAAAGCTGCATCTTGAATTCAACACTGGTTCCCAATGTTTAGTGCAACTGATTCCAAAACTTTGAGGTAAATTGGGTTCCTCTATCGATCGATACTCCTCGGAACTCCGTGCAAACACACAATTCTGGTCATGTATATCTTTGCCAACTTAGCACTGCTATAGGTAGTCTTGATTTGGAATGAAATGAGCTACCTTCGTCAAGCGGTCGACTATAACCCAAATCGAGTCATAGCTTTGAGCGAGTCTTTGGCAAACCCGTGATGAAATCCATGCCTAGTTTATCCCACTTCCATTCGGGTATTGGCAATGGCTGCAACTGTCGGTGTACTAGAGTAGGGCTACCCTAGTTCCCCGAACTCGTGCACGGACAGTTGCAGCGCCCCACGGCCGGGCCGGCCTGATGACCGCCGAGACCCTCAGTAGCTCCCTTGGAGCCATTCAAGAGCGAAGCGATCAAGACCCGGCAAGAGGAGCTTGCGGAAGGCCACTCGAGCGCAAAGGAAACAAGGCCCGGCAAGAGGAGCTTGCCGGAAGGCTTAGCGGGCGCTGAACCCCAAAGCGCGACAAGATTCCCGCCACGGCAAGGCACTTGCCGGGCGGGCGACCTCTTCATCTCCGCTCCAGCTCATCCGCACAGCGTGTCACCACGGGCTCTCCCAGGGCAGCGTGTCGGGGCTGTGCAGCCAGCGGAGAGTAGCGACAAGCAGCGCTGACAAGCTACCATCATGGCGAACGGAGGCGCACTTAACGGTCCCTGTTGGACTGTTCGGGCGACCGAGACGGGCATTGATGACTCTTGTCCCTTGCCGTCAGAGTTAGGTATAGGTTACTGTACACTATACATAGCGGTGTACCAACCTATGTTTTTACTACCTTACCCTTGTCTACTTGCCATATGTGGTAACCCCTTGTGCCTATAAAAGGAGGCCCGGGGGCAACGTAGTAAGGGTTCGGTTCAGCTCGATAGAAGACCACACTCACGCTAGGTCTTGTAGCCCGCATTGCTCCCTAGCAAGAACACAAGATAATCCACAAAGCAGCAGTAGGAGTATTATCTCCCCGGAGAGCTCCGAAGCTGGGTAAAATCCGCTTCGTGTGCATCGCCTCGATCTGCTCTTTGTGCAATCTCCGCCCCTCCGAACCACAAGGGACCAAGGTCCCATAGGTGCTCGTGGGGCACGACCAGCTCACCCCGACATCTTTGGCGCGCCCGGTAGGGGCGTCGAGGCTGTGCGAACCTGATCTGGTGGTCGCTGAGCAACTTCATCGACATCTTAAATCGACATGGCGCCAAGAAGAAGCCTTCGGCAGCAGCTGAGCCGTCTGCGTTGAACCCACCACCGCCCGAGCCGTCGGCGGTGGGGAAACGCTAGCGGAGGGACCGCGTTCTTGAGAGAGCCACGATGCCGCCAGGTCCAAGGACAACGCGCGCGCTGGCGTCGGCGTCGAATCTGCACCGCGTCCATCGCAGAGGCGCGGGGCAGACGACGCGCCACGATACTCGTGGCGCCATCGCCGTGGATCAAGGCCAAGCTGGAGGGTCCCGAGGCCCTCGAGACCGCATGCGCCCCACATGCGATGCAGTGGGTGGGGTGCGATCGCTGGGGCAGGATGCTGCTCCTCTAACTTGGTTAGAGTCGAGCACATCCGCTCTTTGCCCGTACACCATTGCCGCCAACCACACCAGCGGAAGCCTTGGCAAGAGCTCAATTGCTCCTATATTACCCTCCAGCGGCCGATAAGGTCGATGAATGGAGGGCCACAATTCAAAGTCTCATCGGCCGCCAGCGGCGACGTCCCACGGCAACTAAGTGCCGCGGCGCGGCGAGGCGACAAAGCGCGAGCGATGGCGGCGAGACTTGCGGGGTGCACCCACCGTACACTCCCTTCCGAAGGCCAAGATCGCCGACTCGCCGGATCCACCTCGGCAGCGACTCCACGGCGTCGTCGGATCCACGAGCTTCGTCGCGACCAACGCCAAGTTCTTCGGGAGCGGCAAGAAGAGGACGCCGAACCCGTATCGGCGCCCGAAGAAGCGCGCCGTCAATCGACCAGCGCGCCGGCCCATCGTCGATATGCATGCGCCCGAGAGAACCAGCGACTTGCCATCGCGGATGGGTTGCCCTGCGTTCACTCGTGAGCTGCGGCAAGTCCGGTGGCCCGACAAGAAGAACTTCAAACCAGATGTGCGGAGAAATGCGGCGGCAGGACACATCCATCGGAGTTCCTCGGCATCTACACCATCGCGGTGCAAGCTGCGGGGGGCGAGACGACAAGATCCTCGCCAACTACTTCCCTTGGTGCTCAAGCCAAATGTCGATCTTGGCTCATGCACTTGCCGGATGGCTCTATTTCTTCTTGGGCAGATTTGTGCCACCAGGTTTGTTGGCGCCTTCACGGTGACCACAAGCCTCATGGCCGGAGAGTGATCTCCACCTGCTTGCCCGAAGGAGGAGTCCTAGCAAAATTCATCCAGAGATTCAATCGAGTGCACTACAACATCCCGAGCGTCCACCCTGCCAGCGGTGATTAGTGCATTCCATCGTAATGTACGAAATCGCATGATGAGAGAGGAGATGGGGATGTGCAAAGTGAAAGACGTCGTGAGCTCACGCCCGGCCGACAAGTGTGCACGCGCTGAAGAAGGAAGAAGGCTCCCAGGAGAGAGTGTGGGAGCAGAGTCTGATAGTGAGGGGACCACCCCGGCAAGGAATAGCCGGCGGCGGAACAATAGGAGGAAGAAAAGCCAAGAAGTACTAGTTGTCGAGCAGTCCGGCAAGGATGGTGCCGCCAACAAAGCCGAGACCGTGGCTCCGGCAAGGAGGTTGCCGCTGCGCCGACCGCCAAGCTATGGCGGCCGCCGACAAGCAGCGGCTCCAACAAACGATCTTGTAAAATCCACCGCACTAAGGGCCACGATCTCCAAAGCTGCAAGAAAGTCGAGCAGCTTGTTGAGCTCTGAAAGCTGAATCTGACGGCGAGACAAAGAGAAGGCCCAAGAAGGTGCAGGTGCTACAAGTAAAAGAGACCGGTCGGGGAGGGCGCCATGGCAAGGCCAAGCAGCGGCAAGGAGACAGACCTCCCGTGGCGCGACCAGGAAGAAGATGAAGATGAAGATGGCGAGGATTATGAAGGCGATGAGGCTGATGAACATGAGTTTCAAAAGGCAACAGAGGTCCTTTGCGTCGGCGGTGGTGCGTCTCGCATACCTCGCACCGCCAACTCAAGCAATGGATGCGTGAGGTCAATGCAGCAGAACCATCCATAGAGTCACGCAAACCTCTCGAAGTGGTCCAGCACGCCCATCATCTTTGACATTGAGGATCACCCTGATCGCATCACTGCGGTCGGGTGTTTGCCGATGTTGGTATCACCAACCATCCGCAACCTCAAGGTCACAAAGATGCTGGTTGACGG
The DNA here is from genome assembly GCA_021605205.1 of Aegilops longissima. Taxonomy (NCBI): domain Eukaryota; kingdom Viridiplantae; phylum Streptophyta; class Magnoliopsida; order Poales; family Poaceae; genus Aegilops; species Aegilops longissima. The sequence goes on along the minus strand of CM038677.1, from coordinate 257,172,697 downwards.
CGGGGCCGGCCTGAATTTGATCTCCTCTGCAGTACTCCAGAAGCTCCAAATCCCTGACAGCGAGCTCGAAGAAACTGGTACTTTCAAGGAATCAACCCAGAAGGAGCAAGCCCAAGGGAAGATCACGTTGCGGTAACATTGACGTGAGCTCAACTTCAGAACTAAGAGGTCACGTTCGACGTCGCCGATTTCCCATTGCCCTACAATGGCATACTTGGTCGCCCAAAGACTCGCCAAGTTCATGGCGCCTCTCATTATGCTTACAACCTACTCAAGATGCCTGGCCCGATAAGCGTCATTTCTGTCCATGGCGACAAGAAGGATGCACTTATCTGCACCAACAAGATTTACCGGGATGCAGCGGCGGCATCAAATAGCAAACCACTTGCCGCTGAAGCTCCCGGGGGGAAGAAGACCGCCAAGTCCGGCAAGAGCTCTGTTGCCTACTCCGGCAAGCGCACCTCTTCGGAGTGCTGCGCTACCGTCGAGGACGCACCATCGAGCTCCACCGGCAAGTGCAACAAGACGATGGCAGCTCCGCCAAAGACCAAGAAGGTGCCGCCAAGGAGGGCGGCACCGGTGGTACCTTCACCATCGATTGCCACGCTTGATCCTAAATAGGAAGGCGAGCTCGTTGCTTTCCTGCGGGCGAATGTCGATGTGTTTGCATGGCGACCATCTGACATCCCCGGTGTTCCCAGGAAAGTAATTGAGCACCACCTAGCTATCTGTCCTCACGCGCAGCCCGTCAAGCAAAAAGTCGAGGAAGCAGCGTTGGGCGCCAAGAGTTCATAGCGAGAGAAATCAAGAAATTGGAAGCGGCGGGGCTCGTCGGAGAGTCCTCCACCCCGTGGTTGGCCAATCCGGTAGTGATGCGCAAGGCTAATGGGAAATGGAGACTTTGTATTGACTTCACGGATGTTAATAAAGCTTGTCCCAAGGACCCATTTCCCTTGCAGCGTATCGACCAGATTGTTGACTCCACGGTGGATGCGATCTGCTTTCGTTTCTTGATGCATATTCAGGATATCATCGATCTTCATGGCGAAGAGGATGAAGAAAACCGCATTCATCACACCATGTAGCGCGTCTCGCTTTATACGGATGCCTTCGGTTTGAAGAATGCTGGTTCAACCTTTGCAAGGGTAGTCCATGATGCTTTTGGACCACAGATACACGAAATGTAGAAGCCTACATGGATGACATAGTGGTCAAGAGCAAAGACAAAACAACCTTGGTTCGAGATTTGGATGAGACGTTTACAAACCTGCGCAAGATTAACCTCAAGCTCAACCCGAGAAGTGCGTGTTTGGAGTCCTTCCGCAAGCTTCTCGGGTTTTTGTATCTCAGCGAGAATTGAAGACAATCCCGACAAGATCAAGGCCATCGAGCGATCGAAGCACCAAAAGCGCGTCAAGGATGTCGTGAAGCTTGCGGTTGCGTGGCTGCTCTCGGCGGGTTCATCTCTAGGTCTCTTGGCGCCCTGCCGTTTTCAAGATTTTGAAAAAGCAGGTCCAATGAAATGGACTCCGGCGGAGGCTGCGCTGCAGACTTGAAGAGATACCTGTCCTCCACTCAATACTTGTCGCACCTAAGCCACAAGAGAAGTTGCTGCTGTATATAGCAGCGACCAATCAAGTGGTTAGTGCTGCGCTAGTAGCGGAGAGGAGGCGATGATGAGCCGAAACCGAGGCAGGTGCGTCCAGCGACGGCGGGGGCTTCGCCATCAAGCTCTGGTCCGATAAGGACGGATCAGCGCGGGTGCGACAAGATACGGAAGAAGATGGTGCAGCGCCCGATGTACTTTGTCGGTTCCCTCTGCAGGGGCTAGATCGAGGTACTACGGTGTGCGAAGCTGCTTCGGCCTCCTCATGGCCTCGAGGAAGCTGCGCCATTACTTCCAAGCACATGAGATAATAGTTGTCACTCGCTTTCCATTGAAGAGGATTTTGCAGAATCCGAAGCAACAGCAGGATTGTTGAGTGGTATTTGAACTGTCAAGCTTTGGTCTCAAGTTCGAGAGCACTCCAACTATCGAGCAGGGCATTGGCAGAATTCATAGCAGAATGGGCGCCAGCAGGATGAAGAGATTCCGGAGACAAGCATCCCGTCAAGGAGGCAAATAAAGAGTGGATGTTGTACTTTGATGGTGCTTTCTCGCTGCAAGGCGCCGGTCTTTGGCGTCTTGCTTATCGCACCCACGGAGAGCACCTCAAGTACATAGTCGGATGCACTTTCCCAAGGAACAAGCAACAAACAATACTGCAGAGTATGAAGGCTTGCTTGCGGTCTCGAGATTGCAGTGGACCTTGGGATTAAGAAGCTCATTGTCGGGGAGACTCACAGCTTGTCGTCCGCCAAGTGAACAAAGACTACGAGTCCGTTGATGGAAGTGTACGTCGATGAAGTGAGGAAGCTGGAAGAGCACTTTGAGGGCTCGCAAATGGAACACGTTCCAAGAGCGCAGAGTGATATAGCTGATGGCCTCTCCAAATGTGCCGCGCTTAAGTTACACATGGAACCAGGAATTTTTGTGCTCAAGCTGACTCACCAACCGTAACACCTTCAACAGACGAGCAAGAAGAGAAAATTGGTTTCGGCGACTACTTCCGGCAGAGCTCTCTGAAGCCGCCGCCAAGAAGGTCCCTAAAACCAGCGCAAATATCAGCGAGGAGCAGTCTGCTCCGACAAACCATCAGTTTGTATCGTTGAAGCAACGCTCCCGACAAGCTTAGCTCCGGCAAGCTTGGCGGGGTTCATCGAGCTCCGGCAGACCCGCAGGTCCTTGCCGTAGAAGCTGATGGTCCCGCAGTGATAGATGAGCCTTTAGTCCTCGTTGTCGAGCCACGAGGCTCCAACATGGGCACAGCAGATCGTCCATTTCCTTGAGCGGAGAACTTCCGAAGAGCAAAAAGAAGCGGAAAAAGTAGCCCGGCGGTCAAGTATGTACCAGTTTGTTGACAACATCACATGTAAGAAGACTCAGCGGAGTGAAATTGAAGTGTATTTGCGGGAAGATGGACGAAGCTGTTGGCGGAGATACACGGAGGCATATGTGGTCACCACATTGGCGCAAGAGCACTTGCGGCAAAGCTTTCCGGCAAGGTTTCTTCCGGCGAAGCCCTCGGGATGCAACTGCACAAGTAACCAAGTGTGAAGCGTGCGCCCATTCAAAGGCAGATACACCAGCCAGCTCAAGCTCTCCAGGCGATCCCTTTATCCTGGCCCTTCTTGGTGCGGGGCTCGACATCCTCGGCCCCTTCCCCGAGCTGTCGGGGCTTTGAGTACTAAATGCGTCGCAATCGACAAGTTCACAAAGTGGCGGAAGTGGAACCAGTGAGGAAGGTGACAACCGATCGGCCGTCAAGTTCTTGGTCAATTGTTTGCCGTTTTGGGATTCCTAACGGATCATCACCGACAACGGCACACAGTTCTGATTGCACCTTCATGCGATGCGTTCAAGATCTTGGCGCCAAGATCTGCTTTGCTTCCGTTGCTCATCCGAGAAGCAGCGGTCAAGCGAGAGAGCAAGCGCTGAAGTGCTGCGAGGACTCAAGACCAGAACTTTGACAGGCTGCACAAGTGCGGAAGGAACTGGATCGAGGAGCTGCCGGTGGTTCTTTGGTCGATCAAAGCGATGCCGTCGAGCCACCGACTAGACACCCTTTGCTCTAGTCTACGGGCGGAGGCAGTTCTCCCCGAGAACTTCGTATCACGGGTCACCTCGAGTGCTCGCTTATGATGAGCTTGAGCAAGAGCAGCTGCGACAAGATGACGCGCTGCTCCTCGAGGAAGATCGTCTTCGAGCTCTTATGTCGAGCTGCTCGTTACCAGCAAGCTTTGCGTCGCTACAATAGCCGCAAAGTTAATGCGGAAAGCTTGAGGAAGGCGACCTTGTTCTTGGCGCGTTCAATCCGCCAAGAATTCCAACAAGTTGGCGCCAAAGTGGGAAGGCCCTTATCGGGTAAAGCGAGTCACTAGGCCCGGCGCTGTCCGCCCGAGAACGAAGACGGCTTTCCGTGAGCAATTCCTGGAACATAGAGCATCTTCGTAAGTTTTACCCATGAGGCGCGGTTGCGAATCCGTTCCGCAACCACCCTTTATACAAGTCTTGCCGTTGTTGCATGTAATCCTTTGTACAAAGCGAGCGCGCAGACCCGATGCATCGATAAAGCCTATGGTTGCGCACATTTTTGGTTAATACATGCTTTCATAGTCATATGTGCATGTGTTTACTAACAATCTTGTGCAGCACCCGCATCCGGTAAGCGATAATGAGCCATTAGGCTTCACAACTTTCTTTTTCTCTTCTTTCTTCTCAAACAAGAAGGAGGTTCATCCACCCACAAGTTAACCGGGGGGAGGAGAGGAGGAGATAATGATGTGGGCCGACAAGCGTCGCTCGAGGAACCATCGCCTTGCCGGAAAATGAACAACAGAAAAGCTAAGTTGCTAAGTTTAAGCGACCAGTTTTAAATGTTTGAGTTATCTTCCTCGAACGATAAGTACTTTGTATGAAAAACCTGTGCGCGGAGGAACCAAATCGTGACTAGTCGCGCCCTTACTTTGTTTCGAGTCCGCTCAACAACTTAAGTGAGCTGCGGCTAGTCCGCGACGAGGTTGCTTGTCGGTAGCGACCCCGCCAGCAGGCTGCTGAAGTTCCGCACTCGGCGCTCGCGGCAAGGGTGCCGCACCGGCAAGTTTCCCGGAAAGCGTAGGGCAGTAACATACAAGGGAAGAAATCGAGCAAAGGAAATAACGTTGCATTCGATTGCCTAAGATGGTTTATATTACGAAAATAGCTCATCGCGGCACTAGCTAAATCGTTCTCAGAACTGAAATAACAGCGAAGAGAAGAAAGGTGCGCCGGCATCCAAACCCCGACAAGCTAGAGTTGCCGGGGGCTGCGGCAAGCCGGAGTTGCCGGGGTCTGCGGCAAACCAGAGTTGCCGGGGGCTGCGATATCAGATAAGCCTTTCGTCCTTCCTCAAACATCCCTCTTTCATTAAAAACATTCTACTCGGATACAGTCCGTGGAGAGTGAAAAACATGAAAGAGAGGATTACAAGTTTTAAATGCGAGATAAGGCCGAAGGCTTACAAATTAAAAAGATAAGATGCCCGTAATCCCTTTTCTGTCCCTATCTTGGAGGTAGGTTGAGGAGGCGGGAAGGGCAAAGAAGCGCCTCTGCTGAGCTACAGTGCGAAGGCACCAAGAGAACATGCCGGGGGCTCTCCAAGGCTTGACGGGGATGGCGGCGCCGGAGGCGGCTCGAGGCAGGCGGCGGGGCGTCGGCCTGACTGTCGAGGCACTCGCCCTCGTACTCCGACTTTACGGCCTTGTCGCCATCCCTCTTCCCCTTACGCAGCCTCCCTACGCCAGCCGCCCAAGGAGACGACCCCGGGGAGTTGAAGGAGCCGGCGACACGGATGATGGGGTCGCCGGTAACGCGTGGAGCGGCGCCCGGCGACTAGTTGGGCCCGCTACCCTCGTCGTCGCTGTCGCTCTCCTCCTCGTCACTCTCGCTCGAGGAGGAATCGTCGCTGTCGGAGGAGCTATCCACGCAGCACCTTGCCCGAGTGCCAAGATCCCCGAAGACTTTGACGGAGAGGAGGTCACCTTCCATTAACTTAAAATGGAGGGTAAACCCCGCCAGCAGGTTGTGGATGCGGGCGAATGTCTTCCATCCACGGTCAAGGTACATCACATTAGGGGCTGGGAATACAACGCGGACTCGCGTGCCGCTGATCCCACAGCCCCTCATGTGCAACCTCAACGTCTCGGGTGGATCCGACTCCATCGCCATCGCGAACGGGCTGGAAGCGGAGGCGGCGACGAGGCGCCCGGCGCAGCTTGACGAAGAACTTCGCAAGGTGCGTCCCCGTATGGACCGCCCGGCGGGCGGGGCGGCGCGCCGCCCGCCCGCCTCTTCCCGGCGCCTCGAGCTCGTCCACGACCTCGTCCTCGGAGAGGAACACGCCGGCAGGCGGAGGCGGCGCGACCGCCTCGCCCGCCTCTCCCCCGGGCTCCTCGACCTCGTCCACGACCTCGCCCCCTCCCTCTTCCCCTTGCGGCCGGCTCCGCCACCCAGGCGTGGGATTGGGAGGGGTGCGCTGCCTAGCTGCGACCCTCGCCGCCACCGATGGAGAACCAAGGTTCCCTTTCTCCATGGCGAATGAGAGAAAGGGGAGCAGAAGCTGAAGAAAGGAAAGGATGGAAGAGTGCGGGCTTCTGCGCTCCCCTTCCGCCCTTCTTAAAAAGAGCAAGGAGGGGGCTCGGCTGCCCCGCAAGGCGAATCAAGGCGCAGGAAGAGCAAGGAATCAGGACAGACCTGCTGCCTCTGCCGCATAGCAGCCAAGTTTCCACTTCCACCGCCCGTGACCCAGTGCATGGGAACCACGTGGCGGAGATCACGTAATCGAGGCGACGGATGAGGCGACCTCACGTCGCCCACTCCACCCGACACCACAATTAACGCGTGCGTTCTGAGAAACGCGGTGGGCGCATGCCGTTCGTGGGAGACGTGGTGGGTCCAAGGCAAATAACGGCGTAATCAAGATCACGCGCGCCCGTGCACTGTTTTGGGCCTGGCCAAACAGAGCTTGGCGCCGTGTGTGCCCCAGCCGGGGCTCTGTCGGTGTACTAGAGTAGGGGTACCCTAGTTCCCGAACTTCGTGCAGACGATTGCAGCGCCCACGGCGGGCGGCTGATAACCGCCGAGACCCTCGATAGCTCCTGGAGCCATTCAAGAGCGAAGCAGATCAAGACCCGGCAAGAGGAGCTTGCGGGAAGGCCACTCAAGGCGCAAAAACAAGGCCCGGCAAGAGGAGCTTGCGGGAAGGCTTGGCGGGCGCTGAACCCCAAGCACGACAAGATTCCCGCCACGGCAAGGCACTTGCCGGGCGGGCGACCTCTTCATCTCCACTCCAGCTCATCACGCAGCGTGTCACCACGGGCTCTCCCAGGGCGGCGTGTCGGGGCTGTGCAGCCAGCGGAGAGTAGCGACAAGCAGCGACAAGCTACCATCGTGGCGAACGGAGGCGCCTTAACGGTCCCTGTTGGACTGTTCGGGCGGCGAGACGGGCATTGATGACTCTTGTCCCTTGCCGTCGAGTTAGGTATAGGTTCTTGTACCTTTGTATATAGCGGTGTACCAACCTATGTTTTACTACCTTACCCTTGTCTACTTGCCATATGTGGTAACCCCTTGTGCCTATAAAAGGAGGCCGGGGCAGCGTAGTAAGGGTTCGGTTCAGCTCGATAGAAGACCACACTCACGCTAGGTCTTGTAGCCCGCATTGCTCCCTAGCAAGAACACAAGATAATCCACAAAGCAGCAGTAGGAGTATTATCTCCCCGGAGAGCTCCGAAGCTGGGTAAAAATCCGCTCGTGCGCATCGCCTCGATCTGCTCTTTGTGCAATCTCCGCCCCCCTCCGAACCACAAGGGACCAAGGTCCCATAGGTGCTCGTGGGGCACGACCAGCTCACCCCGGACAGCAACAATCCTGCCGGCTTCTGATGTTCTGCCTTCACTCTCTGACATACATCGCAAACTGCTACATACTCCGCGATATCCTTCTTCATTCCGGTCCACCAGAATGTTTCCTTCAAATCTAAATACATCTTGGTATTTCCTGGGTGAATCGAGTAGGGTGAATCATGTGCTTCTTGCAAAATCAACTTCCTGATCTCCGGGTCATTTGGCACAAAAACACGCTCCTCAAACCATAGGGTATCGTGCTCATCCTCACGAAATCCCTTAGCTTTTCCTTCGCTCATTTTCTCCTTTATAGAGGCAACTTCCTTATCGCCTTTTGAGCTTCTCGATTTTGTCCATCAACGTGACTTGAATCTCCAATGCTGCTACATAGCCTCTGGAACTATTTCCAAACATAGCTCTCGAAGGTCTTGACTAACTCCTTGGGTATTCCTCCCACCGTTAGTGTATTGGCGTGGCTCTTACGGCTCAATCGCGCCTGCTACAACGTTAGCCTTCCGGGGTGATAATGCAATCTCATATCATAATCCTTAATAAGCTCCAACAATCTCCTCATGCGAGATTTAATTCATACTGCGTGAAGATGTACTTCAAACTCTTGTGATCCGTGTACACCTCACAATGATTTCCAATGAGAAAATGTCTCCATGTCTTCAATGCATGCACTGCGGCTGCTAACTCCAAATCATGTGTGGCATAATTCAACTCATGAGGCTTAAGCTGTCGTGAAGCATCTGAAACAACTCTTCCTTCCTGCATAAGCCTTGCTCCAAGTCCTCGGCGTGAGCGTGTAATACACCTCATAATCCTTGGTCCGATCGGCAAAATTAACACCGGTGAGGTAACCAATATTTTCTTCAACTCCTGAAAACTTGCCTCACAATCCTCAGTCCATATGAACTTGGTATCCTTTTTCAGCAATTCCGTCATAGGCTTTGCAATCCTTGAGAAATTCTCAATGAATCTTGGTAGTATCCTGCGAGTCAAGGAAACTCGGATCTCTCAACTGTCATTGGTGCTTCCCATTTGAGTTCTGGTCTCAACCTTTGTGGGGTCAACTGCTATCCCTTCTCCGGATATAACATGTCCAAGAAATCCAACTTCCTTTAGCCAAAACTCACATTTGCTGAACTTGGCATATAAGCGATGTTCCTCGGTTTCTCCAAAACCAATCGCAAATGTTCCTTATGTTCTTCTTCATTCTTGAGAAAACCAAAATATCATCTATGAACACCACGATTTAACTTATCCAAAAACTCCATAAACACTTTGTTCATCGGGTTCATGAAATAGGCTGGCGCGTTAGTCAGTCCAAATGACATAACGGTATATTCATACAGTCCATATCTAAGTGGTAAATGCTGTCTTAGGTATGTCCTGCTCCCGAATCTTCAATCGATGGTACCACGATCGCAAATCGATCTTGGAAAACACTTTAGCTCCTTGCAAGCGATCAAACAGATCATTTATCATAGGTAGTGGGTACTTGTTCTTGATCGTTACATGATTTAAACCACGATAGTCTACAAGCATCCTTAATGATCCGTCCTTCTTCTCTACTAAAAATGCGGGTGATCCCCAAAGGCGAAGAACTTGGGCGTATATAACCTTTATCCAATAGCTCCTTAATCGCTTCTTGATTTCCGCCAAATCCTGTGCGGGCATCACTGTATAATTAAACCGATGTTGGGCTGTGCACAGCAAAAGCTCTATCAAAAACTCAATGTCTCTATCCGGTGGCATTCACAGCAACTCTTAGGAAATACATCGAAAATCCCTTACCATCGGTACTTCTTCTGCACAACTCGATAAGGAATTTACTTGTGCTCTCCTCGGCTCATGCCGTGATACATACTTGATTCTCCTCCCTTCGGGGTGGTAAGCAAAATTGACTTAGTGGCGCAATCTATGTTCCTCCATACTTGATAACCAATCCATGCCTAATATCACATCCAATCCTTGGGATTCGAACTATTAGCTCCGAGGGAAAAACATAGTGTCCAATCCTTAATGGCGATCGATCACACCATATACTAGCCATGTATTCTGCTCGGGTGAGGTTACTAGCATGGGTGACCTAAGGGCTTGGGTTGGTAATTTGTACTTATCCACAAATCCCTTGATATGTATGAATGTGATGCACCAATGTCGAAAAGAACTAGTGCGATAAATGACTTAACCAAAACTTATCGATTCTTGCATCGGGCTGATCTACAACCTCCTCCACGGTAGCGTGGTTCACTTATCCTTTATTGAAAGGGTTTGGCTTCTTTGCGAGCTTCCATTTCCACCTTGGCCTTGGGACATTCATTTGCATAATGTCCGTTCTTGGAACACTTGTAACAGGTGACATGACTCAAGTCTTTCTTGGTTGGGGTTGATGGTGTGGTCGGTTACGGCGTTGCTTCCTCCATTCCCATTTCCATTTTTGTGGCCATTATGGTTGTCGAACTACCTCCTCCATGGGTATCTTGAAACCGAACTCCTGTTTAGGGGTATAGCAGGGCTTCTGGGCTCTAGAGTTATACTTCCCCTGCCCATACTTCCTCTTGCGGTTCTCAAATTGCTGCTGCTTTCCTTCAATCATGAGGGCACGGTCTACCAACTCCTGGTAGTTATTGAAACTTGCTACCATCAACTGCATGCTTAATTCATCAATCCGTCCTTCCGAAACTTCTCACCTTAGCTGCATCTGTAGCAACGTCATCCGGGGCATAACGTGCTAACTTACTAAAATCATCCACATCTTGTGTGATCCTTCCTCCTTGGCGTAAGTTGCGAAACTCACGCTTCTTCATGGCCATAGATCCTGCTGAGACATGGGCGGTCTGAAAGCTTGTCAAACTGATCCCATGTGGCGGTGTCTCGGAGGTAAGTGGCTGTAAAATTCTCCCACCATGCTGCTGCGGGTCCTTCAAGCTGGTGTGCAGCAAACTTCACCTTTTCTCCATCTGTACATCCTGCGGTGGTCAACTCCTCCCTACCTTAAGGAGCCAATCATCTGCTACTATCGGCTCGGTGCTACTAGAAAACACCGGCGGGTTCAGCCTTAAAGCGTGTCAAGTGATCTGCGGTGGTGGTGGCGGTGGGTTGTTGTTGTTGCCTTGGTTACTGTACCAATGTTTGGATCAAGTGTTACGCTGCTGGATCAAGCTGGGTGATCTCTGGCGGGAAAACAAACCGGGATCGCGTCTGGGGGCATCGATGGGTTTAGAAAAGATGAGAAATTAAGAAGTAGAGTGAGGTCTAAGGAGAAACACTACCCAAATGTATATGAGCAAATGCACACAAAATCACTTCATTCAATTCAAAAAAGGGCTTACAACGATCTAACTATAGCAAAAGTGCGTGTACTATGATGTTACATGGAGGTAATACTACTAATGTGTGGGGTCATCTACTAATTTGAACCGTGGAAGACTCCATGATGTCTGCTCGACTTCGTCTTCAAAGTCGGGTTCACTTGGATCCGAATCGGTGTCATCGATGATGATGTAGTTGCTCGGACAACCGGCGTACTTGTCTTCATTCTTGGCGCCAATTTATTCTTGAGTTCTTCAATCTCATACTTAAGATCGTTATTGTGTCTTGCTACAGCTCGATCTCGTCCATATAGTCCTTCGTGTAGACTTTAGTTCTTCTTCAAGTTCGATGATCCTTCCCTTCGCATCCTTCAATTCGATCATATCATTGCACATCTGGTTCTCCTGGCGTCGAATGTGCTGGTTTAACTCCTGGATGAAAGCTGCAATGAATCTATCCTTCTTGGTGCTGACTATCTCCCATTGTTCATCTCGGCGTCCGTGTCGATAGATGGTGTCCTTGAGGTCTTCTTGGTAAACTTCTCCAATCGTCCCATGGTGATATGAGCTGCCATGCTCTTTCCAGACTCAGGTTGGTGCAATCGAAAACACTATCTATAGGCTTGGTGATTGGGGCGAATGTCCTTCCGGAACGTGAGCTTGAATCTTCTAGCGCTCTTCTTGAGCAGAGTGGCGTTGAAAGTCCGGTGAAACTTGGTAGTCCAATGTTCGGTGCTTGGTGACTTCCTTCAAGTGAAATCCAAAGGTGCCTTCATCGGTTGGGCGTACTTGATCTTGGCGTCCGTCATCCTAAAGAGTAGAAAAGATGAGGAGTTAGAAAATGAGAAGAGAATAGTGATCTATGGTTTTAACTTAGTGGTGCGTGTCCTCGATCAGCGTGTGCTCGATACCATCTCTGTAGCGACCCGACCGAATGGTTCAAGTCTCGTGCTCGTGTCATCCTGGATCGATAATCTTGACACCACACATGCTTGAAGGATTTATAACAGAGTAGCAATCACACACTTATTACATCGTTGCCCAAAGAGGACTTATTACAATAAATATGGCTTAAGGCCATCTAATAACGATAACAATGGAAGACTTGGAAGATAAGTGAGTCCATCAACTCCAGTAACATCATTGAGTATAGAACCACGACCTAAAGCACCTTACTGTCGCGTTTGAAAAGTCGCAACATGAAAGTTCCAGCCAGCGGGTCAGCACATGGAATATCTTGGCAATGTAACACATAGAGAATAATGAATGATAAGCATGTACTACATGCATATGTGGCTGGTGGAAAAGCTCTCGGCTTCTGATTTTGCATAAAGCCAGTTTTTCCCTCTGCAAAGGAATAAATTTGTTTAACTATCATGGTGGTTGTTAAACATTGAGAATGGTTGACAGCATCCTCAATCCCAATTAAAAGTACTCATTAAACCCAAACAAATTATATTAAGTAACATGATGAGATCAACAGGATAATCAAGAACTAGATACTCAAGATGTCCATAACCGGGACACGGCTAATCATGATTAGTTTATACACTCTGCAGAGGTTTAGCACTTTTCCCCACAAGACTCGATCGCCTCCGTTTGGCTTCTCGCACTACATGGTGTTTGAGAGACGGATGACCGAGACATAGTCTTTCGGAAGCATTTGCACCTTACGATGGGTAGACCGTACCACCTACAACCCCTACATCAGCTAGTCCACCACTATAAGAGTTCACACGACTTAATCAACTATGCCAGAGCCCATAATGGCTTGTGGCTGCACACGGAAGTTACTAGCATGAATGATCATATGATCCCTTTGAGCACAGGTGGCGGTCCAAGAAAAACAGGCAAGTCTGATAGAAACCAGGTGCCTCAATCCACCCGATGTGTGTTTAAGTTGCCACCTTAAATAAACCATTAATTTAACAATCTCACATCTGTCATGGAATACACTCACCCAATCCACGTCGACTAGCATAGCATAGCATAATAAGCAAGCGAGAAGTAACTCCCAAGGTTTCATAAGTAAAACAGGTAATAGGTACTACCTCAATCTACTTCCCATCCCACAATTTATTTAGATCCTAATCATGCAAGTGTTTGAGGATTGATCTAATGCATAAAAACTGGGTATGAGAAAGTATGATCAAAGTGTTACTTGCCTTCTCGACGGTCCATGAAACCTAGAGACTCGAAGTAACAAGCGGCGACTCGGGTGATCTATCGCATACAAACAACAAGCATACAATAAGTACTCATCTAATGCACAGTAAATCTCGAATAAAAGATGTAACCAGAAAGTTCAACTTAAGAACCCTGGTTGCAAAAAGAATCGAATCAAATAAAACAGCGAAAGTCAAGCGATGAAAGAAAACAACTCGGTTCTAGCAAGTTGAAACTAAGTCAAATTTTACAGTAGCAAAACTTTGTTTAAGTTGATTAATCGGGCGGCGGTTTGAGATGAAACTCGGCGTTTGAATCACCGATTCCGATAAGCGGCGAGAAGATGAACTAGAACGAAAATCGGATCTGAAATCGCTATCGAAAAAATAGCGGAATAAATTCGATGAGAAAGAAAACGACGAGCGGTTGAGCGAGCGGACGTTCATTAACGAAACAAACCAGTGATCACGTTCGTTAGGACGAGCGGTCCGCTAACGCCATAAACAAAACCGAAAGAAAAACCGGCGAGAAAAACCGATCTAGGGTTTGGAAAGAAAAGCGGCGAAAAACCGATCTAGAAAACCGGAGCGAAACCGGAACGATTCTGAAAAACCGAACCGAGGAAAAGAAAAGGTGAGCCTTGCGAGGCTAGTACCTCGAGGCGAGGGCTCGGCGGCGGCACTTGGCGGCGGCGGTGTAGGGCGGCGGCGGCGTTGTAGGGCGGCGGCGCTGGGTGGCAAACTTCTGCTGGAGGAGGAGAGAGAGGAGAGGTGTTGGTTTGATGTGTTAGAGGGGGGGTGCTTGGGTATTTATATTGGGGAGGAGGGTTTTGCTTGGAGTAGGGACAAGAATTTGAGTAGGATTAGGAATCCTAGGAATAAAAACGGAATAACGAACAGGTCCAAATCCTACTAGGATTTGTAAAGGAAAAAGGAAACCGGCGGCTCCTAGTGCAGTGCAGCTAGCGATGGCCTTGGCCTCTGGCCGGCCGGTGGCTTAGCGGCTTGGGCCTTTGGCCCAAGCGCTACTGACTCTTTTTTTTAAATCGGTTTCACAAGAGAAAAAATACAGAGAAAAAATCTAAACGAATTCCAAAATTAATAAAGTAAACTTTCCCGACTCCTAAAATGAGTCGAACAAAATGAACTTTTATTAGGGCCTAAAATGCAATTTTTGAAAACACGCATTTTCCCTAAGGCAAATAAACTCCGAGAAAAATCCAAAATTTGATTTATCTATTAAATCTTCATTTTCCTAAATTTTGGGAAAGTCATATTATTCCCTCTCTTATTTTTGATATTGGAAAAATATTTGAAGATAAAATAAATAAATCCAATGATCCTCTTTTCATAGTTTTGAGAGAACTCAAATACTGAAAATTTGAAATCTACAACTCTCTCCATGGGTCCTTGAGTTGCGTGAAATTTCTAGGATCAACAAAATGCAAGAAAATATGATATGCATGATGACTTAATGTATAACATTCCAAATTGAAAATTTGGGATGTTACAACCATCCTCCATCACCAATTTCATGATGCTCACCGCAGTGCGTGAGTAATTACATCGTAGGCTTGCTGGATGGTGATGGGTTGGATGAGATCTATCATGTAATCGAGTTAGTTTTGTTAAGGTTTGATCCCTAGTATCCACTATGTTCTGAGATTGATGTTGCTATGACTTTGCTATGCTTAATGCTTGTCACTAGGGCCCGAGTGCCATGATTTCAGATCTGAACCTATTATGTTTTCATGAATATATGTGTGTTCTGGATCCTATCTTGCAAGTCTATAGTTACCTACCATGTGTTATGATCCGGCAACCCCGAAGTGACAATAATCGGGACCACTCCCGGTGATGACCATAGTTTGAGGAGTTCATGTATTCACTATGTGCTAATGCTTTGTTCCGGTTCTCTATTAAAAGGAGGCCTTAATATCCCTTAGTTTCCATTAGGACCCCGCTGCCACGGGAGGGTAGGACAAAAGATGTCATGCAAGTTCTTTTCCATAATCACGTATGACTATATTCGGAATACATGCCTACATTACATTGATGAATTGGAGCTAGTTCTATGTCACCCTAGTTTATGACTGTTACATGATGAACCGCATCCGGCATAATTATCCATCATCGATCCAATGCCTACGAGTTTTCCATATACTGGTTCTTCGCTTATTTACTTTCCCGTTGCTATAGTTACAATCACTACAAAACACCAAAAATATTACTTTTGCTTCAGTTACTTTTATTACCGTTACCACTACTATCATATTACTTTGCTACTAAACACTTTGCTGCAGATACTAAGTTATCCAGGTTTGGTTGAATTGACAACTCAACTGCTAATACTTGAGAATATTCTTTGGCTCCCCTTGTGTCGAATCAATAAATTTGGGTTGAATACTCTACCCTCGAAAACTGTTGCGATCCCCTATACTTGTGGGTTATCAAGACTATTTTCTGGCGCCGTTGCCGGGGAGCATAGCTCTATTCTTTGAGTCACTTGGGATTTATATCTGCTGGACACTATGAAGAACTTGAAAGACGCTAAGACAACAATTTATCCCTCAACTACGAGGGGAGGTAAGGAACTGCCATCTAGCTCTACACTTGATTCCCCTTCTGTTTTGAGTAAGCTTGCGACACCTAAACCTGCTTCTACTATTCATTTTGATATGTCGCATTGTTATTGATGATGCCACTTCTGCCATGCATGATACTTATGATGAAACTACTTCTATGCTTGATACTACTGTGCCCCTTACTGAATTTCTTGATGAACAAATTGCTAGGGCTAGAGACAAAGAAATTATTGAAACTGATTATAATGATGAAAGTGATGATGAAGATAGGCCTGTCATTCCTGAGGGTTATGTTTTTAATATGGAAGCTTCTGCAACCATTCTAGCTTGCAAAGATAGATATGAGCTCAAGAGGTTATTAGCTGAATGGAATAAGCAATCTCTTAGAGATAGAATGAAACCTGATCCTGCTTTTGCTACTTCACCTATCTGTGTTACTGATAAGGATTATGAATTCTCTGTTGATCCTGATATAATTACTTTGGTTGAATCTGATCCTTTTCATGGCTATGAATCGGAAACTGTTGTGGCACACCTTACTAAATTAAATGATATAGCCACCATGTTCACTAATGATGAGAAATCTTGCTACCTTTATATCTTAAAATATTTCCATTCTCATTAAAGGGTGATACTAAGATATGGTTTAATTCTCTTGATCCTGGTTGTGTGCATAGTCCCCAGGATATGATTTATTACTTCTCTGCTAAATATTTCCCTGCTCATAAGAAACAAGCTGCTTTAAAGGAAATCTACAACTTTGTTCAAATTGAAGAAGAGAGTCTCCCACAAGCTCAGGGGAGGCTTCTCAAGGTACTTAAAGCTTTGCCTGATCATCCTCTTAAGAAAAATGAAATACTTGATATCTTTTATAACGGACTAACCGATGCTTCCAGAGATTACCTGGATAGTTGTGTTGGTTCTCTTTTTAGGGAAAGAACACCGGATGAAGCTGAAATTCTATTGAATAATATGTTGACAAATGAAAATAATTGGGCACCTCTTGAGCCAGCTCCTGAGCCAGCTCCCAAGCCAATTCCTGAGCCTGTTCCCAAACCAACTCCGAAGAAGAGAGGTGTTCTATTTCTCAGTCCTGAAGATATGCAAGAGGCAAAGAAATCTATGAAAGAAAAAGGTATTAAAGCTGAAGATGTAAAGAATTTACCTCCTATTGAAGAAATACATGGTCTTAATTTACCGCCTGTTGAAGAAACATATGATCTTAATCCATTACCTATTGAAGAACCTCCTGGTCTTAATAACCCGACACAGGTAGTAAAGGTAAATTCTCTCTATAGATTTGATGAAGGTGATATTCCTCACTATAAGCCTGCTAGACAATGCTTAGAAGAGTTTGATAATTTTATTGTCAAACAAGAAAATTTTAATGCTTATTTTGGTAGAGAATTGAAATACAATTCCGGTATGCTTAAACACTTGGGTGATTATATGGCTAATGTTAGAGGTGAACTTAAACTCGTTAGCAAACATGCATCTATGGTTACCACTCAAGTAGAACAAGTACTTAAGGCTCAAAATGATTTGCTCAATGAAATGAATAGTAAGAAAAATGATAATGTTGTTAGAGTGGCTACTAGAACTGGTAGAATGACTCAGGAACCTTTGTATCCTGAAGGCCACCCTAAGAGAATTGAGCAAGATTCTCAGAGAAATAATATTGATGCACCTAGTTCTTCTAAAAGGAAGAAAAAGAAAAATGATAGGACTTTGCATGCTTCTAGCGAACCTATTGCTGAACCACCTGAGAATCCAAATGATATCTCTATTTCTGATGCTGAAACACAATCTGGTAATGAACATGAACCTAGTGAAAATGTTAATGATGATGTTCATGATGATGCTCAACCTAGTAATGATAATGATGTAGAAGTTGAACCTGCTGTTGATCTTGATAACCCACAATCAAAGAATCAACGTTATGATAAGAGAGACTTTGTTGCTAGGAAACATGTTAAAGAAAGGGAACCATGGGTTCAGAAACCCATGCCTTTTCCTCCCAAAGCATCCAAGAAAAAGGATGATGAGGATTTTGAGCGCTTTGCTGAAATGATTAGACCAATCTTTTTGCGTATGCGATTGACTGATATGCTCAAAATGAATCCTTATGCTAAATATATGAAAGACATTGTCACTAATAAAAGAAAGATACCGTAAGCTGAGATTTCCACCATGCTTGCTAATTATACTTTTAAGGGTGGAATACCAAAGAAACTTGGAGATCCAGGAGTACCTACTATACCATGCTCCATTAAAAGAAATTATATTAAAACTGCTTTATGTGATCTTGGAGCCGGTGTTAGTGTTATGCCTCTCTCTTTATATCGTAGACTTGACTTGAATAAGTTGACACCTACTAAAATATCTTTGCAAATGGCTGATAAATCAACTGCTATACCTATTGGTATTTGTGAGGATGTGCCTGTTGTGGTCGCAAACGTTACTATTTTAAGAGACTTTGTTATTCTTGATATTCCCGAGGACGATAGTATGTCTATTATTCTTGGAAGACCTTTTCTGAATACTGCAGGTGCTGTTATCGATTGCAACAAAGGAAATGTCACATTTCATGTTAATAAGAATGAGCATACGGTACACTTTCCGAGGAAACAACCACAAGTTCATAGTATCAACTCTATTGGAAAAATTCCATCGATTATATTTGGAGGTTTTGAATTTCCTCTTCCTACTGTCAAGAAGAAATATGATATTCTTATTATAGGGGATGTGCATATCCCTGTTGAGGTAACATAGTGTTATTCGAAATTTCTCCGGTTCCATGTTATTCGGAATGAGTTTATTAACAAGACCTGATCAACCTTGTTAGTTGATTCCTTTTGATGAGCATGAGATGGATGAAACTAGAAGGCACAACCTTCTGTACTCTCTCTCTACTTTTTGTCATTTAGTTGAAATAAAGTAAAAATAGTATTTTTCTGTACGTTTTCTGATTTATCTGTGCAATATAAAAATGCCCCAAAAATAAAAGTCCTCCAAATGCCATGCCAATTTAATATGATTTTTTCTGGAATATTTGAGGATTTATGGTACGGAAAACACTGCGGGGGGAGCTGCCACCTGGCCACGAGGGAGGAGGGCGCGCCCCCTGCCTCATGGGCCCATGGTGGCTCTCCTCCACTTATTCCTGCACCCATCCACTTCTTCTTCCTCCCACAAACACGAATATCTGGCTCAAGCACGAGTTCTAGCTCACTTTGCTGCGATTTTTGATCTCCTTGCTCAAAGCACCTCTCACAAAACTGCTTGGGGAGATTGTTCCTTGGTATGTGACTCCTCCATTGGTCCAATTAGTTTTTTCTCTAGTGCTTTATTCATTGCAAATTTGTGCTGCATAGGTGACCATGTTCTTGAGCTTGCATGTCAAATTTATATGGTTCCAAGTAGTTCTAATTCTTGATATAGGCTCTAGGCACTTGTAGGAGTAGTTGCTATCAATTTTGTTGAGCTTGGTTCACTTTTGTTTGAAGTTACTAAAAAATTCAGAAATTTTTCAGAGGAAGCAATATGCTTAGGAAAATGTTCCAAGGTGGTTCTTCAAGGAAGCAAGGACCCAGGCTTGCAATGCGTGATGCTAATGAGGAGCCCCCAAGGGATGCTCCAGTACGGCCCTGTGAATGGCCTTCGAAAAAATTTATGGATCGAGCGGGAATCAAAGAAGAATTTAGCGCATATTTGCGTAACGCCAATCTCGAGAGCTTTGAGGCAGACAAATGCCCACAGTACCATGATTCTCACTAGTTCATTTGTGAGGAGGTTTGAATTTTCATCTTCACGTAATTCTCCAACTGTCATGTTTGATCTTTATGACAAATCTTATACCATGGACTTGGAGGATTTTACTTTTGCTTGCAAACTTCCACAATGGGGTAGTGCTAGTGATCCCCGTAAATCTGAATTTAGAGATTTTCTTGCTAGTATAACTGTAGGGGAATCTAGAGATGTAGCCCAAGCCACCATAGGGAGCATTCACTTTCCTGCTATACATTATTTCTCTCTCTTCATAGGTAGGTGCATAACCGGTAAGGATGAAGCATGTCATATGTGTGTGCCTGACCTCAGTATTCTTAGGAGTGCTGTGTTAGGAGACCAATCTTATCATTGGGAGCCATTGTAGCACGTAGGTTACATCATAATAGATATAATGGAGATTTCTTTGGAGGAATTTATGCAACCCGCTTAGCTAATTTTCATGAGGTGGACGTTCGTGAGGATGATATGGAGTTTCCTCCTACTTATTTAGATTTTAATTCTATGGTCTCTCATCAATTTGTCGAGAGGTATGAATCACCTCTCCATTATCGACTAATCTTTGACAAATGGCGTGTTGTCCGTATTACTCTCCCTGCTCCTGCCTTCTTTGATTATCAGGCAAGAGGAAGATATACTATTACCAGAGAGGAGGCGGATGAGTACGAGAGGAGAGCGGAGGCAGCCCGACGCCACGCTGCAGCTCAGGTGGCGATAAACGTTGCATCACAGTATGACCCCAGCTACACCTACGGGTATCCGCCAGGCCATCCCTAGCAATAGACCAACTCAGGCCAAAAGCCTAAGCTTGGGGGAGTACGTATTTCCCACCGACATTACATTTATGTTCACACACTCATTGCTAGATGTCGGTGCTCATACATTTTCACTGTAACATCCATGCTAGTTTATTTTCTTTTTCCTGCTTTCTTCTTGTGTGTTTGTTAAACCTTGAGAAAAACCGAAAAAATAGTAGTAGTTTACTTTTCTTGCTGTAGTAGTAATAATTAAAAAGAAAAACCCAAAAATATTTCCCATTCTTCTTTTGCTTGTTGGGAGCTTTCCCGTGTAAATAGTTTTTATTTCTTTTCTTTTCTTTGGGGGTCGTTAGAAGAAGACCATGATTAAATTGTTGAAGTGGCTCTTATATGCATTATTGTTGATTTAACCAAGAGCCCATATTGCCTTGTCTTCTCCTGTTTATTGAATGCTCGCAGATTCCAGCTTAGTCCAATGCACCTGCACTCTTATTATTATTCACTTCGTTCGGTCGTGCAAGTGAAAGGCAATTATGATGAAATATGATGGACTAACTGAGATGAGAAAAGCTGGTATGAACTCGACCTCTCTTGTTTTTGTAAATATGATGAGTTCATCGTTCCTGATTCAGCCTATTATGAATAAACATGTTTGCAATGACAATTAGAGATCATAGTTGCTCGTGCCATGCTTTATTAGCTATGAGTTATAATGGTTTACCTTGCGTGCCAACATGCTATTAAAATGGTTGTGATGTGGTATGATGGGGTGGTATCCTCCTTTGAATGATTTAAGTGACTTGACTTGGCACATGTTCACGCATGTAGTTGAAAAAAATCAACATAGCCTTCACGATATTTATGTTCATGGTGGATTATATCCTACTCATGCTTGCATCCAATGTTTATAAACTTTGGTGCATGTTCATGATTGTTGTCGCTCTCTAGTTGGTCGCTTCCCAGTAGTTTGCTAGCCTTCACTTGTACTAAGCGGGAATACTGCTTGTGCATCCAATTCCTTAAACCCCAAAGTTATTCCATATGAGTCCACCATACCTTCCTATATGCGGTATCTACCTGCAGTTCCAAGTAAATTTGTATGTGCCAAACTCTAAACCTTCAAATAAATATTATGTTTTGTATGCTCGAATAGCTCATGTATCAACTAAGGCTGCCCTTATCTTCCATGTTAGGCGGGTTATTCTCAAGAGGAGTGGACTCCGCTCCTCACTCACGAGAAAATGGCTGGTCACCGGGATGCCCAGTACCATGCTTTATGCAAACTAAATTAAAATTAATTGCAAACAAAACTCCCCCTGGGACTGTTGCTAGTTGGAGACACTCGTTGTTTTGAGCAAGTCATGGATTGATGCTTGTTGGTGGAGGGGGAGTATAAACATTACCATTCTGTTTGGGAACCGCCTATAATGTGTGTAGCATGGAAGATATCGCCATCTCTTAGTTGTTATGTTGACAATGAAAGTATACCACTCAAAATATCATTTATCTCTATTTCAAAACCGAGCTCTGGCACCTCTACAAATCCCTGCTTCTCTCTACGAAGGGCCTATATTTTTACTTTTATGTTGAGTCATCACCCTCTTATTAAAAAGCACTAGAGCACAACTGTCATTTGCATCCATTACTATTAATTTATATTGGGTATGACTATGATTGGATCTCTTTTACCATGAATTACAATGTCTAGTCAGTCCGTGATCTTTAAAGGTGCTCTGCATTTATGTTTTGCGGTCTCAGAAAGGGATAGCGAGATACCATCTTGTTATATCATATTATGATTGTTTTGAGAAAGTGTTTTCATCCGAGATTTATTATTATGGCTCGCTAGTTGATTATGCTATTGATATGAGTAAACATGAGACCTGAGAATTATTGCAAATGTGGTTAGTCATAATGTTTGCTGAAAACCTTAATGCTGGCTTTACATATTTACAACAACAAGAGCAAACAGAGTTTGTAAAAGTTTTTCTTTATCACTTTCAGTTTATCAACTGAATTGCTTGAGGACAAGCAAACGTTTAAGATTAGGGGAGTTGATACGTCTCCCTCGTATCTACTTTTCCAAACACTTTTGCCCTTGCTTTGGACTCTAACTTGCATGATTTATATAGAACTAACCCCGGACTGACGATGTTTTCAGCAGAATTGCCATGGTGTTATTTATGTGCAGAAACAAAACTTCTCGGAATGACCTGAAACTTCACGGAACATCTTTTCGGAAATAATAAAAAATCGTTGCAAAAGATGAAGCCCAGGGGGCCCACCACCAGTCCACGAGGGTGGGGGGCGCGCCCCCCTACCTCGTGGGCCCCCTGAGGCTCCTCCGACGCCAACTCCAACTCTATATATTTGCTTTCGGTGGGAAAAAATCAAGGAGAAGAAATCATCACGTTTTACGATACGACGCCGCCCAAGCCCTAAAACCTCTCGGGAGGGCTGATCTGGAGTCCGTTCGGGGCTCAGGAGAGGGGATTCGTCGCCGTCGTCATCATCAACCATCCTCCATCACCAATTTCATGATGCTCACCGCAGTGCGTGAGTAATTCCATCGTAGGCTTGCTGGACGGTGATGGGTTGGATGAGATCTATCATATAATCGAGTTAGTTTTGTTAGGGTTTGATCCCTAGTATCCACTATGTTCTGAGATTGATGTTGCTATGACTTTGCTATGCTTAATGCTTGTCACTAGGGCCCGAGTGCCATGATTTCAGATCTGAAGCTATTACGTTTTCATGAATATATGTGTGTTCTTGATCGTATCTTGCAAGTCTATAGTCACCTACTATGTGTTATGATCCGGCAATCCCGAAGTGACAATAATCGGGACCACTCCCGGTGATGACCATAGTTTGAGGAGTTCATGTATTCACTATGTGCTAATGCTTTGTTCCGGTTCTCTATTAAAAGGAGGCCTTAATATCCCTTAGTTTCCATTAGGACCCCGCTGCCACGGGAGGGTAGGACAAAAGATGTCATGCAAGTTCTTTTCCATAAGAACGTATGACTATATTCGGAATACATGACTACATTACATTGATGAATTGGAGCTAGTTCTATGTCACCCTAGTTTATGACTGTTACATGATGAACTGCATCCGGCATAATTATCCATCACCGATCCAATGCCTACGAGCTTTCCATATACTGGTTCTTCGCTTATTTACTTTCCCGTAGCTATAGTTACAATCACTACAAAACACCAAAAATATTACTTTTGCTTCAGTTACTTTTTTTACTGTTACCACTACTATCATATTACTTTGCTACTAAACACTTTGCTGCAGATACTAAGTTATCCAGGTGTGGTTGAATTGACAACTTAACTACTAATACTTGAGAATATTCTTTGGCTCCCCTTGTGTCGAATCAATAAATTTGGGTTGAATACTCTACCCTCGAAAACTGTTGCGATCCCCTATACTTGTGGGTTATCAGCAACGCTATCACAAACGATTTAACGGGAAAAATTGTGTGTGATGTACCTGTGAACAGAAACGTTTTCCTTGGAGCGACTGTGTGGGATGTACATACGAACGAAAACGTTTAGCGAGGACTGCCTGTTTGGGATGTACTTGTGACCGGAAACAATTTCGCCTTTATAATTGTATTTTTAGCTCTACTGTACGTATTTCCGTATTTGAGCGCTCGCCTGTCGCACATGAACTTATTTTGCCGAGCGTGTGTGCCAGGAGGGCATTTCCCCGACGGTTTTTGGGTTGTGTGGGAAGGATCCGCCTATCCTCACTAGGCGACGGTTTCATATGTCGTCGCGGAAAGGGGTTAAAAACCGTTTGTATAGCACCGACGCGTACGAGTGTGTTGTTGGAAACTTATTGTTGGTATGCTTGTTGAAATTATTTTCAAATGTGTGTGTGTGTGTATCTGATTGAATGAATTTAAGAAAAAACAAAAAAAATAGAGGCTATACAGGCACTTTTCCGTCTGCTGGCAGACGGCAAAGAGCTTTGCCATCAGCTAGCAGACGGCAAAGCTGCCACATGGCAGCTACCTGTGCAAGCTGGGGTGCACTGGGCTGGCCTATTTGGCAGCTTTGCCGTCTACTGGCAGACGGCAAAGACCTTCGCATCTTTGCCGTCTGCCAGATGGCAAAGATGCAAAGGTCTTTGCCATCTGCGAGCAGACGGCAAAGCACACCGTTAACCCCTTAACAGCCCTAAGCTGCCACGTGTGCCATCCAGGTCCTTTGTCGTCTGCTGGCTGGCGGCAATGACCATTTCATCTTTGTCGTCCGCCAGCAGACGGCAAAGTGCCCTTTGTCATAGCTTATTCACCCTGACTTGTTGCCGTCTACTGGCTGGCGGCAAAGTCCTTTACCGTCCGCCAGGCATGCCTTTGCCATCAGCCATGGCAGACGGCAAAGTGCCTGATTCCTGTGTATATAGGCAAAAGAATTAGGTCAGGAGATGCACGAGGGGCCCACAAGGGTGGAGGCGCGCCCTACCCCCCGGGTGCACCCTCCGTCCTTGTGGCCGCCTCGTGGCTTCTCCGACTTCATCTCCGAGTCTCCTGGTTGTCTTCTGGTCCAAAAAAATTATCACGAAGGTTTTATTCCGTTTAGACTCCGTTTGGTATTCCTTTTCTACGAAACTCAAAAATAGGAAAAAACAGGAACTGGCACTAGGCTCTAGGTTAATAGGTTAGTTCCAAAAATAATATAAAATAGCATATTAATGCATATAAAACATCCAAAACAGATAATATAATAGCATGAAACAATAAAAAATTATAGATATGTTGGAGACGTATCACAGCCACCCCTTTTGTTGATTTGTTGTGCCAAAATATCACATATATTTCATAAAATATCACCATAAATTCTTATCGCGTTTGGACTTTGTTTTGTATGGATTTGCTGCGAAATACAAAAATATGAAAAAACACCAGGAACTGGCACTAGCACTAGGTCAATATGTTAGTCCCAAAAATAATATAAATTGTTGTCAAAAGTATATGAAAGTTGTAAAATAATGGCATGAAACAATAAAAAATTATAGCTACAACAGAGATGTATCAACGGCAACCACCCCGCTGGTGGCGGGCCGGCCCGCGACGGTTCTAGGCCGTGCAAAAGGGGAGTAAAGCTCAGACGGCCTTGTAAGCAACCCCACCAGGTGAATTGGTGTTTTAAGAGGGCGCAACGTAAGCGCGTGGATCTCATTCAAAGGAGATAGGAGCTTCGAAGCAAAGGATCCACATGGAGCGATATATGTCGTGCCTATGAAATAAAAGAGCCGGACGGAGGTCTCAAGCCACTTCACCCGCGACCTCCACCATGCTCAGGTGCTACTGATAGGGCCACGGCCTGGGATTGGCTAACCAAGCCGGATCAAGTATAGAGATGGGCTTACGCCCAAGGACATGTATAGCGGAACTGACCTTGCTGTGACCTATTCCCCAGGACAAGGAAGGTGGCGACCTAGATCACATATACTTCTCTATAAACCCTATACCTCTTCATCTATATAAGGGAGGTCAGTGAACCCCCCTAGGGCATCTAATCTCACATAGACAAATTATTGGTAGCAATCTCAAAACATCATTGTAATCCCTCACACGAGGTATCCCACCACTATGAATAACAAGAAGCAGCAGGATGTAGGGTATTATTCTACGGAGGCTCGAAACTAGGAAGCTCGTGTGTGTCGGCTTCGTCCCGATACTTCAAACCTTATCAAGAACCGTATGAAGGTATCTGACGGTATTTTGCACCATCAGTCGCACCATGCACACTGCCCACGCGCACCCGTGTGGGAGCAATGAAACCTGACCAGCTACCTCCACACGCATGCCAGCTAACGCAGGTGCAATGCATGCCCCCACGCGTGAGTCGGCGCAGTTGCCGCCGGACCAACCTGATCCAGGGTGAGGACGCCAACCGGCGGATCCAGATGGCCCCTCACACGCGACAGGGCCATCACGGGCATGTCCGAGACCGCTGCATGAAGGTGGCCCTGCACGCGCCTGTGCTATTCATGATGGAGTTGTTGGATTTCCACGAAGAGGAAGGATAATGTAGCACAACTACAAAAAGTATTTCCCTCAGTTAAAAACCAAGGTTTATCAAACCAGTAGGAGTCACAAAGCTAACAATGTTGGTAGTACCTGCACACAAACACATAATTTGCTTGCACCGAACAAAGGCAAGGAGATTGTCAATCTCCTTGTTCTTGCTAGCTACAAGATTAAAAGCAAATACTGATAGGGCAAAGCGGCAAGAAAGCAAAAAGCAATTGTTGGAGTTTTTGTATTGATGGAAAGTAGACCACGAGGCCATAGGTTCACGAGTGACATCCCTCTCGAAAGCATGTAGTGTATGGTAGACAAATTATTGTTGGACAATTAACGGAATAGCGCAAACTATAACTATGATCATTGATGGCATAATCTCACATATGCATTACATTCGTGATAAGTAGACCATTAAACTCACTGACGTCTACTACTATTACCCCACCCCAAGACCGCTATCCAGCATGCATCTCAAAGTATTAAGTTTGCAAGAAACAGAGTAACGCAGTAAGCAAGATGGCATAATGTAGACAAAAAAAACCTAGCAATAAGATTGACCCCATCGTTTATCCTTAGTGTAAACAACACAATACATGCCGTCGTCCTTTTTATCACTGGACAAGATCACCACAAGATTGAACCTACAACTATGCACCACCCACTCTGAAGAACTACTCATCTATCTTGGCCAAAGAAGACTCATAGATCAGAAATCATAGGTAACTATAAAACTATGCAATAAAGAAACTTCAAGATATTCAATTAAATCAATGAAAAATCTAATCATAAATTCATAGTTCATCGGATCCGAACGAACACACCACAAGAATTACATCGGATGGATCTCCGAAGAGACCATTGTCTTGAAGATCAAGATCAAGAGAGAGAGAGAGAGAGAGAGAGAGAGAGAGAGAGAGAGAGCTCTAGCTACTCCTATGGACCCGTAGGTCCTGAAAGACCTACTCACACATCATCATGGAGGCAGCAAGGTTGATGAAGATGGCCTCCCAAATGCCTCCCCTCCGGTAGAGTGCCAGAACAGGGCTCAAGACGGGATCGCGTCGGAATAGATGCTTTTGGCAAACGGAGCATCAGGGGACCCACAAACCTGCCCAGCGCACCCTAACCCGGGGCATGCCCCTGGCTTGTGGCCCATCATGGGTCTTCTGGTTTCTTCATGAAGCTTCTAGGGTCTCTTATGTTCCAGAAAAAATTGTCAAAAACTTTCTCGTGTTTGGACCTTCGTATATATCGATTTTCTACAAAACAAAAAACAGGCAAAAAATAGCAACTCGCACATGTTAGTCCAGAAAAATAATATAAATGATGGCCAAAGTATGTGAGAATGATAATATAATAGCATATAACAATCAAAAATAATAGATATGTTTGAGACGAATCAGTCCGCGGTCCAGTCGTCATGGACCCCCGAGTGGTTCACTCGGTGTGCGTCATACGAGAAGATTAGATAGTGCGGAGAGCCCCTGAAAGGCCTCCGTGAAAGAGATGGCGTGGAGGCCCTCTTTGCCCTCGAAGCCCCCCAGGAGGCGAGTACTTCAACATCCTTTATAGGAGTCATTAGACGTAAGTTGTAGTATGATGCTTAGGTGCTTGCAGCTTCACCAATTATCCCTTCCATACCTAATGTATTGTTAGTGCGAGTACATTTTGTTATGTGACTTGCGTAGTACACCATGCACTAACCTTGCTACAACAAACACTTACATGTATGATGATGGACGACGTTACGCTACACCATGTAGCATGCATGTTTTTCACATGTACATTATGTGAAAGTGAAGTCTTGGGATCGATATTACATGGAGGCTAGCGAGGTATGCTAGATCTGCATTCGGTTACATGACGCCACATTTAGTATCATTTCCATATAGCATACTCGCTATGATTGATGTCTTAGGCATCGACATGTTGTCCAATATGCATGTTTAAGTATTATTTTTTGTTTAGTTGTTGTATGTTTGCAGAAAATGTTGTTGACTTAAATGACCAGCACATACAACTAAACCAACCCCTCATACGTCCACGACGCGACCGTGCGCATATGCGGACAATGGCTAGTCACACCTTAAATTTTCATTCCTACATTTGGGTACCTCAATTAGCAAACTTCAAATCCATACTACACATGCATCATAAACTTTCGATACATCCGGACATCCGACTACTACATCAATACATGTTATCGAACTACCAAAAATTGGTAGGTTCTACATACATACTATGCTATGTACAAAGATCATCCATGTTTTCCCTTTACCGGCACCCTTAGCATCTTTGTCGCGAAAGTAGCGGTCGAAGATACAATATGGATCAAGCCAGATCTCCTTCTCGTGGGAGTTGTTCGCCCCATTACTGTCCTCCTCCTATTTGGGGTTGGGGGGCAGTCCATCCATGACACAGACCGCCAAGGCTTGCTCTCGTGTGAGGGTGTGCATGTTCCTCCTTAGCCACTTTTGAAGGACGTGGACACGAATGGCTTCCTCTTCTGCGGTAGCGCTCATCATTGCCTCCGCCTCAGCCACATCGACCGTGAGGCGGGCCTCACGCTCTTGCCTCCTTTGCTTGTTTTGGTGGGCACACTGGTCCATGTAACCCTCATATTCCTTGGGACTGGAGAAGAGGCAACTAGCGGACCTCGAGCTTCTTGCCCCTGCAGATACGAGCACTAGTTGCACCGACACAATGGATTTCCACCGAATCAAATCTGAGCTGGGTCGGGCGCACTCCTCCTAGGAGTGACGGAGGGCCATAGTCTCCTACTCCATGCACTACTGGAATCAGCTACTTTGCCATCTGCCCGGCTCTTTGTAAATGTCGCTGGCGGGCAGCAAAGCAACTCTTGCCATCGACTACCCGCGAGGCGGCAAAGAAGCGGCTGATGGCAAAAAAGCTTTGCCATCAGCCAGTTCTTTGTCGTCCGCTAGCTGATGGCAAAGATTCTTTGTCGTCCGCTAGCGAGGCGGCAAGAGGAGGGCCCCACCGAGGAGCTGGTTAAAAATATAGCGCCCCCTCTTTGTCGTCTGCTAGCGGACGGCAAAAAGCACATTAGCGACGGCAAAGATTAAACATATCTAACGGCGCCCCCCCCGTCCCTCTCTCTTTGTTTCTCTCCCTGCTCCCCCTTGCCGCCCCACCACTCGCCGCCCCAGTCCGCCCACCGCACCACCGGCCCCTTGTCGCCCCCGCCCCCGCCCTGCCGTCTCGGCCCCCTTGGCCCCAGCCCCCCCCTCCCAGGCCGCGCCGCCTCCTAAACCACCCCGCCCTCCTCCACCCCGCCCGCCGCCATGCTCATGCCTGCCCCCGTGTGTCACCCACAGCCCCCCTTGCCTGCCTGCCGTCTCGCGCCGGCTTGGCCCCAGCCTGGCCCCCCCCATACAGGCAGCGCCCGCCGGCCATCCCGTGCCCGCCCCCCTCCTCCACCGGCCAGTGAGCTCTACCTCTCCTCTGTTTTTCCTTTTTTTTCTGTTTTTTTAGTTTTAGGTTTATGTTTAGTTTAGATTTAGTTTTAGTTTTAGTTCTAGGTTTAGGTTTAGTTTTAGTTTAGTTTTAGGTTTAGATTTAGTTTTTTTCCTTTTTTTCTGTTTTTTTAGTTTTAGATTTATGTTTAGTTTAGATTTAGGTTTAGTTTTAGGTTTAGTTCAGTTTTAGGAAAGAAGAAAAAGAAGAAGAAAAAAACAGGAGATGAGGAGAAGAAGAAGAGGAAAAAGGAAAGGAAGAAGAAGAAGAGGAGGAGGAGAAGAAAATAGAAGAAGAGGAAGAAGAAGAAGAAGAAGAAGAAGAAGAAGAAGAAAAAAGAGGAGAGGAGGAGAAGAAGAAGAGGAAAAAGGAAAGGAGGAGGAGGAAGAAGAAGAAGAAGAAGAAGAAGAAGAAGAAGAAGAAGAAGAAGAAGAAGAAGAAGAAGAAGAAGAAGAAGAAGAAGAAGAAGAAGAAGGAAAAAAGGAAGAAAAGGAAGAAAAGGAAGAAGAGGAAGAAGAAGAAAAGGAAAAAGAGGAAAAAAACCCGACCCCGACCCGGCACCCCGACAAGACATCCCGACCCCGACACCCCGACCCCGACCCCGACACCCCGACCCCGACACCGACACCCCAACCCGACACCCCGACCCCGACCCGACACCGACACCCGACCCCGACACCGACACGACACAGACCCGACCGGCACCCGACCCGACACCGACACCCGACCCGAGCCTGACCCGACACCCGACCGGAACCCGACCCGACACCCGACCAGCAACCCGACCACGGCACCCGACCCGACCGGCACCCGACCCGGCCACGGCACCCGACGCCGACCTGTCTTCTTGTCACTCTTTGCCGTCCGCCGTCCGTGCCTTTGCCGTCCGCCGTGGCGGACGGCAAAATACTGGATTCCTGTAGTGATGCATGGAACGACACTCCAATCAATGGATCAGTAGTGGTTGGAGTCGGATTTGCGGCCTTCCATGTCGGAGAAGGTCGGTGATTGCCAAAAGAGAGCTTGGGGGAGAAGCAGAGTTAAGTGGCTAGGGTTTGATTCGGGGAGCGGATAGGGACGAATATGGGGTTGGGGTGGGCCGGCATGGGCTTTTCGACATGGCGGACGAAACCCCTCAACTTATATAGGCACCGGTGGTATCTAGGTTACATATGGTCAGTTGCCAACGAGGAATAACCAGGCGATAGTTAATGTTGTCCTTGAAGTATACTCCAAGTCTTCGGCGGTGTGCGTCTTGATCACGCCAGGATTCATTGCTTCTGGAGTCCTTCTTTGTGGAGATCGGCGGTCCGTAAACTCGGCCCATGGATTGTGGGTCACATAGGTTGGTACCCCTAGTCCAGGACACCATCAACGGACGCGCCCGGGTCACCCCATATCCGCCCTAGATTTGGGCTGGATATGAGGGATGCTGGTATGAGGGATTCGTCTGGGTCGGGTTTTTTATCTATCAGTGACTAGGCCGTCAACCAGCGTGAGTGTTGGGGACGGTCGGCTGCAGATGCTGTTAGAGAGCATGTAAATTGCGCTTGTACCCTTTTCAACAAGAGAAAAATTCACCACAGGTCCTCATACTCGTCGCGTTGGCCGCGTTTCTCCCCGTACTTGAAAATACCCGAAATATAGTCCTACAACTTGTCTCAGGTGGTCATCTACGGTCCAAAATACCGTTTGCTCTACATATCTGCTGATCTGGCTGTTGACTGGCGCGTCCACGCGGGCTTTGACCGCCACCTCACCACCGTACGCCCTGGGCCGCTCGATTCGGGGGAATGCGGGTTTTTTTTTTGCAAAATCGCCAGGGATTAAAACATTACCCACCTGGTCGGACCGATCCATCCACCTGGTCGGACCCGACCAGACCGAGTCGGTCCGCTCCCCTGCTCTGCTCCGCTCCGCTCCTCCCCTGGTTCGTCGTTGCTGCCGAGGTGCCTCGCCGGGCGTGGCGGTCTTTGGCGACGCCCGCCATGAGCTCGTCGTCGGACGCCGAGCCGCCGTCTTCTGCTCCGTTTGGTAGGGGACTGCGTGACGTCCCTCTCGCTCCCTCCCGTCATCAGGATCATGCCTCGCCGCTGCTATATGGTACGTCTCAGTCGTCACCACCTTCTCTGCCCGATCTGTCCGTTTTAGCTCCGGGAAAGAGTGCGCGTCCTACTCCATTGCGCATACGGGTTAGGGTTTAGGGTTCTTGGCCCTCTTTTTTGTCAGGGATGGGTGCGCATGGTAGGGTTTTAGCCGTGGATGGTGAAGTTAGTGGCAGATCCAAATTAGGGTTTCATGAGGCATTTCGGTAGGTTCTTTGTAGATGAACTACGGTTGTGCAGAGGTAATTAAGGTTTTGATTTCTCGAATTGTTAGGCAAAGGGTATGCCCTGTTTTTTTGGACGTAAATGTTAGCTTTAATTAGGTTACATGCATCGAACATATGTTGTTTTGTTAATGAGATGACTGTTGGTTTGCCAGATCCCCTAAAAGAACAGGCTTTTGTAGGTGAAAGATCATACATTTTTTATTTGATATGCCATGAATTCCATCATTTTGTTGTGGAAATGTCTGAACTTTCAGTGTCTGAACCTGTCTAAATTATCTATTTTTGAACCTGTCTGAAAATTGACATTTTGGTTAGATTGGTGCAGTTACACTGAGCTATTTGTAGCAAAGATGGTTTCAAATACATAGCTGATCATGTAATTTTGGTTAGGTTGGGTCATGTCTTCAAGTGGCTGTCTGAACATTTTTTACGAACATTGACAGTTTGTTATTATTCTTTGTCGAACATTTTTCTCTGAACATTGGCAGTTTTGTTAGGCTGGTGCAGTTACATTGTGTCAATTTCCTAGCTCAGATGCTCTCAAATAGCATGGTTGTGTCATTGTGCAGTTGCATTGTCTCTTCCCCTATGTTATTACTGTCTGTCTGATCAGTTTGTCATTTCATTTTGTTTTGCAGGCTCACTAAGCAACCACTTCTCTGTTCAGGTCATACATGGTGACTATTTCCTATGTGGAGGCAAGCATAGGGGTTATCACAAAGGTCACTCCATTTGGTATGACTACTGTGATGTAGATAACTGGACACCTACAGTTGTTGCCAGTCTGGTGGAGGAAAGTGGGTATGAGTTTGAGGGCAGGATAAGGGCTTCACTACAAAAAAAGACACATCCGTGACATTTTGGGCCGAACGAAAAAAAATTCTGTCATACATACGACACTTCTATGACGATAATTGTGACAAAACCCGGTATCATCATAGATGTTGTGGGCTCCTACTTCTATGACAAAAAATCATGACAGAAAATGGGCTTTTCGTCCTGGGCGGGTCGGAGACGCAGCTGCATGACATTCTTTGGGCCGTCCATGACGGAAAAACCGTGGTAGAAGCGAGGGGAGGAAAATTTGAGGAGTTCCGGTTACGGTGGGTGGTCGGGGCGGCGATGCATGTTTCTCGTCGTACACGTGCGCACGTGTGTGCGAGCATTGGCTCTAATCGAACCCGGCGAGGCGTTGGGCTCTAATGAACCCGAGTGATTGCCTTTGCGAACTCGCGTTCTTGAACCAGTGATCGATCGATGGCTTTTAATCAACCCGATCGGCGATTCGCCCGCTCTTGCTAGCTAATGAAGCTGATCGATTGGATGAATTGTGGCGTTGGGGGTGGATGAGCAGTGGCGGTGGCATTGCCTCTGGATGAACAGGACCCGTGGTGTGGTGGAGGGCTGGATGAGCAGTGAGCGGTGGAGGGTGCCCGTGGAGGGTGGTTGAGCAGGACCCCATAGTGTGGAGGGCTGGATGAGCAGTAGATGGTGGAGGGTGCCCGTGGAGGGTGGTTGAATAGTAGCCGATGGAGTAGCGCGGTGGAGGCTGGATGAGCGAGGAGCCCGTGGAGGCTGGAGGAGGTCGTGATGGCCCGTGGAGGTGGAGGAGGTCGATGGTGGAGATGAGCAGTATCCGTGGAGTCCGTTTTGCGATGCGCACACCCCTCCCGATGAACAGGACCCCGTTTGACCGTGGAGCATATGAGATGTTCAAGAGCTGAAAATGGTTTTCCAAGCTCATGCCGGGTCGAGAGATATGAAGTCTCCGACAAGTTCTTGATTGTAAGATGGAGGAAAATAGTTACATCGGTGAGCACATACTCAAAATTTACTGGGTTGCACAACCGCTTGACTCAGTGGGAGTTAATCTCCCGGATGGCCTTGACATGACAGGATCCTTGATCGCTTCCACCGAGCTACAAGAGGTTTGTGATGAACTTCAATATGCGGGGAAGGAAAAGACCATTCTGAGGTATATTCAATGCTGAAATCAGCGGAGGTGGAGATCAAAAAGGAACATCAAGTGTTGATGGTGAATAAAACCACTAAGTTTAAGAAAGGCAAGGGTAAGAAGAACTTCAAGAAGGACGGCAAGGGAGTTGCCGCACCCGTAAACCATTTGCCGGAAGAAGCCAAAGAATGGACCCCAAGCACGAGGCGAGTGCTTTTATTGCAAGGGAAGTAGTCCTTTGGAAGCGGAACTGCCCCAAATACTTAGCGGACAAGAAGGTCGGCAACACCAAAGGTATATGTGATATACATGTAATTGATGTGTACCTTACCGATTACTCGTAGTAGCTCACAGGTATTTGATACGGTGCCGTTGCTCATATTTGTAACTCAAAACAGGAGCTGCGGAATAAGCGGAGACTGGCGAAGGACGAGGTGACGATGCGCGTCGGAATGGTTCCAAGGTCGATGTGATCGCTGTCAGCATGCTACCTCTACATTTACCTACGGGATTAGTTTTAAACCTTAATAATTGTTATTTAGTGCTAGCTTTGAGCATGAAAATTGTATCAGGATCTCGTTTAATTCGAGATGGCTACTCATTTAAATCCGAGAATAATGGTTTTTCTATTTATATGAGAGATATGTTTTATGGTCATGCCCCGCTGGTGAATGGTTTCTTCTTAATGAATCTCGAGCATAGTGTTACACATATTCATAGTGTGAATAACAAAAGATGTAAGGTTTATAATGATAGTCCCACATACTTGTGGCACTTTGCCATGTGGTCACATAGGTGTCCAGCGCATGAAGAAACTCCACATGAGATGGACTTTTGGAGTCTCTTGATTCTGAATCGTTTGACACATGCGAACCATGCCTCATGGGTAAAATGACCAAGACTCCGTTCTCGAAACAATGGGCGAGCAACCAACTTATTGGAAATCATACATAATGATGTGTGCGGTCCAATGAGTGTTGAGGCTCGCGGTGGCTATCGTTATGTTCTCACTCTCACTGATGACTTGAGTAGATATGGGTATGTCTACTTAATGAAACACAAGTCTGAGACCTTTGAAAAGTTCGAGGAATTTCAGAGTGAGGTTGAGAATCAACGTGACAGAAAATAAAGTTCTTCTGATCGAGATCATGGAGGGAATATTTGAGTCACGAATTTGGCACACACTTAAGGAAATGTGGAATCGTTTCACAACTCACGCCGCTGGAACACCTCGGTGAAATGGTGTGTATGAGCGTCGTGTCGCACTCTATTAGATATGGTGTGATCTATGATGTCTCTTACCGATCTACCGCTCTCATTTGGGGCTATGCTTTAGAGACTGCCGCATTCACTTTAAATAGGGCTCCGTTAAAATCCGTTGAGGCGACACGTATGAATTATGGTTTGGGAAGAAACCTAAGTGTCGTTTCTAAAAGTTTGGGGATGTGATGCTTATGTCAAGAAACTTCAACCGAAAAGCTCGAACCCAAGTCGGAAAAATCGTCTTCATAGGATACCCTAAGGAAACCATTGGGTATACCTTCTACCTCAGATCCGAGGGCAAGATCTTTGTTGCTAAACGGATCCTTTACGGAGAAAGAGTTTCTCTCGAAAGAATTAAGTGGGAGGAAAGTAGAGCTTGATGAAGTACTACCTCTTGAAGCGGGAAGTAGCACAGCTCGGGAAGATGTTCTGTGGTGCTGCACCGACTAGAGAGGAGGTTAATGATGATGATCAAGGTACTTGAGATCAAGCTCCTCTTGAACCGTGGGTCCACAAGGACACGTTCCACACCCAGTGGTGCGGCAACCTGTCTTGGAAATCATGTTGTTAGACAACGGTGAACCTTGAACTATAAAGAAGCGATGGCGGGCCCAGATTCCGACAAATGGCTAGAAGCCATGAAATCCGAGATAGGATCCATGTATGAAAACGAAGTATGAACTTTGACTGACTTGCCCGATGATCGGCGAGCCATAGAAAATAAATGGATCTTTAAGAAGAAGACAGACTCGGATGGTAATATGACCATCTGTAAGGCTCGGCTTGTCGCTAAGGGTTATCGACAAGTTCAAGGGGTTGACTACGATGAGACTTTCTCACCAGTAGCGAAGTTGAAGTCAGTCTCAATCATGTTAGCAATTGCGCATTCTATGATTATGAGATATGGCAAATGGGCGTCAAAACGGCATTCATTAACGGCTTTCTTAAGGAAGAATTGTATATGATGCAGCCGGAAGGTTTTGTCGATCCTAAGAATGCTAACAAGGTGTGCAAGCTTCAACGCTCAATCTATGGGCTGGTGCAAGCATCTCGGAGTTGGAACATTCGATTTGATGAGATGATCAAAGCGTTTGGGTTTACATAGACTTATGGAGAAGCTTTGTGTTTACAAGAAAGTGGCGAGAACCTCTGTAGCATTTCTCATATTATATGTGGATGACATACTTGTTGATGGGAAATGATATAGAATTCTTGGAAAGCATAAAGGCCTACTTGAACAAGTGTTTTCAATGAAGGACCTTGGAGAAGCTGCTTATATATTAGGCATCAAGATCTATAGAGATAGATCGAGGCGCCTCATTGGTCTTTCACAAAGTCACGCCTTGACAAGATATTGGAGAAGTTCAATATGGATCAGTCCAAGAAGGGTTCTTGCACGTATTGCAAGGTGTGCGATTGAGCACGGCTCAATGTCCGACCATGGCAGAAGATAGAGAAAAGATGAGCGTCGTCCCCTATGCCTCGGCCATAGGGTCTATTATGTATGCCATGTTGTGTACCAGACCTGATGTAAACCTTGCCGTAAGTTTGGTAGGAAGGTACCAAAGTAATCCCGCATGGAACCTTTGGACAGTGGTCAAGAATATCCTGAAGTACCTGAAAAGGACTAAGGACATGTTTCTCGTGTATGGAGGTGACGAAGAGCTCGTCGTAAAGGGTTATGTCAACGCTAAGCTTCGACACAGATCTGGATGACTCAAGTCACAAACCGGATCGTATTTATTTTGAATGGTGGGCGATGGCTGGTGCGATTGCAAGCAAAGCGTTGTGGCGGGATCTACATGTGAAGCGGAGTACATGGCAGCCTCGGAGGCAGCGCACGAAGCAATCTGGGTGAAGGAGTTCATCACCGACCTAGGAGTCATACCCAATGCGTCGGGGCCGATCACACTCTTTTGTGACAACACTGGAGCTATTGCACTAGCCAAGGAGCCCAGGTTTCACAAGAAGACCAGGCACATCAAGCGTCGCTTCAACTCCATTCGTGAAAATGTTCAAGATGGAGACATAGATATTTGTAAAGTACATATGGACCTTAATGTAGCAGATCCGTTGACTAAACCTCTCCTTAGAGCAAAACATGATCAACACCAGAACTCTATGGGTGTTCTATTCATCACAATGTAACTAGATTAGTGACTCTAGTGCAAGTGGGAGACTGTTGGAAATATGACCTAGAGGCAATAATAAAATGGTTATTATTATATTTCTTTGTTCATGATAATTGTCTATTATTCATGCTATAATTGTGTTATCCGGAAATCATAATACATGTGTGAATACATAGACCACAACATGCCCCTAGTGACCCTCTAGTTGACTAGCTCGTTGATCAACAGATAGTCATGGTTTCCTGACTATGGACATTGGATGTCATTGATAACGGGATCACATAATTAGGAGAATGATGTGATGGACAAGACCCAATCCTAAGCATAGCACAAGATCATGTAGTTCGTTTGTTAGAGCTTTTCCAAATGTCAAGTATCATTTCCTTAGACCATGAGATTGTGCAACTCCCGGATACCGTAGGAGTGCTTTGGGTGTGCCAAACGTCACAACATAACTGGGTGGCAATAAAGGTGCACTACGGGTATCTACAAAAGTGTCTGTTGGGTTGCACGAATCGAGATGGGATTTGTCGCTCCGTGTATGACGGAGAGGTATCTCTGGGCCCACTCGGTAATGCATCATCATAATGAGCTCAATGTGACCAAGTGTCCGGTCACGGGATCATGCATTACGATGCGAGTAAAGTGACTTGCGATGCGAGATTGAGCGAGGTATTGGGATACCGACGATCGAGTCTCGGGCAAGTAACGTACCGATTGACAAAGGATTTGTATACGGGATTGATTGAATCCTCGACATCGTGGTTCATCCGATGAGATCATCGAGGAGCATGTAGGAGCCAACATGGGTATCGAGATCCGCTGTTGGTTATTGACCGGAGAGTCGTCTCGGTCATGTCTCGCATGTCTCCCGAACCGTAGGGTCTACACTTAAGGTTCGGTGGCGCTTAGGGTTGTAGAGATATTAGTATGCAGTAACCGAAAGTTGTTGGTCGGGATGAGATCCGGACGTCATGAGGAGTTCGAAATGGTCGGAGGTAAAGATTTATATATAGGAAGTCAAGTTTGACCATCGGAAAGTTTGAAGTCACGGTATTGTCTGGGGACCACCGGAAGAATCCCGGGTCCATCGGTGGGGCCACCTATCCGGAGGTCCCCATGTGTCGTGGTTCTAAGTCCGACAAGAGAATAGGGGTAGGTATAGAGGCAAGATCCTAGCTATGGAGTAGTTGTATCGCAAAGAGATTCTGAGTTCAGCCCTTCTCGGAGGAAGTAATAGCCCTCGTCTCGGAGCCGGAGGCGGTCATTGGGATTATATGCGTATGTGTTACAGGGTGCGAAACCTTCTACTGTGGAGGGGGTGGCTTATATAGAGTCGCCAGACCCCAGCCAGCCCACGTAGTAGAGGGTTTAAGGTGCGTTAAAGCTAGGTGTTCTTGGTAGCGCCTTACATAAAGTGCCATTAAGGTCATAAAGACTATTTAGCTCTGAGACCGCTTGGGTGCAGTGGGCTCTTGGACTCCTGGTGGTCGAGTGGGTCATCATAGTCGAGTGTCTTTGAATCATCGAGTGGAAACCTACCAGGTCATTGGAAGGCTGCTTCTCTTGTGCGTGTCCTTGTGGAGGGTACCTTTGGGCAGGTCTATGACCCTACCCTGTACATGACTTCATCATTAGCCCCCGAATGGATCGAGGTTTGAGTGAGGAAGGAGTTGATAATCTTTCCGACCTGTTCTTCGCGTTGTGAGTGTGTCTTACTCTGGATCAACGACCTTTTAGTGATGGCATCAACTTCTCTTTCAGTCGCCTTGATCCATTCTTCACGTTTGTCGAGTGAACTTTGTGAACCTAAGGATTTCGGCGGCGGATTGGAGGAAATCTGTTTTCTGACGAGTTGCTTTCTGCGGTTAGCGGATTTCGTGGGATCGAATTTTGGGAAGCGAAGCGAGAAAACGCGCACTCTCGATGGTATAAGGCGATGGCGCCTCGATCTTAGCGCCGCCTTTTTCGCCACGTATCATCCAGCGCTGTTGCGGGATTGCGATGGGATTGCACAGGCCTACGGTCAGCCACTCGAGCGGCCCCATATAAAGCGTTGGACCGGGCATTTTGAGCAGTGCGACCTCGGACTTCTCCTCTCTCGCCTCAAACCTTCTCGCGCGCTCTTAAATGCATCCAGCGCGAAGCTCGGTACTTGCCTTCGCCCGGCGACCATGGTGAAGGAGAAGACCGCAGCCTGAAACGGGTGAAGAAGGCGGCGAAGGCCAAGGGAGGCGCCAGGTCGAGCAGCTCCTCTTGCGGTCCAAGCTGCCGCAGGCTGGATCAAGGAGGCTGGATCCGCTCGACCATCACCGAAGGATCTCACCGATCTGGCCAATGAAGGACTGAGCCCCCATGGGTCGGCGAGGCTTAGGACGCAGTGGCAACCGCAGCTGAAGAGGGTGAGTCGTCCTCCAGCCACCCACGTGGATCGGGGTTTTCTCTGCCGTAAATCCTTTTTTCGGGGTTTTTGAACTTTTTGGGCGCAACTCCATCATTTCCTCCAAACTCCATTGTCTATCTTGCTGCTTTCGTTTAGCTATCACGAAATTTCTTGGGTTGTCGATCGCTTGGGGTCTTTTCAAGCACATATTCACTGTCGCTCTCGAGGCGGTGAAGAAAACGAACCCGAATGACAAGAGGACCCAAGTAATCCAGATGTGTGGGGACTCGGGGTCGGATGAGGGGAAGGCGCCTTTCCAGCTATGACTCTCCCGACCGGTTAGAGGGTGGCGATCGACCTGGTTTCTTGCCAAGACCAGCCGATGCGGGGCGGTCGTTGGCTCCCTCCTTTCTCCATGAGTCGAGTGAACAAGCCATCTTCCCTGAAGGTGTTACCAGGAGGAGAAGGCCCAAGTAAAGTTGCTGATGGGCGTGTAGTCCAGCTTATTAGCGATGGGGTGACGGCATGGATCTCACAGGAGGTTTTCTCCGGCGGCGTATTCAGCCACTCCAATACCGAGGTCATCCGATGTGGATGTACTGCAGTGCGGATGATACCACTCGGGTCCATCGGAGGAGGTCGATGGCGCCACACTGGAGAAGTGGATGACTGCCATCACGGAAACAAAGACAACCCTCGCGGAGCTGGGAGGATTCCACCACTCGACCCGAGTTACCAACGGACAAGGTATAACCACTTATCTCCATTGTGATTCTGCTGCATTCATTACTGTTTTGATGCCAATTCGTCGACTGACTTTCACCTTGTTTTGTTGTCTTCTAGGTTACCACCGAGATGTACTCGATGCCCAAAGGCGCGAGGAAACAGTCGAAGAAGAAGAAGAAAGTAGAGGTGAAAGTCCGGAGGAATGGGAGTCAACAGCGAGGAGGATGAGGAGGATGATAGCTCGATGGCGAGGAGGAGGAGGAGGAAGAGGAGGAAGGCGTCGATCCCCTCGCTCGGAGGGAAGGTCAAGTTGGCGCATGATCCGTGACGGCTTGTCAAAGCTGTTGTGCCCACCGGCAGTCGACGGCGACCTAGGACAACTTCTCCAGCGCCGAGAAACCGCCAAGCAACCTCGAGTGGCGTCGTCAAAGCCGGCGAAGGCCCTGCCCAAGATGCGAATGGTCATCCCCACCATCTCCGGGAAACTAACGAGAACCTTGTATTTCCTTATTCAACATGAGTGAACTTTTGGTCGACTTGATGACTGATCAGCCGATTCTTGAAATTTCTGGTGCGGCTACCTCGAGACTTCACCAAGCACGAAGATCGGAAATGGAGGATCGCCCACCTCCAACCTTGGTAAGATCTACGAGGTTTCGCTTTTAGTCATTGGAGCTTTTAGTCGATTGGACTTCCATGTTTACTACGAACCTCTCTTGTAGTTCCGCCTCCGTCATTGATCTCCCGATGATGGCGAGAGCGCCATTGAGGAAGAGGAAGAACAAGAGAGTGCTGCTGGCAAGGCTGCTCAAGTCGAGGCGATTCTGAGACACTGATCTCCGAGGGAGGCAACCCCACTCGGACTTCGTGTCTTCGCTGTACCGTGACAAGTGCCCGACCCACTTAAATCATTTGATCCACCATCTCTCTTTGCTACACACCGTCCGGAAGACCAAGTAAGTGCTGCTAAGGAGGCCATCGCCGAGCAGGGATCATGATGGAGCGGTGAAAGCGGTCCGAGAAGCTAGTCGGCGACCTATGATGCAGTTCAGCTCTCGAGCAATGTCCAAGTAAGTCGATCGTTGCTTGCTTTGTTAGGATATGCTACTGAAACTGCTTCTACGGAGATTTCCATATCTGTACACCCACCGGGTGTGTGTGTCGATTGAATTTTTGTGGGGGCACTGAGTGCACCCAGGTGTAGTCCCGAGACTATGGTCATTGCGTGCGATCGGCTAAAATCTTTATGTTGTGATCTTCTTCACTCGACACAGGCGGACCAAGTCGAATGGGCAACGTAAAACCGGTGGGGGCACGCTAAGTGCACCCAGGTGTAATCCCAAGACTATGGTCCATTGCGTGCGATCGACTATAGTCTAAATATATATA
This sequence comes from Aegilops longissima, assembly GCA_021605205.1. Classification (NCBI taxonomy): domain Eukaryota; kingdom Viridiplantae; phylum Streptophyta; class Magnoliopsida; order Poales; family Poaceae; genus Aegilops; species Aegilops longissima. The sequence continues at coordinate 257,130,893 of CM038677.1, read as the reverse complement.
TATATATATATATATATATATATATATATATATATATATATATATATATATATATATATATATATATATATATATATTTTTATGACTGACAATGACAATTAGCCATGGTTTTGGAATCATAATTTTTGCCTCTTTTGGTGGTTGGTCGAACCAAATTAGTAAACCAGTGAGGGCACGCTGAGTGCACCCATGGAGTGTAATCCCGAGACTCTTGTCGAATGTTTTGATTCGATTGTAGTCTTAGAAATGCTACTATTTTTCCTTAATCACTCGGAAGTGATATGTCTTTGATGTCTTTTGTTGGTTGACTCTTTGTAGAAATCTTGCGAGCTTGTGGCTCGCTATCTTGAGATAGAGAACAAGCAGATCCAGCTCAACCTCGATTTGAAGCTTGCTCGGGAGAATTTGCACGAAGGCAAAGGATGAAGCAAAAGGTATGGCTGGTGAGAATTTTGACGACTGCCTTTGTTTTCTGCTCATTCTCAACTCTGTTCTCATTGTTGCTTTGAGATAAACTGGAAGAGACTTTGAAGAAGAAGGACCTTGACCTTGCAGGAGGCCTGAAGGCGGCTTTGGAGAAAACAAAGCTCATTGAAGAAAGCTTGCCTCGGTCGACAAACTCGAAGATGAAAATGCCAAGCTGAAAGCCGCTCTTGGTGGCTAACAAGGAAGTTAGTCGTTGAAGAGCGACAAGATTGCTCTGTCTGTCGACAAGGCTGGCCAAGCTGGCGGGAAGCGAAAGCGACACGGAGATTTATCTTGGAGGGCTCGCCAAGAAGCTGTTTCTCATGCTTGAAGGTAATCTCTTTTATCCATTGTCTTGCTCTCACCGGCTCATCACATGATCGTTATTTTGAGTCGAGCTGTGTTTTCAGAATTCTGCCAAAACTTTGAAGAAGAAACGGTCAGTGGAAACCAGCTTGGACCCCATCAACTCTCTGTGAAGGGCGAAGCATGCTATGAATGTGCTCCATTGGAGTCTCATGTTGCTAGAGTGGTGGATTATCTTGCTCGATTGAAAGTTGCGATGTCGCGGATCGACTCGACTCTCACGGCGAGAAAAGACTCTTGAATGATCTTGAATCACGATGACTCGGTGAATGAGATTCCAAGTCGAGTGCAAGAATGGAAAAAGTCTTCTGCGGTGTGGTGCTGATGTTGCTCTATCTACGGTTCGTGTCCTTGCAAAGAAGCGCAAGAGGACAAGCTGGTGTCTCTCAAGGTTGCCAATACCAGGAAGCACGACTTCAGATCTTTCATGGAGACTTTCATCGCTCTGCTACTCGTATTGCCGGACGGAATCGACCTCGACCAGTTTGTTGCACCTTCGGTCCTCCATGGGAGGAGTAAAAACTTCTAAGTCCCACTTTAAATTTGCCTCGGAATGCCGAGTGGTTTCTGTAACCGATAAACTTTAACAGGCTTAACGCCTGAGCACCTTTGGATCCTTAAGACGTTTATCCGAACTTGATTTTTCCTTTAACATGCTTTGTTTGCCTTCGAGAGAACTTTATTCTTCATTCGGAAGATATTCCGTTTAAATTCCAGTCGACTTGTGCTTCATCTATCCTGCAGGTAGAGATGGAACACAGACTGCGACTGACCTTGTCGTCTTTACGGATTGGGATGAACCGTACGTTGTACTTGTGGCGAAGCTCCGAAGGAGGAGGTAGCAATCAACCTGCACCTCGTCGTCCTTGCGGATTGGGATGGACCGCACGTTGTACTTGTGGCGAAGCTCCGAAGGAGGAGGTAGCAGTCGACCTGCACCTCGTCGTCCTCGCGGATTGGGATGGACCGCACGTTGTACTTGTGGCGAAGCTCGAAGGAGGAGGTAGCGATCGACCTACCTCGTCGTCCTTGCGGATTGGGATGAATTCCTTACTTAGGCAAGCCTTGGGCTGCAGCTAAGCCCCAGTGGGAGGTTTGCTCTCCACTCGGTAGGATTTTACTACTTAGGCGAACACTAGGTTGCAGCTAAGCCTCCAGTGGGAGGTTTGCTCTCCATTCGGTGGGATTTTTATTACTTAGGCGAGCACTAGGCTGCAGCTAAGCCCCAGTGGGAGGTTTGCTCACCACTCGGTGGGATTTCTATTACTTAGGCGAGCACTTGGACTGCAGCTAAGCCCCAGTGGGAGGTTTGCTCTCCACTCGGTAGGATTTTTATTACTTAGGCGAGCACGGACTCTGCTAAGCCCCAGTGGGAGGTTTGCTCTCCACTCGGTGGGATTTCTATTACTTAGGCGAGCCTTGGGCTGCAGCTAAGCCCCAGTGGGAGGTTTGCTCTCCACTCGGTGGGATTTTGAATACTTAGGCGAGTACTTTGGCTGCAGCTAAGCCTCCGAGTGGGAGGCTGGCTCACCACTCGGTAGGATTTTGAATACTTGGCGAGTACTTGGACTGCAGCTAAGCCTCCAGTGGGAGGCTGGCTCGCCACTCGGTGGGATTTTTAATACTTAGGCAAGCGGATTCGCAGCTAAGCCCCAGTGAGAGACTGGCTCGCTTTCGGAAAGGATTTTTTTTGACAAACTTAGGCGAATCGGATTCGCAAGTAAGCCACCCACTGGGGAAATTTCAACAAAAACAATAACAATCACTTGGGAAAATTATAACATTCTTGTCTTAGATAAACAAACTACAAAAGTACTTTTATTACATCTCAACCGAGTGAGTTTTAAGTGTAAAAGGGGCGGAGCAGCTCCGCGTTCCAAGCTCGAGGCTCGTCGATCTGGCAACGTTGTAGAGATGATATGCTCCGTTGTGGAGGACTCTTGTGACGATGAAAGGACCTTCCCAAGTGGGGGCGAGTTTGTGTGGTTTCTGTTGATCCACTCGGAGGACTAAATCTCCCTCTTGGAAGGCTCGACTCTTCACATTTCTGGCATGAAACCGACGCAAGTCTTGCTGATAGATAGTCGAGCGGATCAAGGCCATTTCTCTTTCCTCTTCCAAGAGGTCGACTGCATCTTGCCGGGCTTGTTCCGCTTCTTCTTCAGAGTATAGCTCGACTCGAGGTGCATTGTGAAGCAGGTCACTCGGCAGAACTGCTTCAGCTCCATAGACTAGGAAGAATGGAGTTCTCCCAGTCGACCGGTTAGGAGTGGTCCTCAATCCCGGAGAACTGATGGAAGTTCGTCGACCCAAGCTCTGCTGCGTGCTTGAGATCACGCATCAGCCGTGGTTTCAGCCCTTTGAGAATGAGGCCGTTTGCTCGTTACGCTTGTCCATTCGGTGAGGATGAGCCATCAAGCATAGTCGACCAGCGTGCCTTGAGAGGCGCGAAGGCTTTGAACTTGTCATTATCGAAGTTTGACCCATTGTCGGTGATGATGCTATGCGGAACTCCATATCTGAATATCAACTCTCGATGAAACCGATAGCGATGCATGCATCGAGGTTCTTGATGGGCTTGGCTTGATCCACTTGGTGAACTTGTCGATTGCTACTAGCAAATGAGTGAAGCCGCTACGCCAGTTCTCAACGGTCCAATCATGTCCAATCCCCAAACAGCGAAGGGCAGACGAGTGGAATGGTCTTCAAGGCTGAGGCGGGCTTGTGCGACATGTTGGAATAGAACCGACATCCTTCACACTTGTCAACTATTTCTTTTGCCATTTCATTTGCTTTTGGCGGTAAAATCCCTTCGGTATGCTTTAGCCACAATGGTCGAGAGGGGCGCATGATAACCACAGGTCCCCAGTGGATATCCTCAAGAATTATCGACCTTCTTACGGCGTGATGCACTTCGGCGACTCGATCCACGCTTTCTCGAACAACTGTCCCTTGATCACTTTGTAAAGGCCTTGGATCGTCGGACGATCTGTCGAGCCTCTTCTTCATTCTCTGGGAGTTCTTTCCTTAGGATATATGCGATGTACGGCACCGTCCAGTTGGGAGTGATGACCACCACTTCCATAATTAGGTCGACCATGGCTGGGATCTCAACTTCAGTCGGATCATTGGAACTCTTTTGTTGCGGGGCTTCCTCTGTGAAAGAATCCTCCTGCACTGAAGGTGCATGAATGTGCTCCAAAAACACATTACCGGGAATGGCTTCCCTTTTGGATCCTATCTTCGCCAAATCATCTGCAGCTTGATTTTTCAGTCGGGTATATGATGAAGCTCTAACCCTCGAATTTCTTCTCCAGCTTTCTCCTTTGCATTACAATAACCTGTCATAGCTGGGCTTTTGACATCCCACTCCTTCATCACTTGATTAACAACCAGATCCGATTCGCCGTAGACCATAAAGGCGGACGGACGCTGAGTGAAATGGCCATCATAACCCATACAGAGTGCTTCATATTCTGCTTCGTTGTTGGAAGAATCAAAGTGAATCGGAGAACATACTTGAGCATATCTCCTCGGGGAAACCAATACAACCCCGCACGAGAACCGTTCAGCATCTTGGAACCATCGAAAAACATAGTCCGATGCTCAAGTGAACTTGGTGGAGCTCTGTTCGATCCACTCGGCGAGAAATCTGCTATTGCTTGGGACTTGATGGCTTTCTTTGCCTCGAATTTGATATCAAGGGAAGGAGTTCAATCGCCCATTTTCCCACTCGACCAGTTGCATCTCTGTTATGAAGAATTTCCGACAAAGGCGTCGTTGGCGGCGTAATGGAATGGTCAGAGAAATAATGAGCAACCTTCTTCGTGGTCATATAGATCCCATAAACAAGCTTCTGATAGTGAGGGTATCTTTGCTTTGATGGGTCAGTACTTCAGAAAGATAATAAACTGGGCGTTGAACTTTGAAGGCTCTTTGCTGATTGGAGCATTGGAGCAGCAGGCACCGGCTGGGTGGAGAGCAGAGCTTTGAGCTCTGCAAACGCTGCATCAACTTCTAGAGTCCACTCGAACTTGTCTGACTTCTTCATCAGTCGGTAAAGAGGCAATGCCTTTTCACTGAGGCGAGAGATGAATCGACTTAAAGCGGCCAAGCATCCGATAAGTTTACGGACGCCGTGCACACGCCAGCAGGCGCTTCATTGGAGTATGGTGCCAACCTTTTACAGGTTAGCATCGATTCCTCGCTCGAAGCGAGAAACGAGTAACTTTCCACGGGAACTCCAAATGTACACTTTGATGGGTTAAGCTTGATATCATACCTCCACGAGATTGGCAAATGTTTCAGCAAGGTCGGTCAACAGGTCGGAACCCTTTCGTGACTTGACCACTATATCATCCATATGCGCTTCCACATTCCGTGATTTGAGTGAGCAAACACTTCGAATCATCCTCATGAATGTGGCTCCGGCATTCTTGAGACCGAATGGCATGGTGACATAACGAAGCACCGAATGGAGTGATGAGCGCTGTTTTAATCTCATCGGGTCCATCTGACGGATCGATGGTACCGGAATAGGCGTCTAAAAAGACAACCTCTCACATCCCGCAGTTGAGTCGACTATTTGGTCGATGCGGGGAAGAGGAAAATGATCTTTCGGGCAGGCCCGATTGATGTGCTTGAAATCGATGCACATGCGCAGAGACTTGTCCTTCTTGGGGACCATGACAACATTGGTGAGCCACTCGGAGTGGTAGATCTCTCGGATGAACTCTGCTGCTAAGAGCGAGCCACCTCCTCGCCAATGGCCTTTCTCTTGAATGGCGGACCGCCAAGATACTCTTTAACGGTTTGAATTTTGGTCGACTCGTGGCGATGCTCAGCCAGCCCCACAGGAACACCGGCATGTCGTGAGCTTCCATGCAAAGATGTCCCAGTTCTCACGGAGGAAGCTGGATGGCGCTTCTTCCTATTTTGAGTCGAGTGTTGTTGAGATGTTGGTCGAACAGCATTGGGATCGGTCGGTGAATGTGAACCTGTTTCGTCTCGCCAGTCGACTGAAATGCTGACTCCGTAGCGGGCTTCTTAGCTCGCAACAAATCACTCGGATCTGCAGTTTTCTGATACTCTTGTAGCTCTACCACTGCCAACTGAGCATCGGCGATCTTAGAGCCTTTCTGGAAGCACTCTTACGCCTTCTTCCGATTGCCGTGGCAGTTCTCACGCCCTTGGGACCAGGCATCTTCAGTTTAAGATACCGTAACATGGTGGGGCCATGAAGCGTGCATAAGCTGGTCTCCCGAATAGCGTGATAAGCGCTCTGAAATCCACGACCTCAAAGGTCAACTTTTCTCTCGGAAATGCTTTGAATCACCAAAAACTACATCAAGAGCAATTTGGCGAGTGACTCAGCCTTCTTTCGAGGAATGACTCCGTGGAAGCTCATATTCTTGGTGCTTGAGTGCGGACATCGAATGCCCATCCCTTTCAACGTCTCCGCGTATAATATGTTCAAGCCACTACCACCATCCATCGGGACTTTGGTCGATCGAGTGCCTTCAACAATGGGTCGACCACCAATGCTTGCCTCCCGGGGTGGCAATGTCGTCGGTGATCGGTGGTCGAATGTGATGGCGATGCAGGACCATTTCAGATAATTGGGAGTCGCCGAGCAACCAATTTCACTTCCGATTGATAACCTTCAATCGACTTTTGCTTTCGGCGTCGACAAAAATCATCGGGTGGAATTGACACGGGATATCCACCATCACTGTCATCTCTGTCCTCAACTTTGTCATCTCCTTATCCTTATCCTTGAGCTGTTTCCCTTGGGCTGCTGAATCAAAGCCGACAACATCGAGTGGTATGTTTCGGGTAAATGAGTTTACCCTCTTCATCTTTCTTTGTATGAATATGACATGGCAAATCCAACACGTCGTTTCCATCCTGGTCTTTCACCTTCTTGGGGTTCCAAGGACCCTTGGGTTTCCCCTTGAACTTTCACAGGGTCACGGCCAAGGCCTCTCCAGGAGCCGCTGGCTCGACTTTCTTGCTTACCGCTTCGGGATTGGAATTTCCTCCGCCCGCCTCATTGGCGGCGATTTATATTACCACTCGAGCCGATCCTCTTCTTCACCATTTGCATACTTGGTGGCAATCTCCATCATCCGACTTAGGGTCATATCTCGGTTCGACCAAATTTCAAACTCAATTCTCTGTTCTTGACACCTTCCTTGAAGGCTGAGCTGCTGGTGATCGGATACATTCTCATTGTGTGGTGCAAAGTGATCCACCTCTGGATATAATCTCTCAAATTTTCACTCGACTTCTGCACACACGACTGCAACTCTGTCAAACCTGCTGGTCGTTTGCAAGTTCCTTCAAATGTCCTGACAAACACTCGGGCAAGATCTTCCCAAGTGTAAATACTGCTGGGTGCTAACTGATTCAACCATGCCCTGGCTGAACCCTCCAACATAAGAGGCAAATGCTTCATGGCTACCTCATCGTTGCCACCGTCGATCTGAACCGCCACTCGGTAATCTTCAAGCCAAGTGTCAGGCTTGGATTCTCCAGTGAACTTACTGACTCCAGTCGCCAACCTGAAGTTGGGAGGAATCACTGCGGCTCTGAGGGCTCTGCTGAAACACTCTGGCCCCGAGACATGAACTCTACTGCTGGAAGGAACATCTCTATCATGGCCGTCTCGGTGAGCTCTGTTCTGTCGACCAAACCTTGAGCGATAATAGATCTCGCATCAAAGCCTGGTTCCACAGGGTCGTTGGAACTCTTTGCCCACCTTTGTGTTGGCGTCGTCGCTTTGCTGCCGAGGCGTATGATCCACCCCTTGGGGAGGAGGGCACTCGGCGTCGATCGTTGCGATCGAATCGGTGCTCATACAGCTCATGACCCTTGTATTGATCATCACGCCGGCCCCACGTTCCTCACGCCTCGAGGCGATCTCGGACTATGGGCGGCCCGGACTGAATCGCAGCGACGGATTGGCTGTGAACCCTGTTCATGACGGATACAACTGAGTTTGATCTCCTGCCGGGAGCAAATCCTGATTTGCTGCAAACCTCTACCGCCTCCGGCGGGAAGGCTGAATTGACTACTGCTATCTGAGCGTGACGGCTGCTAAATTCTGAATCGGAGTTCGATATACTTGAGTTGGCGGTTGAAAGTCGTGGCGTCGGTGGATTACGGAACCCTTGGTCGCGTCGCTCGCCAGTACTGCTGAAGATTCTCGGCCGAGTCGCTCAGCCAGGTTATTGGCGCGCATCCTCCAAAGCGCGAGCCTCGGGGTTTCTCAACGATAGGAGTGTGAAGTGCATCCATGTTCCGGCGGCGAAGCTCCTCCTCTGGAGGCGAAGTGAGGGGCTCGAGCAAGTACTCTTCGTGGGCTTGCTCGGGATCGTCTCCACCGCCACCTTCGTTGGTGCGAGTGAATCCAGGGGGACTGCATGGTCCATCGACCATCAGAACCTCTGCCGCCGGGTCACTGCTATCGCATTCGGACGCAGTCTCTATGGAGCCAGTCGAGCAGGCCGTAGAGAGTTTCGTCGGGCTCGTCGCGCGACTTGGGGATGGCCGATGGCGGGCCACCGCATGCCTCACCCACCGCTGAAGCCTCGACCGGCCGGAGCAGCTTGCGCGGCGGGAGGCGGGAGTGAAGATAAGCGGGAGGCCGACCCATCTTGGGTCGACGGTTGCCCGGGAGGCGCCCTTGAACCTGCAGCGAGTCGTCGCTCAGCGTCTGAGGCGCGTCCACATCAGTGGAGCCTCCTGAAGCCAAGCGGAGTCGTCGGCGAAACGTGGCGCACGAGAGCGGATCTCGTGGCCGTCGACGAACTCCACTGAAACCATGATGCGGGAGATCGAAAGAATCCCAACTTCTCCAACAAATCGCTAGAACACCTACCCCACGGTGGGTGCCAATCTGTCGTGGTTCTAAGTCGGCAGGTAGAATGGGGAGTAGGTATGGAGAGGCAAGATCCTAGCTATGGAGTAGTTGTATCGCAAGAGATTTCTGAGTTCAGGCCCTTCTCGGAGGAAGTAATAGCCCTCGTCTCGGGCCGGAGGCGGTCATTGGATTATATCGTATGTGTTACGAGGTGCGAACCCTTCTACATGTGGAGGGTGGCTTATATAGTCTTGCGCGGGACCCCAGCCAGCCCACGTAGTACAGGGTTTAAGGTGCGTTAAAGCTAGGCGTTCTTGGTAATGCCTTACATAAAGTGTCATTAAGGTCATAAAGACTATTTAGCTCTGAGACCATTTGGGTACCGAGTGGCTCTTGGACTCTGGTGGTCGATTGGGTCTTCATAATCATTGTCTTTGAATCTGTCAGTGGAAACCTACGGTCATTGGAAGGCTGCTTCTCTTGTGAGTGTCCTTGTGGAGGGTACCTTTGGGCAAGTCTATGACCCTACCCGGTACATGACTTCATCACCATGGGCTTAAGTGGGAGGGAACCAGCCCCTGGTGGTGGTGCGCCCCTTGGGCCTCCCTGCCTAGGGCAGAAACCCTAGGGGTGGGGCGCCCCTGGCTTGGGGGGCAAGCCACCCTTGCCCCCCTTGGAGATCCCATCTCCTAGGGCCAGCGCCCCAGGGGCCCTATATATAGTGGGGGAGGGAGGCAGCGCACCTAGCCCTGGCGCCTCCTCTCCCTCTCCAACACCTCCTCCTCTCCGTGGAGCTTGGAGAAGCCTGCCGAGATCCCGTTGCATCCACCACCACACCGTCGTGTTGCTGGATCTCCATCAACCTCTCCTACCCTTGCTGGATTAAGAAGGAGAGCGTCTTCCCCAACCGTACATGTGTTGTTGCAGGGTGACATTAGATTCGGCCTCGGTCATCGATGATTTGGATCACGACGAGTACGACTCCATCAACCCCGTTCTCTTGAACGTTTCCGCTCGCGATCTACAAGGGTATGTAGATGCACTCCTTTTCCCCTCATTGCTAGATAAATCCATAGATTGATCTTGGTGATGCGTAGAAATTTTTTGATTTCTGCAACGATCCCCAACAATTCTTTGAGCCGTCCATGACGGAAAAAACTATGGTAGAAGCGAGGGGGAGGAAAATTTCGGGGAGTTCCCAGTTACGGTGGGAGATCGGGGCCAAGCGATGCACGTTTCTCTCGTACATGTACGTACGTGTGTGCGAGGCGTTGGCTCTAACTGAACCCGAGCGAGGCATTGGGTTCTAACTGAACCCGAGTGATTGCCTTTGCGCAGGCTCTGCGTTCTTGAACCCGGTGATCGATCGATGGTACGATAATCGAACCGATCGGCGATTCTTCGCTCTTCGCCGCTAACGAAGCCGATCGATTGGATGAACAGTGGCGTTGCGGTGGATGAACAGTGGCGGTGGCATTGCCTCTGGATGAACAGGACCCGTGGTGTGGTGGCGGGCTGGACGAATAGTAGACGGTGGAGGGGTGCCCGTGGAGGGGTGGTTGAACAGGACCCCATGGTGTGGAGGTCGGATGAGCATGAGCGGTGGAGGGTGCCCGTGGAGGGGTGGTTGAGCATGGCCGGTGGAGTAAGCGGTGGAGGCTGGATGAGCAGGAGCCGTGGAGGTGGAGGAGGTCGACGGTAGCCTGTGGAGGGCCGGAGGAGGTCGGCAGTGGAGATGAAACGATATCTCGTGGAGTCCCGTTTTGCGGCACGCCACACCCCTCCCGATGAACAGGACCCCTGTTTCGACCGTAGGAGGTCCGTTTCGTCCGTTTTGCGGTACGCCAATCCCCTCCTGATCAACAGGACCCCCGTTTCGACCGTAGGAGGTCCGTTTCATCCGTTTTGCGGTACGCCACACCCCTCCCGATCAACAGGACCCCCATTTCGACCGTAGAAGGTCTGTTTCCTCCGTTTTGCGATACGCCATACCCCTCCCAATCAACAGGACCCCGTTCCGAACGTAGGAGGTCCGTTTCCTCCGTTGTGCGGTACGCCAGGCCTCGTTTCCATCGCCTGTTCCGTCCAAGCCCTCCCGATGAACACAACCACGCATTCCGTTCCGACCTAGCCGGTTGCCTCCCGATGAACACGATGCGTTCCATTGCCTCCCGATGAACACGACGCATTCCGTTGCCTCCCCGTGAACACGACGCATTTCGTTGCCTCCCCATGAACACGACGACGATGCTGTTTCTCCGTTCCAACCCAGCCATGTACACAAGCCCTGCGTAAATGCGTATGCGCCGAGTAGGTGTTCGAGACCCGCCAGATGTACACATACGTGGCGTATTTTCTTTCTTGCACCCTGGCGCTGTGACGTGCGTGTACATGCTACGTGCGGCGCCTCTACTACGACTGCGTCGGCGCCTCTACTACGACACGTGCGGCGCTCTACATCCACCAATATATATGCGTACATGTTCACGACCGAATGACAACGCTCGTGCACGCTTCGACCAGGTGGGTCCCGACTCTCGTGCACTTCCTTGCTGCGAAGATGTAGCTGGTGGGTCCCAGCAGTCGGCGAATCGGTTTTTTTGCCGGACGCACTTCCTTGCGTGCGAAGATGTAGCTGGTGGGTCCCGGCAGATCGGGGAAATGTTTTTTCGCGAAATCAAAGGGCCCGTCCGGTGGGTCCCGGTGTCGGTGGAGGAATCATTATTTTCCGTGTAATAAGGAGGCACTTCCTTGCTGCGGCCATGGACCCACTATCGGCCTCTTCACGTCGATCCACGTCCGATGGAAGTCGTTCCTTGACCACGTTGACCACGCCATACGAGTGCACCGGTCACGGTGGGCGGCGGTGAGGCCTAGGAAGGGGACGACGGGGAGCCGGGAAAACGGGCGGTGGAAGCCCGTGCGGAGAGGAATACGAGGTTCACCGGTTCGGCTGCGGTGTGAGGCTGCCGTCGCCCGCGAGGCCTGGCCAGCGGTGGGAATAGTAGGGCGGTGAGGCCTCATGGCGATATAGCCGGCCACGGGAGGCGAGGAGCATGCGGCACGACCGGCGCTGCGTTAGGCGGTGGAGCAAGAAGACCAGAGGTTGAAGAAGCACTGCGGCCGTTGGATGGACATCGTCGGTCCTTTGGAGCTAGAATCGTTCATATTGACTAAAGTTGACAAAGGCCCCGCCCAGTCAACTTAGTAGGCCCATAGTGAGCCTCCACCATGGTGGGTCCCAGCTAGCGGGGGTATTCATTTTTATGCGTAATAAGGAGGCACTTCCGGTGGGTCGGTGACAATGGGGAACATTTTTTCGCGAAATCGCTGGCCCGTCCATGGGTCCCAGCAATGTCGGGAAACGTTTTTTGCGAAATAAGGTGGCCCGTCCGGTGGGTCCTGTTGTCGGTGGAGAATAATTATTTTTGGCGTAATAAGGAGGCACTTCCTTGCGGCCGCTGGACCCGGTGTCGGCCTCTCCACGTCTGATACTCTTCAATGGAAGTCGGTCATTGACCACGTTGACCACGCCACGCCGAGAGCACCGAGGCGGTGGTGCGGGCGACAGCGAGGCCTAGAAAGGGGCGGCGTGGAGCAGGGAAGACGCAATAGTGGAAGCCCGCATGGAGAGAATACGAGGTTCACTGGTTTGGCTGCGGTGTGAGGCTGTCGTCGCCCTTGAGAATAACGAGGGGTGAGGGTGAGTAGAGGATGGCTTTGGCCAGCGATGGGAGTAATGCAGGCGGTGAGGCCTCCATGCATCACAGACCGGCCATGGGAGGCAGGAGCACGCGACACGACCGGCGCTGCTTTGGTAATGGAGCAAGAAGACCAGAGGTTGAAGAAGCACTACGGTACATTGGATGGACATCGTACGATCCTTTGCAGCTAGAATCGTTTATATTGACTAAGTTGACAAATCCTTGTGCGTCAACTTAGTAGGCCCACAGCTCGGATTTGGCAGAGAACATATAGCCCATTTGCGATTTTTAAGATGTATAGCCCATTTTTAAATTCTAATGGAATTTACTACATCCCATTTACAGTTTATTAAAAGTACAGCCCAACTTCTAGCTAGGACAACGATTAATAATTTCAAACAACCGCTCAAAACAGAATTCAAAAAAAATTCCCACATTTTGATGGGATCCGAAATATTTTTATCCAAAATTTCTAGTCAGGTTAAATATAATTTCAAAATAAAGTTGTATTACGTTAAAATCCAACGAAATATTGCGCGCGCAAAAAGTAATGAAATTCAAAATTTCAAATTCCAAAAATAATATATTTTTCAAACTAATTACGTGTTTGGTGCATAGTAACTGTCCAGTTATTTTAATTACATCCCATTTATTATTTCTTAAAGTCCATTTTCTTGTTAAGCCTAATGCATACCTCCTAGGAAAGTTTATTGGCCCGGTAGGCGAAGAATAACAAGTTGACCCGGATATTGTGTACAACTGTCGACCCAGTTGCATTGCTGATGTTGAAAAAAAAGGCATGTGTAGTACAGTACAACCTAACATGGTTACTCATCCCACATTCAGTGACGCCGGAAAGGCCCAAACAAGGCTTCTGTACAACTTTTTGAAGTCACTGAGCTCAATTAATAACTTAAGAAAAAAGTTAGATTACAGTGGAACCTAATTAAAAGTTGTCACGAGCAAATAAATAATTCAATGGGTTCCACTTGTGCGTGTCGCGTGTGTGTGTGTGTGTGTGTGTGTGTGTGTGTGTGTGTGTGTGTGTGTGTGTGTGATAGAGAGAGACACATCGGTCGATGCTCGTAAATACATCTTTCAGCCATATGCATTGCTGATGCTCAGTAAAAACTTATATAGTTGACACAATCATATAGAACATCATAGCACACTGAACTTGCATACAAAATATTTCACGCAGGCGGCACAATCAGGATGGAAGCAGTGGATCGCTACGGGAAGGGCTATGTTGAAACCAACGAAGTCGTACATAACGGGTCATCGTCTTTATCAATGACAGGGAAATATCTTGAATGTTGTGCAAAGAAAACAGACAGACAACACAATAAGTTTGCCTAGCACATTAAGTTGACGTACATCCCTTTCTAAAAAAAGTTCAAGTACAAAATTAGAACAGGTCACAATCAAATGTACTGGCATATCAGTGCTTCACACCCATAGCTCGGATTTAACAAGTATCTGACAAGATTCAGTTGTTACCTCAAATTAGAGCACATCCAGGCAGCCAGCCCTGCCTCTTCTCCCAAAGAAGCAGTGGCCTCTGCCGCGCGATGGAGTAGGCCCTGTGACATCCATCGTTCCGAGCAACACGGGGAAAGTATGACGTTGACTCCTGTAATGGACGTGGTCGATGGACCCAGGCACCAGCGGCGGCGGCAGGACTTCGATTGATGGATTGACCACTTCTTCGACATGCACGAACACTCGATACAGGTACATCCCTAACGTGGTCCGCGGTGGCCTTGGTGGCAACGAATAGTACAACCCCGATTCCTGCACCGGTATCTCAACACCAATCACCTTCGGTTTGGTGGACGGCTTCTTCATCCATGCCAAAACCATCAGAGCCCAGCTGTCTGGAGGAACAAACATACTTACGAGCTCACCTCCAAGGTCGTTGATAAGCTCGTTCATGGACTCGCTGTTCCAAGCACGTCGAGGCATGTCGTGGAAGGTAAGCTTTGTTAAATACTCAAGCTTAGAGGGCACCGAGCCCCATCCTGGGTGCCACCGATCAAAGCTCACCAGCGCGCCATCGCAGAACAAATGCCGGGAAGATTCAAACACACGACTGCAGTCGAAAGTTGTCCGGAACCTGACGAAGAAATCAGCCGGTGGTGGACAAACTTCGACGAGCAAGTCACTTATTTGGATGCCGTGCGCAATGCCAAGAGCTTTGACAAGGTCGTCCGGCGAGACGGGAGGCCGGTCGCCGTTGATGGTTACCATCAGCACTTTGCCGCAAACCGGTCGTCAAGCGCCGCCATGCCACTTGTTGAGCGACGACATCTGCGACGAAGGCAGGGCGGACCTCAAGATCTCGGCTCGGAGATCCGCGTTGACCGGCGACATGATAGTGCGCTTGAGTACAGGGAGTACAAGAGGGGATTTGGGGGCTGGGTAGGAATCGAGATTCGAGAGGTGGGGAGGGGCGGAGGCGGGGTTGAAAAGGTAGCATGAATTTCGAGCACGTGCCAATATGCTATCGGCGCGCAAGCACACGAAAACACCGGTGGCGCCCACATGTCGGCCTAAGAGTCCTATATCTTTGTTTTTTGGAGAGCCTGGCCTTTTTTCAACAGCACAATAAGAATTAAGGCCACGATGATGTGATCGCAGTGGTGGTTATAGAAGGCAAGAAGAAAGATGGATCCACGAACGTACGACCTCCTCCTCCTCAACTTAGTGCGCCAGGCCACCGACCGCGGCTAAGGCGCGCGGCTTTGTGGAGAGGTCGAGGTGCTTCTCGCAAAAGGCATCCAAGGCTTCCACCTGGTTGAGGAAGGCCAACGTCGTGGCGTCCTCAACGGCCTTGTAGATACCTATGTACACGATTTGCTCGTTACGTGGATGTGTAGGTCCATGAATTCTTGTAGGGCGAGGCGCCTCGCGGAGAGCGCGACTTCCAGGTGGACATTCTTCGTGGCGCCGGGCGGGCAGTCGCAGGGCCACCAGTGCTTGAAAGAGGTTCCGGCCATGGAGGCCGATTAGGGTGGCAGGCAATGAGGAGTCCGGGCGTGCAGGCTGGAGGAGTACGGCGATGTCGTCCGTGAGCTTCTTGAGGACAATGAACTTGTTGCTGGTGGCAACGATCATCTGGTCCAACTGAGAGTCGTAGTTGGCGTCGACGGCTGCCATCCACCAGCCGGTCTCCAACACCGTCTGGAGACGATCCTCGGCGCCATGCCGTAGGCCGGCGTCGTGGACCATCTGGCGCAGCCGCTGGCGCTCGCGCATCGCCGCCATGGAGTGCAGGTGAGCTCTTTTGCGCTTAGTGTAGGTGCTTAGGAAAATGCTTAGGTGTGTACGATGTGGTAGATGCATTGGAATGGAGGGGCGCCTTATATAAGGGCAATGAGGGCAAACTGCGTTGCATTCACATCGTGCAGCCTCTTTTCGGACCTCCTCCCATTACTTCCCTCATGCATTAATTGAAGGAGGATGCATTGGTCGTTCAACATATCGGGAACCGCTTCTCCCTCCTAAATGCGCATTAAAGCCGTATCGGGAACTGCACCACCATTGTCAAATCGAATACTCCTCCGTCTAGGTGAGTATTAAGTCATCTTATGAAAACCAAATAGTAAACACATAGGCGTGGTGCATTAACTCTCACGTTGTTTCTTATTTTTTGACATAAATAGAGGAATCAACCAAGAAGAGATGTGGGGCTTGTATGCTTTTAATGACTTGAGACTATCAAACATGACATGCAGTGGTTAGTTCGTTGCACAAGAACAAATACAACCCACGTCAGCACACACGCATCTTATATAGCATCACATCCAATGGCTATAAAAGATGAATGAGACCAAATTATATCTCATCTAGATGAGTTCTAGCAAAACTGTATTAATAATACTTAGTACTCCTGCGCCATGTATCATATATAAGTATCATGTAATACTTTATTTATTGCCATGTATGACACATAGTACTCAACTCTCTCTCTTTCTTCATTTAATTCCATGACACCTCATCAAAATTGCTAAGGCTAGTACCATTACAACCAGCCTTAGCAAATACTAAACATTAAGTTCTCTCGTTTTCCTCTCCACCTTGGTCACCTAGGCGGAGGAGTATATGCAGCTGGGCTTTTCTGCTGCGGTAGGCGCTGCAAGATTCCGCCTAGTCGGTTCGGCAGAGACGTGAGAAGACGAGGGAGTAGGCTGCTGCAAGCGTAGGGCTGTGTGATTTGACAGATGAGTTCTTCTTTGGACAGGTGGGGCCCCATGATTTGACTTGCCATTATCATTTTAATCTGGCCTCGACGGCGTGAGTCTCCGATTCTGACCACCTCCATGCAGTGCCTCTCCCAATGCTCCACCATGTAGTAGAGGTTGGCTCTTGCATGAGAGCCCACTTCTCCACTTTTTCCTTGCCTCTCTTTCCTCCACATATGCAAAAATGCCATGTAAAGCGCACTATTGTAATTACTTGCTCCTACAGGTGCTTAAGCTTGCCACATAGGCATAAAGTCTGATGTGGCAAGTTAATCAAGAAGAGAGAGACTAGTTTGGTGACCCAAGGAAGAAATGGTGCTAAGCGCGTGTACCTAGGCGAAAAGACAATTTTGAGTCTATAGCTAATTAAATGAAGCAAACTTAGCAACACCATTTCATTGGAAGAGGTCACTCCTTGGCAAATGCAATAAATACTAGTACTCCATGTGTCCCATAATATAAGAACGTTTTGGCACTACACTAGTGTCAAAACATTCTTATATTATGAGACGGAAAATCTGAAGAAAGAGATAGAGAAAGTAAAAAATACACTTATAGCCAACCTTATAGCCAAAACCTTGTTGTAGTATGAGTGACTAAGTGATGACTATGTATGACATGCCAACATCGGATAGCCTAACGCACCGTGTTAAATCTCCAAGGGCGCGACCATACGAGCAACGCGACAGTCGTGGTAAACACGACCACGATACGGGCTCTTTGGTAGCCCTTGGATCTGAGATCAAGCGATCGCATGCTAAGTTGCTGAAAATTTGCGAATAACCCTCCGAGATAGGATATTCACCCATAGGTCTAGGATCACGCCATGCAACCGTTCGATCTCAGATCCAAGGGCTCTCGGAAGCCCGTATCATGGGAGAATGGAAAGCCACTACCCTGTCGTTACGCGGCTGGCGATTCGCTCCTACTCATCCCCGCACGTCCTTCAATACTCTGCGGTTCGCTCCTAGTCGTCCCGTCCATTCACATTACGGCAGTTCCACTAATCCTAACCCTCCTCCCAAATCCGGCGTCCCAAATCTCCCGATCGGCGGTAAGTACAAGGTTAGAACCATCACCGATGATGAGTTCGGCGTCATCTACACCCGTTCTTCATGACGGTAAAAGGATGCCTTTCTCGCTTGAGGCATGTTGAAGACTCGGATGATGAGTGGGTCGCTAGGCTAGATGTTGAGTACACCACAGTCACGGGGCGAGAGAAGGATCTAAAGGAAGAAGAGAGGAAGAAGCCCGCCGTGATCCGGTTTTGCGTGCATGACTTATGCTTGGTCTACCACATATGCCATGCCGGCGTTGAGTGCCGAGGATTTCAAGGACTTCCTCGAGAGCAACCTAGTCAAATTCGTTACTATAGACTTTGGTAGCGACAAAGAAGTCCTCGTCGAGATAGGCCTCGTTGTAGGCAACACCTTTGACCTCGGAAGAATCGGTGGTGTCCTCTCGTCACCTTCAATGCGACCTGGCAGGAGCTATGGTTCATCCTTCGTACGGTAAACTGGAGAAACCTCCATACACGTTTCATCGTCATGCATGGCAGCGGAATGTACTAGATATAGACCACATCCACTACGCTGCAATGGATGGCGTCCTTTGCTTCAATATCTACAAGGGTTGGACGAAGAGCAACAGCCAAGTGTGCGGTTCAAGCAAAGAAGTATCAGCCAAGAGGAAGAGGGACAAGGACGAATTCGAGGACGTGGATGAGGCCTCCGAGTAAGGTGGCAGTGTCGTTGCTCATGGTGGTTCTAATGCAGTGTCTACCGGAATAGTTGCAAAGTTTAATTTCCGGTGTGCTTAATTTAATTTGTGGGGTGTGAGCCCCCAGCAGAACTATGTTATGTTTCTTCTTGTTACTTTAACTCTTCAATACGTACATACTAGTATTTCTCACATTTCATCTTTTAGTCGGTATAGTACTACCACTCGTTTCTTCACATTATATATGTACAATATATATGGCCAACATCATATAGCTAGCAGTTTAGTTGTCCAGCAGTTTAGTTGTCCAAGAATTTCAGGGTGCTTAGTTTTGTCAAAGAATTCCAGGGTGCTTAGTTTTATTTGAGGGGTGGGTTGTGCACTTGTGCTAGACACCATTATTGTGACAAACCTTTTTAATAGTACTATATGCATAATTTGGCGACGAGCGCTCTCTATATGTACCACCTTTTTTTTAATTTCAAGTTTTGCTCCATGGCGCAATCTATCGATACTACTATTGTACAAAAGTGGAGTATATACATTTTTTAAAAGGCTAGAGGGCGGGGCAGTCTAGCTCGGTTGGTTTCACGAGGCGAGGGCCTTTGTGATTTGGCGGCTCATTCTTGCTGTCCGTCGAATAGTCTTCTTGCCGCCGCTGCCGCCTTGACGCCTCCATTAAACCCGCATGCAAACCAAGAATCCTACTCCGGCCACGTCCGTTCATGGCGGGCGAATTAAACGCAACACCGCCGAGCTCCTCCGTCCGCCCTCGGTTTAAGCGAGGCGGACACCGCCAAGCTCCTACCGTCGCCCTCTATTTACACAAGGCTAGACAGACGGTGGGCAAGAATCGCACCCTCGCCGCTCCCCATCTCCTCCTTCACCATTTTCTCCACTCTTCCGATGGCTTCTGATGAGCCGTTCTCCGGCATATTACCCGGCTGGGTGGCCCGCCGAGCCCTCCGGATACGGGCGAGGCCGCTCGGTGCTTCACCAAACTCGCTTGGCCTGACGGAACCATTTGCCGCCCAAAGCAGGCACGTGGTTCAGCAACTCGCCGCTCCAGTTCAGCTCGATGAGGAGTGGCGAGTTGCTCCATGCTTAAGCTGCGGCGAAACACGCCTGTCTGGCGTCGTCGTTGTCGCGTCGTACCGCGCCACCAGTGTCTGCGGTGGTCGCGCCTCCCATATCTGTGGGCGCGCCTCTCGTGCCTGCGGCAGCGCCATGCAGGCAAAGACAGAAGCCGGGTGTGTGGAGAGCGACGAGTCGGTGGCCAGCTTCTCCGTGTCCGCCGCCATCATCGAGGAGAAGTAGAACACGGAGGCAGCGGCACTTGGGACCCATGAAGGCCACCGCCGAGGCGGCGACCGCAGATTCAGGTGGTTTCTTTGCTGCTTCGTCTCTTCCGAGGACCTTCGTCGACCCGCAAGTGTCAGCGGACATGAGGAAGACAAAGGGATCATGGTGACCATTTAGAACTAAAATAAGTCTAGATACATCCATTTCTAGGACAAGTATTTACGGACGGAGGAGTATTAATTATAGAAGAGAGCAGTTGGCACCTCTTAGTTCATGTAAATGTAATGAAATCCATCATGTTTATATGAAGATCCGGCTTTTTTATACGAAATCCTTCATGCTTATATGAAATCAGTTCGTGTTTGCACGAATTTCATCGGGTTGGTTAGAGTTGTAAAAATGTATGCCGCTGGCGTTTGATGTCGTCCTCCACTTAAGGAAGCGGGAGGAAATTTGCCGGCTGCCGTTGGAGATGCTCTTTATGCTGGAAATAATAGAGTGACATCCAATCCATTTGAGTTAATTGCTGCATGATTGTCCCTCTATAAAAGTTAATTGCATGTACAGGTGTACACGTGACTTGCGGGGTGGCTCTGACTTCATCTGAAAGTTAAAAAGAAACAAGTCCATCCTTAATCTTGTATTCTAAGTACTTTGTGGGTTCCACTTGTCGACTGATGGCGAAAAAGTGTATATTAAATAAGTAGAGTAATATATAATATAAAAATATAAAGTTAAAAGACCGAATTGAACTCATGTCATCGCGTTATAGCATCCGCGCTAACCAGCCCAGACATTTTGTCGTAGACCATCTTTGCCGAGATATATCTCCATGTCTACTCTTATATATACTCCATTCGTTCCTAAATATTTGTCTTTTTCAGATTTCAAATGGACTACCACATACGGATGTGTATGTAGACATATTTTAGAGTGTACATTCACTCATTTTGCTCCGTATGTCTTTTTAGGAAGGGGTCAGATTTTTCCTTGATTTATTTATCAGGTATCCAGATGGCACTACACCGCCAAGAAAAGAGGGTAACATCAAAATTATGGACTACTTTTTTGAGTATGTTGGTAAGGTCCGGTCGTAGTCACTTGTTGCAATCTCTAAAAAGACAAATACTCCCTCCGTCCGGAAATACTTGTCATCAAAATGGATAAAAGGAAATGTATCTAGATGTATTTTAGTTTTAGATACATCTCTTTTATCCATTTTGATGACAAGTATTTTCGACGGAAAAGTAGAAAATAGAGTTGGTGATGATGGTGTGCGTGCCATCCTGCAATATAGGCCGTCGGATTTATATCTAACGGATAAGAAAGAAACTATGGCAATTTTGCAAAAATATACCCACACGTCTCTCCACGTTCGCAAATAAGGCCTTCCCTCGTTCAACCTTTTCTCTCACAAGATAAACTACTCATACAAATGCATCTTGATGTTCCGTGCAACGCAGGGGCAGCTAGCTAATTTCTTTTAAAATAGTTGCTGCGATAATTGGGTTGAAGTGATATATTTTATGTCTGCCCCGAATTATTTCAGATTCACTAGTGGTAACAAAGAAAAGGTTGCCTTGTTAATTAACACAAAACAGGGTGAAAACTATCACATGAGGACGGTAAAAACAAGGCACACTGGGTTCAGCGTCATCGTCACTAGAGCTGTGCGCGCGCGAGAAGTCTACATATCGAAGGGGCTACCGAGCGAGGCACCGAGACAGAATGTTTGAGAGAGAAACCAATTGACAGATTATGATCAGATCGAGTTGTCACCCTTCTGTTGTCATTGTTGGGGGGGAGGGAGAGAAAGACGTATCGAGAGTGTGCGCAGTAGGCACAGAGGCACAACTAGCGAGTGTGTGTGTGTGTGTGTGTGTGTGTTTGAAAGAGGAGTAGATAGATTATTATCAAGATCGATGTGCCACCCTACTCCTTCGGTGTCAGGTAGTGTGTGTGTGTATGTTTGAGAGAGAAGCCAGTCGATATTAGTATCAAGATCGAGGTGTCACCCTACTCCTTCGGTGTTGGGAAGTGTGGGTGTGTGTGGGGGCAGTGACACTCACATATCTCTACTCTTATAAAAACAGAGTTGGTGATGATGGCGTTCCTGCCATCCTGCAATATAGGCCATCCAATTTATATCCGACGGACAGGAAGGAGACTATGGCAATTTTACAAAAAGATACCCACACCCCTCTCCGCATTTGCAAATAAGGCATTCACTCGTTCATCCTTTTCTCCCACAAGATAAACTTCTCATACAAATGCATCTTGATGTTCCTTGCAACGCATGGGCATCTTGCTAGTAGGGAGAAGGAGTTTGTGTTACACATATCTAGCTATATTAAGGGATAGGTAGATAGCATATGTGTGAGAGACATTATTATACTTTGAGACATTAGTGGCTGTGGGTGGGCGGAATTAAAGGGGTGGGCGTGTTAGACATAGAGAGTGTGTGTGTTTCTATGTGAGAGACTTGTAGGGGCGGGGTAGAAAGATTTAATTTAACCACGACGGAGGAGAGAAATACATGAAATGCAGCGTGTGTAATTCCGATGCCCATAGGGAAATGAGATATGTATGCGTGTGAGAGAGATTGCACAATTCATTCACGTATCACTATCTAGCGATCGTGGATGTGCATCGCTTGAACATAAGTCAATATCTACTTCGTATCGTGGCCAAAGGTACAATATCGATTCAAGGCTATAAAGATTGGACACTCACATATCACATTTTTTCTATTTAAATAAACCTTTTCAGTTGTGCATGCCAAAGTTAAAGTGATGTTTCTTCAAACAACCAATGTAGCTATCATGTACATGCACCATTGTTACTCTTGCATTCAAATTCATTAGTCTTGGATGATTTAAGTTTCTATTTTGAAGTAATATATGTAATATTCATATATGAATTCAACGGGTACACAATTTATGAAATGGAGGCTATGTAATCATATGAGGTAACACTTTTAAGTAGCTGACTACAATATCCATTTCTTTTTGTGCGCCTCTACACTAACATGTCAATGCATTATGTTTAAAGTAAATAACCAATGGCACTAAATTATCTATTTACGAGAAATACATAGGATGAGCGTTTGATCCCTTTTTTTTGAGCGCCCACTACACCCGTATGATTGGCGCGCCCGTGTGAGCGTCCAAGTTATCGGCGCATCATCCGAGTTATTGTCTTTTTTACGGGTGGACTTCACACCGTTATTAATCGCTAACGTGTGCCCGTGTACACAGTCTAACATAGCCTTCCGCTAGCACGGTCCAAAATTAGTTAAAACTGGATACTGAACGATCCATGGCGGCAAAATCTCCCGCCTCCTTCTAAAATTTCCGCCACCTTAGTCTTTAGCATGCGAAATCCCCCTTTTGTCCTTGGTGGATGGAGACCAACAGTTACAATACCGCCCTCATCTACATGATAGGTCGGGGATGCTTTGGTAACTTCCGGTTCCCCCACTACACGGCACCCCCATTTCCTCTCCCCCTCCCGCAAAAACGACTAACTCCACAGCACCAGAGCATCTTACATCACGCCGTCCGTACTTCATCACCCCTTTCTCCCCTCCCCTCTCGAAACCCTAGACTGCTCATCCACCGGCGTACCACAGCCCATTCATCGCCGTGACATCCACCTCGCGGATCGCCTCGCGCCGCATCTACCCTCCCACCTCCCTAGAAACAAGTAGACTGCTCATCCACCACTGTACCACAGCCCATTCAGTGTCGGCCTTGTCCACGGCGCGGATCTGCTTGTCGGTACTCTCTTCAACCGTCACAGCGCATCTGCAGCGGCTCATTCGTACTCCCCACCGAGACGCAACCGTCCACACCCCTCGGGCCGCCCCACCGACGCCCCCGTCGACGGCCTCTGATCCTCTTCGCCGACACCTTCCTCAACCCTACCGGAGCCGCTTCGCCGACACCATCGTCAACCCTACCGGAGTAGCTTCGCCTATACCATACTCAACCCTACCGGGGCCGCTTTGCCAACTCACAAGTCCACGGCCTCAGATCCGCTTCCTCGCACCCTCATCCAACCTACCAGAGCAGCTTCTAACGCCCCGTCCACGGCCGCAGATCCGCATCGTCGACACCACCCTTAACCCAACCACCGGAGCAGCTTCTTACGCCCCATCCACGGCCGCAGATCCGCATCGTCGACACCATCCTAAACCCAACAACCGGAGCAGCTTCTGACGCCCCGTCCACGGTCGCAGATCCACGTCGTCGACACCATCCTTAACCCAATGATGACCCACAAGTATAGGGGGATCTATCGTAGTCCTTTCGATAAGTAAGAGTGTCGAACCCAACGAGGAGCAGAAGGAAATGATAAGCGGTTTTCAGCAAGGTATTCTCTGCAAGTACTGAAACAAGTGGTAACAGATAGTTTTGTGATAATGTAATTTGTAACGAGCAACAAGTAATAAAAGCAAATAAAGTGCAGCAAGGTGGCCCAATCCTTTTTGTAGCAAAAGACAAGCCTGGACAAACTCTTATAATAGGAAAAGTGCTCCCGAGGACACATGGGAATATCGTCAAGCTAGTTTTCATCACGTTAATATGATTCGCGTTCGGTACTTTGATAATTTGATATGTGGGTGGACCGGTGCTTGGGTGCTGTTCTTACTTGAACAAACATCCCACTTATGATTGACCTCTATTGCAAGCATCCGCAACTACAACAAAAGTATTAAGGTAAACCTAACCATAGCATGAAACATATGGATCCAAATCAGCCCCTTAGGAAGCAACGCATAAACTAGGGTTTAAGCTTCTGTCACTCTAGCAACCCATCATCTACTTATTACTTCCCAATGCCTTCCTCTAGGCCCAAATAATGGTGAAGTGTTATGTAGTCGACGTTCACATAACACCACTAGAGGCTACACAACATACATCTCATCAAAATATCGAGCGAATACCAAATTCACATGACTACTAATAGCAAGACCTCTCCCATGTCCTCAGGAACAAACGTAACATATTTATGTTCACAATCAGAGGGGTATTAATATGCATATAGCATCTGAACATATGATCTTCCACCAAATAAACCAACTAGCATCAACTACAAGGAGTAATCAACACTACTAGCAACCTACTAGTACCAATCCCGGACTTGGAGACAAGAATTGGATACAAGAGATGAACTAGGGTTTGGAGATGAGATGGTGCTGGTGAAGATGCTGATGGAGATTGCCCTCTCCCGATGAGAGGAGCGTTGGTGATGATGATGACGATGACGATGATTTCCCCCTCCCGGAGGGAAGTGTCCCCGGCAGAACAGCTCTGCCGGAGCCCTAGATTGGTTCCGCCAAGGTTCCGCCTCGTGGCGGCGGAGTTTCGTCCTGAAAGGTTGCTTCTGGTTTTTTTCTCGACGAAAGACCTCATATAGCAGAAGATGGGCATCGGAGAGCCACCAGGGGGCCCACGAGGTAGGGGGCGTGCCCTAGGAGGGGGGCGCGCCCCCCACCCTCGTGGACAGGGTGTGGGCCCCTGGCCTTCATCTTTGGCGAGAATTTTTTATTATTTATTGTAAGATATTCCTTGGAGTTTCAGGACTTTTGGAGTTGTGCGAATAGGTCTCTAATATTTGCTCCTTTTCCAGCCCGAATTCCAAATTGCCAGCATTCTCCTCCTTATGTAAACCTTGTAAAATAAGAGAGAATAGGCATAAGTATTGTGACATAACGTGTAATAACAGCCCATAATGCAATAAATATCAATATAAAAGCATAATGCAAAATGGACGTATCAACTCCCCCAAGCTTAGACCTCGCTTGTCCTCAAGCGAAAGCCGATAACGATAAATATGTCCCCATGTTTAGAGGTAGAGGCGTCGATAAAAATAAAATACGGACATGAAGGCATCATGATTATTCTCATAACAGCAACATATATAGATATTTTCATATGATTTCTTATGTTCAAGAAATAATCCATTCACAATGCAGAGTACGAGTCATAAAATTTATTGAGAACCAACAAACTATAATCTCAGTCATTGAAGCAATTGCAATTTATCATAACATCGGAAAGAGTCTATGTCAGAGCTTAATAGCAAGTCCACATACTCAACTATCATTTAGTCTTTCATAATTGCTAACACTCACGCGATACTTGTGGTTACGGAGTTTTAATCGGACACAAAGAAAGATAGGGGCTTATAGTTTCGCCTCCCAACCTTTTACCTCAAGGGTAATGTCAACAATAATAACTCATGCCCCCTACATCCAATTATATATATTAATCAGGATTTTTCCAACACATTGTGCTTGCCAAAGGATAAAATGTAAAAAGGAAACATGAAGATCACCGTGACTCTTGCATAAGGTAGAGGATAATAATAAAAGATAGGCCCTTTGCAGAGGGAAGCAGAGGTTGCCATGCGCTTTTATGGTTGGATGCACAAAATATTAATGCGAAAGAACATCACTTTATATTGCCCCTTGTGATATGAACCTTTATTATGCAGTCTGTCGCTTTTATTTCTTCCACATCACAAGATCGTATAAAGCTTATTTCTCCCACACCAATCAATCATACATATTTAGAGAGCAATTTTTATTGCTTTGCACCGATGACAACTTACTTGAAGGATCGTACTCAATCCATGGGTAGATATGGTGGACTCTCATGGCAAAACTGGTTTAAGGGTTTATGGAAGCACAAGTAGTATCTCTACTTGGTGCTGAGAATTTGGCTAGCATGAGGGGGAGGCAAGCTCAACATGTTGGGAGATACATGACAACATACTTTATCTCAGATATAAGAAAACATAACTCATTAAGTTGTCTTCCTTGTCCAACATCAACTCTTTAGCATGTCATATTTTAATGAGTGCTCACAATCATAAAAGATGTCAATAATAATATATCTATATGTGAAACCTCTCTTTCCTTATTACTTCCTATTAATTGCAACAATGACCAAAGCTATGTTTATCAACTCCCAACAACTTTCAATCATCATACTCTTTCTATGTGAAGTCATTACTTTCAATAAGATCAATATGAGCTTTTTGTTTCTTTTTATTCTTTTTCGCTATTCTTTTATTCACTCTAGATCATGGCAAAACAATCAAGCCCTTGACTCAACACTAATCTTTATTATATAGCTCACGGACTCGATTACATAGAGAGATCATAAAGCAAAAACTCAAAACTAGATCATGCCATAAACTTTATTCTACTAGATCAAGATACTACTAATAGGATCGAACTAAGAAAAATGGTAAAGATAGGAGATGTGGTTGTGATAAGATCAGGGCACCTCCCCAAGCTTGGCGATTGCCAAGGGAGTGCCCATACCCATGTGATTATGTCTCCTTCTTCGGAGTTGGTGAAACATTCTTGGCGATGATGCCCTTTAGGAAGCGATTCTCCTCCTCAAGCTTATTGACTTGCTGCTTGAGGTCCATTATTTCCTTGAAGCTTTCACATAATCGCTAATGCTCCTTGCACCCAAGGGTGTTGCATAGCTGCGGGGGAACAAGTGACACTCCTCTTCATATTTTCATAAGAAAGAAATCTAACATTGGAGGGATAACCGAGTTTGGAATAGTTGCGCTCTCTAGTTCCCCCATCGCGAACCCAGCTCGGAAGCGAGAAGTGACTTCTTGATCCTCCATGGCATCTACTCTCATCAAGTCAGCCTCCATCTCCTCCTCCGTTGCTGGCCCAAAGGGGTCAGCTTTGCTGTTTACCCTTGGTTCCGGTGCCGGATTAGATACCCGGCTCTCCCCGACTGACTCTTGAGAAGACATCTTGCTCTAATCTGCAACAGCAACAGCTCGAAACAAGAACAGAGGATATTTGCGTGATACGGGAGTCAAAACCTTCGGGTGAATATATAATGAATTTTTACGGACCAAAATACGTATCATGCAAGAAAACGGAGTCCGAAAGGCACACGAGGTACCCACAAGGTAGGGGGCGCGCCCTCCACCCTCGTGGGGCCATCGTGTCCTTCCCGGACTACTACTTATTTTCTATTTTTCTAAATATTCCAAAACAGAGAAATATTGCCTTAAAAATTGTTTTGGAGTCGGTTTACTTACCGTACCACATACCTATTCATTTTCGGAGTCTGAAACGTTCTGGAAAGTGTCCCTTATGTATTCCTCCGGGGTTACAGTTTCAATAATGTTGGTTTCAACATTAATGGGATTACCTGAGATATAATGTTTGATTCTTTGACCGTTTACCACTTTCAGATTTGTGCCCTTGAAGTTGTTGATTTTTATGGCACTGGAATGATAGACCTCCTCGATAACGTAGGGGCCTTCCCATTTAGAGAGAAGTTTCCTGCAAAAAATCTTAAACGAGAGTTGTATAGCAATACATAATCACCTACATTAAACTCACGCTTTTTTATATCCTTTTATCATGCCATGTTTTAACCTTTTCTTTAAACAACTTGGCGTTTTCATAAGCTTGGGTTCTCCATTCATCAAGTGAGCTAATATCAAATAACCTCTTCTCACCAGCAAGTTTGAAATCATACTTGAGCTCTTTAATAGCCCAATAAGCCTTATGTTCTAGTTCGAGAGGTAAGTGACATGCTTTTCCATAAAACATTTTATATGTGAAAGTGCAACTATCCCTAGGTGGTTTTGGTAATTCATAACAACATATAGCTCATTGAGCTAATGCTATTCCAAGATGAACATTTCAGGAAAGCTCAATGAATGCCATGGCATGGATGATGAAAGTGGATCCCTCAAAATGCTAATGACAAAGGATTGGCTCAAGCTCAAAAGCTCAAGACTCTTCATTCTATATTTTAGTGATTCAAGATCACATTGAGTCTATAGGAAAAGCCAATACTATCAAGGAGGGATGAGGTGTTGCTTAATGAGCCTCTTGCTTCATGTGCTTGGTGATATGCTCCAAAACCATCAGCTACTTTCTCACATCCACATATGACCTAAACCTAAAGCCAAAATCGTTCTCGCCGATTCTTCCTATCCGGCGCCACCAATTCCATATGTCATAGCCACTGCCACAAACCCTAGGCAAATCGGTTCTACCGATAGGGATCTCGGTCTCACCGAGATGGCATTGTAATCTCTCTGTTTCCTTTTCGTAACTTTTCGATCTCACCGAAAGAGCGGATCGGTCCCACCGAGATTGCAATGTAAACTCTCTGTTTCCCTTTTGTAACATTTCGGTCTCACCGAAAAGAGCAAATCGGTCCCACCGAGTTTACCTGACCAACTCTCTGGTTAGCTAATTACCAAAATCGGTCTCACCGAGTTTGTGTAATCGGTCTCACCGAGATTACTTATGCCCTAACCCTAACCATATCGGTCCTACCGAGATGCAAGTCGATCCACCAAAACCCTAAAGGTCACTAGGTTTACTAAAATCAGTCTGACCGAGTTTGTTGATTCGGTCCCACCGAGATTGGTAAATTGTGTGTAATGGTTAGATTTTGTGTGGAGGCTATATATACCCCTCCACCTCCTCTTCATTCGTGGAGAGAGCCATCAGAACAAACCTGCACTTCCAACTTACCATTTCTGAGAGAGAACCACCTACTCATGTGTTGAGGCCAAGATATTCCATTCCTACCATATGAATCTTGATCTCTAGCCTTCCCCAAGTTGCTTTGCACTCAAATCTTCTTTCAACCAGATCCAAATCCTATGAGAGAGAGAGTTGAGTGTTGGGGATACTATCATTTGAAGCACAAGAGCAAGGAGTTCATCATCAACACACCATTTGTTACTTCTTGGAGAGTGGTGTCTCCTAGATTGGCTAGGTGTCACTTGGGAGCCTCCGAAAAGATTGTGGAGTTGAACCAAGGAGTTTGTAAGGGCAAGGAGATCGCCTACTTCGTGAAGATCTACCGCTAGTGAAGCAAGTCCTTCGTGGGCGACGGCCATGGTGGGATAGACAAGGTTGCTACTTTGTGGACCCTTCGTGGGTGGAGCCCTCCGTGGACTCGTGCAACCGTTACCCTTCGTGGGTTGAAGTCTCCATCAACGTGGAGGTACGATAGCACCACCTATCGGAACCACGCCAAAAACATCCGTGTCTCCAATTGCGTTTGAATCCTCCAAACCCTTCCCTCTACTTTCTTGCAAGTTGCATGCTTTAATTTCCGCTGCTCATACACTCTTTGCATGCTTGCTTGAATTGTGTGATGATTGCTTGACTTGTCCTAAGATAGCTAAAATTTGCCAAACTCTAAAATTGGGAAGAGGCTAAGTTTTAATTGGTCAAGTAGTCTAATCACCCCCCCTCTAGACATACTTCAAGGACCTACAAGTGGTATCAGAGCGTTGGTCTCCATTTGCTTTGATTTCCAAGCTTTTGGTGGTCATAGCCTTGGTTTCACAACCTAGGAGAGTATGGCGTCTAGCGAGGGACATTACCACCGTAGAGGTCCTTACTTTGATGGTACTAATTTTGCTATTTGGAAGCATAAGATGAAAATGCTTATTCTCGGACATAACCCCACAGTTTGGGCAATTATTTGTATTGGCTTGCAAGGTGAATTCTTTGATGGGAGAGAGCCGAACCGTGAAGCTAATGCGGAAGAATTGAAGATGTTGCAATACAATGCTCAAGCTTGTGATATCATCTTCAACGGATTGTGCCCCGAAGAATTCAACAAAATCAGCCGTCTTGAGAATGCAAAGGAAATTTGGGATACTTTGATTGATATGCATGAAGGTACCGAATCCGTCAAGGAATCCAAGTTGGATGTGCTCCAAAGTCAGCTTGACAAGTTCAAAATGAAGGTTGGTGAAGGTGTCGCTGAAATGTACTCTAGGCTTGCACTTATCACAAATGAGATTGCCGGCTTAGGGAGTGAAGAGATGACCGATGATTCATCATCAAGAAGATCCTAAGAGCATTGGAAGGAAGTATGATACCGTGTGCACATTGATTCAAATGATGCCAAACTACAAAGATCTCAAGCCAACGGAAGTCATTGGAAGAATTGTTGCTCATGAGATGTCACTTAAGGATAAGGAGGAACTTCACAACAAGTCAAGTGGTGCTTACAAAGCCTCAAGTGAAGCCCCCACATCATCAAGTGAGAAACACACCTGCAATGAAGAATTGAGCTTAATGGTGAAGAACTTCAACAAATTCTACAAGAGTAGAAGCAAAGAAAGAAGCTCCAAGTCAAGGTCTTACAATGACAAAAGATCTTCTAGTCGAGAGCGAAATTGCTACAATTGTGGGAGACCAGGACACTATTCCAATGAGTGTACGGCACCCTACAAAAGAAGAGAAGACTCTCCAAAAAGAAGAAGTAGAAGAGAAGAATCACCACCAAGAGAGAGGAGGAGTAGAGATGATCGTTATGAACGAAGACCCTCACGGAGAAGCAAGGATTCAGAAAGGAAGTACAAGTCATCAAAGAGCTACACAAAACGAAGACATCAAGCTCATGTTGGTGAATGGGTATCCGTCTCCGACTCCGACCATCACTCCGAGAGAAGCTATCACTCCGACTCCGAACATTCTCAAGATGAAGGTGTTGCCGTACTAGCACTTGTGTCAACCAACTCCTACGACATATTTGAATCACCAAATGAAGGAATTGGTAGATGCTTCATGGCCAAAGGTCCTAAGGTAACACACCCCGAGTATGTTGATTTTGATGAAGATGACTTGCTAGGTGATGATGATTTACTTGTTGACAACTCTAGTGATAAATACTATGATGAAACGTCAATTAATCATGCTAATCAAGGTGAAACGAATGACAATGATAAGGAGAAAATTGAGCGTCTAACTAAAGAACTAAACACTCTTAAGTTAGCTCATGAAACTATCTTCGAAGATCATCGAGAACTTTTAAGGGCTCATGAGAAGTTACGCTTTGAAAAGCTCAATATTGAGCAAGAGCATGAGTTCTTAAAAGCAATCAATGATGATTTTCGTAAGAAACGTTCTTCTTACATTGCCAAGCGTTTACTCTTATCCACTTACATGCCTCAAGTCAAGTCTAGTAACAAGATCAAGAAAGATTCTTTCTCTAGTAGTAACAATAATAATGTCAAATCCAATATTGTTGCTTCTAGTAGTTCTCTTGATTCCACTAATGATTCTCTTAGCCAAGTTACACTTGAGCAAGAAAATAGCTTATTGAAGGGAATTATAGAGAAAGGTGTATACAAGAGCCTTGCCGGGAGTAAGCAATTCGAGGAAATTGTACGCAAGCAAGGAAGGCACCGGAAGAATCAAGGTGTTGGTTTTGAACGAAAGTTCAATGCCAATGGAGTTGAGTGGGAAGAAGATCAATAACCCAAGACGAAGTTTGTTCCTCAACAAGAGAAGTATGATCCTACTTCCTTCAAGGGAACACAAGCACAAGATGATCTTCCACCACAAGACCACAAGAACAAAGGCAAGGACAAGCTTCAAGAAGAGATTGATGCATTTTAAGAGGCACCTAAGGTCTCGGTCAAGTGGATTCCCAAGACTACGTCAAGTTGTACCTCATCAAGTACAACTGCAACTCCAAGGATTCCCATCAAGATGATGTGGATCCAGAAGAAGAAGAACTAGAGAGTTCTTGAGGGTGACTCCGCCAACATTCTTCACTCATATCATTATGGCAAGGACAAGTGCAATCAACTTCCATATCTTGCACTAGTTCAAGGAGTCACAAACCCTCATGTTGGTAAGGCAAGGGACAAGGTAACCTAATGATTTCATGGACATCATTTTGTGTATGCATCACTCTATGTCTATGGATATACTTGTTTGTTCCTTGTGGGACTAACCCATGTAGGTATTGAAAGTGCAACTCACTCCAAAGGATTGCTCCAAAAAGATCTACATCAACATTGAGCATCCACATCTTCAACACCTACATGAAGTCATCATCGACAAAACCCAAGGTTAGTTCATCCCTCTAAGGGGGGATCTCACATCTAGGGGGAGCTTAACTCTAAGAATTGAGTCAAAGCAACTCTAATGGTGTGAACACATCAATGCATTATGTAAAAGTGGTAACCCCACTTGAGCTTAAACGATGAGTATGACCTATGATCAAATGTTTCTCATTTGACTCCTAAGTCAATATACTCATATATAGATGACCTAGTCATCGCCAATTGTCTGATAGATGCTAGAATTGGTTGTGCATGCTTTGCCACATATTTCATTTGCCATCTTATTGTGTGAGCATGTTGGTTGCATACTTTACTCATTCGAGGACATCCACTTGTTGTTTTGATTGATTGGCTTCTTTTTCTTTGGCCAAGTGGATGGACAAGAATGCCTAAGAACCTTCTCTAGCTATCTATGCTTTTCTCGTCTCAAACTCTATTCATGCTACATCACAAAATTTGATCAAGTCAGATTCGAACCACTCTATGTGAGGAGCGCTCGGAGTCCCCGATTCGTCATAGACTTAAACTTCCAAAACTTCTTTGTGATTCTCGGTCTGACCGATTCCTCAATTTCGGTCATACCGAGATCACTTAGTCGATCTAGGTTTTCAATCTCGGTGCAACCGATTTGAACTTTTCGGTCACACCGAGTTGCTGTAACTGAACACAGTTATGCATCTCGGTGCCACCGAGTTGTTCCACTTTCGGTCACACCGGCAGTGGTCGGGCTATATATAGTCACGGCAAAATTTGGAAATTTCTCGAACCTCTTCGCCAGCGCAATAGCTCGCTCTGCCTCCGTGGTCTCGGATCGTCTCCTCGTGCGCCACCGCCTCCATCGCTGGTATCCGCCAATCAACGGAATTCAACCCCGCCGTTGCCGCCGTAGCGAGTCTCCGCCGAACTAGGGTATGGACTCGATCACAGTGCTTTCCTCGTCCGATTCTCAGCACATTGTGTTCTTATTGATTCTTGCCACGATTGAAACACTCCTATCCAGTCAATGCAATCCTTAGAATAGTTTTGATTCAAAAATTTAGGGTTAGGTTTCCGCCGAAACCATCTCGGACCCACCGAGTTGAAAAACTCGGTCCCACCGATTTGGCTTATGCCATTGCACTAGTGAGACTCGGTCTGACCGAGAATTGCTAATCGGTGAGACCGATTTTAGGACTTTGTGAAACCCTAGCAGTCTCGGTGCCACCGAACTGTGATTCGGTCCAAACGAGTTCATCAGTTTAGGTTCCAAAACTGCTTCGGTATCACCGAGTTTGAAAATCGGTTGATCCGAAATGCTTTCTGTGGAAAACTAAAACTGAATTTTTGAGTCATTCTTTTGCAAAAATCTCTGCATTTTGTGATGCTCATCCACTCTACCTCATCTATAACTCTTCACGGGGTCAAGATCGGCATGATGTCGCACCAGAGTGACAATCGAACAGGTCGAGGAGCAGGTGAACATGAGTGAGGGCACTAGTCCCTCCAGCTCTTGAGATGAAGGCAGCAGGAGCACCCCAAGAAATTTCCCTAAAGCTTCCACCAGGCAAAGGAAGAAGAAAACCTCAGATTCTGAAGATGAGGATTATAGGGCAGAAGAGGATGAAGCAACCTCCAAGAAGGTAGTGCTCAAAAAGGAGTATGGCTCAGCACATAGCACAAAGCCTGGACTCAATAAGAAGGTTCCTGCCAAGAGGACACCTATGCCAAAGGTCAGAGCATCAACTCAAATTCTTGAAAAGCCAGATCCCAAAGAGCCAGCTGATGCTGAAGGGAAGAAAAGGAAAGAGAGGGTCAAGAAGACCACAGTCAGAGTTATTGGGAAGCCTTCCATGATAGAAGAGGAAGAAGAGATTGTTGCACCAGCACCAAAGGCACCCAAGCTTATGGGTGATGCTATAAGATCAGGGGCTGCCACATCTAAGCCCAAGGAAGCACCCAAAGCTGCCCCCAAGGCTAAGTCTGCACCAAAGAGGAATACCAGGAGTATTCCAGCAGCTGAGAAGAACAAGGCCCCAGTGCCTGAGGTTGCTGATGAAGAAGATGAAGAAGGACAAGTATTGAGGAAGATCAAGCCCAAGATACCAGAAGAGACAATGGGTTGAGGCTATGGAGGATGACAGATCCATATGCCTCAAGGAGAAGGACGGCTGTGGACTATAGATTCCACACCAAGGAACAGCAGGACTTTTATGAGACAATTCTGCTGGATAAGAAGCCCATAGTGTGTGACATGAGGTGGGTTGACTGGACCTACATGAAAGAAAATGTAGAGCACTATCCTGGAGTGCAAGACAGTTTTGTTGCTGTTGGAGTTGCAGACTTCGTTGGGCAAAGCTGACCAACTGGAACGATGAACTAATCATGCAGTTCTACTCCACAGCACACTTTTATCCAGATGGCAGGATAGTGTGGATGTCTGAAGGTACAAGGTACCAGTCAACTGTTGAGGAGTGGGCAAAGCTGATAAATGCCCCAAAGGAGAATGAAGATGACCTTGATGTATATGCCAAGAAGAAAATGGACCACAATTCCATGGCACACATGTACAAGGAGATCCCAGACACAGCCATTGAGACACATAAGTTTGGATCAGTCCACTTCCTTTTGTCAGGGCTGCCAACTATCAACTTCATCTTAAGGCACACTCTACTGCCAAAGTCTGGTGACCACAACATGATTAGAGGGCATGCAATCAACATATTGCATTTGTTTGATGTGCCACAGAAATTCAAAGTCATGAGCCTTATGGTTGAAACCATTAAGAGGACTGCAATGACCGAGAAAAGAAGTTGTGGATATGCCCTCGAGATCCGAGAGTTGATTAACTCAAAGATGGGCACAGGAAAATATCTATTGGATAAAGAACATTTTCCAATTTATCCAGACTTTGAGGACAATGAGGTTGTCATGAATGAGAATGATCCATCGTCAGTTCAAGCACAAGAGAAGAAGGAGAAGGCAAGGAAGGAGAAGGCTGCCAGGATGCCAACTCAAGAGGAGGCATCTGAGTATTTCTTGAAGAACAAGCAGGAGCGGCTTGGATACTTAATAGCATCAACACTGAGGATTGAGAAGGGATTGGCCACCCTCACTCAAAATCAGGAGAGCTTGGAAAGAATCATAGAACAAAAGTTCTATGACTTAGATGTGAAAGTAACTGAGATTCAATCTGCTGTGGAGCAACTACAAGATGACATGCAGGAGAGGAAGGGCAAAAAAACAACTGATGCATTTGCCAGAGTGCCTAGAGCCCAGAGGTCATCTGCATGTGCGATTCGACACGAGCCACTTCGTCTGCAGCAGCTACAACCTCAGTGCCACCAGCTCCAGCACCTACATCAGCTCCAGCTCCATCTACTTCAACTGAAGCTTTCGTCCTCGGTGCTATCCGAACACCACCACCTGAAGATCAATCCTGAGAGTCGATCTAGCACTATGCATTTTCTATGAACTTTTTGGTAACTTGTTGCCAAAGGGGGAGAAAAATGTATAGATCATAGGCTTCGAGAGAGAGAGAGAGAGTGTTGCTTTTGTTCTCTCTTGATTTGGTGGTTTTTAAACTTGTTTGCTTTTGATTGCTTGAGTTACTATGTTTGTGAGACATTGATGATCATGTGTTTGATCATAAGCTACACTTATGCATGTTTGATGATATTATCTTATCTATCCTATGTGATCATTCACTGTGCTTGGTGATGAGTGCATGTATTCAATTCGTATCATTTTGAGCGCTCCACCAAGATGTATGTGACATGGAAGAGTAACCCATGAGCCAAATTCCTTGTGCATTTGCAGTCCAAAGCAAATCGTAAGCTATGCACAAATTTAGGGGGAGCTCTTGCTTATCACATACTTCTCAAAGCGACGATGTTTTTCAATCTTATTATCATTTGTCGAAGCTTTGATCTATATGTTGTCATCAATTACCAAAAAGGGGGAGATTGAAAGTGCAACTATCCCTAGGTGGTTTTGGTAATTCATAACAACATGTAGCTCATTGAGCTAATGCTATTCCAAGATGAACATTTCAGGAAAGCTCAATGAATGGCATGGCATGGATGATGAAAGTGGATCCCTCAAAATGCTAATGACAAAGGATTGGCTCAAGCTCAAAAGCTCAAGACTCTTCATTTTATATTTTAGTGATTCAAGATCACATTGAGTCTATAGGAAAAGCCAATACTATCAAGGAGGGATGAGGTGTTGCTTAATGAGCCTCTTGCTTCATGTGCTTAGTGATATGCTCCAAAACCCTCAGCTACTTTCTCACATCCACATATGACCTAAACCTAAAGCCAAAATCGGTCTCACCGATTCTTCCTATCCGGCGCCACCGATTCCATATGTCATAGCCACTGCCACAAACCCTAGGAAAATCGGTTCTACCGATAGGGATATCGGTCTCACCGAGATGGGATTGTAATCTCTCTGTTTCCTTTTCGTAACTTTTGGGTCTCACCGAAAGAGCGGATCGGTCCCACCGAGATTGCAATGTAAACTCTCTGTTTCCCTTTTGTAACATTTTGGTCTCACCGAAAAGAGCAAATCGGTCCCACCGAGTTTACCTGACCAACTCTCTGGTTAGCTAATTACCAAAATCGGTCTCACTGATTTTGTGTAATCGGTCTTACCAAGATTACGTTATGCCCTAACCCTAACCATATCAGTCCTACCGAGATGCAAGTCAGCCCCACCGAAAACCCTAACGGTCACTAGGTTTACTAAAATCGGTCTGACCGAGTTTGTTGATTCGGTCCCACCGAGATTGGTAAATTGTGTGTAACGTTTAGATTTTGTGTGGAGGCTATATATACCCCTCCACCTCCTCTTCATTCGTGGAGAGAGCCATCAGAACAAACCTACACTTCCAACTTACCATTTCTGAGAGAGAACCACCTACTCATGTGTTGAGGCCAAGATATTCCATTCCTACCATATGAATCTTGATCTCTAGCCTTCCCCAAGTTGCTTTCCACTCAAATCTTCTTTCCACCAGATCCAAATCATATGAGAGGGAGTTGAGTGTTGGGGAGACTATCATTTGAAGAACAAGAGCAAGGAGTTCATCATCAACACAACATTTGTTACTTCTTGGAGAGTGGTGTCTCCTAGATTGGCTAGGTGTCACTTGGGAGCCTCCGATAAGATTGTGGAGTTGAACCAAGGAGTTTGTAAGGGCAAGGAGATCGCCTACTTCGTGAAGATCTACCGCTAGTGAGGCAAGTCCTTCGTGGGCGACGGCCATGGTGGGATAGACAAGGCTACTACTTGTGGACCCTTCGTGGGTGGAGCCCTCCGTGGACTCAAGAACTGCTACCCTTCATGGGTTGAAGTCTCCATCAACGTGGAGGTATGATAGCACCACCTATCGGAACCACGCCAAAAACATCCGTGTCTCCAATTGCGTTTGAATCCTCCAAACCCTTCCCTCTACTTTCTTGCAAGTTGCATGCTTTAATTTCCGCTGCTCATACACTCTTTGCATGCTTGCTTGAATTGTGACATTATTGCTTGACTTGTCCTAAGATAGCTAAAATCTGCCAAACTCTAAAACTGGGAAAAGGCCAAGTTTTAGTTGGTCAAGTAGTCTAATCACCCCCCTCTAGACATACTTCAAGGTCCTACAATATGGAGACATACCCATAGGAATTTTATATGCAGTTCTATAAGCCCATAATGCATCATCAAGTTTCTTGGACCAATTCTTTCTGGACCTATTGACAGTCTTTTGCAAAATTAATTTGAGTTCTCTATTACTCAATTCTACTTGACCACTAGACTGTGGATGATAAGGATATGCAATTCTATGATTAACATCATATTTAGCAAGCATTTTACGGAAAGCACCATGAATAAAATGTGAACCACCATCAGTCATTAAATATCTAGGGACTCCAAACCTCGGAAAAATAACTTCTTTAAGCATTTTCATAGAAGTGTTATGATCAGTACTACTAGTTGGAATAGCTTCTACCCACTTAGTAACGTAATCAACAGCAACCAAAATATGTGTATATCCATTAGAGGTAGGAAAAGGTCCCATATAATCAAAGCCCCAAACATCAAATTGTTCAATAAAAAGTGAATAATTCATAGGCATTTCTTGACGTCTACAAATATTACTGATTCTTTGACATTCATCACAAGATAAGACAAACTTACGGGCATCCTTGAAGAGAGTAGGCCAATAAAAACCGGATTGCAATACCTTATGTGCAGTTCTATCTCCAGCGTGGTGTCCTCCATAAGCTTCAGAGTGACACTTGCGTAGGATCTGTTCCTGTTCATGCTTAGGTACACAATGTCTAATAACACCATCTACTCCTTTATAAAGATGTGGGTCATCCCAAAAGTAATGCCTCAAATCATAGAAAAACGTTTTCTTTTGCTGGTATGTGAAACTAGGTGGTATAAATTTAGCAACAATGTAATTAGCATAATCAGCATACCATGGAGTACTATGAGAAGTGTTTATGACATTTAATTGCTCATCAGGGAAGCTATCATCAATAGGTAGTGGGTCATCAAGAACATTTTCTAGCCTAGTCAAGTTGTCTCCAACAGGGTTCTCAGCTCCCTTTTTATCAACAATATGCAAATCAAATTCTTGCAGCAAGAGAACCCATCTAATAAGTCTAGGTTTAGCATCTTTATTTTCCATTAGGTATTTAATAGCAGCATGATCAGTGTGAATAGTTACTTTAGAATCAATAATATATGGTCTGAACTTATCACAAGCAAATACAACTGCTAAGAATTCCTTTTCAGTAGTAGCATAATTTCTTTGAGCATTCTCTAGAGTTTTTACTAGCATAATGGATAACATTTAATTTCTTATCAACTCTTTGCCTAGAACAGCACCTACAGCATAATCACTAGCATCACACATAATTTCAAAGGGTAAATTCCAATCAGTTGGCTGAACAATAGGTGCAGAGATCAATGCTTTCTTAAGTATTTCAAATGCTTCTACACCATCATCATCAAAGACAAATGGTATATCTTTTTGTAATAAATTAGTCAGAGGCCGAGAAATTTTTGAGAAGTCCTTAATGAACCTCCTATAAAATCCGACGTGACCAAGGAAACTTCTTATACCTTTGATGTCCTTGGGACATGGCATCTTTTCAATAGCATCAACCTTGGCTTTATCAACTTCAATCCCTCTTTCAGAAACTTTATGCCCCAAGACAATACCTTCATTAACCATAAAGTGGCACTTTTCCCAATTCAAGACAAGATTAGTTTCTTCACATCTCTGCAAAACTCGATCAAGATTGCTCAAGCAATCATCAAAAGAGGATCCATAGACGGAAAAGTCGTCCATGAAAACCTCACAAATCTTTTCACAAAAGTCAGAGAATATAGCCATCATGCATCTTTGAAAGGTAGCAGGTGCATTACATAAACCAAAAGGCATACGTCTATAAGCAAAAGTACCAAAAGGGCATGTAAAAGTAGTCTTTGATTGATCTTTAGCCGACACAGCTATTTGAGAGAAACCAGAATAACCATCTAGAAAGCAATAATCTGTATGTTTGCATAATCTTTCTAGCATTTCATTGATAAAAGGTAAGGGGTAATGATCTTTCTTAGTAGCCTTATTTAATTTGTGAAAATCAATTACCATCCTATAACCTGTAATAATTCTTTGCGGAATCAATTCATCTTTATCATTAGGAAAAACAGTGAAACCTCCCTTCTTAGGGACACAATGGACAGGACTTACCCACTGACTATCAGCAACGGGATAAATTATACCTGCCTCCAGAAGCTTTAGTATTTCTTTTCCTACCACTTCTTTCATCTTAGGATTCAACCTTCATTGATGATCACGAAATGGTTTGGCATCTTCTTCCAAATTTATTTTGTGTTGACATAGAGTGGGACTAACGCCCTTAAGATCATCAAGAGTATATCCAATAGCAGCACGGTGCTTCTTCAGAGTTTTCAATAATCTCTCTTCTTCATGCTCTGAAAGGTTAGCACTAATAATAACAGGATATATTTTATTTTCATCAAGATAAGCATATTTAAGATTATCAGGCAACGGTTTAAGCTCAAACACGGGATCACCCTTGGGTGGAGGAGGATCCCCTAGGATTTCAACAGGCAAATTATGTTTCAGAATATGTTCCTGTTTAAAGAATACTTCATCTATTCCCCTTCTTTCATTCATAAACATATCATTTTCATGGTCTAGCAAATAATGTTCCAAAGGATCACTAGGAGGTACTGCTATAGAGGCAAGACCAATAATATCATCCTTACTAGGCAATTCTTCTTCACGGTGTTGTTTACTAAACTTAGAGAAATTAAACTCATGAGTCATATCATCCAGGCCAATAGTAACAACATTCTTTTTGCAGTCTATCTTAGCATTAACAGTATTCAAAAAGGGTCTACCAAATATAATGGGACAAAAGTTATCTTGTGGGGAACTAAGAACAAGAAAATCAGCAGGATATTTAGTTTTTCCACACAAGACTTCAACATCTCTAACAATTCCCACTAGCGATACAGTATATCTATTGGCAAGTTTAATTGTAACATCAATATCTTCTAACTCAGCAGGTGCAATTTCATGCTTAATTTTTTTATATAAATCATAAGGTATAACACTAGCACTAGCACCCATATCACATAAGCCATGATAACAATGATCTCCTATTTTAACAGAAATAACAGGCACGCCTACCACAGGTCTATGTTTATCTTTAGCGCCAGGTTTAGCAATTCTAGCAGATTCACCACAGAATTGAATAACATGCCCATCAATATTATCAGACAAGAGATCTTTAACAATAGAAATATTAGGTTCTACTTTGACTTGCTCAGGAGGTGTATAAGTTCTAATATTGCTTTACGAACCACAGTTGAAGCTTTAGCATGATCCTTCATTCTAACAGGGAAAGGTGGTTTCTCAACATAAGAGGTAGGAACAATAGGATCATTATAAGTGACAATCTTTTCTTCAACTTTAATAGGTGCAGCTACTTTTACTTCTATGGGAGGATGATATTTAAACCACTTCTCCTTAGGGAGATCAACATAAGTAGCAAAAGATTCACAGAAAGAAGCTACTATCTCAGAGTCAAGTCCATATTTAGTGCTAAACTTACGGAAAATATCGGTATCCATAAAAGATTTAACACAATCAAACTTAGGTATCATACCTGACTCCTTACCTTTGTCGAGGTCCCAATCTTCAGAGTTGCGTTTAATTCTATCCAATAAATTCCATCTGAATTCAATAGTCTTCATCATAAAAGAGCCAGCACAAGAAGTATCGAGCATGGTGCGATTGTTTTCAAAAAGCCAAGCATAAAGGTTTTGAATAATTGTTTCTCTTGGGAGCTCATGATTGGGGCATGAATATAACATTGATTTAAGCCTCCCCCAAGCTTGAGCGATGCTTTCTCCTTCGCGAGGCCAAAAATTATATATATAATTGCGATCACGATGAACAAGATGCATAGGGTAATATTTTTGATGAAATTCTAATTTCAATCTTTTGTAGTTCCATGATCTCGTATCATCACATAGCCTATACCATGTCAATGCATCTCCCTTCAAAGATAAAGGGAAGACCTTCTTCTTAACAACATCATCGGGTATACCTGCAAGCTTAAATAATCCACAAACTTCATCCACATATATTAGGTGCTCATCAGGATGCTTTGTTCCATCACCAACAAAAGGATTAGCTAGCAGTTTTTCCATCATACCCGAAGGAAATTCAAAGGGAATATTTTAATATTCATTTTCAGTAGGTTCATTAGGTTGAGGAGCAAATCTTTGCTCTACTGGTCGGGGTGAAGATACCCGAACAAGACCCTCAGAGGAATACTTTCCATAGTCACAAGTGACAGTAAATTTAAGCACACTATATAAATTTTTCCTTACCAAATTCCACCTACCAAAGGCGCTTCACTCCCCGGCAACGGTGCCAGAAAAGAGTCTTGATGACCCACAAGTATAGGGGATCTATCGTAGTCCTTTCGATAAGTAAGAGTCTCGAACTCAACGAGGAGCAGAAGGAAATGATAAGCGGTTTTCAGCAAGGTATTCTCTGCAAGTACTGAAACAAGTGGTAACATATAGTTTCGTGATAAGGTAATTTGTAACGTGCAACAAGTAACAAAAGTAAATAAAGTGCAGCAAGGTGGCCCAATCCTTTTTGTAGCAAAGGACAAGCCTGAACATACTCTTATAATAGGAAAAGCGCTCCTGAGGACACATGGGAATATCGTCAAGCTAGTTTTC
This sequence comes from Aegilops longissima, assembly GCA_021605205.1. Lineage (NCBI taxonomy): Eukaryota > Viridiplantae > Streptophyta > Magnoliopsida > Poales > Poaceae > Aegilops > Aegilops longissima. Next base: position 257,088,075 of record CM038677.1, on the reverse strand, counting down.
ATCACGTTCATATGATTCGCGTTCGGTACTTTGATAATTTGATATGTGGGTGGACCGGTGCTTGGGTGCTGTTCTTACTTGAACAAACATCCCACTTATGATTAACCTCTATTGCAAGCATCCGCAACTACAACAAAAGTATTAAGGTAAACCTAACCATAGCATGAAACAGATGGATCCAAATCAGCCCCTTACGAAGCAACGCATAAACTAGGGTTTAAGCTTCTGTCACTCTAGCAACCCATCATCAACTTATTACTTCCCAATGCCTTCCTCTAGGCCCAAATAATGGTGAAGTGTTATGTAGTCGAAGTTCACATAACACCACTAGAGGCTAGACAACATACATCTCATCAAAATATCGAGCGAATACCAAATTCACATGACTACTAATAGCAAGACTTCTCCCATGTCCTCGGAACAAACGTAACTACTCACAAAGCATATTCATGTTCATAATCGAGGGTATTAATATGCATATAGGATCTGAACATATGATCTTCCACCAAATAAACCAACTAGCATCAACTACAAGGAGTAATCAACACTACTAGCAACCTACTAGTACCAATCCCGGACTTGGAGACAAGAATTGGATACAAGAGATGAACTAGGGTTTGGAGATGAGATGGTGCTGGTGAAGATGTTGATGGAGATTACCCTCTCCCGATGAGAGGAGCGTTGGTGATGACGATGACGATGATTTCCCCCTCCCGGAGGGAAGTGTCCCCGGCAGAACAGCTCTGCCGGAGCCCTAGATTGGTTACGCCAAGGTTCCGCCTCGTGGCGGCGGAGTTTCATCCCGAAAGGTTGTTTCTGGTTTTTTTCTCAATGAAAGACCTCATATAGCAGAAGATGGGCATCGGAGAGCCACCAGGGGGCCCACGAGGTAGGGGGCGCGCCCTAGGAGGGCGGGGCCACCCTCATGGACAGGGTGTGGGCCCCCTGGCCTTCATCTTTGGCGAGGATTTTTTATTATTTATTGTAAGATATTCGGTGGAGTTTCAGGACTTTTGGAGTTGTGCAGAATAGGTCTCTAATATTTGCTCCTTTTCGAGCCCAGAATTCTAGCTGCCGGCATTCTCCCTCCTTATGTAAACCTTGTAGAATAAGAGAGAATAGGCATAAGTATTGTTACATAACGTGTAATAACATCCCATAATGCAATAAATATCAATATAAAAGCATGATGCAAAATGGACGTATCACCCAACCACCGGAGCAGCTTCACCTACGCCCTCGTCCACGGCCACAGATCCGCTTCGCCCACACCGTAGTCCACCCTACTGGAGCCGCTCCACAAACACCCTACTCGACGGTTCTAGATCTCCTTACGGACCACAGCCAACAAGTAGGCGTCATCACCTCGACGTTTCTAACCTGATTCCCACTGTTCGAGAGATGCCAAGCACCCACCACGGCCTAGGTACTTGTCACCTTTAAACCCGTCCAAAGATCACCGCCTGATGTACTTCAAATATACTAACCGGTCATTGTTACCTATTATGCAGGTGGCAAAAACTACAAGGACGATGTTTCTTCGGATCTAACAGCTTGGCCAACCAAGATCCTGGATGAGGCATTGCTATGATCTTGTAAGAGCCTCTCTCTCTCTTGTATTGTTACGTGCTCGCCAACGTGCTTTGCTAGGATTTTCACCAATAATCCCTTTGTGCGCACAATGATTTCTACTATCGGCTGCTAAATTAGATATGTAGATGTCATACATGATACTACCTCGCACCTCCGCTTCCTAAATATAAGTCTTTCTAGAGATTCCACTATAAGCTACATACGGAGCAAAATGAGTGAATCTACACTCGAAAATGCATCTATATACATCTGTATGTGGTCCATCTTGGAATCTCTACAAATACATATATTTAGGAATAGGGGCGAGACATTACACAAAATCGTAGGTGGCATGTAGGAATTCCATTGCACTACATTAGGCTCCCTTAGAGTGCTTGCTAGTCCAAAGATACTGAGTCATGGCTAGTTTATGGTATGCACACAATCGTTAATTGGTGGTTTAAATATGCATAGGGATATGCAATGTAGTATCATGTAGAGATGTCTGAAATTAGCCGTGTCAACTTGCGATAGGGTTACACAATGAAAAGGTACAAGATGTATGTGGCAATTTCATGGAACATCACAAAAAAAGGAGAGGCAGCGGTGAGCCTATACGATTAATGCTATGGTACGTCACTCCTCCATTGCAATCATCGTGACATGTTATTTGTATGCCAGTTCTATTAGCCAAGTTTCTTAGGGACAGTTATTACGAGTTATCCTAAGAAAATAAGCACCTGTGAATATAAGCTCCATGTAATAAGCCAACCAGTTCTTTTCATTGCGTTTTCAGCTTATCTTTGGTATGATCAGTGGAAAGTCTAGATTGCATTATATTTTTTTCATTTTGCTGCCCATATGGAAATTAATTTGACTTGCAAACATCACAAATTGAACCCAGTGCAGTAATTAATATGATAGAAAAACAGACCATCACTATTTGCTCAAAATGCAAATACAAAGATACCATCTACTTGGCACAATCTACTTTGGTCAATATTTTCCATAGAGATCCCATTGCCTAATTTAAACGAAGAACGCATGACCCACATTTAAATGAAGAACAATTATTTATCCGATGGTCCAAGTGGCTGGTTATTATTGTATAGCAGCACCACCTGAAAGCATCATATAGCAGCAGCAGCAGCAGCTCATAGCAACTCATCATACAAAGCAGCAGCATCGCAATTCATCATATACCAGCAGCAGCTCATAGCAATTCATCATATAGCAGCAGCAGGAGCAGCTCATAGCAATTCATCATATAGCAATGGCAGGAGCAGCTCATAGAAATTCATCATATAGCAGCAGCGAGAGCAGCTTGTAGCAACTCATCATATAGCAGCAGCAGAGCTCATAGCAATTCATCATATAGCAGCAGCAGCAGCTCATAGCAACTCATCATACAGCAGCAGCAGCTCATAGCAATTCTTCATATAGCAGCAGCGAGGAGCAGCTCATAGCAATGCATCATATAGCAGCAGAGAAGAAGCTCATAGCAATTCATCGTATAGTGGATCGAAATGAAAATTTGGCAAAAATCGAGGAGATCCTCACCTTGTTGGATGAGCTCATACTTCAACAGCACCTCAAGGCCATGGCACAGGGAGGAGGGAGGGGAATAAGGTGCCTTCGCATGATGTGGAATCAGCCATAGTTGTGCAGCACCCGCCGGAGTAGTGCGTTGGACGAACCACAGTGGAGCAGCTGCTGGAGACCATGAGAATGCGGGGCGGCACCAGAGGGAGGAGCAGCCAGGGAGATTTGCCCCTACCCGCCGGCCATGTAGCCTAGCTGGACATAGCATCATCGAGGACCAGGCCAGATGGGACCAGTGGCGACGGCTCGCTGGAGGAACCCTAGTGCTACAAGCAGGGGATCGAGGTAGAGGGAAAGGGGAGAGGAGATGCAAGCGGGCAGGGCAATGAATGCTTGCGTGTTTGTTTTTACTTGAGGGTCAGGTGTGACACGGGCATCAGCAGTTGCATTTTGAGTGTAATATAGGCAGACAACAGAGTCATTTCACTATTCCCCTTCCCTTCGATTTTTAGTGAGGTTCTACCCGAAACACCCCCCACCAAAGCGAAATTAGTTAAGCCCAAGCCCATAACTCAAAAATGACTTCTTTACATCTTTTATGGCTTATTTTGACAATATGCCCTGAAAAGGCAGAATCGAACTGGCCCTTGACGTGGATTTTTCTTCCAGTATTTTTCTTATTTTCCAAATAGATGTTCCATGGAGTTTCAGGTCATTCCGAGAACTTTTGTTTCTGCACATAAATAACACCATCGAAAGTCTGCTGAAAACAGCGTCAGTCCGGGTTAGTTCCATTCAAATCATGCAAGTTAGAGTCCAAAACAAGGGCAAAAGTGTTTGGAAAAGTAGATACGACGGAGACGTATCAACTCCCCCAAGCTTAAACCTTTGCTTGTCCTCAAGCAATTCAGTTGATAAACTGAAAGTGATAAAGAAAAACTTTTACAAACTCTGTTTGCTCTTGTTGTTGTAAATATGTAAAGCCAGCATTCAAGTTTTCAGCAAAGATTATGACTAACCACATTCACAATAACTCTTAGGTCTCATGTTATTCATATCAATAGCATAATCAACCAGTGAGCCATAATAATAAATCTCGGATGACAACACTTCCACAAAACAATCATAATATGATATAACAAGATGGTATCTCGCTAGCCCTTTCTGAGACCACAAAACATAAATGCAGAGCACCTTTAAAGATCAAGGACTGACTAAACATTGTAATTCATGGTATAAGAGATCCAGTCATAGTCATACCCAATATAAACTAACAGTAATGAATGCAAATGACAGCTGCACTCTCCAGCTATTGCTTTTTAATAAGAGGGTGATGACTCAACATAAAAGTAAATAGATAGGCCCTTCATAGAGGGAAGAAGGGATTTGTAGAGGTGCCAGAGCTTGATTTAGAAATAGAGATAAATAATATTTTGAGCGGCATACTTTCATTGTCAACATAGCAACCAAGAGATGGTGATATCTTCCATGCTACACACATTATAGGCGGTTCCCAAACAGAATGGTAAAGTTTATACTCCCCCTCCACCAACAAGCATCAATCCATGACTTGCTCGAAACAACGAGTGTCTCCAACCATCAACAGTCCCAGGGGGAATTTTGTTTGCAATTAATTTGATTTAGTTTGCATAAAGCATGGGACTGGGCATCCCTGAGACCAGCCATTTTCTCATGAATGAGGAGCGGAGTCCACTCCTCTTGAAAATAACCCACCTAGCATGGAAGATACGGACAGCCCTAGTTGATGCATGAGCTATTTGAGCATACAAAACAGAATGTTTATTTGAAGGTTTAAAGTTTGCACATACAAATTTACTTGGAACGGCAGGTAGATACCGCATATAGGAAGGTATAGTGGACTCATATGGAATAACTTTGGGGTTTGAGGGATTGGATGCACAAGCAGTATTCCCGCTTAGTACAAGTGAAGGCTAGCAAAAGACTGGGTAACCTGCAATTCAATTGTGCGTGCAATAATGAATCACTCCTGCCTGCTATCTGTACATTTAGGCATCATCATACATGGCATAACCTAATACATGTGCATTCCATTGTAGAATCTGGAATATGCAATGTTTATGTTAGTTCATACGTTGCACATGATGTTTAAATGCCCTTAAATCTGGTCACTCAAGTGATGGTCTTTAAGCCTCCTTATTTGCTTCTTTTCTTGATATGTAAGATTTGCTCACACATCTGTTCAATTGCTTGTTTGCATCAGCCAGCCATACTAGGACTGTTTGATTTGATTACTTGTTGTTCTTGAGCTAACACTCTAACAGAGCTTGTCAACGATTTAAACACTAAGGGCTGCTGTAGTGGGGCCTTGTCTAACTAATAGGTGACATAAAGGTTTGGCTGTACACTACAGTAGGCTCTCCATGAGTACCTGGAGATCCAGTTCGAAGGTATGCCTAGTTTTTACATAGTGCGGACTTAGTAAATGTTCATTTCATTGTGTGCAAGTGCAAGAGATGCGGCATGTTTCATTATGTGGTGTTGTTTTGTTATAATCTCATCCTTTTGTGTTCACAGACTGGAAAGTATGCATATTTATCTTCCAAGGAGACGAGTAACTAGTTTGTGTCACCTCGCAAAGGGGGTGCAATGAAGATAAGATTGAGGATTTCCAATTACAAGATGTTAGGAAGGAGCATTGCAAGAGAAGTAGGAGCTGCGCTGAGCCTCTTCAGCCTGCTAAGGTAAGTCACTGTATGCAACTCAACAGTCCAATTCCTTGTTTGTTTCAGGCATAGTTAATTTTCTCTTTTCAATTGCTTTATTTGTCCTCAGTTAATGAGATGCCCAAATAATCATGCCTGATGTTCGGTACTTGTATCACTATTAGTTGGCATAATTATAGGCCTTACCATTTAATTACTCTGTCGAAGTGTGCCTAAAGCTTTGAAGTCTATTAACCAACTATTATTGCATGAGGCTCACAATCTAGTTTATACTACGCTAATGATTGCATAGTTTTGCCTGCTGTAGTATGTTTGTATGAAACCCTCTGTTGTTCATTATGCTCCCTAAGACTTTAATTGAGGTACGTAATGGCTAACTCGCTTGCTTAGTTATACATAACGTCTTTGTCTAAATTTGTAACTTGTCTATGTTTTTGATTGGTCCCCAACATCATGCTCCTCCGGTGAGCTAAGAGGATTTCTGTATGCAGGCTGCACAGACTATCTTTTTATAATTTTTAAAATATCACCGCTTATGCTTCATGATGTGTAACATTTTTTTGAAAGTGACGTGTAACATTATTGTTAGTCCTGTTTTGCCATGTAGTACAAAATAGTGTCTTGTTCGCTTCATCGTTGTAACTATATTTTGCCCTAGTCATGTGTACTTACGAAACATTTCGGGATGAAGTGACATCAACACAAAGATCTGAGGCGAGGCGGCATGGCGTTCTGGAATGATTATGGATTGAATTGGAATATGCTGATGTTCTCGAGCATCAACTAGAGGTGGCAAGACAACGTGTACATGATTGTCAACGTATAATCAACAAGTTGAGACTGGACATGCAGGTATTAGATGCAAGAGTCAAAAAATGAAACAAGACACTGAGGTAACCATGAAGGAATTGGAGATTTTGCATACTAAAATTTGTGCTATCTGAATCCGACCAATCCTATTTTCTGAAGAGATTATAGTTCAAATGGAGTTAAGTTGATGCGTGTCCATGATGTATGAGTTGTATTTGCCCAGTGTATGTAATTTGATGTTTGTGTATGCTTTATTATCACCTGTGCCGAACCATAATGCCTAGTGGGTATAATCGGCTGTAATTTCTTTATTGTATAGTGTAGGATTATTCTACCTTTCTATGCCTTGATCTCTTTGTTGTATAGTGTATGCTCTTTAGAGGTGATAGTATTGAGTAAGATAATTCTTTGAATATGCTATGTCATTAAAACGGGGGCCAACTCGCCCGACCATGGCCCTTCACGGACCGTCGGATCCATGGGCCTTCTACGTCTCGTAGGATCCATGGGCCTTCTACGTCTCGTAGGATCCATGGGCCTTCTACGTCTCGTAGGATCCATGGGCCGCCGACTCATTTATGGGTCTTGTACGGGCCTTTAATGGGCTGTAGACGGTCCTTTAATGGAAATTGTACGTTTTATGGGTTGACCATAACGGGTCGTTAATAGGCCGTATTTGGTGATGCTATGAAAATGGCCCAACAGACTAACGGTCCACAAACGGGCCGACTGTAACGACGGGCTGAATTTGGCCCACAAGCAGAAAATGACAGTAACGGACCGTAAGTAACTGAATGCTGCAAATGAGCCCAAGAATAAATGGGTCCTCAGAAGGCCGAAAGTTAACTTGGGCTGGAAACGGCCCAACGGAATAACGGGCCGTTAATGGGTATAAAGTGATACACTGTTCATTACGGGCCAGTTTCACCACGGGCTGTTAATGGGTGTAAAGTAATACACTATTCATTACGGACCAGTTTCAGCACGGACGCTAATGGGCCAAGAGTTACAAAGGGCCTCATATGGGTCGAAAGACGTCATGGGCTACACATGGGCCAGAAGTGAAAACGGGCTGGAATCATATTGGATGGCCCAGATGACGCTACTGGGCCTAATTCGGATAGGGCGTAACGGGCCTTGGGTTAGCAGGCTGTAAATGGGCTATATGCGAACAGACCGTTAACAGGCTTTCCATAAGCCGGCCCGCCGGCTTTTGACCAAGTCAAACGGGCCAGCCTTTTCACAGGAATGGGCCACTGTTGGTTCGTGCCACGTGTCGACGTATCATAGGCGCCTTCTGTCCAGTGAGTGGATGACATCTGTCCCAACGATGAGCCGACACTTGTTTCCTCTAGCCAATGATGATTTTACACGTGGAAAATCCCCATTGGTCGGGGCTGTTAACGGGTTATCAGATCCAAAACCCGACCCGATAGCTTAACGGTGTTCCATTATGGTGGATGCCACGTGTCGGTCACCCTTGACGAAAGCACTTCTGTGGCGCGCGATTTATCGTCATGGAAGTGGACACTTCCGTGATGATAATTTTGGTAATGTCATGGAACACTTCTACGACAACACATGTATGACTATCTTGATTCTGTCATAAATTTGTCATGGATGTACATGCATGACAAAAAACACGACCTACTATGACAAACATGTATCATCACAGAAGTGTATTTTTTTGTAGTGCTTACTGGTGTGTTCCTGGACTGACAGTGTATAAGAATGGCTTCAGAGAAATTAAGTTAGGGGACAACACAATGACAGAAAACATGAAGGATTGTGTTCTGAATGGGAACCATTTCCAGCAGATATTTCTTGATCATGATGACAGTATGAGGTCATATATTTCCCCTGTTCCAGTTCATTCTGATGATGAAGATCCTCCTCAAGTCAAATTCAGTGGCCTGAGGCCTAAGAAGGAGCAAGTGCTAGTGCAAGAGGAGCAGTCACATCAATTGCTAGTGCAAGAGGATCATTCTGACCAAGTGCAAGAGGAAATGCTGATCAAGTGCAAGTTACAGGAGCAGGCTGAGCAAGATCAATTGTATGATGCAGAAAGTGAGGAAGAGTCAGAAGAAGAGGAGTACATACCAGGTCCTCCTCAGCAAGGAGAATATATTCATACATTTCAATTTGAGTTCAGGGGCAGAAGGAAAACTTGTAGGGTTTTAAACATGGATGCAGAAGATGGAATTGGTGATTCAGCGATGAGATCTTCAGCAATTCATGACTCTGATGAAGATTTCAATCCACAACTTGTTGATTCAGATATTGATCTGCAAGATGATGATGACTTGTTTGACAGAAATGTTGATTGTGATAAAGGTAAAGGTTTAGCATCCACGAACAACCTGATGATCCTGTTAAAGATCTGGACCTGTGTTTGCCTTCTCCTGATGAAGATAAGGTTAAGCTCAATTTCAAATGTTTCAGAGAAGAAGACTTGTCTAAACCAGAGTTCCAAGTGGGACAGACATTTTCAAGTGTTGAGTTACTGAGGAAAGCTATCAAAGAGTACAGCTGTAGGGAAAGGGTTGACATTAAGTGCCCCAAAAATGATAGGAAAAGACTGTAAGCCATTTGTGAAGAAGGTTGCCCTTGGTCTTTGTTTGCATCATTTGATTCCAGAACAAAATGCTTGATGGTCAAGAAATACAACCCAAAGCATACATGCATAAAGAAATGGTCCGTGAAGTCATTCACTGCTCCATCCATGGCAGGAAAATATATTGATTCTTTCAGAGCAGATGAAAACATGAACATGAATTTTTTTGCAAGCGTGGTTCAGAAGGACTGGAACATGACAGCCACAAGGAGAAAATTTAGAAGGGCTAAGAGACTAGTGAAGAAGGTCTTTGAAGGGGATGAGTTTGAGCAGTATAGCAGCACGTGGGATTATGCACAAGAAGTCAGAACATCAAACCTAGGTAGCTCTTTCTATGTGGGTGTCAATGATGGCATATTCGGAAGTTGCTATTTCTCTCTGGATGCCTACAAAAGGGGTTTCATGCAAGCCTGCAGGTCTGTCATATGTTTAGATGGATGTCACCTGAAGAGCAAGTATGGAGGTGTTATGCTGTGTGTTGTTGGGATGGATCCCAATGACTGCATTTACCCTCTGGCATTTGCAGTTGTGGAGGTAGAGAACACTGATACATGGAAATGTTTTTTGTCAAATCTGAAGAGTGACTTGATAATACTCAATACAGAGCCATGGACTATTATGTCAAACAAGCAAAAGGGGCTGATCAAGGGAGTGAGGCAGCACTTTCCTGATTCATAGCACAGACATCGTGTCAGACATATATGGCAGAATTTTCAGCAAACACACAAAGGAGATGTACTGAAGAACCAGTTATGGAAGTGTGCAAGGAGCACAACACCTGAACTGTGGGCTGCAAACATGGAGGAACTAAAGGCCATGAGCTTGGAATCCTACACATGGCTTGAGAAACTACCACCAAACACTTTGGTCAGGGGTTTCCAAAGAGATTTGCCTAAGTGTGATATCCTTCTGAACAACAACTATGAGGTTTTCAACAAATATATCCTTAAGGCTAGGGAGATGCTGATCAGATCAATGGTTGACAAGATCAAAACCCAGCTCATGGTCAGATTCTACAGTAAAATAAAGGAGGCAGAGAACTGGCTTGGCTCTATATGCCCAAAAATAAGGAAAATAGTTGAAAAGAATATTGAGCTGTCAGCTACATGCATGGTTTCAGGGGCTGGTGATGGCATTTTCCAGGTTGACAACAAGAACAGGAAATACATTGTTGACATCAAGGAAGAGAGTTGTACATGCAAGAGGTGGGATCTTAGTGGAGTTCCATGTCACCATGCAATTGCATGCTGCAGACATGAAAGAATTGACCCTGAGACTTTGGTGCACTCCTGCTACAATATTGAGGCATTCAAGCTAGCATACCAACCCATTATCAAGCCTTGCAGAGATAGGAGGGAGTGGGAGAAGATGAATGGGTGTGAAATCAAGCCACCTGTCTATGAAAAAAAAGTAGGGAGGCCTTCAAACAAGAGTAGGAGAAAGCAGCCTTATGAGATTGAAAGGAAAGATGGAACCAAGGTAATGACCAGACATGGAGTTAAAATAACATGCTTATACTGCCATGAACAGGGCCATAATATCAAAGGATGCAATGTGAGAAAGGCTGGCATTTTGCCAAAGAAACAAGTGAAAAGGGGGCCAAGGGCTATACCTGATGATGTGTCAGATGATGACCAACAAGCTGCTGGCCAAGTACCACATGTTGCTCAAGAAGAAGGCCAACTCCCACAGCAGGAAGTCAATCTAACACAAGATGGTGGCCAACTCACACATGATGAGGTTAATCTAGCAGAAGATGATGCCCAAGTACCACAGCAGGAGGTCAATGTAACACAAGATGATGGTCAACTCACACAGGAGGAGGTCAATGCTGCTCAAGAAGGTGAAGAATATGATACACCAGTTGTATTTCAGGCAAGTGTCAGATCTTTTGTCCACTTCTTATCAGTTGTGTCCAATCAATTAAAATGTAGAATGCTTCATAGATGCTAGGATGCTTATCAGTTCTGTCCACCTCTTGTCTTTGAACAGGTGCAGGACTTTGGAAGTACAATGCTTCACAGGATGCAGCAAGCTAGACCAGTGCCTAGAGATTACAATGAAACCATTGTGCCAGATTCAGCATTTGTCTCTATGGCGGCTAATTCTCAAGCTACAACACATACAACAACAGCTACAATAGCTACAACTGATGGGAGCCTGACCATGAAGCTGTTGAAGATGAAGAAGGACAAAGAAAGGCAGATGGCAGCCAGAAGAGATGCAGCACTGGAGGCCATGAATGAGTTGGCAGAGAAAAGAGCAGAGGAGGGAGAAGCAAAAAGGCAAGAAAGTGCTCTTAGGAAAGTAGAGCAGGTAGCAAGAAGAAGAAGAGCAGCAAAAGACAAGAAGGCTGAGGAAACAGCAGCAAAGCAGCAAGCAACAGCAGCAAGGAAAGCTGCATTGCAACAAGAGAAGGAAGCAAAAGCAATTGAAGCAATTGTAGCTAAAGCAGAGGCAGCACTTAAGAGAAAAGAAGAACAAGAAGCAAAGAGAGCAGAGGCAGCACTGAAGAGGAAGGAACATCAAGAAGCAAAGAGGAAACAACAAGAAGAGGTCAAGAGAAGAAGAGCTGAGGAGAAGAAGAAAGCAGGGCCAAGTGGGCATGTGCCCAAGAAGCAGAAAAGAGTCAATATGTTTGATGAGTTTAGATGAATCAGTGCTGTTGCACTTGCAGTCATCTAATTTTTTGTCAAAAACTTCAATCTGAGTGCTTGAAACTATTCAAATGTACCAGCCATTCAGTGTTTGAAACTATTGAAATGTAGTTCAATCATTGCCTCATTCAGTTAACTGCATTTTTGACTGAAATTTATGCAAGTTAGTACTTATCTCAGCTAAATGTTGTGACTGAAATTTATGCAAGTTAGTACTCATCCCAGGGGTAGTACACTAACCTGTAATGAAAATTAATTTTTGATTGAAAAAAGAGAAAAAAAGGTTGGCCTCAATGTAACTAGGTGTAGTACTAATGAATTTTTGATTCGAAAAAACAAAAAATGGTTGGCCTGGGGCTCGAACCCAGGCCTGTGGTATGAAGAGATGCGTGCAATGCCAATGGGATAGTACTAGTAGTCTGTTCAAATGCTATTTAACACACCCCTTATTATTTCGTGGTGGGCCTCAGGTCCAGCGTTCGTTGCACATTATGTACGGCGACCGTGCGCTGCGTTGTCTGCATGCCGTTTCGGTTTCTCCTCCTCTGTCTTTAAGCCCACACACCCGCCGCTCTCCACTCTCCACTAGCCACTCGCCACAGTCCACCCGCGTCGCCTCGGTTTCTCCTCTCTCAGTCCAGAAAACCCTCGTCGCCGACAACCACACCGCCGCCGCCGACATGGAGAACAGCCCCACCTGGCAGAGGTTCATCGATGACCTCGCCGGCGACGACAAGGCGATGCGCGCGGACCTGATGGAGATCAGGAAGTGGTTCCCTAGCATTACCATGCAGCGTCACCATGCGCGTGTCCTCCTCAAGGTGATGACCGACGACGAGCTGGACCGCGCATGCACCGACCTCTTCGGTATCCCTCCTGCGCTCGTCCTCTACTTTGCGATGCAAGAGATGCGCTCCGACGACCCGAGCCGGCAAGCCCGGTGGTGGATGTACCGGTCCGCCTCCGTGCTGCGGCAGCCGGATCCGTTGCGCGTTGGCTCGCGAGCGGAGCGCGTCCACAATGTCGACCTGTCCGTCCCCGCGCCTGTCAACACGGCCTACTAGGACTACTACCAGCCCGATCTCCTCGGGCGCGACGACGTATCCGATTACATCTCGTTGGACTCGGAGTATGACTCTGGCTCCGACGATGACTCTGGCTACGCCGCCGACTCGTCTTGGTCGACTGGCGAGCCGGACATATCGGTGGTTGTCATCTCTAACGACGAGATGGGGGAGCCGGAGGTCCAGATGGTGGCGCCAGTCCTCGACGCGAAGGAGGGTGATAAGAAGCGCCCGATCAACGTCGACCTGCTTCTAGAGGTGGCAGAGAACAACAAGAAGAAGGAGGTTGCAGAGGTTGCAGTCATGGTCAAGCAGGAGGTGGAGGTAGTCTTGGCACTTGAAGCACATGTAGAGCTGGCAGAGAACAAGAATAAGAGGAAGATGCCTGAAGAAGGTGCAGTTGAGGTTCACCGGTCAGAGCGCTTGAAGAAGATCAACAACTGAAATGTGGGCTGAAGAAGTGAAGAAGGTGGTTAGTTAGGTATACTGAAAGTATACTATTTTCAGCATATAAGTTATAAGTAGAGATGTCTGGTCAGGTGTGCTTGTATAATGTGAGCACATAAGTTAATTATTACTGTCTGCTGGTCTTCTTTTGGTAATGTGATGTTATGGCTACTGCTAAACTTTATATTTGTGGACAAGTACTATGAAATGCATCTTCAGTTGTCAGTTACTATGTTGAGCAACTGTTGTTGTCATTGTTGCTATCATCTTCAGTTGTTGTCAGTTACTCTGTTCAGCAATTGTTTTAGTGTTGCTGTTATTGTTAGTATGTTGAATGTTGTCAGCTAACTGAGTGTTGATGTTTAACTGAATGTTGTCAAATTTCAGTTAAGCATTTCTCTCTTTTGTCAGCACCAAATAAACATCAACTAAATGAATTTTGCAGTTATTATCTATGTCATTCAATATTTAGTTAGTCATCTCCAACTGGAAATTTGTTATCTATGCATATGTGGTTAGCTGTTGCATAAACAAATTCACTTGAATACCAAAACTATCAAACTGGAAATTGAGCATCTAGTACAACATCGGTTCAATCAAATTCATTAAGCATCTAGTACAACATTAGTACAATATGAAATTAGTTAAATCATTCAGCATGTAGTACAACATCTGCTCAATCAAAACCATCCAGCATCCCCTTAAGCTTCCTTATCTTCTCCTTGGTGTCCTCTTTGTGTTTGAACAAGTCACCAATCATGTATTCAAGCTTTCTCTTCTCTTGCTTTAATTTATCCCTCTCTCCAATGACTTGGTCCCTCTCCTGCATCACTTAATCTCTCTCTTTTTCTGCCTTAGCCCTGAATACCTGATGAATGCTTGTTACTGTTTTGTCATTCATCTTCCTCTTCTCAAGCTCTTCCATAAGATCAGCCATAGCAATTTGTGTGCTGCCTAATTGGCTAATTGCCTGCTCCTTATCAGCCACCATATTAGCAAGATCAAGTTTGAAATTGCTAAGCTCTTTTTCCAACTTCTTCTTCTCTTCCATAATCTTCAAGTTTTCCTCAGCATTTAGAACATTTTGTCTCAGATTCTGTTTTGTCTCCTCTTCATACATGCTCCATATCCTAGCTAGGCTCATCTTCATAGTATCAGGCCACTCAGGGTCAACCCACTCCACATAGTTGCAGCTAGGTACTTCCTATGAATTTAAGAAAAACATAAATTCAGTTAACTAATCAAGAAATTCAGTTAACTACTAAAAAAATTCAGTTAACTACACATAGCACTTTAATGGCATACAAATTGACTACTGAAAAATAACTAAAATTTGAGATTTTTAAACTTTTGAAAGTGTGAATGAATTTGTACTAACCTTATGGGCACAGGTTAAGAACCTCCTGTCAGTATCAACTGATTCAAATGCCACAACCTTCACACACAAAGTTCCATGCTGACATGTAAAACTAGGCAAATCTGTGGCCATGCCTCTCCATTCCTCACAGAAGATTGTGGCAGGAGCCTAAAACAAATTCAGATTGGATTAAGAATGAAGAAAGAAAACCCTAGCTGTTGGTAACCCTAGTAGGACATGAGGAGGAGATGACCCTAGTAGGATATGAGGAGGAGATGACCAACCTTGCTGGTTGCTACCTCTTGAGCACTGCGTTGGTTTTCCCTTGAAGAGGAAAGAGTGATGCAGCAAAGTAGCGTAAGTATTTCCCTCAGTTTTTGAGAACCAAGGTATCAATCCAGTAGGAGATCACGCTCAAGTCCCACGCACCTACACAAACAAATAAGAACCTCGCAACCAACACGATAAAGGGGTTGTCAATCCCTTCACGGTCACTTACGAGAGTGAGATCTGATAGATATGATAAGATAATATTTTTGGTATTTTTATGATAAAGATGCAAAGTAAAATAAACGGCAATAAAAATAGCTAAGTGTTGGAAGATTAATATGATGGAACATAGACCCGGGGGCCATAGGTTTCACTAGTGGCTTCTCTCAAGAGCATAAGTATTGCGGTGGGTAAACGAATTACTGTCGAGCAATTGATAGAATTGAGCATAGTTATGAGAATATCTAGGTATGATCATGTATATAGGCATCACGTCCGCGACAAGTAGACCGAAACGATTCTGCATCTACTACTATTACTCCACACATCGACCGCTATCCAGCAAGCATCTAGAGTATTAAGTTCATAAGAACAGAGTAATGCTTTAAGTACGATGACATGATGTAGAGGGATAAACTCATGCAATATGATATAGACCCCATCTTTTTATCCTCGATGGCAACAATACAATACGTGTCGTTTCCCTTTCTGTCACTAGGATCGAGCACCGCAAGATTGAACCCAAAGCTAAGCACTTCTCCCACTGCAAGAAAGATCAATCTAGTGGGCCAAACCAAACTGATAATTCGAAGAGACTTGCAAAGATAAATAATCATACATAAAAGAATTCAGAGGAGATTCAAATATTGTTCATAGATAATCTTGATCATAAACCCACAATTCGTCGGATCTCGACAAACACACCGCAAAAAAGATTACATCGAATAGATCTCCAAGAAGATAGAGGATTACTTTGTATTGAGATCCAAAGAGAGAGAAGAAGCCATCTAGCTAATAACTATGGACCCGAAGGTCTGAGCTAAACTACTGACACATCATCGGAGAGGCTATGGTGTTGATGTAGAAGCCCTCCGTGATCAATGCACCCTCCGGCGGAGCGCCGGAAAAGGCCCCAACATGGGATCTCACGGGTACAGAAGGTTGCGGCGGTGGAAATAGGGTTTTGGCTCCGTATCTGATGTTTTGGGGGTACGTAGGTATATATAGGAGGAAGAAGTACGTCGGTGGAGCAACATGGGCCCCACGAGGGTGGAGGGCGCGCCTGGGGGGGTAGGTGCGCCCCCTGCCTCGTGCTCTTCTCGTTGATTGCTTTACGTAGACTCCAAGTCCTATGGATCACGTTTGTTTTGAAAATCACGTTCCCGAAGGTTTCATTCCGTTTGGACTCCGTTTGATATTCTTTTTCTACGAAACACTGAAATAGGCAAAAACAGCAATTTGGGCTGGGCCTCCGGTTAATAGGTTAGTCCCAAAAATAATATAAAAGTGTATAATAAAGCCCATTAAACATCCAAAACAGAATATAATATAGCAGGGAACAATCAAAAATTATAGATACGTTGGAGACGTATCACTGGTAACCGAGTCGTCTCCAGAAGAGCTAGGGAGATCATCCCACGACACCATGGTTGACGCTGGAGCAAGAAGAGAAGAAGGGGAACGAGTGGTGATGGATCTGGTGGTTGACGAACAGAGAAGAGAGATACTTGTGGCTGGGGAGGAAGCAAAGGTGGATCTGGTGGTTGTGGACCAAAGGCAAACGTACAATGCAAGTTGTAGGGTGCCAGTGTGCATGGTTCAGTTAAATTCAGTTACATTTTGGCCATATCAATCAAACTCATTTAACTGAATATTTTTTCAGTTAAGTTCAGTTAAATGATGTGTTCTCCATATAATGATTTATCAACATCTTAAACATAAAATTTTGGCTATATTGTAATACATGTTGGCTCAGAAAAGACAAAGACAAAGTTCAGCTCAGAGAGCTCAGAGAAGACATAGTTAACTGATATTTTTCAGTTAAGTTCATCTTAGAAAAGACAAAGTTAACTGAATATTGATAACAAATTGGAAGATTCAACATTGACACTGAAGCCTTCATATTACTTGATAGATACATATCCATTACAACCATACAGCCAAAATAACATCATATCCATTACAACCATAGATACATATTCAGCTGAGGCACCCACTAATTTATCAACATCTCACTTCTTCACAATGAAGATGAAAGACATCACACAAAGCACCACAACACTAGCCATAAGAAGCTTTAACACTAGCAGGATCTCTCTACCTAATCCAAGAGGCATAGCAACTTGCTGCTTGGTAGCAAGGTTTTTCTCACTAGGGCTATCAAAATTCACCCTGCCTACAATGCCTCTTCCAGCCAAGGCCCTTCCAGCTAAGTTTCTTCCTGCCATCCACTCAGTCCTCTTCCTCTCAAGCTCTTCCCTCCTGTCCTCAGCTGCACCAATTGGATCTACAACAGATTACCAACAAGAACCCTAGTTTTAACCAGATGTGCATATATTCCATCTCCCAAATACGTAAATCACAGTGACCTACAACCAAAGCAATGCAATGTGTGAAAATGACCGAAAAGTTCTGTTAACTACTAAAATTCAGTTAACTGTGCACGCACTCTATGTATTTGTTGTGGAAATGTCTGAACTTTCAATTATTCGAACCTGTCTAAATGTTCGCTTAATCAACATTCAATTAACTAAACGACTAAAAATTATCTATACAGAGTGTCTCGAACTCGTTTAAAATTCAGTTAACTGTAGGCAGTTAACTACTAAAATTTAGTCTAAGCACATCATGGCAACTGAACATTCAGTTAACCTGTTAACTTCTAAGCACATCACAGCTAGTTAACCCATCATGGCTACTGAGCGCAACATGGGTACTGAACATGGCAGATTCATGAATCGAACAGAGAAGGACTGAAGTTTACATTGTCGTGGGTGCACTTGTAGAAAACCCAGCCATCATGCTCATCGGTGCTAGAGCGGTAGCACTTGACAGGTTCGGCGCAATCGGGGCATCCCACCAATGGCACCTCAACAGAGCGGCCACGCATACCAGAGCGCACACCGGAGCGGGAGAATCTCGCAGATGACATGCCGTCGGCGAGAGGTGGCAGCAGATCCAGGCGGTGGTGGCTGCAGCGACGGTGGCGGTGACGGCGACTAGGGTTCGAGATGGGAGAGGAGAGGGGAGAGGTGCGGTGGGTGTGGAGAGGTGCGGTGCGGTCGGCCCGACTGGGTGCTCTGCGCTCGATCCGACCAGGTGCGGCGGCCCAGGTGACGCGCGGTCCGACCAGGCGGGGGGGACAACGTAAATTCGGCAATTTTGCAAAAAAAACCACATTCCCCCGAATAGAGCGGCCCAGGGGCGTACGGTGGTGAGGCGGCGGTCAAAGCCCGCGTGGACGCGCCAGTCAACAGCCAGATCAGTAGATACGTAGAGAAAACGGTATTTTGACCGTAGATGACCACCTGAGACAAGTTGTAGGACTGTATTTCGGGTATTTGCAAGTACGGGGGGGAGGGGGGATGCGGCCAACGCGACAAGTATGAGGACCTGTAGTGAATTTTTCTCGTTCAGCAAATAACGTCTTCACTGAGGAGTTCTCAATTACTCCTTCTGTTTCTAAAAAGATTTTTTTAGATATTTCAATACGAACTACAATCAGATGTATATAAGCATATTTTAAAGTGTAGATTCACTTATTTTGCTTTGTATGTAGTCTCTATTGAAATCTTTTTGGGTTATATTTAGAAACAGATAAAGTAAAAATTTCCAAGAATCTGAAACATGCAAATAACACCCTGAGCACACACCGCTCATCTTTGGTCGATAAGCCGTCCTAAGAGAAGACAAGCATGTACACACGCGCAGAGGGTGAGCCTAATAAAAGGCAATATCAAAGGTTTTGAGGTGGAGGATGGCATGTGGGGCGACGAGGAGTAGTTTGTTTATGACTCATTAGGTGGCGTCGGATAATCCCGACATGTAAATAATGTTGTAACCGTGGATTTGGAGAATCCTCCCTCTTCTTCTTTAATGAATGATACGCACACTTGTGTGTTGGAAATATGCCCTAGAGGCAATAATAAATTAGTTATTATTATATTTCCTTGTTCATGATAATCGTTTATTATCCATGCTATAATTGTATTGATAGGAAACTCAGATACATGTGTGGGTACATAGACAACACCAAGTCCCTAGTAAGCCTCTAGATGACTAGCTCGTTAATCAATAGATGGTTACAGTTTCCTGACCATGGACATTGGATGTCATTGACAACGGGATCACATCATTAGCAGAATGATGTGATGGACAAGACCTAATACTAAGCCTAGCACAAAGATCGTAGTTCGTATGCTAAAGCTTTTCTAATGTCAAGTATCTTTTCCTTAGACCATGAGATTGTGCAACTCCCGGATACCGTAGGAATGCTTTGGGTGTACCAAACGTCACAACGAATCGGGTGACTATAAAGGTGCACTACGGTATCTCCGAAAGTGTCTGCTGGGTTGGCACGAATCGAGATCTGGATTTGTCACTCCGTGTGACGGAGAGGTATCTCTGGGCCCACTCGGTAGGACATCATCATAATGTGCACAATTTGATCAAGGAGTTGATCACGGATGATGTGTTATGGAACGAGTAAAGAGACTTGCCGTAACGAGATTGAACAAGGTATCGTGGATACCGACGATCGAATCTCGGGCAAGTACAATACCGCTAGACAAAGGGAATTGTATACGGATCAATTGAGTCCTTGACATCGTGGTTCATCCGATGAGATCATCGTGGAACATGTGGAGCCAATATGGGTATCCAGATCCGCTATTGGTTATTGACCGGAGAACGTCTCGGTCATGTCTACATGTCTCCCGAACCCGTAGGGTCTACACACTTAAGGTTCAATGACGCTAGGGTTATAAAGGAAGTTTGTATGTGGTTACCGAACGTTGTTCGGAGTCCCGGATGAGATCCCGGACGTCACGAGGAGTTCCGGAATGGTCCGGAGGTAAAGATTTATATATGGAAAGTTGTTGTTCGTGTTCCTAAAAGTTCGGGTTTTTTCAGTATTGTACCGGAAGCTTCTGAAGGTTCCGGAGGATTCGGAGGGGTCCGGAGGTCCGGAAATTGTTCCACCACGTCCAATACAGTAGCATGGGCTGTAGGGGCGCCCTAGCCTTAATGGGCCAGGGGCACCAGCCCCCAAGGCCCATGCGCATGGGAAGGGAAAACCCTAAAGGGAGGCCTCCACTTGACTTGGGAGGCACTCCTCCCCTTGGCCGCCCCCTAGATGGGATCTAGGGCTGGCCGCACCCCTGGGGTGGGGAAACCCTAAAGGGGCGCAGCCCCCTTCCCCTATATATAGTTGAGGTTTGGGGCTGCCATACACACGAGAACCTCTCCTCTTGGTGCAGCCTGCCTCCTCCTCCTCCTCTCCCTTGGTGCTTGGCGAAGCCTGCTTGGGATTGCCACGCCTCCACCACCACCACGCCTGTTGTGTTGCTGCTGGATGGAGTCTTCTCAACCTCTCCCTCTCTCCTTGCTGGATCAAGGCATGGGAGACGCCACCGGGCTGTACGTGTGTTGAACGCGGAGGTGCCGTCCGCTCGCACTAGGATCTCCGGTGATTTGAATCACGACGAGCACGACTCCATCAACCCCGTTCACATGAACGCTTCCGCTTAGCGATCTACAAGGGTATGTAGATGCACTCTCCTTCCCTCGCTTGCTAGTTTCTCCATAGATAGATCTTGGTGACACGTGGGAAAATTTTGAATTTCTGCTATGTTCCCCAACAGTGGCATCATGAGCTAGGTCTATTGTGTAGATTCTTTGCACGAGTAGAACACAAAGTAGTTGTGGGCTTTGATTTTGTTCAAAATGCTTACCGTTACTAGTCCAATCTTGTTTCGACGGTATTGTGGGATGAAGCGGCCGGACCGACCTTACACGTACACTTACGTGAGACAGTTCCACCGATCGACATGCACTTGGTGCATAAGGTGGCTAGCGGTGCCGCCTCTCCCACTTTAGTCGGATCGGATTCGATGGAAAGGGTCCTTATGAAGGGTAAATAGCAATTGACATATCACGTTGTGGTTTTGCGTGAGGTAAGAAACGTTTTGCTAGAAACCCATAGCAGCTATCGTAAAACATGCAAACAACAATTAGAGGACGCCTAACTTGTTTTTGCAGGGTATGCTATGTGATGTGATATGGCCAAGAAGAATGTGATGAATGATATGTGATGTATGATATTGATCATGTTCTTGTAATAGGAATCACGACTTGCATGTCGATGAGTATGACAACCGGCAGGAGCCATAGGAGTTGTCTTTATTTATTGTATGACATGCGTGTCATTGAACAACGCCATGTAATTACTTTACTTTATTGCTAACCGGTAGCCATAGTAGTAGAAGTAATAAGTTGGCGAGACAACTTCATGGAGACACGATGATGGAGATCATGATGATGGAGATCATGGTGTCATGCCGGTGACGATGATGATCATGGAGCCCCGAAGATGGAGATCAAAAGGAGCAAAATGATATTGGCCATATCATGTCACTATTTGATTGCATGTGATGTTTATCATGTTTATGCATATTATTTGCTTAGAACGACGGTAGTAAATAAGATGATCCTCATTAAAATTTCAAGAAAGTGTTCCCCTAACGTGCACCGCTATGAAAGTTCGTCGCTTTGAAGCACCACGTGATGATCGGGTGTGATAGATTCTTACGCTCACATACAACGGTGTAAGCCAGATTTACACACGCCAAACACTTAGGTTAACTTGACGAGCCTAGCATGTACGACATGGCCTCGAACACGAGACCGAAAGGTCGAGCATGAGTCGATAGTAGATACGATCAACATGAAGATGTTCACCGATGATGACTAGTCCGTCTCACGTGATGATCGGACATGGCCTAGTTGACTCGGATCATGTAATCACTTAGATGACCGAGGGATGTCTATCGAGTGGGAGTTCATGAGATGAACTTAATTATCTTGAACATAGTCAAAAGACCTTTTGCAAATTATGTCGAAGCTCGCGCTTTAGTTCCACTGTTTAGATATGTTCCTAGAGAAAATATAGTTGAAAGTTGAAAGTAGCGATTATGCGGACAGAGAAAGCTTATGTCCTTAATGCACCGCTCGATGTGTTGAACCCCAAACGTCGTTTGTGGATGTTGCGAACATCGGACATACACGCTTTGATAACTACGTGATAGTTCGCTTAAACGGTTTAGAGTTGAGGCACGAAAGACGTTTTGAAATGTTGCGAACATATGAGATGTTTCGAGGGCTGAAATTAGGATTTCGGGCTCGTGCCCACGCCAAGAGGTATGAGACCTCCGACGATTTTCTTAGCCTACAGACTAAGGGAGAAAAGCTCAATCGTTGAGCTGGTGCTCGATTGTCCGAGTACAACAATCACTTGAATCGAGTGGGAGTTGATCTTCCGGATGAGATAGTGATGTTTCTCCAAAGTCATTGCCACCAAGCTGCTAGAGCTTCGTGATGAACTATAACATATCGAGGATAGATATGATGATCCTTGAGGTATTCGTGATGTTTGACACCGCGAAAGTAGAAATCAAGAAGGAGCATCAATTGTTGATGGTTGGTGAAACCACTAGTTTCAAGAAGGGCACGGCAAGAAGGGACACTTCACGAAACGGCAAATCAGCTGCTGCTCTAGTGAAGAAACCCAAGGTTGAACCCAAACCCGAGACTAAGTGCTTCTTCGTAATAAGGGGAACAACCATCGGAGCAGAATTACCCTAGATACTTGGTAGATGAGAAGGCTGGCAAGGTCGATAGAAGTATATTGATATACATTATGTTAATGTGTACTTTACTAGTACTCCTAGTAGCACCAGGTATTAAGATACCGGTTCGGTTGCTAAGTGTTAGTAACTCAAACAAAAGCTACGGAATAAACGGAGACTAGCTAAAGGTGAGTGACGATATGTGTTGGAAGTGTTTCCAATTTTGATGTGATCAAACATCGCACGCTCCCTCTACCATCAAGATTAGTATTAAACCAGAATAATTATCATTTGGTGTTTGCGTTGAGCATAGACATGATTGGATTATGTCTATCGCAATACGGTTATTCATTTAAAGAGAATAATGGTTACTCTATTTATTTGAATAATACCTTCGATGGTCTTGCACCTAAATAAATGGTTTATTGAATCTCGATCGTAGTGATACACATTTTCATGCCAAAATATAAGATAGTAATGATAGTACCACTTACTTGTGGCACTCGCCATGCAAGTCATATTGGTATAAAAGCATGAAGAAGCTCCATGTTGATGGATCTTTGGACTCACTCATTTTGAAAAGTTTGAGACATGCGAACCATGTCTATTGGTGTATACGCATGCGAAGAAACTCCATGCAGATGGATCGTTTGGACTCACTTGATTTTGAATCACTTGAGATATGCAAAACATACCACATGGGCAAGATGACCTGAAAAGCCTCGGTTTCAAAAAGATGGAACAAGATAGCAACTTGTTGGAAGTAACACATTTTGATATGTGCAGTCCAATGAGTGCTGAGGCATGCAGTGAATATCGTTATGTTCTTACTTCACAGATGATTCGAGTAGATGTTGAGTATATTTACTTGATGAAACACAAGTCTGAATTATTGAATGGTTCAAGTAATTTCAGAGTGAAGTTTAAGATCTTCGTGACAAGAGGATAGAATATCTATGATATGATCATAGAGATGAATATCTGAGTTACGAGTTTTGGCACGCAATTAAGACATTGTGGAAATTGTTTCACAATAAATACCGCCTGGAACACCATAGTGTGATGGTGTGTCCAAACATCATAGTTGCACCCTATTGGATATGATGCGTACCATGATGTCTCTTATCGAATTACCACTATCGTTCATGGGTTAGGCATTAGAGACAACCACACTCACTTTAATAGGGCACCACGTAATTCCGTTGAGATGACACCGTTTGAACTATGGTTTGGAGAAACCTAAATTGTCGTTTCTTAAAAGTTTGGGGCTGCGATGCTTATGTGAAAAAGCTTCAGGTTGATAAGCTCGAACCCAAAGCGGATAAAATGCTTCTTCATAGGACACCCAAAACAGTTGGGTATACCTCCAGTCTTAGTTCCGGAAGCAAAAAGGATTGTTTCTAGAATTAGGTCCTTTCCCGAGAAAAGTTCCTCTCGAAAGAATTGAGTGGACGGATGGTGGAGACTTGATGAGGTTATTGAACCGTCACTTCAACAAGTGTGTAGCAGGCACGTGAAGTTGTTCTGTGGCGCCTACACCAATTGAAGTAGAAGCTATGATAGTGATCATGAAGTTTTGGATCAAGTCACTACAGTACCTCGTAGGGTGACAAGGATGCGTACTACTTCTGAGTGGTACAGTCCTGTCTTGAAGGTCATGTTGCTAGACAACAATGAACCTACGAGCTATGAAGAAGCGATGGTGGGCCTGGATTCCGACGAATGGCTCAAGGCCATAACATCCGAGAGAGGATCCATGACTTTGGAAGAAATACTTGATGGGCGTAAGGACGTTGGGTAAAGATGGATTTTAAAAGGAAGACATACAATGATGGTAAGTATCACCATTAAGAAAGCTCGACTTGTCGTTAAAGATGTTTTCCGACAAGTTCAAGGAGTTGACTACGGTGAGGCTTTCTCACCAG
The DNA here is from genome assembly GCA_021605205.1 of Aegilops longissima. Taxonomy (NCBI): domain Eukaryota; kingdom Viridiplantae; phylum Streptophyta; class Magnoliopsida; order Poales; family Poaceae; genus Aegilops; species Aegilops longissima. Next base: position 257,063,268 of record CM038677.1, on the reverse strand, counting down.
AGCGATGCTAAGAGTCTGTTGGAATTGGATTAGCAATTACTGCATGATTGATGAAATCTTGCGATAGGATGTCAAAACATTGTTTCCTCGATGTTATACTTGAGGAAAGGTTGTATGTGATACAACCGTAAGGTTTTGTCAATCCTGAAAGATGCTAACAAGTATGCAAAGCTCCAAAGAATCCTTCTAAGGACTAGAGTAAGCATCTCGAGTTGGAATGTACGCTTTGATGAGATGATCAAAGATTTTGGGTTTATACAAAGTTTGTGAGAAACTTGTATTTCCAAAGAAGTGAGTGGGAGTACTATAGAATTTCTGATAAGTATATGTGAATGACATATTGTTGATCAGAAATGATGTAGAATTTCTGGAAAGCATATACGGTTATTTAAAAAGTGTTTTTGAATAGAAAACCTGGATTAGGCTACTTGAACATTGAGCATCGAGATCTATAAGGATAGATCAAAATGCTTAATAATACTTTCAAATGAGCACATACCTTGACATGATCTTGAAGGTGTTCAAGATGGATCAGTCAAAGAAGGAGTTCTTGCCTGAGTTGTAAGGTATGAAGTTAAGAGTTAAAGCTCGACCACGGCAGAAGAGAGAGAAAGGACGAAGGTCGCCCCTATGCTTCGATATAGGCTCTTAGTATGCTATGCTTGTGTACCGCACCGGAAGTGTGCCTTGCCATGAGTCACTATAGGGTACAAGAATGATCCAAGAATGGATCATTGGACAGCGGTCAAAATTGTCCTTGGAGTAAATAAGGACATGTTTCTCGATTATGGAGGTGATAAAGAGTTCGACGTAAAGAGTTGCGTCGATGCAAACTTAACACCTATCCGAATGACTCTGAGTAGCAAACCGGATACGTATAGTGGAACAACCATTTGGAATAGCTCCAAGTGGAGCGTGGAAGCAGCGTTTACAATATGACATAGAGAATTGTGAAGTACATACGGATCTGAATGTTACAGACCCGTTGACTGAAAACCTCTCTCACAAGCAAAACATGATCAAACCTGAGAACTCATTGAGTCTTAATCACATGATGATGTGAACTAGTTTACAGACACTAGTAAACTCTTTGGATGTTGGTCACATGGCGATGTGACCTATCAGCGTTAATCACATGACGATGTGAACTAGATTATTGACTCTAGTGCAAGTGGGAGACTATTGGAAATATGCCCTAGAGGCAATAATAAATTAGTTATTATTATATTTCCTTGTTCATGATAATCGTTTATTATCCATGCTATAATTGTATTGATAGGAAACTCGATACATGTGTGGGTACATAGACAACACCAAGTCCCTAGTAAGCCTCTAGATGACTAGCTCGTTAATCAATAGATGGTTACAGCTTCGACCATGGACATTGGATGTCATTGATAACGGGATCACATCATTAGCGTAATGATGTGATGGACAAGACCCAATACTAAGCCTAGCACAAAGATCGTAGTTCAGTATGCTAAAGCTTTTCTAATGTCAAGTATCTTTTCCTTAGACCATGAGATTGTGCAACTCCGGATACCGTAGGAATGCTTTGGGTGTACCAAACGTCACAACGAATCGGGTGACTATAAAGGTGCACTATGGTATCTCCGAAAGTGTCTGCTGGGTTGGCACGAATCGAGACTGGATTTGTCACTCCGTGTGACGGAGAGGTATCTCTGGGCCCACTCGGTAGGACATCATCATAATGTGCACAATGTGATCAAGGAGTTGATCACGGATGATGTGTTACGGAACGAGTAAAGAGACTTGCCATGAACGAGATTGAACAAGGTATCGGGATACCGACGATCGAATCTCGCAAGTACAATACCGCTAGACAAAGGGAATTGTATACGGATCAATTGAGTCCTTGACATCATGGTTCATCCGATGAGATCATCGTGGAACATGTGGGAGCCAATATGGGTATCCAGATCCCTCTATTGGTTATTGACCGGAGAACGTCTCGGTCATGTCTACATGTCTCCCGAACCCGTAGGGTCTACACACTTAAGGTTCAATGACACTAGGGTTATAAAGGAAGTTTGTATGTGGTTACCGAATGTTGTTCGGAGTCTCGGATGAGATCCCGGACGTCACGAGGAGTTCGGAATGGTCCGGAGGTAAAGATTTATATATGGAAAGTTGTTGTTCGTGTTAGGAAAAGTTCGGGTTTTTCAGATTGTACCGGAAGCTTCGGAAGGTTCCAGAGGATTCCTGAGGGGTGCGGAGGTCCGGAAATTGTTCCACCACGTCCAATACAGTAGCATGGGCTGTAGGGGCGCCTAGCCTTAATGGGCCACGGCACCAGCCCCCAAGGCCCATGCGCATGGGAAGGGAAAACCCTAAAGGGAGGCCTCCACTTGACTTGGGAGGCACTCCTCCCTTGGCCGCCCCTTAGATGGGATCTAGGGCTGGCCGCACCCCTTGGGGTGGGGAAACCCTAAAGGGGCGAGCCCCTTCCCCTATATATAGTTGAGGTTTGGGGCTGCCATACACACAGAACCTCTCCTCTTGGTGCAGCCCCGCCTCCTCCTCCTCCTCTCCCTTGGTGCTTGGCGAAGCCTCGGGATTGCCACGCCCTCCACCACCACCACGCCATTGTGTTGCTGCTGGATGGAGTCTTCTCAACCTCTCCTCTCTCCTTGCTGGATCAAGGCATGGGAGACGCCACCGGCTGTATGTGTGTTGAACGCGGAGGTGCCGTCTGCTCGCACTAGGATCTCCGGTGATTTGAATCACGACGAGCACGACTCCATCAACCCCGTTCACATGAACGCTTCCGCTTAGCGATCTACAAGGGTATGTAGATGCACTCTCCTTCCCCTCGTTGCTAGTTTCTCCATAGATAGATCTTGGTGACACGTAGGAAAATTTTGAATTTCTGCTACGTTCCCCAACATTGTGCGTATTCAAGAAAAAAATGTACACGCGTGCATGACAAAATGACAGAGAGGAGTGGAGAGGAGAGGGAAGAAGAACTAGGCAGGCAATAAATAGGGGTGAGGTAATAATAATATAGGTTGCAGTCTTCAAACACACATGGCATTTGGTGTGACCCGTCGGTATCTCCTCTCCTCTCCTCACCTCACCCTTCCCTTGCGTTCTTCAATTCAATTCTGGCCAGAAGCTGCCGCCTTCTCCTCCTCACTTCTTCTATCCCACACTCCTCCTGGTGCGCAAAGATCTTCAAGCGCTTCAAGATTCAGAAGGCTGGTAGCTATGCCGCAACATCCTTTTATCTCATTGCGTTGTGTGATATCTCAAACGACTGTGCTGTTGGGGTGAGCCATTGTTTATCGTTAATCTCACCCAAAGAGCCAAGGCACAAAGTAGGAAGCGGAGCATTCGCACGGGATCATACAACAAAGAAGAGGACACTTTGATTTGCAATTGGATGGAGATAGGTCAAGATCCCAAGACCGATGCCGAACAAAAAGGACCCGCCTTTTGGATGAGAATTCATACTACCTTTCATGAACGGAGGAAGTTTGCATCCTACAAGTTTCCGAGCAACCGTGGCATCAACTCAATCCAAAAGAGATGGGGATTCATTCAACAAGAATGCAACAAGTATTGCGCCGTGCTTGAGAGCATCGAAGCCCACCCTGTGGGTGACCTAGGCGTGGGTGACTTGGTATGATGTCTTCTATTTCATTGCTATGCCATGTTCATGTTTGTTGCATCGTGTGTCCTTCGTTGTTACATCTGTGGCCATCTCTTTGATTGTGTAGGCGTTCCAATCTTTGGAATACTTCAAGGCCCGGCATAAGAACAAGCCATTCATTCTCACCCATTGTTGGTCTTTCATCAAAGATTGTCCCAAGTTCGAAGATCAATATGCCGCTCTAAAGAAGAAAGGAGGGCCGACGGCCGTGGTTGGGAATGGAGATGCGCTCAAGAGGCCGAAGGGCAAGACCAACTCGAAGCTTGACGAGAAGTGTGATGCGACATCTATCGCCTTGCAAGAAACTTTGCACGGCATGATGACTCAAAAGGAAGTGGGGGAGGAGAGGAAGCGCGAAGGAAATGAGGATATAGTTGGAGCTCCAAACGAAGAAGATTGACATGGAAGAGGCTGCCAAGAGGAGGAAGCTCGCGATCGAGGTCACCAATGCCGACACCAAAGCAAAAGAGGCGGTGCTAGCAATCATGAGCATGCACTTGACCAACATGTCCCTAAAGAGAAGAATTTGGTTAGCGAACCGGCAAAAGGAGATGTTCGACCAACACAGCCTGAGCTAAGGAGGCCTCGACCGTGGACTATGGCCGATCTTTTTGAAGGCTGGCAAGTGTGTTGGCCGGTGGCTTTATTGCCAACGAGAAAACTTATTCATTTTCAAAGGCTGGCTAGTGTGCCGGCCGCTGATTTGTTTCCGGCAGGAAAACTTGAGGGTTGACTATTTTGTAGGCTAGCATACGTTTGTCGGCCGCTGGCATGAACTACAACCACGGTGGACAAGAAAATCATTTGCAAAAAAATTCAGGCGGCCGAACCAGATGTGTTCGCGCGTTGGACGCATGACCAGCGCATCCAGAAAAATGACCGGATGCCACCCCATTAGTTTGGGGTCGTGCGTTGGAGTTGCTCTAAGACCACCTAAATTGCGCTTGTATCCTTTTCAACAAATAACATGTTCACCGAGGAGTTCTCAATTAGAAATTTCCAAGAATGTGCAAGATGCAAATAACCCCCTGACCACACACTACTCGTCTTTCGCCGATAAGCCGTCCTAGAAAAGACAAGCATTGTCCTGGCGCACATGACAAAATGACAGAGAAGAGAGGAGAGGGAAGAAGAACGAGGCAGGCAATAAATGGGGGCGAGGTAATAATAATACAGGTTGCGGTCTTCAAAACACACCGGGCGTTTGGTGTGACCCCATTGTGGATATCTCCTCTCCTCACCCTTCCCTTGTGTTCTTCAATTCAATTCTGGCCAGAAGCTGCCCCCCTTCTCCTCCTCCCTTCTCCCTCCTGGTGCGCAAAGATCTTCAAGCTCTTCAACATTCAGCAGGCCGGTAGGTACGCTGCAGCATCCTTTTATCTCGTTGCTTTGTGTGATATCTCGAACGGCTGTGCTGTTGGGGGGTGAAAGAAAGATTGTTGGTGGTAGCTCCTTTGGGGATCCAATCCAGAGGTCCTGACCCTCTCACCATTTCTTCTTGCGATGGTTTGGCTTGGTGCCATTTCCCTCGAATCTGTCCCGGATTGCTAATTGTCTGTGGTTCCAAATGTTTTTTCTTCTCCCAAATTGTCACTTCTGTGTAGACTAGTCCATTATATCTTCATTTTCTCCTTAACTAGCAAGATTGTGTTATGGAGAGCTCTTGACCAGAGCCGCTCGTCCGGTGCTTCTTCTCAACGAAATCTTCTGTTCCAGTTCCTGTGTTCGTCCGTTTCAGTGTTCCTTAGATTAATGAGTTTGGCCGGAGCTGCCACATGATTTGGTGCCGCATTAGATTATTAATCAATCACTAGACCAGTAGCCCAAGGAATCCAAGAATAGATATGCAGAAAAAGAATGCGGCAGGAGGAAGGAAGTAGTAGGTTCTTTGCTTTGCCCAGTTGGCATCCCATCAAGTGATGCTTGATGCCATTTGTTTCTTGTTGCTGCTGTTTGTGCCAAAATCATTATACTTATTAGTAGTACTACTACTTCTCTGAAAGGGGATAACATACCAATGTGGCCTACTTATTAGATTTTTGTATGCTAAAACGTTTTTGTCTGAGAAGTAGGCCTACATGATATACAGTATGGTCTAAAGGTAGGCATCAGTAGATGCACTCAGGAAATTAAGGCAGAAAAGAAGGAGCAGAAAGCATTTGAGAAAAGGGGATAAAAATGTTTGTGTGTCTAGTGCATCTTTACACCTCAGATGCTGGTCAAATTGTCCTGAAAAGGCCCTCAATCAGAGCTTAGATAACATGAACAAAACTTTTGAAAGCACGCTGAGATTTTTTTTAATCTTTGTAATTGTTTGTCAACACTGCATTGGTTGTAGCAACAGGTTGGCTGTCCATTTGCTTCCTCCTTCTGGTACTAGTGTAATGTACTGTATTATACTCCTACTACTAGTTTCAGACTGTCGGTGCTCGGTCGCATCATGTAATTCAACTCAACGTTGTGCACAAAAAGTATATCAGTTTTTCTGGGGAAAGTGGTGTCGTTCTTAAGCATATCTACAGTGTTTTTATTGCGAAAATCGTATTGGTACATGATGTGACTGCCCATCAGATTCTATCGGAACAAAGGTGTCATTTCTGCAATGTTTCGGTTAAATTTGTCGTAACTCTTGCATTAGGAGAATGACTTGATTAGATTTGTTGGGTGGACATGATAACTCTTGAATAGGAAAACAAACTAGGCCGATTTGTTGTGTGGATACCACTAGTCCTCATCTCGGAACAGAAAGGGGTTGACTGCCATGCCATGCCATGCATGTTAGTCCGCTAGTGGTATAATCATGACAGCCCTATCATTCTCCATGTTTTCTCAAGTGACAATCATGGAGGCAAGTGTCTGTTATTATACACCTCTTATCTTGCATGGAGGAAACACCATGATTTTCATCCTAGTTGTCATGCAACTTTCTACCTGGTTTTTCACCTTTGCCCCTGTCTCCTCTCTTGTCAATAAATCTTGCTTCACCACCTTCCTCATTTGTGACAAAACCTAACAAGTTACCAGTCTCTTCTCATAAACAGATCATGCCGTGCGCCGCCGAGCTTGTCAACGGTGAGGGGGGCGCTATCAAGGTGGGCACAACCGGCACCATCGGCTCGCTCATGACGAGAGAACTGGAGGCCATCAAAGTCGCGCCGCAAGGAGCTGCCACCCCGCGCCTGAGACGCCAAAGCAGTCCGGTTTCGGTGCCCTGCGGCGCTAGCCCCCGGAAGATCATCCCAAGGAAGAGCTCGTCCAGTGTCTCCAGCAGCAGCAATGGCAGAGCTGACCGTGTGAGCGCTGAAGAAGCCTGCAAGGCGAGGAGGAGCTCTCAGCGGAACAAGTCGAGCTCCCCAATGCTGCACTCGGATGGCGCGCTGGTTGACAGGAGCCCCAACTTCGAGAAGGCCAAGAAGAAAGGAAATGTGCATGGCGTCGAGGTGGTGGATGTCAGGTGCGGTAATCCGATGAGCAGCCGCCTCAGGAAGCTGGGTTTCTCCAAGCTGTCGGAGACCTTTGCCTAGCGCTAACGGAAGATGACTGAAATCAAAGCTGCTGCTGTTGCTGCTGCTGCTGCCCTTTCCTGGAGGGCATCTTGGGTTTCTTTGTGCAAGCCTTTGGAGGGCAGTACGATGCCATCTTTGGTGAGCCAATCATTTCATCCACCTGACTGCATCCCTGTGTGTCGCGATCCCGTTTAGGTCAGCTTTCCTGCTCATGTGCTCTGATGCCTGGAAAGGTAGTCTATGAAAAGCATTTCCCATCAGAAGCTAGATGTCAAATTGTCAATGGATGATATAATGTAGTTCTCGCAAAACCTCGCGCTTCTGGGGTAGCAGATAAGATTCCTAGACTCTTGAATTGAGTTTCTGTCACCGTTAGATCCCATGTGATAGAGACCAAAACGAATGTACTCTTTACTGCTGAAACTCGCAGTGGAAGAACTTGCAAGTACTCTGCCTAAATAGCAGCTTTACTTTACTGAACAAGCATGATTGGTGGTCAGTGTCGTGTTCTGTGAGCCAGCGGAGAGGCGAGTCCCACGGAGGAGAGACCCGATGGAATTTGATTAACAGTTATATAGCCGTGCAGGTCACAAACTTGGACATACAAGAACTTCAAAAGTGTTGTGCTAAGGTCTCAAACTTGGACATACGAAAAGGCCACGTCGCCTACACTCTCACCAACCCATCTACCAAAATGAACTCGCACTATTTAGCCCCCACCCCCTCGTTTTCATTTTGCGATCTTGTCCTCTTACTCGTCGCTCCCTATCTGTTTAGGACCCTGTGCAAGCAGGAACACAAAGCATACACATTTTTTTCTCGTCACTTCCCGAAATCTACAAATCCCCATCATCATCCCGTGTCGTGTATGCTGGCCTTTGCTTCTGTCATCTCCTCTCCCCATGTCTGCTACCAGCTCTTCTTTGTGCGTTCCCCAAATCCCTTCCCCTCGTGCCTTGCCCCGACTGTCGCCACGAGGTTCTTTTTCTCTAGAATATGCATAAGTGTGCATCTCATATACTATAAAAGAAAGGGGTGAGAGACCCTCCATAATGTTTACAATAGATTTATAAGGCTGTAACTACAGCCTTCACAAGCATGTTTTTTTTTTAACTGTCAACCGGGGGTGGGGGGACTCCCCACCTGAATATCTTTATCTTTACCTAATAATTTCTGTCGTACGTCGTTGGCATTTTTGCACAAAAGTCCCTCCATTTCTGAGAAATTAACCCGCAGTCCTATTTTAAGTGTGTTCCTGATGAGATAACGTTCCGTTTTTGCAAAAACAACCCAGGCGTCGCAGCGGGCGTTCGAAAGCACGGCAGACAGGAAGTCGTCGAAGGTGGCCTTGGCCGGCACGGGGGCGAGCTCGCGGGCGCGCTTGCGGCAGCCGAGCCTAGACCACAAGTCCTCCCGTTACTTGCCGAGGTCCTTGGCCTTCTTGCGGGCCTTGTCATCCTCAGCGCTGGCCTTGGCGGGCCGAGGGGTCACGGAACGGGCGGCGGATCTCAGCCACTCCGCCATGGATCTGGCCGCGGACGGATCGAGACAAAAGAGCTGGCAACCTCCATGGCGGGGTCCCTGGAGGACACCAGCGTGGATCCGGCGATGGACATATCGAGACAGAGAGGCGACGACCTCCATGGCGGGCTCCGGGGCAGAGGAGACAGTGTCTTGTGGCGGCGCTCGCCTGTCCCGGCGCTGGGGAGAGGTCGGAAACGGGGGAAGAACGACGAGGGAGGTCGGAGACGGATCGGATCTGGCGATTCCCGAAGACGGACGGGCGCCGGTGGTCTATATGCTACTGGGTCGGCTCGAATTCCTGCAGCGGGCATGGTGGTCTTCCTGGAGAAAGGAGGCGAGCGCCGCCACAAGAGAGAGGCGGGGGAGAGGTAGAGAGGGAGAAAGGAGGCGGGGCAACATCGTGGTGCGGCTGCTGCTCACCTAGGCAACGACGTCGGCAGGGCCGCCGGGGCGTGGGTCGGAGTAGAGGACCTCAAGCGTCCATGGCGGCCTCCCTGTAACCAAGAGCAAGAGAGATAGAGGGAGATGGGAGTAAATGGGAGAAAAAAGAAGAAGGGAATAGGGAGATGACGGGGATAAGAAGGCAGGGGAGAAGGAGCTCGGGGTCGGGGACGAGGTGGCTGCGCTCGGGAGCAGCAGATCGAGCCGTGGCATGGCTATGGTGGTGATAGACGGCGTCGCGACAGAGATGAAAGGATGGGCTAGAAGGAGGAGGAGCAGCAGGGAGGAAGGATAACACCAGAAGCGAAGTCAGAGCGGCGGTAGCATCTGCCAAGGAAGACACGAGAGAACTAGGTGCTGTTGTCGCCTGTGGTAGTGGGCACCCGTGAGTATATGCTGTGAATGAAGATTTTTTATACCAAGTACGTGTCTGGTCATCAGTTCTGCAGGCCACGTGCAAATCCAATCGAAGACACCAGAAACACACACACACGCAGGCTCTTTGCAGAAGAGAACCCCTTGTCTGTTTTGTACATTTGATACATAAATTATCTGACACTAACAAGATACTTCCTTTGTTTTGTAAAATTTGGTACATAAATTATCTAACACAAATCATAGTACCTAATAATATGTCTTGATGTTTCGTTGAGTAGTGTTTTGAAAAATACATACTTCTAAGTTTGTATTCATCATGTACATTCATCCGTTTTTGTAAACAAATAAGTTACGGTTATATATGTGAAGAAAAAATCTCCTCTCCCGTGTTTGTTCAAAACAGAGAAAAATTGCGACAACAAAGAAATGATTTGCATGTTTATAAATTGATTTTCAAAATGAAAAATGCAGTTTTCAGTCACTTTTGAAAACTGTTTGACCATGGCCATATTGTTAGATGCTTGGAGTATATTAGCCGCACATGTTCCTAAGTTAGATGGTTTCCAAATTCCCATGATGTATGACAAAAGGCCTTTGTTTGACTAACGATGTTTAGATATATAAGAGAAGATTCATATGATGTTATCCTGCAAATCTAACTATGAACTCAGAAGTGAGTTTTAATCATTTTCTTACTAAATAATTGAAGTGATTGCTTTTCTCTTTGATTTTCTTTGTGTTAGCAATATATAGGGTCGTTTTATAGTTATATTTAACCTCGAACAAAATAAGGTCCATTATTCACTCCAAACCTGCATATTTGTTAATGGAATTTTATGTTTGTCCCAATCCACACAAAGACTTACTTGCATCAATTGTGTCATTTTTATATGAGGATATATGTAGCAAACAATGTATTGTAATCATTTTTGTACGTATAGTTAATTAGCACTAAGACACATCATATGTACTTATTGTAAAACTAGAAATTGATGTAAGTTCTTTTGATGCACTATAAATAAATGAACACCGTTAGCCCAAAATCAGAGGGTACTAATAATTTTCTAATTAAATAATTGAAGTGATTGCTTTTCTCTTTGATTTTCTGTGTGATATATATAGGGTTGTCTTATAGTTATATTTAACCTGGAACAAAATAAGGTCCATTATTCACTCCAAACCCGCATATTTGTTCATGGAAGTTTATGTTTGTTCCTTCCGACACAAAGACATACTTGCATCAATTATATCATTTTTATATGAGGACGTATGTAGCAAATAGTGTGTTGTAACCATTTTTGTACATACAATTAGCACTAAGACACATCATATGTATTTATGGTAAAAACTAGAAATTGATGTATGTTCTTTTTATGCACTACAAATATATGAACACTGTTAGCCCAAAATAAGAGGGTGCACTAAATTATTGGGCATATTTAGATTCATGGTTTTGATGTTAATTGTTCTACAATGAACATTCTATTCCACTAGCAATCGAACAGTAATGTCTAAACCGCGATTGAACCTGGGACCAACAGATTGTTTGTAGAATGAGCTGGCCACAGCGCCAAAGTAAGTGTTCCATTCTGCATGTATAGGGATCTTGTAGAGTTGGAATGTTAAGCTTTACTTTAATTGCTTTGCGGAATATGTGCACTGAAAGCATTTTAATTTGTTATGTCAGGCCATTGGAAAGATCTCAAATTTTATTTACATTGTTTTCTTTCACAAGTGGGGTGCAGAGATGATTTCTCCCGTTGCAACGCACGGGAAATTTTCCTAGTATTTCAAAAGTATTTTGTTACAAACTAGACAAGGCGAGAAGTAAAATAGTCCCACCACAGGCCGGCGTGAACTTTGTCCTCCACCTTCTAATGGCGATGAGACCACAATGTGAGATCCGCAATGATACCCCTGGTAACATCATGGGTTGAGACATCTAAATCCCTAAAGGTTTTAGCATTACGAGCGTCCTAAATTTTCCAAATGATAAGAAGAAGAATGAAAGGCCACACTGACTCAGGGAGACCCAAAGATCTGCAAAGGGGGCTGAGCAAGGGTGTAGATCAATGGCATCCCAAATGGCACAAGCTGCCGAACAGTGGAAGAAAAGGTGTGCCCGATCTTCGGAAGTGGCCGCGCATCGGGGGCAGGCGGCGGAGTCGATGATGGACTTGCGGTGCAGGTTTGCTCGGGTGTTGAGCCGGTCAAGGTAGAAGAGCCAGCCGAACACCCTCACTCGACTAGGGACACGCGAGTCCCATATATGAGCAAGAGTAGGGTCGGCCATCTGAGAATCCATCGCGTCGTAGGCGCCCTTGGTGGTGAAGGCAGCGCCATAAGCAGGGACCTGACGTCGGGGGCACCTGACAGACTGACATCCTTCAACAGTAATCTCAAGGAAGCAGTTAAGATTAGCCGGCTATGCAAGCCCAGATCAATCCCATCCATCATTATAGTGGCTGCAAATGCAATAGGCTTTGTATGGTGTGTAAACAGTGCTGGGAAAGCAATGCACAGGGGTTCAGGGAGAACCCAACGATCTAACCAGAAGAAGGTGGATAAGCCGTCCCCAATGGTCACACACGATATCTCACGAAGAGAATTAAGGTGTCTGAAAATAGCACGACCAAGGCAGGAGGCATTTTTGCCTAGCCGTATATGCATTGGAGAATGGTTGATGAGCCAATCCTTCCAAGGAAAAAGAGGGGAATGCAAGAATTTGAATGCAAATTTCAACATAAGGCAAAAGTTTAATGCTCGCAAGTTTGTGACCCCATGACCACCAGCAAGTTTGGGCATACGGACTCGGTCCCACGCGACAAGACACTTAGCCCTAGAGAAGGATTCATCGTTAGACCAGACAAAATCCTCCTACGCTTGTCTATCTCCTTGAGGACACGCATGGCTTGAGAAACACATCATAAAGAATTAGCAAGCATCATCCCGTTGAACAAATTCTTGGTGACATCAACTCCGGGACAATTACTCGCTCTAAATCTCGTTTGGCTAATTTTTGTGAGCATTACCCATTCATCTCTAGCATTGAGCCTATGAAGGTTGATGAAGCCCTCGAAGACCCCGATTGGGTGAATGTTATGCACGAAGAACTATAAAACATTGCGAGGAATAAAGTGTGGACATTGGTTGAAAATCCCAAGGATGAACAAAATGTCATCTGAACCAAATGGGTGTTCCGGAACAAGCAAGATGAGGATGGGCAAGTCATACACAACAAGGCTTGTCTCGTTGCCCAAGCTCCACTCAAGTTGAAGTTATGGACTACGGTGAGACCTGATACGTCTCCATCGTATCTACTTTTCCAAACTCTTTTGCCCTTGTTTTGGACTCTAATTTGCATGATTTGAATAAAACTAACCCAGACTGATGTTGTTTTTAGCAGAATTACCATGGTGTTGTTTTTGTGCAGAAATCAAAATTCTTGGATTGACCTGAAAATTTACGAAGTATTTTTGTGGAATATATAAAAAATACTGGCAGAAAAAGATACCAGAGGGGGGCCACCCAGGAGCCACAAGCTCTGGGGGCGTGCCTACCCCCCAGGGCACGCATCTCAGTCTTGTGGGCCCCTGGAGCTCCGGCAACCCTAAGTCCAACTCCATATATACCTATTCACGGAGAAAAAAATCAGAGAGAAGGATTCATCGTGTTTTACGATACAGAGCCGCTACCGCCTCCTGTTCTTCATCGGGAGGCCTGATCTGGAGTCCGTTCCAGGCTCCGGTGGGTGGAATTCGACGCCGTCGTCATCATCAACCTTCCTCCCACCAATTTCATGATGCTCACCGCCGGGAGTGAGTAATTCCTTCGTAGGCTTGTTGGACGGTGATGGGTTGGATGATATTTATCATGTAATCGAGTTAGTTTTGTTAGGGCTTGATCCCTAGTATCCACTATGTTCTGAGATTAATGTTGCTATGACTTTGCTATGCTTAATGCTTGTCACTAGGGCCCGAGTGCCATGATTTCAGATCTAAACCTATTATGTTTTCATGAATATATTTGTGTTCTTGATCCTATCTTGCAAGTTGTAGACACCTATATGATTTATGAACCGCGTACCCCAAGGTGATAATAATTGGGATTCTTTCCGGTGATTACCGTAGTTTGAGGAGTTCATGTATTCACTAAGTGCTAATGCTTTATTCTGATTCTCTATTAAAAGGAGGCCTTAATATCCCTTAGTTTCTTTATGGACCCCGCTGCCATGGGAGGGTAGGACAAAAGATGTCATGCAAGTTCTTTTCCATAAGTATGTATGACTATATATGGAATACATGCCTACATTGCATTGATGAATTGGAGCTAATTCTGTGCCACCCTGGTTTATGACTGCTACATGAATATTATCCAACACAATTATCCATCGTTGATCCAATGCGTACGAGCTTTTCACATTGTTAAGATACTTTCTTTGCTCCTAAACCTAGCACTCCTAGATATACCTGAGGGTTATGTTATGGATGAAGAGGTAGCTAGGGACTTTCTTGCTTGTAAGGATAGAGATGATATTAAGAAATTACTAGTCAAGTTGAAAGAAAATCTTTGAATACTAGAATGAAATATGATCCTAAGTTTGCTGCTTCACCCATGTTTGTTACTGATAAGGATTATGAATTCACCGTCGACCCTGAGTTAATTACTTTGGTTGAATCTGATCCTTTCCATGGTTATGAATCTGAAACTATTGTGGCATATCTTACTAAACTAAATGATATAGCCACCCTATTTGCTCATGAGGAAAAAATTCGCTACTTCTATATTCTTAAGTTGTTTCCTTTCTCGTTAAAGGGTGATGCTAAGACATGGTATAATTCTCTTGCTCCTGGTTGTGTGTGTAGTCCCCATGATATGATATATTACTTCTCTAAAAAATATTTTCCTGCTCATAAGAAACAAGCTGCTCTACATGAAATATTTAACTTTGTGCAAATTGAAGAAGAGAGTCTCCCACAAGCTTGGGGGAGGTTTCTCCAATTACTGAAAGCTTTGCCTGATCATCCTCTCAAGAAAAATGAAATACTTGATATTTTTTATAATGGACTAACCGATGCTTCTAGGGACCACCTAGATAGTTGTGCTGGTTGTGTTTTCAGGGAACGAATGGCTGAACAAGCTGAAGAATTATTGAATAATATATTGAGTAATGATAATGATTGGACTCTTCCCGAACCACCACCCAATCCGACTCCGAATAAAAGGGGTATTCTATTTTTCAGTCCTGAAGATACGCAAGAGGCAAAGAAATCCATGAAAGAAAAAGGTACTAAAGCTGAAGATGTTAAAAATTTACCACCAATTGAAGAAATGCATGGTCTTAATACCCCGACACAGGTAGTGGAGGTAAACTCTCTCTATAGATTAGATGAAGGTTATATTCCTCATACTAAATCTGCTAGTCAATGTTTGGATGAATTTGATAACTTCATTGTTAAACAAGAAAACTTCAATGCATATGTTAGTAGACAATTGAAACGAAATGCTTATATGATTGAACACTTGAGTGACTATATGTTTAGAAATGTAAATGATCTAAAGGTTGTTAGTAAACATGCTTCCATGGTAAAAACTCAAGTAGAACAAGTTCTGAAGGCACAAAATGATTTGCTTAATGAAATGAACAAAAAGATGAAAGATCATGTTGTTAGAGTTGTGACTAGAGGTGGTAAAACAGGAACCTTTGTATCCCGAGGGCCATCCTAAGAGAATTGAGCAAGATTCTCAAAGAATTAATACTGATGCACCTAGTCCATCTAAAAAGAAAAACAAAGATGATAGGAATATGCATGCTTCTAGTTAACCTACTGTAGACACACCTGTGAATCCAAATGATATTTCTATTTCTGATGCTGAAACGCAATCTGGTGATGAACATGAACCTAATAATAATGATAATGATGATGTTCATGTTGATGCTCAACCTAGTAATGATAATGATGTGGAGATAGAACCTGCTATTGATCTTGATAACCCACAACCTAAGAATAAAAGATATGATAAGAGAGACTTCATTGCTAGGATACATGGTAAAGAAAGAGAACCATGGGTTCAGAAACCCATGCCTTTTCCTCCTAAAGCTTCAAAGAATAAGGATGATGAAGAATTTGAGCGCTTTGTTGAAATGCTTAGACCTGTCTTTTTGCGCCCTCATTTGACTGATATTTTGAAAATGTCTCCTTATGCTAAGTATATGAAATATATTGCTACAAATAAATGAAAAATACTAGAGGCTGAAATTTCTACCATGCTTGCCAATTACACTTTTAAAAATGGAATACCAAAGAAGCTAGGAGATCCAGGAATACTAACTATACCATGCTCCATTAAAAGAAACTATGTTAAAACTGCTTTATGTGATTTGGGAGTCGGTGTTAGTGTTATGCCCTTCTCCTTATATCGAAGACTTGATTTGAATAAGTTGACACCAACTGAAATCTCTATGCAAATGGCTGATAAATCAACTACTATACTGACGCGGCTTGAAACTGCGTCGGTATTTCCCCAAAGAGGAAGGGATGATGCAGTACAGCTACGGTAGGTATTTCCCTCAGTTATGAAACCAAGGTATAATTCCAGTAGGAGAACCAAGCAACACTATGTAAACGGTACCTGGACACAAAGAACAAATCCTCGCAACCAACGCGTAAGAGGGGTTGTCAATCCCTCCTCGGTAAAAAAATAGAATGGTTCGTATGTGTTTGGATAAATAGATCTGAATAAAACGTGAAATAAAAGATGCAAATAAAAAGTGCAGAAAAGTTTTTTGGGGTTTTTGGAATAATAGATCTGAAAACAAATACGGTGAAAAAATAGATCTGAAAGCAATATGATAAAAGGTAGACCCAGGGGCCTTAGATTTCACTAGTGGCTTCTCTCGAGAAAATAACATATGGTGGGTAAATAAATTACTGTTGGGCAATTGATAGAAGATCAAATAATTATGACGATATCCAAGGCAATGATCAATGTATAGGCATCACGTCCAAGATTAGTAGACCGACTCCCATCTACAACAACTACTACTACTACTACTCCACACATTGACCGCGATACAACATGCATCTAGTGTATTAATTTCATGGAGAAATGGAGCAATGCAATAAGAACGATGACATGATGTAGACAAGATCTATTCATGTAGAAATAGACCCCATCTTGTTATCCTTAATAGTAATGATACATACATGCCTCACTACCTCTTCTATCACTGGGTGAGGACACCGTAAGATTGAACCCATCACAAAGCACCTCTTCCCATGGCAAGAAAAATCAATATAGTTGGCCTAACTAAACCAAAGATTCGAAGAAGAAATATGAGGCTATAAATAATCATTCATATAAGAGATCAAAGAAACTCAAATAATATTCATGGATATAGATCTGATCATAAACACAAAATTCATCGGATCCCAACAAACACACTGCAAAAAAGGTTTACATAAAATAGATATCCAACAGACCATTGTATTGAGAATCAAAAAGAGAGAAGAAGCCATCTAGCTACTGCCTACGGACCATTAGGTCTATGGTGGACTACTCACGCATCATCGGAGAGGCACCAATCAGGATGATGAACCCCTCCGTGATGGTGTTAGATTGGATCTCGTGGTTCTAGAACTTGCGGCGGGTGGAATTGTGTTTCGTCTGCTCCCCTAGGGTTTCTGGAATATTTGGGAATTTATATGGCGAAGAGGCGGTGCAAGAGACCCCTATGGGCCCCACAACCCACCACAGCGCGCTCGGGTGTCTTGTGGTCCCCACGGGCCTCCCCTCTGGTCCTTCCTTGGCTCTCTTCTGGTCCAAAAAAATCTCCAAAAAGTTTTGTTGCATTTGGACTCCGTTTGATAGGGATATTCTGCGAAGTAAAAAACAAGCAAAAAAACACCAACTGGCACTTGGCACTATGTCAATAGGTTAGTCCCAAAAAATGATATAAAGTTGCTATAAAATGATAGTAAAACATCCAAGAAGGATAATATAACATCATGGAACAATAAAAAATTATAGATACGTTGGAGACATATCAGCACCCCCAAGCTTAATTCCTGCTCGTCCTCCAGTAGGTAAATGATAAAAACGGAATTTTTGATGTGGAATGCTGCCTAACATGTTCATCATATTTTATTTTGTTTTGTAGCATGGACATTCGTACTTTTAGATGGTTCAAATAAATAGTCTATATTTGACATGATAACTTCATACTCAAGCATATCAACAAGCAACCATGTCTTCCAAAATATCAGCGCTAAAGAAAGTTATCCCTAGCCTATCGTGCTCAATAATTGAACCATTCATGAAACAAACTCGTATATTAGCTACCTCCAATGCTCAAAGTGCGATCATAGTGCCCCCTAGTTGGTGCTTTATAAGAGAAGATCGAGATTCACATAAAAATAAAAATTGCATAAAGTAAATAGATAGGCCCTTCACAGAGGGAAATAGAGATTTGTACAGGTGCCAGAGCTCAAAGCTTAAATTGAGAGATAATTTTTTTTGAGAGGCATGCTTTTCCCGTCAACGAAAACGACCTAGTAATTCCCAACATTTTCCATGCTAGATATATCAAAGGCGGTTCCCAAACATAAAATAAAGTTTATTCCCTTTTCCACCATACTTTCACACTCCACGGTTACCCGTATCCACGGGTATCGTCCATACCAACACTTTTCCAAGGAATTTATTACTTGACAACATAAAGTAAATTTCTTTTTCATTTCGAGACTGGGCATCCCTATTACCGCCATACTCTCGTGCAATGACAAGTGAATAAACACTCATCTTGAGAATAACACATCTAGCATGGAAAATATTGGTCACCCCCTGCCGCTTCATGAGCGGTACGAGAACACAAAAAGGAAATTCATTTTGAAAAATTAGAGTTGGCACATACAAATTTACTTAGAACAACACTGAAATACCGCATATAGGAAGGTATGGTGGACACATGGCAAAACTGGGTTTAAGGATTTTGGATGCACAAGTGGTATTTCTACTTAGTACAAGTGGAGGCTAGAAAAAAGTATTGGGGAACGCAGTAATTTCAAAAAAAATCCTACGCACACGCAAGATCATGGTGATGCATAGCAACGATAGGGGAGAGTGTAGTCCACGTACCCTCGTAGACCGTAAGCGGAAGCGTTATGACAACGCGGTTGATGTAGTCGTACGTCTTCACGATCCGACCGATCATAGTACCGAAAGTATGACACCTCCGCGATCTGCACACGTTCGGCTCGGTGACGTCCCACGAACTCTCGATCCATCTGAGTGTCGAGGGAGAGCTTCGTCAGCACGACGGCGTGATGACGGTGATGATGAAGCTACCGGCACAGGGCTTCGCCTAAGCACTGCAACGATATGACCAAGGTGGATTATGATGGAGGGGGGCACCGCACACGGCTAAGAGATCAATGATCAACTTGTGTCTCTACGGGGTGCCCCCCTCCCCCGTATATAAAGGAGTGGAGGAGGGGGAGGACCGACCCTCTATGGCGCGCCCTGGAGGAGTCCTACTCCCACCGGGAGTAGGATTCCCCCCCCCCCCTTCCCTAGTTGGACTAGGAGAGAAGTAAGGGGGAGAGAGGGAGGAAGGAAAGGGGGGCACCGCCCCCCCTTCCTAGTCCAATCCAGACTAGAGGGGGAGGGGCGCACAGCCTGCCCTAGCTGCCCCTCTCTCTCTCCACTAAAGCCCATTACAGCCCATATACTCCCCGAGGGGTTCCGGTAACCCCCAGGTACTCCGGTATATGCCCGAACTCTCTCGAAACCTTTCCGATGTCCAAACATAGTCATCCAATATATCGATCTTTATGTCTCGACCATATCGAGACTCCTCGTCATGTCCGTGATCATATCCGGGACTCCGAACTACCTTTGGTACATCAAAACACAAAAACTCATAATACCGATCGTCACCGAACGTTAAGCGTGCGGACCCTACGGGTTCGAGAACTATGTAGACATGACCGAGACTCATCTCCGGTCAATAACCAATAGCGGAACTTGGATGCTCATATTGGTTCCTACATATTCTACGAAGATCTTTATCGGTCAAACCGCATAACAACATGCGTTGTTCCCTTTGTCATCGGTATGTTACTTGCCCGAGATTCGATCGTCGGTATCTCAATACCTAGTTCAATCTCGTTACCGGCAACTTCTTTACTCGTTCTGTAATGCATCATCCCGCAACTAACTCATTAGTCACATTGCTTGCAAGGCTTATAGTGATGTGCATTACCGAGAGGGCCCAGAGATACCTCTCCGACAATCGGAGTGACAAATCCTAATCTCGATCTACGCCAACTCAACAAGTACCATCAGAGACACCTGTAGAGCACCTTTATAATCACCCGATTATGCTAGACATTTCAGTAGCACACTAAGTGTTGCTCCGGTATTCGGAGTTGCATAATCTCATAGTCGAGGAACATGTATAAGTCATGAAGAAAGCAATAGCAACATACTAAACGATCAAGTGCTAAGCTAACGAGAATGGGTCAAGTCAATCACATCATTATCTAATGATGTGATCCCGTTAATCAAATGACAACTCATGTCTATGGCTAGGAAACTTAACCATCTTTGATTCAACGAGCTAGTCAAGTAGAGGCATACTAGTGACACTGCTTGTCTATGTATTCACACATGTACTAAGTTTTCGGTTTATACAATTCTAGCATGAATAATAAACATTTATCATGATATAAGGAAATATAAATAACAACTTTATTATTGCCTCTAGGGCATATTTCCTTCAGTCTCCCACTTGCACTAGAGTCAATAATCTAGATTACACAGTAATGATTCTAACACCCATGGAGTCTTGGTGCTGATCATGTTTTGCTCGTGAGAGAGGCTTAGTCAACGGGTCTGCAACATTCAGATCCGTATGTATCTTGCAAATCTCTATGTCTCCCTCCTTGACTTGATCGCAGATGGAATTGAAGCGCCTCTTGCTGTGCCTGGTTCTCTTGTGAAATCTGGATTCCTTTGCCAAGGCAATTGCACCAGTATTGTCACAAAAGATTTTCATTGGACCCGATGCACTAGGTATGACACCTAGATCGGATATGAACTCCTTCATCCGACTCCTTCATTTGCTGCTTCCAAGCAGCTATGTACTCGCTTCACACGTAGATCCCGCCATGATGCTTTGCTTAGAACCGCACTAACCGATGACTCCACCGTTCAATATAAATACATATCCGGTTTGTGACTTAGAGTCATCCGGATCAGTGTCAAAGCTTGCATCGACGTAACCATTTACGACAAGCTCTTTGTCACCTCCATAAACGATAAACATATCCTTAGTCCTTTTCAGGTATTTCAGGATGTTCTTGACCGTTGTCCAGTGATCTACTCCTGGATTACTTTGGTACCTCCCTGCTAAACTAATAGCAAGGCACACATCAGGTCTGGTACACAACATTTCATACATGATAGAGCCTATGGCTGAAGCATAAGGAACAATTTTCATTTTCTCTCTATCTTCTACAGTGGTCGGGCATTGAGTCTGACTCAACTTCACACCTTGTAACACAGGCAAGAACCCTTTCTTTGCTTGATCAATTTTGAACTTCTTCAAAACTTTATCAAGGTATGTGCTTTGTGAAAGTACAATTAAGCGTCTCGATCTATCTCTTTAGATCTTGATTCCCAATATATAAGAAGCTTCACCGAGGTCTTCCATTGAAAAACTCTTGTTCAAGTATCCTTTTATGCTATCCAGAAATTCTATATCATTTCCAATCAACAATATGTCATCCACATATAATATTAGAAATGCTACAGAGCTCCCACTCACTTTCTTGTAAATACAAAGCGCCTCCAAAAGTCTCAGATAAAACCATATGCTTTGATCACACTATCAAAACGTTTATTCCAACCCGAGATGCTTGCACCAGTCCATAAATGGATCGCTGGAGCTTGCACACTTTGTTAGCATCCTTTGGATTGATAGAACCTTCGGGTTGCATCATATACAACTCTTCTTCCAGAAATCCATTCAGGAACGCATTCTTTACATCCATTTGCCAAATTTCATAATCATAAAATGTAGCAATTGCTAACATGATTCGGACGGACCTAAGCATCGCTACGGGTGAGAAGGTCTCATCGTAGTCAACTCCTTGAACTTGTCGAAAACCTTTTGCAACAAGTCGAGCTTTGTAGACAGTAACATTACCGTCAGCGTCAGTCTTCTTCTTGAAGATCCATTTATTCTCGATGGCTTGCCGATCATCGGGCAAGTCAACCAAAGTCCACACTTTGTTCTCATACATGGATCCCATCTCAGATTTCATGGCCTCAAGCCATTTCGCGAAATCTGGGCTCATCATCGCTTCCTCATAGTTCGTAGGTTCGTCATGGTCAACTAACATGACTCCAGAACAGGATTACCGTACCACTCTGGTGCGGATCTTACTTTGGTTGACCTACGAGGTTCAGTAGTAACTTGATCTGAAGTTACATGATCATCATCATTAGCTTCCTCACTAATTGGTGTAGCAGTCACAGGAACGGATTTCTTTGATGAACTACTTTCCAATAAGGGAGCAGGTATAGTTACCTCATCAAGTTCTACTTTCCTCCCACTCACTACTTTCGAGAGAAACTCCTTCTCTAGAAGGATCCATTCTTAGCAACGAATGTCTTGCCTTCGGATCTGTGATAGAAGGTGTACCCAACAGTCTCCTTTGGGTATCCTATGAAGACACATTTCTCCGACTTGGGTTCAAGCTTATCAGGTTGAAGCTTTTTCACATAAGCATTGTAGCCCCAAACTTTAATAAATGACAACTTGGGTTTCTTGCCAAACCACAGTTCATAAGGTGTCGTCTCAACGGATTTAGATGGTGCCCTATTTAACGTGAATGCAGCCATCTCTAAAGCATAACCCCAAAACGATAGCGATAAATCAGTAAGAGACATCATAGATCGCACCATATCTAATAAAGTGTGGTTACGATGTTCAAACACACCATTACGCTGTGGTGTTCCGGGTGGCGTGAGTTGTGAAACTATTCCGCATTGTTTCAAATGAAGACCAAACTCGTAACTCAAATATTCTCCTCCACGATCAGATCGTAGAAACTTTATTTTCTTGTTACGATGATTTTCCACTTCATTCTGAAATTCTTTGAACTATTCAAATGTTTCATACTTGTGCTTCATCAAGTAGATATACCCATATCTGCTTAAATCATCTGTGAAGGTGAGAAAATAAGGATACCCGCCGCGAGCCTCAACATTCATTGGACCATATACATCAGTATGTATGATTTCCAACAAATCTGTTGCTCGCTCCATTGTTCCGGAGAACGGCGTTTTAGTCATCTTGCCTATGAGGCATGGTTCGCAAGTACCAAGTGATTCATAATCAAGTGATTCCAAAAGTCCATCAGAATGGAGTTTCTTCATGCGCTTTACACCAATATGACCTAAACGGCAGTGCCACAAATAAGTTGCACTATCATTAACAACTCTGCATCTTTTGGCTTCAATATGATGAATATGTGTGTCACTACTATCGAGATTCAACAAAAATAGACTATTCTTCAAGGGTGCATGACCATAAAAGATATTACTCATATAAATAGAACAACCATTATTCTCTGATTTAAATGAATAACCGTCTCGCATCAAACAAGATCCATATATAATGTTCATGCTTAACGCTGGCCCCGAATAACGATTATTGAGGTCTAAAACTAATCCCGAAGGTAGATGTAGAGGTAGCGTGCCGACTGCGATCACATTGACGTTGGAACCATTTCCCACGCGCATCGTCACCTCGTCCTTAGCCAATCTTCGCTTAATCCATAGTTGTTGTTTCGAGTTACAAATGTTAGCAACAGAACCAGTATCAAATACCCAGTCACTACTGCGAGCACTAGTAAGGTACACATCAATAACATGTATATCACATATACCTTTGTTCACCTTGCCATCCTTCTTATCCGCCAAATACTTGGGGCAGTTCCGCTTCAAAGGACCAGTCCCTTTGCAAGAGAAGCACTCAGCCTCGTGCTTAGGTCCGACTTGGGCTTCTTTACTTGAGCAACAACTTGTTTGTCGTTCTTCTTGAAGTTCCCCTTCTTCCCTTTACCCTTTTTCTTGAAACTGGTGGTCTTGTTGACCATCAACACTTGATGCTCCTTCTTGATTTCTACCTCCGCAGCCTTTAGCATTGCGAAGAGCTCGGGAATTGTCTTATCCATCTCTTGCATATTATATTTCATCACGAAGCTCTTGTAGCTTGGTGTCAGTGATTGAAGAACTCTGTTAATGACACTATCATCAGGAAGATTAACTCGCAGTTGAATCAAGTGATTGTTATACCCAGACATTTTGAGTACATGCTCACCGATGTAACTATTCTCCTCCATCTTGCAGCTGTAGAACTTATTGGAGACTTCATATCTCTCAATCCGGCATTTGCTTGAAATATTAACTTTAACTCCTGGAACATCTCATATGCTCCATGATGTTCAAAACGCCGTTGAAGTCCCGGTTCTAAGCCGTAAAGCATGGCACACTCGAACTATCGAGTAGTCATCGCTTTGCTCGCCAGATGTTCATAACATCCGTGTTGCTCCTCAGCGGGTTTGGCACCTAGCGGTGCTTCCAGCGTAATTCTTCTATGCAGCAATGAGGATAATCCTCAAGTTATGGACCCAGTCCGTAGTTGCTACCATCATCTTTCAACTTAGCTTTCTAGGAACGCATTAAAATTCAACGGAACAACAAAGACGGGCCATCTATCTACCACAACATAGACATGCAAAATACTATCAAGTACTAAGTTCATGATAAATTAAAGTTCAATTAATCATATTACTAAAGAACTCCCACTTAGATAGACATCCCTCTAATCATCTAAGTGATCACGTGATCCAAATCAACTAAACCATGTCTGATCATCACGTGAGATGGAGTAGTTTTCAATGGTGAACATCTCTATGTTGATCATATCTACTATATGATTCACGCTCGACCTTTCGGTCTCAGTGTTCCGAGGCCATGTCTGCATATGCTAGGCTCATCAAGTTTAACCCGAGTATTCTGCGTGTGCAAAACTGGCTTGCACCCGTTGTATGTGAACGTAGAGCTTATCACACCCGATCATCACGTGGTGTCTCGACACGATGAACTTTCGCAACGGTGCATACTCAGGGAGAACACTTGTACCTTGAAATTTAGTGAGAGATCATCTTATAATGCTACCGCCATACTAAGCAAAATATGATGCATAAAGGATAAACATCACATGCAATCAATATAAGTGATATGATATGGCCATCATCATCTTGTGCCTTTGATCTCCATCTCCAAAGCACCATCATGATCACCCTCGTCACTGGCGCGACACCTTGATCTCCATCGTAGCATCATTGTCATCTCGCCAACTATTGCTTCTACGACTATCGCTACCGCTTACTGATAAAGTACAATTACATGGCGATTGCATTTCATACAATAAAGTGACAACCATATGGCACCTGCCAGTTGCCGATAACTATGTTACAAAACATGATCATCTCATACAATAAAATTCAGCATCATGTCTTGACCATATCACATCACAACATGCCCTGCAAAAACAAGTTAGATGTCCTCTACTTTGTTGTTGCAAGTTTTACGTGGCTGCTACGGGCTGAGCAAGAACCGTTCTTACCTACACATCAAAACCACAATGATTTTTCGTCAAGTATGTGCTGTTTTAACCTTCAACAAGGACCGGGCGTAGCCACACTCGATTCAACTAAAGTTGGAGAAACTGACACCCGCCAGCCACATTGCAGCGGCACATCGGTAGAACCAGTCTCGCGTAAGCGTACGCGTAATGTTGGTCCGGGCCGCTTCATCCAACAATACCGCTGAATCAAAGTATGACATGCTGGTAAGCACTATAACTATTATCGCCCACAACTCACTTGTGTTCTACTCGTGCATATAACATCTACGTATAAACGTAGCTCGGATGCCACTGTTGGGGAACGCAGTAATTTCAAAAAAAATCCTATGCACACGCAAGATCATGGTGATTCATAGCAACGAGATGGGAGAGTGTAGTCCACGTACCCTCGTAGACCGTAAGCGGAAGCGTTATGACAACGCGGTTGTTGTAGTCGTACCTCTTCATGATCCGACCGATCCTAGTACCGAAAGTAAAGCACCTCTGCGATCTGCACACGTTCGGCTCGATGACGTCCCATGAACTCTCGATCCAGCCGAGTGTCGAGGGAGAGCTTCATCAGCACGACGACGTGATGACAGTGATGATGAAGCTACCGACGCAGGGCTTCGCCTAAGCACTGCAACGATATGAGTTATGACCGAGGTGGATTATGGTGGAGGGGGGCACCGCACACGGCTAAGAGATCAATGATCAACTTGTGTCTCTATGGGGTGCCCCCCTCCCCCGTATATCAAGGAGTGGAGGAGGGGGGAGGGCCGGCCCTCTATGGCGCGCCCTGGAGGAGTCCTACTCCCACCGGGAGTAGGATTCCCCCCTTCCCTAGTTGGACTAGGAGAGAAGGAAGGGGGAGAGAGGGAGGAAGGAAAGGGGGGCGCTGATACGTCTCCGTCGTATCTACTTTTCCAAACACTTCTGCCCTTGTTTTGGACTCTAACTTTAATGATTTGAATGGAACTAACACCGGACTGACGCTGTTTTCAGCAGACTTTCCATGGTGTTATTTATGTGTAGAAACAAAATTTCTCGGAATGACCTGAAACTCCACGGAACGTCTTTTCAGAAATAATAAAAAATCCTTGCCAAAGATGAAGACCAGGGGCCCACACCCTGTCCACGAGGGTGGGGGCGCGCCCTCCCCCCTAGGGCGTGTCCCCCTACCTCGTGGGCCCCCTGGAGCTCCTCCGACGCAACTCCAACTCTATATATTTGCTTTCGGAGAGAAAAAAATCAAGGAGAAGAACTCATCGCGTTTTACGACACGGAGCCGCCAAGCCCTAAAACCTCTCGAGGGCTGATCTGAGTCCGCTCGGGCTCCGAGAGGGGATTCGTCGCCGTCGTCATCATCAACCATCCTCCATCACCAATTTCCTGATGCTCACCGCCAGGCGTGAGTAATTCCATCGAGGCTTGCTGGACGGTGATGGGTTGGATGAGATCTATCATGTAATCGAGTTAGTTTTGTTAGGGTTTGATCCCTAGTATCCACTATGTTCTCGAGATTGATGTTGCTATGACTTTGCTAAGCTTAATGCTTGTCACTAGGGCCCGAGTGCCATGATTTCAGATCTGAACCTATTATGTTTTCATGAATATATGTTTTTTGTTGATCCTATCTTGCAAGTCTATAGTCACCTACTATGTGTTATGATCCGCAACCTCAAGTGACAATAATCGGACCACTCCGGTGATGACCATAGTTTGAGGAATTCATGTATTCACTATGTGCTAATGCTTTGTTCCGTTCTCTCTAAAAGGAGGCCTTAATATCCCTTAGTTTCCATTAGGACCCCGCTGCCACGGGAGGGTAGGACAAAAGATGTCATGCAAGTTCTTTTCCATAAGCATGCATGACTATATTCGGAATACATGCCTACATTATATTGATGATTTGGAGCTAGTTCTGTGTCACCCTATGTTATGACTGTTACATGATGAACCGCATCCGGCATAATTATCCATCGCCGATCCAATGCCTATGAGCTTTTCCTATACTGGTTCTCGCTTATTTACTTTTCCGTTGCTACTGTCACAATCACTACAAAACACCAAAAATATTACTTTTGCTTCTGTTACCTTTGTTACCATTACCACTACTATCATATTACTTTGCTACTAAATACTTTGCTGCAGATATTAAGTTATCCAGGTGTGGTTGAATTGACAACTCAACTGCTAATACTTGAGAATATTCTTTGGCTCCCCTTGTGTCGAATCAATAAATTTGGGTTGAATACTCTACCCTCGAAAACTATTGCGATCCCCTGTACTTGTGGGTTATCAGGCGCCGCCCCCATTCCTAGTCCAATCCGGACCAGAGGGGGAGGGGGCGCGCGGCCTGCCCTGGCTGCCCCTCTCTCTCTCCACTAAAGCCCATTACAGCCCATATACTCCCCGAGGGGTTCCGTTAACCCCCAGGTACTCTGGTATATGCCTGAACTCTCTCGAAACCTTTCCGATGTCCAAACAGAGTCATCCAATATATCGATCTTTATGTCTCGACCATTTCGAAACTCCTCGCCATGTCTGTGATCATATCCGGGACTCCGAACTACCTTTGGTACATCAAAACACAAAAACTCATAATACCGATCGTCACCGAACGTTAAGCGTGCGGACCCACGATGCTTCACACGTAGATCCCCCCACGATGCTTTGCTTAGAACTGCATCAACTGACAGCTCCATCGTTCAATATAAATACATATCCGGTTTGTGACTTAGAGTCATCCGGATCAGTGTCAAAGTTTGCATCGACGCAGCCATTTACGATGAGCTCTTTGTCACCTCCATAAACGAGAAACATATTGTCGGTGTCAAAACCGGCGGATCTCGGGTAGGGGGTCCTGAACTGTGCGTCTAGGCGGATGGTAACAGGAGACAAGGGACACGATGTTTTTACCCAGGTTTGGGCCCTCTCGATGGAGGTAATACCCTACTCCTTCTTGATTAATATTGATGATATGGGTAGTACAAGAGTAGATCTACCACGAGATTAGAGAGGCTAAACCCTAGAAGCTAGCCTATGGTATGATTGTTGTTCGTCCTACGGACTAAAACCATTCGGTTTATATAGACACCGAATAGGGTTAGGGTTACACAGAGTCGGTTACAATGGTAGGAAATCTACATATCCATATCGCCAAGCTTGCCTTCCACGCCAAGGAAAGTCCCATCCGGACAAGGGACGAAGTCTTCAATCTTGTATCTTCATAGTCCAGGAGTCCTGCCAACGGGTTTCAATCTTGTATCTTCATAGTTCGGCTATCTAGACACCCCCTAATCCAGGACTCCCTCAGTAGCCCCTGAACCAGGCTTCAATGATGACGAGTCCGGCGCGCATATTGTCTTCGGCATTGGAAGGCGGGTTCCTCCTCCGAATACTTCATAGAAGGTTTTGAACACAAGGATAGTGTCCGGCTCTGCAAAACAAGTTCCACATACCACCGTAGAGAGAATAATTTTGCACAGATCTCTCGACGATTCCACGGCGTGACATCACACCATGGCCAGCCTTTATACGGATCGTTTTTGCTGTCCCGCCTCAAAGGCGTTTAGCGAGGCGGTTTCTTGGCACGCCTTATCAAAGCGAGATCATGCCCCTTATTCCGGGATTCTCATCAATACGGACGTGGGTAACCCATCCGCACCATTGATTACGGCGCTTGGGAGATAAGCGAGTTTTACTGGTCATGGGGACGATAGCCGTCCGTCCATATAAGGGGATAAGGATCCACCTTTTCACCTACGCCTTCTTCCTCCTTTGCTCATCCATTTACGCGCACTCGAGCTCCAGCGCCCAAGTTCGCACATCCCACCTCAACATTCTCCAACTATGTCCGGAGCGGGAGGCAGGTGGATGGCCTCCTCCGTCACGGAGGGGCACATCAAAAAGCTGCGGGAGGCCGGATACTTGTCCAGCAACATCGCGCACCGGCTACCCGACAAGGGGCAGCTCATTCCAACCCCCAGGCCCCATGAGAGGGTGGTGTTTCTCACCCACTTCCTCCGCGGACTAGGTTTTCCACTTCACCCATTTGTCCGGGGGCTCATGTTCTACTACGGCCTGGATTTCCATGATCTGGCCCCGAACTTTATCCTCAACATCTCGGCGTTTATCGTCGTGTGCGAGGCCTTCCTCTGCATCCAGCCCCACTTCGGCTTATGGCTGAAGATCTTCAATGTCAAGCCAAAGGTAGTGGGCCGGCGCCAAGCGGAGTGCGGAGGCGCCATGGTTGGCAAGATGGCCAAATTCCTATGGCTCGAGGTCTCCTTTGTGGAGACCATAAAGGGGTGGAAATCGGGGTGGTTCTACATCACCGAGCCACGCGACTCTCAATGGGCGGCGGCCCCCGAATTCCGATCTGGCTTCCCCACACGGCTCTCATCATGGAAAGAGACGGGCCTGACGTGGGGGGA
Organism: Aegilops longissima; assembly: GCA_021605205.1. Classification (NCBI taxonomy): domain Eukaryota; kingdom Viridiplantae; phylum Streptophyta; class Magnoliopsida; order Poales; family Poaceae; genus Aegilops; species Aegilops longissima. The sequence continues at coordinate 257,033,604 of CM038677.1, read as the reverse complement.
TTCGGACGAGCTGTCCGGACTCCAAACCTGCGTCCGAAACCTGGTGGAAAAGAATCTCAGGCTTGTCAACGTAATCCAGGTAATGCTCATCCGCCAGATTCTCCCATGCCAACAACGGGCCTTCAAATTGTGGGAGTTCGATCCCGCACAGCACTCAACTCTGAAAAGGCTCTTCGACAGTACGTACGAAGATGCCTGGAAGGTGCTGTTCAAGGGCGCCGAGGTTCCCACATCCGCCATCAAGATCGCGAATTCAGCTCGCAGCGTCAAGCCAGCGAGGTAAGTTATTTTACCCTTTATGGGACTCTTGTTTTCATAGATTGACTCTATGTGGGATCTAAAACTCCTAACCTTTGACAGATCGGCTGAAGACGTCCGGACAGATTAACTATCCGGCCCCTTTGCCAGAAGACCCAGCAGACACCCGATTGACAGGGCTGCTGGCTCCGGTACCTCATGTGGTGCCGGAGAAGAAGGCCAAGAAGGAGGCCACGGTAACTCGAAAGAGCTCCCGGCGCCAGGTGCTGCCGGACTCACCGCCCGACAAATCTGAGGCAGAATCCTCCTCTGAGGAAGAGGAGGAGGAAAAAGAAGCCTCTCCCCCAGCGGGGGGAGAGAAGAAAAGGAAGGCCGCCCCAACTGGGGAGGCCGGAGGGTCCAGGAAGGGAAGGACCCTTCCTCCGGACTTTTCCACCAACGCCGACAACGGCGAGGAGGAGTGGCCCACAAGGGCCAAGCCCCTGGCGAGATCGTAAGTGTCCGGATACCCATGGCTTTTTTCATTGCATAGTGTTCTCTAATGCCGAACAATCATGCAGCCCGCCCAAGGACGGGCTCGCCGCTTCGTCGAGCGGGTCCCTGAATTCGTCGGAAGTGGAGAGTACCTCACTTCCGGCCGCCTCCTCACCTCACGCTGCGGACGACGCCGAGGTGGGGCCCCGAGGGGGGCCTGGCCAAGAGGAGGTGGAGCAGGAGGCGCCGCAAGGCAGCCTCCCGGACTCCAGGCGAGAGGGGAGCGAGACCCCCAGGGGCTCTAAGCCCGACCCTCGTCTGGACTCCATACCGGAACCTTCAGCGGTTCCAAGTCCGCAGCGGTCCTTCAGAGGAAGAGTAAGATGCCGTGTCCTCTGTCCAATCGGAGGCACCGGATAGCTTCGAGGCGCTTAACGGCGCCTCCATCGACGAGGAGCACCGCATTTGTTATGAGTGTGGTGATCCGAAAGTTCATCCGCCAAGAGCGGGCTGATGAAGCTCTGCACCAGCCTTCTAACAGGCTTTGAGGTAAGTTTAGAATATGTAAAAATATTACCGCATAGACAGTAGCCCCTGATGCTTAGTTCGGTGTTCGGAAAGAAAAGCCGAACTAACGATCTAAAAAGATATACGCAGGAGTCTAACATAAGTATGTCAATATGCGAATGCAGGCTGCCCTGCTGACCTCTGCCGCACTGACTGCGGAGGTCAATGCATTGAAGCAGAGCCTCGAGCGGTCCGAGAACGAGCTCGGCCTTGCCAAGAAGCAGCTCGAGGACAAGGAAGGTAAGTAATACCTTATTAAAGGAATACCTTATAGAAAGGATTTGGTTTCAAAAAATAACAGGAATAACATGGGTACTGCAGGGGCCACGAGCGAGGTGGCGACCCTGAAGGAGGCGGTGTCCGCGGCCGAAAACAAAGCGGCTGCGGAGCGCACCGAGCGAGAGAAGCAGGAGGAGCGGGTGGCGGAGGTGCGGCAAGAGCTCCAGGCTCTCGTGGAAAAACACGAGAGTTTGGAGCGTGACTCGAAGACTCGAGAGTCCGAGCTCGCCTCGGCTCTTGAGAGTGCCAAAGCCGCTAAGGCCGAAGCCCAAAAGCCCTCCAAGAAATTGAATCATTAAAGAAGATAGCGGCGGGTAAGGCATTCTTTATGCAAAGCAAGCATGTGAAAGTGAATTACCTATTACTTACCCGGATTCGAGCTCTCCAGAGCGCTCGCAGATCTGCCCGTAGTGTGTATGATGCTACCGCTTCTACCGCGCCAAGGAGGGAGCTCGACGGAAAAGGTGTTCGGTCTCAATCTGTTGAGGTCGAACGTCCGTGCCCTCGAGCGACCAAATGAAGCAGCTGGTCGAGCTCCACAAGGTCGCCGAACAGGCCATGAAGGGCCTCATAGTTCGGCTGTGGCCATTGGAAGCCATGCCTGGGAGCTACTTCGGGCTAGTGCAACGGCTGGTGGACGCCTGTCCATGGATTGAAGTCATCAAGCGCTCCGTTTGCATTGAAGGTGCCCGTCGGGCCCTTGCCTGTGCTAAAGTGCACTGGGGCAAGCTAGATGCGGAGAAGCTTTTGACGGACGGGCCACCGAAGGGCAAGGAGCATCGCAAGCCCGAAATGTACTATGAGGGCGTCCTGAAGGGTGCCCGCCGTATAGCGGATGAGTGCTCCAAAGATGTAATTTTCGAATAGACTCGCATTTGTTATCCTATATGCTGAAAACTTGTTCATATGCGCTAAGCAACGCTTGTTAATTTAAAATATTACCTTATGTGCGGCCGTTTATCAAATTTGAGAGATGGCAAGTCGTTGGCTTCAGCCCCCATGCCACAAGTGCTGGGGTCTTCGGGATAAACTTGAGCGCTCTTGTTCCCATCCTTGGGTCTGTCGAGGGAGGCGCTCAACGCAACGAACAGGGCAACCGGACTTATAGTGCTTGAACACTCTCACTTATCCATAGAATTCTATAATTTTAAATTTCGGCGAAGCCCTAGTATTCGAAGACCGAGTTCGGGCGCTATCCACGCCTTGGCCGGACAATGCCGTTCCTCGCTCTAAGCGGTATAAGTCTTTAGGGACCAAAAAACCTCTCGAACAGCGATCGCTCTCGCCTATCATGACGGTCAGTTTTAGCTTTCTCCACTGAGGTGCTCAACCCAGCTCAACCGGGGCACAATCGCAGTGGTTCTCCCAACGCTACCTTAGCCGATATAACGGAACGTAAGGTACCAAAACATGGGAGCCGGGCAAACCCAACTATTGACCCAAGACATGATTCGGAGCCGATGCATATAATGCTATAAGTTTGGGGTGCCGCACTTGTGAAAGTGTTCGGACTTATCACACCATATTTTTGGGGTACTTAAGCCCCTGGTGTATTGGCCGTACCAAAGTGTACAGGTGCAACATGTCATGAAATAAATGGGGCACCTAGGTGCCTGGGCACCTTGATCGTTTTGGAAACCGTGACATATTTAATTTGTTTCCTAACTATTCTTCATGCAAGACTTTCCATGCTTACATTTTATTTTTTGGCTCTAACTATTAGGCATGCAAGACTTGCCATATAATAAAACGTATTAATGTTGATTTTGTTTGAATTGTTGCAGGTATATAATACACATATTTTTGTTTCCTAACTATCTAATACGGGTATCTAATACCTAACAATGAAATTATAGACACACGCATGTACGTATATATTCAATAATTTATTTTTTGAACTATTACATTTTTTGTTTCCTAATTCTCTAAAATGGGTATCATATACTTACGAACGAAAGAATGTACGTACACGGGTATGTATATACACAATATTTTTTTGATTAATTGCATTTATTTTTGTTTCCGAACTATCTACGATTATACAATACCTATTTACGAAAAGATTGTAATACCCGGTGGACGTATATAACCGCGACGTATATAACCACCTATCTGAAAAAGGGTGGGAAATGATTGTACATACGTGATCGATGTATATACCCAGCTATGTGAAAAAATGTAGGAAAATATTATACATGCAATAATAAACTTCAAGTGGAAATACCCATGGTGTCTCCATATTTGTATACTCGGCTGTGCGAAAATGCTTGGAAACATTGTACATAACCAATTGGCGTATGTATCTCAAGTAAAATATGGCTATGTATAAACTACCAAAACATATCTAAGATATTTTGGGTTATGTATGTATATACCCAGTGATTTATCCGAGGAATTAGATACTCGTGAAAAAAGGAGAGCACAAAAAATCGACCTCCATGATACATAAAAATACCCGGCTATGTGACGTATGAGAGATGCATGGGCATAATTTGGGTGGGTATTAAGTGTTCATATCAAGCAATAATTAGCAATAATTCTTTCCTAGTACTAATTATCAATTAATGCTAATACTAATTACACGTGCACACATCTTAGTGTTATCCAACGATTTCTAGGCAAGGTGCCCAGGCACCTAGGTGTCCCATATGGGCGTCCTATATATATATATATATATATATATATATATATATATATATATATATAAAGAAAGGAGTGCAATAATAGGCAAAAGCTATGTATTGTTTATTTGAAAAGGTGCTGCAATGGAAGCAGAATGATACAAATAGTGCGATAAGCAAGGGATGGGACTATTTAACATGTCCCCCTCCAGGGGTAAGCTGTGGGATGGTATGTAAAACAGGTATAATGCTCGTAGTAGAGACCACCTGGACACTCGACGTAGCTTTCTGCTTCCCTGGCTGTTGCATCGTGAGTTCGGCAATTCTAGTGCCGGACAGGACTTCTGGAAAACGGAGTCCTGAAAGTAAGAAAAAAGAAAGAAAAAGAATGACACAATTGGGAGCCCCTGGTGCGGTTGAGCGCGTTCAGGCGTGCGTGGTCGTGCCCCTCCCCTTAGGCCCATGGTATCACCAGAGCGCAGTTATGTACGCGTAGTACTGGCTTCGCTGTTTCGCGAGGGCTGGGGTTGGGGCCGCATTGCTACGCGTGCTTGGATCGTGCCAGGCGGTCTTGTTGTAGGTTACTCCGGGCACGATTGACAGTGTCCGGGCGTTTAATGGCCAGACTCGAGAATTGATGTGAGAGGCTGCTTTGCACCTCCGCCGCGAGGGCCGCCATGTGCTCCTCCGTTCGGAGAGAGCGTTCGGTGTTTCCATTGACCGTGATTACTCCTCGAGGGCCTGGCATCTTGAGCTTGAGGTATGCGTAGTGCGGCACCGCATTGAATTTTGCGAATGCGGTTCGTCCGAGCAGTGCGTGATAGCCGCTGCGAACGGGACTATGTCGAAGATTAACTCTTCGCTTCGGAAGTTATCTGGGGATCCGAAGACCACTTCGAGTGTAACTGAGCCTGTACAATTGGCCTCTACACCTGGTATGACGCCTTTAAAGGTCGTCTTTGTGGGTTTAATCCTTGAGGGGTCTATGCCCATTTTGCGCACTGTATCCTGATAAAGCAGGTTCAGGCTGCTACCGTCATCCATCAGGACTCTAGTGAGGTGAAATCCGTCGATGATTGGGTCAAGAACCAATGCGGCGAATCCGCCGTGACGGATGCTAGTGGGGTGGTCCCTTCGATCAAATGTGATCGGGCAGGAGGACCATGGGTTGAACTTCGGGGCGACTGGCTCCATCGCATATACGTCCCTTAGTGCACGCTTCCGCTCCCTTTTGGGTATGTGGGTTGCGTATATCATGTTCACCGTCCGCACTTCTTGTGTGGGAAAGCCCTTCTATCCTCTATTGTTCGGTGGCCGGGGCTCTTCCTCGTCATCGCTATGCAGCCCCTTGTCATTGAGTTCGGCACTTAACTTGCCTGCTTGCTTGAACACCCAACAATCCTGTTGGTGTGGTTGGCTAGTTTTCGGGGTGCCATGTATCCGCACAGCGATCGAGTATTCGGTCCAAGTTGGACGGGCCCTGGGTATTTCTTTTGAATGGCTTCTTCCGCTGACCGGTTTTAGAGCCTCTGAATCCGGCATTGACCGTCGTATCTTCATCATTATCGCCGTTAATGCGACGCTTGTTCTTGTTGCGACGCGACCTGCCATTGCTGTCCTTGGTATCTGAACTACCAGGGTTTTTGGTCAAGTTGTTACTACGAGCTAGCCAGCTGTCCTCTCCCGCGCAAAAGCGGGTCATGAGTGTTGTGAGGGCTGCCATGGATTTCGGCTTTTCCTGTCCTAGGTGCCGGGCTAGCCACTCGTCGCGGGTGTTATGTTTGAAGGCTGCAAGGGCCTCTGCATCCGGATAGTCAACGATTTGATTTTTCTTGGTTAGGAACCGTGTCCAGAATTGTCTGGCCAATTCTTCTGGCTGCTGAATTATGTGGCTGAGGTCGTCGGCGTCTGGTGGTCGCACCTATGTGCCCTGGAAGTTATCAAGGAATGCGGCTTCCAGGTCCTCCCAACAACCAATTGATTCTGCTAGCAAGCTGTTGAGCCAATGCGGAGCTGGTCCTTTAAGCTTGAGTGGGAGGTATTTGATGGCATGTAGATCATCACCGCGGGCCATGTGGATATGGAGGAGATAGTCCTCAATCCAGACCGCAAGATATGTGGTACCATCGTATGATTCGATGTTTACGGGTTTGAAGCCCTCAGGGATTTGATGATCCATTACTTCATCTGTGAAGCATAGCGGGTGTGCGGCGCCTCTGTATTGAGCTATATCACAACGCAACTCAAATGAGCTTTGTCATCTTGTGTTTCGCCCGCCGAATTATCAGATCCGGGCGTGACGGTTATCGCCACGTGTCGTAGAAGCCCACGTGATCCGTAGATCGATCTTGTTTGCCTTGCCTTGTCCTCCAATATGTCTCGCAGTCCGCGCGTTTCCCGTGCCTTGGTACTTTTTGAGCGACGCCGAGTGCGGCTTGAATGGAGGGTCTAGAGGCCTCTCTGTCGCGACCACGGGTGTGGCGGTCGGCGCATCATGCGCTGGTGATGTAGGTTTGGGTGCTGCTTCCTCTAATTGGGGTAGCAGCCTGCGTTTGGGGTATCTCTTGGAGGCGTTCGATTTCATACTCTTGGCCGCAAGGACTGCAGTCCATCCGTCGACCTAGCGGTCTTGGTCAGCTCTAAGCTGCTGCTGCTTTTCTTGAGGCTACTTGTCGTGGCCATAAGCCTGCATTTGAAACGCTCTGTTCGGCGGGATCCTCGAGCACGACAAATTAAATGCCGTCGAGGCTTGCCTCATCTTCGGAGGGAGGTATATAATTATCGTCCTCTACCTCTCTTTGCCGCCTTTGTCGTGCGGACTTGCTTCTCCTCCTCTGTGCGCGAGTCCTGCTGGAGGGGGTCGTCTTCGGCACTTTCCGGGATATTATTGTCTCCCGTGCCGGAATCGCCGTTTTTACTATGGCGGGATTTAGAGCGGTGGCGCTGACGTCGGCGCTTGGGCTGTTTCTTGGAGGAGTCATCCTCCGCTGTTCCATCGCCGTTCCCATCTTTTGGGATGTACACCATGTATATGTCGTATGACGAGGTGGCCTTCCAGTGCCCTGTAGGCGCTGGTTCTTGGTCGTCTCCGGCATCGTCGTCCATACCGTCGATGTCTTCGGAGTCGAAGTCGAGCATGTCGGTTAAATCATCGACAGTGGCTACAAAGTGGGTGGTGGGTGGGCGTTGAATTTCTTCGTCGTCCGCATCCCAACCATCCTGACCGCAGTCCGGCCAGGGCTCTCCTGATAAAGAGAGAGACTTTAGTGAATTCAGGGTGTCGCCAAAGGGCGAGTGCTGAAAGATGTCCGCGGCAGTGAACTCCATGACCGGCGCCCAATCGGATTCGATCGGCAGGGGCGCGGAGGATTCGTAGTCCGGAGAGGAGTCCGGCACCTTGGAGTCACGGTCTTCGCAAAGGACAGGGATGGAGTTCGGCTCAATCGCCGTTGAGATCGTAGCCCCCCAGGCGGTGTCCAACCACTCGTCCTCGATCGGGGGAGTCGGCTCTGAGCTAAGGGTCGGAGCGGACTCGATGCGAACTCGAGGCACCGCCCAGGTGCGAGCTAGATCGTGCCCATCGAGACAGAGCGCGCGCGCTTGGCTGTGGCTCGAATCCGTCGAAGATCAAGTCTCCGCGGATGTCGGCCGTGTAGTTCATACTCCCAAATATGACTGATGGCGGGCGTAGCTTCGATCTGCTCCGGATGGCCAAGTGAATTGGCCCGCAGTGCAAAGCCGCCGAATATGAAGATCTGTCCGGGGAGAAAAGTCTCACCCTGGACCGCGTCGTTGTTGATGATCGAAGGAGCCATTGGGCGTATAGGTGACGACACAGAGGAACTCTCAATGAAAGCACCAATGTCGGTGTCAAAACCGGAGGATCTCGGGTAGGGGGTCCCGAACTGTGCGTCTAGGCGGATGGTAACAGGAGACAAGGGACATGATGTTTTTACCCAGGTTCGGGCCCTCTAGATGGAGGTAATACCCTACTCCTGCTTGATTAATATTGATGATATGGGTAGTACAAGAGTAGATCTACCACGAGATCAGAGAGGCTAAACCCTAGAAGCTAGCCTATGGTATAATTGTTGTTCGTCCTACGGACTAAAACCCTTCGGTTTATACAGACACCAAATAGGGTTAGGGTTACACAGAGTCGGTTACAATGGTAGGAAATCTACATATCCGTATCGCCAAGCTTGCCTTCCACACCAAGGAAAGTCCCATCCGGACAAGGGACGAAGTCTTCAATCTTGTATCTTCATAGTCCAGGAGTCCGGCCAACGGTGATAGTTCGGCTATCCGGACACCCCCTAATCCAGGACTCCCTCACATATCCTTGGTCCTTTTCAAGTATTTCGGGATGTTCTTAACCGCTGTCGAGTGATCCACTCCTGGATTACTTTGGTACCTCCCTGCTAAACTAATAGCAAGGCACAGATAAGACTGGTACACAACATTGCACACATGATAGAGCCTATGGCTGAAGCATAGGGAACAATTTTATTATATCCCTCTTGAATATCTATCACTTTGGGACTAATTTCATATATTGTAATTTCTTTTGACAAGCTCAAATAAATTTAAGTGAAGAACATGAACATAAATAATTTCATCTCTCAAAATAGTATAAGTGAAGCATGAGAGAATTTCTTCAAAAATTTACTAGCTCTCAAATAAATATAAGTGAAGCATGAGAGAATTTCTTCAAAAATATTAAAGCACACCATGCTCAAAAAGATATAAGTGAAGCACTAGAGCAATTCCATAGCTCAAAAAATTTAAGTGAAGCATATAGAGAAATTCTAACAAATCATAGCATAATGTTGGCTCTCTCAAATAGGTGTGTCCAGCAAGGATACTTGTGACAAATTAAAAAGCAAAAAAGCAAAGACTCATATAATACAAGACGCTCCAAGCAAAACTCATGATATGTGATGAATAAAAATATAGCTCCAAGTAAAATACCGATGGTCGTTAGAAGAAAGAGGGGATGCGTGAGATCCCCAAAGCCTTCGTGAGATACGTTAGTATAATAGTGCAAATCACCACTCTAAGTACTGTTGCAAACCTATTCATATTTTATTATTGCATTATATCTACTGTATTCCAAATTTACCGTGGCTTATACTGTAACGCCCCGGATTCGATGCGCCAGGTGTCCGTCAGTTATTCGCCGTCGTTGCCATGTCATTTGCTCGCGTGTTGCACTTTGCCATGTCATCATCTGTATTTCATATCATGTCATCATGTGCATTTCATTTTGCATACGTGTCCGTCTCATGCATCCGAGCATTTTCCCCGTTGTCCGTTTAGCAATCCGGCACTCCTATATCTCCCGGCGCCCCCTTTTGCCTCTTTTCGTGTGCGGGTGTTAAACTTTCTCGGAATGGCCCGAGGTTTGCCAAGCGGCCTTGGTATACCACCGGTAGACCGCCTTTCAAGTTTCGTGCCATTTGGAGGTCGTTTGGTACTCCAACGGTTAACAAGAATGTAGAAACCCTCTTTCTCTTTGCAGCCCAACACCCTTCCAAAGTGGCCCAAAACCCACCTAACTCCCCTCCATGCTCTCGATCGTTCGATCACGATCGCGTGGCCGAAAACCGCACCTCATTTGGACTCTCCTAGCTCCCTCTACCTATAAATACATCTCCCCCTCCGAAATTCGCGGATGAATTCGCCCCTAACCCTAGATCCCACCTCTGCATGCGCGCGGACATGTCCGCCGCCGTCCGGACGAATCGCCGCGCCATGCAGCCAATGACGTCGTGCCACGTGGGCGCGCCCCCCCGCCGCCCGCCAGGGACCGGATCGGGCCCGCGAGCCAGTCCGCGCCGCCTCCGGCCCATGATCGTCTCGCCGCCCGCCCGCCTGCCGCCGCCGTTGCCCGTCCGGCCATGCGCCGCAACCGCCGCCGCCGCCACCCGCCTCGCCGCCGCCTCCGCCGCTTGGCTGCGCCCGCCAGCGCCGCCCTCACCGCCGTCCTCGGCCCGGCCCCAGCGCCAGCGCCTGCTGCTCACCCGCTCCTCCCGGCCGGCCCGTCTCGCCGCCCAGCCAGCGTCCGCCATGCCACGCCGCCCACTCATGCCGCCGCCCGCCAGCGGGTCCCGCCTCCTCCGGCCGCCTCGCCCCGCCGCCCAGCCGCCACAGGCGAGATCCGTCCGAGCGGACGGATCCGGCCGCCCGTGCTCCTCCGGCCGCCCCTCTCTCTCCGTGAGCTCGCGCGCACCATCTCGATATCCGTCACGAGGTTGACCTCTTCTCCCCCTCCGAAAAATCCACTAAGTCCCGAAATTGTTGCATATTTTGTTGCATTTTCATCGCACCATAAATCTGCATCCGTAGCTCCGTTTTGCGCGTGTAATATGTCAAAATGTTCGTCTCGAAGAGTAGATCATTTCATCTCATTGCATAATTTTCATTTGAGCTCATGTTGATGCCCTAAATTCTGTTAGAAGAGTGCTATGTGATGTTAGTTTCAGATTCTTATCAGAACTTGCACTTTTGTCATTTTTGCCATGATTGATGTGTGCATCCTATGAACTTGAGTCCTACATGTGTTTTGTAATATGCCATGCCATCTTTCCAGGGGTGTATGCCATGTATTTTTGTGACCTCTGTGGTGACTAGCACAAGCATGCAAAGTAGGCTTCCTGATGTTGCTGATTTCAGCCCTGTTTAGCTGATATTTTGATGTCATGTTAACTTGATGCTACAGAGAGATCCATGCTTATTTTGAGATACTTCAGTAAGGATGTTTTGTTCTACATGTCATGCTCTATCCATCCATGCCCTTGTTTACAATTATGGAGTGCCATAGCTTGAGTCAATCGAGCTCTACTTTTGCTATAAAATGTTTCCTGGCAGATTGTTTACATGTTATTCAATTTTGCCAAGGTTGTTGCGGTTGATCCGTGTATGCTATGATGTTGTTCTTGCCATGTATAGCTTCTATACCATGTATTCTTACTGTTGGTTGCCTTGCCATGCCATGTTTTTCTCAGTGGTGAGTGGTTCAAGCTCACCAACATGCCTACTTATCGTTGTTCCTGCCATGTATGAATCTGTAATATAACTTGCCATGTCTACATGGGTGCCATCATATTTTCTGATCCTTTTTGGCTCATGGTCAGTAAGGTACTTTTGTTCTATGCTTTGAGTAGATTCATGCCATGCCTTTGTTTGCCATGATAAGTTCCTGTAACATATTGTTTGATAGCTCTAAACATTGCAACCTGATGTTATTTTCTGCAAAGTCTGAAACTGTTATTACTTGCAATCTTGCCATGTGTTTTTGAGCATGTTCTAGTGATTTCTGGAGATAGCTCAGTGTTCATGTTTTGTAATGCTTTACCTGTACATCATGCCCATGCCTTTTGTTTTCATGTTAAGATGCTGTAGCATAGTGTTTTGGTGCTTGCAATATGCCTAGTTGCTGTTTTGGACAGATTGTTGCTATGACTTGTATAGAGTGTATGTGTTGAACCGTTGCTCCGTTTTGAGTGTGCTCTACATGAAACTTGCTTGATTTTGCATGTAGCTTCATATTATCATGTTGCATCCTTGTTTTGAGGTGTTTGCTTGATGTTTGTATGCATTTTGCATCAATGCCATGTTTATCTTGTTTTGCTCATATCTTCTAGGCCGTAGCTCCGAATCTAATGAACTTTATATGTAACTTGACTAGAATCTCGTGTAGATCATCGTGGTGCATCTTAACTTGCTGTTTAACAACTTGAACATAAGGTTTATTCAGATCTGGACCAATTTCGAAATTTGCATATGAGGACATACCGGAATTGTTATATGTTGTTTCCGGCCTCATTTAAACTTGCCTTGATGTGTTGCTCTTGTTTGCATCATCTCTTGCCATGAGTAGCTTCATGTAGCTTGTCATGCATCATGCTTGTTGTGCATCATGTCTTGTTCATGTGCGGTGTGTTTACCTATGTTGTGTGCTTCTTCTTGTTAGTTCCTGTTTCGTTGCGATCGTGAGGATTCGTTCGTCTACGCTTGGTTCGGCTTCATCCGTTCATCTTCTTCATGGACTCGTTCTTCTTCCTTGCGGGATTTCAGGCAAGATGACCGCTACCCTGGATCTCACTACTATCATTGCTATGCTAGTTGCCTCGTTCTTTCGCTATGCTGCGCTACCTATTACCTGTTTATCAAGCCATCCCAAATTGCCATGTCAGCCTCTAACCTTTGTCACCCTTCCTAGCAAACCGTTGTTTGGCTATGTTACCACTTTGCTCAGCCCCTCTTATAGCGTTGTTAATTGCAGGTGAAGATGAAGTTTGTTCCTTGTTGGAACATGGAGATGTTGTTACTTGTTGGAACATGTTTACTTGATGGGATATCACAATATATCTGATTTTATTAATGCATCTATGTACTTGGTAAAGGGTGGAAGGCTCGGCCTTATGCCTGGTGTTTTGTTCCACTCTTGCCGCCCTAGTTTCCGTCGTATCGGTATTATGTTCTCGGATTTTGCGTCCCTAACGCGGTCGGGTGATTTATGGGACCCCCTTGACAGTTCGCTTTGAATAAGACTTTTCCAACAAGGCCCAACATTGGTTTTACCATTTGCCTCACCTATGCCCTTTTTCCCTTGGGTTTCGGGCCCGAGGGTCATCTTTATTTTAGCCCCGGGCGGTGCTCCTTCGAGTGTTGGTCCGAACCGAGCAACCTCTTGGGCCACCAGGGCAACTCGAGGTTGGTTTTACTCGTAGCTTGACTTATCCGGTGTGCCCTGAGACCGAGGTACGTGCGACTCCTATCAGGATTTGTCGGCACATCCGGGCGGCTTTGCTGGTCTTGTTTTATTGTTGTCGAAATGTCTTGTAGCCGGGATTCCGAGACTGATCGGGTCTTCCCGGGGAGAAGGAATATCCTTCGTTGATCGCGAGAGCTTATCATGGGCTAAGTTGGGACACCCCTGCAGGGTATAAACTTTCAAAGCCGTGCCCGCGGTTATGTGGCGAGATGGGAATTTGTTAATATCCGGTTGTAGTAAACTTGAAGCAAACTCTTCTAAAATACACCAACCGTGCGTAACGTGAGTGTCTCTTTTCAGGGTTGATCGAGAGGAGAACACGGTTTCTGGGTTATGTCTGACGTAAGTAGGAGTTCAGGATCACTTCTTGATCATTGCTAGTTGACGACTGTTCCTTTGTTTCTCTCCTCGCTCTCATTTGCATATGTTAGCCACCATATATGCTTAGTCGCTGCTGCAACCTCACCACTTTACCCCTTCCTTCCCTTTAAGCTCTGCTAGTCTTGATACACATGGTAATGGGATTGTTGAGTCCTCGTGGCTCACAGATTACTACACCACCAGTTGCAGGTACAGGTTTGCGTTGATCATGACGCGAGAGCGATGTTGGCTTGTTTGGAGTTCTTCTTACGCTTCTTCTTGATCGGGATAGGTTCCAGTCGGCAGCCTGGGCTAGCAGGGTGGATGTCGTTTGAGTTTCATTTATGTTTCATCCGTAGTGGGATGTTGATCTTGTATATGATGTTGATGTATTCTTGTGGCATTTGTGCCTTATGTATGTATCCCCACTATTATGTAATGTTGATGTAATGATATCCACCTTGCAAAAGCGTTTCAATATCTGGGTCTATCCTTGGTGGGACCGTCGAGTTCCTTTTGGATAGGGTCGCATATTGGGCGTGACATATACCCCCAATATAGTCCATAGATTTATCAAAATAAGCACACAATGCAACGAAAACAGAATCTGTCAAAACAAGAACAGATTGTAGTAATGTGAACTCTAACCATACTACTATAACTCCAAAAATTCTGAAAAAATAGGAAAACGTGGGAAATTTGTATATCAATCTTGTGTTAAAAATTCAGAACTGTTTGACACTTATGTGATTTCTAAAATTCTGCTACTGAACGCAAAAGTTTCTGTTTTTCAACAAGATCAAATCAACTATTACCTAACATGATCCCAAAGGCTTTACTTGGCACAAACACTAATTAAAATATAAAAAACACAATCATAATAGTAGAATAATATTTCAAACACTCAAGAACAGAAATAAAAAGGCAAAAATAAATTTTATTCATTGGGTTGCCTCCCAACAAGCGCTATCGTTTTATGCCCCTAGCTAGGCATAATGCATAGATTCAAGTATTTTCATCTTTAGTTTTCAACTCCTCAATCAAACACCTAGAATTATTCAAAGATTTAGCATATATATTTTTAATAACAAGACTCCTAGGAACAAGATTGAAGAATTCATTCTTGCAAGTAGGGTCTTTTATCACTTCACGAAAATTGGGATGAATACTAATCATTTTAAGATCTTCCTTGTTGCTATTAGAAGTGACACCCTTGTTTTTAGTAATGTTTGAAGACTTGCAAGTTTTTACGAGAGTTTTTTAAATAGTTTTAACAGAAGAAAAGGTCGTGCTTAAGTTACTAAAAATTTCTTCCAACTTATCAATCCGAGAAGGATTTTCTTCTAGTCTTTCGTTAACTACGGTTTCCTTTTCCCTTAGCAATTTAAAAACATCTCCCACTTTTGACCTAATTTTATTAGCAGAATTATGCATTCTTTTATCTAAGTTTTCAATATGTTCTTCGAGCATTTTCTTTTCAATAGCATCAAGCCTTTGCATAACATGCTCAAGTGTTAAAACAGTTTCGTTGATAGTGAAGGGTGGTGCACCCACTAGATCTCCCATAGCATTAAAAGCATCCAAAGATGGACACATCAAGAAGTTCCCACCGGTAATCGCATCAAGGACGAATCTATACCAAGTGGTAATACCCACATAAAAATTGCAAAGAAGAACTACGGTAGATTGCTTACGAATAGATCTATTATGAGCATTGCAAATTCTATACCAAGCATCTTTTAGATTCTCCCCTCCCCTTTGTTTAAAATTAATAACCTCATTCTCGGGGGTACACGCAATAGAGGAGGAACTAGCCATAGCAACAAAGTGGGCAAGCAAGATCACAGACAAACAAGAGATCTGACGAGAAAAAGGCGAATGAAAAAGAAGGCGAATAAAACGGCAATTTTTTGTGAACTGTGGGAAATGAAAACGAGAGGCAAATAGAAAATAATGTAAACTGCAAGGAGATGATATTTTGTGATTAGGAACCTGATAGATGTTGATGATGTCTCCCCGACAACGGCACCAGAAATTCCTTTTGATGTGGCTTGAAACCGCGTCGGTATTTCCCCAAAGAGGAAGGGATGATGCAATACACCTACGGTAGGTATTTCCCTCAATTATGAAACAAAGGTATCAATCTAGTAGGAGAACCAAGCAACACTATGTAAATAGTACCTACACACAAATAACAAATCCTCGCAACCCAACGCGTAAGAGGGGTTGTCAATCCCTCCTCGGTAAAAAGATAGATTGGTTTGTATGTGTTTGGATAAATAGATCTGAATAAAATGCGAAATAAAAGATGCAATAAAACATGCAACAAAGTAGTTTTGGGGTTTTGGAATAATAGATCTGAAAACAAATACGGTGAAAAAATAGATCTGAAAGCAATATGATAAAAGATAGACCCGGGGGCCGTAGATTTCACTAGTGGCTTCTCTCGAGAAAATAGCATACGGTGGGTAAACAAATTACTGTTGTGCAATTGATAGAAGATCGAATAATTATGACGATATCCAAGGAAATGATCAATATGTAGGCATCACGTCCAAGATTAGTGGACTGACCCCCGCCTGCATCTACTACTACTTCACACATCTACTGCTATCCAGCATGCATCTAGTGTATTAAGTTCATGGAGAAACGGAGTAATGCAATAAGAACGATGACATGATGTAGACAAGATCTATTCATGTAGGAATAGACCCCATCTTGTTATCCTTAATAGCAACGATACATACGTGCCTCGCTACCCCTTCTGTCAGTGGGTGAGGACACCATAAGATCGAACCCATCACAAAGTACCTCCTCCCATGGCAAGAAAAATCGATCTAGTTGGCCTAACTAAACCAAAGATTCGAAGAAGAAATACGAGGCTATAAATAATCATGCATATAAGAGATCAAAGAAACTCAAATAATATACATGGATATAGACCTGATCATAAACACAAAGTTCGTCGGATCCCAACAAACACACCGCAAAAAAGGTTTACATCAAATAGATCTGCAAGAGACCATTGTATTGACAATCAAAACGAGAGAAGAAGTCATCTAGCTACTACCTACGGACCCTTAGGTCTATGGTGGACTACTCATGCATCATCGGAGAGGCACCAATAAGGATGATGAACCCCTCCGTGATGGTGTTAGATTGAATCTCGTGGTTCAGGAACTTGCGGCCGCTGGAATTGTGTTTCATCTGCTCCCCCAGGGTTTCTGGAATATTTGGGAATTTACAGGGCGAAGAGGCGATGCTGGAGACCTCTGTGGGCCCCACAACCAACCAGGGCGCGCTTGGGCTCCTGGGCGCGCCCTGGTGTCTTGTGGCCCCCATGGGCCTCTGATACGTCTCCAACGTATCTATAATTTTTGCTTGTTCCATGCTGTTATATTATCATTCTTGGATGTTTTACAATCATTTTATAGCAACATTATACCATTTTTTGGGACTAACCTATTGACATAGTGCCCAGTGCCAGTTGCTGCTTTTTGCTTGTTTTTTACATCGCAGAAAATCAATACCAAACGGAGTCCAAACGCAGCGAAACTTTTTGGAGATTTTATCTGGACCAGAGGACACCCGGTGGGCCAAAGAAGTACCAGAGGTGAGCTCCAAGGAGAGCACAACCCACCAACGCGCACCTGGGGGCCCAGGCGCACCCAGGTGGGTTGTGCCCACCTTGGTGGCCTCCCGCGCCGCCTCTTCGCCCTATAAATTGCCAAATATTCCAAAACCCCTAGAGAGAACCCTAGATCAGAAGTTCCGCCTCCGCAAGCCTCTGTAGCCACGAAAAACCAATCTAGACCCTGTTCCGGCACTCCGCTGGAGGGGGAAATCATCACCGGTGGCCATCTTTGTCATCCCGGCGGCCACCACGATGAGGAGGGAGTAGACCACCCTCGGGGCTAAGGGTTTGTACCAGTAGCTATGTGTTTAACCTCTGTCTCTCATGTTCTTGAGATGGCACGATCTTGATGTATGCGGGATTTGTTAATATAGTTGGATCATATGGTGTTTCTCCCTCTCTATCTTGTTCTGATCAACTGAGTTTCCCTTTGAGATTTCGTTTTATCGTATTGAATACTTTTATGGATTTGAGAGCACTTGATATATGCCTTGCATATGAATACTCGTGGTGACAATGGGGTATCATGTTGATTCACTTGATATGTGTTTTGGCACTCAACTCGCGGATTCCTGAGGTGACATTGGGGTAATCTATGCATAGGGGTTGATGCATGTTCTCGTCTTTGTTTCTCCGGTAGAAATCTTGGGGCACTCTTTGAGGTTCTTTATGTTGGATTGAGTATTATAAATCTGAAATTGTTTGATGCATATCGTATAATCAACTCACGGACACTCGTGGTGACATTGGAGTGTCTAGGTGACATTAGAGTTGGTTGATGTGTATCATATGGTGTTATTTTACTATGAACTCTTGGTTAGATCGATCGGAAAGAATAGCTTGGTGTTATTTTAGTATGAACTCTAGGATAGATTGATCGGAAAGAATAGCTTTGAGGTGGTTTCGTACCCTACAAATAATTTCGTCTTATGTTCTCTGCTAGATAGGAACTTTGGAGTGATTCTTCATCACATGCTGAGGGATGGTTATATGATCCAATTATATTTGCATTGTTTAGAGATTGCACTAGCGAAAGTACAGACCCTAGGCCTCATTTTCCGGCATTGCAATACCGTTTGTGCTCCATAGTGCACCTATACAATTTACCATTGTATTTGGTGTGTTGGGGACACAAGAGACTCTTTGTTATTTGGTTGCAGGGTTGTTTGAGAGAGACCATCTTCATCCTACACCTCCCACGGATTGATAAATCTTAGGTCATCCAGGAAAATTGCCACTGTCCTACAAAACTCCGCGCTTGGAGGCCCAACATGAGTCTACAAGAATAAAATTTCGTAGTGGACATCAATCTCTTTTCTAGCGCCATTGTTGGGGCGGTGAGTTCTTGAAGGTATATCTTTAGATCTTGCAATCGAATCTTTTAGTTTCTTGTTTTATCACTAGGTTGTATGTAAAAGAAAACTACAAAAAAAATGGAATTGAGGTTGCATCATATTGTTCATCTTTATAATGTCTTTCGTTCAAATGATGGAAAGGAAAATTGTGCTCAATTGATAGAGGAAGAATTCTCTAAAATGTTTGACAAAAAATATTTGAATGAGGAGCATAATTGCAATGTTGTTAGTATTAATTCTTTTAATATCCATGATGCTAATGATATGCAAAGCCATAAGCTCGGGGATGCTATGTTTGATGAAGATGATATTTTTAGTCCCCCAAGTTTTGATGAGAAAATTTATTATGATGAAAGCATGCCTCCTATTTATGATGATTATATTGATGAAAGTTGATTTGGAGATGTCATGATTTTATTTAATGATGATTCCACTCTGTTGGAAGAGGTTTCACCGATTATGACAACAAAATTCCTATCTATGATGATTATGGTGATGACATGTATGCTATACATAATAATGATAACGATGAAACTTGTCATCATGATTTTAATTTTCAATCACATGATAGTTATTTTGTTAAATTTGCTCCCACTGTTATTCATGAGAATAAATTTGCTTATGTGGAGTGTAATAAAATTTCTATGCTTGTGGATCATGAGAGGAATGCTTTATGTGATAGTTATATTGTTGAATTCATTCATGATGCTACTGAAAATTATTATGAGAGAGGAACATATGCTTCTACATATTGCAATAATATCAAGTTTCCTCTCTATGTGTTGAAAGTTTTGAAGTTTTGCTTGATTTGCCTTCCTATGCTAGTTGATTTTTGTTCTCATAAGTTGTTTGCTCAAAAAATCCCTATGCATAGGAAGTGGGTTAGACTTAAATGTGCTAGTCATATGCTTCATTATGGTCTCTTCACGTTTCAATTCTTATCTTCTATGTGAGCATCATTGAAATCATCATGCCTAGCTAAAAGGCATTAAAGAAAAGCGCTTATTGGGAGACAACCCAACACTTTTACCTACTGTTTTTGTGTGTTCACATGATTAAACTACTGTAGTAATTATGTTTTATAGCTTTTGTTTCAATAAATTGACAATAAAAGCCTTTGGGATAGTGTGGATGATAGTTGACTTGATTCTGTGCAAAAATAGAAACTTTTGCGCTTTGTCCAGGAATTTTGGAAATTCACTGGAATGTGCTTTTGATCTAATTTTTTTACAGGTGATAGATATACAAATTCCCTATGTTGTCCTAATTCTTCAGAAGTTTTGGAATAGCAGAAGTATGGTTGTTGTCCAGATCATTACAGACTGTTCTGTTTTTGACAGATTCTGTTTCCAATGCATAGTTTGCTTGTTTACTAGTTTCTATGGCTTATATTGCTCAATATAAATTGTGGAAATGATAAGGTACAGTAGGCATTGTGTGAGAACAATTATGAATCTTGTCTTTGACAGTACCAAAGAGAATGATTTGCTTTATCATACTAACCTATCTCACGAAGTTCTGTTAAGTTTTGTGTGATTGAAGTTTTCAAGTTTTGGGTGAGATATCGATATGAGGATAATAAGGAGTGACAAGACCCTAATATTGGGTATGCCCAAGGCACCCCAAGTTAATATTCAAGGAAGATCCAAGCAACTAAGCTTGGGGATGCCCCGGAAGGCATCCCCTCTTTCGTCTCCAACATTATCGGTAACCTCACTTAGAGCTATATTTTCATTCGTCACATAATATGTGTTTTGCTTGGAGTGTCATTTTACTTTTCTAGGATTTTCTTTCTGTTATTTAAAATAATTTTTTGCCTCTTTTATTTCAATAAAAATGTCAAGTATACTCTTTTATTGCAAGTCTACATGTTGATGTTTGAAAATAGAAAGTTTATCGGTGTTGCAAAAATTCCCGAGAAGTGTTAGAATGTGATAAAATGTTGAAAGTTTTTGCAAAGTAAGATTCGATAAAATTTCTACAATGTGGTAAATTTTTAGAAATTTTGGAGTTAAAGAAGTATGAATGTTCTTGCATTCTTTACAGACTGTCCTGTTTAGACATGTTGCTATTATGTTTGCATCGTTTGCATATATTTGCTTGTTTAATGATTCTATTTGAGGATATGACTATTAAATATGCAGAGGCATTTAGTATGCAATGTTAAATAATAATTTTAGTGATTTTCTACAATAGAGAATGATAAGGTTATTGCATTGATTTATACTAACTTATCTCACGAGTTCTTGTTGAGATTGTGTGGATGAAGTTTTAAGATTTAGGGAAACCGTGATATAAAAGGTATTAAGGAGACACAAAAGCTCAAGCTTGGGGATGACCAAGGCATCCGAAGATAATATTTCAAGAAGTCTCAAGCATCTAAGCTTGGGGATGCCCCGGTAGGCATCCCACCTTTCTTCATCAGCAATTATCAGTTAGTATCAGGTGAGCCTAAGTTTTTGCTTCTTCACATGAGTTGTGCTATACTTGGAATGTCATTTTATCTTGTTTTGCTTGCTTTTTGAATAAAATAATAAGATCTGAATTTTTTTTGAATAAGAGAGAGTCCTCAAATAGCCACCCGTTTACATAACTACTCGCTTGATCTTCACTTATATCTTTTTGGAGTAGTTTGTCGGAATCTCTCATGCTTCACTTATATTATTCTGAGAGATGAAAATTTTTATGCTCATATTTTTCACTTAAATTTGTTTGAGCCTGTCAAAGCAATTGTAATATATGAAATTAGTCCCAAAGTGATAGATATACAAGAAGGATATAATAAAAACTTTCATGAAGATCATTGGACAAAATAAACTTGATTCTTTGTAATAGTTTTGCGGTATGATGATAGTGACATGTGAGTCATGTTGGTGAGTAATTATGCTTTAGTAAGAACATTGGTGTTAAGATTTGCGATTCCCTATGCAAGCACGAAAGTCAAGAGTTATGCAATAAAATTACATCCTACTTGTGGTGCATTATTTGGTGTTAGTTGTGCTTAATGCTTGTTTATGAGATTAATTGTTTCTTGGTTGGATGCTTCTCAATATATTTTCTAGCCTTCCCTTGCACTAAGTGGGAATACCACTTGTGCATCCAAAATCCTTAAACCCAGTTTTGCCATATGAGTCCACCATACCTACCTATATGATGTATTCTCTTGCCGTTCTAAGCAAATTTGTATGTGCCATCTCTAATTGTCAAAATAAATTTCCTTTTTGTGGGGTCATACCGCTCATGAAACGGTAGGGGTGGCTGATATTTTTCCATGCTAGATGTGTTATTCTCAAGGTGAGTGTTTATTCACTTGTCATTGCTTGAGAGTACGGCAAATGTATTAGGGATGCCGAGTCCCGAAATGAAAAATGAATTTACTTTATGTTATCAAATAATAAATTCTTATTTTATGTTTGGGAATCGCCTATGATATATCTAGCATGGAAAGTATTGGGAACTACTCGATTGTTTTTCTTGACGGGAAAAGCATGCCACCCAAAATATTTTATCTCTATCTTTTTTTGCTTTGAGCTCTGGCACCTCTACAAATCCCTACTTCCCTCTTCGAAAGGCCTTTCTTTTACTTTATGCAATTTTTATTTGAGTCTCCATCTTCTCTTATAAAGCACCAACTAAGAGGCACTATGATCGTACTTGAGCATTGGGTGTAGCTAATATGCGAGTGTGTTTCATGAATGGATCAATGATTGAGCATAATGGGCTAGGGATAACTTGCTTTAGTGTTGATATTTTGAAAGACATGGTTGCTTGTTGATATGCTTGACTATTGAAATCTTCATGTCAAAACTAGACTATTGCTTTGAATCATATAAAAGTCCAAATGTCCATGCTACAAAGAAAAGAATATGTGATGAACATGATGGGCAACATTCCACATCAAAAATTCTGTTTTGATCAGTCACCTACTCGAGGACGAGTAGGAATTAAGCTTGGGGATGCTGATACATCTCTAGCGTATCTATAGTTTTTGCTTGTTCCATGCAATTATATTATCATTCTTGGATGTGTTACAATCATTTTATAGCAACTTTATATCATTTTTTGGGACTAACCTATTGACATAGTGCCCAGTGCCAGTTGTTTTTTTTTGCTTGTTTTTTACATCGCAGAAAATCAATACCAAACGGAGTCCAAACGCGGCAAAACATTTTGGAGATTTTTTCTGGACCAGAAGACACCTGGTGGGCCAATGAAGTACCAGAGGGGAGCTCCGAGGAGAGCACAACCCACCAGGGCGCACCTGGGAGCCCAGGCGCACCCAGGTGGGTTGTGCCCACCTCGGTGGCCTCCCGCACCGCCTCTTCGCCCCCTAAATTGCCAAATATTCCAAAAAATCCAGAGAGAACCCTAGATCAGAAGTTCCGCCGCTGCAAGCCTCAGTAGCCAAGAAAAACCAATCTAGACTGTGTTCTGGCACTTCGCCGGAGGGGGAAATCATCACCGGTGGCCATCTTCATCATCCCGGCGGCCACCACGATGAGGAGGGAGTAGTTCACCCTCGGGGCTAAGGGTATGTACTAGTAGCTATGTGTTTAATCTCTCTCTCTCTCTCTCTCTCTCTCGTGTTCTTGAGATAGAACGATCTTCATGTATGGTGGGCTTTGTTAATATAGTTGGATCATATCGTGTTTCTCCCTCTCTATCTTGTTGTGATGAATTGAGTTTTCCCTTTGAGATTTCGTTTTATCGCATTAAATACTTTTATGGATTTGAGAGCACCTGATATATGTCTTGCATATGAATACCCGTGGTGACAATGGGGTATCATGTTGATTCACTTGATATGTGTTTTGGAACTCAACTCACGGATTCCCAAGGTGACATTGGGGTAATCTATGCATAGGGGTTGATGTATGTTCTCGTCTTTGTTTCTCCGGTAGAAATCTTTGGGCACTCTTTGAGGTTCTTTGTGTTGGATTGTGTATTATGAATCTGAAATTGTTTGATGCATATCGTATAATCAACTCACGGATACTCGCGGTGACATTGGAGTATCTAGGTGACATTAGAGTTGGTTGATGTGTATCAGATGTTGTTATTTTAGTATCAACTCTTGGTTAGATCGATCCGAAAGAATAGCTTGGTGCTATTTTAGTACGAACTCTAGGATAGATTGATCAGAAAGAATAGCTTTGAGGTGGTTTCGTACCCTACAAACAATTCCGTCTTATGTTCTCCGCTAGATAGGAACTTTGGAGTGATTCTTCATCGCACGTTGAGGGATGGTTATATGATCCAATTATATTAGCATTGTTGAGAGATTGCACTAGCGAAAGTACAGACCCTAGGCCTCATTGTCCAGCATTGTAATACCGTTTGTGCTTCGTTTTATCAAGTGCTACCTTGTTGTTTTTATTGTTACTATTACAAAAATCAATATCTACTATCCATATTACACTTGTATGAACATCTCTTCGCCGAACTAGTGCACCTATACAATTTACCATTGTATTTGGTGTGTTGGGGACACAAGAGACTCTTTGTTATTTGGTTGCAAGGTTGTTTGAGAGAGACCATCTTCATCCTACGCCTCCCACCAATTGATAAACCTTAGGTCATCCACTTGAGGGAAAATTGCTCCTGTCCTACAAAACTCTGCGATTGGAGGCCCAACATGAGTCTACAAGAATATAGTTTCGTAGTAGACATCAGCCTCCCCTCTAGTCCTTCCTTGGCTCCCAAGTTGTCTTCTGGTCCAAAAAACATCTCCAAAAAGTTCCGCTGCGTTTGGACTCTGTTTCATAGGGATATTCTGCGAAGTAAAAAACAACAAAAAAAGCAACTGGCACTGGGCACTGGGCACTATGTCAATAGGTTAGTCCCAAAAATGATATAAAGTTGCTATAAATAGATTGTAAAACATCCCAGAATGATAATATAACAGCATGGAACAATCAAAAATTATAGATACGTTGGAGACGTATCATATACCCATCGGTATTTGTGAGGATGTGCATGTCGTAGTTGTGAATGTTACTATGTTAATGGACTTTGTTATTCTTGATATACCCGAGGACGACAGTATGTCGATCATCCTTGCTAGACCCTTTTTGAATACTGCAGGAGCTGTTATTGATTGCAACAAAGGCAATGTCACTTTCCATGTCAATGGTAATGAGCATACGGTACACTTTCCGAAGAAACAACCTCAAGTGAATAGTATCAATTCTATTGGAAAAATTTCAACAATTACTATTGGAGGTTTTGAATTCCCTGTGACGCCCGGGTATTTAAGCTACAGTAAACCTCTGCTAATGATGCCACGTCACCTCCATTACTGTTGCTAATCTCGCATTAGTGCGAAACCGGTTCGAATTCAAATTTAAAACCAAGCAAACAATAAAAGTTTTCAAATATTAAAACTAAAATGTTCGGAGTGAGCCAAATAATGCATAAGTAAGTATGGTGAAGAAACCACACTTTTATAAAAGTGTAAAATACTCTAAAATGTTTTAAACAAAGAGCAAAGACAATTAGTTGAATGCCTTTTACAATAAATAAAATATTAAACTAATTTATTTTGTTGCCCAAACTTATGTGGCAGTAGCTAATTACTAACACTAAATTAGGGACTAATTTTATAGTTTATAAAACTAAAATAAAAGAGGAACTAAAATAAAATGAAAAATGAAAAAGAATAATAAACAAAAATAGAACAAAAGAAATAAAAACAGAAAAGGCCTCCCCCCACTGGGCCTCGCCCACCCACATGCCGGGCCGCCCATCCCCTCTCCCTTAACCCTTGGAGCCGTAACCCTAGCTACCGGTTGCCCCACTCCATTTCCCACGACCCCCCACTCCTCCCCCCCCCACGTCTCTCTCCCCCTCGTCCCGATCAAGAACCGGGTTGCGCCGATCCCGACGCAGCGCCTGTCCCGACCTCCCCGTCGCCGGAGCCCTTCCCCAGCCGGCTCCTCGCCATCCTCGCCGCGTTCGCCGCCGCTCCCCGTGGCCCCGGCGAGCACGGCCGCGCCGTGGCCCGCCTCCTCAACCCCCCTCTTGCGTGGATCCGGTCGGGGGCAATCGATGCCCCTGACGCCCTGCGCCGATGCCGGATCTCCCCCGCCGGAGCCATCCCGCCACCCGCCGTCGTCGACGCCGCCCCTCCCGCCGTCCCAGCGCCCGTGGGCGGCCCGCCGTCGCCGCTCGACGCCGCCCGCCGCCAGAACCTCCTCGACCTCCTCCTCTCGGTCGCCGCCACGCCGCCGCCCCGCTCCCGCCAACGGCTGTGAGCGCCTCCTCTCTCTTTCTCATCGCTTTGTACGGACGCGTCCACGCCACACCCACCGACGCCTGCGCCGCTTCGCTTCCCCTTCCGTGCAGCGCCACGGTGACCGGCCGACCAGCAGCTTCTGCGTCCCGGCCACACCTCTCGCTGCTTCGATCGAGCACCCCGCGCGCTCCACTCGGGCGCGCCGCCACGCCACGTCTCCGTCTGCCGGCCTCGACCATGGCCTCGCCGGAGCCGGTCCGCCACCGCGCCGCCCCTTCCTCATGGCGCGTTCGTGCATTGGGAGGGAGGTGGCTCGAGCCACTTACAGTGGGGCCTCCCTTGTAAATCAGAAAAAGAAAAAAAAGAAAAGAGTAGAGAAAAACGAAAATGAAATTAGTAAAAGAAATAATTAATTAATTAATTAATTTGGTTTAACTAAATTAATTAGAATTAGTTAACCTAATCAAGTAATTAAGCTAACTAACTTGTTTAGTTAATCTCGACCAATGACAAATGGGACCCACTGTCGGGTTGACCAGGTCAACGGTCGATCGTTGATCGCCGACGTCATCTTGACGCCAAGAAACACTATTCTGGATAATGATAATTAAATTAATAATTAATAAATTAGAAAATGATTTAAAACTTTAAAAATTAATATAAAATAATCCGTAGCTCGGATGAAAATACTTTCTACATGAAAGTTGCTCAGAACGACGAGACGAATCCGGATACGCAGTCCGTTTGTCCGCCACACGCCCCTAACCTCTCGAACTCGCAACTTTCCCCCTCCGACTCCTCTGCCCGAAAACACGAAACCCCGGGGATATTTTCCCGGATGTTTCCCCCCTTAACCGGCATCACCTCATACCACGTTATGGCACGCCTAGCATCGTTACTTGTCATGTCATGCATCGATATGCATCTGTTTACATGGTATTCATTGTTTCTTCCCCTCTTCTCTCCGGTAGACTACGAGACCGACGCTGCTGCTGCCTGATTCGACTACTGGCGTTGATTTACCCTCTCTCTTGCCAGAGCAACCAGGCAAGCCCCCTTGATCACCAGATATCGCCTATTCTACTCTATACTGCTTGCATTAGAGTAGTGTAGCATGTTATTGCTTCATTATACCTATCCCGATGCATAGCCTTGTCCTTGTTACTCATGTTGTTACCTTTACCGCAATCCTATATGCTTAGTATAGGATGCTAGTAGTTTCATCTGTGGCCCTACATTCTTGTCCGTCTGCCGTGCTATACTATCGGGCCGTGATCACTCGGAGGTGATCACGGGTATATACTATATACTTATACATGATACATGTGGAGACTAAAGTCGGGTCGGCTGGTGGAGCACCCGCGAGTGGATCTTTGAGGCGGAGCGACAGGGCAGGTTGAGACCGCCTAGGAGAGAGGTGGGCCTGGCCCTGTTCGGCGTTCGCGGATACTTAACACGCTTAACGAGATCTTGGTATTTGATCTGAGTTGGCTACGAGCTTATACGCACTAACCAACTACGTGGGAAAGATATGGGCACTCGGCGTCGTGGTATCAGCCGAAGCACTTCAGACGTCAGCGACGGAGCGGCGCGCGCCGGATTGGACTGGAACGCCACTAGGCTAGGTCTGCTTCCGGCCGCCCACGCAACGTGCAGGTGTGCTCAGGGCGATGGGCCCAGACCCCTGCGCGCTTAGGTTTAGACCGGCGTGCTGGCCTCTCTGTTGTGCCTAGGTGGGGCTGCGACGTGTTGATCTTCCGCGGCCGGGCATGACCCAGGAAAGTGTGTCCGGCCAAATGGGATCAAACGTGTTGGGTAAGATGGTGCACCCCTGCAGGGAAGTTAATCTATTCGAATAGCCGTGATCTTCGGTAACAGGACGACTTGGAGTTGTACCTTGAGCTTATGACAACTAGAACCGGATACTTGATAAAACACACCCTTCCAAGTGCGGATACAACCGGTGGTCGCTCTCTCGTGGATATGAGGAGGGATCGCGGGTAGGATTATTGCTATGTGATGTTACTTGGAGGACTTCAACCTACCCTCTTCTACCTGTTGCAAGACAGTGACCGAAGCGTAGTCTTCGATAAGACTAGCTATCCCCTCTTATTCGGCATTCTGCAGCTTCAGTCCATCGATATGGCTCTTTACACATATATCCATGCATATGTAGTGTAGCTCCTTGCTTGCAGTACTTTGGATGAGTACTCACGGTTGCCTTGTTTCCCCTTTCCCTACCTCTATTCGATTGCTGCAACAGACGATGGAGCCGGGGCGACGCCACCGTCGATGACGACTACTACACTGGAGGTGCCTACTACTACGTGCAGCCCGCTGACGACGACCAGGAGTAGTTTAGGAGGATCCCAGGCAGGAGGCCTGCTCCTCTTTCGATCTGTATCCCTGTTTGTGCTAGCCATCTTATGGAAACTTGTTTAACTTATGTCTGTACTCAGATATTGTTGCTTCCGCTGACTCATCTATGATCGAGCACTTGTATTCGAGCCCTTGAGGCCCCTGGCTTGTATTATGATGCTTGTATGACTTATTTTTATTTGTAGAGTTGTGTTGTGATATCTTCCCGTGAGTCCCTGATCTTGATCGTACACATTTGCGTGCATGATTAGTGTACGATTGAATCGGGGGCGTCACATTCCCTATTCCTACTGTCAAAAGAAATGTGAAATTCTTATTGTTGGGGACATGCATATCCCCGTTGAGGTAACCTAGTGTTGCACGAAGATTCTCCAGTTTCATGTCATTCGAAAGAAGTTTGTTAATAAGACTTGATAACCCTTATTAATGGATTCCTTTTGACGGCCATGTGATGGATGAATTTAGTAAACACAACTTTCTGTGCCCAGTTTTTACTTTCTGTTATTTAGAAATACTAAAGTATAAATGCTATTATTTTACTATTTTTTGAATTATCCGTGCAATTAAAAATGATCAAAAATATAAGTTCTCAGGGGGATGCACCTAAAAAATATTTGATTTGTTCTAGAATATTTGAAGAATTTTGGCATTGAACACACCCCAGGGGGATGCACCTGTGAGCCACAAGCTCACAGGGCGCGCCTAGCAGGCTTATTGGGCCCACGTAGGCCCCCTCACTTATTCCAGCGACCCATGCACTTCATATTCATCCAGAAAAAATAACACCCTTGCTCAAACCCGTGTTCCTGCTCATCTTGCTGCCATTTTTATCTCCTTGCTCGGAGCTCCATGTGATGCCTCCGATTCAATCGTACACTAATCATACACACAAATGTGTACGATCAAGATCAGGGACTCAAGGAAAGATATCACAACATAACTCTAGACACAAATTGAGATAATACGAGCTTCATATTACAAGCCAGGGGCCTCAAGGGCTCGGATACAAGCTCGATACACAAGAGTCAGCGGAAGCAACAATATCTGAGTACAAACATAAGTTAAACAAGTCTGCCTTAAGAAGGCTAGCACAAACATCAACGATCGAAGAGGCAAGGCCTCCTGCCTGGGACCTCCTAACTACTCATGGTCGTCGGCGGTCTTCACATAATAGCAAGCACCCTCCGGGTAGTAGTAGTCTACTGGGGTGGCATCTGGCTCCTGGGATCCACCATCTGGTTGCAACAACCAGAAAGAAGAAAGAAGGGGGGAAAGGGGTAGCAAAGCAACTGTGAGTAGTCATCCAAAGTACTCGCAAGCATCAGATCTATACTAAGTATGCATTGGTATCAAAGGAAGGTATGTATCTGCGGACTGAACTGCAGAATGCCAGAATAGAGGGGAAGGCCTAGCCTATCGAAGACTAGCATCTTCAAGTAGCTCCAAGCATCTTGCAGCAAGTAGAAGAGTAAAGAATAACAGTTTATATTTAACAAACATGTTGTAGTATCAACGCCCAAAGATCCTTCCTCGACTCCCTGCGAGAAAGCAATCCCGGAGCCACATATCCATCACATGTCTCAAGTAACCAGTTCTAGTTATAATATATTAGGATACAAGTATGAACATCCATTACCGTGGACACGCTATTCGAATATATATCTTCCCTGCAGGGGTGCACCACGTTACCCAACACACTCGATCACTCTGGCCGGACACACTTTCCTGGGTTATGCCCGGCCTCGGAAGATCAACACGTCGCAGCCCTACCTAGGCTCAGCAGAGAGGTCCCCGCCGGTCTACATCCTAAGCGCTCTAGGGTCTTGGGCCTGATGTCTACTACGCAACCTTCTTCTTGTAGACGTTGTTGGGCCTCCAAGTGCAGAGGTTTGTAGGACAGTAGCAAATTTCCCTCAAGTGGATGACCTAAGGTTTATCAATCCGTGGGAGGCGTAGGATGAAGATGGTCTCTCTCAAGCAACCCTGCAACCAAATAACAAAGAGTCTCTTATGTCCCCAACACACCCAATACAATGGTAAGTTGTATAGGTGCACTAGTTCGGCGAAGAGATGGTGATACAAGTGCAATATGGATGGTAGATATAGGTTTTGTAATCTGAAAATATAAAAACAGCAAGGTAACTAATGATAAAAGTGAGCACAAATGGTATTGCAATGCGAGGAAACAAGGCCTAGGGTTCATACTTTCGCTAATGCAAGTTCTCTCAACAATAATAACATGACTGGATCATATAACTATCCCTCAACATGCAACAAAGAGTCACTCCAAACTCAATAATAGCGGAGAACAAACGAAGAGATTATGGTAGGGTACGAAACCACCTCAAAGTTATCCTTTCTGATCTATCTATTCAAGAGTCCGTAGTAAAATAACACGAAGCTATTCTTTCTGTTCAATCTATCATAGAGTTCGTACTAGAATAACACCTTCAGACACAAATCAACCAAAACCCTAATGTCACCTAGATACTCCAATGTCACCTCAAGTATCCGTGGGTATGATTATACGATATGCATCACACAATCTCAGATTCATCTATTCAACCAACACAAAGTACTTGAAAGAGTGCCCCAAAGTTTCTACCGGTGAGTCAAGACGAAAACTTGTGCCAACCCCTATGCATAGATTCATGGGCGGAACCCGCAAGTTGATCACCAAAACATACATCAAGTGGATCACCTGATATCCCATTATCACCACAGATAAGCACGACAAGACATACATCAAGTGTTCTCAAATACTTAAAGACTCAATCCGATAAGGTAACTTCAAAGGGAAAACTCAATCCATTACAAGAGAGTAGAGGGGGAGAAACAGTCATAAGATCCAACTATAATAGCAAAGCTCGCGATACATCAAGATCGTGCAAAATCAAGAACACGAGAGAGAGAGAGAGAGAGAGAGAGAGAGAGAGAGAGAGAGAGAGATCAAACCCATAGCTACTGGTACATACCCTCAGCCCCGAGGGTGAACTACTCCCTCCTCGTCATGGAGAGCGCCGAAATGATGAAGATGGCCACCGGTGAGGGTTTCCCCCCTCCGGCAGGGTGCCGGAACAGGGTCCCGATTGGGTTTGGTGGCTACAGAGGCTTGCGGCGGCGGAACTCCCGATCTATTCTGTTCCCCGAAGGTTTTAGGGTATATGGGAATATATAGGCAAAAGAAGTCGGTAAGGGGAGCCACGAGGGGCCCATGAGGGTGGAGGGCGCGCCCAGGGGGGTAGGCGCGCCCCCCTGCCTCGTGCTCTCCTTGTTGATCCCCTGACGTGCACTCCAAGTCTCCCGTATTGCTTTCTTTCCAAAAAATAACTTTTCCGAATGTTTCATTCCGTTTGGACTCCATTTGATATTCCTTTTCTGCGAAACACTGAAACAAGGGAAAAAACAGAAACTGGCACTGGGCTCTAGGCCAATAGGTTAGTCCCAAATGTAATATAAAAATTCATAGTAAAGCCCATAAAACATCCAAGATGGATAATATAATAGCATGAATACTTCATAAATTATAGATACGTTGGAGACGTATCAGCATCCCCAAGCTTAATTCCTGCTCGTCCTTGAGTAGGTAAATGATAAAAGAAAGAATTTATGAAGTGTGAATGCTTCTTGGAATAATTTCAATGTAATTCTTCTTAATTGTGGTATGAATATCCAGATCCGAAAGATTCAAGATAAAAGTTCATATTGACATAAAAGTAATGATACTTCAAGCATACTAACTAAGCAATTATGTCATATCAAAATAACATGGCCAAAGAAAGTTCATCCCTACAAAATCATATAGTTTACTCATGCTCCATTTTCGTCACACAAGAATGCTCTCATCATGCACAACCCCGATGACAAGCCAAGCAATTGTTTCATACTTCAGTAATCTCAAACCTTTTCAACCCTAACGCAATACATGAGCGTGAGCCATGGATATAGCACTATGGGTGGAATAGAATATAATGATGGGGGTTATTTGGAGAAGACAAAAAAGGAGAATGTCTCACATCAACGTGGCTAATCAATGAGCTATGGAGATGCCCATCGATTGATGTTAATGCAAGGAGTAGGGATTGCCATGCAACGGATGCACTAGAGCTATAAATGTATGAAAGCTCAACAAAAGAAACTAAGTGGGTGTGCATCCAACTTGCTTGCTCACGAAGACCTAGGGCATTTGAGGAAGCCCATTGTTGGAATATACAAGCCAAGTTCTATAATGAAAAATTCCCACTAGTATATGAAAGTGGCAAAACAAGAGACTCTCTATCATGAAGATTATGGTGCTACTTTGAAGCACAAGTGTGGTAAAAGGATAGTAACATTGTCCCTTCTCTCTTGTTCTCTCTTTTTTTGGGCCTTCTTAATTTTTATGGCCTTTCTCTCTTTTTTCTCACTTGGGACAATGCTCTAAAAATGATGATCATCACACTTCTATTTATTTACAACTCAATGATTACAACTCGATACTAGAACAAAGTATGACTCAATATGAATGCCTCCGGCGGTGTACCGGGATATGCAATAAATCAAGAGTGACATGTATGAAAGAATTATGAATGGTGGCTTTGCCACAAATACTAAGTCAACTACATGATCATGCAAAGCAATATGACAATGATGAACGTGTCATGATAAATGGAACGGTGGAAGGTTGCATGGCAATATATCTCGAAATGGTTATGGAAATGCCATAATAGGTAGGTATGGTGGCTGTTTTGAGGAAGATATAAGGAGGTTTATGTGTGAAAGAGCATATCATATCACGGAGTTTGGATGCACCGGCGAAGTTTGCACCAACTCTCAATGTGAGAAAGGGCAATGCACGGTACCGAAGAGGCTAGCAATGATGGAAGGGTAAGAGTGTGTATGATCCATGGACTCAACATTAGTCCTAAAGAACTCACATACTTATTGCAAAAATCTACAAGTCATCAAAAACCAAGCACTACGCGCATGCTCCTAGGGGGATAGATTGGTAGGAAAAGACCATCGCTCATCCCCGACCGCCACTCATAAGGAGGACAATCAAAGAACACCTCATGTTTCAAATTTGTTACATAACGTTTACCATACGTGCATGCTACGGGAATTGCAAACTTCAACACAAGTATTTCTCAAATTCACAACTACTCAACTAGCACAACTTTAATACCACTACCTCCATATCTCAAAACAATCATCAAGCATCAAACTTCTCTTAGTATTCAACACACTCATAAGAAAGTTTTTACTAGTCTTGAATACCTAGCGTATTAGGATTAAGCAAATTACCATGCTGTTTAAGACTCTCAAAATAATAAAAGTGAAGCATGATAGAACAATAGTTTCTATAAAACAAATCCACCACCTTGCTCTAAAAGATATAAGTGAAGCACTAGAGCAAAAACTATATAGCTCAAAAGATATAAGTGAAGCACATAGAGTATTCTAATCAATTCCGAATCATGTGTGTCTCTCTCAAAAGGTGTGTGCAGAAAAGATGATTGTGGTAAACTAAAAAGCAAAGACTCAAATCATACAAGACACTCCAAGCAAAACACATATCTTGTGGTGAATAAAAATATAGCTCCAAGTAAGTTACCGATGGAAGTAGACAAAAGAGGGGATGCCTTCCGGGGAATACCCAAGCTTTGGCTTTTTGGTGTCATTATATTATCTTGGGGTGCCACGGGAATCCCCAAGCTTAGGCTCTTGCCACTCCTTGTTCCATAATCCATCAAATCTTTTACCCAAAACTTGAAAACTTCACAACACAAAACTCAGCAGAAAATCTCGTGAGCTCCGTTAGCGAAAGAAATCAAAACACCACTTCAAGTTACTGTAATGAACTCATTATTTATTTATATTGGTGTTAAACCTACTGTATTCCAACTTATCTATGGTTTATAAACTATTTTACTAGCCATAGATTCATCAAAATAAGCAAACAACACACGAAAAACAGAATCTGTCAAAAACAGAACAGTCTGTAGTAATCTGTAACTAACGAAAACTTATGGAACTCAAAAAATTATAAAATAAATTGGTGGACCTGAGGAATTTGTCTAGTAATCATCTTCAAAAATAATAAACTAAATATCACTCTCCAGTAAAAAGTTTTAGCTAATCTCGTGAGTGCTAAAGTTTCTGTTTTTTACAGCATGATCATAAAGACTTCACCCAAGTCTTCCCAAAGGTTCTACTTGGCACAAACACTAATTAAAACATAGAACCACATATAACCAGAGGCTAGATAGATTATTTATTACTAAAAATAACTAAAAATAAATAAACAAAAATAAAGTTGGGTTGCCTCCCAACAAGCGCTATCGTTTAACGCCCCTAGCTAGGCATGATGATTTCAATGATGCTCACATAAAAGATAAGAATTGAAACATAAAGAGAGCATCATGAAGAATATGACTAGCACATTTAAGTCTAACCCACTTGATATGCATAGGGATTTTGTGAGCAAACAACTTATGGGAACAATAATCAACTAGCATAGGAAGGCAGAACAAGCATAACTTCAAAATTTTAAGCACCTAGAGAGGAAACTTGATATTATTGCAATTCCTATAAGCATATGTTCCTCTCTCATAATAATTTTCAGTAGCATCATGAATGAATTCAACAATATAACCAGCACCTAAAGTATTCTTTTCATGATCTACAAGCATAGAAAATTTACTACTCTCTACGTAAGCAAAATTCTTCTCATTCGGAATAGTGGGAGTATCATAAGAAACTCGAATACTATAAATTGTTTCCATATCAAAAGAGTAATGTTCAGAAAAAGGGTAATCATGATCATGAAAAGTTTTATAAATATAATCATCACTACTTTTTATAGCATAATTTTCATCACAATAATCATCATAAGTAGCAACTTTGTTCCCATCATAATCGATTGAAACCTCTTCCAAGATAGTGGACTCATCACTAAATAAAGTCATGACCTCTCCAAATCCACTTTCATAAATATTATAAGATTCAACATCCTCCAAAATAGTGGGATCATTACTTCCTAAAGTTGACACTCTTCCAAACCCACTTTCATCACTATAATCATCATAAGTAGGAGGCATGCTATCATCATTATAAATTTGCATATCAAAACTTGGGAGACTAAAAATATCATCTTCATTAAACGTAGCACCCCCAAGCTTGGTACAGACATTAATTTCAGCAAATATATTCTCAAATGTGTCATCCTCATCAAACATAGCATCCCCAAGCTTGGGCCTTTTCATATCATAAGCATATTCACTCTCATCATTAATAGTATGGATAGCACCAATAGTATAGCAATTATCATCATCACAATGAGTAATAGGAGCAACATCATTTGGGAGGGATACCTTTTTACCTTTGTTTCTCCGTCATTTCTTTTTGTTCTTCACATCATGTGTGGGTTCAATCCTATTTTTGGAGCTCCTTATTAATGAGATTGGTTGGATAGAAGGCTCCTCCTCGTTACCTGATTCATCATAAGAAATAATAGGAGAATATTGGGAAGCCTCTTCCCTTTCATTAGTATTATCTTCATCCTCTATTTGTTTTCTTTTCTTTATGTAATTGGCAATATAAGGATTTTGAATGCAACTCACCGCACAACACATACAAATTTCTTCTAGATCAATATCAAGGAATTTCTCAAGGTTATATTCTGGAATATGCTTAGTGTGACGTTTCATTTCTTCAAAACCCAAAAGCAAACTAAGTTCATTATGATGTGTGAGGGAAATCAAGTCATCACAATTTTTGGACACGATTCGATCATGAAACAATTTGCATTTGATATTTAAATGACCATGTTCATTGCAAAGTTCACAAGTACGGTAAAGATATTTAAATTTTCAGCACTCACATTTAGCCTTTCTTGTAACCATTTAGTTTCTAAATGCTTATGCCTCTTGCAATATCTATCTTCCCTATTTGGTGTGTACTTGCAAACCCAATGCACTCCACAAAAACTGACATGTTTATAGGAGACATTTTCATCATAACTAGTGCAATCATCATTAGTACTATGGATATTCAAGGAGTTCATACTAACAACATTGCAATCATGCTCATCATTCACATATTTTATGCCAAGCATTCTATGTAATTCTTCTTCTAGTACTTGAGCACAATTTTCCTTCCCATCATTTTCACGAAAGACATTAAAAAGATGAAGCATATGAGGCACCCTAAATTCCATTTTTTGTAGTTTTATTTTATAGGCTAAACTAGTGATAAAACAAGAAACTAAAAGATTTGATTGCAAGATCTAAAGATATACCTTCACGCACTCACCTCCCCGGCAACGGCGCCAGAAACTGCTTGATGTCTACTACGCAACCTTCTTCTTGTAGACTTTGTTGGGCCTCCAAGTGCAGAGGTTTGTAGGACAGTAGCAAATTTCCCTCAAGTGGATGACCTAAGGTTTATCAATCCGTGGGAGGCGTAGGATGAAGATGGTATCTCTCAAGCAACCCTGCAACCAAATAACAAAGAGTCTCTTGTGTCCCCAACACACCCAATACAATGGTAAGTTGTATAGGTGCACTAGTTCGGCGAAGAGATGGTGATACAAGTGCAATATGGATGGTAGATATAGGTTTTGTAATCTGAAAATATAAAAACAGCAAGGTAACTAATGATAAAAGTGAGCACAAATGGTATTGCAATGCTAGGAAACAAGGCCTAGGGTTCATACTTTCGCTAATGCAAGTTATCTCAACAATAATAACATAACTGGATCATATAACTATCCCTCAACATGCAACAAAGAGTCACTCTAAACTCACTAATAGCAGAGAACAAACGAAGAGATTATGGTAGGGTACGAAACCACCTCAAAGTTATCCTTTCTGATCTATCTATTCAAGAGTCTGTAGTAAAATAACACGAAGCTATTCTTTCCGTTCAATCTATCATAGAGTTCGTACTAGAATAACACCTTAAGACACAAATCAACCAAAACCCTAATGTCACCTAGATACTCCAATATCACCTCAAGTATCCGTGGGTATGATTATACGATATGCATCGCACAATCTCAGATTCATCTATTCAACCAACACAAAGTACTTAAAAGAGTGCCCCAAAGTTTCTACCGGAGAGTCAAGATGAAAACGTGTGCCAACCCATATGCATAGGTTCATGGGCGGAACCCGCAAGTTGATCACCAAAACATACATCAAGTGGATCACGTGATATCCCATTGTCACCACAGATAAGCACGGCAAGACATACATCAAGTGTTCTCAAATACTTAAAGACTCAATCCGATAAGATTACTTCAAAGGGAAAACTCAATCCATTACAAGAGACTAGAGGGGGAGAAACATCATAAGATCCAACTATAATAGCAAAGCTCGTGATACATCAAGATCGTGCCAAATCAAGAACACGAGAGAGAGAGAGAGAGAGAGAGAGAGAGAGAGAGAGAGAGAGAGAGAGAGAGAGAGAGAGAGATCAAACACATAGCTACTGGTACATACCCTCAGCCCCGAGGGTGAACTACTCCCTCCTTGTCATGGAGAGCGCCGGGATGATGAAGATGGCCAACGGTGAGGGTTCCCCCCTCCGGCAGGGTGCCGGAACAGGGTCTCGACTGGGTTTTGGTGGCTACAGAGGCTTGCGGTGGTGGAACTCCCGATCTATTTGTTGGAAATATGCCCTAGAGGCAATAATAAAAGCATTATTATTATATTTCCTTGTTCATGATGATTGTATTTTATTCATGCTATAATTGCATTATCCGGAAATCGTAATATACGTGTGAATACATAGACCACAATACGTCCCTAGTGAGCCTCTAGTTGACTAGCTCGTTGGTCAACAGATAGTCATGGTTTCGACTATGGACATCGATGTCATTGACAACGGGATCACGTCATTAGGAGAATGGCGTGATGGACAAGACCCAATCCTAAGCATAGCACCGATCGTGTAGTTCGTTTTGCTAGAGCTTTTTCCAATGTCAAGTATCTCTTCCTTAGACCATGAGATCGTGTAACTCCGGATACCGTAGGAGTGCTTTGGGTGTACCAAATGTCACAACGTAATCGGGTGACTATAAAGGTGCACTACTGGTATCTCCGAAAGTGTACATTGGGTTGACACGGATCGAGACAGGGATTTGTCACTCCGTATGACGGAGAGGTATCACTGGGCCCACTCGGTAGTGCATCATCATAATGAGCTCAAAGTGACCAAGTGTCTGGTCACGGGATCATGCATTACAGTACGAGTAAAGTGACTTGCCGGTAACGAGACTGAACGAGGTATTGGGATACCGACGATCGAGTCTCGGGCAAGTAACATACCGTTTGACAAAGGGAATAGTATACGGGGTTGCTTTAATCCTCGACATCATGGTTCATCCGATGACATCATCGAGGAGCATGTGGGAGCCAACATGGGTATCCAGATCCCGCTGTTGGTTATTGACCTGAGAGCGTCTCGGTCATGTCTGCATGTCTCCCGAACTCATAGGGTCTACACACTTAAGGTTCGGTGACGCTAGGGTTATTAGGAAGACTTGTATGTGATTACCGAATGTTGTTCGGAGTCCCGGATGAGATCCCGGACGTCACGAGGAGTTCCGGAAGGGTCCGGAGGTAAAGATTTATATATGGGAAGTTGTCAAACGGACACCGGAAAGTTTCGGGGCATACCGGTATTGTCTGGGGCCACCGGAAGGGTTCCGGAGGTCCACCGAGGGGCCACCCCCCCGGGGGCCACTGGGCTGCGTGGGGCAGGAGCCAGCCCTGGTGGGCTGGGCGCCCCCCCTGGGGCCCATGCGCCTAGGGTTGGGGGAACCCTAGGGGCGCCCTTGCTTGGGGGCAAGTCCCCCTCCTCCTAGCCACCCCCCTCTAGATGCCATCTAGAGGGGCCGGCCCCCTTCTCCCTTCCCCTTATAAATAGAGGGTGAGGGGCTGCAAACACAAGTCAAGGCGCATCCCCTCCCCTCCCCAACACCTCTCCTCCTCCGTACGTGCTTGGCGAAGCCCTGTCGGATTACTGCTGCACCAACAACACCACGCCGTCGTGCTGCCGTTGGAGCTGTCTTCCCCAACCTCTCCTTCCTCCTTGCTGGATCAAGACGGAGGAGACGTCTTCCATACCGTACGTGTGTTGAACGCGGAGGTGCTGTCCGTTCAGCACTTGGTCATCGGTGATCCGAATCACGGCGAGTCGACTCCTCATCACCATCCCTTGAACGCTTCGCTTTCGATCTACAAGTGGTATGTAGATGCAAACTCACTCCCTTGACTCGTTGCTTAGATGAACTCATAGATGGATCTTGGTGAAACCTTTCGTCTCTGTTCGACCAGTCGGTCTCACAGTCAGGGGGCTTATACCATTACGCTCACGAGCAGAATCAACGCTTGAGCCTACCTTCGCACACCTCCGTTACTCTTTAGGAGGCATCCGCCCCAGATAAACATATTAAAGAATGCCAACTTTCTCCCAACCGGTCTGTGAGAAGAAATGCCTAGATACTCGGTATGAGGAGAGCTCGGTAAGCAGGCAAAGAGCAGGGTTTGGAAAGCTGAGCCTCTTCTGGGGCAGGAATAGGAAAATTTTAATTTTCTGCAACGTTCCCCAACAGTGGCATCATGAGCTAGGTCTATGCGTAGTTCTCTATTGCACGAGTAGAACACAATTTTGTTGTGGGCGTAGATCTTGTCAACTTGCTTGCTGCTACTAGTCTTATCTTGCTTCAGCGGTATTGTGGGATGAAGCGGCCGGACCAACCTTACACGTGCGCTTACGTGAGACCGGTTCCACCGATCGACATGCACTAGTTGCATAAGGTGGCTGGCGGGTGTCTGCTCTCCCACTTTAGTTGGAGCGGATTCGATGAAAAGGGTCCTTATGAAGGGTAAATAGAAGTTGACAAAATCACGTTGTGGTTATTCGAGGTAAGAAAACGTTCTTGCTAGAACCCAATTGCAGCCACGTAAAAGATGCAACAACAATTAGAGGACGTCTAACTTGTTTTTGCAGCAATTGTCAAGTGATGTGATATGGCCAAGTTGTGATGAATGATGAATGACATATTGTGATGTATGAGATCATGTTCTTGTAATAGGAATCACGACTTGCATGTCGATGAGTATGACAACCGGCAGGGGCTATAGGAGTTTTCTTTATTTTGTATGACCTGCGTGTCATTGAAGAATGCCATGTAAATTACTTTACTTTATTGCTAAACGCGTTAGCCATAGAAGTAGAAGTAGTCGTTGGCGTGACAACTTCATGAAGACACGATGATGGAGATCATGATGATGGAGATCATGGTGTCATGCCGGTGACAAGATGATCATGGAACCCCGAAGATGGAGATCAATGGAGCTTTATGATATTGGCCATATCATGTCACTACTATATAATTGCATGTGATGTTTATTATGTTTAGGCATCTTGTTTACTGAGAACGACGGTAGTAAATAAGATGATCCCTTACAACAATTTCAAGAAGTGTTCTCCCTAAGCGTGCACCGTTGCTAAAGTTAAATCGCTTTGAAGCACCACGTGATGATCGGTGTGATAGATCCTTACGTTCACATACAACGGGTGTAAGACAGTTTTACACATGCAAAACACTTAGGGTTAAACTTGACGAGCCTAGCATGTACAGACATGGCCTCGGAACACGGAGACCGAAAGGTCGAACGCGAGTCGTATGGAAGATATGATCAACATGAGAATGTTCACCGACGATGACTAGTCCGTCTCACGTGATGATCGGACACGGCCTAGTCGACTCGGATCGTGTAACACTTAGATGACTAGAGGGATGTCTAATCTGAGTGGGAGTTCATTAAAATAATTTGATTAGATGAACTTAATTATCATGAACTTAGTCTAAAACTTTTGCATAATATGTCTTGTAGATCAAATGGCCAACGCTCATGTCAACTTGAACTTCAACGCGTCCTAGAAAACCAAGCTGAAAGATGACGGCAGCAACTATACGTCTTCGGGTCCGAACACGAGGATCATCCTCATAGCTGCCAGAAACAATATGTCCTAGAAGGACCGCTAGGTGGCGCTCCGTCCCGAGAACCAAGACAATATGAATGCTTGGCAGTCTCGTGCTGATGATTACTCCCTCGTTCAGTTCGGCATGCTTTACAGCTTAGAACCGGGGCTCCAAAAGCGTTTTGAGCAACATGGAGCATATGAGATGTTCGAGGAGCTGAAACTAGTTTTCCAAGCTCATGCCCGGGTCGAGAGATATGAAGTCTCCGACAAGTTCTATAGTTGTAAGATGGAGGAAAACAGTTACATCGGTGAGCACATACTCAAAATGTCCAGGTTGCACAACCGCTTTGTCCCAGTGGACATAAACCTCCCGGATGAGGCGGTCATTGATGAATCCTTGATCTCTCCCACCAAGCTACAAGAGCTTTGTGATGAACTACAATATGCAGGGGATGGTGAAGACCATTCCGAAGTATTCTCAATGCTGAAGTCAGCAGAGGTTGAAATCAAGAAAGAACATCAAGTATTGATGGTCAATAAAACCACTAAGTTCAAGAAGGAAAGGGCAAGAAGAACTTCAAGAAGGACGGCAAGGAGGTTGCCGCCCCTAAGCAAGTTGCCGGAAGAAGTCAAAGAATGGACCCAAGCACGAGACAGTGATTTTATTGCAAGGGAAGGGTCATTTGAAGCGGAACTGCCCCAAATACTTAGCGGATAAGAAGGCCGGCAACACCAAAGGTATATTTGATATACATGTAATTGATGTGTACCTTACCAAGACTCGTAGTAACTCCCGGGTATTTGATACGGTGCCGTTGCTCATATTTGTAACTCACGCAGAGCTGCGGAATAAGCGGAGGCCGGTGAAGGGCGAGGTGACGATCTTGGCGTCGGAAATGGTTCCGAGTCGATGTGATCGCCGTCGACACGCTACCTCTACATTTACCTCTGGGTTAGTTTTGAACCTTAATAATTGTTATTTGGTGCCAAGTTTGAGCATGAACATTGTATCTGGATCTCGTTTGATACGATATGGCTACTCATTTAAATCCGAGAATAATGGTTGTTCTATTTATATGAGAGATATGTTTTATGGTCATGCTCCGATGGTCAATGGTTTATTCTTAATGAATCTCGAAAGTAATGTTACACATATTCATAGCGTGAATACCAAAAGATGTAAAGTTGATAACGATAGTCCCACATACTTGTGGCATTGCCGCCTTGGTCACATTGGTGTCAAGCGCATGAAGAAGCTCCATGCTGATGGACTTTTAGAGTCTCTCGATTATGAATCATTTGACACATGCGAACCATGCCTCATGGGCAAAATGACCAAGACTCCATTCTCCGGAACAATGGAGCGAGCAACCAACCTATTGGAAATCATACATACCGATGTGTGCGGTCCAATGAGTGTTGAGGCTCGTGGAGGATATTGTTATGTTCTCACTCTCAGAGATGACTTGAGTAGATATGGGTATGTCTACTTAATGAAACACAAGTCTGAGACCTTTGAAAAGTTCAAGGAATTTCAGAATGAGGTAGAGAATCAACGTGACCGAAAGATAAAATTCCTACGATCAGATCGTGGAGGAGAATACTTAAGTCATGAATTTGGTACACACTTAAGGAAATGTGGAATCGTTTCACAACTAACGCCATCTGGAACACCTCAGCGTAACGGTGTGTTCGAACGTCGTAATCGCACTCTATTGGATATGGTGCGGTCTATGATGTCTCTTACCGATTTACCGCTATCATTTTGGGGATGCGCTCTAGAGACAGCTACATTCACTTTAAATAGGGCACCGTCTAAATCCGTTGAGACGACACCGTATGAATTATGGTTTGGGAAGAAACTTAAGCTGTCGTTTCTAAAAGTTTGGGGATGCGATGCTTATGTCAAGAAACTTCAACCTGAAAAGCTCGAACCCAAGTCAGAAAAATGCGTCTTCATAGGATACCCTAAGGAAACCATAGGGTATACCTTCTACTTAAGATCCGAGGGCAAGACCTTTGTTGCCAAGAACGGTTCCTTTCTGGAAAAAGAGTTTCTCTCGAAAGAAGTAAGTGGGAGGAAAGTAGAACTCGATGAAGTACTACCTCTTGAATGGGAAAGTAGTGCAGCTCAGGAAAATGTTCCTGTGATGCCTACACCAACTGAAGAGGAAAATAATGATGATGATCAGGTACTTCAGATCAAGTTGCTCTTGAACTTATGAGGTCCACTAGGACACGTTCCGCACCAGTGGTGCAGCAACCCTGTCACGGAAATCATGTTGTTAGACAACGGTGAACCTCGAACTATGAAGAAGCGATGGCGGGCCCAGATTCCAACAAATGGCTAGAAGCCATGAAATCCGAGATAGAATCCATGTATGAAAACAAAGTATGGACTTTGACTGACTTGCCCGATGATCGGCGAGCGATAGAAAATAAATGGATCTTCAAGAAGAAGACGGACGCGGATGGTAATGTCACCATCTATAAAGCTCGACTTGTCGCTAAGGGTTATCGGCAAGTTCAAGGGATTGACTATGATGAGACTTTCTCTCCCGTAGCGAAGCTTAAGTCCGTCCGAATCATGTTATCAATTGCCGCATACTATGATTATGAGATATGGCAGATGGACGTCAAAACGACATTCCTTAACGGGCATCTTAAGGAAGAACTGTATATGATGCAGCCGGAGGGTTTTCTCGATCCTAAGAATGCTAAAAAGTGTGCAAGATCCAGCGATCCATTTATGGGCTGGTGCAAGCATCTCGGAGTTGGAACATTCGCTTTGATGAAATGATCAAAGCGTTTGGGTTTATGCAGACTTATGGAGAAGCCTGCGTTTACAAGAAAGTGAGTGGGAGCTCTGTAGCATTTCTCATATTATATGTAGATGACATACTTTTGATGGGAAATGATATAGAATTCTTGGACAACATTAAGGCCTACTTGAATAAGTGTTTTTCAATGAAGGACCTTGGAGAAGCTGCTTATATATTAGGCATCAAGATCTATAGAGATAGATCGAGGCGCCTCATAGGTCTTTCACAAAGCACATACCTTGATAAGATTTTGAAGAAGTTCAAAATGGATCAGTCAAGAAGGGTTCTTGCACTGTATTGCAAGGTGTGAGATTGAGCTCGGCTCAATGCCCGACCACGGCAAAAGATAAAGAAGAGATGAGTGTCATCCGCTATGCTTCAGCCAT
Source organism: Aegilops longissima (assembly GCA_021605205.1). Taxonomy (NCBI): domain Eukaryota; kingdom Viridiplantae; phylum Streptophyta; class Magnoliopsida; order Poales; family Poaceae; genus Aegilops; species Aegilops longissima. The sequence continues at coordinate 256,989,478 of CM038677.1, read as the reverse complement.
AGGATCTATTATGTATGCCATGTTGTGTACGGACCTGATGTAAACCTTGCCGTAAGTTTGGTAGGAAGGTACCAAAGTAATCCCGACAAGGAACACTTTGGACATCGGTCAAGAATATCCTAAAGTACCGAAAAGGATGAAGGACATGTTTCTCGTCTATGGAGGTGACGAAGAGCTCGTCAGAAGGGTTACGTCGGCGCTAGCTTCGACACAGATCTGGATGACTCTAAGTCACAAACCGGATCGTGTATATGTTGAATGGTGGAGCGATGGCTGGTGCAGCTGCAAGCGAGAGCGTCGTGGCGGGATCTACATGTGAAGCGGAGTACATGGCAGCCTCGGAGGCAGCGCATGAAGCAATTTGGGTGAAGGAGTTCATCACCGACCTAGGAGTCATACCCAATGCGTCGGGGCCGATCAAACTCTTATGTGACAACACTTTGGAGCTATTGCACTTGCCAAGGAGCCCAGGTTTCACAAGAAGACCGAGCACATCAAGTGTCGCTTCAACTCCATCCGTGAAAATGTTCAAGATGGAGACATAGAAATTTGTAAAGTGCATACGGATCTGAATGTCGCAGATCCGTTGACTAAACCTCTTCATGGGCAAAACATGATCAACACCAGAACTCTATGGGTGTTCGATTCATCACAATGTAACTAGATTATTGACTCTAGTGCAAGTGGGAGACTGTTGGAAATATGCCCTAGAGGCAATAATAAAAGCATTATTATTATATTTCCTTGTTCATGATGATTGTCTTTTACTCATGCTATAATTGTATTATCCGGAAATCGTAATACACGTGTGAATACATAGACCACAATACGTCCCTAGTGAGCCTCTAGTTGACTAGCTCGTTGGTCAACAGATAGTCATGGTTTCCTGACTATGGACATCGGATGTCATTGACAACGGGATCACGTCATTAGGAGAATGGCGTGATGGACAAGACAATCCTAAGCATAGCACAAGATCGTGTAGTTCGTTTTGCTAGAGCTTTTCCAATGTCAAGTATCTCTTCCTTAGACCATGAGATCGTGTAACTCCCGGATACCGTAGGAGTGCTTTGGGTGTACCAAATGTCACAACGTAATGGCGGGTGACTATAAAGGTGCACTACGGTATCTCCGAAAGTGTCATTGGGTTGACACGGATCGAGACAGGATTTGTCACTCCGTATGACGGAGAGGTATCACTTGGGCCCACTCGGTAGTGCATCATCATAATGAGCTCAAAGTGACCAAGTGTCCGGTCACGGGATCATGCATTCTGATGCAGTAAAGTGACTTGCCGTGCTTGAGACTGAGCGAGGTATTGGGATACCGACGATCGAGTCTCGGGCAAGTAACATACCGTTGACAAAGGGAATAGTATCTGGGTTGCTTTAATCCTCGACATCATGGTTCATCCGATGACATCATCGAGGAGCATGTAGAGCCAACATGGGTATCCAGATCCCGCTGTTGGTTATTGACCGAGAGCGTCTCGGTCATGTCGCATGTCTCCGAACCCGTAGGGTCTACACTTAAGGTTCGGTGGCGCTAGGGTTATTAGGAAGACTTGTATGTGATTATCGAATGTTGTTGGTCCGGATGAGATCCCGGACGTCACGAGGAGTTCGGAAGGGTCCGGAGGTAAAGATTTATATATGGGAAGTTGTCAAGCGGACACCGGAAAGTTTGGGGCATACCGGTATTGTCTGGGGCCACCGGAAGGGTTCCGAGGTCCACCGGAGGGCCACCCCCCCGGGGGGCCACTGGGCTGCGTGGGGCAGGAGCCAGCCTGGTGGGCTGGGCGCCCCCTGGGCCCATGTGCCTAGGGTTGGGGGAACCCTAGAGGGCGCCCCCTTGCTTGGGGGCAAGTCCCCTCCTCCTTAGCCACCCCCTCTAGATGCCATCTAGAGGGCCGCCCCTCTCCCTTCCCTTATAAATAGAGGTGAGGGCTGCAAACACAAGTCAAGGCGCAGCCCTCCCTCCCAACACCTCTCCTCCTCCGTGCGTGCTTGGCGAAGCCTGCCGGATTATTGCTGCACCAACAACACCACGCCGTCGTGCTGCCGTTGGAGCTGTCTTCCCCAACCTCTCCTTCCTCCTTGCTGGATCAAGACGGAGGAGACGTCTTCCATACCGTACGTGTGTTGAACGCGGAGGTGCTGTCCGTTCAGCACTTGGTCATCGGTGATCCGAATCACGGCGAGTACGACTCCCTCATCACCATCCCCTTGAACGCTTCCGCACTCGATCTACAAGTGGTATGTAGATGCAAACTCACTCCCTTGACTCGTTGCTTAGATGAACTCATAGATGGATCTTGGTGAAACCTTTCGTCTCTGTTCGACCAGTCGGTCTCACAGTCAGCGAGCTTATACCATTACGCTCACGAGCAGAATCAACGCTTGAGCCTACCTTCGCACACCTCCGTTACTCTTTAGGAGGCATCCGCCCCAGATAAACATATTAAAGAATGCCAACTTTCTCCCAACCGGTCTATGAGAAGAAATGCCTAGATACTCGGTATGAGGAGAGCTCGGTAAGCAGGTAAAGAGCAGGGTTTGGAAGGCTGAGCCTCTTCTTGGGCAGGAATAGGAAAATTTTAATTTTCTGCAACGTTCCCCAACAGTGGCATCATGAGCTAGGTCTATGCGTAGTTCTCTATTGCACGGGTAGAACACAATTTTGTTGTGGGCGTAGATCTTGTCAACTTGCTTGCTGCTACTAGTCTTATCTTGCTTCAGCGGTATTGTGGGATGAAGCGGCCCGGACCAACCTTACACGTACGCTTACGTGAGACCGGTTCCACCGACTGACATGCACTAGTTGCATAAGGTGGCTGGCGGGTGTCTGTCTCTCCCACTTTAGTTGGAGCGGATTCGATGAAAAGGGTCCTTATGAAGGGTAAATAGAAGTTGACAAAATCATGTTGTGGTTATTCGTAGGTAAGAAAACGTTCTTGCTAGAACCCAATTGCAGCCACGTAAAAGATGCAACAACAATTAGAGGACGTCTAACTTGTTTTTGCAGCAATTGTCAAGTGATGTGATATGGCCAAGTTGTGATGAATGATGAATGACATATTGTGATGTATGAGATCATGTTCTTGTAATAGGAATCACGACTTGCATGTCGATGAGTATGACAACCGGCAGGGGCTATAGGAGTTTTCTTTATTTTGTATGACCTGCGTGTCATTGAAGAACGCCATGTAAATTACTTTACTTTATTGCTAAACGCGTTAGCCATAGAAGTAGAAGTAGTCGTTGGCGTGACAACTTCATGAAGACACGATGATGGAGATCATGATGATGGAGATCATGGTGTCATGCCGGTGACAAGATGATCATGGAACCCCGAAGATGGAGATCAATGGAGCTTTATGATATTGGCCATGTCATGTCACTACTATATAATTGCATGTGATGTTTATTATGTTTATGCATCTTGTTTACTGAGAACGACGGTAGTAAATAAGATGATCCCTTACAACAATTTCAAGAAGTGTTCTCCCCTAACTGCGTGCACCGTTGCTAAAGTTCGTCGTTTGAAGCACCACGTGATGATCGGGTGTGATAGATCCTTACGTTCACATACAGCGGTGTAAGACAGTTTTACACATGCAAAACACTTAGGGTTAAACTTGACGAGCCTAGCATGTACAGACATGGCCTCGAACACGGAGACCGAAAAGGTCGAACGCGAGTTATATAGAAGATACGATCAACATGAGAATGTTCACCGACGATGACTAGTCCGTCTCACGTGATGATCGGACACGGCCTAGTCGACTCGGATCGTGTAACACTTAGATGACTAGAGGATGTCTAATCTGAGTGGGAGTTCATTAAAATAATTTGATTAGATGAACTTAATTATCATGAACTTAGTCTAAAACTTTTGCATAATATGTCTTGTAGATCAAATGGCCAGCGCTCATGTCAACTTGAACTTCAACGCGTTCCTAGAAAACCAAGCTGAAAGATGGCGGCAGCAACTATCGTCTTGGGTCCGGAACACGGGATCATCCTCATAGCTGCCAGAAACAATATGTCCTAGAAGGACCGCTAGGTGACGCTCCGTCCCGAGAACCAAGACATTATGAATGCTTGGTAGTCTCGTCTTGATGATTACTCCCTCGTTCGGTGCGGCATGCTTTACACTTAGAACCGGGGCTCCAAAAGCGTTTTGAGCAACATGGAGCATATGAGATGTTCGAGGAGCTGAAACTAGTTTTCCAAGCTCATGCGGGTCGAGAGATATGAAGTCTCCGACAAGTTCTATAGTTGTAAGATGGAGGAAAACAGTTACTGTCGGTGAGCACATACTCAAAATGTCAGGTTGCACAACCGCTTTGTCCCAGTGGACATAAACCTCCGGATGAGGCGGTCATTGACAGAATCCTTGATCTCTCCACCAAGCTACAAGAGCTTTGTGATGAACTACAATATGCAGGGGATGGTGAAGACCATTCCGAAGTATTCTCAATCTGAAGTCGCAGAGGTTGAAATCAAGAAAGAACATCAAGTATTGATGGTCAATAAAACCACTAAGTTCAAGAAGGGAAAGGGCAAGAAGAACTTCAAGAAGGACGGCAAGGAGGTTGCCACGCCCGGTAAGCAAGTTGCCGGGAAGAAGTCAAAGAATGGACCCAAGCCTGAGACAGAGTGCTTTTATTGCAAGGGGAAGGGTCCTTTGAGCGGAACTGCCCCAAATACTTAGCGGATAAGAAGGCCGGCAACACCAAAGGTATATTTGATATACATGTAATTGATGTGTACCTTACAGTACTCGTAGTAACTCCTGGTATTTGATACGGTGCCGTTGCTCATATTTGTAACTCACAGCAGGAGCTGCGGAATAAGCGGAGACCGGCGAAGGACGAGGTGATGATGCGGCGTCGGAAATGGTTCAGTCGATGTGATCGCCGTCGACACGCTACCTCTACATTTACCTCTGAGGTTAGTTTTGAACCTTAATAATTGTTATTTGGTGCCAAGTTTGAGCATGAACATTGTATCTGGATCTCGTTTGATACGAGATGGCTACTCATTTAAATCCGAGAATAATGGTTGTTCTATTTATATGAGAGATATGTTTTATGGTCATGCTCCGATGGTCAATGGTTTATTCTTAATGAATCTCGAAAGTAATGTTACACATATTCATAGCGTGAATACCAAAAGATGTAAAGTTGATAACGATAGTCCCACATACTTGTGGCACTCGCCGCCTTGGTCACATTGGTGTCAAGCGCATGAAGAAGCTCCATCTGATGGACTTTTAGAGTCTCGATTATGAATCATTTGACACATGCGAACCATGCCTCATGGGCAAAATGACCAAGACTCCGTTCTCCGGAACAATGGAGCGAGCAACCAACCTATTGGAAATCATACATACCGATGTGTGCGGTCCAATGAGTGTTGAGGCTCGTGGAGGATATCGTTATGTTCTCACTCTCAGAGATGACTTGAGTAGATATGGGTATGTCTACTTAATGAAACACAAGTCAGAGACCTTTGAAAAGTTCAAGGAATTTCAGAATGAGGTAGAGAATCAACGTGACCGAAAGATAAAATTCCTACGATCAGATCGTGGAGGAGAATACTTAAGTCATGAATTTGGTACACACTTAAGGAAATGTGGAATCGTTTCACAACTAACGCCGTCTGGAACACCTCAGCGTAATGGTGTGTTCGAACGTCGTAATCGCACTCTATTGGATATGGTGCGGTCTATGATGTCTCTTACCGATTTACCGCTATCATTTTGGGGATGCGCTCTAGAGACAGCTACATTCACTTTAGTTGGAGCAGATTCGATGAAAAGGGTCCTTATGAAGGGTAAATAGAAGTTGACAAAATCACGTTGTGGTTATTCGTAGGTAAGAAAACGTTCTTGCTAGAACCCAATTGCAGCCACGTAAAAGATGCAACAACAATTAGAGGACGTCTAACTTGTTTTTGCAGCAATTGTCAAGTGATGTGATATGGCCAAGTTGTGATGAATGATGAATGACATATTGTGATGTATGAGATCATGTTCTTGTAATAGGAATCACGACTTGCATGTCGATGAGTATGACAACCGGCAGGGGCTATAGGAGTTTTCTTTATTTTGTATGACCTGCGTGTCATTGAAGAACGCCATGTAAATTACTTTACTTTATTGCTAAACGCGTTAGCCATAGAAGTAGAAGTAGTCGTTGGCGTGACAACTTCATGAAGACACGATGATGGAGATCATGATGATGGAGATCATGGTGTCATGCCGGTGACAAGATGATCATGGAACCCCGAAGATGGAGATCAATGGAGCTTTATGATATTGGCCATATCATGTCACTACTATATAATTGCATGTGATGTTTATTATGTTTATGCATCTTGTTTACTGAGAACGACGGTAGTAAATAAGATGATCCCTTACAACAATTTCAAGAAGTGTTCTCCCCTAACTGTGCACCGTTGCTAAAGTTCGTCGTTTCGAAGCACCACGTGATGATCGGGTGTGATAGATCCTTACGTTCACATACAACGGGTGTAAGACAGTTTTACACATGCAAAACACTTAGGGTTAAACTTGACGAGCCTAGCATGTACAGACATGGCCTCGGAACACGGAGACCTAAAGGTCGAACGCGATTCGTATGGAAGATACGATCAACATGAGAATGTTCACCGACGATGACTAGTCCGTCTCACGTGATGATCGGACACGGCCTAGTCGACTCGAATCGTGTAACACTTAGATGACTAGAGGGATGTCTAATCTGAGTGGGAGTTCATTAAAATAATTTGATTAGATGAACTTAATTATCATGAACTAAAAGATTTGATTGCAAGATCTAAAGATATACCTTCACGCACTCACCTCCCCGGCAACGGCGCCAGAAACTGCTTGATGTCTACTACGCAACCTTCTTCTTGTAGACTTTGTTGGGCCTCCAAGTGCAGAGGTTTGTAGGACAGTAGCAAATTTCCCTCAAGTGGATGACCTAAGGTTTATCAATCCGTGGGAGGCGTAGGATGAAGATGGTCTCTCTCAAGCAACCCTGCAACCAAATAACAAAGAGTCTCTTGTGTCCCCAACACACCCAATACAATGGTAAGTTGTATAGGTGCACTAGTTCGGCGAAGAGATGGTGATACAAGTGCAATATGGATGGTAGATATAGGTTTTGTAATCTGAAAATATAAAAATAGCAAGGTAACTAATGATAAAAGTGAGCACAAATGGTATTGCAATGCTAGGAAACAAGGCCTAGGGTTCATACTTTCGCTAATGCAAGTTATCTCAACAATAATAACATAACTGGATCATATAACTATCCCTCAACATGCAACAAAGAGTCACTCTAAACTCACTAATAGCAGAGAACAAACGAAGAGATTATGGTAGGGTACGAAACCACCTCAAAGTTATCCTTTCTGATCAATCTATTCAAGAGTCCGTAGTAAAATAACACGAAGCTATTCTTTCCGTTCAATCTATCATAGAGTTCGTACTAGAATAACACCTTAAGACACAAATCAACCAAAACCCTAATGTCACCTAGATACTCCAATATCACCTCAAGTATCCGTGGGTATGATTATACGATATGCATCACACAATCTCAGATTCATCTATTCAACCAACACAAAGTACTTAAAAGAGTGCCCCAAAGTTTCTACCGGAGAGTCAAGATGAAAACGTGTGCCAACCCATATGCATAGGTTCATGGGCGGAACCCGCAAGTTGATCACCAAAACATACATCAAGTGGATCACGTGATATCCCATTGTCACCACAGATAAGCACGGCAAGACATACATCAAGTGTTCTCAAATACTTAAAGACTCAATCCGATAAGATTACTTCAAAGGGAAAACTCAATCCATTACAAGAGAGTAGAGGGGGAGAAACATCATAAGATCCAACTATAATAGCAAAGCTCGTGATACATCAAGATCGTGCCAAATCAAGAACACGAGAGAGAGAGAGAGAGAGAGAGAGAGAGAGAGAGAGAGAGAGATCAAACACATAGCTACTGGTACATACCCTCAGCCCCGAGGGTGAACTACTCCTCCTTGTCATGGAGAGCGCCGGATGATGAAGATGGCTAACGGTGAGGTTCCCCCTCCGCAGGTGTTGAACAGGTCTCGGCCGGGTTTTGGTGGCTCTGAGGCTTGCGGTGGTGGAACTCCCGATCTATTTGTTGGAAATATGCCCTAGAGGCAATAATAAAAGCATTATTATTATATTTCCTTGTTCATGATGATTGTATTTTATTCATGCTATAATTGTATTATCCGGAAATCGTAATACACGTGAATACATAGACCACAATCGTCCCTAGTGAGCCTCTAGTTGACTAGCTCGTTGGTCAGCAGATAGTCATGGTTTCGACTATGGACATCGATGTCATTGACAACGGGATCACGTCATTAGGAGAATGACGTGATGGACAAGACCAATCCTAAGCATAGCACAAGATCGTGTAGTTCGTTTTGCTAGAGCTTTTTCCAATGTCAAGTATCTCTTCCTTAGACCATGAGATCGTGTAATCCTGGATACCGTAGGAGTGCTTTGGGTGTACCAAATGTCACAACGTAACTGGGTGACTATAAAGGTGCACTACAGGTATCTCCGAAAGTGTCTGTTGGGTTGACACGGATCGAGACAGGATTTGTCACTCCGTATGACGGAGAGGTATCACCGGGCCCACTTTCGGTAGTGCATCATCATAATGAGCTCAAAGTGACCAAGTGTCAGTCACGGGATCATGCATTACGATGCAGTAAAGTGACTTGCCGTAACGAGACTGAGCGAGTCTACTTGGGATACCGACGATCGAGTCTCGGGCAAGTAACATACCGTTTGACAAAGGGAATAGTATCTGGTTTGCTTTAATCCTCGACATCGTGGTTCATCCGATGACATCATCGAGGAGCATGTAGGAGCCAACATGGGTATCCAGATCCGCTGTTGGTTATTGACCGAGAGCGTCTCGGTCATGTCGCATGTCTCCCGAACCCGTAGGGTCTACACATAAGGTTCGGTGGCGCTAGGGTTATTAGGAAGACTTGTATGTGATTACGAATGTTGTTGGAGTCCCGGATGAGATCCGGACGTCACGAGGAGTTCGGAAGGGTCCGGAGGTAAAGATTTATATATGGGAAGTTGTCAAGCGGACACCGGAAAGTTTCGGGGCATACTGGTATTGTCGGGGCCACCTAAGGGTTCAGAGGTCCACCGGAGGGCCACCCCTCCGGGGGCCACTTGGGCTGCGTGGGGCAGGAGCTAGCCCCTGGTGGGCTGGGCGCCCCCCCTTGGGCCCATGCGCCTAGGGTTGGGGGAACCCTAGAGGGGGCGCCCCCCTTGCTTGGGGGCAAGTCCGCCTCCCTCCTTGGCCGCCCCCCCTCTAGATGCCATCTAGAGGGGCGCCCTTCTCCTTCCCCTATAAATAGAGGGGTGAGGGGAGGGCTGCAAACACAAGTCAAGGCGCAGCCCCTCCCCTCCCCAACACCTCTCCTCCTCCGTACGTGCTTGGCGAAGCCCTGTCGGATTACTGCTGCACCAACAACACCACGCCGTCGTGCTGCCGTTGGAGCTGTCTTCCCCAACCTCTCCTTCCTCCTTGCTGGATCAAGATGGAGGAGACGTCGTCCATACCGTACGTGTGTTGAACGCGGAGGTGTTGTCCGTTCAGCACTTGGTCATCGGTGATCCGAATCACGGCGAGTACGACTCCCTCATCACCATCCCCTTGAACGCTTCCGCACTTGATCTACAAGTGGTATGTAGATGCAAACTCACTCCCTTGACTCGTTGCTTAGATGAACTCATAGATGGATCTTGGTGAAACCGTAGGAAAATTTTAATTTTCTACAACGTTCCCCAACACTATTCTGTTCCCCGAAGGTTTTAGGGTATATGGGAATATATAGGCGAAAGAAGTCGGTAAGGGGAGCCACGAGGGGCCCACGAGGGTGGAGGGCACGCCCAGGGGGGTGGGCGCGCCCCCTGCCTCGTGCTCTCCTTGTTGATCCCCTGACGTGCACTCCAAGTCTCCCGTATTGCTTTCTTTCCCAAAATAACTTTTCCGAAGGTTTCATTCCGTTTGGACTCCGTTTGATATTCCTTTTCTGTGAAACACTGAAACAAGGGAAAAACAGAAACTGGCACTGTGCTCTGGGCCAATAGGTTAGTCCCAAAAGTAATATAAACGTGCATAGTAAAGCCCATAAAACATCCAAGATGGATAATATAATAGCATGAATACTTCATAAATTATAGATACGTTGGAGACATATCAGGGCCCATCGCCCGTTGCACTCCGTGTCGTTGCGCGCAAGGTGAATACCAGCGCCACCTCGGATGGTCAACGCGATCTGACCGTGTAGCCATGCTGAACTGGACATCTAGCAAAGCTTCGGCTGATACTGCGACATCGAGGCCCATATCTATTCTCGCGTGGTGGTTAGTGCGTAAAGGCCAGAGGCCAACTCAGAACAAATACACAAACCTGTTAGTGCATTGGGGGCTCGCGAAGACGAGCAGAGACTCACGATAATGTGACCCCATCGCCCTGTCTCGTGGACTTACGGCAAGGGCCCAGAATGCTCGGTCGTGCCACGTAGAAAACTCGCTGGTGCTCAACGGGCCCTGCTACCTCTTGAGCACCGCGTTGGTTTTCCCCGAAGAGGAGAGGATGATGCAGCAAAGTAGCGTAAGTATTTCCCTCAGTTTTTGAGAACCAAGGTATCAATCCAGTAGGAGGCTACACGCAAGTCCCTCGTACCTACACAAAAACAATAGCTCAACGCAACCAACGCGATTAGGGGTTGTCAATCCCTTCACGGTCACTTACGAGTGAGATCCGATAGAGATGATAGATAATATTTTGGTATTTTTGATATAGAGATGCAAAGTGAAAAGTAAAAGGCAAAGTAAAAAAGCAAAGCAATAATAAAGTGATGGAGGTTGATATGATGAGAATAGACCTGGGGGCCATAGGTTTCACTAGTGGCTTCTCTCAAGAGCATAAGTATTCTACGGTGGGTGAACAAATTACTATTGAGCAATTGACAGAATTGAGCATAGTTATGAGAATATCTAGGTATGATCATGTATATAGGCATCACGTCCGAGACAAGTAGACCGACTCCTGCCTGCGTCTACTACTATTACTCCACTCATCGACCGCTATCCAGCATGCATATAAAGTATTAAGTTAAAAATAGAGTAATGCCTTAAGCAAGATGACATGATGTAGAGGGATAGTTTCATGCAATATGATAAAAAACCCATCTTGTTATCCTCGATGGCAACAATACAATACGTGCCTTGCTTCCCCTTCTGTCACTGGGAAAGGACACTCCAAGATTGAACCCAAAGCTAAGCACTTCTCCCATGGCAAGAAAAACCAATCTAGTAGGCCAAACCAAACTGATAATTCGAAGAGACTTGCAAAGATAACAAATCATACATAAAAGAATTTAGAGAAGATTCAAATATTATTCATAGATATCATAAACCCACAATTCATCGGTCTCAACAAACACACCACAAAAAGAAGATTACATCGAATAGATCTCCACGCGAGAGGGGGAGAACATTGTATTGAGATCCAAAAAGAGAGAAGAAGCCATCTAGCTACTAACTATGGACCCGAAGGTCTGAGGTAAACTACTCACACTTCATCGGAGAGGCTATGATGATGTAGAAGCCCTCCGTGATGACGGCCCACTCCGGCGGAGCTCCGGAACAGGCCCCAATATGGGATCTCGTGGATACAGAAAGTTGCGGCGGTGGAATTAGGTTTTTGGCTCCGTATCTGACCGTTTTGGGGTATGAATAGGCGATTTTTATGAATTCTTCACTGAGGAATTTGCCGGTGAGGAAATTCCTTAGCGAAGAACTACTTGCAGCGGAATAAGTACTCAGAAGTAAGCATAACAGAATGCGGGCATGGTCATCATGATGAAATGAAGACAAACAAAGAGTACAGAAAGCGTAAACACAGGATAGCACAAGAAGAAGACAAACGGACTGAACAAATTGAACTGAGGAAATTGGGAAAGTCTTCAGTCAAAGTCTTCAAACACAGATATGAACAAACACTCAACACAATAATGAGGAAATGAAAGGGTTAAGGAAATAGAACCAGTTAGGTTGGTGAAGACAATGATTTGGTAGACCAGTTCCAAATGTTGTCTCAGTTGTACGTCTGGTTGGAGCGGCTGAGTATTTAAACTCGAGGACACACAGTCCCGGACACCCAATCGCTGAGCACGCAGCTCAGGACACCAAGTCCTCACCGTATTCTCCTTGAACTAAGTTCACATAGACCTCGTCCAATCACTCGTGGTAAGTCTTCAGGCGACTTCCAAACCTTCACAGACTTGGTCACTCGGCGATCCACAATTCCTCTTGGATGATCTAGACCATGACGCCTAACCGTCTGGAAGAAGCACAGTCTTCAAAGGTAACAAGCGTCGGATCCACGCAGGATCAATCTCTTCAGTGGTGCTCAATCACTTTGGGTTTGTAGGGGTTTGGTTTTTGGGTTTTTCCATTTTCGCTCAAAGTCCTCGGAGGATGGGTTGCTCTCAGATGACAAGTGTCAAGTTTCTCTCGAAGCAGCCAACCAGCTAGTGGTTGTAGGGGGCGGCTATTTATAGCCTAGGGAGCAGCCCGACATGATAAGACATAAATGCCCTTCAATGATATGACCGTTAGGTGGATAAGATATTTTGGGACAGGTGGCGCAAGAAGACAAAGAACGGTCGGAAATTTGAATCTCAAATTCCTCGGGGCTATCCTGTTCCTCACTTGTGTAGGCAATACGACTGGCGAATTCCTAACTCCTCGGTCAGAAAAATTCCTCGTGGACGTAAGAACTTCGTCTCACATCAAGAAATTCTTGAACTGTATGAGATTTCCAAAGGCTTCACTCAAGGGATTGGTAGGTGTAGGATTTTGAGTTGAGCATCACATGGAAATTTTTCCTTAGTATTTCCTCGACCCCTTTAACAATCACGGTGTCTCCTATGACTCAAGAAAGAGAAAACGAAACAACGAAAACAAAAGTCTTCACGCTTCATGTTCCTCGATGAATACCAAGTCTTCAAGGTCACACCAATTTCTTCACTTTCAAAGTCTTGAAAGTCTTCAAAATATCAAAGTCTTCAATAAGAACTTCATTTTTAGGGTCGACTTTCTCTGTAAATATCAAACTCCTCATAGACTTATAGACCTGTGTACACTCATAAACACATTAGTTTCTTAACCTATAAGTCTTCAATACACCAAAATCACTAAGGGGCACTAGATGCACTTACAATCTCCCCCTTTTGGTGATTGATGACAATATAGGTTAAGTTTTCAACGGGGATAAACATATGAAGTGTAAATACTGATAATGAGGAATTTGATTGCAAGATATAGAAGAACTCCCCCTGAAGATGTGCATAGTGAGGAATTTGCTTTTGAGGCAATGCACATTTGAAGAGTTGAATCATGGAGATCTCCCCCTATATCTTGTAATTCATACACGCATTTGACATGTAATATGAAGAATTTTAAATGCATGATGAAATATGGTGCTTGATGAAATTCAACATGCGTGCAATAACATTAATGAGGAACAGGCATGCAAAATAACGCCTCAAGAGTATCAGAACTCAAGAGAATCAGAGCTCAGTGCATCAAAAGTATCAGAGCATAGTGCAAGAGCACAGTGCATCAAAAGTATCAAAGCACCATCGGGTTTAAGATTACAACTCGATCCAATAAAAGTTTCAGAAGAACGAGAGTTGTAACTTAACAAAAATTTGCCCATATAATAGACCCGCTATAAGACTAACTCAAATTTCTCCCCCTTTGTCATCGAATGACCAAGAGGATCGAAACTGAGGTCTAACGCCCCTGAAGAATTTCAAGTTGAAGAAGGAGCGCCAACGTTGTTGGGGTCGGTTGTTGTAGTAGGGCCTGCCGCGGTGTTGTCCAAGTCTCATCAGTGTCTCGTGATGAAGAATAGGAGCTGGCCACCAAGGAAGGAACTTTGACCTTCTTGTATTTCTTCGGAGGAGGTGAAGACCTGTTAAATTCTTCCTTGAGACCCATTGTCGTCAGTTCTTCCGCACTGTAGACATTTGAAAGAACAGCCCAGGTGCGTTTGAAGGTTTCATGGAGGTAGTAGTGGTTTTTCTTCACTGCATTGTGTGTAGAGGTCATGTTGTGAAGAATTGAACCAAACTGACGCTTGACCCATTTATGGTTGCGATCAACCTTCTGATGAAGACTGAGGAGTAACTCACAATCAGTCATCACCCTGGGTGCTGTGGCTTGAGGACTTTGCTTGACTGAGGTATTTGCAGCAAAATCTTGTGTGGCAGAGTCATCATTGGTGGAGTAGGATGCTGCTTTGCGAAACTGTCCATCCAATGGACGAATGCCTTCATCGATCACAGCAGTAGCCTTGCCCTTGTCATCAGCTGAGGTAAATGTCCGTTTGAGGACTTCAATCGGGGGCAAGTAGCTACAGTGGTTCAGAGTATCAGCCTTGTAATTGAGTGAAGACCTTGTCCTGATGAATCTCATTATCCAAGGCGCATAAGGCTTCAGCTCAAATGGTGACATAGCAATGTTTGCCAGATTCCTCATGAAGAAATCATGGAAATTGACGGGAACGCCATGAATGATATTGAAAAGCATATTCTTCATGATGCCAACGACTTCTTCATCATTTGAGTCGTGGCCTTTGATAGGACTCATTGTCTTCGTCAGAATCCGATAGACAGTCCGAGGCACATACAATAATTCCTTGACGAGGAATTTGGTTCTTGGGGCCTGCCTTGGCTTCAAAGGCTTCATCAAGACTTGCATATAGTGATTTGAGAGTTCGGTTCGTTGTAGATACAACGAGCACCATCAAGTGGAGGATCGAGTGGTAGGGCACGAAGCAATTCAGTTGCCGGTGCCTTGTAGTGAGTATTTTCAGACATCCAGCCTAACACCCATGAGTTCACGCCTTCAGCGCTTCCGTGATGTGCAGCGTTGCATAGAATTGAAGAATAAGTTCTTCATTCCAATCACGATGTCGGTGCAGAAATTCGAAGTCCCGTCGTGAAGAACACTGAGGACTGGCTCGAAGCCTGGCAGAGACTCCATGTCCACATGAGGAATATGTGCATGATCGAAGACTTTGTCTTTGTTGAAGAGCATAGAGGAATAGAAATTGGCTTGGCTGGCAGTCTAGAAACGCCTCTTCCTTATGCGAGCAGAATCATACGGATTGTAATCAGTGAAGAATACATGCTCACTGAAGAAGTCTTCAGCCTTGAACTTTTGCTTTGTTGAGAAGGGATTCTTTGGCTTTGGCAAAGGAGTGTCGATGAGTTGCATCACGACCTCCGGAATCGCAATCTCAGGTTCTTCAGTGAGGAATTTCTTGTTCCTCAACAGTGTAGTCCGAGGATCAGCAAAGACCAGGTTCATCAGCGCTTAGTGGCTGGAATTTCTTCATGGATGATGAAGTGGGATGAGTTTCTTCAGAGCCCATTTGAACAGCTTGGAGCAGGGATTGAGGTATCTGTTGGATTGGGGTGAAGAGTGGAGAATTTGGATGCCGACTTTCCCAAAAGTCATCGCTCATCACCGGCGTTGTGCTTCCAAGATCCACATCTTCTTCAATTTCCTTAACACGGCCTCTTCACCGTGAACCGAGGCATAGGCGAGGAAATGATTGGGGTTGAAGGGATTGCTTCCACTTCAATTTCTTCATCAATCTTCTCGACAAAGCAGCAGTAATGATTTTCTTCATCGATCCGCTTGGGATCACATAATCTTCATCAAAAGGAACAAGGTCCTTTGATGGAATTGAGGAAATTGGAACAGCATCAATAGGATTTTCAAAGGAGCTGGTCATTGGCTTCATTTTCTTCAGAGTCAAGAATTTGACGCAATGATGCTTTCCGCTTCTTCACAAAGCAGCTCGCTCGCAGCCTTGGTCTTCTTCACATCGAGGCGATGGAAGAATTGGAGTTGGTGTTGGTGCTGGAGGAGCTGAGGAATCTTGTTGATTTTCCTCAGGCGCAACTAATGCAGCTGCCTCTGCCTTGTTCGGGCTTCTTCAGCGCACCACTAGTGGATGCCCCGGCAATTTCTTCAATGGCTGGAATGGGATCATCAGCCTCGAACTAGCATTTTCTTCAAAGAGCTGAACTTCATCAGTGTGCTGGCATGTTATTCAGTTTGCTGAGCTGAGGCTCCAGCTTGAGGAATTTCATGTTGCGTTGGGGCAGCAACATTGGTGAATTTCTTCGTCAGGTTGACGAATCTGACCTTGGCTCCTTGCTAATCAAAGCATAATAAGCATCAAGTTTTTGCCGAGGGCTTGATTTCATTCGACCTTGAGAAGTTCCTCGTGTCATTCTCGACAACGCTTTTCTTGAGAACTTCTCCTTTCAGATTGAGCTTTCTTGATCTCTCTTGCCTTTTCAAACTTCCATTTCTCTTCAAAGATGAAATGGGTCAAGATGTGACTTTGTCCAGGATCGATGAAAATCAGGCATAGGAGTGTTTGGATCCTTGTGCCGAGATCAATGTAATCGAGGATTTTCCTCGATCCAACAGCGATGTACAGATGTGCCTTTGGCTCTAGCGGCCCTTTCTTGGCGGTCTCTGATGATTTCCGCAAGTTCATCATCATCAGCCTCATCATCTTCAGGTGGCTCTTGGAAGGCGACCTGTTTCTTCTTGGGACTAGGCCGAGGACCTCGTCGAGCTGTGATCTTAGTCTTCAGCAGAGTCGGGCCAGATGAAGACTTTGGTGCAGCTGAGGAACTTGCTGAAACACCAGAGGCAATTGAGGGAGTCCCGGATTAGGGGGTGTCCGGATAGCCGGACTACCATCATCGGCCGGACTATCATCGGCCGGACTATCATCATCAACCGGACTCCAAGACTATGAAGATACAAGATTGAAGACTTCGCCCCGTGTCCGGATGGGACTTTCCTTGGCGTGGAAGGCAAGCTTGGCGATACGGATATGTAGATCTCCTACCATTGTAACCAACTCTATGTAACCCTAGCCCTCTCCGGTGTCTATATAAACCGGATGGCTCTAGTCCGTAGGACAAAACAACAACCCTCACAATCATACCATAGGCTAGCTTCTAGGGTTTAGCCTCCTTGATCTCGTGGTAGATCCACTCTTGTAAACATCCACAATATCAATATCAATCAAGCAGACGTAGGGTTTTACCTCCATCAAGAGGGCCCGAACCTGGGTAAAACATCGTGTCCCTTGTCTCCTGTTACCATCCGCCTAGACGCACAGTTCGGGACCCCCTACCCGAGATCCGCCGGTTTTGACACCGACATTGGTGCTTTCATTGAGAGTTCCTCCGTGTCGCCACCGATAGGCTTGATGGCCTCTTCAATCGACAACGATGCAGTCCTGGTAAGACTTTTCTCCCGGCAGATCTTCGATTCGGCGGCTTCAGACATGGGCCAACTCACTTGGCCATCCGAGCATATCGAAGCTACGCCCGGCCGCCAGTCAGGTTTGGGAGCCTAAACTTCACGGCCGATATCCGGGGACTTGATCTTTGATGGATCTGAGCCACAGCCAAGCGTGCCGCTGCTGTCACGATGGGCATGACCTAACTCGCCACGGACAGCACCTTGAGGTCAGACACGAATCCGCTCCGACCCATAGTCCGGAGCCGATCGCCGGATCGAGGACGGATGGCTGGACACCGCCGAGCTGCAACTTCAACGGCGATGGAGCGAACACTTAACTTGTCCCGCATAAAGCCCATGACTCCGAGGTGCCGGACTCTCCGCGGACTCAACCTCCCGCGCCCTGCCACCGAATCCGATTGGGCGCCGATCATGGAATTCACCGCTGCGGACATCTTTCAAAGACTTCGCCTTTCGGCGATATCATAAATTCATCAAGCATCTCTCGCTATCCGAGAGCCCTGGCGAACTACGGCCAGATGGTTGGGACGCGACGACGACGAAGAAATTCAGAGCCCACCCACCACCCACTTCAGAGCCACCGCCGATGATTTAACCGACGATTTCGACTACGACTCAAGACATCGACGGTATGGACGACGATGCCGAGACTACAAGAACCAGGCCTATAGGACACCGAAAACCACCTCGCCATACGACATATACATGGTGGACACCCCAAAAGATGGGGACGGCAAAAGAAGCAACGGAGGCCGATTCCTTAAAGAAACAGCCCAAGCGCCGACGTCAGCGGCGACGCTCTAAATCCCGCCACGGCAAGAATGGAGATTCCGGCACGTGAGATAATAACACCCCGTAAAGTGCCGAAGACAACTCCCTCCAGCACGATCCAACGCAGGAGGAGGCAGAAGCAAGCCCTCACGAGAGGGCAGCAGATTAAGAGGTCGAGGATGACAATTACTTACCTCCTCCGGAGACGAGGCAAACCTCAACGACGATTTAATTGCGTGCCCGAGGATCCCGTCGAACAAGAGCGTTTCAGACGCAGGCTAATGGCCACGGCAAACAGCCTAAAGAAAAAGCAACAACAACTTTAAGCTGATCAAGAACTACTGGCCGACAGATGGACCGAGGTCCTTGCGGCCGAAGAGTATGAATGCCCCTCCAAAAGTTACCCAAAACGCAAGTTGCTCCCCGACTAGAGGAGGAAGCGCACAAACCTACATCACCAGCGCTGTCGGCAGACCGACCACCTCGTGGCAGCGACAGAGAGCGCGCAAGCCTCCACCAAAACCGCACTCGCATCGCCCAAAAAGCATGAAGCCACGGGGAACGCTACGGACTTAAGAGATATATTGAGGACAAGGCAAGACAATCCAGATCTATCCATGGATCACGTGGCGCCCCAAGACCCACGATTTAATACCCTCGCTTGGATACAACTACTCGGCCGGGCGAACACAGCAGATAACGCCTCTCGAGCTACTCGCGATATTGCTCAATACAGAGGCGCCAAGACACCCACTATGCTTCACCGACGAAGTAATGGATCATCAAATCCTCAAGGGTTTAAACCCGTTAATATCGAATCCTCACGATGGCACAACAGACCCGCGGTTTGGATTGAGGATTATCTCCTCCATATACATATGGCCCGCGCGACGACGCATCTTCACTCCATCAAATATCTCCCGCTCAAGCTTAAATGACCAGCTCGGCATTGGCTTAACAGCCTGCCCGCAGAGTCAATTGATGTTTGGGAAGACCGGAAGCTGCATTCCTCGACAACTTCCAGACACGACGTCGACCACCGGACGCGATTGACCTAAGCCACATAATCCAGCAGCCGCATTTAATCGCCGTGCAATTCTCGACACGGTACTTAACAAAGAAAATCAAATCGCCGACCGTCCGGATGCAGAGGCCCTCGCTGCCTTCAAACATAACATCCGCGACGAGTGGCTGGCCCGCACCTAGGACAGAGAAGCCAAATCCATGGCAGCCCTCACATCACTCATGACCCGCTTCATGCGGGAGAGGATAGCTGGCTAGCTCGCAGCAACAACCTCAGCAAAAACGCCGGCAGTCCGGATACCAAGGACCGCAATGGCAGGTTGCGCCGAAACAAAACAAACGCCGCGTTAACGGCGACAAAGAATGAGGATACGGCAGTCAACGCCGGATTCCGAGGCTCCAAGCCCGGTCAACGAAAGAAGCCATTCAAAAGAACCACTCCGGGCCCGCCCAATTTGGACTGAATACTCGACCGCCTGTCAAATACATGGAACTCCGAAAAGCCAGCTAACCACACCAACAGAGATTGTTGGGTATTCAAGCAGGCAGCAAATTAATCGCGAAAACAGTGACAAGGGGCTACACAATGATGACGAGGAAGAGACCCGGCCGCCGAACAACAGAGGACAAAAGGATTCCCTCAAGTTCGGACGGTAAACATGATATACGCAACGATATTCCCAAGAGAGAGCGGAAGCGTGCACTAAGGTACGTATACGCGATGGAGCCCGTCGCCCCAAAATTCAACCCATGGTCCTCTTGCCCGATCACTTTCGATCGAAGAGACCATCCAACCAGTATCCGCCATGGCGGATTCTCCGCATTGGTTTTAGACCCAATCGTTGATGGATTTCACCTCACGAGAGTCCCGATGGACGGCGGCAGAGCTCTAACCTGCTTTATCGATACAAGGCGCAAGATGGGCATAGACCCTTCAAGGATTAAACCTACAAAGACAACCTTCAAAGGCGCCATACCGTGTGTCGAGGCCAATTGTACGAGCTCGCTTACATCGAAGTGGTCTTCGATCCCGGATAATTTCCGAAGCGAGGAGTTAATCTTCGACATAGTCCCGCTCATGGCGGCTATCACGCTCGCTCGGACGAACCGCTGCTCGCAAAATTCAACGTGGTGCCGCATTATGCATACCTTAAGCTCAAGATGCCAGGCCCTCGTGGAGTCATCACGGTCAATGGAAACACGGAACGCCCCTCCGAACGGAGGAACATACACGGCTGCTCGCGCGTAAGTACTGAGCAGCCTATTAAGGCAATTTTGAGTCCGCCGTTAAACGACCGGACACGCCAAACATGCCCGAGCAACATCAAGACCACCGGCACGCCCGAGCATCGCGTAGCAATGCGGCCTCAACCCCAGCCCTCGCAAAATTGTTAGACAAACTCTCCGTAGACATAATTACGCCTACGGAGATACCATGGGCATAGGGGAAAGGCACAACCACAACAGACCAGAGTGCGGTTCGACCACACCAGGGCTCCCAAGTGTGTCGCTTTTTTCTTTTTTATTTCTCTCTTTTTATACAGAACTCGTCCGCGGCGAACTGCCGAACTCATGATGCAACAGCCGTGGAAGGACAAAGGTCACATTTAACACTCGTGTGGTCTCCTCACGAGCATTAAATTTGTTAAATACAACATTCCGCTGCCTACCCACGAGGGAGACGCCTTTAATTCGTCCCAATCCCTTGCTTTCCGTGACTATTTGTATCATTCCGCACTCATAGCATATCTTCTCGAATAAAATGCAGCACTTTTTGCCCATAATTGCATTACCTTATATATATATATGTTCATTTACGACATGTTGCACCCGTACATTTTGGTACGCCAAATACACCAGGGCTTATGTTCTCCGCATTATGGTGTGATAAAGTCCTAACACTTTCACAAGTGCGGCACCCGAACTTATAGCATTATATGAATCGGCTCAATCATGTCTTGGGTCAATAGTTGGGTTTGCCCGGCCCCATGTTTGGCACCTTACGCCCGCTCTATCGGCTAAGGTAGACTGGAGAACCATCTGCGATTGCGCCTCGCTGAGCCGGGTTAACGCCACAAAGGAGAAAGCTAAAACTGACCGTCATGATAAGGCGAGAGACTGGTCGCTGTTCGAGAGGTCCTTTCGGTCCTTAAAGACCTAGGCCGCTTGAGCGAAGTTCGGATAATGTCCGACGGCGTGATAGCGCCCTAATTCGGTCCTCCGAATACTAGGGGCTTCACCAAATTTAAAATTATAGAATTCTATGGCTAAGTGAGAGTATTCAAGCACTATAAGTCCGGTTGCCTTGTTCGCTGTGTTGAGCGCCTCCCTAGATGGACCAAAAATGGGAACTAGAGTGCTCAAGTTTATCCCAACACCCCAAAGACTGTGGCATGGGGGCTGAAGCCGACGACTTGCCATCTCTCGATTTAATAAACGGCCGCATGTAAGGTAATATTTTAAATTAACAAGCGTTGCTTAGCGATATGAACAAAGTTTTCAGCGCACAGGATAACACATTGCGAATTTACTCAATAATTACATCCTCGGGCACTCATCCGCAATCTTGCGGGCGCCTTCAGACAGTCTTATAGTACATCTCGGCGACGATATTCCTTGCCCGCCGGTGGCGCGCTGATTAGCTTCTCCGCATCCAGCTTGCCCCAATGCACCTTTGCGCGGGCAAGGGCCCGACGAGCACCTTCAATACATGCGGGCGCTGATAACCTCTACCAGGGGCACGATCCACCAGCCGTCGCCTGCGAGGCCGGTAGCTCCTGTGCATGGCCTCTCCAGCCACACCGGACTATGAGGCCCTTCATGGCCTGCTCGCCACCTTGTGGAGCTCGACCAGCTGCTTGACTGGTCGCTAGGGGCACTGGATGGCCGGCCTCAAAGATACCGAGACCGTAAGACCTTCTCTGCTGAGCTCCCTCCTCGGCTCGGTAGAATGCGGTGGCATCGAGACACGCCATGAGGCAGATCTGCAAACGCCTCGAGAGCTCCGAATTCGGTAAGTAACACGTAATTTACATTCACATGCTTGCTTTGCATGAAAAAGGCCTTACCCGCCGCTATCTTCCTCATCAACTCAATCTCCTGAAGGGACTTATGGGCATCGGCCTTGGCAGTTTTAGCACTTTCGAGAGCCGAGGCAAGCTCGACTCGAAGTCTTTGAGTCACGCCCAAACTCTCATGCTTTTCCATGAGAGCCTGGAGCTCTCTGCTGAACCACCGCCACCCGCGCCTCTTGCTTTTCTCGCTCTGCCCATTCCGTGGCCGCATTATGCTCGGCTGCGGACACGGCCTCCTTCGTGGTCGCCACTGCTCGTGGCACCCGCAGCACCCATGTTATCCTTGTTATTTTTGTTGCAACCTAAATCCTTTTCTGAAGGTACTAGTTCAAAGTGGTGTTACTCACCTTCTTTGTCCCGAGATGCTTCTGGCGCGGCCGAGCTCTTGCTCGGACCGCCGAGCTCCTGTTTCAAAGCACCGACCTCCATGAAGGTCGGCAGAGGTCAGGCAGCGCAGCCTGCAACCCATATTGACATAATTTTTAGCAACCTCACAGATATCTTCTTTTTTCAGATCCTCATCCGCTTTTCTTTCCAACACCGAACCGAGCATCGGGGCTACTGTCTATGCGGTATTACATTGCATATTTTTAACTTCTTACCTCAAAGCCCGATAGAAGGCTATCAGAAGCTTCGTCAGCCCGCCTTGGCGAAGCTGCACGTTTCAATCACCACACTCATAATAGTGCGGTGTTCTTCCTCGATGGAAGCGCTCAGAAGCGCCCAACAAATTGCCCGGCGCCCGGTTGGGCGGAAGCCGCCGGCGCCACGGTCTTGCCCTTCATTCGGGGCGCCGACCGACTCCGAACCACCGCGGGTTCTGATATGGAGTCCGGCGCAAAGTCCGGAGGACGCCTTTGCGGCGCCCGAGCCTCCCCGATGGGTCCTTCTGGGATCCCACCTCTGCGCCCTCGGTGTCGCGAGGGTGGAGGCGGTCGGGATGGAGTCTACATCCGACGGAGCTAACGACCCGCCGATGAAGCGGGAGATCATCACCGCCGGACTACAGCAGCATGCGGCATCGTAATGACACTATGTGACGCAGAAAAGAAATTATAAATCATTCAGAACTGGATACTTACGATCTCGCCGAGGCCTGGCCCTTGAAGGCTATTCTTCCCGCCAACGTTGACGTTGGCGGAGCTGTCCGGGAATAGTCCTTCCTCTGACCCTTCGCCTCCCCCGCTGGGGAAGCCTTCCTCTCCTCTCTCCTCCTCCGAGAGAGTCCTCTTTCCCTCCTCGCTGGGAGGAGTCCGCCCGAGTCGCTCGGACACCTGAAAACGGAACTCTTTCGAGCACCCGTGGCCTCCTTCTTGGTTTCTTCTCCGCACCACGTGCGGTGCCGGAACCAGCAGCCTCGCTAGACGGGCGCTCATCGGATTTTTCGCATAGGAGCCGGCAGATAATCTGCTCCGCCTTCCTCATCCAGTCCCGCCAAAGGAAAAGGGAAATTAAAACCCGATAGAGTCAAACTATGAAAAGCAAGTGTCCCGTAGAGGGTAGAATCACTTACCTCGTTGGCTTGGCGCTGCATGAGCGAAATCCGCGATCTTCGATCATGGATGCGGGGCTTGGCGCCTTTGAACAGCACCTCCAAGCGCCTTCAGACGTCAGGTCAAGAGCCCGCCAGCGCTGGTGCTGTTCCGGATCGAACTCCCACAGATTGAATGCCCGCTTTGGCATGGGAGAATCTGGCGACGAGCATGACTTGGACCACGTTAACCAGCCCGAGCTTCTTCACCAGCTTCGGATACAGGCTTGGAGTCCCGCCAGCTCCTCCGAACTACCTCACAAAGAAGCCCTTCTTCCAGGAGGTGAGCTGCATGGGGATACCAGATCTGAACTCGGGGCCGCCGCCCATGTAGGGTCACGCTGCTCGGTGATATAGAACCACCCCGATTGCCACCCTTGACGGATTCCACGAAGGCCCCTTCAACTAAAGGACATTGGGCATCTTGCCCAACATGGCGCCCAAGACTCCGCTTGAGTGCCCTTCACTACCTTCGCTTGACATTGAAGGTCTTGAGCCACAAGCCAAAGTGGGGCCGGATGCAGGAAGGTTTCGCACACCCATTTATAAACGCCGAGATGTTGAGGATGAAGTTCGCGCCAGATCATGGAAATCCAGGCCGTAGTAGAACATGAGCCCCAACAAAGGGGTGAAGTGGAAAGCCCAGTCCACGGAGGAAGTGGGGAAGAAAGACGACCTCTCATGGGGCCTGGGTGGGGATGAGCTGCCCTCGTCGGCAGCCGGTGCGCTGTGATGTCGCCGGAGAGGTATCCGCGCCGCAGAAGTTTGGCGATGTGCTCCTCCTTAATGGTGGAGGCCAAGCATTTACCTCCCGCCCGGACATGGTCGGAGAAGGTTGAGACGAGATGCGCGAACTTGGGCGCCGGAGCTCGAAAGTCTTGAGATGGATAAGCAAAGGAGGAAGAAGGCGAGGTGAGAAGGTGAATCCTTATCCCTTATATGGGCGGGCGAAGTCACGCGCCCCCACCAGCCCGGTAAAACTCGCTATCTCCCAAGCGCCACCATCAATTGCGCGTTGGGTTACCCATGTCCAGATTGATGAGAATCCCGGATTAAGGGAAACACGATCTCTGCTTCGACAAGACGTGCCAAGGAAACCGCTTCGCTAAATGCGCTGAGGTGATAGAGTAAAAAACAATTTAAATAATGGCTTGGTAGTGGCGTGACGTCATACCGCAGAAAACGTAAGCAGATTGAACTTGTGTATATATTATTCTCTCTACGGTGGAATGTGGAATTTATTTTGCAGAGCCGAACACTATCCTGGTGTTCACAATCTTCTATCATTCGGAGGAGGAACCCGCCTTGCAATGCCAAGCAATACACGTGCCGGACTTATCGTCATTGAAGCCTGGTTCAGGGGCTACTGAGGGAGTCCCGGATTAGGGGGTGTCCGGATAGCCGGACTACCATCATCGGCCGGACTATCATCGGCCGGACTATCATCAACAACCGGACTCCAAGACTATGAAGATACAAGATTGAAGACTTCGCCCCGTGTCCGGATGGGACTTTCCTTGGCGTGGAAGGCAAGCTTGGCGATACGGATATGTAGATCTCCTACCATTGTAACCGACTCTATGTAACCCTAGCCCTCTCCAGTGTCTATATAAACCAGATGGCTCTAGTCCGTAGGACAAAACAACAACCCTCACAATCATACCATAGGCTAGCTTCTAGGGTTTAGCCTCCTTGATCTCGTGGTAGATCCACTCTTGTAAACATCCACAATATCAATATCAATCAAGTAGGACGTAGGGTTTTACCTCCATCAAGAGGGCCCGAACCTGGGTAAAACATCGTGTCCCTTGTCTCCTGTTACCATCCGCCTAGACGCACAGTTCAGGACCCCCTACCCGAGATCCGTCGGTTTTGACACCGACAGCAATGGAGAAGCCTGCAGTCCTTTGGCACGTGGCCAGATGCACAGGTGCTGAGGACTTTGTCGGAACTGCTGAGGACTTGGGAGGAGCTGCTGAGGACTTTGAAGGAGCTGAGGATTTTGGAGGAGCAGGGGCAGCATGAGGAATTGGCCGTGAGGGCACAACCGAGGAACTTGGCCGTGAGGGCACTATTGGTGAAGCACTTGGCTTGTGTGCGGGCTTCTTTGCCATAGATTTTCTTGGCTTGATAGAGGCCTCCGGGGCAGCAGCAGTAGCAGAGTCCTCATTGAATTTCTCACTACCTCGCTGGCTTGTCTTGCTAACTTGGCTTGGCGCTGGCCCATTCTTCAGAAAGTCCTCACCACGCTTGATGTCGGTGGGTCAGCTTCTTGTCCAGTGCCAATGGAGCTCTTGGGCATGGAGGATTCAAGCGAATTTCTTCATGTACTTTGGAGTTACATATCTGTACTCCTCCATTCCCTTGCCCATCTCCGCTCAATCCTTTGAATGCGCACCTTGCGCTGATTTTTGTTTTCTTTGCGAACTCGCTTAATCAAGTGTGCAATAATCAGCATATATTTCCTCGTGGATTTCAAACACGGTCATGACCTCAGCCTCTTTCCTCCTTTCTCGGGCTTCTTTCCTTCTGCCATATTCTTCACCGAGGAATTTGAACAAAAGAATTCTCTCAAGAAGTATGCAACTTTTCTTCGAGGAACGCTGCAAATGAGTTAAGTTGATGAGAACCTAGTGATTCAGCAGAATGACATGAGTACCGTGAACAGAGTATAGTTGCGAGGAATTTGGAGAGGTCATATGCGTTCTCAGAAGGTTTTTCAAAAAGAACAAGTTTTGAGGATTTTGATCAGATGAGCCTTGAAGAATTTCACTAAGCGTTCTTTGTCTTAGGTTCCAGAGTTGTACAGATCGAGGATCCACACAATTGAGGAATCTTGAAGAAAAATGATTGCTTAGAGAAACGAATCAAGAGCATATAACTAGTGAGGTGTTTGTGTGTGAGGATTTGAAGAATAAAACACCTTTGAAGATTTTGTAGTGAAAATTTTGGATCAACGAGGGCAGTAAAAGTAACTTTTAATTACCCTAAATGAAGAACACGACGAACTGGGTGGTTGTAGATTTGAAGCTCGTCTGTTCAGATCTTCCACGCCCTAACTCGGCGGAGGAAGATGGCTACGGCGGCGGTGGAGTGAAGATTTCCAAGAATCGGCGCGAGTACGCATTTAATGATGAGGTCGAGGCAGCGAAGCTCTTCCTCACCGGCGACGATGGAGTAGCATCGGCGCTAGGGTTTGAGGAGCTCGAGCGGGAGAGAGAGGTAGAGCGGAGTAAAAGAAGTGAGGATGAGGAGAGGGGTATATATAGAGGCAGTGAAAAACTGTTTGCCCGAAGATTTAGGACAAACATGCCCCTGACCATTCTCCTTCTCACGACATGTGTCACCCACGTACTGTGTAGTGGAGATCGTGTACGATCGTGGGTGAGTAAAATAATGCATCGTGGGATGCGGAACGGTTTGAGCGGCAAAACTGAAAGTTTGGATAAGATCAGTTTTAATGTTCCGTTCGCAATTTCTTCAGGTGACAAGGACTCAGTGAAGATTTTGAACGAGTTTCAAATAGAACGCACATGAAGAATTTGTGAATAGATTGGGTTGAGTATAGCATAGAGGGGGAAGGGTCCGATCACATTCACTTAGCAGAAAAAGCGACTTGAAGAAATAGCCATAAGTGAATGCTGTAGAGGACATAAACCTATATATATATATATATAGCTAATGAAGAAAAACGACGAAAACAGTGAAGATTTTGGAAAGTTGAAGAATTTGAAAAACTGAAGAATTTCAAAACTGAGGAAAAACTCAAATTGAAGATTTTCAACTTTGGTGGTGGCGTGTCCCACCGTATAAGAATTATGATTTCAGACACCGCGTACAATTGTCGAGGGTTCTCGAGAATCAAATTCTTCATTAATTTCTTCACACTTAGAGTGTTATTCTTCATTGATTGAAGAAAACGCTTTCTTCATGTGTTGCACATGTAAGTCATCAATTTTGCATAAGTGTCGGATGTGTGTCCTTTTCATAGAACATTCAAGATTCTAAGATATTTAGCTCACACCGCAACTTGCTAAATCTCTTATCATCCAAGGGCTTAGTGAAGATATCGGCTAGCTGTTCTTCGCCTTCACATGCTCGATGGAGATGTCGCCTTCAACACATGATCACGAAGAAAATGATGACGAATTTGAATGTGCTTTGTCTTCGAGTGTTGAACTGGGTTGTGAGCAATCTTGATGGCACTCTCATTGTCACAGAGAGATGCACATTCTTCACGTTGATGCCGTAGTCCTTGAGAGTTTGCTTCATCCACAGCAATTGAGCACAACACGAGCCAGCAGAATGTATTCAGCTTCCGCAGAGACAAGTGATACGCAGTTCTGCTTTCTTCGAGGACCAATGCACCAAAGATCGTCCGAGGAAATGACAAGTACCAGATGTTGACTTGCGGTCCACACGATCACCAGATAGTCGAGTTAGAATATCCAATGAGATCAAAAGTAGAGCCCTTGGGGTACCATAATCCTAGTGTTGGTGTGTGAGCTAGATATCAAGAATATGCTTCACAGCCTTATGGTGTGATTCCTTCGTGTAGCTTGAAATCGGGCACACATGCAAACACTAAGCATTATATCTGGCCTAGATGCACATAAGTACAATAAAGAACCAATCATGGAGCGGTATACCTTGTGATCAAGTCAATACCATTTTCATCAAGGCATAGATGGCCATTTGTGGGCATAGGAATTTTGACGCCTTTGCAATCTTGCATGCCGAATTTCTTCAGACATCTTTGAGGTATTTCTCCGAGATATGAATATACCATTGTGTTGTTGATTTAATTTGAAGACCTAAGAAGAATTTCAACTCTCCCATCATAGACATTTGATATTCTTCACTCATCATATAGGCAAATTCATCACTATAACGCTGGTCAAGACAGCCAAAGATAATATCATCAACATATATTTGGCACACAAACAGTTCACCATCATATGATTTAGTAAAGAGAGTAGGGTCGAGTGAACTGGTGTGAAGCCATTCTTCACGAAGAATTCCTTCAATGTATCATACCACGCCTGGGGGGCTTGTTTGAGACCATAGAGGCCTTGTTGAGTCTCAAGACTTTGTCGGGATTCTTTGGATCTTCAAAACCTGGGGTTGAGCAACATATACTTCTTCCTCAAGCTTACCATTGAAGAATGCACTTTTCACATCCATTTGATATAAAGTGATATTGTGATGGTTAGCATAGGCGAGTAATATGTAATAGACTCAAGTCTAGCAACAGTGCAAAACTTTCATCAAATCAATTCCTTCAACCTGTGTAGCCTTGAGCTACAAGTCGTGCTTTATTCCTCACCACAAGGCCATTTTCATCTTGCTTGTTGCGGTAGATACACTTTGTGCCAATGATATTATGCTTGCGAGGATCTGGACGCTTGACCAGTTCCCTTACATTGTTGATCTCGAACTGATGTAATTCTTCTTGCATGGCCTGAATCCACTCAGTTCAGAATGCTTCATCTACCTTAGTGGGCTCTGTGATAGAGACAAAAGCATAGTGCCCACAAAAGTTAGATAAATGTGAAGCTTTTGAGCGTGTGAGAGGACCCGCGCTTCAATGTCATCGATGATCTTGTCAACTTGTACTTCTTTTGCAACGCGAGGATGAGCAGGTTGTCGCCGAGGAATTTGATCATTTTCCTCAAGACCATTGTCTTCAGATTATCTTCAGTGCATCACCGACGTTCTTCACAGACAGAATGAATTCTTCAAGAGATTCTTCAAGAGGAATGACATCCTCGCTTGCCTTGAACTTGATAGATTCCTCAAAAGGTTCATCTAACACGTAGGTAGGTGCTCTCTTTGCAGCCATTAGTTTCATCAAACCACACATCTACAGATCAACAATCTTGTGAAGTGCGATGTTGAAGACTCAGAGGTGTGCGAGTCCTTTCCGTAACCAAGCATGAAACCTTCATGTGCTTTCGATGCAAATTTAGAATTGTGATGAGGATCTCTAATCCAGCATTTAGCACGGAAGACTTTGAAATAACTCACATTGGGTTTCTTGTCAGTGAGGAGTTCATAGGCAGTCTTCTTGAAGAATTTGTGAAGATATACTCTGTTGATGATGTGGCACGCAGATCAATTGCATCAATCCAAAAACGACTAGGCGCTTTTGTATTCATCAAGCATAGTGCGAGCCATCTCAACAAGAGTTCTGTTCTTGCGCCCACGACGCCATTTTGCCGAGGAGTATAGGGAGAAGATAACTCATGAGTAATACCAAGTTCATCAAGATAAGCATCAAGACCGAATTTTGAACTCAGTTCCATTGTCACTCCCGATGTGTCCGATCTTCACACCAAAGTTAGTTGAAGCCCTCGAGGAAAATCATTTGAAGACTTCCTGCACTTCATTTTGTAAGTAACAATGTGTACCCATGTGTAACGAGAGTAATCATCAACAATAACAAAGCCATATAGAGATGCGCCATTAGTGACAAATGAGTAATGATTAGGACCAAAGAGGTCCATGTGAAGCAATTCAAGGACGAGTAGTGGTCATGATAGTCTTCGCTGGATGCTTGGCCTTGGTCATTTTTCCAGCTTCACAAGCTCCACACATGTGATCCTTGAGGAATTTGACATTCTCAATGCCAATGACATGCTTCTTCTTTGCAAGCGTGTGCAAATTCCTCATGCCCGCGTGACCAAGTCGCCGATGCCATAGCCAGCCTTCTGAAGCTTTTGCAAGTAAACACACGGTTGGTTGTGGTCCTGTAGAGAAGTCAAGAATATACAAGTCTCCTCTCCTAAAGCCTTCGAAGACTTTGGAATTTTCAGCTTCCATAATCACAACACAACGATACTTGCCAAAGATAACAACCATATCAAGATCACAAAGCATTGAGACTGACATGAGGTTGTATCCTAAGGACTCAACAAGCATGACTTTGTCCATGTGTATGTCCTTAGAGATCGCAACCTTACCAAGACCCAATACCGACTTTTGCCTTTGTCAAGAAAGATGATATGCTTCAGATGTGACGGTGATAAGGAGCATCCATCAATAGATTCTTGTCACCAATCATGTGATTTGTACATCCACTATCGAGAACCCACTCGGTGGTTTTGGGTTGATCATCCCGCAGATGAATTAGTGCAACTTACGATCTCATATACTTCATCGCTGAAGAATATGATATCAAGTTCATCGATGAATTTCATCACCAAGATAATGATAAGCAAGATGAGGACGTGTGAAATGAAAGTTCATTTCATCATGATTAGCCTGCGTCCTTTCGTGCATTTTGTCGTGCCCCAAAGAAATTCTTCAGACGCTTAAAGCACGCCCGAGACCTGGCCCTGCAGAAGAGGTTAGTTCTTTTTCTTCACCACCCACATCTCAAGGGGTGGCAAAGAGTTTATCACTCATGAAAGCACCATATGAGAATGGTGGCATAGAGGCCAATCCATTTCGCTTCACATAAGAGGGGTTAAGGTAAGCATATGAATAAGCAGAGAAATTCTTCGAGGACTTATGAACATATTGGTTTGAAGAATAATGCACATATTGATAGCCCTTAGCTCTACCCTGCGAGACAGAGTTGTTAGCACGATCATAATCATATGAGGACTTTGATCCATTTGAGTAATTTGATCCACGTGAGGAATTTTGTCCGTATGAGGACTTGGATCCATATGAAGAATTTGGTCCATATGAAGAGTTTGATCTGGGGTTCCTTTTCTTCACAGGTGGTGTCATGAGGACATTCACCTGAAGACTTTCAAGGCACTTCTTGGGAACCCAGATTTTCTTCATAGGGGAACCATTCCTGCAGTTAGTGCCAACATATCTAGCAAATACTTCACCATTCTGATTTTTGAACAGTTTATAGTTGGAGTCAAATGACTCATCAGAAGAATGAGGAGATTCGCATGTAAAGCCGGATAAGTTAGATGGATCAACTGGAGGTCCCTTTGCAGCAACCCATGAGGTTTCGGGATACTACTCAGGCTTCCAATATGTTCCATTAGCATTGAGTTTCCTCTCAAAGGCAATACCCTCTTTCCTAGGGTTCCTGTTGAGGATCTGCTTTTTAAGCACATCACAAAGAGTCTGATGCCCTTTGAGGCTTTTGTACATGCCTGTCATATACAATTCCTTCAGCCCTGCATCGTCAGTGATACTAGCAATGTCCTCAGAAGAGGAATTAGTGATAGCAGAGGCAGGTGAAGAATTTGTAACAGTTGAAGCATTTGAACATTCAAGTTAAGAATTAGCAGATTCACGTTCAATGCACTTTAAGCATGGAGGAACAAATTCTTCCTGAGAAGCGCTGATTTGTTGAGCAAGTAATGAATTGCGCTCCTTCTGAAGATCTTCATAACTCACTCTTAGCTTCTCAAGATCTTGCTTTCTTTGAAGAAATTCATAAGAAAGTTTCTCATGATCGATAAGAGAGAGTTATGATGACCTTGAAGGTGTCAAACCTAGATCAAGTCTCTCAAGATTTTCAATCGTGGCTTGAGTGCGATCCATTTCTTCACCTAACATATCATCACTCTTATCTAGCATGTTTTGAACCTTTTCAAAAGCCCTTTGTTGTTTTACAAGCAATCTTAGCAAGTTTTGAGTAATCGGGCTTTAGATCTTCATCGATTCATTTTCACTAGATTCAGAGGAGGTATATTTGAGTACCTTGGCACCCTTTGCCATGAAGCAATAAGTGGGAGCGTAGTCATCACTATCTTCATCAGCTTTGTTGGTGAGGTCATTCTCTTCAGAGTTGAAGATGGACTTGCTGACGAAAGCAGTAGCGAGAGCTAGACTCGCCACACCAGATTCAGATTCTTCTGAAGCCTCCTCTTCCTCATGTTCCTTAGATTCAGCTTCGGAGTCCATTTCCTTGCCAATGAATGCCCGAGCCTTTTTGGAGCTGCTTTTCTTGTGAGAAGAGGGCTTTGAGGATTTTGATGATGAAGATTTCGATGATTTCTTCTTCTTCTTAGCGTCATCCGAACTGTAATCCTTGTGTTTTTTCTTCTTTAATTCCTTTTCCCACTGAGGACAGTCTTGAATGTAGTGACCAGGTTTCTTACATTTGTGGCAAAGTCTTCTCTTATAGTCACTGGATGAGGAATCACTGCTCCTTGAGGATTTTCCAAAGCGACCACGTCTTGAGAACTTCTGGAATTTCTTCACGAGCAGTGCTAGCTCCTGGCCTAATTCTTCAGATCTCCAAGGCTACTACCGTAGTCTTCACACTCAGATTCGTGACACAACCTTGGCCTTCGTGGCACGGTATTTCCATAGCTATAACCATAGAGATCTCTTTTCAGCAAGTCGAACTCATGAGTATTTAACCTCTCGAGGATATCACCGGATCAAGTGACTTGTAGTCAAGACGCTCTTGTATCATCGCGCGAGTATCAAATGAGGAATCAAGCGATCTCAACAATTTCTTCACCACCTCATGGTCGGTGATGTCAGTGGCACCTAGTGCTTGAAGCTCATTTGAGATGTCAGTGAGGCGATTGAAGGTTTGTTGAACATTTTCATTGTCGAGTCTTTTGAAGCGGTTGAAGAGATTGCGAATAACATCAACTCGAGAGTCACGCTGAGTTGAGACTCCTTCATTTACTTTGGACAGCCTGTCCCAGATGAGCTTGGCAGTTTCCAAAGCACTCACTCATCCATATTGTCCTTTGCTCAGATGGCCACATATGATATTCTTCGCTTGAGAATCGAGTTGCTTGAATCTCTTCACATTGGCAGCATTTAGAGAAGGTGTGACTGAGGGATCGTTGTCAATTGCCTCAAGATGCATTCGCATCTTGTTCTTCCAGTAGGGGTAGTCCGTCCCATCAAAGGTAGGACACCCTGCTGAGACCTTGATCATACCTGCGGTCGACATAACTGAAACTCCAGGTGGTTAAACTAAAATCACACGTAACAAGGGAGTACCTTGCTCGATACCAATTGAAAGTGCGTTATATCGACTAGAGGGGGTGAATAGGCGATTTTATGAATTCTTCATCGAGGAATTTGCGGTGAGGAAATTCCTTAGCTAAGAACTACTTGCAGCGAATAAGTACTCGTAAGTAAGCATAACAGAATGCGGGCATGGTCATCATGATGAAATGAAGACAAACAAAGAGTACGAAAGCGTAAACACATGATAGCACAAGAAGAAGACAAACGGATCGAACAAATTGAACTGAGGAAATTGAGAAAGTCTTCACCAAAGTCTTCAAACACAGATATGAACAAACACTCAACACAATAATGAGGAAATGAAAGGGTTGAGGAAATAGAACCAGTTAGGTTGGTGAAGACAATGATTTGGTAGACCAGTTCCAACTGCTGTCCCAGCTTGTACGTCTGTTGGAGCGGCCGAGTATTTAAACTCGAGGACACCCAATCGCCGAGCACGCAGCTCAGACACCAAGTCCTCACCGTATTCTCCTTGAACTAAGGTCACATGACCTCATCCAATCACTCGTGGTAAGTCTTCAGCGACTTCCAAACCTTCACAGACTTGGTCACTCGGCGATCCACAATTCCTCTTGATGTTCTAGACCATGACGCCTAACCATTTGGAAGAAGCACAGTCTTCAAAGGTAACAAGCGCCGGATCCACGCAGGATCAATCTCTTCATGATGCTCAATCACTTTGAGGTTTGTAGGGTTTGGTTTTGGGTTTTTCCTCACTCGATGATTTTCGCCAAAGTCCTCGAGGATGGGTTGCTCTCAAATGACAAGTGTCAAGTTTCTTCGGAGCAGCCAACCAGCTAGTGGTTGTAGGGGCGGCTATTTATAGCCTAGGGAGCAGCCCGACATGATAAGACATAAATGCCCTTCAATGATATTACCGTTAGGTGGATAAGATATTTTGGGACAGGTGGCGCCAAGAAGACAAGAACGGTCGGTAATTTGAATCTCAAATTCCTCGTATTATGATGTTCCTCACTCGTAGGCAATCCAAGACTGGCGAATTCCTAACTCCTCACCGTAACAAATTCTCGGCGACTGTAAGAACTTCATCTCACCATCAAGAAATTGACTGAACTGTATGAGATTTCCAAAGGCTTCACTCAAGGGATTGGTAGGTGTAGGATTTTGAGTTGAGCATCACATGGAAATTTTTCCTTAGTATTTCCTCGACCCCTTTAACAAAGACGGTGTTTCCTATGACTCAAGAAAGAGAAAACGAAACAACGAAAACAAAAGTCTTCACGCTTCATGTTCCTCAAATGAATACCAAGTCTTCAAGGTCACACCAATTTCTTCACTTTCAAAGTCTTCGTAAAGTCTTCAAAATATCAAAGTCTTCATCAAGAACTTCATTTTAGGGTTGACTTTCTCTGTAAATATCAAACTCCTCATAGACTTATAGACCTGTGTACACTCATAAACACATTAGTTTCTTAACCTATAAGTCTTCAATACACAAAAATCACTAAGGGGCACTAGATGCACTTACAGTAGGTATATATTGGAGGAAGGAGTACGTCGGTGGAGCAACAGGGGCCCACGAGGCGGGGGCGCGCCTAGGGGCGCCCGCACTCGTGACCGCCTCTTCGCTCCTTGGCGAGGGTCCAAGTCTCCTGGATCACGCTCGTGAGAAAATCACGCTCCCGAAGGTTTCATTCCGCTTGGACTCCGTTTGATATTCCGCTTTCTTCAAACACCAAATAGGCAAAAAACAGCAATTCTGGGCTGGGCCTCCGGTTAATAGGTTAGTCCCAAAAATAATATAGAAGTGGAAAATAAAGCCCAATATAGTCCAAAACAGTAGATAATATAGCATGGAGCAATCAAAAAATATAGATACGTTGGAGACGTATCAGGCATCCCCAAGCTTAATTCTTGCTCGTCCTCGAGTAGGTAAATGATAAAGAGAGAATTTTTGATGTGGAGTGCTACTTGGCATAATTTCAATGCAAATCTTCTTAATTGTGGTATGAATATTCAGATTCGAAAGATTCAAGACAAAAGTTCATATTGACATAAAAATAATAATACTTCAAGCATACTAATAAAGCAATTATGTCTTCTCAAAATAACATGGCCAAAGAAAGTTATCCCTACAAAATCATATAGTCTGGCTATGCTCTATCTTCACCGCACAAAGTATTTAAATCGTGCACAACCCCTATGACAAGCCAAGCAATTGTTTCATACTTTAACATTTTCAAAACTTTTTCGATCTTCACGCAATACATGAGCTTGAGCCATGGATATAGCACTATATGTGGAAGAGAATGGTGGTTGTGGAGAAGACAAAAAGAGGGGAAGATAGTCTCACATCAACTAGGCGTATCAACGGGCTATGGAGATGCCCATCAATAGATATCAATGTGAGTGAGTAGGGATTGCCATGCAACGGATGCACTAGAGCTATAAGTATATGAAAGCTCAACAAAATAAACTAAGTGGGTGTGCATCCAACTCGCTTGCTCACGAAGACCTAGGGCAATTTGAGGAAGCCCATCATTGGAATATACAAGCCAAGTTCTATAATGAAAAATTCCCACTAGTATATGAAAGTGACAAAATGAGAGACTCTCTATCATGAAGATCATGGTGCTACTTTGAAGCACAAGTGTGGTAAAATGATAGTAACATTGTCCCTTCTCTCTTTTTCTCTCATTTTTTTATTTGAGCCTTTTTATGGCCTCTTTTTTTCGTCCGGAGTCTCATCCCGACTTGTGGGGGAATCATAGTCTCCATCATACTTTCCTCACTTGGGACAATGCTCTAAAAATGATGATCATCACACTTTTATTTTTTCTTACAACTCAACAATTACAACTCAATACTTAGAACAAAATATGACTCTATATGAATGCCTCCGGTGGTGTACCGGGATATGCAATGAATCAAGAGTGACATGTATGAAAGAATTATGAACGGTGGCTTTGCCACAAATACGATGTCAACTACATGATCATGCTAGCAATATGACAATGATAGGGCGTGTCATAATAAACGGAACGGTGGAAAGTTGGATGGCAATATATGTCGGAATGGCTATGGAAATGCCATGATAGGTAGGTATGGTGGCTGTTTTGAGGAAGGTATATGGTGGGTGTATGATACCGGCGAAAAGTGCACGGTATTAGAGAGGCTAGCAATGGTGGAAAGATGGGAAAGAGTGCGTATAATCCATGGACTCAACATTATTCATAAAGAACTCATATGCTTATTGCAAAAATCTAGAAGTTATCAAAGCAAAGTATTACGCGCATGCTCCTAGGGGGATAGATTGGTAGGAAAAGGCCATCGCTCGTCCCCGACCGCCACTCATAAGGAAGACAATTAATAAATAAATCATGCTCCGACTTCATCACGTAATGGTTCACCATACGTGCATGCTACGGGAATCACAAACTTTAACGCAAGTATTTATCAAATTCACAACTACTCAACTAGCATGACTCTAATATCACCATCTTCATATCTCAAAACAATTATCAAGCATCAATCTTTTCTTAGTATTCAACGCACTCAAAAGAAAGTTTTACAAATCTTGAACACCAAGCATATTATTATTAAGCAAATTACCATGCTATTAAAGACTCTCAAAATAATCTAAGTGAAGCATGAGAGATCAATAGTTTCTATAAAACAAATCCACCACCGTGCTTTAAAAGATCTAAGTGAAGCGCATAGAGCAAAATTATAACGCTCAAAAGATATAAGTGAAGCACATAGAGCAAAACTACATAACCCAAAGATATAAGTGAAGCACATAGAGTATTCTATCAAATTCCAATTCATGTATGGCTCTCTCAAAAGGTGTGTACAGCAATGATGATTGTGTCACACTAACAAACAAAGACACAAATAATACAAGACACTCCAAGCAAAACACATATCATGTGGTGAATAAAAATATAGCTCCAAGTAAAATTACCGATGGAAGTAGACGAAAGAAGGGATGCCTTCCGGGGCATCCCCAAGCTTTGACTTTTTGGTGTCCTTGGATTATCTTGGGGGTGCCATGGGAATCCCCAAGCTTAGGCTCTTGCCACTCCTTGTTCCATAATCCATTAAAAGATTTCACCCAAAACTTGAAAACTTCACAACACAAAACTCAATAAAAATCTCGTGAGCTCCGTTAGAGAAGAAAACAAAATACCACTTCAAGGTACTGTAATTAACTCATTCTTTATTTATATTGGTGTTAAACCTACTGTATTAAAACTTCTTTATGGATTATAAACTATTTTACTAGCCATAGATTCATCAAAATAAGCAAACAACACACGAAAAACAGAATCTGTCAAAAACAGAACAATCTGTAGTAATCTGTAACTAACGCAAACTTCTGGAACTCCAAAAACTTCTACCAAAATAGGAAGACCTAGATAATTTGTTTATTGATCAGCTGCAATTGGAATCAGTATTTTATCACGTTCTGGTGATCTGTAATAATTCGGGCACTAAGCGCAAAGTTTCTGGAAATTACAGCAAGATCAAATAACTATCATCCAAGAAGATCCTATAGGTCTAACTTGGCACACACACTAATTTAAACACAAAACCACATCCAAACAGAAGGTAGATGGATTATTTATTCCTAAACAGAAACAAAAAAAACCAAAAAAAAATTGGGTTGCCTCCCAACAAGCGCTATCGTTTAACGCCCCTAGCTAGGCATAAAAGCGAGGATAGATCTAGGTATTGGCATATTTGGTAGGCAATCCATAAGTGGCTCTCATGATAGTTTCATATGGCAATTTTATTTTATTTCTAGGAAAGTGTTCCATGCCCTTTTTTAATGGAAATTGAAATCTAATATTCCCTTCCTTCATATCAATAATCGCACCAACCGTTCTAAGGAAAGGTCTACCAAGAATAATAGGGCAAGAAGGATTGAAATCTATATCAAGAACGATAAAATCTACGGGCACATAATTCCTATTTGCAACAATAAGAACATCATTAATTCTTCCCATAGGTTTCTTAATAGTGGAATCCGCAAGATGCAAGTTTAGAGAGCAATCATCAAAATCACGGAAATCTAGCAAATCACACAAAGTTTTGGGAATAGTGGAGACACTAGCACCCAAATCACACAAAGCATAAAAATCATGATCTTTAATTCTAATTTTAATAGTTGGTTCCCACTCATCATAGAGTTTTCTAGGGATAGAAACTTTCAACTCAAGTTTTTCTTCATAAGATTGCATCAAGGCATCAACAATATGTTCGGTAAAGGCTTTATTTTGACTATAAGCATGAGGAGAATTTAGCACGGATTGCAACAAGGAAATACAATCAATTAAAGAGCAACTTTCATAATTAAATTCCTAGAAATCCAATATAGTGGGTTTAGCTACATCTAGTGTTTTATTTCTTTCAATCCCAGTTTTATCAATTTCATCATAAAGATCTAAATACTCCGAATTTTTGGAACGCCTTCTAGGTAAAGGAAGATCAAATTCAGTTTCATCAAGATTCATATTGAAAAACAAAGATTTAATAGGGGACACATCAATAACTTTTAGATCTTCATCTTGATTTTCATAGGAATTGGAAGAACACGCTTTAATAAAGACATCTTTTGTAGCACGCATCCTAGCGGTTCTTTCCTTGCACTCATCAATTGAAATTCTCATGGCTTTGAGAGACTCATTGATATCATGCTTAGGAGGAATAGATCTAAGCTTTTAAGAATCAACCTCAAGAGAAATTCTATCAACGTTCCTAGCCAAATCATCAACTTTAAGCAATTTCTCTTCAAGCAAAGCATTAAAATTCTTTTGTGAATTCATAAACTCTTTAACACTATTCTCAAATTCAGAGGGCATCTTATTAAAATTTCCATAAGAGTTGTTGTAGGAATTTCCATAATTATTAGAAGGATTACTAGGATAAGGCCTAGGATTAATATTCCCTCTATAAGCGTTGTTACCAAAATTATTCCTACCAACAAAATTCACATCCATAGATTCATTATTATTCTCAATCAAAGTAGACAAAGGCATATCATTAGGATCAGAAGAAACACTCTTAGTAGCAAATAATTTCATAAGTTCATCCATCTTTCCACTCAAAACATTGATTCCTTCTATCGCATGCACTTTTTTATTAGTAGATCTTTCGGTATGCCATTGAGAATAATTAACCATAATATTATCTAGGAGTTTAGTAGCATATCCTAAAGTGATTTCCATAAAAGTGCCTCCCGCGGCCGAATCTAAAAGATTTCTAGAAGCAAAATTCAATCCGGCATAAATTTTTGTATAATCATCCACAAATTCAAACCATGAGTAGGGCAATTACGTATCATTAATTTCATTCTCTCCCAAGCTTGTGCAACATGTTCATGATCAAGTTGATTAAAATTCATAATGTCGCTTCTAAGAGAGATGATCTTAGCGGAGGAAAATACTTAGAGATAAAAGCATCTTTGCACTTGTTCCAAGAATCAATACTATTTTTAGGCAAAGACGAAAACCAAGCTTTAGCACGATCTCTAAGCTTAAAAAGGAAATAGCTTCAATTTAACAACATCATTATCGACATCTTTCTTCTTTTGCATATCACATAAATCAACGGTTATTCAGATGAGTAGCGGCATCTTCACTAGGAAGGCCGGCGAATTGATCTTTCATAACAAGATTCAATAAAGCAGTATTGATTTCACAAGATTCAGTATTGGCAAGCATAGCAATCAGAGTGCTAAGGAAATCATTATTATTCGTATTGGTGAAGTCACACAATTTGGTAGTATCTCGAGCCATCGCGACAAACAAGCAATCCAACACACGAGCAAACAAAAGGCAAGCGAGAAAAAGGCAAACGGAAAAAGAGGAGGAGATTGGGAAAGAGAGGGAGAATAAAACGGCAAGGGTGAAGTGGGGGAGAGGAAAACGAGAGGCAAATGGCAACTAATGTAATGGGAGAGATAGGGATTGTGATGGGTACTTGGTATGTTGACTTTTGCGTAGACTCCCTGGCAACGGTGCCAGAAATGGCTCATTGTCGGGAATCCAAATCTTCACTTGACTTCACGTAAGCCTCCCCAGCAACGGCACCAGAAATTCTTCTTGCTACCTCTTGAGCACTGCGTTGGTTTTCCCCGAAGAGGAGAGGATGATGCAGCAAAGTAGCGTAACTATTTCCCTCAGTTTTTGAGAACCAAGGTATCAATCCAGTAGGAGGCTACACACAAGTCCCTCGTACTTACACAAAAACAATAGCTCAACGCAACCAACGCGGTTAGGGGTTGTCAATCCCTTCACGGTCACTTACGAGAGTGAGATCTGATAGAGATGATAGATAATATTTTTGGTATTTTTGATATAGAGATGCAAAGTGAAAAGTAAAAGGCAAAGTAAAAAAGCAAAGCAATAATAAAGTGATGGAGGTTGATATGATGAGAATAGACCCGGGGGCCATAGGTTTCACTAGTGGCTTCTCTCAAGAGCATAAGTATTCTACGGTGGGTGAACAAATTATTGTTGAGCAATTGATGAATTGAGCATAGTTATGAGAATATCTAGGTATGATCATGTATATAGGCATCACGTCCGAGACAAGTAGACCGACTCCCGCTCAGCATCTACTACTATTACTCCACTCATCGACCGCTATCCAAAGATGCATCTAGAGTATAAGTTAAAAATAGAGTAACGCCTTAAGCAAGATGACATGATGTAGAGGGATAATTTCATGCAATATGATAAAAAAAAACCATCTTGTTATCCTCGATGGCAACAATACAATACGTGCCTTGCTGCCCCTTCTGTCACTGGGAAAGGACACCGCAAGATTGAAACCAAAGCTAAGCACTTCTCCCATGGCAAGAAAAACCAATCTAGTAGGCCAAACCAAACTGATAATTTGAAGAGACTTGCAAAGATAACCAATCATACATAAAAGAATTTAGAGAAAATTCAAATATTATTCATAGATAGACTTGATCATAAACCCACAATTCATCGATCTCAACAAACACACCGCAAAAAGAAGATTACATCGAATAGATCTCCACGAGAGAGGGGGAGAACATTGTATTGAGATCCAAAAAGAGAGAAGAAGCCATCTAGCTACTAACTATGGATCCGAAGGTCTGAGGTAAACTTACTCACACTTCATCGGAGAGGCTATGATGATGTAGAAGCCCTCCGTGATGATGGCCCTCTCTGGCGGAGCTCCGGAACAGGCCCCAAGATGGGATCTCGTGGATACAGAAAGTTGCGGCGGTGGAATTAGGTTTTGGCTCAGATCTCGATCGCTTGGGGGTATGAGGTATATATAGGAGGAAGGAGTACGTCGGTGGAGCAACAGGGGGCCACGAGGCAGGGGCGCGCCTAGGGGCGCCCCACCCTTGTGACCGCCTCTTTCATTCCTTGGCGAGGGTCCAAGTCTCCGGATCACGCTCGTGAGAAAATCACGCTCCGAAGGTTTCATTCTGTTTGGACTCCGTTTGATATTCCGCTTTCTTCAAACACTGAAATAGGCAAAAAACAGCAATTCT
Organism: Aegilops longissima; assembly: GCA_021605205.1. Classification (NCBI taxonomy): domain Eukaryota; kingdom Viridiplantae; phylum Streptophyta; class Magnoliopsida; order Poales; family Poaceae; genus Aegilops; species Aegilops longissima. Next base: position 256,947,138 of record CM038677.1, on the reverse strand, counting down.
GGGCTGGCCCTCCGGTTAATAGGTTAGTCCCAAAAATAATATAAAAGTGGAAAATAAACCCCAATATAGTCCAAAACAGTAGATAATATAGCATGGAGCAATCAAAAATTATAGATACGTTGGAGACGTATCAGGCCCGTCCGACTTTCACATTAACTCGCGGGTACCCCTCAGGGCCGACCCGACTTCAACAATGGTCTCAAGTAAAGTTCAGGTAACCGTGTGTCCAAAACATCAAGGAGGAAAACCCGAGGAATCACCCTCGGTGGATTCCACTCGATGTAATCATCAAGGTGAACGTAAGAGGAACCACCCTCGAGGTTCACACTTGAGGGGTTACACGACAGAGTCGTATCGGAAGTGGTTAAGGAGGAATCACCCTCGATGGCCACGACCAAATAGCTACACTGCAGAGATCTCATTAGGAGTGATGTATGATGAGGTACCACCCTCGGCACTGGATGGTAACTCCGCAGAGTCGAGCAACATAAGGGGCGTGATGTGATGTGAGGTGTTGGGCTCTGGTCATTGATCACATTGATCGAGTCGTCGATGATGAAGCAGGGGCAACAAGGACATGATGGAGGTCACTGATGGATCACTAACCAACCTATACTAAGCAGTTTAGGATAAGCAGGTAAGGTACAATAAGTAGGTTACAAAAGCAGGCTATGCATCAGAATAGGAGCAAACAATAACGGTGGCAAAATCTAATGCAAGCATGAGAGAATGGAATGGGAGATATCGAGATGATCAAAGCGGGGGCTTGCCTGGAAGCTCCCTGATACATTACTAAGCATGACATGACGAAACGCGGTGCTAGGGATGTTCTAACGCAGTGCTACACGATACCGGCGGAGGAGAACATCCGGGAATGTTTCCCTGAAGTTTGGCATTTTTGGGCAAATGAAACGGAGGGGGGCGGTTGCAGGTTCGCTATGCTAGGGACGTGTGGCGGACGAACGGACCGTGTATTCGGATTCGTCTCATCGTTGTGAGCAACTTTCATGTATAAAACCTTTTCATCCGAGCTACGGTTTATTTTCTATTAATTTTAGAAGTTTTATTGAATCCCTGGAATTATTTCATTTATTTATTTAAATAGACAGAAAATGGGGAAATGATGTCAGCATGGCGTCACCACTGCGTCAGCGGTCAACTGACCAACTGACCAGTCAACAGGGCCCGTGCGGGACCCACCGGCAGTGACTGGGCGATGCCAAGCCGGCCGTTGACTGGGTCAACAGGGCCGTGGGACCCAGTAGCAGCGACACCGAGGTGGGGCCCAGAGGCGCCCATGTCAGCACGGCGATGGAAGTCGCGCCGGCGACCAAAACGCACGGCGGCGCGCACGGGGGGCCGCCGAATTTTCGCTATGGTGGCTTAAATCGGACGCGGCTAGGCTCGTTCGGTTGCGGTCGATCTCGCGCATCCAACGATGGTGGTCGCGGGGGCTAGAGTTGACCGGAGCAGGGCGCAACATCGACGACAGCGGCGGTCGGATCTCGGGTCGATGCGGGTCAGTAGCGGCAGCTCGTTTGCGGACAAACTAAATGGCCAAGGGGCCTCTACATGCAGGTGCGAGGGCGATGGACTACTGCGCGTGGCCATTTGGTCACCGGGAGGTGGCCGGCGACGAGCGTCCGCGGCGGAGGGCTCGACCACAGCGGGGATGGCGGCTACGAGGTACGAACATCGACGAGAGGGGTGGGGGAGGAAGGCAGGGGCTCACCTTGACCCGCAGGTGAGCAAAGCGGGCTGTTGGGCCGGCTAGCTGGTCCGGTCGGGTGGCCGAGGCCCAGGTGGTGTCGGGGCTATTTTCTTCCTTCTCCTTTTCTTTTACTTTTCTTTTATAGTTTTATAAATTAAACAACTAGCCCCGGTTTTATTCATTTCAGAGCATTTAAGCACATTATAAAAATGTTGTTTCACCATGACAATTATCCTGGGATTATTTGCCACACTTTGAATATTTTAGTTTTCATGTTTGACAAAATTTGAATTTTGACTTTAAACTCGATTTTGAATTTGAATTGTGATTTGGATCAAGCAGAGATTAGCAATAGTAATGTGATGACATGGCATCATTAGAAGAAGGTTACTATAGCTTAATTATCCGGGCGTCACAATTCTCCTCCACTACAAGAAATCCCGTCCCGAGATTTAGGAGGTAGAAGGAAACAACTCGGGGTATTCATCTCGCAAGCGATCCTTGCGTTCCCAAGTGGCTTCGTCTTCAGAGTGATGCGACCACTGGACCTTGAGGAACTTGATTGCCTTCTGACGTGTGCAGCGTTCATCTTGGTCAAGAATGCGGACCCGATGCTCTTTACAGGAGAGGTCCAGTTGCAAATCGAGCACTTCGATTCACTGCTCGGATTGTGTCCTTGAAGCAGCGGCGGAGCTATGACACGTGGAACACATCGTGAACCTGAGAAAGGTTCGACGGTAGTTCTAGCTAGTATACCACTTTTCCACGCCTTTCGAGAATAGTGAATGGACCAATATAGCGAGGAGCTAGCTTGCCCTTGATCCCGAAGCGGTGAGCACCCTTCATTGGTGTGACTCGAAGATAAGCCTTTTCGCCAGGTTGATAGACCATGTCTTTGTGATGATGGTCATACTAACTTTTCTGATGTGACTAAGCAGTCTTGTGATTCTCGCGAATAATGCGGACTTGTTCTTTGGCGTGTTGGATAATATCCGGACTGAAGAGTGGACGTTCCCCAGTTTCTGACTAGTTCAGAGGGGTTCGACACTTTCTTCCATATAATACTTTGAAGGGAGCCATCTTCAGACTAGCTTGATAGCTATTGTTATAAGAGAACTCAGCATACGTGAGAGATTCCTCCCATTTCTTGCCGAAGGAAATGACACAAGCTCGAAGCATGTCTTCAAGAAATTGGTTGACTCGTTCAACTTGTCCCTGCGACTGAGGGTGGAATGCAGTGCTGAATGACAGATGAGTTCCCATAGCTTCTTGGAAACTTGCCTAGAATCTAGAAGTGAATAAGCTGCCACGGTCTGGGCTGATAACCAACGGGATACCATGGAGTGAAACAATTCTGGACATATAGAGAGTTGCCAGCTGACTAGTAGTGATCGTTTCTTTGACGGCCAAAAAGTGTGCAACTTTAGAAAGCCGGTCAATGACGACAAGTATAGCATCATTACACTTCTGTGATTTGGGAAATCCAGTGATGAAGTCCATTTCAACATGGTCCCATTTCCATTCAGGTATAGAGCTAGGTTGTAGAGTTCCAGCATGCCTTTGATGTTCTGCTTTGATACGATGACAAACGTCACACTCAGCAAAATAACGAGCAATGTCTTGCTTCATGTTTGACCACCAGAATCTCTGACGAATGTCTTGGTACATCTTGGTGCTACCGGGATGAATAGATAATGGAGTGTCATGAGCTTCTTTCATAACTTCCTGAACCATATCAAGGTTGTCTTTTGAAGGGACCACTAGGCGACCTTTAAAGAACAAAGTGTCATCATCTTCAACAGTGAAGAACGAGGGCCTTCCCCCCAGGCGCGCCCTCCACCCTCATGGGGCCCATGTTGCTCCACCGACGTACTTCTTCCTCCTATATATACATACGTACCCCCAAACCAACAGAAGCATCCACGAAAACCTAATTCCACCGCCGCAACCTTCTGTACCCGTGAGATCCCATCTTGGGGCCTTTTTCCGGCCCCGCCGGAGTGGGCATTGATCATGGAGGGCTTCTACATCAACACCATAGCCTCTCCGATGATGTGTGAGTAGTTTACCTCAGACCTTCGGGTCCATAGTTATTAGCTAGATGGCTTCTTCTCTCTCTTTGGATCTCAATACAAAGTTCTCCACGATTCTCGTGGAGATCTATTCGATGTAATCTTCTTTTGCGGTGTGTTTGTCGGGACCGATGAATTGTGGGTTTATGATCAAGTTTATCTATGAACAATATTTGAATCTTCTCTGAATTATTTTATGTATAATTGGTTATCTTTGCAAGTCTCTTTGAATTATCAGTTTGGTTTGGCCTACTAGATTGATCTTCCTTGAAATGGAAGAAGTGCTTAGCTTTGGGTTCAATCTTGCGGTGTCCTTTCCCAAAGGATGCAGGGCAGCAAGGCACGTATTGTATTGTTGCCATCGAGGATAACAAGATGGGGTTTATATCATATTGCATGAGTTTATCCCTTTACATCATGTCATCATACTTAAAGCGTTACTCTGTTCTTATGAACTTAATACTCTAGATGCATGTTGGATAACGGTCAATGTGTGGAGTAATAGTAGTAGATGCAGGCAGGAGTCGGTCTACTTGTCATGGATATGATGCCTATATACATGATCATACCTAGATATTCTCATGACTATGCTCAATTCTATCAATTGCTCGACATTAATTTGTTCACCCACAGTAATACTTATGCCCTTGAGAGAAGCCACTAGTGAAACCTATGGCCCCGGGGTCTATTTTCCATCATATTAATCTTCCAACACTTAGCTATTTTTATTGCCTTTTATTTTACTTTGCATCTTTATCATAAAAATACCAAAAATATTATCTTATCATATCTATCAGATCTCACTCTCGTAAGTGACCGTGAAGGGATTGACAACCCCTTTATCGGGTTTGGTTGTGAGGTACTTATTTGTTTGTGTAGGTGCGAGGGACTTGAGCGTGGTCTCCTACTGGATTGATACCTTGGTTATCAAAACTGAGGGAAATACTTATGCTACTTTACTGCATCACCCTTTCCTCTTCAAGGGAAAAACCAACGCAGTGCTCAAGAGGTAGCAAAAAGGATTTCTGGCACCGTTGCCGGGGAGATTCGCGCCAAGTAAAGTCAAGATTTGATTTCCCGTCAACAAGGCATTTCTGGCACCATTGCCGGGGAGTCTACGCAAAAGTCAACATACCAAGTACCCATCACAAACCCTTATCCCTCGCATTACATTATTTGCCATTTGCCTCTCGTTTTCCTCTCCCCCACTTCACCCTTGTCGTTTTATTCGCCCTCTCTTTTCCGTTCGTCTCTTTTCCGCTCGCTTTGTCGTTATGGCTAGTCCTTTATCTACTCCTTTATCTCCCAAGAATGAAGTTCTTAATTTTAAACAAAGGGAGGGAGAAAATCTAAAAGATGCTTGGTACAGAATTTGCAATGCGCAAAATAGATCCACTAGGAAGCAATCTACTTCCGTTCTTCTTTGCAATTTTTATGTAGGCATCACTCCTTGGAATAGATACATTCTTGATACAATTACCGAAGGAAATTTCTTGGGTAGCCATACTTTTGATTCTTATAATGCTATGATAGATTTGTTTGGCCCACCACCTCTTTTGGTTAATGGAACTATGTTAACTTTGGAGCATGTGATGCAAAGACTTGAAATTATTGAAAATAAAGTTGCTACCGTAGAGTTAATTGAAAATTTGGATAAAAAGATCCACAACCAAATTACCCAATATGGATCTAAAGTAGGACTCATTCTGAATTTTTTTAAAGAAAAGGAACCCATAGTTAATGAAAGAATAAATCAGGATTCCTCTAGAATCGATAAACTTGAGGGTATCATTACCAACTTGGGAACCGCCTTTTCTTCCGTAAAGAACACTTCAAATACTCCTACCAAAATTGCCAAACTTATTTATGTTCCTAAAAATAAGGGTGAATCCTCTAGTAAGGAAACTGCGGATCTCAAAGCAATAAGTGTTCATCCCAACCTTTTTGCTATCTTTGAACCTTTTTCCTCAAGAGATTTCTTTAATTTCGTGCCAAGAAGCTTGACTATTAATAAAAAGGAAGAAACCCCTAAGGGTGATAGGAGCCTTATCGAAGAATTACCTACCAAAGATGGCAATACCTAGATCTATCCTTGCTTTTATGCCTAGCTAGGGGCGTTAAACGATAGCGCTTGTTGGGAGGCAACCCAATTTTATTTTTAGTTTTTTTGCTTTTTGCTTCTGTTTAGGAATAAATATTTGTTCTAGCCTCTGGTTAGATTTGTTTTTATGTTTTAATTAGTGTTTGTGCCAAGTTAAACCTATAGGATCTTCTTGGATGATAGTTATTTGATCTTGCTGAAAATTCCAGAAACTTTCTGTTCACGCAAACAATTGTTAAAAATTACCAGAACGTGATAAAATATTGATTCCAATTGAAGAAGATCAGTAAACAAATTTTCTAGGTCTTCCTATTTTGGTAGAATGTTTTGAGTTCCAGAAGTTTGCGTTAGTTACAGATTACTACAGACTGTTCTGTTTTTGACAGATTCTGTTTTTTGTGTTGTTTGCTTATTTTGATGAATCTATGGCTAGTAAAATAGTTTATAAACCATGGAGAAGTTGGAATACAGTAGGTTTAACACCAATATAAATAAATAATGAGTTCATTACAGTACCTTGAAGTGGTGTTTTGTTTTCTTTCCCTAACGGAGCTCACGAGATTTTCTGTTAAGTTTTGTGCTGTGAAGTTTTCAAGTTTTGGGTAAAGATTTGATGGAGTATGGAACAAGGAGTGGCAAGAGCCTAAGCTTGGGGATTCCCATGGCACCCCAAGATAATCTAAGGACACCTAAAAGCCAAAGCTTGGGGATGCCCCGGAAGGCATCCCCTCTTTCGTCCTCATCCATCGGTAAATTTAATTGGAGCTATATTTTTATTCACCACATGATATGTGTTTTGCTTGGAGCGTCTTGTATTATTTGAGTCTTTATTTGTTAGTTTGCAAATATCATCCTTTCTGTACACACCTTTTGAGAGAGACACACTTGATTCAGAAATTTTTAGAATACTCTATGTGCTTCACCTATATCTTTTGAGCTATATAGTTTTTGCTCTAGTGCTTCACTTATATCTTTTAGAGCACGGCGGTGGATTTGTTTTATAGAAACTATTGTTCTCTCATGCTTCACTTATATTATTTTGAGAGTCCTACAAAACAACATGGTAATTTTCTTTAATTATGATAGGCATTCAAGGTTAGTAAAAAAATTCTTATGAGTGTGTTGAATACTATGAGAAGTTTGATACTTGATAATTGTTTTGAGATATGAAGATGGTAATATTAGAGTCATGCTAGTTGAGTAGTTTTCAATTTGAGAAATACTTGTGCTAAAGTTTGTGATTCCCGTAGCATGCACGTATGGTGAACCGTTATGTGATGAAGTCGGAGCATGATTTATTTATTGATTGTCTTCCTTATGAGTGGCGGTCAGGGACGAGCGATGGTCTTTTCCTACCAATCTATCCCCCTAGGAGCATGTGCGTAATACTTTGTTTCAATAACTAATAGATTTTTGCAACAAGTATATGAGTTCTTTATGACTAATGTTGAGTCCATGGATTATACACACTCTCATCCTTGCACCATTGCTAGCCTCTCTAATACCGCACACCTTTCGCTGGTATCATAAAACTACCATATACCTTCCTCAAAATAGCCACCATACCTACCTATCATGGCATTTCCATAGCCATTACGAGATATATTGCCATGCAACTTACCACCGTTCTGTTTATTATGACACGCTCCATCATTGTCATATTGCTTTGCATGATCATGTAGTTGACATCGTATTTGTGGCAAAGCTATCGTTCATAATTCTTTCATACATGTCACTCTTGATTCATTGCATATCCCGGTATTCCGCCGGAGGCATTCACATAGAGTCATATTGTTGTTCTAAGTATTGAGTTGTAATTCTTGAGTTGTAAGAAAATAAAAGTGTGATGATTATCATTATTAGAGCATTGTCCCAAGTGAGGAAAGGATGATGGAGACTATGATTCCCCCATAAGTTGGGATGAGACTCCCGACTAAATAAAAAAAGAGAAAGGCCATAAAAAAAATAGAGGAAGGCCATAAAAAAGAAAAAAAGAGAAAAAAAAGAGAAGGGAGAATGCTACTATCCTTTTTACCACACTTGTGCTTCAAAGTAGCACCATGATCTTCATGATAGAGAGTCTCTTATGTTGTCACTTTCATATACTAGTGGGAAATTTTCATTATAGAACTTGGCTTGTATATTCCAATGAAGGGCTTCCTCAAAATGCCCTAGGTCTTCGTGAGCAAGCGAGTTGGATGCACACCCACTTAGTTTCTTTTGTTGAGATTTCATATACTTATAGCTCTAGTGCATCTGTTGCATGGCAATCCCTACTCACTCACATTGGTATCTATTGATGGGCATCTCCATGGCCCGTTGATACGCCTAACTGATGTGAGACTATCTTCTCCCTTTTTGTCTTCTCCACAACCACCATTCTATTCCACATATAGTGCTATGTCCATGGCTCACGCTCATATATTGTGTGAAGATTGAAAAAGTTTGAGAACACAAAAAGTATGAAACAATTGCTTGGCTTGTCATCGGGGTTGTGCATGATTTAAATACTTGGTGTGATGAAGATAGAGCATAGCCAGACTATATGATTTTGTAGGGATAACTTTCTTTGGCCATGTTATTTTGAGAAGACATAATTGCTTAGTTAGTATGCTTGAAGTATTATTATTTTTTTGTCAATATTAAACTTTTGTCTTGAATCTTTCGTATCTGAACATTCATACCACAATTAAGAGAATTGCATTGAAAATTATGTCAAGTAGCATTCCACATCAAAAATTCTGTTTTTATCATTTACCTACTCGAGGACGAGCAGGAATTAAGCTTGGGGATCCTTGATACGTCTCCAGCGTATCTATAATTTTTTATTGTTCCATGCTATATTATATTCTGTTTTGGATGTTTAATGGGCTTTATTATACACTTTTATATTATTTTTGGGACTAACCTATTAACCGGAGGCCCAACCCAAATTGCTGTTTTTTGCCTATTTCAGTGTTTCGCAGAAAAAGAATATCAAACGGAGTCCAAACGGAATAAACCTTCGGGAACGTGATTTTCGGAACAAACGTCATCCAGAGGACTTGGAGTCCATGTCAAGAAAGCAACGAGGAGAGCACGAGGCAGGGGGCGCGCCCTCCACCCTCGTGGGGCCCATGTTGCTCCACCGACGTACTTCTTCCTCCTATATATACCTACGTACCCCCAAACCAACAGAAGCATCCACGAAAACCTAATTCCACTACCGCAACCTTCTATACCCGTGAGATCCCATCTTGGGGCCTTTCCGGCGTCCTACAGGAGGGGGCATTGATCACGGAGGGCTTCTACATCAACACCATAGCCTCTTCGATGATGTGTGAGTAGTTTACCTCAGACCTTCGGGTCCATAGTTATTAGCTAGATGGCTTCTTCTCTCTCTTTGGATCTCAATACAAAGTTCTCCACGATTCTCGTGGAGATCTATTCGATGTAATCTTCTTTTGCGGTGTGTTTGTCGGGACCGATGAATTGTGGGTTTACGATCAAGTTTATCTATGAACAATATTTGAATCTTCTCTAAATTATTTTATGTATGATTGGTTATCTTTGCAAGTCTCTTCGAATTATCAGTTTGGTTTGGCCTACTAGATTGATCTTTCTTGCGATGGTAGAAGTGCTTAGCTTTGGGTTCAATCTTGCGTGTCCTTTCCCAAAGGATGAGTGGCAGCAAGGCACGATTGTATTGTTGCCATCGAGGATAACAAGATGGGGTTTATATCATATTGCATGAGTTTATCCCTCTACATCATGTCATCATATTTAAAGCGTTACTCTGTTCTTATGAACTTAATACTCTAGATGCATGCTGGATAGCGGTCGATGTGTGGAGTAATAGTAGTAGATGCCGGCAGGAGTCAGTCTACTTGTCACGGACGTGATGCCTATATACATGATCATACCTAGATATTCTCATAACTATGCTCAATTCTATCAATTGCTCGACAGTAATTTGTTCACCCACCGTAATTGTTATGCCGTTGAGAGAAGCCACTAGTGAAACCTATGGCCCCCGGGTCTATTTTCCATCATATTAATCTTCCAACACTTAGCTATTTTTATTGCCTTTTATTTTACTTTGCATCTTTATCATAAAAATACCAAAAATATTATCTTATCAGATCTCACTCTCGTAAGTGACCGTGAAGGGATTGACAACCCCTTTATCGCGTTGGTTGTGAGGTTCTTGTTTGTTTGTGTAGGTGCGAGGGACTTGAGCATCGTCTCCTACTGGATTGATACCTTGGTTATCAAAACTGAGGGAAATAATTACGCTACTTTACTGCATCACCCTTTCCTCTTCAGGGGAAAAACCAACACAGTGCTCAAGAGGTAGCATGTCCTGACTGTCCACACTTGCAGCATAAACCATCATTATGGGAAGGGGCTACAGCATTGGACTGTCCACCCTGAATCATTAGTTGTCTCGGTGGCGGAGGCAGATGAAGTGCAACATAAGACGACCTTGGTGTTGCAGCAGGTCGATGATGAACATTGTGTGGGATCCAAACTTGACGTTTCTGAGCAGGCTGACTCGAGATGGGCCAACATCTCGAGTACGCTTGAGCGACTCCTGGTACTTAGTCAGACCAGTTTCAGTTCGGAAAGCTTGGCTGACAAGCGTCGCAAAGTCTGCGCAATCAAGAGCAACAAGTGCAAACTTTATGTCGGGACACAGTTGTTCGCATACGAATACGTCACAGTGTACCCTCGATGTCGGGAGTGATGCACCGCAGCTCACGTCGAAGGAGACCCGGCCGGAAGCGCGATACGCACGCAATCCGGCGGCTGCTTTTGAGGACCCGAAACCCCACACGCCCGGGAGGGACCCCGTCAGGGCGCGCGGCGGCTATGGGCTGACCTAGGTCGACCTGATCGCCTCTAGGGCCTCGAGGTTCACCGCCCTGCAACAAGAAGAACAGACGAAGAACGAGGAAGAAGAAGAACTAGGGTTAAGGAGAAAAGATAAAAGATAAAAAGTGGTAGATGAGTTGATCGATTATGTGTTGTTCAATCGGCCGTCACCCCTTAGATATATAAGAGCCGGCTGGACTTCCCATGCAAGGAAAAGGCTTGGATTCATGTCCAAAACCCTAGTCAAATTCGGATTAATTTTATCCGAACTTTCCAAAAATGTTCGGTTTAAACTGGCTGCACCTTGCGGGTATTTTTTGTGGTGGTATATGACCTCGAATGGAAATGAGTCCAAAAGAAATCTTGACCGTTTCGACAAGACAAACAACTTTCATGTTGAACGTTTTTTGATCAAAGGTCATCTTGAGGGTCAAATCACTCGTGCAAAACAGGCTATTATTCACGCTACCTCGCGTAAAACAGGTTATACTCATGCTACCCATTAGACATGGCGTCTTGTGGGGCACGCCATTTTCTGCCTCTTGACAGAGCTGCATTCCGATGGCTCTAACTTTTGCATACAAACTCAGATTGGAACGATTTTTATATCAAAATAGATCGCTTCGACGAGACGAAGACAATCCGTGTAGATCATTTTTCCATACGAGACGGTATTGGGGGCGTAATGAGACGAATAGTGTTCTGAATACAAAATCTCAGTATTTCGAACACAACTTGGGCCTTCTAGATGAGATCGGATGGCGATGACCCAAATTCCAAAGATGTTCATATCAACAATATGAAACTTTTTAATGTAGATCACTTCTCCATTTGAGGCCATATTAATTAAGTTCTTGACCGTGACAAAATCTGGTGTCAACAGCAGTACTTCATGAAATTTCTCCTGCTTGCGAGCGTCAATGCAGACGTCATCCGCAGAATATCGAGATAATTCAAGGAATTTTCTCTGATATTCATCCATAGTGACTGTGCCCTGTGAGAGTGTGTGGAACTCCTTCTTCTTTTAGTCCATCAGACCTTGAGGAATGTGTCGTGCACGGAAGGCTAACTGAAATTCCTACCAAGTGGTTACACTACAAAAAAAAGACACATCCGTGACATTTTGGGCCGAACGAATTTTTTTTTCTGTCATACATATGACACTTCTATGACGATAATTGTGACAAAACCCGGTATCATCATAGATGTGGTGGGCTCCTACTTCTATGACAAAAATCATGATGAAAATGGGCTTTTCATCCTGGTGGGCCGGAGACGCAGCTGCATGACATTCTTTGGGCCGTCCATGACGGAAAAAACCGTGGTAGAAGCGAGGGGGAGGAAAATTTCGGGGAGTTCCCGGTTACGGTGGGAGGTCGGGGCCGAGCGATGTGTGTTTCTCTTGTACATGTACGCTGCTGCAAAAGTGTAGGCGTTGGCTCTAAGTGAACACGAAGCGAGGCGTTGGGCTCTAATCGAACCCGAAAGGATTGACCGCAGGCCACGCTTCATCGAACCCGAGCGATCGATCGATGGCTATTAATCAACCCGATCGAGCGATTCTTCGCTCTCGCTGCTAATCAAACCGATCGATGGGATGAACAAGTGGCGCTATGGGTGAAGGAAATATGCCCTAGAGGCAATAATAAAGTTATTATTTATTTCCTTATATCATGATAAATGTTTATTATTCATGCTAGAATTGTATTAACCGGAAACATAATACATGTGTGAATACATAAACCTCAGAGTGTCACTAGTATGCCTCTACTTGACTAGCTCGTTAATCAAAGATGGTTATGTTTCCTAACCATGAACAAGGAGTTGTTATTTGATTAACGGGATCACATCATTGGTTGAATGATCTGATTGACATGACCCATTCCATTAGCATAGCACCTGATCGTATAGTTTGTTGCTAGTGCTTTTCTTCATGACTTATACATGTTCCTATGACTATGAGATTATGCAACTCCGCTTGCCCGAGGAACACTTTGGGTGCTACCAAACGTCACAACGAATCGGGTGATTATAAAGGTACATTACAGGTGTCTCCAAGGTACATGTTGGGTTGGCATATTTCGAGATTAGGATTTGTCACTCCGATTGTCGGAGAGGTATCTCTGGGCCCTCTCGGTAATGCACATCACATAAGCCTTGCAAGCATTGCAACTAAATGTGTTAGTTGTGAGATGATGTATTACGAACGAGAAAAGAGACTTGCCAAGAACGAGATTGAACTAGGTATTGATACCGACGATCGAATCTCGGGCAAGTAACATACCGATGACAAAGGGAACAACGATGTTGTTATGCGGTCCGACCGATAAAGATCTTCGAGAATATGTAGGAACCAATATGGGCATCCAGGTCCCGCTATTGGTTATTGACCGAGAGGTGTCTCGGTCATGTCTACATAGTTCTCGAACCCGTAGGGTCCGCACGCTTAACGCTTCGATGATGCTTATTATGAGTTTATATGATATTGATGTACCAAGGTTGTTCGAGTCCCGATGAGATCACGGACATGACGAGGAGTCTCGAGATGGTCGAGACATAAAGATTGATATATTGGAAGCCTATGTTTGACTCGGAATCACTCCGGTGAAATTGGGAATTTTACCGAGTACCGGGGTTACCGAACCTCCCGGGAGTCAATGGGCCTTGATGGGCCTTAAGGGAAAGAGAAAGGGGCCATATGCTGGCCGCAGCCTTCCCCTTCCCTAGTCCTATTAGGATTAGGAGAAGGGGGTGGCGCCCCCTCTCTCCCTCTCCCCTTGGTCAAACCCTAGTTGGACTAGGATTGGGGGAATCCTACTCCCGGTGGGAGTAGGACTCCCAGGCGCAGCCATAGGTGGCCGGCCAGCCCCTCCCCTTCCCTCCTTTATATACAGGGGCAGAGGGCACCCCATGACACACAAGTTGATCTACGGATCTTTCCTTAGCCGTGTGCGGTGCCCCCTTCCACCATATTCCACCTCGGTCATATCGTCATGAGCTTAGGTGAAGCCCTGCTGGAGAAGTCATATCGTCGCGGGGCTTAGGCGAAGCCCTCGCCGGTGGAGCATCATCATCGCCACCACGCCGTCAGGTCGACGGAACTCATCCCCGACACTTTGCTGGATCGGAGTCCGGGATCGCCATCGAGCTGAACGTGTGCGAACTCGGAGGTGCCGTCGCGCTCGGTGCTTGGATCGGTCGGTCGTGAAGACGCGACTACATCAACCGCGTTGTTATAACGCTTCGCTTTCGGTCTCACGAGGGTACGTGGACGGACACTCTTCCTCTCGCTATGCCATCACCATGGTCTTGCGTGATCGTAGAAAAATTTTGAAATTACTACGCTCCCCAACAAAGGTGGCATCCGAGCCTGGTTTTATGCGTTGATGTCATATGCACGAGTAGAACACAAGTGAGTTGTGGGCGATACAAGTCATACTACCTACCAGCATGTCATACTTTGGTTCAGCGGTATTGTGAGATGAAGCGGCCCGGACCGACATTACGCCAGACGCTTACGCGAGACTGGTTTCACCGCCGTGAGCACTCGCTGCTTAAAGGTGACCGGCGGGTGTCTGCTCTCTCACTTTAGTTGAACTGTGTGCTACGCCGGTCCTTGAGAAGGTTAAACGGAGTCTATTTGATGAAGTATCGCTGTGGTTTTGATGCGAGGTAAGAACGGTTCTTGCTCAGCCCGTAGCAGCCACGTAAAACTTGCAACAACAAAGTAGAGGACGCCTAACTTGTTTTTGCAGGGCATGTTGTGATGTGATATGGTCAAGACGTGATGCTATATTTTATTGTATGAGATGATCATGTTTTGTAACCGAAGTTATCGGCAATGGCGAGAGCCATATGGTTGTCGCTTATTGTATGAAATGCAACGCCATGTAATTGCTTTACTTTATCACTAAGGAGTAGCGATAGTCGAGAAGCAATAGTTGGCGAGACGACAACGATGCTACGATGGAGATCAAGGTGTCGCGCCGGTGACGATGGTGATCATGACGGTGCTTTGGAGATGGAGATCACAAGCACAAGATGATGATGGCCATATCATATCACTTATATTGATTGCATGTGATGTTAATCCTTTATGCATCTTATTTTGCTTTGATTGACGGTAGCATTATAAGATGATCCCTTACTAAATTATCAAGAAGTGTTCTCCCGAGTATGCACCGCTATGAAAGTTCTTCGTCTTTGAGACACCACGTGATGATCGGGTGTGATAGGCTCTACGCTCAAATACAACGGTGCAAAACAGTTGCACACGCGAATACTCAGGTTATACTTGACGAGCTATGCATATAAGATATGACCTCGAACACGGAGACCGAAGGTCGAGCGTGAATCATATAGTAGATATGATCAACATATTGATGTTCACCATTGAAACTACTCCATCACACGTGATGATCGGTCATGGTGTAGTTGATATGGATCACGCAATCACTTAGAGAATTGAGGATATTTTTCTAAGTGGGAGTTCTTAAGTAATATGATTAATTGAACTTTAATTTATCATGAACTTAGTCCCGTAGTATTTTTGCAAATTATGTTGTAGATCAATAGCTCGCTTGTTGCTTCCCTATGTTTTTATATGTGTTCCTAGAGAAAATTGTATTGAAAAATGTTAGTAGCAATATTGCGGATTGGATCCGTGATCCGAGGTTTATCCTCATTGCTGCACGAAGTATTATGTCCTTGATGCACCGCTGGGTGATGTACCGATTGCAGGAGCAGATGCGAGGCGTTATGAACGCTTGGCTAGCTCAATATGATGACTACTTGATAGTTTAGTGCACCATGCTTAAACGGCTTAGAATCGGGACTTCAAAGACGTTTTGAACGTCATGGACCATATGAGATGTTCCAAGAGTTGAAGTTAATATTTCAAGCAAATACCCGAGTTGCGAGATATGAAGTTTCCAACAAGTTCTATAGCTAAAAGATGGAGGAGAATCGCTCAACTAGTGAGCATGTGCTCAGATTGTCCGGTACTTCAATCGCTTGAATCAAGTGGGAGTTAATCTTCCGATAAGATAGTGATTGACAGAATTCTCTAGTCACCATCACTAAGTTAGTAGAACTTCGTGATGAACTATAGTATGCAAGGGATGACGAAAAAGATTCTCGAGCTCTTCGCGATGCTAAAATCGGCGAAGGTAGAAATCAAGAAAAACATCAAGTGTTGATGGTTGACAAGACCACTAGTCTCAAGGAAAATGGCAAAGGGAAGAAGGGGAACTTCAAAAGGAACGGCAAGCAAGTTGCTGCTCGAGTGAAGAAGCCCAAGTCTGGACCTAAGCCTGAGACTAAGTGCTTTTGCTGCACTGGAACTGGTCACTGGAAGCAGAACTACCCCTGAATATTTGGTGGATAAGAAGGATGGCAAAGTGAACAAGGTTATATTTGATATACAGGTTATTGATGTGTGCCTTACTAGTGTTTATAGTAGCCCCGAGTATTTGATACTGTTCGGTTGCTAAGATTAGTAACTCAAACAGGAGTTACGTATAAACAGAGACTAGTTGAAGGGAAGTGACGATGAGTGTTGGAAGTAGTTCCAAGATTGATATGATCATCATCGCACACTCCCTATACTTTCGGGATTAGTGTGGAACCTAAATAAGTGTTATTTAGTGTTGAGCATAAATATGATTTGATCATGTTTATTGCAATTGGTTATTCATTTAAGTAAGAGAATAAATTGTTGTTCTGCTTACATGAATAAAACCTTATATGGTTACACACCCAATGAAAATGGTTCATTGGATCTCGATCATAGTGATACACATATTCATAATATTGAAACCAAAAGATGCAAAGTTAATAATGATAGTGCAACTTATTTGTGGCACTCGCCGCTTAGGTCATATTGGTGTAAAGCGATGAAGAAAACTCCATGCTTGATGGACTTTTGGAATCACTTGATTATGAATCATTTGATGCTTGCGAACCGTGCCTTTTGGGCAAGATGACTAAAACTCCGTTCTCGGAACAATGGAACAAGCTACCGACTTATTGGGAATAATACATACCGATGTATGCGATCCAATGAGTGTTGATGCTCGTGGCAAGTATCGTTATTTTCTGACCTTCACAAGATGATTTGAGCAGATATGGGTATATCTACTTGATGAAACATAAGTCTGAAATAGTTGAAAGGTTCAAAGAATTTCAGAGTGAAGTGGAAAATCATCGTAACAAGAAAATAAAGTTTCGCGATCTGATCGTGGAGATGAATATTTGAGTTACGAGTTTGGTCTTCAATTAAAACAATGTGGAATAGTTTCACAGCTCACGCCACCGGAACACCACAACATAATGGTGTGTCCGAACGTCAGAATCAGACTTTATTGGATATGGTGCGATCTATGATGTATCTTACCGATTTACCACTATCGTTTTGGGGTTATGCATTAGAGACAGCTGCATTCACGCTTAATAGGGCACCATCTAAATCCGCTGAGATGACACCGTATGAACTATGGTTTAACAAGAAACCTAAGTGTCGTTTCTTAAAAGTTTGAGTTGTGATGCTTATGTGAAAAGTTTTCACCGATAAGCTCGAACCCAAATCGGAGAAGTGCGTCTTCATAGAATACCCAAAAGAAAATGTTGGGTACACCTTCTATCACAGATCCGAAGCAAGTTTTTCATTGTTAAGATGGATCCTTTCTAGAGAAGAAGTTTCTCTCGAAAGAAGTGAGTGGGAGGAAAGTAGAACTTGATGAGGTAATTGTACCTTCTCCCTTATTGGAAAGTAGTTCATCACAGAATCAGTTCCAAGGATTCCTACACCAATTAGTGAGGAAGTTAATGATGATGATCATGAAACTTCAGATCAAGTTACTACCAAACCTCGTGGGTCTTCCAGAGTAAGATCCGCACTGTAGTGGTGCGGTAATCATATTCTGGAAGTCATGTTACTAGAACATGATGAAACCTACGAACTATGAGGAAGCGATGATGAGCCCAGATTCCGCGAAATGGCTTGAGACCATGAAATCTGAGATAGGATCCATGTATGAGAACAAAGTATGGACTTTGATTGACTTGCTCGATGATCGCAAGCCATGTAGATAAATGGATTTTCAAGAGGAAGACAGATGTTGATAGTAGTGTTACTATCTACAAAGCTCGACTTGTCGCAAAAAGGTTTTTGACAAGTTCAAGGTGTTGACTACAATGAGATTTTCTCAATCAGTAGCGATGCTTAAGTCTGTCCGAATCATGTTAGCAATTGCCACATTTTATGAAATCTGGCAAATGGATGTCAAAACTACATTCTTTAATGGATTTATTAAAGAAGAGTTGTATATGATGCAACCAGAAGGTTTTGTCAATCCTAAAGGAGCTAACAAAATGTGCAAGCTCCAGCGATCCATCTATGGACTGGTGCAAGCATCTCGAGTTGGAATAAACGCTTTGATAGTGTGATCAAAGCATATAGTTTTATATGCACTTTTGGAGAAGCCTGTATTTACAAGAAAGTGAGTGGGAGCACTACAGATTTCGATAAGTATATGTGAATGACATATTGTTGATCAGAAATAATGTAGAATTATTCTGCAAAGCATAAAGGAGTATTTGAAAGGAGTTTTTCAAAGAAAGACCTCGGTGAAGCTGCTTACATATTGAGCATCAAGATCTATAGAGATAGATCAAGACGCTTGATAAGTTTTTCAATAAATACATACCTTGACAAGATTTTGAAGTAGTTCAAAATGGAACAGTCAAAGAAAGAGTTCTTGCCTGTGTTACAAGGTGTGAGATTGAGTAAGACTCAAAACCCGACCACGGCAGAAGATAGAAAGAGAATGAAAGTCATTCCTATGCATCAGCCATAGGTTCTATAAAGTATGTCATGTTGTGTACTGATCTATTGCATACCCTACCACTAAGATTGGCAAGGAGTGCAATAGAGATCTAGGAGTAGATCAATGGACATCGGTCAAAATTATCCTTAGTAGAATAAGGATATGTTTCTCGATTATGGAAGTGAAAAAGGTTCGTCGTAAAGGTTACGCCGATGCAAGTTTTAACACTAATCTAGATGACTCGAGTCTCAATCTGGATACATATTGAAAGTGGGAGCAATTAGCTAGAGTAGCTCCGCAAGAGCATTGTAGACATAGAAATTTGCAAAATACTTACGGCTCGAATGTGATGCAGACCCGTTGACTAAAATTATCTCACAAGCAAAACATGATCACACCTTAGTACTCTTTGGGTGTTAATCACATAGCGATGTGAACTAGATTATCGACTCTAGTAAACCCTTTGGGTGTTGGTCACATGACGATGTGAACTATGGGTGTTAATCACATACGATGTGAATATTTGTGTTGAATCACATGATGATGTGAACTAGATTATTGACTCTAGTGCAAGTGGGAGACTGAAGGAAATATGCCCTAGAGGCAATAATAAAGTTATTATTTATTTCCTTATATCATGATAAATGTTTATTATTCATGCTAGAATTGTATTAACCGGAAACATAATACATGTGTGAATACATAAACCTACAGAGTGTCACTAGTATGCCTCTACTTGACTAGCTCGTTAATCAAAGATGGTTATGTTTCCTAACCATGAACAAGGAGTTGTTATTTGATTAACGGGATCACATCATTGGTTGAATGATCTGATTGACATGACCCATTCCATTAGCATAGCACCTGATCGTATAGTTTGTTGCTAGTGCTTTTCTTCATGACTTATACATGTTCCTATGACTATGAGATTATGCAACTCCCGTTTGCCCGAGGAACACTTTGGGTGCTACCAAACGTCACAACGTGGCTCGGGTGATTATAAAGGTACATTACAGGTGTCTCCGAAGGTACATGTTGGGTTGGCATATTTCGAGATTAGGATTTGTCACTCCGATTGTCGGAGAGGTATCTCTGGGCCCTCTCGGTAATGCACATCACATAAGCCTTGCAAGCATTGCAACTAAATGTGTTAGTTGTGAGATGATGTATTACGAACGAGAAAAGAGACTTGCCAAGAACGAGATTGAACTAGGTATTGGATACCGACGATCGAATCTCGGGCAAGTAACATACCGATGACAAAGGGAACAACGTATGTTGTTATGCGGTCCGACCGATAAAGATCTTCGTAGAATATGTAGGAACCAATATGGGCATCCAGGTCCCGCTATTGGTTATTGACCGAGAGGTGTCTCGGTCATGTCTACATAGTTCTCGAACCCGTAGGGTCCGCACGCTTAACGCTTCGATGATGGTTATTATGAGTTTATATGATATTGATGTACCAAGGTTGTTCGAGTCCGGATGAGATCACGGACATGACGAGGAGTCTCAAATGGTCGAGACATAAAGATTGATATATTGAAGCCTATGTTTGACTCGGAATCACTCCGGGTGAAATTGGGAATTTTATCGAGTACCGGGGTTACGGAACCTCGGGGAGTCAATGGGCCTTGATGGGCCTTAAGGGAAAGAGAAAGGGGGCCATATGCTGGCGCAGCCTTCCCCTTCCCTAGTCCTATTAGGATTAGGAGAAGGGGTGGCGCCTCTCCCTCTCCCCTTGGTCAAACCCTAGTTGGACTAGGATTGGGGGAATCCTACTCCCGGTGGGAGTAGGACTCCCAGCGCAGCCATAGGTGGCCGGCCAGCCCCTCCCTTCCCTCCTTTATATCTGAGGCAGAGGGCACCCCATGACACACAAGTTGATCTACGGATCTTTCCTTAGCCGTGTCGGTGCCCCTTCCACCATATTCCACCTCGGTCATATCGTCATGGAGCTTAGGTGAAGCCTCGCGGAGAAGTCATATCGTCGCGGGGCTTAGGCGAAGCCCTGCGTCGGTGGAGCATCATCATCGCCACCACGCCGTCGTCTTGACGGAACTCATCCCCGACACTTTGCTGGATCGGAGTCCGGGATCGCCATCGAGCTGAACGTGCGAACTCGGAGGTGCCGTCGTTCGGTGCTTGGATCGGTCGGGTCGTGAAGACGTACGACTACATCAACCGTGTTGTTATAACGCTTCCCTTTCGGTCTACGAGGGTACGTGGACGGACACTCTTCCCTCTCGTTGCTATGCCATCACCATGGTCTTGCGTGATCGTAGGAAAATTTTTGAAATTACTACGTTCCCCAACAGCGGGGGGGTTTGGATGAACAGTGCACAGTGGCGTTGCCTCTGGTTGAATAGGACCCCGTGGTGTGGTGGAGGGCTGGATGAACAGTAGACGGTGGAGGGGTTCCCGTAGAGGGGTGGATGAACAGGACCCCGTGGTGTGGAGGGCTGGATGAACAGTAGACGGTGGAGGGGTGCCCGTGGAAGGGTGGTTGAATAGGACCCCGTGGTGTCGAGGGCTGGATGAACAGTAGACGGTGGAGGTGTGGTTGAACAGTAGCCGGTGGAGTAGAGCGCGGTGGAGGCTGGATGAACAGGAGCCCGTGGAGGCTGGAGGAGGTCGACGGTGGAGATGAACAGTATCCCGTGGAGTCCTGCTTTTGCGATCGCCACACCCTCCCGATGAACAGGACCCCGTTTGATCAGTGGCGCTCCAACACAAGTCCTTTTCCTCCATTTTCCGGTACGCCACACCCCTCCCGATGAACAGGACCCCTGTTTCGACCGTAGGAGGTCCGTTTCCTCCGTTTTGCGGTACGCCACACCCCTCCTGATCGACAGACCCCGCTTTCGACCGTAGGGAGGTCCGCTTCCTCCGCTTTTGCGATGCGCGCTGACCCCTCCCGGCGAACAGGATCCCGTTTGAACATGGCCGGTCGAACACAAGGCTGTTTCTCCGCTTCGCGATACGCCAGCCTCGCTTCCATCGCCTGCTCCGTCCAAGCCCTCCCGGCGAACACGACGCATTCCGTTGCCTCCCCATGAACACGACGCATTCTGTTGCCTCCCCATGAACACGACGACGACGCTGTTTCTCCATTTCGACCCAGCCATGTACACGAGCCCTGGCCGTACATATGCGCGAGTAGGCGTTCGAGACCCGCCCAGATGTACACATACGTGGCGTATTTTCTTTCTTGCACCCTGGCCGCTATACGTGCGTGTACATGCTACGTCGCGCGCCTCTACTACGACACATACGCCTCTTACTACGACACGCGCGCCTCTACATCGACCAAGATATATGTATGCGTACCGTCGCGACCGAATGACAACGCTACGTGCGCTTCACCAGTGGGTCCCGATCGCCGCACTTCCTTGCTGCGAAGATGTAGATGGTGGGTCCCAGCAATGTGGGGCGAATCATTTTGGTTTTTTTGCCGGATGCACTTCCTTGCGTGCGAAGATGTAGCTGGTGGGTCCCGCAGCGGTCGGCGAATCGTTTTTTGCCGGACGCACTTCCTTGCGTGCGAAGGTGTAGCTGGTGGGTCCCAGCAGTCAGGGGGGAAACGTTTTTTTCGCGAAATACGGTGGCCCGTCCGGTGGGCCCCTGCTGTCAGGTGGAGGAAACATTATTTTCCGCGTAATAAGGAGGCACTTCCTTGCTGCCGTCGTGGACCCAGCTGTCAGCCTCTCCATGCACAGTCCACGTCCGATGGAAGTCGTTCCTTGACCACGTTGCCGACGGCGAGGCCTAGGAAGGGGACGACGCGGAGCCGGTGAAGACGCGGCAGTGGATGCCCACGCGGAGAGGAGTATGAGGGTTCACTCGTTCAGCTGCGGTGTGAGGCTGCTGTCCGCCAGGGGCCCGCCAGCGGTGGGAATAGTAGGGCGGTGAGGCCTCCGCGGCAAAGACAATGGCCACGGGAGGCAGGAGCAGGCGGCACGACCGGCGCTGCTTTGGGCGGCTGGAGCAAGAAGACAAGAGGTTGTAGAAGCACTACGGCCGTTGGTTGGACATCGTACGGTCACTGCAGCTAGAATCGTTTATATTGACAAGTTGACAAAGCCCTTGGTACGTCAACTTAGTAGGCCCACAGGTCAGCTTCCGAAACGGTGCGCCTAGATGTCAGGGGGAGGAATCATTTTTTGGGCGGGTGAAGCTACAATATCCGAGATTTAAGAAGAAGCACGGCATCTGTTGGATGGACATCCAACGGACACTGCTGCTAGAACCGTGTGTTGACTATAAGTTGACAAAGCCTTTGAGGGAGTCCTGGACTAGGGGGTGTCCGGATAGCCGAACTATCATCTTTGGCCGGACTCCTAGACTATGAAGATACAAGATTGAAGACTTCGTCCCGTGTCCGGATGGGACTTTCCTTGGCGTGGAAGGCAAGCTTGGCGATCAGATATGTAGATCTCCTACCATTGTAACCGACTCCCGTGTAACCCTAACCCTATTCGGTGTCTATATAAACCGAAGGGTTTTAGTCCGTAGGACAAACAACAATCATACCATAGGCTAGCTTCTAGGGTTTAGCCTCTCGATCTCGTGGTAGATCTACTCTTGTACTACCCATATCATCAATATTAATCAAGCAGAGTAGGGTATTACCTCCATCAAGAGGGCCCAACCTGGGTAAAACATCGTGTCCCTTGTCTCCTGTTACCATCCGCCTAGACGCACAGCTCAGACCCCTACCCAAGATCCGCCGTTTTGACACCGACATTGGTGCTTTCATTGAGAGTTCCTCTGTGTCGTCACCTATAGGCCCGATGGCTCCTTCAATCATCAAGAACGACGCAGTCCAGGTGAGACTTTTCTCCCGGACAGATCTTCGTATTCGACGGCTTTGCAATCTGCGGGCCAATTCGCTAGGCCATCCGGAGCAGATCGAAGCTACGACCCTGCCCATCGTGTCAGATTTGGAAGTTGAACTATACGGCCGATGTCCGTGGAGACTTGATATTCGACGGATTCGAGCCACGGCCGAGCGTGCCGCCTTTGTCTCGATGGGTACGATCTAGCTGCCGCGAACAAAGGCCACGAGGTCAAGACTAGTGCCCGCCCGACCCTTAATCCGGAGCCGGTTTCACCGATAGAGGACGGTTGGTTGGACACCGCCTCGGGGCTGAAATATCTATGACGATTGAGCGAACACCATCCTGTCCTTGCAAAGCTCGCGACTCCTGTGTACCGGACTCCTTTCCCGACTCAACCTCCAGCGCCCGTGCGGCCGAATCCGATCAAGGCGGCGGTTATGGAGTTCACCGCCGCGGACATCTTTCAAAGACTCGCCTTTGGTGATATCCTGAACTCATTAAAGTCTCTCTCTTTGTCGGGGAACCCCGCCGAATACGGTCAGAAGGTTGGGATTGGACGACGAAGAAATTCAACGCCCACCCACCACCCACTTTGTAGCCACTGCCGATGACTTAACAGACATGCTCGACTTGACTCGAGGACATCGACGATATGGACGACGACGCCGAGACGACCAAGAACCAGCGCCCACAGGCAATCGGATGGCCACCTCAACTTACGATATGTATATATGGTGGACACACCTAAGGGAAGCGATAACGAGGAACGATTTAGACGCTGCGAAGAAAATTCCCTCGAGAAGCAGTCAAAGCGGCGTAAGCGCCGCCAAAACCCCACCTCGACAAAGATAGCGCCCACAGCACCCAGCCATAGAGCAGGTGAGCCGGCCGATGATGAACATGCCATTGAGCAACCATACGAACATGCCAACTTGGAAAACAACCCGTCCCGGCAAGGACAACAGTCCGACGATCTCACACCGACACGCCATTGGATCAAGAACCTCCACAAAGAGCTCCTCGCTCTCGCAAGCATAGCTTGAAAAAAGCGAAACAGAGGCTCGTAACAGCGGAAGACGACCAATGAGATGGAGTAAATTACTCAACATCAGAGACAAATATGGCGACAAACCGCCAAGCAAAGAGCTACCGAAAGCGCAAACTACGCCCCAATTCGATGAGGAGGCCGAGAGCCCCACGATCAAAAAACAAAGAGGCCGCGGGTCGGATAGACGACCACATGGCAAACGTAGAGCGGCAAGCGGCGCCGCACACAAGCCCGCACGCGATCCGCATAAGGATTTGCACCAAAAGGATAGCCCGGTTAGATCTATCTACGGGCCAAGGAAACAAGTTCTGGCGAGCAATACAACACGTCAAATATCCGAACATCACGGCACACCCAAATACGGGCGCGCGCACCTCTATGTTTCACCGATGAGGTGCCGGATCATGAAGTTCCAGCGGATTCAAGCCCGTAAACATAGAGGCATCGACGGAACGATGACACTGCTGTCTGGATTGAGGATTATATCCTCCACATACACATGGCCAGAGGAGATGATCTCCACGCCATAAAATACCTACCCTCAAGCTCAAAGGGCCAGCCCGCATTGGCTTAAAAGCCTCCCGAAAACACCATTGGTAGTTGGGAAGAGCTTGAGGATGCTTTTCGCCAATTTCAGGGAACCTATGTCCGACCTCCTGACGCAGACGATCTAAGTCACATAACCCAACAACCCGGAGAGTCACTCGAAAATTCTCGAACAGGTTCCTCACCAAAAGAACCAAATAGTCGATTGTCCGGACGCCAAGCCTTAGTAGCTTTTAAACAATGTCCGAGACGAATGGCTCACGACACCTTGGCCAGGAAAAGCCAAGAACAATGGCCGCACTAACAAGCCTCATGACCCGCTTTTTGCGGGAGAGGATAGCTGGCTAGCAAGATGCAGTACCAGCGACCCAAGTACATCCGAAGTCAGGGATGGAATGGGAAACCACGACGCAGCAAGGACCAGCGCCGGATTAAGGGGAACGGTCCAAAGAGCGCGGCGGTCAACGCCGGATTCAAAAGCTCACGGCAGAACAATAAAAAACTGCCCCTTAAGGACAATAGCGATGAGCTATCCAACTTAAACAAAATCTTGGACAAGATATGCCAAATCCACAGTACTCTCGGGAAGCCTGCAAACCATACCCACAGAGATTGTTGTCTTCAAGCAGTCCGGCAGACTCAACGCCGAACACAAGGGGCTCGACACACCAAGTGAGGATGATGACGAGCACCACAAGCAGAGCCCCTGAAAACAAAAGAATTTCCCACAAGAGGTCAAAACAGTAAACTTACTTCAAGTAACAAAGGGAAAACAGAGCGGCACCAATTGAATTACGCTACGCACAATCTACCCCAAATGAGTCCCAACACCGGTTGTCAAAACCAATTACCTTCGACCATCGGGACTACTCCGAAAGTATCCAAACGCAGGATGGACTGCCTTGATACTAGAACCTATAATCGACGGTCTTCAATTTACGCAAGTCCTAATGGACAGCGGCAGTGATTTAAACCTGCTATGTCGGACACAATCCGCAACATGGGGATAAACCCAAACAGGATTAGCCAAAGCAACACTTCCTTCCAAGGAATAATGCCAGCACATATGCCCATTGTACGGGTCCCTACTATTGGAAGTTATGTTCGCTCACCCGACAACTTCCGCCGGAAAAGTTGGTCTTCCACATCGCCCCATTTAAAAGTAGCCATCAAGCACTCTTCGACGCCTTGAAGCTTTCCCGCTTTAACGCAATACCGCATTATGCATCTCTTAAACTTAAAATGCCCGGTCCACAAGGCATCATTTCATTAAAGGGAAGCGGCGTGTCCCTCCAGAAAGAATGTGAGACCGCCTTAACAGCCTCACACTAATACAGCCTTGCTGGCCAAAAGCGCCTAAAGCGTGTCGTTTGCACCCGGACACGGTTAGGCGAGTCCGACATAAATAAACATGATGCTTACTAGCCGCGTACCCCCCTTACAAGGGGCTCCACGCATGTACAACAAGAGACAATAAAGCTCAATTTTACTCTATTTTATTTCCAATTACATTTTAGCGCGATCTTTTTCAAACTAAGTTCCTCTCTTTTATAGATGAACGTCGTGCTATACCCGTCCAAGATACGGCACAATGGAGACACAGGCGCAGACGCAGCAGGACCCATTGCAAGGATTCTTTTCAGATTAAGACCTCGTAAACCTTTTCACTGTCTCTTGTTGTTACTCATCCCCGGTCTCTAATTATAACCGAGGAGGAGGTCATGCTTTGGCATCGGCCGCGTCGAAGTTTGCACGCACTGGACACTGGGGCTTGTTACCAAGGGCATTGTTCGCCCGCTTATAAAAGACCGAATACCTTAGGGAGTGTTCGGCGCCTCGAGTTAGGGCCTTATATGCATCAGCTCAATCATGTCTTTGGTCAAATGTTGGGTTTGCCCGCCCTGTGTTTTCTACCTTACGCCCGCTCTATCGGCTAACGCTGCACCGGAGAACTATCGCGATTGTGCCCGGTTCGCCGGGCGAAAGCACCTCAAGAGAGAAAGCCAAAACTGATCGTCATGATATAGCGAGAGACTGGTCAACCACTCGATGACTCACCGAATGTTTAGAATTCCTCCGCATTAACGATGGACCGCTTTCCGTCGCACATACGCACTCGACCGGGAGAGTGCGGTGCTGTGGGCTATATAGTAGCCCCACCATCGAACTCCTATGGCTAAGTGAAAGTGATAAAGCATTATAGTCCGGTTGCCTAGTTTGCTACGCTACCACCTCCTTTATAGGACCAAGACGTTGATTAAGTGTGAAAGCGCGACTTTTTGCAAACACCCCGCACTATGTGCGTGGGGGTCAAGCAAGACTGCCATCTTTCAAAGTTATATACATATATACATCAACGGCCGACAGAGGTAGTTTACTACTTGAAGCCACAAGTATAAAAAGCTCTTACATTAAATTGAAATGTTGTTTCATAAAATTATACATGTCATTAAAACATAACATCCTTCGAGCATCTTTGGTCTCTATTAAACGAGCGCCGGAAGAACTTCCTCAAAATAGCGCCGACCGGTACTCGCCGCCGTCCGAATCTGGGGACGCAATATCGGTGGCCTTCATCTCAGCCCAAGATGCCTTGACACGGGCAAGAGCCATCCGCGCCCTCAATACACGCCGACCGCTTCATTGCGCCGACACGCAGTACCCACCAAGGAACTGCTGCACTAAGCCAAAATAACTCTTCGGCTGGGGTCCGCCTGGCCACAAATGAGTCATGACATGCTTCATGGCAAGTCCGGATAATCGATTAAGCTCGGCCCATTCGGCGAACCGATCGGTCAACGGAAGAGGACGCTCCGGACTATGGAATTGCGACCAAAATAGCTCTTCCCTTCCGTGCCCCTTCTGGCCTCGGAATTGCTTAATCGCGTCCCCAGCGCTCGCCGCTAAGTCTAGATAAGCATCCTCCGAACTCCACAGCTTGTCCAACTGAGCATACTTCGGATCCGTATATTTCCTCCGCAGCAGAAATGGTTTTCCAGCCGCAATATCCCTGGCCTGACTCAGCTCCTCCTTGGCAGCTCTCACAGCGGAACGGGCATCCTTGGATTCGGCGGTGGCCTTTTTCCGTCCTCTTGTTCCGCTTTGACGTTTTTTTCAAGAACCTCGCAGCGGTCGGTAGTATTCTTCATTTCAGGCCAATCGGCCATTTCCTCTTTGCTTCGGCGGTGAGCAGCCCGCTCGGTTTTCAGCTCTTCGCCGCTTTTAAAGCGTCCGACATTACTCTTTCGGCTTGCTCTTTAGCTCGAGCAAGTTCCGCCGCAGCCTCTCCACAAGAGCGGCACCGTCTCATCAAAGCATACAAGTAGTAAGGCATGGGCGCCAAGCTCCCTTACTAGGTGTCCGCGAGAAGTCGCATACCTTGTGACTCGTCAAACCGCTTATTGACCAGCGCGATGTCCGTGATCCGCCTCGCCAAGTTGCCGCTTTAGTTCGCAAATTCATCACCGCTAGCCACGGACGCCCGCCACCTACATAGGAACGACGACGTGTTAGTATCGAGATTAGATCCTCGCACGCCGTCGCCAGACAAATCTGAGTCTCGTGGGCTACTATCTATACAGGCGCATTCTATATGCATAATCGCTGAAGGTACATCATTTTTTTCAGACCTCAAACCCCACAAGAACTTCGAGGCTTCATGCAATCCGCCTCGCGGATGCAATTCTTTCAATTACCAGTAGCTATTAGCGCACGGTGATCTTCTCGAGATATACGCCGCGAGCAGGTCCTTCACTCGTCCGACCGCACGCCCGGCTTGGCACCGGACCGTCCGCCCCACCGACTGGGGAAATTCTCCGTGATTTACACTTCAGGGTCGCCTACCGCATCGAAGGCGCCGATAGGTGGAGGCGTTTACGCTCTCTATCATCTCCGGACGAAGATCCTCAAGACGAAGCTCACGAGAAGGGCTGAGATCCGAACTACAAGGTACAATTTCGTTATCTTTAGAAATAAATACAGGATGTTCTTTATTCACAGGACCCTTCTTTTTACTTACGGCTCATTGGAGGGCTGATCCCTTGGGGAAATAGTGCGGCTGGGGTACTTCCGTGCCGGACTTTCTCGACGAAGACTTCTTTCCCGCTTTTAGGCCTTGGCTTCCGGTCTTGAAGCGGTCCTCTTCTCCCCTTGGAGGGGAGGATCCCTGATCCCCTCTTCCTTGAAAGCCTCCTTCACGGAGGCAGTTGCTTCCCTGCTCCCCCCTTCGCCTTCTTTAAAAGGCGCGGCCTTCAACATCTTGGTCAGCATGGGATTCGGCGTGGTCTCTGGGAGGGGAGCCGGACACCTTATCAACTTCGCCTTGGCTATCCACTCCTGTTCAAGAAACGGCTCCCTTAAAGAGCATATATATGATAAATGAATGAACAGCCTGTTCGGTTACAGGGTTACTTACTTGAGTATCTGGGTGATTGCAGCTTAGACCTGCGTCCTCGGTCAAGTCCGGACACTTCTCTTGTGATCCGAAGAACAGTTTGTACATCTCCTTGGGCGTCGCGCCTTAAAATGTTGGAGAGCTCGTGGTCCTCCGGATTAAACTCCCACAGAGCGGAGGGGCGACGCTTGAGGCGTAGGCGCCGAATCAGCATAACCTGCGCCGCCACGACCAGATTGATCTCTCTTTCTTGGAGGTCTCGAATCACGGCCCCTGCAATGAGGAACGCCTTGGACAGCCCCTGTCGAGCCCCTGTTGACCCAAGATGCCAGCACTGTGGTGGACTGAGCGGAAGGCGGTGGCGCCACCCATTTGGTGCCCACAGGGCGGTGATATAAAACCACACCCGTTGCCACAAACCAAGCTCCTCTTGAAAAGAGCCCTCGGCCACGGAGCATCAAGACACTTGCTTATGACCGCCCCTCCGACTCTGCTTGTTGCCCTCGATCATCTTGGCTCCACCTTGAAGGTTTTGAGCCACAATCCAAAGTGAGGGGTAATATGGAGGAAGGATTCACATCGACAATGAATGACGAGATATGGAGGATGGACTCGGATTCAAGTCATGGAAATCCAGCCCATAATAAAACATGAGCCCCTGCACAAAGGGATCCGTCGGAAGCCTAAACCCGAAGGAAGTGAGACACGAACACCACGCTCTCGCCGGGCTCGGAGTGGGAATGACCTGCCCAGAGCAGCAGCCTATGTGAAATCTCGCCGGTTAGATACCTGGCATCTCGCAGCTTTAGCACATCTTCTTCTGTGACGGAAGAAGACATCCATCGGCCGAGCTGGTCGGAGCCGGACATCGTCGAAGGTCCTAAGCGCCTGAATCTGAAGCTTTGGGTTCTAGAACTCGAAGCGCGAGGCGAATTCGATGGAGGGCGAAAAAAGAAGAGGGCCTTGGTCTCATTATAAAGAGGTTGAATACCAAGAGCCCTCCCCGTGGTCGATTGGGACTTGCCTTCGGTAGAGGAGGCGTGCCTACGGGCACGGTTGGGTTACCCACGTCCGTATTGATGAGAATCCCGGAATAAGGGGGCACGATCTACGCTTTGATAAGACGTGCCAAGGAAACCGCCTCGCTAAACGCGCTGAGGTGGGACAGAAAAACGATTCGAATAAAGGCTTGGCCGTGGTGTGATGTCACACCGCGGAATACGTCAGCAGATCTGTGCAAAAATTATTCTCTCTACGGTGGTATGTGGAACTTGTTTTGCAGAGCCGGACACTACCCATGTGTTCAAAACCTTCTATGAAGTATTCGGAGGAGGAACCCGCCTTGCAATGCCGAAGACAATATGCGCGCCGGACTCGTCATCATTGAATCCTGGTTCAAGGGCTACTGAGGGAGTCCTGGACTAGGGGGTGTCCGGATAGCCGAACTATCATCTTTGGCCGGACTCCTAGACTATGAAGATACAAGATTGAAGACTTCGTCCCGTGTCCGGATGGGACTTTCCTTGGCGTGGAAGGCAAGCTTGGCGATACGAATATGTAGATCTCCTACCATTGTAACCGACTCTGTGTAACCCTAACCCTATTCGGTGTCTATATAAACCGAAGGGTTTTAGTCCGTAGGACGAACAACAATCATACCATAGGCTAGCTTCTAGGGTTTAGCCTCTCTGATCTCGTGGTAGATCTACTCTTGTACTACCCATATCATCAATATTAATCAAGCAGGAGTAGGGTATTACCTCCATCGAGAGGGCCCGAACCTGGGTAAAAACATCGTATCCCTTGTCTCCTATTACCATCCGCCTAGATGCACAGTTCGGGACCCCCTACCCGAGATCCGCCGGTTTTGACACCGACAGCCTTGCATACGCGTCAACTCTGTTTTTTAGGGGACGCGTCAACTTAGTAAGGCCAGAAGTGTGTGGCAGAGAACTTATAGCCCATTTGAGATTTTTAAGAATGTGTAGCCCATTTTTGAATTCTAATGGAATTTACTGCAACCCATTTACAGTTTGTTAAAAGTACAGCCCATTTCAACCAACCGTTCAAAACAGAATTCAATAAAATTTCCCACATTTTGATGGGATCCGAAATATTTTTATCCCGAAATTTCTTGTCGATTAAATACAATTTCAATATAAATTTATATTATGTAAAATCCAATGAAACATTACGCCGCAACAATTAATGAAATTAAAATTTTCAATATCCAAAATAATATTTTATAAAGTAATCACGTGTTTGGTGCATTTTTTATAGTTACTGCCAGTTTTATAATTACATCCCATTTATTATTTCTTAAAGCCCATTTTCTTGTTAAGCCTAATGCATCCCTCCTAGGAAAGATTTGCAGCCAATGGGCGGAGAATAAAACTTGACCTTGCACAGGTATTCCTAAAAAAGTATAGCTGGGCTAGCCATTTTCAGCTTGAAAAAAATTAATATCTGGGCTGGATATCGGCGAGGCTAGACGGGCAACAACCCGCCCAGCTAATACCTGCAGTGATGTTTTCGTTGTTGTTCGGAGGAGAAAATTAATATCTGGGCTAAACATAAAAAACTCTCTGATGCTCACACCTCAAAACACAAATCTTCGCTCGAGCTGCTTGGTCCCAAATATCGGCCGCTTCTTGTGCAATTCTCTCGTTTATTGACTACTACATAGGTTGACAATGGTGTGGGACTGTGATGTCAGGAAACCAGGGGGAAGCAAAATAAATTACTCCAGCGAGCGCTTCCTCCTCTGCCTCGTTGTCTCCCGTGGAAAACCCTTTCCTTCCTTTTTTTTCTCGGGCAAGGACCAATGCATGCAGCACGTCCATGCAGTTATTAGGCAAGAAATAAAAGCGCTTTGCATGCTATGAATTACGATGGACTGCATGGGTAGCTAATAAGGCATCCTCTTTAACTGCTGTGATTAAATGTTGTGTTTAGAAGAGAGAAATATTCTTCTTTTCCACCAATCTGCTTGCACCTAGGTCGTGATGCACCTTCTAATACGACTTATTCACCTAGACGGAGGGATTATATATACTTGCAGGCGGAGGAGCAGATCACCGCGGAGCGGGCGGAGCAGGAGGCGCTGCTCGACTCGTATCGCTCCGCCCGCAAGGGCCGCCTCAAGCGATGGCGGTACCGCATGCAGGTGGCCGAGGCTGCGGCCTCCTACAAAGAGGCTAGCAAAGAGGGCGATGAAGCGGGCGAGGCGCTGTTTGGCGAGAGGACGAGGCAGAGGACAATGCCGGCTCCGACGAGGCCCTGCTCCGCCGAGGCCCCGCGGCGCCAACAACGAGGCAGAGGACACCGCCGGCTCCTCCGAGGCCCCGCCCCGCCAACAACAAGGCAGAGGACACCGCCGGCTCAGTCGAGGCCCCACCCTGCCGGTAACACGGGGGAGGATTTCCACCGCTCCATTGAGGCGCTGCCCGCCGGCAACGAGACATAGGACATCGCCGGCTCCGCCGAGGCCCCGCCCCGCTGCCAACGAGGCCGCGCCACACAGAAAACGAGGAAGAGTAGAACACGGTAGGTCGCCGCCGCTCGGGTCCAAGTAAGGCCACCGCTGCTACCCTCCTGTTGAAGCCAAGCTAGGCGGGTTGACCATTGACGGCCGGTTAGCTTCTTGGCGGCGACGGGAGTCGGGAGTTCTGGCTGAGAACAACATCGCTTCTACTTAATCGCTGGTGCGCTTGGTGATCGACACGTGGGCCCAACAGGCCACATGTCGATTCACGCAATCGCACTGCAGCTAAGTCATCAAGCTTCTGTTCGCTCGGCGGGACACAGGTGGGTAGCCGGTTAATTAATTATACCTCCAGCGCACCCCTTTTTAGTTGAAGAATGTAAGAAATGTAATGAAATCTGGCATGTTTATATGAAATCCGACCGTGTATGAATGAATTTATTTCGATTAGTTCGAATTCCTGTATCACTTGCATTGGATGAACATGCAAAACAATACGTACTAGCATTATTCCCAGGGTGATCACCTCGTTTGCAGCAGTTTCACATGTACTCACTCCGGTCCTTTCTAGTCTGCATACAAGTTTTGTCTGCAGTCAAAGTATCTCTACTTTGACCAATCTTATACAAAAAAGTATGCACTTTCACAATGTGCGAAGTAAAAAGGAACAGAAGGAGTACAAAGAGTTTGAGCAACTTTTTAGCGTTTCTGTACATTGCAATCAAACACACAGGCCTGGAAATTCATAGAGAACATTCAAAACAATCGATGATTATGCATCTCAACGACTCACATGTCAGAGGCAATATTTACTTCACAACTAAAGAATAAAGAAAAAATTGATCGACGTTGCTGACAGCAAAGGGCGTCCCATTCGAAAATATCAAACGCATGTCTTGCTAAAATCAATGAGCAAAATTTGACAAGGTTGTCCCATTAGAAAATATCAAATGCCTACGATTGTGGAATGGGCAGGGTTTGCCATCAGTTCGGACATTGACATGGCACCTCGTGCTAAATAAACCATCTGTTCTTTTTGTGCAGTTCCACCAAAATCAACCAAATTCACGCGTAGCTTGTACGATTTCGCCCTTATATGTTGCAACGCCTTGAACTTATCGGCACCTCCTTTCTTGTGGTGGAAATGAATGATTCGATGTATTCATGAACATTTTGTGCAGTTCCCATTGAAATCAACCTGAGCACCCCTGTTTGCACAAATACAAAAAAGTGATTAGTATAGAGCAATCTGTACTATGAATTGATAGTTTCAACAGGCACATACATGGTCCATGTAGAGCACACTTTTAGAAAAATGGAACTCACCAGAAAGAATCCTAGAACAACATTGAAATCGTGCATCACAGCAAAAAAATGGAGATTTTGTCACCTTCTGAGCTGAAGTTAGATTGGTCTTGTGGGGAGTAATGTAACCATCCTTCAACTGCTCCTTCTGATGATAAGATAGACAGGGCTTCTTCATCCTGGCATAATCGGAACTAGTCACTTCACGTACTCCATATTCTTCTTCAGAGGAAGATGATCCTGTTGTGCAAAGACAAGAGGACTACTAAATGCTTGTGAGGGAGTCCTGGATTAGGGGGTGTCCGGATGGCCGGACTATAACCTTTGGCCAGACTCCTGGACTATGAAGATACAAGATTGAAGACTTTGTCCCGTGTCCGGATGGGACTTTCCTTGGCGTGGAAGGCAAGCTTGGAGATACGGATGTGTAGATCTCCTCCCATTGTAACCGACTCTGTGTAACCCTAGCCCTCTCCAGTGTCTATATAAACCGGAGGGTTTTAGTCCGTAGGACGAACAACTATCATACCATAGGCTAGCTTCTAGGGTTTAGCCTCTCTGATCTCGTGGTAGATCTACTCTTGTACTACCCATATCATCAATATTGATCAAGCAGGAGTAGGGTTTTACCTCCATCGAGAGGGCCCGAACCTGGGTAAAAACATCGTGTCCCTTGTCTCCTGTTACCATCTGCCTAGACGCACAGTTCGGGACCCCCTACCCGAGATCCGTCGGTTTTGACACCGACATTGGTGCTTTCATTGAGAGTTCCTCTGTGCCGTCGCCATCAGGAAGGATGCCTCATCCCTCTTTAAAGATGGCACTGTTGCTAAAGGAGCTTTGGCTATCGACCAAACTCTCCGGCTAGGCGGTTTTCTTATGACCGCCTGTTCGGCCGTCGCGCCGACGATGACTTCTCGGGTCATCGAAAGCAATCTTCACGTCAACTCAGAACTCGCCGAGCAGTTAGATCCGACGGAGATCTCTTCCTTAAACGAGCTCTTGGATCACATCGCCGCCCTGGGAGTCGCTGCAGACTACGATCAGATTGGGCCTAAACCCAATCTAAGAGAGATTAACTCTCCCCAGGTCACCCATCACGTTGCTGTGGTGGAGGAACAATTTGGGGACCCTTCACCTATCTTAAGTACTAGATATGTCCAGATTCCCGATCCCTCCAAGCCGGATACCCGCGGAGGGGAGGACGTCACTTAAGACCTGAACTTAGAGTCAGGCAACGGGCTAGATTCATTGGACAACATCCAAGAATCCAAACTTCCGAGTTCAGAAACTCCTTGGCCCTTGCGTCTCAGATTGGGTGAGGTTTCGGATTTAATTAAACCCACCCACCTGAACATATGCGATCTATCCAAAATTAGGCAAGAGCCCGAGGAAGCAGACATCATTCTTGGGCGATTCCTCCCGGTTATGAACAGGATAAAGGACTGCCATGAGGAAGACGCAATTTCATTCTTCTCGCAATAATTGCACGGACAAGGAATCCTCAACGCCATAGGTCGCCGTGAAATTACACGCTTTGCTGACTTGGCGTCCATAGTACGAAAGTACTGTGCGATGGAAAGTGCCTGGAAAACCGTAGTAAGATTTTGGGACAATCCGTCCCTGAATACAAACCCAGTCCGAAATAAAAGGGTGCATTATCACCAGTCACCCGGGTTAAACACCAAAAAACAAAAACCCCCTACAGGGCATGGAACCGTACTGGAGGGATGGCTCAATGGACCCTGTAAAATTCATAGTACAGAGGGCGACACACCAACTCAGAGCCTTAGAGCATGTTGGATACTCCGCCAGGTGGCCAAAAGTGGCGAAGAGCTTCTAACCCCAGAATCCACAGAGCACCAGCCCAGGGATACCAGTACGGTATCAACAGTCTTCGAGACTTTCACATCAAATAATATGCGGAAATGAACACTCCGCAGCCTTGCCGAAGTCTACCAAGTAGCAACCATAAACCCATGGAGTGACACGGCTATTACCTTTAATGCCAGTGATGAACCTAAATTCTGAACAGCCCGAGCACCAGCCGCATTGGTCCTTAGTCCAATAGTGGACGGCTTTCGCCTTACCAAGGTACTCATGGACGGTGGCAGCGGATTGAACCTCATTTACGAGGAAACCCTTCGAAAATAGACTGGAGCCGCATTGAGCGAAGCAGCACAACCTTTAGAGGAATAATCCCCAGTCAGGAAGCGTGTTGTATAGGAAAAATCACACTGGATGTGGTGTTTGGCACGCCGTATAATTACAGGTCCGAGGAGGTCACATTCCAAGTGGCCCCGTTCAGCAGCGGATACCACGCTTTATTAGGGCGAGAGGCATTCACAATTTTTCAAGCTATACCCCATTACGAGTACATGAAGGTCAAAATGCCCGGGCCCAACGGAATCATCACTCTTGCTAGTGACCCGGACATAGCACTCCGTGCCGAAAATAAGACAGCCGCACTGGCCCTTGAGGCACTATCCGAAGCCCTAGCGGCCGAGGAACTGACTGCGCTGCGCTCCACGGTGAACAGGGACAACGTGATACTCGATAAAAGATCCAAGTCCACCTCCTTTAAACCGGTGGACGAAATAGTCAAATTCCAAGTCCATCCAACGGACCCTACAAAAACGGCCTCCATCGTGGCGCAATTAAACCCTAATGTAGACACCGCACTACAAGAATTCCTCGTGAAAATTGGGACATTTTTCACGGCACCCTTCGACATGCCAGAATCCCACGCCGGCTGGCGAGCACAGCCTAAACATCCTAAAAGGATTCAAGCCGATCAAACAGGCTCTTGACATTTCTCCAAACCTAAGAGACAAGCCATGGGAGAGGAGCTAGCCAAACTATTGGAGGCGGATTCATCGAGATATAAAACATCCGGACTGGCTAGCAAACCTGGTGATGGTACCAAGAAGGACAAATCCTGGCGCCTATCGTCGATTTCAAGGACCACAAAAGGCTTGCCCAAAGGATCCTTCCCCCCCCCATCGATCAAATTATCGACGCTACCGCAGGACACGATTCATTGTGTTTCCTCGACGCATACTCCGGCTACCATCAAATTAAGACGGAAGAGCCTGACCAAGCCGCAACGACATTCATCACCCCATACGGCCCATTCTGCTTCAACACAATGCCCTTCGGGCTCAAAAACACCGACGCAACATATCAGCACATGATTCAGACATGTCTGGCAAACCAGATCAGCAAAACAGTGGAGGCATACGTAGATGATGTGGTCGTCAAAACCAAGCATGTCGAAACTCTAGTAGACGACTTGAGGCTCACATTCGATAACCTCCGAACATATGACATCAACCTTAACCCGGAAAAATGCGTTTTCGGCGTACCAGCCGGAAAGCTCTTGGGCTTCATTATATCTGGTAGAGGAATTGAAGCAAACCCAACCAAGATCCGAGCTCTGTCACAATTGGATATCCCAAAGTATCTCAAACAAATACAAAAATTGACTGGATGCGTGGTGGCTCTAAGCCACTTTATCTCCCGCTTGGGAGAAAAGGCATTACCCCTTTATCGCCTCCTCCGGCGCACCGAACACTTCGAGTGGACGGATGCCGCCACGGCCGGACTCGAAGAAATAAAATCCATATTGGCAACAAACCCGGTCCTGGCCGTGCCTAACATGGGCGAACCAATGCTATTATACATCGCGGCAACTCATCAAGTTTTAAGCACGGTGCTCGTTGTCGAACGAGAAACGGACAGACACAAGTTCCCCCTTCAAAAACCAGTTTACTACGTGTCCACTGTCCTCACTCCATGCAAGTCACGGTATCCGCATTATCAAAAGATAGCGTACGCGGTGTTTATGGCATCCCGGAAGCTGCGACACTACTTTCAAGAGTGTTCGATAACAGTAGCCTCCGAAGTACCTCTTAACGACATTATAAACAACCGCGACGCGACGAGCCGGATTGCCAAATGCGCCATTGAACTCCTCCCGTTCGACATAACCTATAAGCCACGGCAAGCTATTAAGTCGCAAGTTTTGGCCGACTTCGTCGCCGAATGGACTAAAGCCGCACTCCCTAAAGAGTACGACACATATTCCAACTGGATCATGCACTTTGACGGCTCCAAAATGTTGGCCGGTCTGGGGGCTGGCGTTGTTCTGACGTCCCCAATAGGAGATACAGTTCAATACGTACTCCAGATAATGTATACGGACTCCAACAACGCGGCGAATCTGAGGCCCTTCTACATGGTCTCCGGATGGCGGTCTCCATGGGCATTCAATGCCTAGAGGTGCTTGTGAGGATTCGAACCTCGCGATATCCCAAATAAATGGAGACTTTGATGCCAAGGATCCGAAAATGGCAGCTTATCACAACGCCGTCCTAAAAATGTCAGCTCGGTTCGAAGGGCTCGAATTTCACCATATAGCTCGGGAAAACAATCAGGCAGCAGACGTCTTGGCACGCATTGGCGCAAAGCGCGATGCTGTCCCCCCCCCCCCCAATATCTTCTTAGAGAGGTTGTTCAAGCCATCCGTATTATGGGAAGGGGAGTCTGAAAATAATAGCCCGTACCCAACCGCACTGCCCGACACCGCTCATTCTGACACAACTGGAGGCTCTGCCAACGAAGTAACATCTTCAGCCCACGTAATAATGGCAGTCATTGTTGGGGAACGTAGTAATTTCAAAAAATTTCCTACGCACACGCAAAATCATGGTGATGGTATAGCAATGAGAGGGGAGAGTATTGTCCACGTACCCTCGTGAGACCGTGGCGGAAGCGTTATGACAACGCGGTTGATGTAGTCGATGCGTCTTCACGATCCGACCGATCCAAGCATCGAGCGTCACGGCACCTCCGAGTTCAGCACACGTTCAGCTCGATGGCGATCCCGGACTCCGATCCAGCAAAGTGTCGGGATGAGTTCCGTCAAGACGACGGCGTGGTGACGATGATGATGCTCTATCGCGCAGGCTTCGCCTAAACTCCGCGATGATATGACCGAGGTGGAATATGGTGGAGGGGCACCGCTGCACGGCTAAGGAACGATCACGAAGATCAACTTGTGTGTCATGGGGTGCCCCCTGCCCCGTATATAAAGGAGGGAGGGGAGTGCGGCCGGCCCCCAAGGGGTGCGTGCTCGAGGAGTCCTACTCCCAGGGAGTAGGACTCCCCCTCTTGCCCCGTTGGAGAAGGAAAGGGGGAGGGAAAGAGGAAAGGGGCGCCGCCCCTTCCTGTCCTATTCGGACTAGGGGGGGGGCGCGCCCTGCCCCGGCCGGCCCTCCTCTTCTCCCTCATGGCCCACTAAGGCCCATTATCCCCGGGAGGTTCCGTAACCCCGGTGTTCGGTAAAATCCGATTTCACCCGGAACCATTCCGATATCCAAATATAGGCTTCCAATATATCAATCTTTATGTCTCGACCATTTGAGACTCCTCGTCATGTCCGTGATCACATCCGGACTCGAACAATCTTGGTACATCAAAACTTATAAACTCATAATAAAACTGTCATCGTAACGTTAAGCGTGCGGACCCTACGGGTTCGAGAACTATGTAGACATGACCTAGAACTATTCTCGGTCAATAACCAATAGCGGAACCTGGATGCTCATATTGGCTCTTACATATTCTACGAAGATCTTTATCGGTCAAACCGCATAACAACATCGTTGTTCCCTTTGTCATCGGTATGTTACTTGCCCGAGATTTGATCGTCGGTATCCAATACCTAGTTCAATCTCGTTACTGGCAAGTCTCTTTACTCGTTACGTAATGCATCATTCTGTAACTAACTCATTAGCTACATTTCTTGCAAGGCTTATAGTGATGTGCATTACCGAGAGGGCCGAGAGATACCTCTCGACAATCGGAGTGACAAAACCTAATCTCGAAATCGCCAACCCAACATGTACCTTTGGAGACACCTGTAGTACTCCTTTATAATCACCCGATTCGTTGTGATGTTTGGTAGCACCAAAGTGTTCCTCCGTAAACGGAGTTGCATAATCTCATAGTTACGAGGAACATGTATAAGTCATGAAGAAAGCAATAGCAATATACTAAGCGATCAAGTGCTAGGCTAACGGAATGGGTCATGTCAATCACATCATTCTCCTAATGATGTGATCCCATTAATCAAATAACAACACATGTCTATGGTTAGGAAACATAACCATCTTTGATTAATGAGCTAGTCAAGTAGAGGCATACTAGTGACTGTATGTTTGTCTATGTATTCACACATGTATCATGTTTCCGGTTAATACAATTCTAGCATGAATAATAAACATTTATCATGATATGAGGAAATAAATAATAACTTTATTATTGCCTCTAGGGCATATTTCCTTGAGTCTCCCACTTGCACTAGAGTCAATAATCTAGATTACACAATAATGATTCTAACACCCATGGAGTCTTGGTGCTGATCATGTTTTGCTCGTGGAAGAGGCTTAGTCAGCAGTGCGCAACATTCAGATCCATATGTATCTTGCAAATCTCTATGTCTCCCACTTGGACTTGGTCCCGGATGGAATTGAAGCGTCTCTTGATGTGCTTGGTCCTCTTGTGAAATCTGGATTCCTTTGCCAAGGCAATTGCACCATATTGTCACGAGAAGATCTTCATTGGTCCCGATGCACTAGGTATGACACCTAGATCGAAATGAACTCTTTCATCCGACTCCTTCATTTGCTGCTTCGAAGCAGCTATGTACTCCGCTTCACATGTAGATCCCGCCACGGCGCTTTGTTTAGAACTGCACCAACTAACAGCTCCACCGTTTAATAAAAACACGTATCCGGTTTGCGATTTAGAATCGTCCGGATCGGTGTCAAAACTTACATCGGCGTAACCATTTACGACTAGCTCTTTGTCACCTCCATATCGAGAAACATATCCTTAGTCCTTTTCGGTATTTCAGGATGTTCTTGACGCTGTCGATGATCCATTCTGGATTACTTTGGTACCTTCCTGCCAAGCTTATTGCTAAGCATACGTCAGGTCTCGTACACAACATTGCATACATGATAGAGCCTATGGTTGAAGCATAGGGAACATCTTTCATTTTCTCTCTATCTTCTGCTGTGGTCGGGCATTGAGTTTGACTCAATTTCACACCTTGTAATACAGGTAAGATTCCTTTCTTTGCCTGATCCATTTTGAACTTTTTCAAAACTTTATCAAGGTACGTGCTTTATGAAAGTCCAATCAAGCGTCTTGATCTATCTCTATAGATCTTGATGCCCAATATGTAAGCAGCTTCACCGAGGTCTTTCATTGAAAACTTTTATTCAAGTATCCTTTTATGCTATCCAGAAATTCTATATCATTTCCAATCAATAATATGTCATCCACATATAATATCGAAATGCTCTGAGCTCCCACTCACTTTCTTGTAAATACAGGCTTCTCCAAAAGTGCATATAAAACCAT
Source organism: Aegilops longissima (assembly GCA_021605205.1). Classification (NCBI taxonomy): domain Eukaryota; kingdom Viridiplantae; phylum Streptophyta; class Magnoliopsida; order Poales; family Poaceae; genus Aegilops; species Aegilops longissima. The sequence continues at coordinate 256,905,526 of CM038677.1, read as the reverse complement.
ATGCTTTGATCACACTATCAAAGCATTTATTCTAACTCGAGAGGCTTGCACTGGACCATAAATTGATCGCCGGAGCTTGCACACTTTGTTAGCCCCTTTTGGATCAACAAAACCTTCTGGTTGCATCATATACAACTCTTCTTCTAGAAATCCATTCAAGAATGCAGTTTTGACATCCATTTGCCAAATTTCATAATCATAAAATGCAGCAATTGCTAACATGATTCAGACAGACTTAAGCATCGCTACGGGTGAGAAAGTCTCATCGTAGTAAATCCCTTGAACTTGTCGAAAACCTTTCGCAACAAGTCGTGCTTTATAGACAGTTATATTACCATCAGCGTCAGTCTTCTTCTTAAAGATCCATTTATTCTCAATGGCTTGCCGATCATCGGGCAAGTCAACCAAAGTCCATACTTTGTTCTCATACATGGATCCCATCTCAGATTTCATGGCTTCTAGCCATTTTGCGGAATCTGGGCTCATCATCGCTTCCTCATAGTTCGTAGGTTCGCCATGGTCAAGTAACATGACTTCCAGAATAGGATTACCGTACCACTCTGGTGCGGATCTTACTCTGGTTGACCTCGAAGTTCATGAGAACTTGATCTGAAGTTTCGTGATCAATATCATTAGCTTCCTCACTAATTGGTGTTGTTGTCACAGGAACCGGTTCTTGTGATGAACTACTTTCCAATAAGGGAGCAGATACAGTTATCTCATCAAGTTCTACTTTCCTCCCACTCACTTCTTTCGAGAGAAACTCCTTTTCTAGAAAGGATCCGAATTTAGCAATGAAAATCTTGCCTTCAGATCTGTGATAGAAGGTGTACCCAACAGTCTCCTTTGGGTATCCTAGGAAGACATATTTCTCCGATTTAGGTTCGAGCTTATCTGGTTGAAGTTTTTTCACATAAGCATCGCAGCCCCAAACTTTAAGAAACGACAACTTTGGTTTCTTGCCAAACCACAGTTCATGAGGCGTTGTCTTAATGGATTTTGATGCTGCCCTATTTAACGTGAATGCGGCCGTCTCTAAAGCATAACCCCAAAACGATAGCGGTAAATCAGTAAGAGACATCATAGATCGCACCATATCTAGTAAAGTACGATTCTGACGTTCGGACACACCATTTCGTTGTGGTGTTCCGGTGGCGTGAGTTGCGAACTATTCGCATTGTTTCAAATGTAAACCAAACTCGTAACTCAAATATTCTCCTCCACGATCAGATCGTAGAAATTTTATTTTCTTGTCACGATGATTTTCCACTTCACTCTGAAATTCTTTGAACTTTTCAAATGTTTCAGATTTGTGTTTCATTAAGTAGATATACCCATATCTGCTCAAATCATCTGTGAAGGTGAGAAAATAACGATACCCGCCGCGAGCCTCAACATTCATTGGACCACAAACATCGGTATGTATGATTTCCAACAAATTAGTTGCTCGCTCCATAGTTCCGAGAACGGCGTTTTAGTCATCTTGCCCATGAGACACGGTTCGCAAGTACCAAGTGATTCATAATCAAGTGATTCCAAAAGTCCATCAATATGGAGTTTCTTCATGCGCTTTATACCGATATGACCTAAGCGGCGATTGCCACAAATAAGTTGCACTATCATTATCAACTCTGCATCTTTTGGTTTCAACACTATGAATATGTGTATTACTACTATCGAGATTCAATAAAATAGACCACTCTTCAAGGGTGCATGACCATAAAAGATATTATTCATATAAATAGAACAACCATTATTCTCGACTTAAATGAATAACCGTCTCGCATCAAACAAGATCCAGATATAATGTTCATGCTCAACGGCGGCACCAAATAACAATTATTTAGGTCTAAAACTAATCCCGAAGGTAGATGTAGAGGTAGCGTGCCGACCGCGATCACATCGACTTTGGAACCATTTCCCACGCGCATCGTCACCTCGTCCTTGGCCATGCTCGCTTATTCCATAGTCCTGTTTGAGTTGCAAATATTAGCAATGTAACCAGTATCAAATACCAGTGCTACTGCGAGCTCTAGTAAGGTACACATCAATAACATGTATATCACATATACCTTTGTTCACCTTGCCATCCTTCTTATCCGCCAAATACTTGGGGCAGTTCCGCTTCCAAAGTCCATCGCTTGCGGTAGAAGCACTCGATCTCGTGCTTAGGTCCAGACTTGGGTTTCTTCTCTTGAGCAACAACTTGTTTGCTGTTCTTCTTGAAGTTCCCCTTTACTTCCCTTTGCCCTTTTCTTGAAACTGGTGGTCTTGTTAACCATCAACACTTGATGCTCCTTTTGATTTCTACCTCCATGCTGCTTTTAGCATTGCAAAGAGCTCGGGAATAGACTTGGTCATCCCTTGCATATTATAGTTCATCACGAAGCTCTTGTAGCTTGGTGGCGATGATTGAAGAATTCATCAATGACACTATCATCGGAAGATTAACTCCAGTTGAATCAAGTGATTATTATACCCACATTTTGAGTATGTGTTCACTTGTGAGAACTATTCTCCTCCATCTTGCAGCTATAGAACTTATTGGATACTTCATATCTCTCAATCCGGGCATTTGCTTGAAATATTAACTTCAACTCTGGAACATCTCATATGCTCCATGACGTTCAAAACGTCGTTGAAGGCCCGGTTCTAAGCCGTAAAGCATGGCACATGAACTATCGAGTAGTCATCGACTTTGCTCGCCAGACGTTCTTAACGTCGTCGGTTGCATCGGCGGCGAGGCTGGCACCCAGCGGTGCTTCCAGGGCGTAATTCTTCTATGCAGCAATGAGGATAATCCTCAGGTTACGGACCTAGTCCGTGTAATTGCTACCATCATATTTCAACTTTGCTTTCTCAAGGAACGCATTAAAATTCAACGGAACAACAGCACGAGCCATCTATCTACAGTAAACATAGACAAGCAAAATAATATCAGGTGCTAAGTTCATGATAAATTTAAGTTCAATTAATCATATTACTTAAGAACTCCCACTTAGATAGACATTCCTCTAATCTTCTAAGTGATCACGTGATCCATATTAACTACACCATGTCCGATCGTCACGTGAGATGGAGTAGTTTCAACGGTGAACATCAATATGTTGATCATATCTACTATATGATTCACGCTCGACCTTTCGGTCTCCGTGTTCCGAGGCCATATTTGTTATATGCTAGGCTCGTCAAGTTTAACCTGAGTATTCAGCGTGCGCAACTGTTTTGCACCGTTGTATATGAGCGTAGAGCTTATCACACCCGATCATCACGTGGTGTGCAGGCACGACGAACTTTGGCAGCGGTGCATACTCGGGAGAACACTTCTTGATAATTTTAGAGAGAGATCATCTTAAAATTCTACCGTCAATCAAAGCAAGATAAGATGCATAAAGGATAAACATCACATGCAATCAATATAAGTGATATGATATGGCCATCATCATCTTGTGCTTGTGATCTCCATCTCGAAGCACCGTCATGATCACCATCGTCACCGTAGCGACACCTTGATCTCCATCGTAGCATCGTTGTCGTCTTGCCAACTATTGCTTCTCGACTATAGCTACCGCTTAGTGATAAAGTAAAGCAATTACATGGCGTTTGCATTTCATACAATAAGCGACAACCATATGGCTCCTGCCAGATTGCCGATAACTTCGGTTACAAAACATGATCATCTCATACAATAAAATATAGCATCACGTCTTGACCATATCACATCACAACATGCCCTGCAAAAACAAGTTAGGCGTCCTCTACTTTGTTGTTGCAAGTTTTACGTGGCTGCTATGGGCTGAGCAAGAACCGTTCTTACCTACGCATCAAAACCACAGCGATAGTTTGTCAAGTTGGTGTTGTTTTAACCTTCGCAAGGACCGGGCGTACCCACACTCGGTTCAACTAAAGTGAGAGAGATGACACCTGCCAATCACCTTTAAGCAACGAGTGCTCGCAGCGGTGAAACCAGTCTCGCGTAAGCGTACCGTAATGTCGGTCCGGCCGCTTCATCTCACAATACCGCTGAACCAAAGTATGACATGCTGGTAAGCAGTATGACTTGTATCGCCCACAACTCACTTGTGTTCTACTCGTGCATATGACATCTATGCATAAAACCAGGCTCGGATGCCACTGTTGGGGAACGTAGTAATTTCAAAAAAATTCCTACGCACACGCAAAATCATGGTGATGGCATAGCAACGAGAGGGGAGAGTATTGTTCACGTACCATCGTAGACCGTAAGCGGAAGCGTTATGACAATGCGGTTGATGTAGTCGTACGTCTTCACGATCCGACCGATCCAAGTACCGAACGTCGGCACCTCCGAGTTCAGCACACGCTCAGCTCGATGGCGATCCCGGACTCGATCCAGCAAAGTGTCGGGATGAGTTCCACGAGACGACAGCGTGGTGGCGATGATGATGCTCTACCGGCGCAGGGCTTCGCCTAAACTCCGCGACGATATGACCGAGGTGGAATATGGTGGAGGGGGGCACCGCACACGGCTAAGGAACGATCAACAAGATCAACTTGTGTGTCATGGGGTGCCCCCCTGCCCCCGTATATAAAGGAGGGAGGGGGAGGTGCGGCCGGCCCCCAAGGGGTGCGTCTGGAGGAGTCCTACTCCCACTGGGAGTAGGACTCCCCCCTCTTGCCTTGTTGGAGAAGGAAAGGGGAGGGAAGAGGAAAGGGGCGCCCCCCTTCCTTGTCCTATTCGGACTAGGGGGGGGGGCGCGCCTGCCCCGGCCGCCCTCCTCTTCTCCCTCATGGCCCACTAAGGCCCATTATCCCCGGAGGGTTCCGTAACCCCGGTGTTCGGTAAAATCCGATTTCACCGGAACCATTCCGATATCAAATATAGGCTTCCAATATATCAATATTTATGTCTCGACCATTTGAGACTCCTCGTCATGTCCGTGATCACATCCGGACTCGAACAATCTTGGTACATCAAAACTTATAAACTCATAATAAAAGTGTCATCGTAGCGTTAGCGTGCGGACCCTACGGGTTCGAGAACTATGTAGACATGACCTAGAACTATTCTCGGTCAATAACCAATAGCGGAACCTGGATGCTCATATTGGCTCCTACATATTCTACGAAGATCTTTATCGGTCAAACCGCATAACAACATACGTTGTTCCTTTGTCATCGGTATGTTACTTGCGAGATTTGATCGTCGGTATCAATACCTAGTTCAATCTCGTTCGGGCAAGTCTCTTTACTCGTTACGTAATGCATCATTCCGTAAATAACTCATTAGCTAATTGCTTGCAAGGCTTATAGTGATGTGCATTACCGAGAGGGCCCAGAGATACCTCTCTGATAATCGGAGTGACAAAACCTAATCTCGAAATACGCCAACCTAACATGTACCTTTGGAGACACCTGTAGTACTCTTTTATAATCACCCGATTCGTTGTGACGTTTGGTAGCACCAAAGTGTTCCTCCGTAAACGGAGTTGCATAATCTCATAGTTACGAGAACATGTATAAGTCATGAAGAAAGCAATAGCAATATACTAAGCGATCAAGTGCTAGGCTAACGGAATGGGTCATGTCAATCACATCATTCTCCTAATGATGTGATCCCATTAATAAAATAACAACACATGTCTATGGTTAGGAAACATAACCATCTTTGATTAATGAGCTAGTCAAGTAGAGGCATACTAGTGACTATATGTTTGTCTATGTATTCACACATGTATCATGTTTCCGGTTAATATAATTCTAGCATGAATAATAAACATTTATCATGATATGAGAAAATAAATAATAACTTTATTATTGCCTCTAGGGCATATTTCCTTCAGTCATTGCCTCGTGGACGGAACCATTCCTAGCCTACCTAACCAGGCAGGAACTTCCCGAGGACCAAAACGAGGCACGCTGCATAGTGCGGTGATCTAAAGCCTATAAAGTCCATGAGGGAGAGATTTATAAGAAAAGCACCACCGGAGTCCTTCAAAGGTGTATCTCCGAAGAGGAAGGGCGGAATCTTCTGGCTGAAATTCATGCCGGACTCGGCGAGCACCACGTCGCAGCCCGGGCCCTTGTAAGCAAGGCCTTTCGTACAGGATTTTACTGGCCGACGGCTCGGGCAGATGCACAGGACTTAGTCCAACGATGCGTCGGTTGCCAGCTCTTTGCTAACCAAAGCCATATGCCACCCACCGCCCTCCAAACTATACCCATCACCTGGCCCTTCGTGGTCTGGGGGCTTGACATGGTAGGAATCCCTTAAAGGGGGAACCCACAAGCAAAAATACCTACTGGTCATGGTGGATAAATTCACCATTATTTATGGTATACGGCGCAGAGGCAGTTCTGCCCTGCGACATAATTCATGACTCACCTCGCGTGCGCATGTACGAAGAAAGAGAAGCCGAACTTGATCGGCAGGACAGTTTGGACGCCTTGGAGGAGGAGCATGACGTGGCAAAAGCTCGTTCTGCATTCTATCAACAGCAGGTTCGAAGATATCAAAGCAGAGAAGTATGGGCCAAAACTTACAATGTTGGCGAGTTAGTTCTACGCCTGCCGGACAAAAAAAGGACAAACTCAAGCCCAAATGGGAAGGTCTCTTTATTATTGACCAAGTCCTGACTGGTGGAGCGTACCGCCTGCGAGATGCATCGGATAACCGACTCGAGCCGAACCCATGGAACACAAGCCGTCTCCGAAGATTCTACGCCTAGCGCCGGACTCTTTGTTCGTCTCCTTCCTCTGTCTATTTTTTACACATTAACTGTCTTACATTTCTCTCCTTCTCCCTCCCTTCCCCTTACAGCCTTAAGGGCTTGTTCGCGCCTTGTTCGCACACAACTGATGCGCTATCCGCGCTCATTATACCTGGGGGCTTCTTTAAAAGAAGCTTATTTATACGGGCTTCACGCCCAACACATGTGTCACACTTCCGCATGTACCATTTATTCACCATTATATGCATCGATATGACTTAAGTTTTGGCCAAGCTGGGTTGCCTGGCTCCTGTGCTTACCCCTACGTTCCCGATTGTTCGGCTAGGCGGTAAAGGGAGCACCTCTGTGATTGTTACTGCCGGGTCAGCCAGATGTGTACCTCAGACTGGGTGAAGCCGTAAGCTAGCGTTCTTAAGGGAATATTCGGTCGGTGAACTAAAAGATGATTTCTCACTTGTTTATTTACCTGCCCCCAAATGCTTTTCTGCTTTTTTTCGCAGTCCGGACATGCACTTTAGGGCATGCCTCCCAGGGAAAGGAACCCCTAACGGAACTATTCTCCCTGTAAGATGTTTCTTACTAACCATGTAATATAACATAACTAGCTGGGCACTTGTCTGTTCAAGCAATAATGACCCCTACGCCTGGTCTCCATGCATGCATCGGTTCTTAATAACCGAGAGGGTATACGGACACACTCCAGACTATCGGGTCCCGAGGTCGAAGCGAAAAGGTCTGCCATGACAAACGATCTACAATCCGGCTAGAAGGCATTTTACATGTCATCTTAAATTACATAGTCAATTTGACTGAGCATATTCCTCTTCAATACCATCCAACAGGCTGTCTAGTTTACAGTCCTGTTGGGAATATTTGGCGGCCAACTCTACTTGGCCGTACACTAAGCTCACAGGGATCTCCTTCCCATCGGCCCCCACAGGTCCGACCTCGGCCATGTGGTTTGGGTCAGCCTTCGTGTACCACGTCTTCACCATGGCCCAGGCCTCCCTGGCGCCTTGACGGCAGGCCGATATCTTCCATAATCGGAAGCGCAGCCGCGCTCCCTTAAGCCTCTCTGCAAGCTCTCCAAGGCCTTCGGGCATGGAGACAGATGGCCACAAGGCCTGGGCGACGCCTTTCATCACCTGCCGAACTCGTTCGTGCAGTTGTACGAGCTCGGGAAGAAGGTCACCCGTAGAACCGGGCATTTCCTCTGCAGGACGACCTGTGAGCATACCTACAGACATAACTCTGTTAGTCGACTTCCTCGCCGAACTCTTTTTGAAAGTTCATTCAAGCACTTACTAAAAATGCCGCGTCGAAGCCGGTGATTCTCCTTCACGGAGTCCGACAGCTAGGCACGAACATCCTTTAATTCCTTGCCCAGCTGGGTGTTGGCATCTTGGATATTATTCTTCTCCTCTCTCACCCTCGTAAGCACGCTCTCACCGGCCTTTAACCGGCGCAAGAGTTGTTGCTTGTACGGATCTACTCCGGCGCCATCTGCAATGATATTGTCAGATTTGCACACACGACGCACTTCACAACATACTTATCTTTGAGCGTATATTACGGAGGGGTCTCCTTGGCCTCCCCTGCCGCGGCTAGTGCAGCCTCAAGTTGGGCTTTGCACTCTTCCAGCTCCTGGGACAGTTGGGTATTCTTTTTTGTAAGATCCTGCATAACAAATGATCCTTAAATAAGTTATTCTAACTGTTTCAAGTCTCGGTGGCTACTAACATATATAACCATCAAATTTTCTCACCCGTATGTCTTTCACATACTGCTCCGTGGCTCTGGCTAGACCATTTTGAGCGACACGGAGGTACGCATCTCCCAAATTGAAGGCATCCAATGCCTCTTGGGAGAAACAAGAGTCACGAAGAACTGTCCGGCGATGCCTGTGATTCATGGCACTCTCCACCTCGGAATTGGTGGCGGACAGTCTGTCCGCGTCCTCTGTCGGAGGAGCGTCCAACGCACGCCTCATGTTCGCCTCTGCTTCTGGACCTGGCTTTGGAGCCTGGCTGGTGGAGGCTTGATTGGCAATCTCTCCGGATATAGTCCGGCGAGCCCTCTTTTTCCTAAAAAAAGATAGCACAGGCGTTAGTATGCATCGTAAGAATAATACCTTGGAATAAGGCAGCGCTTATTCTTGCTGCGCGGTGCCTCGGCCCGACTGCGTGTCTCTTTAGCCTACCGCCCTCGCGGTCCCACAGTGGCTAGTCGCGCAGGCTCGGCATTCCGCCTCGAGATCCTCCCTGCGAAACACCATTGGTATACGGTGATAAAAAATAAGCACGGATGGATCATCTTTGAAGTATTAGGACTTCGGTCTCGATTACTTGTGAGGCGGGGAGCAGTCCAGGATAATCGGCTGTAATAGCCACCAAGGCATTGTCGATGCTCAGTTGGTGAAATACCCCATCGATCAGCTCCACGGATATGTATGGATCCTCTTGGGGGGGGGGGGATCAAGGGACCGTTCCGGATCCTTGGGTTGTGGAGGAGGGTTGTTTATATCCTTTACGGCCCGGCGCAATTCCTGCGTCGAAATCACAAGATAAGGTACTTAAGTATGGGAATATAGAACGGATGGGCAAAAATAAGTGTCCGCTTACCCAGCTTGGAGGATTGTTCATAGAAAATCCGCCCTGTGGATTGACGCGGAGGAACTCGTCCTCTTCTCGCTTGTACAATGCGTACAAGATCTTCGTCACAGCGGCAACCGATCCCGGCCCCTTACGGCCGCAGCGGGTGGCATCATCCTCCCCGTTGAAATCCCACATGGGGTGGCCTCTATCTTTGAGCGGCTGCACCCCGCATAATGCATGTGGCCATGACCCGATCATGGTCATCCGAATGAGCTAACAACCTTATCCGCTCAGCGGGTAAAGGACGTCCTTGTCATTTTCCTCCGAGGGCTCCGTGGACGCCAGCTTAGGCGCTTCTTCAAAGGAGCATTATTGAACTCGGGAGGCCGATCTGAACAGGTCCGCAGGGGACATCTTCTATATAAAACCATTACGAAGGCCGGTCTTGGACGCCTTCCTTGGGGCTCAGATAGATATCCGGTCCCGTGATGCGCCATAGTTCGGCCCGCCCACTTGATATATCGACCCCTCCCGAGAATGGGGCACAAGGCGTAACAGCTTCTTCCACAGTGCGAAATGAGCCTCGATGCCCAAAAACAGCTCGCAAAGGGCTCTGAAGCCCGCAATATGCAATATGGAGGCATGCGTGGGTTGTGCAACCGAGGCCGCAGAACTCCGGGAGCCCCGGAGAAACGGATGAATTGGAAATCCAGCCCTCTTATCGGATAAGGGACAAGGCATACCCGCTCTCCTTTGGAGGGAGGGGACGCCTCCGCTTGCTCTCCGCCATTATAGGTGGCAAGTCCGCTCGAACCGGGACCATGAAGGCTGGGGAAGAATCCCTTGGTTTGGGCGTCACTAGCTCGCTGTGCGGACGGAACATCTCTCCCAACCTCCAGGCTGAGGGCTGGGAGGGCGAGAGGAGGAGCTGCATCGACTGGCCATGATGGAACGGATCTCTGTCGGATGCGCTCCAATGAATGCTCGCGAAGGGAAGTTGGTGTGATTCGGATCAAAATCCTCGTCTCTTTTATAGGAAGCTCATTTGCGCAGCCAGGGGGTAAATGTAAAAACACCCTGGCTTTTCGCATTCGTTTGACACATGGAAGACGACCATTATTGGGCGTGGAAGCCAAGGAGCGCAATATTCACGAGAAGCCAGACACTATTCAACAGGTACACAGAATTTGGAGAAGAACCCGCCTTGCAATGTCGAAGACAATCTGCGCGTCGGACTCATCGTCATTGAAGCCTGGTTCAGGGGCTACTGAGGTAGTCCTGGATTAGGGGGTGTCCGGATGGCCGGGCTATAACCTTTGGCCGGACTCCTGGACTATGAAGATACAAGATTGAAGACTTCGTCCGTGTCCGGATGGGACTTTCCTTGGCGTGGAAGGCAAGCTTGGCGTACGGATGTGTAGATCTCCTCCCATTGTAACCGACTCTGTAACCCTAGCCCTCTCCGGTGCCTATATAAACCGGAGGTTTTAGTCCGTGGGGCGAACAACTATCATACCATAGGCTAGCTTCTAGGTTTAGCCTCTCGATCTCGTGGTAGATCTACTCTTGTACTACCCATATCATCAATATTAATCAAGCAGGAGTAGGGTTTTACCTCCATCGAGAGGGCCCGAACCTAGGTAAAAACATCATGTCCCTTGTCTCCTGTTACCATCCGCCTAGACGCACAGCTCGGGACCCCCTACCCGAGATCCGCCGGTTTTGACACTGACAGCTAGCATCACTGTTTGCTCAAAAAAAAGGAAAGGAAATATTTAAAACAACGCAAATGAAGCACTTATCAAGGACAATACCAATTTTTCATGACAGTATCTAAACAGTGCACAACACCAATAGAGATGACAAAGCTCAATCATATGTATGAAATCAGTGGGCGAGTACCAACCTTTGTCAGGAGGCTTATTGTGTAGAGCATACAGATGAAGCATTTCTCCGGAACCATCTGTTGCTATCTACGGTGGTGGCCAAGCTTACTATATACTCCTCGATTAGTTTAATGTTTCCAACATCTTCTTGTGCAGTTCCACTAAAATATATGGTATCTTCAAAGAAGGTCCCTGTTTGCACAAGTAGAGATAATTACATATTACATTAAGAGTGGCATCAAATCAGTGGCAAAACAATTGCTCGTTCCAGCCATAGCAATAAATTAAAATGCAAAACTATATCATTACTTGTGCCATCACAGTTCCAGTGCTTCATTACAGCACCGGGAGTTGATTTTTGTTTTTCTTCCCCTTGTTCTTCCCCTTCATCACTTGGTTCAATAACAAACAATCTTCGCCTTCAATGTAAGATTCGGCATGTCAATTAGGGAACACAAGTATACTACTAAACTTAATTTTCTGATGAAGGTGCCAAAATACAGGCCAGTAGTCGTGAAATATCCTTATCTTACCTCAATGGGATATTACGGTGCACATACAGATTGGAAGTCTTGTCTCCATTTGTGCAGTTCACTAAAATCAAGCAACATTATCGTACAAGTAGCACAACATATGAATGCACACTGCAGAATCATGTGAAAGAAGGCTAATCTTGACCTCTCATGATGCGAATTCAAACAACTCACAAGAAGAAGATCTGAACCAAATTCGCTTTTAACGGATAGGAAGTAAGATCTCCTCTTGTGCAGTTCCACTAAGATCAAGCAATCAAGCAACATTGTCGGTGTGACATTTTGGTTGAACTGCACAAAACACTCTTAGAACAAAAGTGTTTTGTGCAGTGCAACAAAAGGTCACAATGGCAACGAGGTTAAGCAGATAACCCTGTTTACACAGAGGTGTAAAGGAGACAATTAGTGGTCAATAACGGTGGATGACACAGAAGGCAACAAAAAGAAGCATCTACCTTATCTAAATGGGAAAGAAAGCAAGACAAGAGCATTTCTCAAACGGTGGCATTGATTAATATTAACATAGAGATTATATTAACAATAAAATTCGTTAAACATGTAATTTGCTTTTAAGCGTGGCATTGCATCAATTTTCCAAATGGCATTATTAGAGGGTGTTTGTTTACGTGACATTTTGGTGTAGGGAATAAAAAACTCCGTGTCAGTCCCATCTAAACCAAAGAGGAGGGACTTTTAGGGACTAAAATTGGGCATTTGGGACTAAAGAAAGAAAACACCGAGGGAGTCTTTTTGAGACTTTTTCCAACAGTTGCCCCTGCCACGCATCACACCTTGTCTCTATTAGTTCATTACTAGGGATAACATGGTCTTTTAGCATGTCATTTAATAACCTCTAGTCCATGTTTAGTCCCTGGAACCCAGCAGGTAGGGACTAGGAGTTTTAACCAAACAGGCCTTAGATTAACAACAGCTAATGAGTTGCACGGGACGGTGGGCGACCAGCACCATGTGCATCTACCGATGTCTTGTGGTCATGCACATCTGTTGCAACAAAGAACTAACAACCAAGGAGCATATTTGTGTTGGTCCCAGTTTTGTTATCTTTAGACGCCTTTCCCTATGTGAGCGCAGCAAATCTAGTCCTGCTCAAACTCTACAGCCTTGTCCCTTCCTTTCCTTTTTTGAACTAGTACTTTCGCCCCTTCCTTTCCTTTTTGAACCACGTCCTAGATTTATGCAATACAACTTTCCCCCATTCCTTTCCTCTTTGAACCACGTCCTAGATTAATGCTATACAACTTTCCCCCTTCATTTCCTCTTTGAACCATGTCCTAGATTCATGCTATATACAACTTTTCCCATTACTTTCCCCCACTCCTTTCCTCTTTGAACCACATCCTAGATTCATGGTATACATGCAGCTAGAGCAATGCATGTCGAGTAAGTAAATTATACCTTAAGGTTCTTGGGGCGTGGTTCGGTGGGCGACGGGACGACGGCGAAGAAGAAGGGGTCGGAGGCCCTCCCGCGCCGCCGATGGGTGGAAAGTGAACAGCTGCGCCTGTAGTCCCTTACCGACGACGACAACGTTAAGCCTCCTTCCCTTCCCGGCGGACGGATCCTGCCGGCTCTTTGAGCAGCAGTGAGGGGAGAGAGAGGCCAACAAAGTCTTTTTTAGATCTAGAGAGGGCGAGAGAGTGTGAAGAGAGCAACTACAAGCGCTGAGGCTCCAGCGTGTATATATATACTGGAGAGAGAGTGAAGCGTGCAAACCCTAGAAAACATTTTGACCAACAAAGAATCCTCCTGCACAAATTATGCTCAAGTGTAGTTATCGAACCCGAGACCTCTAGTTTGATGAGCGAACGGCTAACCAGTTACACAACCCTCCGTTATGTTCAACGAGAGGAAATAACCTTTATACATTCCTGCATTCGTGTGACAAGCATGCCATGTTTTTTTGTGTGTGGGAGTCATTGGGATTTCAATCATAATCGTGTCATGTAGCTTTGGTGGTAAGACTATCCACGAGCAGTGCAGAAATCACCTTACCTCTCTCCACGTGATACGTTGGGTCCCACCAATCGAGGGCGAAACAAAAATTAATAATAAAATTAAAAGCGCCAGTGTGTATCTTACCTCACACATCTCGCTCGCTGGGAACACCGTCCAATTGATCCTCTGTTTGGCTCACGTACTATTTTAAGTGAATCCTTATTATAACATGCACACAAATTTTGGCACTTGTATTCGACTTAAGTCGGTGTGCCACCGTATCTCGTATACTTACTACTCCCTCCGTCTAGGTGTAATAAGTCATGTTAGAAGGTGCAACGGGACCAAGGTGCGTGCGTGTGTGTGTGTGTGTGTGTGTGTGTGTGTGTGTGTGTGTGTGTGTGTGTTTAACACCATGTGTGTGTTAGAGAGAGCGACAGATCGACCTACTCCTATAGAGAGATGTTGTGTAGTGTACGATTTTAGCCGCGAGAGTTGGTGCATCCTCTCGTTTCCGGGCGTGTCCGGTAGGGACATGCGGATAGCTGCCACGCCCGCTCCTGACCAGCCTGGCCCACCCAAAGCCCCTCCATCGCAGCGTCGCTTCCGCCCAACGGTCGGCGCCGCTCCAAAGAATCGGTGCCACATTCATGCCCGGGCAGAGGGACGCGACCTCTCAGTGGCGCAAGAGTGATGGTTGCTTCGTCCGTCCAACTTACTGCTGGCTCTATGTGATTTGACGGCTCATTGGTCTTTATTACTGAGGTGGTAGGACTGCTGGATGTCCCACGCTTTCGGCGAAAGGAGGTATACTACTACTAGATTACAATTTTCTCCATTCTTACAGTGGAGGTGTAACATCCCAAAATTCTAAGTTTTGGAATGTTATAAACAAATAGATAGTTTTGATTGATTGTTTGATGGATTGACTGAAAGTGAGTGAATTCGAAACTTTTTGAAAGTTAAATGAGAGGGAATAAAAGGACTTTCCCAAACTTTCATTTTGCTTTTATGATCTTCGGGAATTCAAATTCTTTTCATCACAAAACCCTGGAGAGAAGATGACATGACTTCTTCCATTTATTTAAATGACAAGGGGTGTTGAAAATATTTGAACTTCATTCGAGAATATTTCCAATTCTGAAACTTTAAGCAACTCAATGATTTTCACGAGCGAAGATAAAATGACTTCTTCAAAACATATGAAATATGAGTTGGGAGTTTCAAAGAATTAAATTCAAAGTTCTTTAGAATTTATTTTCAATTTGGGATTATTTGAGTTTTATTCAAATTATTTTTCTCCAAAAATAAAATATATGGAAAATAGGGTAACATGATTCCCTACATCAGAAAAATGGAGAAAAATAAATTTGAATTAATTTTGGTATTTTTAAAATGATTTTTGTTGGATTTTAATAGAGCAGAAGCACTCTTTGCTTTATTTGAGTTTGTATGTATTTTATTTGACTCTAGAATAAAGTTCATATTGTAAAAAATCTTTTTCTGAATTTTTTTGATATATTATATGCCTATATAAAAATTTTATTTCTTTGGTTTTATTAATTTTTTTGTCTCTGTCTTAAAAAAATGTTAAAAAAAAAGGACTCTCGCCGACTGGGCCGGCCCAGCCCAGCCGCTGTCTCCCGTCCCCGACCGGGACTCCTCCCCGGAGTCCGGCGCCGACCCGGCCACCTCACCACCGCCTCCTCCTGCCCCCTTCCCCTCGCCTCCCCTCCCCGCCTATATAAGCCGAGGCCCCGGCCCCGTTTCCCCCTCTCTCTCCCCTCGCTCGCCGCCCAAGTCGCCGCCGCCCGACGAGATCCGCCGCGCCTCTTCCATCGCGCCTCGGCCTTGCCATTCGCTCTCTTACGCCCACGCCGCCTCGCCGGACTCGCCGGAATTCGACTTCGCCGCCGCCGCCGGTTTACTCCGCAAACCGCCGCGAACCGGTATAAACCGACCCCGATTCTTTTCTTTAAAGATCGGTTTTTTTAGGGTTTCGGTTTTGTTTAAAACCCGTTTTTTTTATTTGGTTAGTTTATATAGTGAGCGTTCGTTGTTTAGATCTCCTTAGCGAACGGTTTTCACCGGTTTAGGTTCTGTAGCGAGCGTTCGTTCGATAGGTTTTTCTTTTTATTTTTAATTTTCCGGCCAGGGACCTATCTGTGATGTTTTCCTTTACAGATTAGTCCCTAATCCTCAAACGCCATAACTTTTTACTCGTTAGTCCAAATCCAACGAAACCAACGCCACGTCTTCGTTATGATCTCCTCTATCCAAAGAATCCAACTCAAACATGTTTTTGAAAGTTTTAAAATTTGAATTCAAACAGATTTGTATTCAAACTTCGTTTGATCATAACTTGAGTTTCAGAACTCCGATTTAGTTGATTATTTTTGCAAATCAAGCTCTTGACCTAAACTTTCGATAAGGCCAAATACACATGATTTTGGTATTGTTAGAAATTGCTTTATGTTGCGAGAGTTATTCGCTTGGTTTTGATGTTTTCCTAATCGATTTCTTCGTTCTTTCCGATCTTTTGAGTGATTGCTTATGTGTGGTTACCGTTGATTGCTTACGATAGATTGACCGAGTGTGACGAGTAGAACTATCAAGAGTTTTGAGTGCGAATCATCTTCATCAACTTTGCAGGCAAGTAACACTTTGATCATACCTTTCCTACTACCCAGTTTTTATGCATTAGATCAATCCTCAAACACTTGCATGATTAGGATCTAATTAAATTGTGGGATGGGAAGTAGATTGAGGTAGTACCTATTACCTGTTTTACTTATGAAACCTTTGGGAGTTACTTCTACGTTGCTTATTATGCCATGCTATGCTAGTAGACGTGGATTGGGTGAGTGATATCCATGACAGATGTGAGATTGTTAAATTAATGGTTTATCTAAGGTGGCAACTTAAACACACATCTGGGTGGATTGAGGCACTGGTTTCCATCAGACTTGCCTGTTTTTTTTGGACCGCCACCCAGGCTCAAAGGGATCATGAGATTATTCAAACTAGTAACTTCCGTGTGCAGCCACAAGCCATTATGGGCTCTGGCATAGTTGATTAAGTCGTGTGAACTCTTACAGTGGTAGACTAGCAGATGTAGGGGTTATAGGTGGTACGGTCTACCCATCGTAAGGTGCAAACGCTTCTGAAAGACTATGTCTCCGTCATCCGTCTCTCAAACACCATGTAGTGCGAGAAACCAAATGGAGGCGATCGAGTCTTGCGGGGAAAAGTGCGCAAACCTCCGCAGAGTGTACAAACTAATCATGATTAGCCGTGTCCGCGGTTATGGACATCTTGAGTATCTAGTTTTTGGATTATCTTGTTGATCTCATCACGTTACTGAATATAATTTGTCTGGGTTTTAATGAGTACTTTTAATTGGGATTGAGGATGCTGTCAACCATTCTCAATGTTCAATAACCACCATGATAGTTAAACAAATTTATTCCTTTGCAAGAGGGAAAAAGCGGCTTTATGCAAAAGCAGAATCAGAGAGGTTTTCCACCAGCCATATATGCATGTAGTATAGGCTTATTCCTTCAAGATTCTCTATGTGTTACATTGCCAAATATTCCATGTCTTGACCCGTTTCGGGCTGCAACGTTTCATGTTGCGACTTTTCGATTTACGAGTAAGTGATACGTTAGGGTTACGATTTCCTATACTCAACTTTGCCGTTGGTGTTGATGGGAATCCACAACCTTGTTGCTTCCGCTATATTATGGATTGAGGTAATAGTATTTACGTTATTTATACATGTGATTTACCTCTGTTATAAATCCTTCGAGTCTCGTGTGTGTCAAAGATACCGATCCGAGGATGACACGAAGCACGAGACTTGATCCATTCGGTCGGTCGCTACAAGATGGTATCAGAGCACATGTTGACTGTAGGACGTGACCCTAGAAAATGGCAAGCCCATAGGAAAGATTTTTCTCTACAACTTCATTTTAAAAAGGATCTTTTTGCCTCTCTCCTCTTCTGAACTTATTCAAATATTTCCTTTTAGTGAGACCATACCCCTTTTCCCCCTTTTGACCACGAAGATTCGTCTGATGATGAGACCACTCCAAGGAGACAAGATATTGGACAACTAAGACCATTTGAAATGAAGAGGATTCTATCGTGTAAATGGAAACTACAACTGTTGAAGACTCCAAAGACTATGAGATTTTGAAGGCTCTGAAGAATTCCCAGATCTTATGACCTAGGAAGGTTACGCTTATGGAATTTGACGGACCATGGAAGTTGTCAATACCCGAGATCAAGGTGTATCGGAGAAAGACCGGAACATGGAGAGTTAGAAACTCAAAGTTTTGCCAGGAAAACCCTAAGGCAGGAGATATCAACTATGGAATGATAGCTCATGGAAATGACAAGAGAAGAAACACGCTATCCATGATGTTATCGCCCGCTTATGCTATTATCACCGTGCGGAGTTAAGCATGCATATGCATGGAAGGATTGGATGGTAGAAGGCTGATGGAGCACCTATCAGTAAGAGGTGAAGTTTAACCCTAGCTGATGTAACACCGGGATCTGGAGTATTACATCAATGATTTTAAGATGGACCTACAAAAAATAGTATTTGATAAGGAAGCGTTTCGTGAAGAACTCAGGATCCAAAAGCTGAAAGTAGACAAGCCAGAGGAGCTAAACCTTGAGACATCAAAGATTCATCAGGAACTGAAGGACAGCAGGATCATGGTCCATGTTGAGGTTGATGAAACTCAGAAGTTGGAATGCAACTCTAGAAATATTAAAGGACGTCACGAGAGATTTTGCGTCAACAGAGATGATCTGACAAAAGAACTTGAGTAGGACAAGCATGATCAGAAGAAGCCATCGGAGACATGATCAAGACTGGAAGAGTTTGATGACTTTGAAGATTTATTGACCATTAGAAGCCCAAACCCTATTATATACCTGTGTTAGATGCGACGATTGTGAGCTGTCATTTGTTTGTTGTTTTCCGACAGCCACAATAAAACCTGTCTTTTCAAAACTTTTGTTTGTTTTGTGTGTATCCCTCTCGATCCCTCTTATCCCACCCCCCAAACCCATGGACCCAATAGAGGATGAATGGAGTTGAGCTTGTATTTTCTGGACCGATGAGTCAATTGGAGATAGACCGATGAATTCAGAACATGGAGGATCACATGGAGAATAACCCTATAGCCAGAAAGGATATGGCCCAGCATGCTCTTCAGTGCTTTAAAAGAAGTGCTGCTATTTGGTGGAGGATGTACCAAACCATCAATAGATGGCAAGGAGTAACCACTTGGGAAGAATTTAAGTTGACTTTGCTAAAGTCTCGGTTTGTGTCCCAGAAGTTGAAGCCTTATGGAAAGGATATGAAGAAACCTTGTGCATACAAGCTTTGTGGAGAAATAGGATACAACCATAAAGAAAACAAGGACGAATACTCTCATAATCGGAGGATTATCAAAGGAGTTAGCCGAGGATTTTCAGGGAACTTTGATTTGAGATTGTTCCCAAAAGGTTTTGTTGCAGTAATGGAAGTTCAGTCTACATTGTTGGAAGAGATCAGTGAAGCTCAGAAGGATGACAAAGAGATTGCTGAGGTAAAATAGAGAATGAGCCAAGGAAAGGCCAAAGGTTTCGTAAGGATGAGCACGACACCTTATGGTACGAGGACCGTGTATATGTGCCTAATAATGCAAAGATCAGGAAGTTAATACTTCAGGAGGCTCATGACTCACCATACTCGATTAATACAAAACACCAAGATGTATTTGGATTTGAAGAAGCGTTTCTGGTGGACTGGTATGAAGAAGGAGATTGCGGAGTATGTAGTCATAGGTGATGTATGCCAGAGAGTAAAGGCAGAGCATTAAAAGCCAGACGGATTACTACAGCCTATGTCGATACCCGAATGGAAGTGGGATAAGCTTGGCATGGATTTCATTACCGGATTTCCCAGAACCTGAACGAGATATGATTCTATCTGGGTAGTAGTTGACTCGCTTGACCAAAGTGGCTCATTTTATCCCAGTGAAAACCACCTATACAAGTGCGAAGATGGCCAAGATATATTTGACCAGGATCGTATGTCTGCATGGAGTTCCGAGGACCATCGTATTAGATAGAGGAACACAGTTTACCTCAAAGTTTTGGAATCAGCTGCACCAGACTTTGGGTACTAGGCTAGAGTTCAGTACAGCCTTTCATCCGCAGACAGATGGATAAATCAAGAGAGTCAATCAGAATCTGGAAGACATGTTGAGAGCGTGTGCGCTAGATTATGGATCTAGTAATGATGATAATCTACCCTACGGGGAGTTCTCATACAACAACAGTTACCCAGCCAGTTTGAAGATGGCCCCTTTTTAAGCTTTGTATGGGAGAAGGAGCCAGACACCATTGATATGGGATGAAGTTGGAGACTGTCAGTTGTTTGGACCAAATGTGATCAAGGAGTCAGAAGAGAATTTTAAGTTGATTTGAGATAGACTGAAGGTAGCTCAGTCCAGGCAGAAGAGTTATGCAGACTCAAAAACGCAAGGAGGTAGTCTAAGAAATTGGAGACAGAGCATGTCTTCGTGTGTCCCCTCTGCGAGGATTTAAACGATTTGAAGTGAAGGGAAAGTTAGCCCCGAGATTTGTAGGACCATGTGTAGCGACCCGACCTCGGACGGTCAAGCCTCGTATTCTTGTGCCATCCTCGGATCAAGATCGGCACACACACAGACATCAATGTATATATCAAAGTGCAATCACATGTATAAATAACGTAAAATGATATATACCTCATAATAATCAGCGAAACAATCAAACGGGTGTGGAGTCCCATCAACGCCATCGGCAGGTTGAGTGTAGACCGTAACCACAGATCGTAACTCTTACTCGTCGAGGAAATATCTGCAACATGATACGTTGCAGCCGTGTAGGTCGAGACATTGAATGTACCGCAAGATCACAATAAGATAAAACAGATGATAAACTATACTATATGCGGTATGGCTTTGTGGCTCAGATTCGAGTTTTGTTTGCGTAAAAGCTAGTTTTATTTTACCTACATCAAAGGAATAATGAAGTCTGTACTATGGAGTTTTTCTGTCATGACATGGTTCCGCCAACCGATGTCTCATAGCCCAAATCATCATAAGTTGCCCACAATTAAGTTATCAATCCGGTGTTGAGAGTTCCAGATAGATCCAAGTCCGAGGCTCAAATTGTCCGTGAATCGGGACACGGCTAATCGATTAGGTTATATAACCCTCTGCAGAGGTTTGTACACTTTACCCGCAAGATTCGATCCTTCTCTTTACGTTCTCGCACTTCAGAGTGTTTGAGAATAAGATGACCGAAACGTGGTCTTCCAAAGAGTTCCTCTGACCACTGTCCGGCACCCATCCGATCCTACCGTCCTTCTACATCTGCTAGTACCGTCCCAGCCAGAGTCACAACCAAGGTCAACCAAGCCAGAGCCCATAATGACTTGCGGTTGCATGGTAAGCTTCCGGCGTGAAGTATTCATCCGTCTCTTTGAGTCTGGTGAAGCTTTCGCAAGATGTCATGGCGCTTCTCCATGCATCCCGCCAACCACTTGGTTTCTCCAGGGCTGCCCGTCAACCGCCCTTCACCCAAAGAGTGTGTATTGAAATCCTGTCTCGAGTCTTGAAGTCTTGAGGTCTTGAAGATGCAGTTCTTGCAGATTCCATCATGGAGTTGTTGTCATTGACGTAGAATCCTCCATTCTCACACCACTCCCGTGCACTCATACCAAACCCCGTCTACTATAGCGTAGCATTAAAAGAAATAACGTCCGGGCTTGGTAACAGGGTGATGGGTTCCTACCTCATGCATACTACTCAACTACAAGAATTTCAATAACACTACTGAGGGGTGGTTGCAAAGGTGCCACTAAATGCAATAAAACATAGGTAAGAAAAACATGGTCAAAGTGAACTTGCCTGGTTGACGATCTTCGAAAGAACTAGGGTTTCGTGGTAGAAATCTTCAGACTCGGAAATTCTACCGAGGCAAACAATAACTATAATAAGCTCATAGCAATAGGATCACAAAACACAACATAACAAAAGTAACATACCACAACAAAACAATCAAAACCAAATCCAAAAAGAAAACTCAAAGAAACCAATTCAAAGTTTTTCCTACTCCAAGCAATAACAAAATAGTTTTATATAACAAAAATTCCTTAATATAACCTAATCATGATTTTAAGTTAACTTAACAGAAAAGGTTTCACTAAGCAACTAGGAGCAAAAAGAATTAATTAAATAGCTATTATGAAACTCATTTTAGGCCTAATCCAATTTCTATTAAGAAAATAATTTAAAACTTTTATTAATTATGAATAAAAGTTCATCTAATGGAATGACAAAACTAACCTAGAATAACTAATCACAAGTTAAAAATAAATTAATTTACTAATTAATTAATTAGGAAAACAGGAACTAGTTAATTAATTAGGATTAATTGGATTCTGTCTAAAACTAATTATTTATTAATCCTAAAATACCCAAATTAATTTCTAGGGTTTGGCAATGTCAAAATAAAGTGGTGACAAAAGAATCATGCAAAAATAATTTTCTAACTAAAATTATAGCAGATTTACTATTCTGACTAAAACAATATTAAAGCTTTTTAATTATTTTTAACATAGCTAAATATATATTTTTCAGAAACTACATAAAATTTGCAATCCAACAAAAAAGAATCACTCAAAAATATTAAACAGAATAAAAGATATGAATTTTTGAAAACAGAAACTATTCTGCTAAAACAGAAAAATCAAAATAAAAGAAAAGGCCTAATGGGCCTATATCGTGTTCTCGAGCGTAATTTAGTCTAAATGGGCCTCGGGTTAAAACTAAAAACGGGCCGGCTAATTGACTAAAACCCTAACAAATAAACCGGACGAACCGGCCGGTTCTTTTTATAAAAAGATACCCCTTCGGGGTTCTAATCGTGGCCGTTTA
The DNA here is from genome assembly GCA_021605205.1 of Aegilops longissima. Classification (NCBI taxonomy): domain Eukaryota; kingdom Viridiplantae; phylum Streptophyta; class Magnoliopsida; order Poales; family Poaceae; genus Aegilops; species Aegilops longissima. The sequence goes on along the minus strand of CM038677.1, from coordinate 256,882,860 downwards.
TTTTGGATCGGACGGGGGAGGGAGTTCTCCGGTGTCTTACCGGAGTCCGGCGACGGCGGCGGCGGCGGCGGAAGTCGTCAGGAGCTTGAAGGTCGGGGAGCTTGATGAGTCGCCGTCTTGAGTCTGGGAGGCCGTGAGGAGTTCGGTGGGGTCGGGGTGGTCGGGAGGGCTGGGCGTCGGGCGGCGACAATGGCGGCGCAGAGCTTGGGCTCCGGCGAGCACGAAAGGGAGGGAGAGGAGGTCCCATGAGGGGCGAGGGGGAACGGGTGCGGGGAGGGTTTTATAGGGCGGGGCCTCGTCGGGAAGGAAGGGAATCGGGAGGAATCGGCATCCGGATCCTTCGGGATCCGGCGATCCATGGGCGGCGACAAGTGGCGTGGGGCGGGGAGGAAGAAGGGGTGGGTCCCATGGTCGAGAGAGAGAGAGGAGGCGAGGCGATTGGGTGGCCGGCGCGTGGCGCCTGCGAGCGAGCGAGGAGGTGAGTGGGCTGGGCAGGCTCGGTCGGCTTGGCTGGCTGGGCTTAGGCAGTGGCTTGGGCAGTGGCTTTGGTGGGCCCTGGGAGTTTTTTTTTTATTTTTTAAATAAAACAAAACAAAATATAAAACAATATCTATAAATATTTTATATAGGGTAATATATATACCAAAATGATCAGGGAATATTCCTTTCATTTGAACATTTTTCCAAAGGCAAAATCCAAACTTTATAAAATCCATTTTTCCAAATTCAAATAAAATTCAGATTTGAATCCAAACCTTTGGCATTGTTTCCTCTGATATTTTGGAGTGTCATGTTGGCTCCTCTCATACTTTTGATCAAGTATTTATCAGGCTTAGCTTTTGAAATGTTTCCCACATGCCAAAGTTTGAAATTCAAATTCAAAACTCAAAATTTGAAAGAGGGTTTCAAAGCACTTTCAAATGACTTTCAACTTGATTCATTTTAACTTCCAACTCATATTTCATATAATTGAAGAAGTCATTTTATCTTCCCTCATGAAAATCATTGAGTTGCATAAAGCTTTGGATTTGAAATCTTCCCAAATGAATTTCAAATCTCTTCCAAAACCCTATTCATTTCAAAATGGAAGAAGTCATGTCATCTTCACTCTAGGTTTTGGTGTTGCAATGAACTTGAGTTCAATTGGGATCCAAAATGCAAAATGGAAAGTTTGGGAAAGTCATTTCATTCCTCTCATTCAACTTTCAAAAGTTTCAATTTCCACTCAATTCCATTCAATCAATCACCAAACAATCGACAACAACCATAGTTATTTATTTATTATAACATTCCAAAATTTAGAATTTTGGGATGTTACAAACCTACCACACTTAAAATGAATCTCGTCCTCGAGATTCGAAGAGGCTAGCAAGAAAAGGTTAGGGGTTGGGGTCTTCTAGCAAATGTCTTGGTCAGAAAGGTCAGGGGTGCTACCACACTTAAAAACAAGGTCATGGTTCCAATAAACTCAGATACTTCCTCTGGAGTGCTGACAATGTATGTATCTTCACATATCTTGCAATAACTCCTACATTAACGCTCTTCTGTTAGGAGCGTAAAGTTTTCCTCGAAACCTTGGGTTGGTTGTTCAAAGTTGTGGTTCGTCCGAGACTGGATCTTCTTAGCTGATAGGTTCGTGTCCATTTTAGACAACTATCGAAATACTCATGGTGGTCTACAATTTATGGTTTTCTCCTGCAGAAAACGGTTCTGGGTTGAACCTCACCGTATAACCTACGTTTGGCAACAGCTGCCATGTACATGGGTTTATCATCCTACCACTCTAAGGCTTAAGCAAGGCTTCAACGAACGTCGTCACTTTACTATGGTTAAGTCTCTCAGATTTACCATTCCAAATAGCAAGAGCGAAAGATACGAGTAAGTCGGTATGGTGATCAATCCATTCCGCACCCGCATCATTACCTGTAGATAAGGTTTAGCGAATCTCGTATTCTAACACTCGGTCATTCTCACAAGCATTGCAGAATTTCTCTTGTCCACGAACTGGGTTCGAGTAAATCCATGGGTTCTGCAAGCCAAACAAAACATCTACCGTTACTTCACCACTCTTAGGTTTTTGCGTAACCTACGAAACGTATGCTGATTGGATCACTGATTCTTCCAAATATACTCCTTTATCAAGAGTACATCTGTTCCTTTCAAAATCCTGGGCCTGTGGGTTATGGCCCACTTCAATACTAGTGCAGTTTTAACTCATCTTTGGAGTAATTCTCTTGTTACACCTTCTTTAATTCCAATAGTACTCTGTTTCCTCATACCATCATATCAAAACAAAATTCCAACTTATTTTGTCCAGCTTCCTGCTATGGTCGTCATGAATAACACGTTTCTTTCTTCATTGATCCTGTGGCTTTATAGAGTACTATTGCCAAAAGAAATGCACAAGTTTATCCATAACATCTCATTATTCTCATATCAATCTTTCATTTCATCCTTAATCATTTTTTTGTGAATCCAAATTCCAATAAGTACTTTGTTACAAATGCTGCCACCCACATGGTTCGGTATGGTCAGACATTACTTCCAACTTTATTCATTCTTTTCCTCCTTGAGGATTCTTCAGTCCCACTGGAATTGTGCGACATGTGCCTTGAATTCTTCAATCTTCTGGTTCATTGTGGTGGCCTTAAGCTTCACCTTCACCATCTCCGTATGCACTTCACTTAGGTATTCCTGAGTATGACGGAGTCTTGCTTCTAGTATTTCTCCGATCTGACGTATGGCTTCCATGGCTGCTTCACGAACAGCATCGAAGAAAGTTGCTTGTGGCACACGTGAAATGAAAAAGTACTGCCCCATCATTTTTGGGCAAACTCCTTTCAAATGGTGGAGGTGTACCTCCACATACCAAAGTTCCACTCCCTTATGCATGAAGGGTAGCCTTTGTAGACCGTGCATCTCCTTCAAGGTGAATATGCTTCATCATGTCCTTCAGATCTTGGGTAATCATGATCACTCGTCGAGGTCATGATGGTTTCGGACCTTTAAGGAAAGACTTCGTAAGGGTCGTCATCTGCAGTTAGAAAGTAAATGGTGCTCAGAATTTAAGGTACTTATCTCCTGGGCACACATTCATATCATCCAAACAAACTTCAATCTTAATTCCAATTTCCTGTTTATGCATCACAACTCACCTTCTTCCATGTTCATCCGGATATTAATTTCCAAGATAAAATATGACAACTCCTTAAAGCTTTTCAGCATGTGACATTACAACTTTATTGAGTCATGAACTATTACAATCTCAGAGTAATCTATTACATAACTCAACTCATTGAGCTCATGAAAATGAAATTGCTTTCTACTACTCTTATTATCCATAATCAAAATTCCAACTACTCAGCTCCACTTTTTCGTCTTGTCGGAACATTTAGTAGCATAATGTCCTGCTTCCTTGCAGCGAAAACAAATGACTTTCGATAAGTCTTTGGGCTTCTTGGAGATGGTGCCTGCTCCTTGAGTTCCTTGCTTCCTTCGGGACATTGATTGGCATAATGCCCGACGTCCTTACACTCAAAACAGGTAATATGACTCTTGTCCCTATTTGCGAAATTGGGTTGTTACGAGGGTGTCTTTGTTTTCTCTTCCGGGTTTCCTCGTTCGATCAATCCTTCTATTCCTTGTGGATCAAACTCTATTGCTTCCGTCGGAAGTATCCGGATACTCTTTTCTTTCCTTGGTGCAATCTTGTGAAAATGTCCTTCTTCTCCACATGAATAGCGTGCATTGGGGTAAAATCTATTGAGACCTTCTCCATCCAGGTCTTCAACACTTTCACCATTCTTGGTTCTTCTAGATCTTCTTTGAGGGCTTCTTTCATTCCATCTTCACCGCTTCGATAGTTTGTTGCACCATGAGAGTAAATGTGACACTTTGCATGGGGTAGTGGGTGGTTCCTTCACACAGAAGCAAGTCACCCGCTAGTTGGGCATTCCTCACCGGGTGTTTCTCCTCACAATGAGGGCATCCATCCTTGTGTTCCTCCCAGGTGTGTCCTATTTCTCCATAAATCTTGCGTGCACAAGGTTTCTTCTTCGGGTTATCATAGTGCTTCCGGATGAGACGTGATCTCATCAGGGTCTTCTTGAATTCCTCCCAAGTTCTTTCTCCATTAAATCCTTGAATGGTTTGATGCATGTTCCACCAGGTTGCAGCACTTTCTGTAAAGTACTGAAGAGCGTATTGGACCTCATACCTCCTTGAAACCAAATTGCTCCCAAAGTGGGTTTCCATGTTCTGCATCCATAGCTCTGCCTCGGGCTGAGTCTTCGGTCCAGAGAATATCAGTCCAACTTCATTCATCATCTATGGGGTTCAAGGGTTTTAGGGTGAGATGAGAGAGGTGGGGAGGGATATACACACAATACAACCAATAGTTTTTTTTTTTTGAAGAAACAAGTTTTATTTTGGGGCTGTCGGAAAACATCAAACAAATGACAGCTCACAAATCATCGCATCTAACGTAGGTGTATAGCAGGGGTTTGGTCTCTAAGGTCAATTATTTCTTCAGGAACTTCAAATCTTCGGAGTCTTCAACTGTTGTAGCTTCAATTCTTCTAATACATGGTGAAATCCTCTTTACCCTGAAGTGGTCATCAGTTCTCCGATATCTAATCCTTCTTGGAGCGTCTTCAGTTGATCCTTCATGTGGTCAAAAGGGAAAAGGGGTATATTCTAACTATTTGAGGTGAGAGTGTCTATTTGATAAAATCAGAAAGGATGAGAAGTAAGAGTCTTTTTGAAAATAAAGTTTTTGAGATATCCTGTCCTAGGGGCTTTCCGATTTCTAGGTCACGCCCTCAGTCAACATGTGCTCGATACCATATCAGAAGCGACCCGACCTCGAACGGTCAAGCCTCAGACATCTTACCATCCACGATCAAGTATCTTTGGCACACAAGACATCAATGTATATATCAAAGTGCAATCACATGTATAAATAACGTAAAATGATATATACCTCATAATAATCAGCGGAAACAATCAAACGGGTGTGGAGTCCCATCAACGCCATCGGCAGGTTGAGTGTAGACCGTAACCTCAGATCGTAACTCTTACTCGTCGAGGAAATATACGCAACATGATACGTTGCAGCCGTGTAGGTCAAGACATTGAATGTACCGCAAGATCACAATAAGATAAAACAGATGATAAACTATACTATATGCGGTATGGCTTTGTGGCTCAGATCGAGTTTTGTTTATGTAAAAGCTAGTTTTATTTTACCTACATCAAAGGAATAATGAAGTCTGTACTATGGAGTTTTTCTGTCATGACATGGTTCCGCCAACCGATGTCTCATAGCCCAAATCATCATAAGTTGCCCACAATTAAGTTATCAATCCGGTGTTGAGAGTTCCGAGATAGATCCAAGTCCAGAGGCTCAAATTGTCCGTAACCGGGGACACGGCTAATCGATTAGGTTATATAACCCTCAGCAGAGGTTTGTACACTTTACCCGCAAGATTCGATCCTTCTCTTTACGTTCTCGCACTTCAGAGTGTTTGAGAACAAGATGACCGAAACGTGGTCTTCCAAAGAGTTCCTCTGACCACTGTCCGGTACCCATCCGATCCTACCGTCCTTCTACATCTGCTAGTACCGTCCCAGCCAGAGTCACAACCAAGGTCAACCAAGCCGAGCCCATAATGACTTGCGGTTGCACGTAAGCTTCCGGCGTGAAGTATTCATCCGTCTCTTTGAGTCTGGGTGAAGCTTTCAAGATGTCATGGCGCTTCTCCATGCATCCCGCCAACCACTGGTTTCTCCAGGCTGCCCGTCAACCGTCCTTCACCCAAAGAGTGTGTATTGAAATCTGTCTCGAGTCTTGAAGTCTTGAGGTCTTGAAGATGCAGTTCTTGCAGATTCCATCATGGAGTTGTTGTCATTGACGAGAATCCTCCATTCTCACACCACTCCGTGCACTCATACCAAACCCCGTCTACTATAGCGTAGCATTAAAAGAAATAACGTCCCGGGCTTGGTAGCAGAGTGATGGGTTCCTACCTCATGCATACTACTCAACTACAAGAATTTCAATAACACTACTGAGGGGTGGTTGCAAAGGTGCCACTAAATGCAATAAAACATAGGTAAGAAAAACATGGTCAAAGTGAACTTGCCTGGTTGACGATCTTCGAAAGAACTAGGGTTTCGTGGTAGAAATCTTCGCACTCCGGAAATTCTACCGAGGCAAACAATAACTATAATAAGCTCATAGCAATAGGATCACAAAACACAACATAACAAAAGTAACATACCACAACAAAACAATCAAAACCAAATCCAAAAAGAAAACTCAAAGAAACCAATTCAAAGTTTTTCCCTACTCCAAGCAATAACAAAAATAGTTTTTATATAACAAAAATTCCTTAATATAACCTAATCATGATTTTAAGTTAACTTAACAGAAAAGGTTTCACTAAGCAACTAGGAGCAAAAAGAATTAATTAAATAGCTATTATGAAACTCATTTTAGGCCTAATCCAATTTCTATTAAGAAAAATAATTTAAAACTTTTATTAATTATGAATAAAAGTTCATCTAATGGAATGACAAAAACTAACCTAGAATAACTAATCACAAGTTAAAAATAAATTAATTTACTAATTAATTAATTAGGAAAACAGGAACTAGTTAATTAATTAGGATTAATTGGATTCTGTCTAAAACTAATTATTTATTAATCCTAAAATACCCAAATTAATTTCTAGGGTTTGGCAATGTCAAAATGAAGTGGTGACAAAAGAATCATGCAAAAATAATTTTTCTAACTAAAATTATAGCAGATTTACTATTCTGACTAAAACAATATTAAAGCATTTTTAATTATTTTTAACATAGCTAGATATATATTTTTCAGAAACTACATAAAATTTGCAATCCAACAAAAAAAGAATCACTCAAAAATATTAAACAGAATAAAAGATATGAATTTTTGAAAACAGAAACTATTCTGCTAAAACAGAAAAATCAAAATAAAAGAAAAAGGCCTAATGGGCCTATACTGTGCCCTGAGCGTAATTTAGTCTAAATGGGCCTCGGGTTAAAACTAAAAACGGGCCGGCTAATTGACTAAAACCCTAACAAATAAACAGGACGAACCGCCGGTTCTTTTTATAAAAGATACCCCTCGGGTTCTAATCGTGGGCGTTTATTTTGGATCGGACGGGAGGAGTTCTCGGTGTCTTACCGAGTCCGCGACGGCGGCGGTGGCGGCGGAAGTCGTCGGGAGCTTGAAGCGTCGGGAGCTTCAAGAGTCGCCGTCTTGGTCTGGGGAGGCCGTGAGGAGTTCATGGGGTCGGGGTGGTCGGGAGGGCTGGGGCGTCGACGGCGGGCGACAATGGCGGCGATCTGAGCTTGACTCCATGAGCACGAGCGGGAGGGAGAGGAGGTCCGCGAGGGGCGAGGGGGGAACGGGTGGGGAGGGGTTTTATAGGGCGGGGGCCTCGTCGGGGAAGGAAGGGGATCGGGGGAGGGAATCGGCATCCCGGATCCTTCGGGATCCGGCGATCCGCGGCGGCGACGGCGTGGCGTGGGGCGGGGGAGGAAGAAGGGGGTGGGTCCCGCGGGTCAGAGAGAGAGAGGGAGGGGCGAGGCGATCGGGTGGTGGCCAGAGGCGCCTGGGCGAAGCGGCGAGGGTGAGTGGAGCTGGGCAGCTCGGTCGGTGGCTTCGCCAGTTGGGCCGGTGGCTTGGGCAGTGGCTCGGTGGCGCCCCTGGGAGTTTTTTCTTTATTTTTTAAATAAAACAAAACAAAAATAAAACAATATCTATAAATATTTTATATAGGGTAATATATATACCAAAATGATCAGGGGAATATTCCCTTTCATTTGAACATTTTTCCAAAGGCAAAATCCAAACTTTATAAAAATCCATTTTTTCCAAATTCAAATAAAATTCAGATTTGAATCCAAACCTTTTGGCATTGTTTCCTCTGATATTTTTGGAGTGTCATGTTGGCTCCTCTCATACTTTTGATCAAGTATTTATCAGGCTTAGCTTTTGAAATGTTTCCCACATGCCAAAGTTTGAAATTCAAATTCAAAACTCAAAATTTGAAAGAGGGTTTCAAAGCACTTTCAAATGACTTTCAACTTGATTCATTTTAACTTCCAACTCATATTTCATATAATTGAAGAAGTCATTTTATCTTCCCTCATGAAAAATCATTGAGTTGCATAAAGCTTTGGATTTGAAATCTTCCCAAATGAATTTCAAATCTCTTCCAAAACCCTATTCATTTCAAAATGGAAGAAGTCATGTCATCTTCACTCTAGGTTTTGGTGTTGCAATGAACTTGAGTTCAATTGGGATCCAAAAATGCAAAATGGAAAGTTTGGGAAAGTCATTTCATTCCCTCTCATTCAACTTTCAAAAGTTTCAATTTCCACTCAATTCCATTCAATCAATCAGTCAAACAATCAGACAACAACCATAGTTATTTATTTATTATAACATTCCAAAATTTAGAATTTTGGGATGTTACACCATGCCGAGTTTTGGAGCGTATGGGAGAAGTGGCCAACAAAGTTGGAGTCACCCGAAGGACTGTCAGGAGTTCATGAGGTGTTTCACGTTTCCCAGTTGAAGAAGGGCCATGCAGAGATGGCCAATATTCCCCTGTAAGGACGCTTGACCCTGGAAAAGAAAATGATGTTCCACGAAGTGGAGTATGGACTTCATAAGTATGCGTTTTTATCACGGTAGGTGGGATATCCCACGAGGATGAAGAGATGAATTACTATTGGATATAAAGGAGGTATGATGTTGGAAATATGGATCAATGGAAATTCCATGATGAGTCTGAGTAATCATGTCCTATTTTGGTGCCAATAGAAGGAAGGAAGACAATACAATTGGATGGATTTTAAGTATGCCAGGAAGTTGGATGTTGGGATAATGATCAGTTGCCTAAGTATGCCAGGAAGTTGGATGTTGGGATAATGATCAGTTGCCCAAATGATGTGTTCAAGGATTATAAGTAATGAGGTGGGCCATAACCCACAGGCCCAGGACCTGCCAAGAAGCAAGCACATTCTTGCTGAAGGAAAAAAAACCTTGGAAGAAGCTACGATTTTATCAACCGACGATCCTATAGGAGTTTACGCAAAACCTGAGAGTTGTTAAGGAACGATAGATGTTTTGTTTGGCTTGCAGAATCAATGGATTTTCCGAACTTGGTTCGTCGACAAGAGAAATTTTGCAATGCTTGCGAGGATGACCGAGTGTTAGAATGCGAGATTCGCTAAACCATGTACAAGGTAATGATTTGGGTGCGGGATGGATTGATCACCATACCGACTTACTCTTATTATTCGCTTTGCTATATGGGATGGTAAATCTGAGTGACTTACCTATAGTAGAGAGACGGCGATCAAAACCCTGTTTAAACCTTAGAATGGTATAAGAATTTTTCCCCTTGAACAAGGCAGCTTTTGCCAACCGTAGGTCATACGGTGAGGTTCAACCCAGACCCGTTTTCTGCAGGAGAAACCATAAATTGTTGACCACCATGAGATATCGATAGTTGTTTAGTATTGGCGCCAGACCCGTCAGCTATGAAGACCCAGTTTCGGGATAACCTTATCAAGATGAAAGGACAAAGGAATTGAGGAAAAGGTTATGCCACTACCGGAAGAGCCCAGAGAAGGAATTATCCTTCCGACCTGAGAAGACCGACACTGTCAGTGATAAGGATGGAGTATATGAGTTTTGATGGAACCTTAACAATGCTTCTAAGGGTGGTAGCACCCGAGACCCCGGAGACGATCGATGGATTTTGAGAAGACCCCCAAACCCTAACCTATTTCTTTCTAGCCTCTCCGAATCTCGAGGACGAGATTCATTTTAAGGGTGGTAGTTTGTAACATCCCAAAATTCTAAATTTTGGAATGTTATAAACAAATAGATAGTTTTGATTGATTGTTTGATGGATTGACTGAAAGTGAGTGAATTCGTAACTTTTTGAAAGTTAAATGAGAGGGAATAAAAGGACTTTCCCAAACTTTCATTTTGCTTTTATGATCTTCGGGAATTCAAATTCTTTTCATCACAAAACCCTGGAGAGAAGATGACATGACTTCTTCCATTTATTTAAATGACAAGGGGTGTTGAAAATATTTGAACTTCATTCGAGAATATTTCCAATTCTGAAACTTTAAGCAACTCAATGATTTTCACGAGCGAAGATAAAATGACTTCTTCAAAACATATGAAATATGAGTTGGGAGTTTCAAAGAATTAAATTCAAAGTTCTTTAGAATTTATTTTCAATTTGGGATTATTTGAGTTTTATTCAAATTATTTTTCTCCAAAAATAAAATATATGGAAAATAGGTAACATGATTCCCTACATCGAAAAATGGAGAAAAATAAATTTGGATTAATTTTGGTATTTTTAAAATGATTTTGTTGGATTTTAATAGAGCGAAGCGCTCTTTGCTTTATTTGAATTTGTATGTATTTTATTTGACTCTAGAATAAAGTTCATATTGTAGGAAATCTTTTCCGAAAATTTTGATATATTATATGCCTATATAAAATTTTATTTCTTTGGTTTTATTAATTTTTTGTCTCTGTCTTAAAAATGTTAAAAAGGACTCTCGCCGATTGGGGCGGGCCCAAGACTCGGCCAGGCCGCTGCCCAACCAACCGCCGCCTCCCGTCCCGACCGGGACTCCTCCCGAGTCCGCGCCGACCCGCCACCTCACCACCGCCTCCTCCTGCCCCTTCCCCACGCCTCCTCCCGCCTATATAAGCGAGGCCCGGCCCGTTCCCCTCTCTCTCCCTCGCTCGCCCAAGTCGCCGCCGCCGACGAGATCCGCCACCGCAGCCTCTTCCTCATCGCCGACGCCATTGTCGCTTACGCCGCCCAGCAGCCGATCGCTGCCGCCGGACGCTCGCTCCGCCGGCCGCCTGTCGCGGAGGACCACCGAGTTCAAGGCCTCGTCGGACTTCGCTGAATTCGACTTCGCCGCCGCCGCCGGTTTACTCCGCAAACCGCCGCGAAACGGTATAAACCGACCCCGGTTCTTTTCTTTAAAGATCGGTTTTTTTTAGGGTTTCGGTTTTGTTTAAAACCCGTTTTTTTTATTTGGTTAGTTTATATAGTGAGCGTTCGTTGTTTAGATCTCCTTAGCGAACAGTTTTCACCGGTTTAGGTTCTGTAGCGAGCGTTTGCTCGATAGGTTTTTCTTTTTATTTTTAATTTTCCGGCCAGGGACCTATCTGTGATGTTTTCCTTTATAGATTAGTCCCTAATCCTCAAACGCTCATAACTTTTTACTCGTTAGTCCAAATCCAACGAAACCAACGCTCGCGTCTTCGTTATGATCTTCTCTATCCAGTAATCCAACTCAAACATGTCTTTGAAAGTTTTAAAATTTGAATTCAAATAGATTTGTATTCAAACTTTGTTTGATCATAACTTGAGTTTCGTAACTCCGATTTAGTTGATTCTTTTTGCAAATCGAAGCTCTTGACCTAAACTTTCTGATAAGGCCAAATACACATGATTTTGGTACTGTTAGAAATTGATTTATGTTGCGAGAGTTATTCGCTTGGTTTTGATGTTTTCCGAATCGATTTCTTCGTTCTTTCCGATCTTTTGAGTGATTGCTTATGTGTGGTTACTGTTGATTGCTTACGATAGATTGACCGGAGTGTGACGAGTAGAACTATCAAGAGTTTTGAGTGCGAATCATCTTCATCAACTTTGCAGGCAAGTAACACTTTGATCATACCTTTCCTACTACCCAGTTTTTATGCATTAGATCAATCCTCAAACACTTGCATGATTAGGATCTAATTAAATTGTGGGATGGGAAGTAGATTGAGGTAGTACCTATTACCTGTTTTACTTATGAAACCTTTGGGAGTTACTTCTACGTTGCTTATTATGCCATGCTATGCTAGTAGACGTGGATTGGGTGAGTGATATCCATGATGATGTGAGATTGTTAAATTAATGGTTTATCTAAGGTGGCAACTTAAACACACATCCGGGTGGATTGAGGCACTGGTTTCCATCAGACTTGCTGTTTTTTTGGACCGCCACCCGTGCTCAAAGGGATCATGAGATTATTCAAACTAGTAACTTCCGTGCAGCCACAAGCCATTATGGGCTCGGCATAGTTGATTAAGTCGTGTGAACTCTTACGGTGGTAGACTAGCGATGTAGGGGTTATAGGTGGTACGGTCTACCCATCGTAAGGTGCAAACGCTTCGAAAGACTATGTCTCGGTCATCCGCTCTCAAACACCATGTAGTGTGAGAAACCAAACGGAGGCGATCGAGTCTTGTGGGGAAAAGTCGCAAACCTCTGCAGAGTGTACAAACTAATCATGATTAGCCGTGTCATGGTTATTGACATCTTGAGTATCAAGTTTTGGATTATCTTGTTGATCTCATCACGTTATCGAATATAATTTGTCCGGTTTTAATGAGTACTTTTAATTGGGATTGAGGATGTTGTCAACCATTCTCAATGTTCAACAACCACCATGATAGTTAAACAAATTTATTCCTTTGAAGTAGGGAAAAAGCGGCTTTATGCAAAATCAGAATCAGTAGAGCTTTTCCACCAGCCATATATGCATGTAGTATAGGCTTATTCCTTCAAGACTCTCTATGTGTTACATTGCCAAGATATTCCATGTCTTGACCCGTTTTGGGCTGCAACGTTTCATGTTGCGACTTTTCGAACGACGAGTAAGTGATACGTTAGGGTTACGATTTCCTATATTCAACTTGCCGTTGGTGTTGATGGGAATCCACAACCTTGTTGCTTCCGCTATATTATGGATTGAGGTAATAGTATTTACGTTATTTATACATGTGATTTACCTCTGTTATAAATCCTTCGAGTATTGTGTGTGTCAGCATACCGATCCAGGGATGACACGAAAGCACAGAGACTTGATCCATTCGGGTCGGGTCGCTACAGGAGGCGTGCAAGAGCAGTGAAAACACGCAGGCTCAGTGATTACATGGCCCACCTCACACTATCACCGTGCGACACCTAACTCTTTACATAGTACTCCCTCCGTTCCTAAATATTACTACTAGATGAGTCCCCACACGTTGGCGCGGAACAGCGGTATATCTCTCTGCGCAAAATTATCGATTTCATAGAACAAAAAAAAACTCTATAACCGCATGACAAATGTGGTAGCCAAACTAAATAAACTCCCATCATCATTTAGACATCCCACGTAAGGAAAAAAGATCGGCCAACTCCTACTGCATAATGGGATTATATTTTTCTTTTTGACATGTTAATGGGACTTAAAATCTCACTTACATGCATGCTACCGGTGCATGCTTGCATGCAGACATTTGATGTGATTTAAAACCCACTCACATGTATGTGGCACGGTATTTCTGCATGCTTGCTTGTGGCTTAGTGCGGAGCCTCTCAACGTCTAGATCAGACGGCTATTATGGACTGATTTACTTCATCTAACGGCTACATCAATTTTGATGACGTGGCTCAAGGAGAGGATAGAGAATTCCTAGTAGTGGGGGCTAGCTATTACTAGTAGATAGTAAGTCTTTGTAGAGATTCCACTACATACGGAACAAAATGAATGAATCTACACTTAAAATGCATCTATATACATCCGCATGTGTTTCATGGTGAAATCTCTACAAAGACTTATATTTAGGAACGGAGGAAGTACTAGTATAGTACGTACTGTAATTTATCAGCGAGATAAATTTGTACAATGCTATGAAGCTTCCACTTCATACATGTATCTTAGCGCCCAAGGTTGCCCGTTGCAACATTTCATCAAATACAAAGGAGACTAACATGCATGCTATTGCATCTCAATGATTGACAGATCATAGCAAATATGTACTCCCTCTGTTCCAAAATAAGTTTCTCAACTTTGTGCAAACTTTAGTATACAAAGTTGTACTACTACTAAAGTTGACACTTATTTTGGAACAGAGGCAGGTAAAGAAAAAAACGATCCATGCAGTCCTTAGCCCTTGAACCGTGAACCCTGACCAGGCTTCAATTTGCTGGCAATGTTCGAGCTTCCTAATAAATGAAGTTTGCAACCTTTTGACCATCGGATCATTTTGTGCAGTATCACCAAAATCGAGATGAGCATCCGTGTGGCAAAGAAATTGAACAAGCGTGATTAGAATAAGATTACTAGGACTAGTTGATGAGACATAAACTCATCACAAATACAGTACGTAGAAGCCAGTAGAGGTATGTGCGGGGCAAAGAAGTATAGAGAAATATCCACAGGGAGTGACGTGGGCAGCTACAGCAGTGGTGCAAGTCGGCTGTAAAGGGAGTTGTACCTGAGGGACGTAGCTCAACCTTGAGGAGGGTGGCGGGAGGTGGCAACTGCCCACGTCGCGGCAGTGAGCAAGGGACGAAGGCACCTCACCGGCTTTGTGAGAGAGAACGGCGGGGACCCCTGATCGGGACGTGCCGACAGTGGGTTTTCACCGTCGGCGATGGCCATCGCATCTACACTAAGCATCCACCCCTTCCCCAAGCGGACGTGATCCGCCGGGATGTTAGAGATGTGGCCACAGTCGTTTTGTGCGAGAGAGTGTGAAGAGAGCAACCCCAGCAAGCAACCGTGTAGGCTGGCCCGTCCTGACTATGTATATAGTGGAGCGGTTTCCTTTTCTCTCCATATGAACCTATCATATTGCGTACATGCCACTGAAGAAAAAAAAACTTTATTTATAAATGACGCGGCACCTACTACTCATTCTCCTATAACCTTGCGCTTGGCATCTCCAAAATATTAACCTTGCGATTGGCTCTTCGCCTCTTGAAGTCGAGCAATAATGGTAGTCAAAGATATATCGCTCGGCTATATGAGACCGGATGAATTGATGCACGTCCACCACGTGGGCGACGGTCGAGGGGCAAGGGAGAGTGCTACATACGGAGCAAAATGAGTGAATCTACACTCTAAAATACGTCTATATACATCAGTGTTTGGAGTATGTACTAGTAGTTCATATTGAAATCTACTAAAGGACATATATATTCCAAACAATATGATAGTATAATCTCTATAACCAAGGTAGTAGGGACGAGGAGTAAACGGAGGGAGTAGTAAATTTTTCTCCTCGTCCTGCGAGCCACCGCGTGCATGGGCGAGGGAGCGGGCATAAGGCGTAGTAAGCAAACTTCACCTCATCCTGCGAGCCACCGCGCCCGTGGGTGGGGGAGATGACATACTAAGCAAGCTTCTCCTCGTTCTGCGAGTTGACGGGACACATCAAAAGTACTCCAGTGTATAGAGCCTTGCCTCTAAGGTAGGCCCCACATGGTTTTCCTCTTTTTTTAACATAACACGTCAAGTCGCAATTTGTTTGTTCACCTGTGGTAGACGATCTTCCCTCCACCAAGTGGACAACCAGTACACGTGCCAAATTAGCACGTGGGCTGCCTTTTTCATACAGAAATGAGCTCCACCGTGTACCCGCGCGGATGTGGTTGGGAAAGAGACGGGAGTACGTGCGCCGTGCATGCACCTCTTCTCTTCGTGCACGTCCCCCACCTATTTCGGTGTGTGTGAGAGATACAAACCGCATTCGTGAGTGTTTTTTGTTCTGGGGTGGGGGTGGGGGGGGTTGATTTCGTGAATTATTTGTGGGAATATGTGTCGATGACATCTCGAACAAAATTTTGCATGCAATGTGTGTGAAATGGAGGCCTATCCATATCATACATAGAGGGTCGCAAATCCACGAGAAGAGAGGAGGGTCATAGCTATCGATAGAGTCGAAGAGAGGATCAAGTGGGTGGGTGCGAGATCGATGAAGAGAGCCATCGAAATTGTGTGTGTGTGTACAAGTCAAAGATATAGGGCGACTGGCCTACCAGAACGTTAGAGGGCACACGTCAAGTTTGTGTGTGGCAGGGAGACATGACTGGAGCGCTCGATATATCGGTGTGTGTGGGGGGAGGGGTGGTGGGAGGGGTAGGCAGAGGCCTAACTATATAGGTAGAACGACTCGTACATGTGTTGAGAAGGAGAGACTCAGCTATGTCTTGAGGGAGATCGGTCCACACCCATACATAACTGAAGGACGGGAAATATGATGGGTCAAAGAGAGAGAGAGAGGAGGGAGAGAGGGAGGGAGAGGGGTAGAGTGCTGGATGGGTGATGGAGTTGCTTCTCGAAGATGGTGAGAGAGGCCTACTAGACAAACTGAGGGTGGAACTGCAATGTTATCAATAAGATTGGGGATGTGTTTCTGTGTGTGCCTGTGCGTGATAGATCTGTCGGGACGCATCCATGGATGATGAAGGGGAACCATGTGTTTGGTAAGCAAACCTAACTAGATCGGTAGATCAATTGTTGTTTGTCGGAGGAAGGGAGAGACACAACTAATGAGGTAGATCGATTGACGTGTGGGTAAAAACGAGTTATAAGGACCTAGCTAGCTATATGTATAGCGAGAGATCGGTCGGTGTACGTCCATTTGTTAGAGGCAAATAAGGCCCAGCGAGACGGATTGACAAAGAGAATGGAGCTAGGAGGTGGTGCGAGAGGCCTAACTACTAGCTAGATAGGGGGAGGAGTGTGCGGTTGTGAGAGCGATGAAAAGAGGGGCGAGAGTTTACACGTGTGTCTGACCGTGTGAGAGACACGAGGCAAGGACACATAAAGGAGGAGATTGAAGGTGTGTTTGTATGTTGTAGGCAGGCATCACTGGAGAGGTTTATCGATCGGTGTGTGTCGGAAAGGAGTTGTGGAGACTCTGGGAGAACGAACTAAATAAAAAAATGAATGTGCCCGGTGGATAAAATGCCGAGGGAAGGGGAGGGCGAGGAGGGCGTGTGCATGCACGAGAGAAAGTTAGTGGTAGCTACAAAGGTTAGAGGATTGTGTGGGTGTAAGAGACTAACAAAGATCATAATTTGATATGAAAGCGGATTCATATATTTGAATAGGAGATCATACTGTTTTAAACATTGCATGCATGAATATAGCGGTGATACACGTGTTGTGCACATGTTATACCATAATGTGATAATGCATGGCGTTTGCAACTCACAGCTAAATGCCGAACAATCTAAACCATAATATACATCAAACAATCTCACATTTTATTTGAATTTGTGATAATGTGTGGCGTTTGCAGCTTACAACTAAATATCGAACAATCTAAACAATACTATATATCGAAAATTCTAACATTTTACTTGAATTTGTGGTAATGTGTGTGGTGTTTGCAACTCACATCTAAATACCTGTAGGCGTAGGGGGCGGGGAACCATACATAATGTGATAAACATGTTATACATATGAGACATGGTTTAGATTATGAAGATCTAGCTAGAGCTAGAAATGTAATGTGATTTGAAATCAAAATAAAGTGGATTCAAAAAATCTAGTTCGAGTTCATATAGTACACATAGTTCATATGTAACTCGAGACTAATCATGTGGTGTGCTGTGAAGATTATACACAAACGATGGTTTAACTTGACAATAATGATGACTGTAGATCTTATTAAAACAGAGAAACGAATTCAAATGCTTTGACTTCACAACAATCATTACTGTAGATCTTATTCAAATAGAGAAATGAATTCAAATTTAGTTCATATTGAAGCGGTAGTATATACGTTTGGAATGCACTAAAACGTTCATTTGAGTAGTAGGTTGCATGCATTATACACGTAGCGAAATATTTTAATTGAACATAACATGAATTCAAAGTTTTGAATGGCATTTGTAGGGCACATTGATTTGGGACAGTACACGTTAGGCTTGTATGGAAATTTCAACCCGCGCCTTGTTAGCCCGAAATATTTAAGATATATCTTTGTCTCGTTGTGCTCCGACAACTCCCTCCATCTCAACCCGCGCCTTGCTATTCCGAAATTACAACGCACGCGAAAACTCCCACCTCCTGTGAAATCCCTACACGGAAATGCCCGTGGTACCCCTGAACCGAAAGAACCGCCTCAAATCGGTGGGGGTACTTTCGTAACTTACCCCACATTTCGGACAGGCGCGTCTCTAAGCCATGGTTCCCCACTGCCATCCCGTCCGCCCACCCATTCATACACCGAGGCCGCGAAAACCTGCGACGAAACCCCACACCCTGCTCCATCCGCCACCCAGCCGGAGCCTCTTCCCGGACGACGTCGTCCACAGCAACACCTCGACGTCCCTCATCCACCGTACCAGATGAGGATCCGTCGTCGATCTCATCGTCCCGCCGGTTCAGCCACCCCGTCCTCCACCTCCAAGGAGCTGCCCCGACGTTCCCCTCATCTTTCGCGCCACCTCCATTCCCACACCACCGTCTTCACCAAAGCACCGGAAGAGCATCATCATCACCGTTTCCTCGGATGAAGCTGCGCCTAATCGGCGCCACCAATGAGGTTGTACACTAATCGTCGCATTTTCTTCTTGATTCGATCTCACTTGTTGCCGGGCGCCGGTCCGAGCCGACATGCGTGGCTCCATCCACGGCGGCGTCGCCGCCACTTCCTCCACGGCGCCGCTCCTCGGCGGCGACGCCCACGCCAGAGGACCTGCTGCTGCTTTAGCTCTCGCTTCGCTGCTTTGCTTTCGCTCTTGCTCTCGGTCCCCTGCCTGGTCTGCTCTTGCTATTGCTCTTGCTCGTGCTGCTACTCTCGCTCTTGCTCTTTCTTGCGATGCTGCTCCGATTTAGCTACACTTCACTCCGATGCCGCCGGGGTGAAGGAAGAACCAGCCGCAACGGGGAGGGGGGCTCGCCGGAGAGGTACCCCACTATCTATCTTAGGGTTCAGGATGGGGGCGGTGGCGGGGCATTGGCTGGGCGGTGGCATGGGGCTCACCGGAGAAAAAGCTCGCACGGGGGCTAGAGGATGGCGGGGCGCGCGGACCGGTGGTGGGGAGTGTTTTGGGCGGGCGGGCGGCGATTGCCGCCATGGGCGGGGGGCTGCTGTTTGGCGGCTCGGGGTGGAGGTTGAAGATGAACCGCAGCCCTTGATTTCGTATCCAACGGCTGCAAAATCGACCGACCAAAGATGAAAAAGTCGATCGACCGACATGTAGCCTCACCTTGCTAGTGCGTTCGGTTTCGACAAGATAATTCAGTTTCGACAACAAAATTCAGTTTCGGCGCTTAAGTTCAGTTTGATAGTTAAGTTCAGTTTGACGATTAAATTCAGTTTCGACGCTTAAGTTCAGAGATGAGCGGCTGATGTATTTTACATCTAGCACTTTGTGGTTATGTATTTCTCGTCATGTATTGGAGATGCTATCAGAATTCCACTCAGGTTAACGTTGTTCGTTGTCTCTCTTGTCCTGCTTCAGCCTCAGCATCGTACAACTCACCGAAGCTGCTCCAACAACGAAACCCTCCATCACAGCGGAGCAGTACCTTGGGCTCCATCTCCAGACGCCTAAGATCTTCTTCCCCTCCTCCGACAGCCAAGTCAGCCGGAGCATCCTCACCGGCCAACCCAATCACGCTGAGATCCTCATGGCTTTGCCAAAGAGGTTGTACACTTGTTGCATCTCTTTTTTACTCTACATGTTATATATATTGTCCACTGAGCACACGGATTTGTTCCTTTAGTGTCTCCTTGAAAGAAAAAATGTAGGAATTTTAATTTTCACTTGTCCTCCTTTTCAAATTCCTATTCATGAAGCACAAGACTAAGAGATAGTAGCATAATAGCATTATAACCGTACATTTTATTGTGGTTTGACTTAATCTCACCATGCTTCTTTGCATCATGTGATCTTCCAATTGTTGTGAATCAAACACCCAGATTAGCGTAAATCCTGTGTTTTAAAATTCTCTGTTTTGCACATGCATTCCTATCCTATTCTGTCTATTTCCTATCCTGCATTGTTGGAATCCTCCAATTCAAACGAGCCCTTACAGAATTACATCTCTTACAGATAGTTGTCAAAGAAAACCTTGCGTGGTTTGTCCCGCTCTGCTGCGCTTGCGTCGTCCACCCCAGCTCTGCTGCTCCAACGATAGAAGGGTCCAACACAGCAGGATCCGCCTCCAGACTGCCTTTCGCCGCCTCGGATCTTCTTCCCTTGCCGCAGCCATGAAAACTGCACTACCATCATCAACCGAAAGCAGATGACCTCGAGGACTACACGGGTCCGCAAAAGAGGTCGCACTCTTTCGTGTCCGCTTCGTTATGCATCGCTAATATTACATGCTACTTTATCATCCTGTTCACCGATTAGACTCGAGTCACTCCAAACTAATGGTCAAACTTGAGTTTTAAATGGTTGTGGGGTACATATCGGGCCGCTATCAATAGTATATATCTACTATGTGGTTAATCTCCGGTGTCTACTATGAGTTTCATGTTGGGTGGGAAACAAACAAAGAAAGAAGCCATTATCTGTATTTTTTAACAAGCCATTATCTGCTCGCTATTATTGGTTTTGGGTCTATCCACAGTTTGCTACCATCACTCTGGATTTCTGCATGCACTCCTTACATAATCTCACTATGTTTTATTCCTATGCATGACAGCTTATTGTAAACAATGGAACTGAACATGTACAGCAAAAGAGACGAGCCTTGCGTGGCAATAAAATTTCATGCGACGTCGCCCATGGTAGGCGCAAAGGCAGCCCCTCCACGCATTTCGGATTGTAATCGAGAGGAAGATATATGTTACGAGGGGATTCGTAAGAGAAGACAACTCCTATTTACCCCCGAGGTCTTCGCTCTAACTTGGCATGCTTGATGTTGGTTATATCATGCATATGGTGTCTTGCATTGCTTACTTTATACATCAAATATGTCATCTGCTTAGTTTAGACATCCTTTGTGCGAATGCCATCTGCTTAGTTTATTCATCGCTTATGTGAATTATGCAACGCCATCTTGTTTAGCCGGGCATCATATATGTGAATTTTGCAATGCCATCCTGCTTAGCCACCATCTTATATGTAAATTATATCAGCCATCCTTTTTTGGTTTCATATTACATTTGTCAAAAATGTTATTACATTCAACTGCTCTTCGTGTGCATCAGCCATTTGACACGGTGATGGCAAATTCGAGTGAAAACAAGGTCTTGAGCAGACTATGATATCTCGACGGCGCATATCTCGCTGGTTACGAATAGCTCCTCGAGGAGGATTCGTGACGATGACCAGTCCTATTCCCCGAGGTGTATGCTCTAACTTGGCAGGGGTTATGTTGCTCATATCGTGCGTATGGTGTCTCGCATTGCTATGTCATTTGATTAGTTTAGACATGCTTTGTGTGAATGCCACTTGCTCAGTGTCTAATTACCATATATGTGAATTATGCATTGCCATCTTGTTGCAAGACATTATATATGTGAATTATACAATGCTATCTTGTTACAAAGGCATTATATATGTGAATTATGCAATGCCATGCTGTTTAGCCAATCATCATGTATGTGAATTATATCATGCTATCATTTTTTGTATTACGTGTTCCATTTGTCGACAACGCTTGTATATTCAACTACTCTTCCGTGCATCAGCCATTTGAAGCGGTGATGGAAGTATCTCGAGTGAAAACAAGGTATTCAGAGCAGATAATGCTACTCGTGAAGCGACATATCTTGTTGGTTACTGAGAGCTCCTCGGAGGAGGATTCGTAGACCGATGACCAGTCCTATTTTCCCCGAGGTCTATGCTCAAATTTGGCGGGGTTATATTACCCATGTCATGCATGTTGTCTTGCATTGCTTAGTTTTTACATCATATATGGATTGCCATCTGCTTACTTGCTTACTATATAAATGATATATTTGAATTATATCATGCCATCATGTTTACATAGTACATACACATCATCTATCTGAATTATGGCATGGCAACCCATTTAATAAAGACATCATATAGTTATATCATCTCATCCTGTTTAGTGTTTACAAATATCATATTTTGAATTATGGCATTCTATCCGTGAATGTATGTGAATTATGGCATGCCAACCTATTTAATAAACACATTATATAGTTATGTCATGTCATCCTGTTTACATAGTCTCATATTTTGAACTATGTCTTTCCATCTTTTTTAGTTAGCCATCATAATGTGAAATTGTGTCATGCTATCTTGTTTAGTTAGCCATCATATATGTGAAATTGTATCATGCTATCCTGTTTGGTTAGACAACATAAATATGAATTATTTCATGCCCTCTTTTATTCCCCACTATCCATTGCACCCGTCTATCATACAATGTCTATACTTTCAATTACTTTTCTTGTTTATCAGCCATTTGAATTGGAGAGCGTGATGGCGTATCTAAGGGAGTAACAACACGGTCTTCGTAAAAGATAGTGCTACCATTGATGCAGATAGAACCACGGTTGTACTTGCCCAAGGACCAGATCCACCACACATAACCCAGACTCTCACAGATTGTACCCCTACCCGCTTGGACAGAGAACCAGCTACACCCCTTCTAACCCCAACCCCGGCAGATAGTAACCCAGCCCAGTTGACACATCACTGTCTCCACCACAGAGCACCCAAACACGAGCAGTTAGTAAGGGAACTGCAGTGCCCAAAGCACGAGGACCACCACTCCGAATCCCAACTCAACGCTTAAAGGAGAAGAAGATTTGTTCTCAGGCCAGGTTCTGTAGCTATGGTTCATACTCCTTTGCTCTTGCATGACTGTATTTACTCATACCAACTATTTTCAAATTTATGGAACTGAAACTCCAATGGTGCAACAGGTATGTTTTAAACCTGTTTCTTTAACTGGTTTGCTGTTGTAACCTGCTCTATGTTGATTTCAGTTTCAATTGAATAAACAGTTATGTTCTCATGTCATGCACATTACAAGTGTTGTTATTGCTCTATAGTTACCCACACTTATATTCTGTCTATTCTGCTTTGTCTTGAACAAATATTATTTGAACTGTGTCTCTATCTTGATTTGGCAACAAAAACTAGAGTGATATAAACCATAAAGTGACCATGGTACATAGATATATGTTTGTTTCATGCTGTTATCCTGTCCACTTTACTACTGAACTCATTTACCAAAATGAGTTTCATATACAACATGATAAACATGTGATGTGTCTGCTTGTTTCTCTTTTAGAATGCGGACAAAATATTGGAGAACAGTACCGCGTTATCCAATGGTAAAGGAAGTAATGCAGATAAGGTTCAAGATAGTGAGACATCCTGTTGGTCTCCAAGAAAGCTGATAAAACTATCTTGACGACGGTGAGGGAACCCAAAAGTCCTGTCTTCATGTAGTGTTCGAGTTCTCGCCACTCATCGCCGCACAAGCTCTTCGAACTCGCTGCTGAATCAGTTCGTCTTCTTGAGTCTCAACTTCAAGTTGAAAGACATCGATCGACATGTCTGCGATAGGAAGTCAAGGACCGAGGAAGTCCCCGCAGAATTCAGATGCATATTTTTGGTGCAATAGCAAGTTACCGGAGGATTTAAGCGCCAAACAAGAGAAAGTTAATAAGCTTGCTAAGCATCTTGCCAGCATTATGGGTACCGTGATATTGTTTCTTGAGATCTTCAAGTGGTTTCAGCTTCTGGATTTGTTTTGCTTGGCGTTTATTTGCGCTGGTCGCCAACTTTGACAACCAAAGGTATATGATATGCTTGCTTTGTTCCCTATATTTGCACCGGTGGCGAACTTTGATGCCCGTGGATGTAATATGTGTAATAGCCGTGATAGCCTAGCGTTAGTTGCTTGATTATTTATTTCCTTGTTGTCTTGTTTATTTGTTTTCTTGTAGTCATTGCGGTTCTTTTCCGCGGTTAGCTAGTGGCTGCAATAACCTATTTTTAAAACTAGGCCACAATAACCATGGGCTAATATTTATCAGTAGTGACACTGGGCCTCCCATCGGCAGTAGAAACAGTGGGCCTTCTACGGGTCAGAGAAACAATGGGCCTTCTACGGGTTGTAGAAACAATGGGCCTTCAAGGGTCAGATTATCAATGTGCCTTATACGGGCCAGATAATCGATTACAAACATGGGCCAAACAGATCGCATTATGGCCGTAAGCGGGCTAGAGTTGGAATCGTCCGCTCATGGGCCGACCATAACGGGCCATCGTAATAGGCCGATTTGATGACGCTATGAAATCGCCCAACGACAACGCACCACAAACGGGCCGATCAGTAACCACGGGCTGAATTTGGCCCACAAGCGTAAAATGACAATGAACGGGCCATAAGTAAACGAATGCTGGAAATGAGCCCAAGAATAAATGGGCTCTGAGAAGGCCGAAAGATAACATGGGCTGGAAACGGCCCAACGGAATAACGGGTCGTTAATGGGTATAATGTGATACACTGTTCATTACGGGCCAATTTCACCACGGGTCGTTAATTGGTGTAAAGTGATACACTGTTCATTACGAGCCAGTTTCACCACGGGCCGTTAGTAGGCCAAGAGTTACATAAGGCCTCATATGGGCCGAAAGACGTCATGGGCCATACATGGGCCAGAAGTGAAAATGGGCTGGAATCATATTGGAAGGCCCAGATGACGCCATCGGGCCTAATTCGGATAGGGCGAACGGGCCTTGGGTTAGTGGGCTATGAATGGGCTATATTCAACAGCCGTTAACAAAGCTTTCGATGGGCGCCCGCCACTTTGACCAAGTCAAACGGGCTGGCCTTTTCACGAGAATGGGCCTCTGTTGGTCGTGCCACGTGTCGACGTATCATAGGCGCCTATCTGACCCACTGACGAGCTGACACATGTTTCGTCCGGCCAATAAGAATTTTACACATGGAAATTTCCCATTGGTCAGGGCTGTTAACGGGTTATCGGATCCAAAACCCGACCCGACAGCTTAATGGCGCTCCGTTACGGTGGATGCCACGTGTCGGTCACCCTTAACGAAAGCACTTCTGTGATGCGCGATTTATCATCATGCAAGTGGACACTTCTGTGATGATAATTTTGGTAATGTCATGGAACACTTCTACGACAGCACAAGTATGACTATCTTGATTCTGTCATAAATTTGTCATGGATGTACATGCATGACAAAAAAGCGACCTACTATGACAAACACGTATCATCACGGAAGTGTATTTTTTTTGTAGTGTTACAGTCTCTGTAGGCAGCATACCCTTGTGGCTTTCCCACCCATTGAGCAGATGGACCCTTCAGGTGGAATATCGCAAAGGTGACGTAACTGGCAGGGGCAAAATTAGCTGACTCCATCTCAAGCAGGATGTCACGAAGCCAATCATCAGCATCCATAGGATTGGTGGAGTTGCAGAAAATGGATGGATTGAGGCACATGAATTCTGACAGTATTATTGGGGCAGGCTGTTGATGAGCATTCTGGTTCGAAAACTGAGCCATTAATCCAGTCATAAACTGACGATTCAGCTCAAACTGTTGCATCATTGCGGCAATATAAGGTGGAGGTGGAGGATCGTCAGCCATCCTGCTAAAAACATCAGGGAGCAATTTTAACAAGAGGTTGGAGCAGGTGTATGGAGTCATTCATGATGTAACTTGAACAATGAGCAAAGGCATAGTATGTACAAAGCAGTGGTCATTAAATACATATAGATACATATACAGAGCCAATTACACATTGTTAGTATGAGTTCGGACAAGAGAATTGATACGTCTCCAACGTATCTATAAATTTTGATTGTTCCATGCTATTATATTATCAGTTTGGGATGTTTATGGGCTTTATTATACACTTTTATATTATTTTTGGGACTAACCTATTAACCGGAGGCCCAGCCCAAATTGTTGTTTTCTTGCCTATTTCAGTGTTTCGAAGAAACGGAATATCAAACGGAGTCCAAACGGAATGAAACCTTCGGGAGAGTTATTTTTGGAACGGAAGCAATCCAGGAGACTTGGAGTAGACGTCAGGGAAGCTTCGACGTGGCCACGAGGCAGGGAGGCGCGCCCCACCCTTGTGGGCCCCTCGTGGCTCCCCTGACCAACTTGTTTCGCCTATATATATCCATATACCCTAAAAACATCGAGGAATAGAATAGATCGGGAGTTCCGCCGCTGCAAGCCTCTCAGAGCCACCAAAACTAATCAGACCTGCTCGCACTCGCCGAGGGAGGAACCCTCGCCGGTGGCCATCTTCATCATCTCAGCGCTCTCCATGACGAGGAGGGAGTAGTTCACCCTCGGGGCTGAGGGTATGTACCAGTAGCTATGTGTTTGATCTTTCTCTCTCTCTCGTGTTCTTGATTTGGCACGATCTTGATGTATTGCAAGCTTTGCTATTATAGTTGGATCTTATGATGTTCCTCCCCCTCTACTCTCTTGTAATGGATTGAGTTTTCCCTTTGAAGTTGTCTTGTCGGATTGAGTCTTTAAGGATTTGAGAACACTTGATGTATGTCTTGTCGTGCTTATCTGTGGTGACAATGGGATATTCACGTGATCTACTTGATGTATGTTTTGGTGATCAACTTGCGGGTTCAATGAACTTATGCATAGGGGTTGGCACACGTTTTCGTCTTGACTCTCCAGTAGAAACTTCGGGGCAATCTTTGAAGTACTTTGTGTTGCTTGAATAGATGAAACTGAGATTGTGTGATGCATATCGTATAATCATACCCACGGATACTTGTGGTGACATTGGAGTATCTAGGTGACATTAGGGTTTTGGTTGATTTTTGTCTTAAGGTGTTATTCTCGTATGAACTCTATGATAGATCAAACGGAAAGAATAGCTTCATGTTATTTTACTACGGACTCTTGAATAGATCGATCAGAAAGGATAACTTTGAGGTGGTTTCGTACCCTATGATAATCTCTTCGTTTGTTCTCCGCTATTAGTGACTTCGGAGTGACTCTTTGTTGCATGTTGAGGGATAGTTATATGATCCAATTATGTTATTATTGTTGAGAGAACGTGCACTAGTGAAAGTATGAACCCTAGGCCTTGTTTCCTAGCATTGCAATACCGTTTTCGCTTACTTTTATCATTAGTTACCTTGCTGTTTTTATATTTTCAGATTACAAAAACCTATATCTACCATCCATATTGCACTTGTATCACCATCTCTACGCCGAACTAGTGCACCTATACAATTTACCATTGTATTGGGTGTGTTGTGGACACAAGAGACTCTTTGCTATTTGGTTGGAGGGTTGTTTGAGAGAGACCATCTTCATCCTACGCCTCCGATGGATTGATAAACCTTAGGTCATCCACTTGAGGGAAATTTGCTACTGTCCTACAAACCTCTGCACTTGGAGGCCCAACAACGTCTACAAGAAGAAGGTTGCATAGTAGACATCAAGCATCATCTTAGACATACTAGGAGGCACACATGCACGCGATGGAAGGATACAACAACTGGACATAGCAAAGGCTACATCAACATCGGAGAAAACCACTAGAGCGAGGAATCTGCAGGGGACAACGCAGGGTGCCTTCGATAAAAGAATCCTGCGGCCCATGAACAATGTGAAGCAGATCCTGGCCCTCAATTCAAGAAAGGCATATGACGAATCTCCGGATGGATGTGATCACGAGATCCTATGGTTAGAGTTAGCAAATCATTTAACCCGAATAGAAGGGAGATCAGAGTCCCTGAGTATAGACGAGGAGTAAAACATCCTAATACCACCCAATGGCGACAAGGGCCCGTAAGCCACACAACCATGTTAGCAAATTAGTTTTTCAAGGACTAGACTCAACTTCGGCCAAGGAGTTGGAAAGGGGGTTCCTACAGGCAGTCGGCTCTGATACCAACTTGTGACGCCCCTGATTCAATCATACACTAATCATACACGCAAAAGTGTACGATCAAGATCAGGGACTCACGGGAAGATATCACAACACAACTCTAGACACAAATTGAAATAATACAAGCTTCATATTACAAGCCAGGGGCCTCGAGGGCTCGGATAAAAGCTCGATACACAAGAGTCAGCGGAAACAACAATATCTGAGTACAAACATAAGTTAAACAAGTCTGCCTTAAGAAGGCTAGCACAAACATCAATGATCGAAGAGGCAAGGCCTCCTGTCTGGGACCTCCTAACTACTCTTGGTCATCAGTGGTCTTCACATAATAGTAAGAACCCTTCGAGTAGTAGTAGTAGTAGTCAACTGGGGTGGCATCTGGCTCCTGGGATCCACCATCTGGTTGCAACAACCGGAAAGAAGAAAGAAGGGGGGAAAAGGGGTAGCAAAGCAAGCGTGAGTACTCATCCAAAGTACTCGCAAGCATCATATCAATTCTAAGTATGCATTGGTATCAAAGGAAGGTATGTATCTGTGGACTGAACTGCAGAATGCCAGAATAGAGGGGAAGGCCTAGCCTATCAAATACTAGCATCTTCAAGAAGCTCCAAGCATCTTGCAGCATGTAGAAGAGTAAAGAATAGCAGTTTATATTTAACAAACATGTTCTAGTATCAACGCCCAGAGATCCTTCCTCGACTCCCTGCGAGAAAGCAATCCCGGAGCCACATATCCATCACATGTCTCAAGTAACCAGTTCTAGTTATAATAGATCAGGATACAAGTCTGAACGTCCATTACCGTGGACATGGTATTCGAATATATATCTTCCCTGCAGGGGTGCACCACGCTACCCAACACGCTCGATCACTCTGGCCGGACACACTTTCCTGGGTCATGCCCGGCCTCGAAAGATCAACACGTCGCAGCCCTACCTAGGCTCAGCAGACAGGTCCCCGCCGGTCTACATCCTAAGCGCTCTGGGGTCTTGGGACCATCGCCCATTGCACTCCGGGTCGTTGCGCGCAGGGTGAAACCAGCGCCACCTCGGATGGTCGACGCGATCCGCCCATGCCACCATGCTGAACTGGACGTCTGACAAAGCTACGACTGATACTGCGACGTCGAGGCCCATATCTATTCTCGCATGGTGGTTAGTGCGTAAAGGCCAGAGGCCAACTCAGAACAAATACCCAAACCTGTTAGTGCATTGGGGGCTCGCGAAGACGAGCAGAGACTCACGATAATGTGACCCCGTCGTCCCGTCTCGTGGACTTATGGCAAGGGCCCAGAATGTCCGGCCGTGCCATGTAGAAAACTCGCGGGTGATCAACGGGCCCGCCCGACTTTCACATCAACTCGCGGTACCCCTCAGGGCCGACCCAACTTCAACAATGGTCTCAAGTAAAGTTCAGGTAACCGTGTGTCCAAAACATCAAGGAGGAAAACCTGAGGAATCACCCTTGGTGGATTCCACTCGATGTAATCATCAAGGTAAACATAAGAGGAACCACCCTCGAGGTTCACACTTGAGGGGTTGCACGACAGAGTCCTATCGGAAGTGGTTAAGGAGGAATAACCCTCGACGTCCACCCTCGGCACTCGATGGTAACTCTGCATAGTCGAGCAACAGAAGGGGCGTGATGTGATGTGAGGTGTCGGCCTCTGGTCGTCGATCATGTTGATCAAGTCATCGATGATGAAGTAGGAGCAACAACGACAAGGTGGGGGTCACTGATGGATCACAAACCGACCTATACTAAGCAGTTTAGGATAAGCAGGTAAGGTACAATGAGCAGCTTACAAAAGCAAGCTATGCATCAGAATAGGAGCAAACAATAACAGTAGCAAAATCTAATGCAAGCATGAGAGAATGGAATGGGAGATATCGAGATGATCAAAGGGGGGGGGGCTTGCCTGGAAGCTCCGCTGAAAGGGAAGAAGTGGTCGTCGTCGACGTAGTCGATCACAGTGGCATCAACAGCGGTCTCGGGGTCTACGAGAGAAGAAGAGGGGGAAGAAACAGTGAATACAAAACACACAGATACATTACTAAGCATGACATGACGAAACGCGGTGCTAGGGGTGTTCTAACACAGTGCTACACGATACCGGCGAAGGGGGAGAACATCCGGGAATGTTTCCCCGAAGTTTGGCATTTTCGGACAGATGAAACAGAGGGGGACGGTTGCAGGTTCGCTATGCTAGGGACGTGTGACTAACGAACGGGCCGCGTATTCGGATTCATCTCATCATTTTGAGCAACTTTCATGTATAAAACTTTTTCATCCGAGCTACAGTTTATTTTCTAGTAATTTTAGAAGTTTTATTGAATTCCTGGAATTATTTCATTTATTTATTTAAATCGATAGAAAATGGGGAAATGACGTCAACATGGCATCACCACTGCATCAGTGGTCAACTGACCAGCTAACAAGTCAACAGGGCCCGTGCGGGACCCACCGGCAGCGACTGGGAGACGCCCAGCCAGCTGCCGACTGGGTCGACAGGGCCGTGGGGCCCAGTAGCAGCGACACCGTGGTGGGGCCCAGAGGCGCCCACGTCAGCACGGCGAGAGAAGTAGCGCCGACAACCAAAACGCATGGCGGCGCGCACGTGAGGCCGCCGGATTTTCGCTACGGTGGCTCAAATCAGACGCGGCTAGGCTCATTCGGTTGTGGTCGATCTCGCGCATCCAATGATGGTGGTCGCGGGGGCTAGATTTGACCGGAGCAGGGCGCAGCATCGACGACAGCGGCGGCCGGAACTCGGGTCGATGCGGGTCAGCAGCGGCAGCTCGTTTGCGGACAAACTAAATGGCCAAGGGACCTCTACATGCGCGTGCGAGGGCGATGGACTACTGCGCGTGGCCATTTGGTCACCGGGAGGTGGCTGGTGACGAGCGTCTGTGGCGGAGGGCTCGGCCACAGCGAGGATGGCGACTACGGGGTACGAACATCGACGAGAGGGGCGGGGGAAGAAGGCAGGGGCTCACCTTGACCTGCAGGTGAGCAAAGCGGGCTCGGGGGAGAGCTCGCCGGAGCGAATCTTCGACGGAGTCCGCCGGGCCGAGGAGGAAGCCGGTGGCGGGGAAGGTGTCGCGGGAGCGTCCGACGTCATGCGGCTTGTCGGGGGAACATAGTCTAGGGAGGTGGAGTGCTTGGACACGTCGGTGAGGCACGAGGTAAACGGTTACCACGGCGGTGTGAAGTGGCCGGCGATGGGCGCGTCACGCATGGGTGGCCGACGCAAATCTGAGGAAGAGGGGAAGGTGGAGAGGGCGAGGGGAAGCGTAAGGGGGCAAGTGGGGAGGGGGCCCGAGGAGGCGGGGCGCTGGAGGCCTTATCCACCCGCCGACGACGTGGATGCGTGGGGGCTGAAGGAAAGGCGACGGCCGATCATGGGCGCAGGTCGGTCGAACAGGAGAAGGGGGAAGACGACATGGGAGGGGGGTGCAGGCTGGGCTGCAGGGCCGGCTAGCTTGTCCGGTCGGGTGGCCGAGGCCCAGGTGGGGTCGGGCCGTTTTCTTCTTTCTCCTTTTATTTTACTTTTCTTTTATAGTTTTATAAATTAAACAACTAGCCCCGGTTTTATTCATTTCAGAGCATTTAAGCACATTATAAAAATGTTGTTTCACCAAGACAAATATCCTGGGATTATTTGCCACACTTTTAACATTTTAGTTTTCATGTTTGACAATTTTGAATTTTGACTTTAAACTCGGTTTTGAATCTGAATTGCGATTTGGGTCAAGCAGAGATTAGCAACAGTAATGTGATGAGATGGCATCATTAGCAGAAGGTTACTGTAACTTAATTATCCGGGCATCACACTCCATTTCTGAAACTGTTTGGGGGGATTGTTCTTCGGTATGTGACTCCTCCAATGATCCAATTTATTATTGTTCTAGTGATTTATTTATTGCAAATTTTTTTTGCTATGGTGACCATGTTCTAGAGCTTACATGTCAAATTTATGAGAGAATTTCTTATTTGGCCCTGAAAGTGCGTTATATCGACTAGAGGGGGGGGGGTGAATAGGCGATTTTTATGAATTCTTCACTGAGGAATTTGCCGGTGAGGAAATTCCTTAGCGAAGAACTACTTGCAGCGGAATAAGTACTCACAAGTAAGCATAACAGATTACAAGCATTGTCATTATGATGAAATGAAGACAATCACAGAGTACAGAAAGCGTAATCACAGGATAACACAAGATGAAGACAAACAGATCAAGAAATTGAACTGAGGAAATTGAGAAAGTCTTCATCAAAGTCTTCAAACACAGATATGAACAAACGCTCAACACAAGAATGAGGAAATGAAAGGGTTGAGGAAATAGAACCAGTTAGGTTGGTGAAGACAATGATTTGGTAGACCAGTTCAACTGCTGTCTCGCTTGTACGTCTGTTGGAGCGGCCGAGTATTTAAACTCGAGGACACACAGTCCCGGACACCCGACCACCGAAAGCACGCAGCTCAGACACCAAGTCCTCACCGATTCTCCTTGAACTAAGGTCACGCAGACCTCGTCCCAATCACTCGTGGTAAGTCTTCAGCGACTTCCAAACCTTCACATACTTGGTCACTCGGCGATCCACAATTCCTCTTGGATGCTCTAGACCTTGACGCCTAACCGTCTGGAAGAAGCACAGTCTTCAAAGGTAACAAGCGTCGGATCCACGCAGATCAATTTCTTCTGATGCTCAATCACTTTGGGTTTGTTGGGGTTTGGTTTTGGGTTTTCCTCACTTGATGATTTTCTCTCAAAGTCCTCGGAGGATGGGTTGCTCTCAAATGACAAGTGTCAAGTTCTTCGGAGCAGCCAACCAGCTAGCGGTTGTAGGGGCGGCTATTTATAGCCTAGGGAGCAGCCCGACATGATAAGACATAAATGCCCTTCAATGATATGACCGTTAGGTGGATAAGATATTTTGGGATAGGTGGCAAGAAGCAAAGAACGGTCGGAAATTTGAATATCAAATTCCTCGTATTATCATGTTCCTCACTATGTAGGCAATCCAGACCGGCGAATTCCTAACTCCTCGGTCGAACAAATTCTCAACGACCGTAAGAGCTTCGTCTCACATCAAGAAATTGACTGAATCTGTATGAGATTTCCAAAAGCTTCACTCAAGGGATTGGTAGGTGTAGGATTTTGAGTTGAGCATCACATGGAAATTTTTCCTTAGTATTTCCTCGACCCCTTTAACAATGACGGTGTTTCCTATGACTCAAGAAAGAGAAATGAAATTACGAAAACAAAAGTCTTCACGCTTCATGTTCCTCAAATGAATACCAAGTCTTCAAGGTCACACCAATTTCTTCACTTTCAAAGTCTTCAGAAAGTCTTCAGAGTATCAAAGTCTTCAGTTGAAGAACTTCATTTTTAGGGGTCGACTTTCACTATAATTATCAAACTCCTCATAGACTTATAGACCTGTGTACACTCACAAACGCATTAGTTACTTAACCTATAAGTCTTCAATACACCAAAATCACTAAGGGGCACTAGATGCACTTACAATCTCCCCCTTTTTGGTGATTGATGACAATATAGGTTAAGTTTTCAACGGGGATAAATATGTGAAGTGTAAATACTAATAATGAGGAATTTGATTGCAAGATATAGAAGAACTCCCCTTGAAGATGTGCATAGTGAGGAAATTGCTTTTGAGGCAATGCACATTTGAAGAGTTGAATCATGGAGATCTCCCCCTATATCTTGTAATTCATACACGCATTTAACATATAATATGAAGAATTTGAAATGCATGATGAAATATGGTGCTTGATGTTATGCAAGGTAACGCATCAAGAGTACCAGAGCCCAAATCGATTTGCTATGAAGATTTTCAAAGAGCTCACGAGAATCAGAGCATAACTAATGTAATCAGAGCATAGAGCAAGAGCATAATGCATCAAAAGTATCAAAGCACCATCGGGTTTAAGATTACAACTCGATCCAATAAAAGGTTTCGGAAAAACGAGAGTTGTAACTTAATAAAATACTGTATATAGACAAAACACTAGACCCGCTTGAAGACTAACTCAAATTTCTCCCCCTTTGTCATCAAATGACCAAAAGGATCGAAACTGAGGACTAACGCTCGTGAAGAATTTCAAGTTGAAGACGGAGCGCCAGCATTGTCGGGGTTGTTTGTTGAAGTAGGACCAGCCGCGGTATCTTCCAAATCTTCATTTTCATCAGTGTCACGAGATGAAGAATAGGAGCTGGCCACCAAGGAAGGAACTTTGACCTTCTTGAATTTCTTTGGAGGAGGTGCAAACCAGTCAAATTCTTCCTTGAGTCCCATTGAAGTCAGTTCTTCTTCACTATAGACATGTGAAAGAACAGCCCAGGTGCGCTTGAAGGTTTCATGGAGGTATTAGTGGTTTTTCTTCACTGCATTGTGTGTGGAGGTCATGTTGTAAAGAAGAGTACCAAACTGTCGTTTGACCCACTTATGATTGCGATCAACCTTATGATGAAGACTGAGGAGTAACTCACGATCAGTCATCACCCTGGGTGCAGTAGCTTGAGGACTTTGCTTGACTGAGGTATTTGCGGCTGAATCATGTGTGGCAGAGTCATCATTGGTGGAGTAGGATGCTGCTTTGCGAAACTGTCCATCCAATGGACGAATGCCTTCATCTATCACAGCAGTAGCCTTGCCCTTGTCATCACCGAGGTAAAGGTCCGCTTGAGGACTTCAATCGGGGTGTAGTTGCAAATGGTTCAAAGTATCAGCCTTGTAATTGAGTGAAGACCTTGACCTGATGAGTCTCATAATCCAAGGCGCATAAGGCTTCAGCTCAAAAGGTGACATAGCAATGTTTGCCAGAGTCCTCATGAAGAAATCATGGAAGTTAACGGGAACGCCATGGATGATGTTGAAAAGCATATTCTTCATGATGCCAATGACTTCTTCATCGCTCGAGTCGTGGCCTTTGATAGGACTCATAGTCTTCGCTCGAAATTCGATAGACTGTCCGAGGCACATATAATAATTCCTTGACGAGGAATTTGGTTCTTGGTGCCTGCCTTGGCTTCAAAGGCTTCATCAAGACTTGCATATAGTGATCTGAAAGTTCTTTTCATCGTGAGATACGACGTGCACCATCAAGCGGAGGATCGAGTGGTAGGGCACGAAGCAATTCACTTCTTTGGTGCCTTGTAGTGGGTATTTTCACCATCCAATCTAAGACCCATGAGTTCACGTCTTGGCGTCTCCGTGATGTGCGGGTTGCATAGAATCAAGAATTAGCTCTTCGTTCCATCCACGTATATCGGTGCAGAAATTTAGCAGTCTGCGTCGTGAAGAACACCGAGGATCGCTCAAAGCACGGCAGCGATTCCATATCCACATGAGGAATATGAGCATGATCAAGATTTTGTCCTTGTTGAAAAGCACCGAGGAATAGAAGTTGGCTTGGTGGCAGTCCGAAACGCCTCTTCCTAATGCGAGCGTAATCATAAGGATTATATTCAATGAAGAACACGTGCTCGGCAAAGAAATCTTCAGCCTTGAACTTTTGCTTTGTTGAGAACGGATTCTTTTGCTTGGGCGAGAGGGTGTCGATGAGTTGCATCACCACCTCAGGAATCGTAAGTTCAGGTTCATCAGGCTGAGGAATTTCTTGTTCCTCAACAGGTGCAGTCTGAGGATTAGCAGCAGCAGCAGCAGTTTCATCAGCACTAGTGGCTGGAATTTCTTCATGCACAGAACCAGTGGGTTGATTTTCTTCAGAGTCCATTTGGACTGTTTGTGCAGGGGAATGAGGAACTTGTTGGAGCGGAGTGAAGAGAGGAGTATTGGGATGCTGACTTTCCCAAAAGTCATCATTTATCACTGGGGTGGTGCATCCAATATCCACATCTTCATCTTCAATTTCTTCAGCACCGGCCTGAGGAATTTCATAGTCTGATGAGGAAATAACTGGGGTTGAAGGAATTGCTTCCACTTCAATTTCTTCATCAATTTGCTCGACGGCAGCAGATCGATGTTCTTCATCGATCCGATTGGGATCTCATAGTCTTCTCCAAAAGGAACAACTTCCTTTGATGGTATGGAGGAAATTGGAACAACATCAATCGGATTTTCGAATGAGCTGGTCATTGGCTTCATTTTCTTCGCAGCCGAAGAATCTGACGCAGCTGATGCTTTCCTTTTCTTCACAACAGCTCGTTCTGCAGCCTTGGTTTTCTTCACATCAGAAGCAGATGGAAGAATTGGAGTTGGAGTTGGCGCAGGAGGAGCTGAGGAATTTGGTTCAGTTTCTTCAGAGCAACCGATGCAGTTCCCTGTCTTGAGCAATTTCTTCAGCGCACCACTAGTGGGTGCCCCGCAATTTCTTCAAATATGGAATGGGATCATCAGCCAGAATCAGCATTTTCTTTAGCAGGCTGAAAGTCATCAGCGGTCTTGGCATTTTCTTCAAGAGGGCTGAGCCGAGGCTTCACTGAGGAATTTCATGTTGCATTTGGGCAGCAACATTTGTGAATTTCTTCGTCAGTTGATTTAATCTGGTCTTGGCTCCTTGCCAATCAGCATAGTAGGAATCAAGTTTTGCCGAGGTCTTGAATTTCAGTTTGGACTGGAGAAGTTCCTCGTGTCATCTTGACAACGCTTTTCTTCGAGAACTTCTCCTTCCTGTATTGAGCCTTTTGATTTCCCTCGCCTTCTCAAACTTCCATTTTCTTCAGCGATGAAGTGAGTCAACGCATGACTTTGACCAGGTGTCGATGAAGATCGTGCGAGGGGTATTGGGATCATTGTGCGTAGATCAATAAAGTCGAGGACTTTCTTCGGATCCAATAGCAGTGGCACAGATGTACCTTTGGCTCTAGCGGCCCTTACTTGACGGTCTCTGATGATTTCCGCGAGTTCTTCATCAGATGCCTCATCATCAGATGGTACATGGAATACAACTTGTTTCTTCCTTGGGCTAGGCCGAGGACCTCGTCCAGCTGTTGCTTTGGTCTTCAGCTGAGTCGGGCCAGATGAAGAAATGAGAGCAGCTGAGGAACTTGCAGAAATTCCTGAGGCAATTGAGAAACCGGCAGTCCTTTGACATGTAGCTAGGTGCACAGGAACTGAAGGTTTTGACGGAGCTGTTGAGGACTTTGGTGGAACGGCAGCAGTGTGAGGAAATTGCTTGGAGGGTGCTGCTGAGGAACTTGGCCGTGAGGGCGCAGATGGTGAAGCACTTGGCTTATGAGCAGGCTTCTTTTGCATTGATTTCCTCGGTTTGACCGAGACCTCGATGGCGATGAGCAGCAGCAGAATCCTCATTGAATTTCTTCACCGCCCTTTGCTTGCTTTGCCAACTTTGCTTGACGCTTAGCCCATTCATCGTGAAAGTCCTCACCTCGCTTGATGCTTGTGGGATCAGCTACTTGGCCAGGTGCCAAAGGAGCTCTTGGGCATGGAGGATTTAGAGCGAATTTCTTCATGTACTTAGGAGTTACATATCTGTATTCCTTCCATTCCCGTGCCCATCTCCGCTCAATCTTCCGAATCGCACCTTGCGTTGATTTTTGCTTTGTTCATCCGTGTACATGAGTCAGCATATATTTCCTCGTGGATTTCAAAAGCAGTCATAACCTCGGGTTTCTTTCCTCCTTCTGCGGCTTCTTACCGTCGCCATTTTCTTCAGCTTGAGGAAATTGAACAATTGAGTTTTCTCAAGAAGTATGCAGTTTTTCTTCGAGGAACGCTGCAAATGAGATAAGTTGATGAGAACCTAGGGATTCAGCAGAATGGACATTTGTACCTGTGAACAGAGTATAGGTGCGAGGAATTTGGAGAGGTCATATGCGTTCTCGTAAGGTTTTTCAAAAGAACAAGTTTTGAGGTTTTTGACCAGATGAGTTTTGAAGAATTTCACTAAGCGTTCTTTGTCTTAGGTTCCAGTTGTATAGATCGAGGATCCACACAATTGAGGAATCTTGAAGAAAATCATTGCTTAGAGAAACGAATCAAGAGATTTGAGGTGTTCATATGTGTGAGGATTTGAAGAATAAACACCTTTGAAGAATTTGAAGAAGATTTGAGAATCAAAGCGAGTAATAAAAGTAACTTTTAATTTACTCAAGTGAAGAACACGACGAAACCGAGAAGAACAGTTGGGAAGTTCGTCTGCTCAGATCTTCCACGCCCTAACTTGGCAGAGGAAATCAGCTATGGCGACGGGCGGAGTGAAGATTTCCGCTGTCGGCGCGAGTACGTCGGCGACGAGGTCAAGGCGATGAAGCTTTTCCTCACCGGCGACGATGGAGTAAGGGCGGCGCTTAGGGTTTGAGGAGCTCGAGCGGAGAGAGAGGTCGAGCAGAGTAAAAGAGTGAGGAAGGGAGAGGGTATTTATAAACGCGGTGAAAAGCGGATCGCCCAAGATTTAGGACTAACATGCCCCGACCATTTCCCTTCTCACGAGATGTGTCACCCACGTACCGTGTAGTGGAGATCGTACGATCGTGGGTGAATAAAGTAATGCATCGTGGGATGCGGAACGGTTTGAGCGGTAAAAGCGAAGGTTTGGATAAGATTAGTTTATAAAGTTCCGTTCGCAATTTCTTCACCTGTCAGGACACAAGAAGATTTTGAACGAGTTTCAAAGTAGAACGCACATGAAGAATTTGTGAATGGATTGGGTTGAGTATAGCATAGAGGGGAAGGGTCCGATCACATTCACTTAGCGTAAAAAGCGACTTGAAGAAATAGCCATAAGTGAATGTCAGAGAGGACATAAACCCATATATATATATAGTCAATGAAGAAAGACGACGGAAATAGTGAAGATTTTGCAAAGTTGAAGATTTTGAAAAAGCAAGAATTTCAAAACTGAGGAAAAACTCAAATTGAAGATTTTCAACTTTGGTGGTGGCGTGACCCACAGATAAGAATGATGATTTCAGACACCGCGTACAATTGTCATAGGGTTCTGAGAATCAATTTCTTCATTAATTTCTTCACACTTAGAGTGTTATTCTTCATTGATTGAAGAAAAAGGTTTCTTCATGTGTTGCACATCTAAGTCATCAATTTTGCATAAGTGTTAGGATGTGTGTCCTTTTCAAAGAACATTCGAAGATTCTAAGATATTTAGCTCACACCGCAACTTGCTAAATTTCTTCTCATCCAAGGGCTTAGTGAAGATATCAGCTAGCTGTTCTTCAGTCTTTACATGCTCGATGGAGATGTCACCCTTCAACACATGATCACGAAGAAAATGATGACGAATTTGAATGTGCTTTGTCTTCGAGTGTTGAACTGGGTTGTGAGGAATCTTGATGGCACTCTCATTGTCACAGTAGAGAGGCACATTCTTCACGTTGATGCCGTAGTCCTTGAGGGTTTGCTTTATCCATAGCAATTGAGCACAACACGAGCCAGCAGCAATGTATTCAGCTTCCGCATGGACGGTGATACGCAGCTCGCTTTCTTCGAGGACCAATGCACCAAAGATCGTCCGAGGAAATGACAAGTACCAGATGTTGACTTGCGGTCCACACGATCACCAAAGATAGTCGAGTCGTAATATCCAATGAGATCAAAAGTAGAGCCATTGGGGTACCATAATCCTAGTGTTGGTGTGTGAGCTAGATATCGAAGAATATGCTTCACAGCCTTATGGTGTGATTCCTTCGATGTAGCTTGAAATCGGGCACACATGCAAACACTAAGCATTATATCTGGCCTAGATGCACATAAGTACAATAAAGAACCAATCATGGAGCGGTATACCTTGTGATCGAAGTCAATACCATTTTCATTAGTGCATAGATGGCCATTTGTGGGCATAGGAATTTTGACACCTTTGCAATCTTGCATGCCAATTTCTTCAGACATCTTTGAGGTATTTCTCCGAGATATGAATATGCCATTGTGTTGTTGATTTAATTTGAAGACCTAAGAAGAATTTCAACTCTCCCATCATAGACATTTGATATTCTTCACTCATCATATAGGCAAATTCATCACTATAACATTGGTCAAGACAGCCAAAGATAATATCATCAACATATATTTGGCACACAAACAGTTCACCATCATAAGATTTAGTAAAAAGAGTAGGATCGAGTGAACTGGTGTGAAGCCATTCTTCACGAAGAATTCCTTCAATGTATCATACCACGCCCGAGGGGCTTGCTTGAGGCCATAGAGGGCCTTATTTAGTCTCAAGACTTTGTCGATTCTTTGGATCTTCAAAACCCGGGGTTGAGCAACATATACTTCTTCCTCAAGCTTACCATTGAGGAATGCACTTTTCACATCCATTTGATATAAAGTGATATTGTGATGGTTAGCATAGGTGAGTAATATGCGAATAGACTCAAGTCTAGCAACAGTGCAAAAGTTTCATCAAATCAATTCCTTCAACTGCGTGTAGCCTTGAGCTACTAGTCGTGCCTTATTCCTCACCACAAGACCATTTTCATCTTGCTTGTTGCGATAGATCCACTTTGTGCCAATGATATTATGCTTGCGAGGATCTGGACGTTTGACCAGTTCCTGCACATTGTTGAGCTCGAATCGATGTAATTCTTCTTGCATGGCCTGAATCCACTCCGCTCCGTAAATGCTTCATCTACCTTAGAGGGCTCGCGCTTTAATGTCATCGATGATCTTCTCTACTTGCACTTCTTTTGCAACGCGAGGATGAGCTGGTTGTCTTCGAGGAATTTGATCATTTTCCTCAAAGACCATTTTCTTCAAAGATTATCTTCAGTGCATCACCGACGTTCTTCTCAGACAGAATGAATTCTTCAGCAATTTCTTCAAGAGGAATGACATCCTCGCTTGCCTTGAACCTAATAGAATCCTCGGTGCTGGTTCATCTAACACGTAAGGTAGGTGCTCTCTTTGCGAGCCATTAGTTTCATCGAACCGCACATCTACAAAGGTCAACAATCTTGTGAAGAGCGATGTTGAAGACTCAGAGGTGTGCGAGTCCTTTCCGTAACCAAGCATAAAACCTTCATGTGCTTTTGGTGCAAATTTAGAGTTGTGGTGAGGATCTCTAATCCAGCATTTAGCAATCAAGACTTTGAAATAACTTACATTGGGTTTCTTGTCCGTGAGGAGTTCATAGGCAGTCTTTTGAAGAATTTGTGAAGATATACTGTGTGATGATGTGGCACGCAGGTCAATTGCTTCAATCCGAAACGACTCAGCGCTTTTGTATTCATCAAGCATAGTGCGAGCCATCTCAACAAGAGTTCTGTTTTTGCGCTCCACGACGCCATTTTGCTGAGGAGTATAAGGAGCAGATAACTCATGAGTAATACCAAGTTCATCAAGATAGTCATCAAGACCGGAATTCTTGAACTCAGTTCCATTGTCACTCCTGATGTGCTTGATCTTCACACCAAAGTTAGTTGAAGCCCTCGAGGAAAATCGTTTGAAGATTTCCTGCACTTGATTCTTGTAAGTAACAATGTGTACCCATGTGTAACGAGAGTAATCATCAACAATAACAAAGCCATATAGTGATCCTTGAGGAATTTGACATTCTCAATGCCAATGACGTGCTTCTTCTTCGCAAGCGTGTGCAAATTCCTCATGCCTGCGTGACCAAGTCGTCGATGCCATAGCCAGCCTTCTGAAGCTTTTGCAAGTAGGCACACGGCTGGTTGTGAACCTGTGGAGAAGTCAACAATATACAAGTCTCCTCTCCTAAAGCCTTCGAAGACTTTGGAATTGTCAGCTTCCATAATCACAACACAACGATACTTGCCAAAGATAACTACCAATCAAGATCACAAAGCATTGAGACTGACATGAGGTTATATCCTAAGGACTCAACAAGCATGACTTTGTCCATGTGCATGTCCTTAGAGATAGCAACCTTACCAATACCCAATACCTGACTTTTGCCTTTGTCAGCAAAGATGATATGCTTCAGATGTGACGGTGATAAGGGAGCATCCATCAATAGATTCTTGTCACCAATATGTGATTTGTACATCCACTATCGAGAACCCACTCGGTGGCTTTGGGTTGATCATCCCGCAGATGAATTAGTACAACTTACGATCTCATATACTTCATCAGTGAAGAATATGATATCAAGTTCATCAGATGAATTTCATCAGTCCGTATTAACAGATAAGCAGGATGAGGACGTGTGAAATGAAAGTTCATTTCATCAT
Source organism: Aegilops longissima (assembly GCA_021605205.1). Classification (NCBI taxonomy): domain Eukaryota; kingdom Viridiplantae; phylum Streptophyta; class Magnoliopsida; order Poales; family Poaceae; genus Aegilops; species Aegilops longissima. Next base: position 256,840,990 of record CM038677.1, on the reverse strand, counting down.
GATTAGCCTGCGTCCTTTCGAGCATTTTTGTCGGGCCCCAAAGAAATTCTTCGACGCTTAGGCACGCCCGAGACCTGACCCTGCAGAAGGATTAGTTCTTATTCTTCACCACCCACATCTCAAGGGGTGGCAAAGAGTTCATCACTCATGAAAGCACCATACGAGAATGGTGGCATAGAAGCCAATCCATTTCATTTCACATAAGAGGGGTTAGGGTAAGCATATGAATAAGCGAGAAATTCTTCGAGGACTTATGAACATATTGGTTTGAAGAATAATGCACATATTCATAGCCCTTAGCTCTACCTGCGAAATGTAGTTGTTAGCACGATAATAATCATATGAGGACTTTGATCCTTTGAGGAATTTGATCCACGTGAGGAATTTGGTCCATATGAGGACTTGGATCCATATGAAGAATTTGATCTGAGTTCCTATTCTTCACGTGTGGTGTCATGAGGACATTCACCAAGACTTTCAAGGCACTTCTTGGGAACCCAGATTTTCTTCATAGGGGAACCGCTTCTGCAGCTTAGTGCCAACATATCTAGCAAATACTTCACCATTCTGATTTTTGAACAGTTTATAGTTGAGTCAAATGACTCATCGCCAGAATGAGGAAATTCGCATGTGAAACCAGATAAGGTAGATGGATCAATCGGAGGTCCCTTTGCAGCAACCCATGAGGTTTTGGGATACCGCTCGGGCTTCTAGTACGCTCCATCAAGCATTGAGTTTCCTCTCAAAGGCAATACCCTCTTTCCTAGGGTTCTGTTGAGGATCTGCTTTTAAGCACATCACAAAGAGTCGATGCCCTTTGAGGCTTTTGTACATGCCTGTCATGTACAATTCCTTCATCTGCATCGTCAAGTGATACTAGCAATGTCCTCGGTGAGGAATTAGTGATAGCAGAGGCAGGTGAAGAATTTGTAACGGTTGAAGCATTTGAACATTCAGGTGAAGAATTAGCGATTCACGCTCAATGCACTTTAAGCATGGAGGAACAAATTCTTCTTGAGAAGCGCTGATTTGTTGAGCAAGTAATGAATCGCGCCCTTCAAGATCCTCATAACTCGCCTTTAGATTCTCAAGATCTTGCTTTCTTTGAAGAAATTCATAAGAAAGTTTTCATGATCGATAAGAGAGTGTTATGATGACCTTGAAGACTGTCAAGCCTTGACCAAGTTTCAAGATTTTCAATCGAGCTTGAGTGCGATCCATTTCTTCACCTAACATATCATCACTCTTATCTAGCATGTTTTGAACCTTTTCAAAAGCCCTTTGTTGTTTTATAGCAATCTTAGCAAGTTTAGAGTAGCTGGGCTTGAGATCCTCATCGATTCATTTTCACTAGATTCAGAGGAGGTGAAATTGAGTACCTTGGCACCTTTTGCCATGAAGCAATAGGTGGGGCGTAGTCATCATTTTCCTCATCGGGCTTGTCGGTGGAGTCGGTTTCTTGATGTTGAAGATGGACTTGCTAACGAAGGCAGAGCAAGAGCCGACTAGCCACACCAGATTCGGATTCTTCGACTCCTCCTCTTCCTCATGTTCCTCGATTCAGCTTCAGAGTCCATTTCCTTGCCAATAAATGCCCGAGCCTTTTGGAGCTGCTCCTCTTGTGAGAAGAAGGTTTTGAGGATTTTGATGATGAAGATTTTGATGATTTCTTCTTCTTCTTCGCATCATCAGAACTGTAATCCTTGTGTTTCTTCTTCTTCAATTCCTTTTCCCACTGAGGACAATCCTGGATATAGTGACCAGGTTTCTTGCATTTGTGACAAAGTCTTCTCTTATAGTCACTAGATGAGGAATCACTGCTTCTTGAGGATTTTCCAAAGCGACCACGCCTTGAGAATTTCTGGAATTTCTTCACGAAAGTGCTAGCTCTCGCCAAATTCTTCAGGATCTCCTAGGCTACTACCAGAGTCTTCACTCTCAGATTCGGACACAGCCTTGGCCTTCAGGGCACGTGTTTTTCCATAGCCAGAACCATAGAGATCTCTCTTTTCAGCAAGCTGGAACTCGTGAGTATTTAGCCTTTCGAGGATATCAGCAGGATCAAGAGACTTGTAGTCAGCTCGTTCTTGTATCATCGATGCGAGTATCAAATGAGGAATCAAGCGATCTTAGCAATTTCTTCACCACCTCATGGTCGGTGATGTCAAGTGGCACCAAAGCTTGAATCTCATTTGAGATGTCGGTGAGGTGATCAAGGTTTGTTGAACATTTTCGTTGTCGAGTCTTTTGAAGCGGTTGAAGAGATTCCAAGAACATCAACTCGAGAGTCACGCTGAGTTGAAACACCTTCATTTACTTTGGACAGCCTGTCCCGATGAGTTTGGCGATTCCAAAGCACTCACTCTTCCATATTGACCTTTTCTCGATGGCCACATATGATATTCTTCGCTTGAGAATCGAGTTGCTTGAATCTCTTCACATCAGCATCATTCGTAGAGGGTGTGACCGAGGAAACACCTTTTGTCACAACATACCGTAGATCGTTGTCAATTGCTTCAAGATGCATTCGCATTTTGTTCTTCCAAAGAGGGGTAGTCCATCCCATCAAGGTAGGACACCCTGCTGAGACCTTGATCATACCGTGGTCCATATAACTAAAACTCCGTGGTTAAACTAAAATCACACGTAACAAGGGAGTACCTTGCTCGATACCAATTGAAAGTGCGTTATATCGACTAGAGGGGGTGAATAGGCGATTTTATGAATTCTTCATCGAGGAATTTGCGGTGAGGAAATTCCTTAGCTAAGAACTACTTGCAGCGGAATAAGTACTCACAAGTAAGCATAACAGATTACAAGCATTGTCATTATGATGAAATGAAGACAATCACAGAGTACAGAAAGCGTAATCACAGGATAACACAAGATGAAGACAAACAGATCAAGAAATTGAACTGAGGAAATTGAGAAAGTCTTCACCAAAGTCTTCAAACACAGATATGAACAAACGCTCAACACAAGAATGAGGAAATGAAAGGGTTGAGGAAATAGAACCAGTTAGGTTGGTGAAGACAATGATTTGGTAGACCAGTTCCAACTGCTGTCTCGGTTGTACGTCTGTTGGGCGGCCGAGTATTTAAACTCGAGGACACACAGTCCGGACACCCAATCATCGAAAGCACGCAGCTCAGACACCAAGTCCTCACCGATTCTCCTTGAACTAAGGTCACGCAGACCTCGTCCAATCACTTGTGGTAAGTCTTCAGCGACTTCCAAACCTTCACATACTTGGTCACTCGGCGATCCACAATTCCTCTTGGATGTTTCTAGACCTTGACGCCTAACCGTCTGGAAGAAGCACAGTCTTCAAAGGTAACAAGCGCCGGATCCACGCAGGATCAATTTCTTCAAGGATGCTCAATCACTTTGGGTTTGTTGGGGTTTGGTTTTGGGTTTTCCTCACTTGATGATTTTCTCTCAAAGTCCTCGGAGGATGGGTTGCTCTCAAATGACAAGTGTCAAGTTCTCTCGAGCAGCCAACCAGCTAGTGGTTGTAGGGGCGGCTATTTATAGCCTAGGGAGCAGCCCGACATGATAAGACATAAATGCCCTTCAATAATATGACCGTTAGGTGGATAAGATATTTTGGGACAGTGGCGCAAGAAGACAAGAACGGTCGGAAATTTGAATATCAAATTCCTCGTATATCATGTTCCTCACTATGTAGGCAATCCGATCTGGCGAATTCCTAACTCCTCGGTCGAACAAATTCTCAACACTGTAAGAGCTTCGCCTCTCACATCAAGAAATTGACTGAATCGTATGAGATTTCCAAAAGCTTCACTCAAGGGATTGGTAGGTGTAGGATTTTGAGTTGAGCATCACATGGAAATTTTTCCTTAGTATTTCCTCGACCCCTTTAACAAAGACGGTGTTTCCTATGACTCAAGAAAGAGAAAATGAAATTACGAAAACAAAAGTCTTCACGCTTCATGTTCCTCAAATGAATACCAAGTCTTCAAGGTCACACCAATTTCTTCACTTTCAAAGTCTTCAGAAAGTCTTCAGAGTATCAAAGTCTTCAGTTGAAGAACTTCATTTTTAGGGGTCGACTTTCACTGTAATTATCAAACTCCTCATAGACTTATAGACCTGTGTACACTCACAAACACATTAGTTACTTAACCTATAAGTCTTCAATACACCAAAATCACTAAGGGGCACTAGATGCACTTACAGGCCCTTTTTAAAATTTTGCTTTCCTTTTTGGCCCAAAAAACTTTTTCCTTACTTTCTTGACACTTAAACTTCATTTTGTTCCCTATGTGAGACTTTCAACCATTTTTCCATCCGGTGATGTTAAGTGGCATGTAGAAAGACAATTTTACCCCTGGTGGTAGTATGTTAGGAAAAAAATATTTGAACATAAATGGATGAAAGTATTGCACGTTTGAGAGCCCACGTTCAAATATTCATATCCACCACCGTCTAGACTTGTTGTAGCTCCATCCGCAAGAGGCCAGCAGCAGCCAGCACCACGCACACATACTCCTACACAAGGCCGAATTTCGTGTTTTGACCCTTTTTGGAAAGAATTTCGGGATCTGACCCCAGTTCGGAAATTTTTTGGGATCTGACCCTTTTGCCTACCGCCAGAGGGCCTGGCGGTAGGATTGCGTGACCTACCGCCATAGCCTACGGCGGTAGGCCCTTTGACGGCGACTGACGGCCATTTGCAGCCGCTGACGTGGAAAAGGGCCTACCGCCATCCCCTACGGCGGTAGGTTACTGGAGCCTACCGCCATCCCCTACGGCGGTAGGTTACTGGAGCCTACCGCCATACCCTCTGGTAGTAGGGTCCTGTGTTCTGGATAAGGTGGGGAGGGGCTGGATATTCCCCCCCTCCTCAACCACTCATTCAGCCGACATCACCTCTCCACCGAGCTCAACTCTCCCCCCCCCCTCTTTTTTGAAGCACAAGAGCCTCCCAAATCTCTCTCATTTGTTTGAGATGTCTCTGGTGGATTCTTACCATTTTCATCACTCAAGGTGGCTCTCTCGTTTCCCCTCATTTTGATTGGTTGATATCTTTTTTTACTTTGCATTTGCTCATTTGATTGCAAACCCTAGCTCATCATTTTGGTGTGGTCAAATCAATTACTATGATCCATTTAGGTTTATGTTTGTGATTTCCTTATGTATGATGTGCTTAGAATTGCTTGTAGAAAAGTTTGTGTGCCTAGATCTAGTGCTAATCTTAATGTACATAATGGGGATTAGGTTATGCTTAAGAAAGCAATTAAATCTAAGTTACTTTAATAGCAACTTTTCGAATTGTAGGATGGCATCGTTCGTTTTCTTTGAAACTTCTGCTGAGGCGGCGGCGAACCGTGAACGCGAATTGATTGAGGAAAAGATGAACTTGTGGATCGAAGCCATTGATGCATTGAATGCGGAGTGTAGGGCCTTTTCATATAATTATTTCAATAAAGAACGTTCCGAAAATTTTATAACAAAAAAGGAGAGGCTGATGAAGAAGCTCAAGACGGCGGAAAAAAATTGTAGGCGTGATCTTGCAATGCAAATTACATTGTGTGCGACAACGGCAGAATATGCTGAGATAGACATGGACAATCATGGTCAGGTCATTGATTGGTTAGTTCGCCAACCATTCTCGTCGGATGAGAACCGTGCATCTCGTTGGGCATGGGTCAAAGAAAGAAATGATGTTATTTGTTGCAACCCGGGACCGTACGCCGCATAGTATTGCATGAGGCTATGTAATCTTTGTCATTTGGACTGTAATGACATGTACCCTATGCTTGGTCATCGTTTGAACTACTATGACTTATACCCTTAACATTTGAACTCATTAAGAACTTGGTGTTGTATGTCATATGAAGTAACCGAGTGTTGTACTCTACTTAATTTATTTTATTTTTTTATTTATGTCATCTTAAACCCGTATATTCATGTAGGATGGACAGTCGATCCATGACTATGAACATAGCGTTATGTATGTGTTTACGGTATAGAATTGGGTATATTATGCTAACATGCGACACATATGGGGCAAAATAGGGGAGAGGAGGGACCAGACCCCACCGCCACAGGCCATGGCGGTAGGCTCCAGCACCCTACCGCCATGGCCTGTGGCGGTAGGGTCCGGTCCTACCGCCAACGGTTTTGGTTTCTTCGTCACAACAACCTTGCCCCCCCTACCGCCATGCAACCTGGCGGTAGGGTCCGGTCCTACCGCCAACTGTTTTGGTTTCTTCATCACAGAAACCTTGCCCCCCTACCGCCATGCAACCTGGCCGTAGGGTCCAGCACCCTACCGCCATGGCCTGTGGCGGTAGGGTTCTAACTCCGAAAACAGAGCACTCTGTTCTGTTATATCCCACTTCTCTTCACAGCACAACAGTTTTTCAATAAGAATCATGACAAATCCAAGAATACACTAACAAACTCAATTCATTCACAACACATTGCAAACATCTTCACACCAAATTCAATACAAATGGCAAATTCATTCACGACAAGTTGACGACACATGGCTTTTTGCCTTAGTACTACATAGTTCATGATAAATTTGGCATGGCTTCATCCGGTTACATGACGAGTCCACCGAAGGCGACCGCTTTACTGAGTCATACAGGGCCATTTCCCCTTCCTATCACGTGCCTGATCCTCCTCTTGTGCCTTGCGAGCTCTTGCAAGCTTTCTTGCCCTCTCCTCCTCACGAGCAAGCTTCGGTTGGCGTTCCCTCTCCTCCTCGCGTTGCTTCCGCTCCATCCTCTCTTTTTGACGACGCTCTTCCTCCAAGCCTCTTTGAAACCTTTCTTGAACAGCCGCTACGCCTAAAACAATCTTCTAATTGGTCCTTTTGGATATCTTTTGGCACTTCATGATCTACCCAGCTGAAGTACTTGCATAGAGGAGGCGGTGACTGCATATAAAACGGATGTTAGTGATGGCACACAGTTGAGAGTAACATGTTACTTCTCTAGCATACCGGTGGAAGGTCATAGGCGTTAGTTGGAAGCGCACGATCGTAAGCATAATTGGGGCAAACAAAATATCTCCTTCCTTCAGTCCATGACTTCTTTCGGTCGGTGGACTCCTTCACCTTGCAAACATCTCCACACCAACATGGTGGAATCTTCACATCCTTCTCCTTCACCTTGTCCAAAGATGCGCCCTTCCACTTGTGTGGCATGTCTTCATGGTGAGCACACGGTGGCCTTGTCATGGAACCGGATGAAGCCATGCCCTACAACAAATAAAGATGTTAAGTCTAAATATGAACACATTGACATGTAAAGGGGCAAATATATCAACACATGCATGAACATATTAAAAGTAGTACCATTCACATTATTTAACCATCCGGATTGAGCAACACGTCGATAGGCCTTCCCCTATCAACCCGACGTGTCCTAGAACCACCGGATACACGGCCACATGCCCCTACAAGGCTAGTCCTTCCTCCACGGCCATGGCTCCCTCCAAGGCTAGTCCTTCCTCCACGGCCGCGGCCCCCTCCAATGTTAGCCCTTCCTCCACGGCCACGGCCCCCTCCAAGGCTATTGCTCCGTCCACGTGTTTGACTAGTGCCCGTGTTGGTTCTTCGTTTCTTGCATGTCCTAACGTTGTGTCCTGTGTCATTGCATTCTCCACAATTGTTGTTTTCCGTGGCTCCATGAAATGACCACTACCAAATTGCTTCATTCCGTGTATCCAGCTAGATCATCCATGTCACTCCGAATCTCTTCTTTCTTCTTCTTCCCTCATAGGCACCATGAGTGCGGATCCGCACAATGTCCGCCCAACATACTCAGGCCATCGTGAGGCATCAAGGAAAGGATTGAACCGAGGCGCCCACGTCAACCTTGTTCTTTCCAATGTAAACTCGTGCAACCGCACGGTTGTGCCATCGGATACGTTCATGTTTCTCACCCGTGCTGCGGTCATCAAATGCAAGCAAGGCCAATGATACTTGTGTGGCCTCTCACACTGGCACCAATGGTTTTTAAGGCGCACCTCGTAAGCAACTCCACCGTAAGACCTACCGTCCCTTGTTGTCCCACCCGGCTCATCGATTTGATAGATCATTTCTTTTTCATTATATGTGATCACTTGTTGTTTGGCGACTTGCGCTTGATGCAACAACCAATCATGAACCTTTAATGGATAGTCCATCTTTTCCCCAATCCACTTGGCCGTGCTTGCAGAATGCTTTAGGAAGTACTCATTGAGCTTGATGAAAGTGGACTTGAGTATTGCGGTTACCGGCAAGGAACGGACACCCTTCAACACATTGTTGAAGCATTCCACCATGTTTCTTGTCATGTCCCCATATCTCATACCTCCTTCATCGTAAGCGCGTGACCACTTTTCCTTCTCCGGAAAGTGCCTAACCAAGAATTCTTTCCCCCCTTTGTTCTTCTCCAAAGCCTCGAGGAGTTTATCATATCGGGTCTTGAATGTGGCAGTGTTGAAAGCAACACAAACAAGGGCAAGGTCTTTGCAAAACTCCTTGCTCTTGCATGCCCGGTAAAAGTTTGCAACAAAGTGTCTCATGCACCAACGGTGTTGAAGCTTTGGAAGACCGGGAATATCAACGTCTATTGCTTTGAGAATCCCATGATGGCGATCCGATATAATGCATACCTCTCGCTAGCCTATCACCTTGGTCTCACATGCCCCATGAACCACTCCCAATTATCATCGTGCTCCGAAGGCACCAAGGCAAATGCCACCGGCAACACGTTATCATTTGAAGAGTGGGCCATCGCCACCATCAATGTGCCCTTGTATTTGTCGGTCAAGAATGTACCATCTATAGACAACACCGGGCGACAATACGTGAATGCCTCAATGCATTGTCCAAAGCTCCAGAAGGCACGACGAGAGACTCCGGCAATTGACTCCACCCGATGGCGCATTCCCGGGTTTCGATGATCAATTTCTGCCAACATCTTGGGGAGAATGTTATATGCGGCCTCATAATCACCATGCAACATCCTAATAGCGTTTGCCTTCGCCATCCATGCCTTCCCGTACTTGACCGGGTGTCCCAATTGTTCCTCAATCGAAGACATGAGAAACTTGACCTTCACGGTTGGATCATGTGCTATTTGATGCAACAATTTATATCCTAGATACTCCGACGTGAGTTGACGGTGTCCTTTGCTTTGGTCGGCCTTGTCCGAGGGTACGCACATGTGAGTGCCAACATGACTCTTCAAGACTCATTGCCCGGTTTCTTTGATTTTTCTACCGCAGACCATCCATTTGCAACCTTCTTTGTCACATTTGACCGTGTACTGAAGTTTTTGATTTGAATGACCAACAACAAACGGCCTATGGTTCCTAATGGCATAGTCACACAACCATATCTTGAACTCTACCAAAGAACCAAACTTGATGCCTTTCTTCAAATGAGCATTCTCATCCTCATTTTCTGGTCGAGGATCACTGAATTTGGGGCACGGCGTTGGCTCGGACAACCATAATCTCATCCCACCATCAACGACTGCATTGTCTGCAAGACTCACATCTCTAAACAAAGGCGGCCCTCTCTCCTTGCCACTCACCTTCTTGTAGATTTTGTTTTCTTGCAGTCAACCCATCCTCATCCAACTCTTCCTCCGGACCTCGTCATCCGAAAGTTATACCCACACATACGGTTATAAGGGAGGGTACGGTCCATGTCTTGTTGCCGCACAATGACATCCAAGTTACCAATTGGATTGTAATGGATCTCTTCATTCTCCGAGTAAACATCCTCCTCTAGAGCAACAATAGCATCATCATCAACATGAGGAATAGCATCTTCTTCAACATGAGGAATAGCATCATGACGGAGTACTATGGCGCTAGCATTGATATGATCTTCATTGGGTTGGCTACTTGGTGGTTGGCTAGAAGAATTGGGGACATACACCTCGGCACTGTCATCATGCATGGGGGAGGATGCATTGCGGTTGAGATCAATTTGCAAAGGAGGAGGAGGATCAACCTTTGTGGCAAAGATCTCAAGAGACTTGTCTTGTGATTCGTCTACTTTTTCCTTGTACACATTCCAATGCAATTGGGAAGTGACGGGCATACTCTTTAATCGGGACTTTACTCCCAATCCAACGTCATACCTCCCAATAAGCTTAACCTCGGCATTTAGGTCATTCCAATGTAAGACACTTCTCACTTGAACTACAAGATCATCAAAGCTTGGACTTGTGTCAAAAACCATAGCCTCTTCCCCTTCATCGTCATTTCCAAGCATAAATGTCGACTTGTCCAAATAATGAACGTTTACGAGTGTAGCGACCCGACCTTAGATGGTCAAGTCTCTGTGCTTCTGTGTCATCCCTGGATTGGTAATGCTGACACACACAGTACTCGAAGGATTTATAAGCAGAGTAGCAATCACACACTTATTACAACGAATGTCTCGAAAGAGAACTTATTACAATAATATGGCTTAAGGCCATCTAATACGATAACAGCAGAAGGCTTGGAAGGTAAAGTGAGTCCATCAACTCCAACGGCATAACTGAGCTGCACGGCAACGACCTACAATCCTCACTCCTCGTCTGAAAAGTCTGCAACATAATACGTTGCAGCCCGAGAACGGGTCAGCACATGGAATATGCTGGCAATGTAACACATAGAGAGTAATGAAAGAATGAGCCATGCTACATGCATATATGGCTGGTGGAAAGCTCTATGGTTACAGTTTTGCAAAAAGCCAATTTTCCCTACATCAAAGGAATAAATTTTACTTTAACTATCATGGTGGTTGAAACATCATTGAGAAGGTACTCCCAACTCAGATGATCCCAACTAAGGTAATTAACATCCCAGCAATATTAATTTAGAGTGATGAGATACATGTGAATACTCAAGTACTAGATACTCGAAATTGTCCATAACCGGGACACGGCTAACCATGATTAGATTGTACACTCTGCAGAGGTTTATGACTTTTCCCCACAAGACTCGATCGCCTCCGTTGGTTTCTCGCACTTCATGGTGTTTGAGAGACGGATGACCGAGACACGCCTTTCGTAAACATTAACTCTCTACTCCTGGATAGATCATACCAAACCTATAAACCCACTACCTGCTGACCTACCTCTTGAGAGCTTCACGTAACTTACTCAACTATGCTAGAGCCCATAATAGCTTGTGGCTGCACACGGAAGTTTCTAGCATGAATAATCTCAGTTCCCTTTGAGCCTGGGTGGCGGTCCATAGGAAGATCACACGGGTACCCCGGGATTTCCAAAAAAAACAGACAACACTGGACTCCCCAGGTGCCTCAATCCACCCAGATGTGTATTTAAGTTGCCACCTTAAGTAAACCATTAATTAACAATCTCACATCTGTCGTGAATATCTCTCAAACCCAATCCACGCTCACGAGCATAGCATGGCAATATAAGCATAACGTAGAAGTAACTCCCAAGGGTTTGATAGTAACAGGGCAATAGGTTCCTACCTCATCATCTACTTCCCAACCCACAAATTAATGACATCCTAATCATGCAATGTTTGAAGGTTGAAACTAATGCGTAAAAACTGGGTATGAAAAGATATGATCAAGTGTTACTTGCCTTGTCGACGATCCAGTAAATCCTAGAGACTCAGAGTAACACGCTCGCACTCCGGGAATTCTATCGCAAGCAAACAATACATACATAAGCAACAAACAAAGATGCACAAACGAAACTTCAACTGAAAGAGGTTGACCGGAGAGTTCAACTTAAGAACTCCGGTTTGCAAAAAGAATCAAACCAAACGGAACAACGAAACTCAAACGGCGAGAGAAACAAGGTCCGTTCACTAATCTGATCTAGAGTCAAATTTTACAGAGAAGAAAACTGGTTTAAGTTGATTATTCGGAAAGAGGGTTTCGATACGAAACTCCAGGCGCTTGAATCGCCTGATTCCGATAAACGAGCGAAAAGAAAAACGATGAACGTTAAACGAACAAACGTTCGTTAACAGAACCTAAACAGTGAACATGTTCGTTAAAACGAACGGACGAACGGACGTTCGTTAAATAAATAAACCGACGAAAATAAACCGATCTGAAAAAAAACGATCTAGGGTTTTATATAAAAAACCGAAGGTTTTTTAAAAAAAGGCGGGTCGGGTACCTCCGGGCGCGTCCGGCGAAGCGGGCGTCCGTGGTCCGGTGGGCGGGGTCGGCGAGGGCGGCGGCGATCGGCGGGAGGCGGCGACGGCGCGGGAGAGGCGGCGGCGCGACGGCGAGGGCTCCGGGCTCGGGGCTCCGGGGCTCGGGCTCCTCGGGCTCTGCGGGGCTGGGGTCGGGTGGTGGTGGCGGTGGTGGTGGCGGAGGCGGGCGGCGGCATTTATAGGGGCGGGCGGCGGCGACTTGGGAAGGGTCGCCGAGGTGGAGTCCGGCTCGGACTCCCTCGGCGTCCGTGCCTCGCCGGCGCGGGAGGAGGAGGCGGGCGGCGCTGGCCGGCTGGCTCAGTGGGCCTTTGGCCCGGTCAAGGGTCCGCTTCGTTTTTTAAATCATTCACCAAGAAAAATTCCTAGAAAAATAAATAAAATCTAAAATTCCAAAATAAGTTTTTTCCGTCTAAATAAAATATTTAGAACTGGATGAACTTTTCTTGGCCCCTAAAATGCAATTTTTAAAGCGTGCAATTTTTCCTAGGGCAAATAAAATTCCAAATAAGTAAAATAAAATCCCAAAATGATTTTAACATTTTCCTCCGCTATTTCAGTTATTTTGGAGAAGTCATATTATCTCCTCTTTTATTTTAAACTTGAAATATTTTTCCGAGAGAAAATAATTAAAATCCAATATCCTCGACTTTCATTGATAGGTAAAAATTCAAATATGAAAATCGAAAAATCCCCAACTCTCTCCGAGGGTCCTTGAGTTGCTTAGGATTTTCGAGGATAGCAAATGAATATGCAACAAAATATGATATGCATGGATGACCTATGTATAACATGCCAAATTGAAAATTTGGGATGTTACAACGAGCTTATGCATCTAAGAAAATGGGAAGAATATAATCAATCCATATATGTCATCCAACCAACACAAATGGACAAATGAACGAAATTTTGCATAACTACTATTCATACTAAAGTTAACCTAACAATTAACCACTAACCCTAACCATAACCCCTAACATAACCACTATAACCCTAACCCCCAACATAACCACCAACATAACCACCAACATAACCACCCAACATCCCTAACCCTAACCTTAGCACCAACCCCTAACATAACCACAACCCTAGCCATAAATGCATCATAAATGCATCATAAATGCACACAACAAGATCAACACCTAGGGTTTGCAATAAATTGACCAAATCAACACAAAACAAATATCTCAACCAATCAAAAGAAGGGGGAATGGGGGAGTTACCTTGGGTGATGAAAATGCTCCGGATCCACCGATGAAATCCCAAGCAAATGGAGTGGATCTAGGGGGGTTTGTGAGGGGGAGAGAGGGGGAAGAGGAGCTGAGCACGGGGAAGAAGATGAGTGGGGAAGAAGAGTGGTGGTGGGGCCCACAAACCAGCACCTCCCCACCTTATCCAGAACACATGACCCTACCGCCAGAGGGTATGGCGGTAGGTTCGAGAACTCATCATCAGAGTGGATGGCGGTAGGCCCTTTCCACGCCACTGCCAGCGACCGTCGATCGCCGTTAAAGGGCCTACACCGTGGCTATGGCGGTAGGGATGCAATCCTACCGCCAGGCCCTCTGGCGGTAGGCAAAAGGGTCAGATCCCGAAATTTTTCTGAAACGGGGTCAGATCCCGATTCTGTTTGCAAAAAGGGTCAAAACACGAAATTTTACCCCTACACAACAAGCATGCACACAGACTCAGCAACCACGCACGCATGCAAGCGGCAGCAAGCACCAGCAAGGCAGCAAGCACGCGAGCCGGCGACGGTGGCAGCAACAGCGGGCTGCTGCTGTCGGTTTTTTCCTTTTTTATTAAAAAGAACATGATACTGCACGCATACCAAATATATACGTATCACAATACAATGTCGTATGGGATGCATGGGCGTATCGGCAACATATTATACGCAGACATGCTGGTCCTGGACGTAGTGGTGCTTCAGAGGAGCTAACATAGTACGTGCAAAGCAAGCACAAGAAGCAACGAAGCTAGCAGCTTGATTGATTTTGGTTGGAGCAGTGCACACTCGTCTAGCACCTTAGAGTCAAAAAAAGGTCTTACATTATGGGATAGAGGGAGTAGCTCTTAATCAATTGGATATGTCATCATTGTTCTTTTTATCCCGCAAAAAAAAGAATATGTCATCAATGTTTTACTCATATTATAATTATTATTGTTCTTCCACGGCAAATTTGTTTATGATCAGAGATATAGTACTATTTTTTGTTTATTTATTTAACAATGACAAAATGCATATCACATTACCTCTGTGTTTGCATGTAAATAATCTGGTCATATACTACACTAGGGGTAAAACAGTCTTTTTAGGTTAGACTTAACTCCATTACTAGCCAAAACTGATGCAAGTGTCGCATAGGAAACAAAATAAAGTTTAAGTGTCAAAAGAGGAAAAAAGATTTTTGGGGCCAAAAAGGGAAGCAATATTTAAGTAAGGGCCAAATAAAGAATTCTCTCCAAATTTATATGGCTCAAAGTAGTTTTGTTGCATGATATAGCCTTTAGACACTTGCGGGAGTAGTTGCTATCAATTTTGTTGAGTTTGGTTCACTTTTATTTTGAGTCACTAAATTTTTTAGAAATTTTCAAAGACAAGGAATACCATGAGGAGGTGGTTAAGGGGCTCATTGACCCATGATTCGGAGGAAACTCCGGTGAAGAAGCCCAAGTATAATCTTCCGCGTGCGGCGAAGGTTCGGCCGTGTGAGTGGCCAAGTGATACATTTTTTATGGAGGCGGGAATTTATGAGGATTTCTATTATTTGGCGGACAATGCCGGCATCATCCACTTTCTCCAAGATAAGTGCGACCAATACCTCCTACTCACAAATACCTTCGTGCAAATTTTCAATTTTATCCTAAGAAGGAACCACACATGGTAGAATTTCACTTGTATGATGTGCCTAAGGAAATGACATTATATGATTTTTGCAATCTTGCAAAATACCTTATGAGGGCGCCGCATCGTTGAGCCACGTCCTAGATACATGGAGGACTCTACTCTGAAACTATTGTGGGGGAAAATAGAGGAGTGTCAGAGGCGAGAGTAGCCAGTTTACATTTTTCCCGTTTTACGTTACTATGCATTATTTGCCGGGAGATGTCTGATTGGTTGTGGGAAGAGTGGATGTCTTAGTGCACCTGACCTTGCTATTTTGCGTCATGCTTTATATGCTGATAGAACTTTTAGTTTGGGTGCCATGGTTGTGATGCGTCTCCAACGTATCTATAATTTTTTATTGTTCCATGATGTTATATTATCTATCTTGGATGTTTTATATGCATTAATATCCTATTTTATATCATTTTTGGGACTAACCTATTAACCTAGTGCCCAGTTTCCATTATTGTTTTTTCCTTGTTTTTGTCTTCTACAGAAAATCAATATCAAACGGATTCTAAACAGAATGAAACTTTTTGAGGATTTTTCTTGGACCAGAAGACAACCACGAAGCTTCAGTAAGAGGCCAGAAGACCCACGAGGGGGCCACAAGGCGCCCCTAGGCTTGTGCCCCCCCGTGCACATCCCAACCCTAACTCCAGCTCTATAAATACCCAAATATTCCCCCTACGTCAGAGGGCACACCAAAAATACTTTTCCGCCGCCACAAGCTTCTGTTCTCATGAGATCCCATCTTGGGGCCTTTTCTGGCACTCCGCCGGAGGGGGATTCGTTCACGGAGGGCCTCTACACCTATCTTGCTGCCCTTCTGATGATGTGAGAGTAGTTTATTATAGACCTACGGCTCCATAGCTAGTAGCTAGATGGCTTCTTCTTTCTCTTTGATCTTCAATACAATGTTCTCCTCGATGTTCTTGGAGATCTATTCGATGTAATCTTCTTTTGCAGTGTGTTTGTTGAGATCCGATGAATTGTGGAGTTATGATCAGATTATCTATGAATATTATTTGAGTCTTTTCTGAACTCTTTTATGCATGATTAAGATAGCTTTGTATTTCTCTCCGATCTATCGATTTAGTTTGGCCAACTAGATTGGTTTTTCTTGCAATGGGAGAGGTGCTTTGTGATTGGTTCAATCTTGTGGTGTCCTCACCCAGTGACAGTAGGGGTAGCGAGGTACGTATTTGTATTGTTGCCATTAAGGATAAAAAGATGGAGGTTTTACCATATTGATTGGATCTATCCCTCTACATGATGTCATCTTGCTTAAGGCGTTACTCCGTTCTTGTTAACTTAATATACTAGATGCATGCTGGATAGCGGTCGATGTGTGGAGTAATAGTAGTAGATGCAGGCAGGAGTCGGTCTACTTGTCATGGACATGATGCCTATATTCATTGAAAGATCGTGGATGTCGCCTAGAGGGGGGATGGGCGCTTTAAAATAATTACGGTTTAGGCTTGACCAAATGTGGAATAAACCTAGCGGTTAATTTATCAAGCACAAAACCTAAAACAACTAGGCTTACCTATGTGCACCAACAACTTATGCTAAACAAGATAAACTACTAGGTGATAGCATGATATATGACAAGAAACAATATGGCTATCACAGAGTAAAGTGCATAAGTAAAGGGCTCGGGTAAGAGATAACCGAGGCACGCGGAGACGATGATGTATCCCGAAGTTCACACCCTTGCGGATGCTAATCTCCGTTTGGAGCGGTGTGGAGGCACAATGCTCCCCAAGAAGCCACTAGTGCCACCAGAATCTCCTCACGCCCTCGACAATGCAAGATGCCGTGATTCCACTAAGGGACCCTTGAGGGCGGTCATCGAACCCGTACAAATGGCAACCCTTGGGGGCGGTCACCGAACCCGTACACTTTGGCAACCTTTGGGGGCGATCACCGGAACCCGTCAAATTGCTCGGGGCGATTTCCACAACCTAATTGAGGACCCCGGCGCTTGCCCAGAGCTTTACACCATAATGATTGATCTCCGAACACCACCAACCGTCTAGCGCGCCCAAGAACCCAAGAGGAACAAGATCAAGGGTACCAAGCACCCAAGAGTAATAAGCTTCTCAACTTGTAACTTCCACGTATCACGTGGAGAACTCAAACCGATGCACCAAATGCAATGGCAAGGGCACACGGAGTGCCCAAGTCCTTCACTCTCAAATCCCACCGAAGCAACTAATGCTAGGGAGGAAAATGAGAGGAAGAACAAGAAGGAGAACACCAAGAACTCCAAGATCAAGATCCAAGGGGATCCCCTCACATAGAGAAGAAAGTGATTGGTGGAAATGTGGATCTAGATCTCCTCTCTCTTTTCCCTCAAAAACTAGCAAGAATCCATGGAGGGACTGAGAGTTAGCAAGCTCGAAGAAGGTCAACAATGGGGAAAGAACACGAGCTCAAAGGATGAGGTTCATTGGGGAAGAAGACCCCCTTTTATAGGTGGGAAAAATACAACCGTTATGCTCACAGCCCGCACCGAGCGGTACTACCGCTCCAAGGAGCGGTACTACCGCTAGGGCGGTAGTTGCCCTTTGAAATACAACAGCGAAGATGCAAAAAGGCCAGAAGAACCGTCGGAGCAGTAGTATCGCTTGACCTCACGGTACTACCGCTAGGGGTAGCTGTACTACTACTAAGGGTAGCGGTACTACTGCTTGCGAGCGGTACTAAAAAATTACATCCGTGCCTACCACCGCTAGACTTGTGACGAGTTTTTGGTCCCGAGCGGAAGTAGCCACGGTAGTACTGCTCCAAGCGGTATTACCTCTCCCAAGAGCGGTAGTAAAAAATTACTTCCGCTCATGTCCGCGGTAGTACCGCTGCAGCCTTTTCAGAACACCAAAACTGACACAACTTCTGCAAACGGACTCCGAATTCGACGAAACCAAGTTTGTTGGAAAGATAGCGACAAGGGCTAACACAATCTTGATAGAAATATCAATAAGAAGCAAATGGGAAAAGTCCCAAAAGAAAATGGTGAGAACCCTTCCTCGGATAAGACCGGTAAAACCTCCAACACCGAAAACATCAAAGAAGACGCATGCAAACTCCGTTTTCGATGAACTCAAGCTTGTCATCAAGATGACCATAAGATCTAAGACTCACAAAGAGAACCAAACAACAACCAAGAAACATGATGCAAGGATGCAATGGTTTGAGCTCTCGACGAACGATACGAACAAGCTACTCACTTGAGAGCCCCCCTTGATAGTACGACTATCGATCCTATAACCTGGTCTCCCAACTACCACCATGAGACCGGTAAAATAGAAATCCTATCAAGGGCAAACCTTTGCCTTGCACATGATCAACTTGAGCTAGATGATGACGATCTTGTCCTCCTCAAGATGGACCACCTTTCTTGATTGCGTTGGGTCGATGGAGACTAGATGATTGCTCCCCCATACTCCACTATGGGTGAGCCACTCTTCGGCACATCTTCACAAGTCCATTGACACCACAATGGATGGCAAGCTTCAAGCACTTGATCTCTTCGTGATGCTCCTCTTGAACTTGCACATAGCAATCTTGATGATGATCACCACTTGATGTCATCCTCTCCATGGGTTGAGTGATATCTTCCTCTTGATGCAAGCCCATGAACACGTACCTAACCCCACATAGAACTCTCACATAGACCATGGGTTAGTACACAAAGCACAATGGACAATGCTTACCATGCCATGGGATCACTTGATCCCTCTCGGTACATCTTCTAAGCTTTGTGAGTTGATCAACTTGATTCACTCTTGACTTAGTCTTGATCAACTTTGAATCTTTCCAACTCTATTCATTTGGATGATGTCTTGAAGGTAAACATGAATGATCACACAATCTTCTTCTTCAAGACATGCTTGCAATAAGCTCAACTCTCACATGACCAATCTTTGGATAATTCCTTAATAGCACCTTGGTCAACACAAACTCTCCTTGAAACCAACACATATACTCCAAGAAAAGCCTATGGACAAAACCTTAAAATATAACTCAAGGCAACCATTAGTTCATAGAGATTGTCATCAATTACCAAAACCAAACATGGGGGCACCGCATGTTCTTTCATTCTCCCCCATTTTGGTAATTGATGACAATCACTTTCAAGAGAGTTTATATAAGGAATTATGCATCACCATGCAATGCAACAACCAATGATGCATGAGTAAGAGATGCAAATGCTTAGGAACAAAACCAAAGCAAGAGGAGAGAATTCTCTAAACTTCTCCACAAAACTCTCTGAAACTTCTCCCCCATTGGCATCGATTGCCAAAATGGGAGAAAAGCTTAGAAGGCCAATATAAATTGTGTTCCTCCATAATTTGTGTATTTCTCAACAAGAGAGTGGAATGCAATACACAAGTTTGACAGTAAATACTAGGAGGAAAACAAACTATATTTAGGCCCAAAGTTTACAAAAGAAAGATATGCCACAAAGACATAAGAAAGAGAGAAACAAGCAATCAAGCAATCAAAAGATACCAATTGAAGCAAGCAATCAACGGATATCAATTAAGCCAACTAGGCCAATGATCCTACGTGCCACATGAATGAAATAAATTATGATATGAGCGAAGGAGTGTTCTAAAGAAACTAGAGAAGCTCCCCATGATTTGTGCACAAATAAGAATTTTTTTATTTGAATACAAAGTGCACAAAATAGGATCATAGCTCCCCCAAAATCAATTGAAACTTACAACAAGTGCAAGTGAGCATATAGGAAACAAAGCCTAGTACTTGCAACAAACACATGGTTGAGCAACAAGTAAAAGAGGCAACTTAAGAATGGGCTCAACCAAAATGATGTGTGTGAGTCAAGGCAATGCACTTGAGAAGACTAATGTAGAATTAAGCATCAATAAAGTATTGAAAGAATGACGCACACGGTGCAAGGCCTATCATTCCCACATACAACTAGCAAATGGGTTCACAAGCTATCTAATAAGCATATAAAGAACCTATGCTTGTGACAACCCGTGGTGAAGATAGAAGATGAAAGCCTCATCAAGACGAGGGATACCAATTAAGATGGAAAAAGCCTCGTAGAGATAAGCATGAGGAAAATAATCTTCACCACGCAAGAGTGCATCAAGATGCAACGAGATACGATACACACTCAAGGCAAAAGCTTTCACGAAGCCAACAAAGAAATAACATAAGAAAGACAAGGTGGACGTGAAAGAAAGGATATCATCTAGAGATGTAATTTCTCTCAAGTGTATATGGTTCTAGGTAGATGAGATCATGATGATATATATCTACAAAGAAGGATGTACACCCGAAATAGTTACAAGACAAAGGAACAAGATATCCAAGAGGAAGTCATACATATACCAATAAGATATTTGCTTGGAAGCATAGCACATGGCTAGATATGGTCTTATAGTATATAAATGAATTCCTACCACACACCCATCAAAGACATCACAGCTAGCAACATGAGATCATTGTTGAGATGCTTTGAGAAAGGAAACAAGGTATCACAAGATGGAATGAATATCATGCCAAGATGCAACCTACACAAGGTTGAATGCAAGAAAGGAATGCATGAATAGATACTTGTTACCGAGATATCATTGGAAGGATGTAGAAGAAACCAATTGAAGGTAGTAGATAGTTTATTGATCATCCTAGCTTGATTCCAATAAGCCCATGGTGACACCACCTTCCTTGTGAGTGAGCCGAGCATCCAATGCATCTCCAATTGTTCCTAGAACAACAACACAAACAAAATGGTACCCAAACTCATTGGGAGCAAAGAGTTAGAGAACAAACAATACATAGGACAAACTCCACATAAATATTTGCATATAGATATGAAAATGAACTTCATGCACATCTCATCCAATTTGAGACTTGGTGGAGTTCCATATATATTGGGTCAAAGAAAGAAAGCATGCCAAAGAAACTACATGAAGTTAATATGCATGCTCAAGACTTTCAAGAACCGATACCAAATGACAAAGAAAAAACAAGTGAAGAAAAGATACCAAATGAATAACTCATCACTTGGAGGATATCCATAATAGATACATCGAGGAATGAGATATCCGATGATACACACTAAATAAAAGATATCAAACCCCCAAAAGAGAGGATGGTTCCAAACAAACCAAGCTCTCTACAAAGTTTCATGATAGCACAAAGTACCCAAAAGAAACGACTTGCCTTCCACCGACACACACTTGATAAGGATCACAAGATGAGTGTTTTATAGAAAATAGGATAGCTCCCCCAAGACTAGTGCATTATAGAGAAATTGCATTTGAATACAAAGTGCATGAGGTGGGATCACCACTTTCACTATATCTACAAAACACTAGACAAGATCAAGAAATAAACAAGATCCACAAGTGGTATGGAAGACAAAGGGAGTTGATACAACGTTGGCAAGAGAAAAGGCAAATAAAAAGTAAAAGCCAATGTAAAGATGATCAATAAATTCTACCACAAAAGTGAGTACCAATTGTCAAAAGACAAGAAGTAAATGGAAATAATTCCCGGTGGTAGATAGCAAGGATATACGACATCATCTTCACACCAACCAAAAAGCAAATTGCAACTTGTAGAGCTAACATGCCACCTAGGAACAAGATAATTTACAATATCAACTCTAGATGACAATATCTCAAATGTACACATTTTCTAGGCTAGTAATATACACATAGCATATTACTCCCCCATAATGTGATACCAATTAAAGATAGACGAGAGGCAATTAAAGGATCCAACAAGAGATAATTAATGGACTATTTAGAATTTGAATTTCTCATGAGAAGACATACCACATAGCGACTAGATAATCTTGTAATATCAATACTAGATGGTATTCCTCATGTACACACATTTATAGGATTGTGAGGTGCACAAAGCACATCACTCCCCCACAATGGGATATTCCATTAATATCTCACAAGAGCCAACTAAGATATGACCAAGATGCGCAAAGGCTCAACGAACGACACACATGTACATGATGTGCAAACCAACACACACATACTTGATTGCTCAAGATAATCAAGTTGGAAGCACAACATATACAAACACATGCAAGGAACGAAACCAAACATGCAAAGGGGCAAGTAACTATCAATGTAGACACTTTAAGCACGAGTTACCGCAAGGAGGAACATTGGATATAAGATAGAAACTTGATAATCCGAATGACTTGGCTTGAGACAATAAGAATGATGAAGTCCCCTTAATTCTTCATAACGTAGCCAAGTCTCCAATGACCTCCAATATCACCTATTGATCAAGTTTGAGCTTGTTGGTCCCCAACCAAGTTGGGTCCTAAGAGGTTAGTCACAATAGGCTTGGCTACCCAAATGGTTCATTTCTTGACACCACTTTGAGCACTAACAAATTTGGCAAACACATTGCCAACATTATCCTTCCCAAGAGAATAGATATCATCAATAATAATTGGGTTGGATAAGTTACCACTAGTGCATGACGAGGCGAGGTGACCTTTCTCGCGACATAGGTAGCAACATCTACTCTTCACTTTCTTCTCACTTGATTTCTCAACTTGAGAAGCATAAGCTTGAGTCTTCTTGGGAAGAAGCTTTTCTTCAACTTGAGGTTGAGCATTAGAATGAACTTGTGGCCGCTTCCCTTGTTGCTTGTCACTAATGGGTTTCTTCTTCAATGGGCAATATCTAACATGATGCCCTTTAATTTTGCACTTGAAGCAAATAATCTTGGCCGAATTCTTGACTTGTTCTTGGCCCTTCTTCTTGATCATCTTGGACTTATCCTTCTTATTGGAGTTGAATTCAAGTCCACCTTTGTCATTGGGGGATTTTTGCACACTCAAGATATTGTTGAGTGTGGATTTCCCTTCATGACTCTTTTCCAAGTCTTTATTCAAAGAAGTGAATTGGGCCTTGAGCTCTTTGATTTCCTCTACATGGTTAGTCTCAACACAAGTACTAAAGGAAGTATAAGCTTCATCGTTAGAGCAACAAGGCAAGGAAAGCAATTCATCACAAGATGTACCAATGTTATGCATGGATGAATCGCGAGGACTAGCACAAGGCAATATAGCATTTTGAATAAAAGTAGTGCTAGTATCCACATGAGGCTCACTAGATGTTACCTTAGCAAGCATGGCCTCATGAGCTAACTTTAGCACATTATGGGATACTAGAAGATCATCATGAGAGCTTGTGAGCTTTACATGATTTTCTTCCAACATCCCATAATTGCTAGATAGCAACTCAAGTTGAGCCCTTAGCTCAACATTCTCCTTCAAAATGGATGCTTCACAAGAGATAGAGTTAGTAGCACAAGCATCATCATTAACAACAAGAGGAGAGGACACCTTGGCAAGCTCTTTTGAATACGAAGCTTTAAGTTGAGCATGAGACTCGGTGAGTTTGATGAGCTCACTCTTAATGACCCTTGAGCCATTTTCGAGGTGCTCAAAGTCCTCAAGGAGTTTAGCATGTGCAACTTCAAGCTCCTCATTTTTAATTTCAAAATCATTGGCCACCTCAAGAGCTCTATCATGAGATTCCCTCACTCTAGATAATTCTAGAGCAAAAGTCTCCTCAAGAGATTCCTTGGTGGTTTGTTCAAGTTCGAGAGCTTGGGAGATGTCCGCAATCTCATTAGCGTAACCACGCTCATGACCTTCCATTTTATCAATGGTGACCTCATGCTCCTCAAGACGAGATTCCAACTCATCAATATATTTCTTGCCCTCAATGGCAATGGACATGATTTCCATGAATTTGGAACGAGCAATTTTATTTTTATTAAGAGCTTTAAAAACCATTTACCCCTTAGTTTTTAAGGAGGAAACATTATCATTCTCTTCATCATTATCCTTATCATCATTAGCATCAACATCATCATCAAGAGACATATTGGGTTTCAAAGTAGGAGATACCTTTGAAGCCTTAGCCATAAGGCAAAAAGCAATAGATGATGATGTAGGATCCCTTGAAGCACCATTTAAAACCACATCTTGTTCCATGGAGTGTTGGGTTTCCTCTACATTGTTAGCACCACAACTAGAGGAAATACAAGCATTTTTATCATGGCAACAAGATATAGCAAGCATATCATCATGAGATTTAGTCAAACAATTTCTACAAGATATGCACGGACTATCAAAAAGCATGTGAAACATGTATGGTGCTCGAAGTGTTAAAGTCCAAAGAAGAAGCATAGCAATAAGATAGTGATGAAGGATCATCCACATTAAGCATACTATCATCATTGCAATGACCAACACTACTAACCATATCATTACCTTGTGGCAAACCACATGTAGGTGAAGTAGAAGAAGTTGAGAAGACTATACGACCGGATGTGGAGGGAGAACAATCATCCCCACAAAACTTGGACACGCCATATTTATCTTGAAGCTTTGTCCACAACTCATGAGCATCCCAGAACGGCATGAGTTGAAATATAACTACATTGCTCAAAGCTTCAAAAAGCACATTAGAAGCTTGAGCATTGAGATAAGAGTTTCTCTCATCCTCTAAAGATAATCTTTGGGGATCCTTTGGAGGAGAAAGCCCCATATCTACAATTCGCTCCAAATTTGGGTCCATGACCCTAAAGAGATTAAGCATGCGAATTACCCAAACATCAAAATTTGTGCCATCGAAACTAAGAGTGTCAGAGAATCCAAATCCTCTAGTCGACATCTTTAATCTCTAGGCGGTTAAGCCTGACAAAGAGAGACGAGGTTCTGATACCAATTGAAAGATCATGGATCTCGCCTAGAGGGGGGGTGAATAGGCGCTTTAAAATAATTACGGTTTAGGCTTGAACAAATGCGGAATAAACCTAGCGGTTAATTTGTCAAGCACAAAACCTAAAACAACTAGGCTTACCTATGTGCACCAACAACTTATGCTAAACAAGATAAACTACTAGGTGATAGCATGATATATGACAAGAAACAATATGGCTATCACAGAGTAAAGTGCATAAGTAAAGGGCTCGGGTAAGAGATAACTGAGGCACACGGAGACGATGATGTATCCCGAAGTTCACACCCTTGCGGATGCTAATCTCTGTTTGGAGTGGTGTGGAGGCACAATGCTCCCCAAGAAGCCACTAGGGCCACCGTAATCTCCTCACGCCCTCGCACAATGCAAGATGTCGTGATTCCACTAAGGGACCCTTGAGGGCGTTTGTCGGTGTCAAAACTGGCGGATCACGGGTAGGGGGTCCCGAACTGTGCGTCTAGGCGGATGGTAACAGGAGACAAGGGACACGATGTTTTTACCCAGGTTCGGGCCCTCTCGATGGAGGTAAAATCCTATTCCTGCTTGATTAATATTGATGATATGGGTAGTACAAGAGTAGACCTACCACGAGATCAGAGAGGCTAAACCCTAGAAGCTAGCCTATGGTATGATTGTTGTTCGTCCTACGGACTAAAACCCTCCGGTTTATATAGACACCGGAGAGGGCTAGGGTTACAGTCGGTTACTATGGGAGGAGGTCTACATATCCGTATCGCCAAGCTTGCCTGCCACGCCAAGGAAAGTCCCATCGGACACGGACGAAGTCTTCAATCTTGTATCTTCATAGTCCAGAGTCCGCCAAAGGTTATAGTTCGCTATCCGGACACCCCTAATCCGGGACTCCTCAAGAGCCCCGAACCAGGCTTCAATGACGATGAGTCCGCGCGCAGATTTGTCTTCGCATTGCAAGGCGGGTTCTTCTCCAAATTCTGTGTACCTGTTGAATAGTGTCCGGCTTCTCGTGAATATTGTGCTCCTTGGATTCCACGCCCAATAATGGTCGTCTTCCACGTGTCAAACGAATGCGAAAAGCCAGGGTGTTTTTACTTTTACCCCCTAGCTGCGCAAATAAGTTACCTTATAAAAGAGACGAGGATTTAGATCCGAATCACACCATCTTCCCTTCGCGAGCATTCATAGGAGCGCATCCGACAGAAATCCATTCCATCATGGCCAGTCGACGCAGCTCCTCCTCTCGCCCTCCCAGCCCTCAGCGTGGAGATTGGGAGAGATGTTCCGTCCCACACAGCGAGCTAGTGACGCTCCAAACCAAGGGATTTCTTCCCCCAGCCTTCATGGTCCCAGTTCGAGCCGGACTCGCCACCTATAATGGCGGAAAGCAGGCGGAGAGCGTCCCTAATCCCTCCAAAGGAGAGCGGGTATGCCTTGTCCCTTATTTAATAAGAGGGCTCGGATTTCCAATTCATCCGTTTCTCCGGGGGCTCCTGGAGTTCCACGGCCTTCAGCTGCACAACCTTATGCCTGCCTCCATATTGCATATTGCGGGCTTCGTAGCCCTTTGCGAGCTGTTCTTGGGCGTCGAGGCTCATTTCACGCTGTGGAAGAAGCTGTTCTGCCTTGTGCCCCGTTCTCAGGAGGGGTCGATATATCAAGTGGGCGGAGCCAAACTACGGCGCATCGCCGGGACCGGATATCTATCCGGAACCCCAAGGAAGGCGTCCGAAGACTGGCCTTCAGAATGGTTTTATATAGAAGATGTCCCTCTGCCGGACCCTGTTCGGATTGGCCTCCCCGAGTTCAATAATGCTCCCTTGAAAAAGCGCCTAAGCTGGCATCCACGGAGCCCTCAGAGGGAAAATGATAAGGACGTCCTCTACCTGATGAGCCGGATAAGGTTGTTAGCTCATTCCGGACTGACCATGATCGGGGTCATGGCCACATGCATTATGCGGGGGGTGCAGCCGCTTCAGTATAGAGGCCACCCCATGTGGGATTTCAACGGGGAGGATGACGCCACCCGCTGCGGCCGTAAGGGGCCGGATCGGTTGCTGCTCTGACGAAGGCCCTGTCTGCATTGTACAAGGGAGAAGAGGAGGAGTTTCTCTGCGTCAATCCACAGGGCGGATTTTCTATGTACAATCCTCCAAGCTGGGTAAGCGGACACTTCTTTTTGCCCGTCCGTTCCATATTCCCATAGTTAAGTACCTTATCTTGTGATTTCGACGTAGGAATTGCGCCGGGCCGTAAAGGATATAAACAGCCCTCCTCCACAACCCGAGGATCCGGAACGGTCCCTCGATTCGGCCTTCCAAGAGGATCTGGACATATCCGTGGAGCTCATCGATGGGGTATTTTACCAACTGAGCATCGACAATGCCTTGGTCGCCATTACGGCCGATTACCCCGGAATATTTCCAGCCTCACAGGTAACTGATACTGAAGTCCCAATATTTTGAAAATGATCCCTCCGTTCTTATTTTTGATCACCGTATATCAATGGTGTTTTGTAGGGGGAGCCCTTGAGGCGGAAGGCCGAGCCTGCGGTGGCTAGCCAACAAGGGGCAGCAAGGCCCAGCAGGCTGAAAAGAAGTGCGGTCCGGATTGAGACACGGCGCAATGGTATGGCGCGCCATCTTATTCCTGTGTTTTATTCCGGAAGGTATACTAACGCCGGTGCTTCTTGAAAAAAGCGCTAGCCGGACTATATCCGGAGAGGTTGCCAATCGAGCCTCCACCAGCCGTGCTCCAAAGCCAGTCCGAAGCGGAGGTGAACACGAGGCGCAGTCGGACACTCCTCCGACAGAGGATGCCGACGGACTATCTGCCACCAATTTCGAGGTGGAGAGTGCCATGCATCACAAAGGCGTCGCCGGACAGTTCTTCGTGGATGTTTCTCCCAAGAGGCATTGGATGCCTTCAAATTGGGAGATGCGCACTCCGTGCAGCTCAAAATGGTCTAGCCAGAGCTACGGAGCAAGATGTGAAAGACATACGGGTGAGAAAATTTGATGGTTATATGTACCAGTAGCCCCCGAGACTTGGAATAGTTAGAATAACTGATTTAAGGATCATTTGTTATGCAGGATCTTACAAAGAAGAATACCCAACTGTCCCAGGAGCTGGAAGAGTGCAAAGCCCAACTCAAGACCGCACTAGCCACTGCAGGGGAGGCCAAGGAGACCCCCTCTGGTAATATACGCTTCGAAAGATAAGTATGTTGTGAAGTGCGGCGTGTGTGTAAATCTGAAAATATCATTGCAGATGGCGCCGGAGTAGATCCGGACAAGCAACAACTCTTGCGCCGGTTAAAGGCAGGGAGAGCGTGCTTACGAGGGTGAGGCAGGAGAAGAATAATCTCCAGGATGCCAACACCCAGCTGGGCGAGGAACTAAAGGATGTTCGTGCTCAAATGCCGACTCCGTGAAGGAGAATCGACGGCTTCGACGCTGCATTTTTAGTAAGTGCTTGAACGAACTTTGAAAAAGAGTTCGGCGAGGGAGTCGACTAACGAGTTATGTCTGTAGGTATGCTCACGTGTCGTCCTCAGAGAGGAAATGCCCGGTTCTCGGGTGACCTTCTTCCCGAGCTTTACAACTGCACGAACGAGTTCGGCAGTGATGAAAGGCGCCGCCTGTGCCTTGTGGCCATCTGCCTCCCCTGCCGAAGGCCTTGGAGAGCTTGCAGAGAGCTTAAGGGAGCGCGGCGCTCCGATTATGGAAGATATCGGCCTGCCGTCAAGGCGCCAGGAGGCTCGGGCCATGGTGAAGACGCGGTACACGGTTGTGACCAAAACCACATGGCCGAGGTCGGACCTGTGGGGCCTGATGGGAAGCAGATCCCTGTGAGCTTAGTGTACGGCCAAGTAGAATTGGCCGCAAAGTATTCCCAAAAGGACTATAAACTAGACAGCCTATTAGATGGTATTGAGGAGGAATACACCCAGTCAAATTGACTATGTAATTGAAGATGACATGTAAAAATGCCTTCTAGCCGGATTGTAGATCATTTGTCATGGCAGACCTTTTCGCTTCAACCTCGGGACCCTATAGTCTGGAGTGTGTCCGAATTCCTCACGGTTATGTAAGAACCAGGGCATGCGTGGAGACCAGGCGTAAGGGTCATTAGTGCTTGAACAGATAAGTGCCCAACTAGTTATGTTATATTACATGGTTAGTAAGAAACATCTTCCAGGGAGAATAGTTCCGTTAGGGTTCCTTTCACGGGAGGCATGCCTTAAAGTGCATGTCCGATCAAAAAAAAGTAAAAGCATCCGGGGCAGATAAATAAATAAGTGAGAAATCATCTTTAGTTCACCGACCGAATATTCCCTTAAGAATGCTAGCTTTCGGCTTCACCCGGTCCGAGGTACACATCCGCTGACCCGCAGTAATAATCGCAGAGGTGCTCCTTTACCACCTAGCCGAACAATCGGGAACGTAGGGGTAAGCACGGAGCCAGCAACCCAGCTTGGCCAAAACTTAAGTCATATCGATGCATATAATGGTGAATAAAAGGTACATGCGAAGCGTGACACATGTGTTAGGCATGAAGCCCGTACAAATAAGCTTCATTAAAGAAGCCCCGTATAATGAGCGGATAGCGCGTCAAGTGTGTGCGAACAATGCGCGAACGAGCCTGTGAAGGTTGTAAGAGAAAAAGAGGGAGAAGGAGAGAAATATAAGACAGCTAATGTGTAAAAAATAGACAGAGGAAGGAGATGAACTCAGAATCCGGCGCTAGGCGAGAATCTTCGGAGACGGGCTGCGTTCCATGGGTTCGCTCAAGTCGATTATCCGATGCATCTCGCAGACGGTACGCTCCACGGTCAGACTTGGTCGATAATAAAGGGACCTTCCCATTTGGGCTTGAGTTTGTCCTTTTCTTGTCCGGCAGCGAGAACTAACTCGCCAACATTGTAAGTTTTGTCCCATACTTCTACGCTTTAATATCTTCGAGCTCGATGTTGATAGAATGCGAACGGGCTTTTGCCACGCCACGCTCCTCCTCCAAGCGCCCAAACTGTCCTGCCGATCGAGCTCGGCTTCTCTTTCTTCGTACATGCGCACGCCGAGGTGAGTCATGAATTATGTCGCAGGCGAACTGCCTCTGCGCCGATACCATAAAGAATGGTGTGAATCCGGTGGTGCGATTCGGCGTGGTCCGCAGCCCCCAGAGTACGGAGTCAAGCTCCTCTACCCAGTGCGTGTTAGATTCCTTGAGGGACCGCACTAATCTAGGTTTGATGCCGCTCATGATTAGACCATTTGCTCGCTCGACTTGACCATTAGTTTGAGGGTGATAGACTGAAGCGTAGTCGAGCTTGATGCCCATGTTTTTGCACCAGAGTTTGACCTCGTCGGCCGTGAAGTTCGTGTCGTTATCAGTGATGATGCTGTGCGGGACGCCATAACGGTGTACGACCCCTGATATGAAGTCTATCACCGGTCCGGATTCGGCCGTCTTAACAGGCTTGGCCTCTATCCATTTGGTGAATTTATCCACCATGACCAGTAGGTATTTTTGCTTGTGGGTTCCTCCTTTAAGGGTCCAACCATGTCAAGCCCCTGCACCGCAAAGGGCGGTGATGGGTATAGTTTGGAGGCGGTGGGTGGCATGTGGCTTTGATTAGCAAAGAGCGGCAACCGACGATCGTTGGACTAAGTCCCGAGCATCTGCCGGGCCGTCGGCCAATAAAATCCTACGGAAGGCCTTGCTTACAAGGGCCCGGCTCGGCGTGGTGCCCGCCGAGTCCGGCATGAATTTTAGCCGAAGATTCTGCCCTTCCTCTTGGAGATACACCTTTGAAGGACTCGGTCGTGCTTTTCTTATAAAGCTCTCCTCATGGACTTTATAGGCTTTAGATCGCCGCACTATGCAGCGTGCCTCGCTTTTGGTCCTCGGAAGTTCCTGCCTGGTTAGGTAGGCTAGGAATGGTTCCGCCCACGGGCAATGACTGCCATTATTACGTGGGCTGAAGATGTTACTTTGTTGGCAGAGCCTCCAATTGTGTCAGAATGTTCGGTGTCGGGCAGTGCTGTTGGGTCCGGGCTGTTATTTCCGGACTCCCCTTCCAATAATACGGATGGCTTGAACAACCTCTCTAAGAAGATATTGGGGGGACGGCATCGCCCTTTTCACCAATGCGTGCCAAGACGTCTGCTGCCTGATTGTTTTCCCAGACTATATGGTGAAATTTGAGCCCTTCTAACCGAGTTGACATTTTTAGGACGGTGTTGCGATAAGCTACCATTTTCGGATCCTTGGCATCAAAGTCTCCATTTATTTGGGATATTGCGAGGTTTGAATCCCCGCGCACCTCTAGGCGTTGAATGCCCATGGATATTGCCATCCGGAGACCATGTAGAAGGGCCTCGTATTCGGCTGCGTTGTTGGAGTCCGTATACATTATCTGGAGTACCTATTGAACTGTATCTCCTGTTGGGGATGTCAGAACGACGCCAGCCCCCAGACCAGCCAACATTTTGGAGCCCTCGAAGTGCATGATCCAGTTGGAATATGTGTCGTACTCTTTAGGGAGTTCGGCTTCAGTCCATTCAGCGATGAAGTCGGCCAAAACTTGCGACTTAATGGCTCGCCGTGGCTTATAGGTTATGTAGAACGGGAGGAGCTCAATGGCCCATTTGGCAATCCGGCCCGTCGCGCCGCGGTTGTTTATAATGTCATTGAGAGGTACTTCGGAGGCTACTGTTATCGAACACTCTTGAAAGTAGTGTCGCAACTTCCGGGATGCCATAAACACCGCGTACGCTATCTTTTGATAATGCGGGTACCGTGACTTGCATGGAGTGAGGACAGTGGACACGTAGTAAACTGGTTTTTGAAGGGGGAACTTGTGTCCGTCCGTTTCTCGTTCGACAACGAGCACTGCGCTTACAACTTGATGAGTTGCCGCGATGTATAATAGCATTGGTTTGCCCATGTTGGGCGCGGCCAGGACCGGGTTTGTTGCCAATATGGATTTTATTTCTTCGAGTCCGCCATGGCGCATCCGCCCACTCGAAGTGTTCGTGCGCCAGAGGAGGCGATAAAGGGTAATGCCTTTTCTCCCAAACGGAGATAAAGCGGCTCGAGCCGCCACGCATCCATCAATTTTGTATTTGTTTGAGGTCCTTTGGGATATCCAATTGTGCCGAGCTCGGATCTTGGCTGGGTTTGCTTCAATTCCTCTACGGATACAATGAAGCCCAAGAGCTTTCCGCTGATACGCCAAAACGCATTTTTCCGGTTAAGCTTGATGTCATATGTTCAAGATTATCGAATGTGAGCCTCAAGTCGCCTACTAGAGTTTCGACATGCTTGGTTTTGATGACCACATCATCTACGTATGCCTCCACTGTTTTGCCGATCTGGTTTGCGGACATGTACGAATCATGCCGATATGTTGCGCTGGGTTTTGAGCCCGAAGGGCATTGTGTTGAAGCGGAAGGGCCGTATGGGGTGATAAATGCCTTTGCGGCTTGGTCAGCTCGACATCTTGATTTGATGGTAGCCGGAGTATGCGTCGAGGAAACACAATGAATCATGTCCTGCGGTAGCGTCGATAATTTGATCGATGCGGGGAGGGAAGGATCCTTTGGGAAAGCCTTGTTCAGGTCCTTGAAATCGGCGCGATAGGCGCCAGGATTTGTCCTTCTTTGGTACCATCACCAGGTTTGCTAGCCAGTCCGGATGTTTTATATCTCTGATGAATCCGGCCTCCAATAGTTCGGCTAGCTCCTCTCCCATGGCTTGTCTCTTAGGTTCAGAGAAACACCGAAGAGCCTGTTTGACTGGCTTGAATCCTTTTAGGATGTTTAGGCTGTGCTCGGCCAGCCGGCGTGGGATTCCTGGCATGTCTGAAGGGTGCCAGGCAAAAATGTCCCAATTTTTGCATAGGAATTCTCGTAGTGCAGCGTCTACATCAGGATTTAATTGTGCCCCGATGGAGGCCGTTTTTGTAGGGTCCGTTGGGTGGACTTGTAATTTGACTATTTCGTCCGCTGGTTTAAAGGAGGTGGACTTGGATCTTTTACTGAGTATCACATCGTCCCTGTTCACCGTGGAGCGCAGCACAGTCAGTTCCTCGGTCGCTAGGGCTTCGGATAGTGCCTCAAGGGCTAGTGCGTCTGTCTTATTTTCGACGCGGAGTGCGATGTCCGGGTCACTAGCAAGAGTGATGATTCCGTTGGGCCCGGGCATTTTGAGCTTCATGTACCTGTAATGGGGTATAGCTTGAAAAATTGTGAATACCTCTCGCCCTAATAGAGCGTGGTATCCGCTGCTGAACGGGGCCACTTGGAACG
Source organism: Aegilops longissima (assembly GCA_021605205.1). Lineage (NCBI taxonomy): Eukaryota > Viridiplantae > Streptophyta > Magnoliopsida > Poales > Poaceae > Aegilops > Aegilops longissima. The sequence goes on along the minus strand of CM038677.1, from coordinate 256,807,862 downwards.
TGACCTCCTCGGACCTATAATTATCCGGCGTGCCGAACACCACATCCAGTGTGATTTTTCCCTGCAGCACGCTTCCGACCGGGTATTATTCCTCTAAAGGTTGTGCTGCTTCGCTCAATGTGGCTCCAGTCTATTTCCATTTTTCGAAGGGTTTCCTCATAAATGAGGTTCAATCCGCTGCCACCGTCCATGAGTACCTTGGTAAGGTGAAAGTCGTCCACTATTGGACTGAGGACCAATGCTGCTGGTGCTCGGGCTGTTCGGAATTTAGGTTCATCACTGGCATTAAAGGTAATAGCCGTGTCACTCCATGGATTTATTGTTGCTACTTGGTAGACTTCGGCAAGGCTGCGGAGTGTTTGTTTTGGAATATTGTTTGATGCGATAGTCTCAAAGACTGTTAATACCGTCTGGTATCCCTGGGCTGGTGCTCTGTGGATGCTGGGTTAGAAGCTCTTCGCCACTTTTGGCCACCTGCCGGAGTATCCAACATGCTCTAAGGCTATGAGTTGGTGTGGCACCCTCTGTACTATGAATTTTACAGGGTCCGTTGAGCCATCCCTCCAGTACGGTTCCATGCCCCGTAAGGGGTTTTTGTTTTTTGGTGTTTAACCGGGGTGATTGGCGATAATGCACCCTTTTATTTTGGACTGGGTTTGTATTCACGGCCGGATTGTCCCAAAATCTTACTTGATTTTCGAGCGCTTTCCATCGCAGACACTTTAGTATTATGGACGCCAAGTCAGCAAAGCGTGTAATTTCACGGCGACCTATGGCGTTGAGGATTCCCTTGTCCATGCAATTATTGCAGAAGAATGAAATTGCATCTTCCTCGCGGCAGTCCTTTATCATGTTCATAACCAGGAGGAATCTGGCCCAGTAATGATGTACTGTTTCCTTGGGCTCTTGCCTAATTTTGGATAGATCGTCTATGTTCGGGTGGGTGGGTGGAATTAGATCCAAAACCTCACCCAATCTGAGGCTCAAGGGCCAAGGAGTTTCCGAACTCGGCTTGGATTCTTGGATGTTTTCCAATGAATCTAGCCCGTTGCCTGACTCTAAGTTCAGGTCTTGAGTGTCGCCCTCCCTCCGCTGGTATCCGCTTGAGGGATCGGGAATCCGGACATAGCTAGTCCTTAAGATAGATGAAGGGTCGCCACATTGTTCCTCCACCACAGCAACGTGATGGGTGACCTGGGGAGAGTTAATATCTCTCAGATCGGGTTTAGGCCCAATCTGATTGTAGTCTGCAGCGACTCCCAGGGCGGCGATGCGATCAAGGAGCTCGTTTAAGGAAAAGAGCTCCGTCGGATCTAACTGCTCGGCGAGTTCTGAGTTGACGTGAAGATTGCTTCCGATGACCCGAGAAGTCATCGTCGGCGCGGCGGCCGAACAGGCGGTCATAAGAAAACCGCCTAGCCGGAGAGTTTGGCCGATAGCCAAAGCTCCTTTAGCAACAGTGTCGTCTTTAAAGACGGGATGAGGCATCCTTCCTGATGGCGACGACACAGAATAACTCTCAATGAAAGCACCAATGTCGGTGTCAAAACCGGCGGATCTCGGGTAGGGGGTCCCGAACTGTGCGTCTAGGAGGATGGTAACAGGAGACAAGGGACACGATGTTTTAACCCAGGTTCGGGCCCTCTCGATGGAGGTAAAACTCTACTCCTGCTTGATTAATATTGATGATATGGGTAGTACAAGAGTAGACCTACCACGAGATCAGAGAGGCTAAACCCTAGAAGCTAGCCTATGGTATGATTGTTGTTCATCCTACGGACTAAAACCCTCCGGTTTATATAGACACGGAGAGGGCTAGGGTTACACAGAGTCGGTTACAATGGGAGGAGATCTACATATCCGTATTGCCAAGCTTGCCTTCCACGCCAAGGAAAGTCCCATCCGGACACGGGACGAAGTCTTCAATCTTGTATCTTCATAGTCCAGGAGTCCGGCCAAAGGTTGTAGTTCGGCTATCCGGACACCCCCTAATTCGGAACTCCCTCAGCGGTCACCGAACCCGTACAAATGGCAACCCTTGCGGGCGGTCACCGAACCCATACACTTTGGCAACCCTTGGGGGCGGTCACCGGAACACGTCAAATTGCTCGGGGCGATCTCCACAACCTAATTGGAGACCCGACGCTTGCCGAGCTTTACACCACAATGATTGAGCTCGAACACCACCAACCGCCTAGCGCCTAAGCACCCAAGAGGAACAAGCTCAAGGGTACCAAGCACCCAAGAGTAATAAGCTTCTCAACTTGTAACTTGCACGTATCACGTGGAGAACTCAAACTGATGCACCAAATGCAATGGCAAGGGCACACGGAGTGCCCAAGTACTTCACTCTCAAATCCCACCGAAGCAACTAATGCTAGGGAGGAAAATGAGAGGAAGACAAGAAGGAGAACACCAAGAAATCCAAGATCAATATACAAGGGGTTCCCCTCACATAGAGGAGAAAGTGACTGGTGGAAATGTGGATCTAGATCTCCTCTCTCTTTTCCCACAAAAACTAGCAAGAATCCATGGAGGGATTGAGAGTTAGCAAGCTCGAAGAAGGTCAACAATGGGGGAAGAACACGAGCTCAAAAGAATAAGGTTCATTGGGTAAGAAGACCCCCTTTTATAAGTGGGAAAATCCAACTGTTATGCTCACAGCCCGCACCGAGCGGTACTACCGCTCCAAGGAGTGCTACTACCGATAGGGCGGTAGTAGCCCTTTGAAACACAACAACAAGGAGGCAAAAAGGCCAGAAGAACCGTCGGAGCGGTAGTACCGCTTGACCTCACGGTACTACCGCTAGGGGTAGCGGTACTACTGCTAAGGGTAGCGTACTACTGCTTGCGAGCGGTTCTAAAAAATTACATCTGTGCCTACCACCGTTGGACTTGTGACGAGTTTTTGGTCCCGAGCGGAAGTAGCCACGGAAGTAGCCATGGTAGTACTGCTCCAAGAGGTAGTACCGCTCCCAAGAGCGGTAGTAAAAATTACTTCCGCTCCTATCCGCGGTAGTACCGCTGCAGCATTTTCAGAACACCAAAACTGACACAACTTCTGCAAACGGACTCTGAATTCGACGAAACCAAGTTTGTTGGAAAGATAGCGACAAGGGCTAACACAATCTTGATAGAAATATCAATAAGAAGCAAATGAGAAAAGGCCCAAAATAAAATGGTGAGAACCCTTCCTCGGATAAGACCGGTAAAACCTCCAACACCGAAAACATCAAAGAAGACGCATGCAAACTCCATTTTTGATGAACTCAAGCTTGTCATCAAGATGAACATAAGATCTAAGACTCACAAAGAGAACCAAACAACAACCAAGAAACATGATGCAAGGATGCAATGGTTTGAGCTCTCGACGAACGATACGATCAAGCTACTCACTTGAGAGCCCCCCTTGATAGTACGGCTATCGATCCTGTAACCCGGTCTCCCAACTACCACCATGAGACCGGTAAAATAGAAAACCTATCAAGGGAAAACCTTTGCCTTGCACATGATCCACTTTAGCTAGATGATGATGATCTTGTCCTCCTCAAGATGGACCACCTTTCTTGATTGCGTTGGGACGATGGAGACTAGATGATTGCTCCCCCATACTCCACTATGGGTGAGCCACTCTTCGGCACATATTCACAAGTCCATTGACACCACAATGGATGGCAAGCTTCAAGCACTTGATCTCTTCGTGATGCTCCACTTGAACTTGCACATAGCAATCTTGATGACGATCACCACTTGATGTCATCCTCTCCATGGGTTGAGTGATATCTTCCTCTTGACGCAAGCCCATGAACACGTACCTAACCCCACATAGAACTCTCACATAGACCATGGGTTAGTACACAAAGCACAATGGACAATGCTTACCATGCCATGGGATCACTTGATCCCCGCTCTGTACATCTTCTATGCTTTGTGAGTTGATCAACTTGATTCACTCTTGACTTAGTCTTGATCAACCTTGAATCTTTCCAACTCTCTTCATTTGGATGATGTCTTGAAGGTAAACATGAATGATCACACAATCTTCTTCTTCAAGACATGCTTGCAATAAGCTCAACTCTCACATGACCAATCTTTGGATAATTCTTTAATAGCACCTTGGTCAACACAAACTCTCCTTGAAACCAACACATGTACTCCAAGAAAAGCCTATGGACAAAACCTTCAAATATAACTCAAGGCAACCATTAGTCCATAGAGATTGTCATCAATTACCAAAACAAAACATGGGGGCACCGCATGTTCTTTCATTCATGATCATTGCCTTAGATGTCATCAAAACTATGCGCTTTTATGTTAATTGCTCAACAGTAATTTGTTTACCCACCTTATGCTTTCTGCAAGAGAGAAGCCTCTAGTGAAACATATGTCCCCCGGGTCTATTTTCCATCATATATTTTCAGATCTATAAATCCAAAAACCCAAAAATACCTTGCTGCAATTTATTTATATTTACTTTATTTTTCCTTTTACTTATCTTTTATATCTATATCTATTACCTCTCACTCTTGCAAGTGACCGTGAAGGGATTGACAACCCCTTTTTCGTGTTGTGTGCAAGTGTTTGTTAGTTTGTGCAGGTCCATCTATTTAGGACTTGTGTGTGCCTCCTACTGGATTGATACCTTGGTTCTTAACTGAGGGAAATACTTATCTCTACTTTGCTGCATCACCCTTTCCTCTTCAAGGAAAAAATCAACGCAAGCTCAAGAAGTAGCAGGTTGCTCGGCGGTTGCACACAAACTGGTCGAAGGGTAGTATTTTTGGCGGTGTCTATACCTCCGGCCTCGCGGCACATCTTGAGATTCCTATTAGGCATGATGAGAAGGAGGAGATGCTTTACCCACTAAATATTTAGACTATGGTAGTATGGCGGCGCATAATTTTATTGACAAAGACAAGCAAAAGCGACTCCTCTACAACTTAGTATTCAGCCAGGACACTTGTGAGATCATTACCTTTCCTGCACTGTCTTTGTTCGATCTTTATTCAGGCAGGTACACTATTATGCCCAAGGACATCTACAGATACTGCGGACTTACACAACCCCCGGTACCTGAGCCAGCACCGGCACCTGAGCCATATCAGGAGCTTGTTTATCAGTGGGAACCACAGGAGCTCGCCAACCAGTTGAACTGAGGGAGTCCTCGATTAGGGGGTGTCCGGACAGCCTGACTATATCCTTTGGGCGGACTGTTGGACTATGAAGATACAAGATTGAAGACTTCGTCTCGTGTCCGGATGGGACTCTCCTTGGCGTGGAAGGCAAGTTTGGCGATACGGATATGTAGATCTCCTCCCATTGTAACCGACTCTGTGTAACCCAAGCCCCCTCCGGTGTCTATATAAACCGGAGGGTTTAGTCCGTAGGACAGGAACGATCATACCATAGGCTAGCTTCTAGGGTTTAGCCACTATGATCTCGTGGTAGATCAACTCTTGTACTACTCATATCATCAAGAATCAATCAAGCAGGAAGTAGGGTATTACCTCCATAGAAAGGGCCCAAACCTGGGTAAACATCGTGCCCCTTGTCTCCTGTTACCATCCGCCTTAGATGCACAGTTCGGGACCCCCTACCCGAGATCCGCCGGTTTTGACACCGACATTGGTGCTTTCATTGAGAGTTCCACTGTGTCGTCACCATAAGGCATGATGGCTCCTTCGATCATCGGTAGCGATGCGGTCCAGGGTGAGGTTTTCCTCCCTGGATAGATCTTCGTATTCGGCGGCTTCGCACTACGGGCCAACTCGCTTGGCCATCTGGAGCAGATCGAGAGCTACCCCCTGGCCACTAGGTCAGGTTCGGAAACTTGAACTACACGACCGACATCCGTGGAGACTTGATCTTCGAAGAATTCGAGCCCATGCCAGGTGCGCCGCACGACCATGACGAGCATGATTTATCTCTGCCGTCGGACGGCGTTTAGGAGATCGCACCAGCAACAACTCCGGCCTTCAATCCGGAACAGATCGCGCCATCCGAGGACGGGTGGATAAACCCCACCACGGAGGCCGCACTCTTAGCGGCGATAGAGCCAGATACTGACCCTACCCCTCGCGAGAGCCGTGATGCCGAACTCATAGACTCGTCTCTGGCTGCAGACTCTGAACCGCCTGTGCCCGTGCCTGTCGAATCCGACTGGGCGCCGGTCATGGAGTTCACCTCCGCGGATATCTTTCAGCACTCGCCCTTCGGCGATGTACTAAACTCGTTAAGGTCTCTCTCTTTGTCAGGGGAACCTTGGCTGAACTATGTCCGGCTAGAATGGGATGCGGACGATGAAGAAATTCACGCCCCACCCACCACCCACTTAGCAGCCACTGTCGATGATCTAACCGACATGCTTGACTTCGACTCCGAAGACATCGATGGTATGGACAACGATGAAGGAGACGAACAGGAACCACTGCCCACGGGGCACTGGACCGCCACCTCATCATATGATATATATATATATATATGGTGGATACACCCAAAGAAGGAAATGGCGACAAGACAGCAGAGGATGACCCCTCCAAGAAGCAACCCAAGCGCCGATGTCAGCGGCTCCACTCTAAGTCTCGCCACAGCAAAAGCGGTGATACCGACACAGGAGATAACAGTACTCCGGACGGTGCCGAAGACGATACAATCCCCTCCAGCAGGATCCAGAGCCGGAGGATGAACAAGCCAGCCCTCCGGAGCGAGCGGCAGAGGGAGAGGAGGACAATTACATGCCTCCCTCCGAAGACGAAGTGAGCCTCGACGACGAATAATTTGTCGTACTTGAGGATCCCATCGAGCAGGAGCGCTTTAAGCGCCGGCTTATAGCCACAACGAATAGCCTGAAGAAAAAACAGCAACAGCTTCGAGCTGATCAGGACTTGCTAGCAGATAGATGTACTGAAGTCCTTGCGGCCGAGGAATACAAACTCGAACACCCCTCCAAGGGTCACCCAAAGCGCAGGTTGCTACCCCGACTTGAGGAGGAAGCATTAAAACCTACATCACCAGCGTACGACGCGGCTGATCGGCCACCTCGTGGCCGAGACAGAGAGGCATTTCAGCCAGAAGTTCAGCCCGCACCCCGCCGCCACTCAAACAAAAATACCAAGGCATCGGGAAACACGCGAGAACTGCGAGACGTATTGGAAGACAGGGCAAAACACGCAAGATCGATCTACGGATCACGAGGGCACGCCCCTACGCGGGACGGTGACCGTCACACCGGATACAGTAAAAGTAAATCCGGTCGGGCCGAATACAGCACGCAAGACTCATATGAGCTACGTCGCGATATAGCCCAGCACAGAGGCGCCGCACACCCCCTATGCTTCACTGATGAAGTAATGGATCATGAATTCCCAGAGGGTTTTAAACCCGTAAACATCGAATCATATGATGGTACAACAGACCCCGCGGTATGGATCGAGGACTTCCTCTTCCACATCCACATGGCTCGCGGCGATGATCTACATGCCATCAAGTACCTCCCGCTAAAGCTTAAAGGACCAGCTCGACATTGGCTGAATAGCTTGCCAGCAGACTCCGTTGGTTGTTGGGAGGATCTGGAAGACGCATTCCTCGACAACTTCCAGGGCACTTATGTGCGACCACCAGATGCCGATGACTTGAGCCACATAATTCAGCAGCCAGGGGAATCAGCCAGGCAATTTTGGACACGGTTCCTAACAAAGAAGAATCAAATTGTCGACAGTCCAGATGTAGAGGCCTTAGCGGCATTTAAGCACAACATCCGTGAGGAGTGGCTCGCCCGGCACCTTGGCCAGGAAAAGCCGAAATCCATGGCAGCCCTCACGACACTCATGACCCGCTTTTGCGCGGGAGAGGATAGCTGGCTGGCTCGCAGCAACAACATATCAAGGAACCTTGGCAGTTCGGATACCAAGGATAGCAACGGCAGGCCACGTCGCAACAAACATAAGCGCCACAATAACGGCGATAACGCCGAGGATACGGCAGTCAATGCCGAATTCAGAGGCTCTAAACCCGGCCAGCGGAAAAAGCCATTTAAAAGAAGCACTCCGGGCCCATCCAGTCTGGACCGCATACTCGATCGCTCGTGCCAAATACACGGTACCCCCGACAAACCAGTCAATCACACCAATAGAGAATGTTGGGTGTTCAAGCAGGCCGGCAAGTTAAACGCCGAAAACAAGGACAAGGGGCTGCACAGCGATGACGAGGAGGAGCCCCGGCCGCCGAACACGGGAGGACAGAAGAGGTCCCCCCCACAAGTAAGGACGGTGAACATGATATACACAACCCATATCCCCAAGAGGGAACGGAAGCGTGCACTAAGGGACGTATATGCGATGGAGCCCGTCGCCCCAAAGTTCAACCCATGGTCCTCTTGTCCGATCACTTTTGATCGCAGGGATCACCCCACTAGTATCTGTCATGGCGGATCTGCCACATTGGTCTTAGACCCAATCATCGACGGATTTCACCTCACTCGAGTCCTTATGGACGGCGGCAGCAGCTTGAACCTGCTTTATCAAGATACAGTGTGCAAAATGGGTATAGACCCCTCAAGGATCAAACCCACCAAAACGACCTTTAAAGGCATCATCCCAGGTGTAGAGGCCCATTGTACGGGCTCAATCACACTGGAAGTGGTCTTCGGATCTCCAGACAACTTCTGAAGCGAGGAATTAATCTTCGATATCGTCCCGCTCATGGCGGCTATGACGCCTCGCTTCGGGCACACCGTGATTTGTAAGATTCAATGCGGTACCGCATTACGCATACCTCAAGCTCGAGATGCCAGGACCTAAGGGGGTCATCACAACCAATGGAAACACAGATTGCTCGCCCAGACGGAGGAGCACATCGCGCCCTCGCAGCAGGCACACAAAGCAGCCTTTTAAGGCAATCCACCAGTTCGGCGATCAATCCCCCGGACACCGTCAAGCGCGTCTGGAGTAAATCGCAACAGATCGCTTAGCACGCTCAGAGCTCGCCTAGCAATTAGGCCCCGCCCGCCTCTCGACAATGGCAAAATCCGTGCAGCGTATATAATTACGACTGAAAATACCATGGGTATCGGCGGGGCACGATCACGGCATCGTCCCCACAATGCGCTCAACCGCACTAGGGGCTTACTACCTTTATCATTCTCTCTCTTTCAGGACTTTACTCTCTGGAAGCCCTATCCGGCAGTACGATAGCCGGACACACGATACAACACCCAAGGAGGCAGGAAGCTATGACGTGCAATGGAATCCCTAGGTGGTCTCTAATAACGAGTGAAATACCCGCTTTAAATACCAGTTCGCAGCTTGCCCTTGGACAGGACATGTCAAATAGTCCTATTTTTTGCTTATCGCACTGCTTGTATCAGTATGCTTCGACGCATTTTTTTAATAAACAATGCATAGCACTAGTCTATTATTGCATACTATATTGTTTTACATATATATGTTCATTTATGACAATCAGCACCCGTACACTTTGGTACGGCCAATACGCCAGGGGCTTCCGTATACCCCATAATTTGGCGTGAGAAGTCCGAACACTCTCGACAGTGCGACACTCGGAACTTATAGCATTATATGCATCAGCTCCGAATCATGTTCTTGGGTCAATAGTTTGGTTTTCCCGGCTCCCATGTTTTGGTACCTTATGTTCCGCTATATCGGCTAAGATAGCACTGGGAGAACTACTGCTATTGTGCCCCGGTTCTTCCGGCCGAGCACCTCAGTAGAGAAAGCTAAAACTGACTGTCATGATGAGGCGAGAGCTGGTCGCTGTTCACGAGGTCTCAAGTCCCTAAATACTTTTTCCGCTTCGGGCGAGGATCGGCCTTGTCCGGCTTAGGCGTGTATAGCGCCCCAAATTCGGCCTTCCGGATACTAGGGGCTTCGCCAAAATTTAAAATTGTAGACTTCTATGGCTAAGTGAGAGCAATAAAGCATTATAGTCCGATTGCCTGGTTCGCTGCACTGAGCACCTCCCTTGAAGGACCCGTAAATGGGAAAAAAAGAGTGCCCAGATTTATCCCGAACACCCCAGCACTAGTTGCATGGGGCTGAAGCCGACGACTAGCAACTCTCAGATTTTATAAAGGGCCGCACAGAAGGTAATATTTTAAATACGAAAGCGTTGCATAGCACAAATGAACTAGTTTCCATAATACAGGATCACACGAGCAAGTTCATTCAAAGATTACATCTTTCGCACACTCGTTCGCCACAAGATGGGCACCCTTCAGGACACCCTCATAATACATTTCAGGGTGGCGATGCTCCTTGCCCTGTGGCGACCCCTCCTTCACCAGCTTCTCGGCGTTGGCCCGGTGCACCTTCGCACGGGCAAAAGCCCTACGTGCACCTTCGATGCAGACCGACCGCTTTATAACTTCTAGCCGTGGACAGGCATCCACAAGCCGCCTCACCAGGCCGAAGTAGCTGTTGGGAAGGGAATCACCAGGCCACATCCGGGCTATAAGGCACCTCATGGCCTATTCAGCCGCCCTGTGGAGCTCGACCAGTTGCTACAGCTGGTCGCTCACGGGCATCGGATGTTCGGTCCCAGTATACTGAGACCAGAACAACTTCTCCGTCGAGCTTCCTCCTGGCCCAAGAGAACTCCGCGACATCGCACACCTCGCAGGCAGATCTGTGAACGCCTCCCGAGAGCTCGAACTCGGGTAAGTAAAAGGAAATTTTCTTTCGCATGCTTGCTTTGCATAATGAATGCCTTAACCACCGCTATCTTCTTCACCACCTCAATTTCCTGGAGGGCCTTTTGGGCTTTGGCCTTGGCATGCTTTGCGCTTTCGAGGGCCTTAGCAAGCTCGGACTCGGTTCTTGAGTCACGCTCCAAGGACTCGTGCTTCTTCACGAGTTCTTGGAGCTCTTGCTGCACTTCGCCTGCTCGGGCCTCTTGTTTTTCTCGCTCAGTACGCTCCTTGGCCGCTTTGTCTTCGGCCTCGGGCAGCGCCTGCTTCAGGGCCGCCACTTCGGTTGTGGACCCTGGTACATCCATGATGATCCTATTATTTTGCAACCAACTTTCTTTTCTATATATAGACAAGGTATTACTTACCTTTGTTCTCCTCGAGCTGCTTTTTGGCAAGGCCGAGTTCTTCCTCGAACCGCTCAAGGTTCAGCTTCAGTGCGGCGATCTCCGCAGTATGTGCGGCAGCGGCCAACAGTGAAGCCTGCATACGCATATTGACATATTTGGATTAGACTCCTGCAGTTATTATTTGATCCTCTATCCGGCTTTTCTTCACGAACACCGAACAGAGCATCAGGGGCTACTGTCTATGCGGTAATATTTTTATTTTGATTACTTACCTCAAAGCCTGTTAGGAGGCTGGCACAAGCTTCGGTTAGTCTGCTTTTGGCGAACCGAACCTTCTCGATCACCGCACTCATAATAGTGTGGTGCTCTTCGTCAATGGAAGTGCCGCGAAGCGTTTCCAACAAATTGTCCGGTGCCTCTGGATGGACAGAGGCCATCGTCGCGGGCGGCTTGTCCCCCTTAATGGGGAGTTGCCTGCCGAAGTCCGGAGCCACTGAAGGCTCCGACGCGGTGTTCGGCCGATGGCCGGACTTGGAGCCTATGGGAGTCTTGCCCCCTTTACGCCCAGGGCCCGGAAGGTCGCCTCGGGGCGCCTCTAGGACCGCCTCCCCTCGGCCCGGTGCCCTTGCAGACAACACCTCGGCATTGTCCGTAGGGCGGGGGGAAGAAGCGGTCAGAAGTGAATCGCTCTTCATATCCAACGAGCCCAAAGAATCACCCGACGAAGATACGTCGATTCGGGCTCTGGGCGGACTGCATAATCGTGTTCGTCATGAGGAGAAGCAGTTCGATAAAGCATACCAATAATCATTATGATATCCGGATACTTACGACTTCGCCAGGGGCTTGTCCCTAAGCAGCCACTCATCACCGTTGTCGGCAGCCGTCGTGGAACAGTCCGGAAGGAGAGTCTTTCCCTTCTTGGACCCTTCGGCCTCCCCAGTTGGGGCGACCTTCCTTTTCTTGTCTCCCCCGGCTGGAGGGGGAGAACCTTCATCTTCCTCCTCCTCGCTTTCACCAGAGGAGTGCATCTCAGAGTCATCAGGCAATGAGTCCGATACCACCTGACGTCGGGAACTCTTTCGGGTCCCCTTGGCCTTCTTCTTGGCCTTCTTCTTCGGCACCTCATAAGGTGCCGGAGTCAGCATCTCCGTCAGGAGAGCGTCCGCTGGATCTTCAGGCAGGGGAGCTGGGCAGTCGATCTGCTCCGCTGTCTCCACCCAGTCCTCTTAAAGGCATGGGAGCTTCGGTCCTGCACATGATTAAACTGGGGAGGATAAATACCCTATAAGATATAGAGACCTTACCGGTTTCGCGAGACGCTTCGTGCTAAGTCCGCAATCCTCGGTTAGGGAAGGGGAGACCTCGGCGCCTTTGAACAGGACCTTCCAGACGTCTTTGTGCATCGTGTCGAAGAGCTCAGCAGAGTCTGGTGCTGGGCCGGGTCGAACTCCCATAGATTGAACGCCTGTTGTTGACACGGGAGGATCCGGCGGAAGAGCATGACCTGGACCACGTTGACAAGTTTGATTTTCCTGTTCATCATGTTCTTGATGCAGGTCTGGAGTCCGGTCAGCTTTACCGGGTTACCCTGTGGTAGGCCCTTCTTTCCGGAGGTGAGCCGCATAGGGATTCCGGATCGGAACTCGGGGGCTGCCACCCATTTGGGGTCGCGTGGCTCGGTGATGTAGAACCACCCCGATTGCCACCCCTTTATGGTCTCCACATAGGAGCTCTCGAGCCATGTGACATTGGGCATCTTGCCCACCATGGCACCTCCGCACTCCGCTTGTTGGCCGCTCACTACCTTCGGTTTCACATTGAAGGTTTTCAGCCACAGGCCGAAGTGGGGCCGGATGCGGAGGAAGGCCTCGCACACGACGATAAACACCGAGATGTTGAGGATGAAGTTTGGGGCCAGATTGTGGAAATCCAGCCCGTAGTAGAACAGGAGGCCGCGGACAAATGGGTGGAGGGGAAATCCCAGCCCCCGGACGAAGTGGATGAGGAAAACTACCCTCTCATGGGGATCTGGAGTAGGGATGATTTGCCCCGCACTGGGCAGCCGGTGCGCGATATCCGCGTCCAAGTATCCGGCTCCCCGCAGCTTTTTGATGTCCTTCTCCTTGACGGAGGATTTCATCCACTTTCCTCCCGCTCCGGACATGGTTGGGGTGGTCTGAGGAGAAAGGTGCGAACTTGGGTGTTGGAGCTCGAGTACGCGAGAATGGATAGGCAAGGAGGAAGAAGGCGTGGGTGAAAAAAGGTGAACCCTTATCCCTTTATAAAGGCGGACGAAACTATACGCCCCCACTAGCCTGGTTAACTCGCTTATTCCCCAAGCGCCGCGACTGATGGCGCGGTTGGGTTACCCACGCCCGTATTAATGAGAATCCCGTGATAAGGGGACACGATCTCTGCTTCGACAAGACATCCCAAAAAAACCGCCTCGCGATATGCGCCAAGGCTGGTTGAGAAAAACGGTTCGATAATAACCGGGCCATGGTATGATGTCATGATATCAAATGTGTCAGCAGGTCGGATTTGTGGAAATATTATTCTCTCTACGGTGGTATGTGGAACTTGTTTTGCAGAGCCGGACACTATCCTTGTGTTCAAGGTCTTCTATAGAGTATTCGGAGGAGGAACCCGCCTTGCAATGTCGAAGACAATCTGCGCGCCGGACTCATCGTCATTGAAGCCTGGTTCAGGGGCTACTGAGGGAGTCCTGGATTAGGGGGTGTCCAGACAGCCAGACTATATCCTTTGGCCGGACTGTTGGACTATGAAGATACAAGATTGAAGACTTCGTCTTGTGTCCGGATGGGACTCTCCTTGGCGTGGAAGGCAAGTTTGGCGATACGGATATGTAGATCTCCTCCCATAGTAACCGACTCTGTGTAACCCTAGCCCCCTCCGGTTTCTATATAAACTGGAGGGTTTAGTCCGTAGGACAGGAACAATCATACCATAGGCTAGCTTCTAGGGTTTACCCTCTACGATCTCGTGGTAGATCAACTCTTGTACTACTCATATCATCAAGAATCAATCAAGTAGGAAGTAGGGTATTACCTCCATAGAGAGGGCCCGAACCTGGGTAAACATCGTGCCCCTTGTCTCCTGTTACCATCCGCCTTAGACGCACAGTTCGGGACCCCCTACCCGAGATCCGCCGGTTTTGACACCGACATGAACCATCAAAACCCTCCGCAGTATCCAGGAGAGGGTTACTACGAGTCGTGGCCATAGACCAACTTAGGCAAAAATCCTAAGCTTGGGGGAGTACGTATCTCTCACCAATATTACATCATGTTCACACATTCATTCCGGTTGTCGGCGTTCATACCTTTTCATTGTATAATCCATGCTAGTTTATTTTTCTTGCTTTCTGATTGTGTGTTTGGAAAACTTTGATGAAACCGAAAAATATTTCTCGCTTCTTTTTTTTTCTTTCTAGTTTAATTAGCTGTAGTATTAAAAGAAAACCCAAAAATATTTCTCGTTCTTTTTTTACTTGTTGGGAGCCTTTCCGTGTAAATAGTTTTTCTTGTTTTCATTTTTCTTTCATTAATTCGCTCTCTTCTAGAGAAAAACAAAAACTCCAAAAAAATATTCAGTGTGTTTATTCGAAATTGTTTTCTTTCCTTTGGGTCGTGAGGAGAAGAGCATGATGAAAATGTTGAGTGACTCTCATATGCATTATTGTTGATCTAACAGAGAGCCCATTTTGCCTTGTCTCCTAAGAATAAATGTTTGCAGATTCCAGCTTAGTCCATGGCACGTGCACTCTTATTTTTATTCACATCATTCGATCGTGCAAGTGAAAGGCAATAATGATGATATTTGATGTAATGATTGAGATGAGGAAAAGCGGGTATGAACTCAACCTATTTTGTTTTCGTAAATATGATTAGCTCATCGTTCGTGATTCAGCCTATTATGAATTAAACATGTTTGCAATGAAAATTAGAGATTATAGTTATTCATGCCATGCTTAATTATCTAGGAGTGGATAATGGTTTTTTCTTGTGTGCCAACATGCATTTTAAAATGGTTATGATATAGTATGATAAGATGGTCCTCCTTTGAATGCTTCAAGTGGCTCGACTTGGCACATGCTCATGCATGTAGTTGAATCAGAACCAACATAGCCTCCACGATATTTATGTTCATGGTGATGTATATCCTACTCATGCTTGCATTCAATGTCGATTAATCTCAATGCGCTCTCTAGTTGGCTGCTCCTCAATCTTTTTGCTAGCCTTCACTTGTACTAAGCGGGATTACTGCTTGTGCATCCACTTGCTTAAACCCAAAGTTGTTCCATATGAGTCCACCATACCTACCTATACGCGGTATTTACCTGCCGTTCCAAGTAAATTTGCATGTTCCAAACTCTAAACCTTCAAATGATAATCTATTTTCTATACCCGAATCGCTCATGTAGAGACAGGGGCTGTCAGTATCTTCCATGCTAGGTGGGTTATTCTCACGATGAGTGTTTATTCACTTGTCATTCACAAGAAAGTGGCTGGTATTCAGGATTCCTAGTCCTATGATCAATATCAAAATATAATAATGAAACAAAACTCCCCCGGATTGTTGTTGGTATGGAGGGTACCCGAGGATTCGGCTAGCCATGGCTTGTGTTTGTTGGTGGAGGGGGAGTAAAACTTTACCATTCTGTTCGGGAACGGTCTATAATGTGTCTAGCATGGAAGATAGTGAGATCTCTCGGTTGTTATGTTGACAATGAAAGCATGCCTCTCAAAATTATATTCATCTCTGCTTTAAAAGCCTCGAGCTTTGGCACCTGTGCAAATCCCTACTTCCCTCTTCGAAGGGCCTATTTATTATACTTTTATTGTTGAGTCATCATCCTCTTATTAAAGCACCAGCTGGAGAGCACCACTATCATTTTTATGCTTTGTTTTCAATTGATGTTGAGTATGAGTTGTTAGGAAACGTAGTAATTTCAAAAAAATTCCTACGCACACGCAGGATCATGGTGATGCATAGCAACAAGAGGGGAGAGTGTTGTCCACGTACCCTCGTAGACCGTAAGCGGAAGCGTTATGACAACGTGGTTGATGTAGTCATACGTCTTCACGATCGACCGGTCCTAGCACCGAAGGTACGGCACCTCCGCGGTCTGCACACGTTCAGCTCGGTGATGTCCCATGAACTCACGATCCAGCAGAGTGTCGAGGGAGAGCTTCGTCAGCACGACGGCGTGATGACGGTGATGATGAAGCTGCCGACGCAGGGCTTCGCCTAAGCACTACGACGATATGACTGAGGTGGATTATGGTGGAGGGGGCACCGCACACGGCTAAGAGATCAAGGATCAACTTGTGTGTCTATGGGGTGCCCCCTGGCCACGTACATAAAGGATGGAAGGAGGGTGAGGCCGGCCCTCATAGGGCGCGCCCAAATTGTGGAGTCCTACTAGGACTACCTAGTCCTAGTAGGATTCCACCTCCCACATGGAATAGAAAAAAGGAAAGGGAGAAGGAGAAAGAAGGAAGGGGGCGCCCCCTTTCCCTAGTCCAATTCGGACTAGTCCATGGGGAAGGGGCGCAGCCACCCTTGAGGCCTTTCTCTCCTTTCCCGTATGGCCCATTAAGGCCCAATACGAATTCCCGTAACTCTCTGGTACTCCAAAAAATACCCGAACCACTCGGAACCTTTCCGGTGTCTGAATATAGCCTTCCAATATATCGATCTTTACATCTCGACCATTTCGAGACTCCTCTTCATGTCTCTGATCTCATCCGGGACTCCGAACAAACTTCGGTCATCAAATCACATAACTCATAATACAAATCGTCACCGAACGTTAAGCGTGCGGACCCTACGGGTTCGAGAACTATTTAGACATGACTGAGACTCATCTCCGGTCTATAACCAATAGCGGAACCTGGATGCTCATATTGGTTCCTACATATTCTATGAAGATCTTTATCGGTCAAACTGCATAACAACATACGTTGTTCCCTTTGTCATCGGTATGTTACTTGCCCGAGATTCGATCGTCGGTATCTCAATACCTAGTTCAATCTCGTTACCGGCAAGTCTCTTTACTCGTTCTGTAATGCATCATCCCGCAACTAACTCATTAGTCACAATGCTTGCAAGGCTTAGAGTGATGTGCATTACCGAGAGGGCCCAGAGATACCTCTCCGATACACGGAGTGACAAATCCTAATCTCGATCTATGCCAACTCAACAAACACCATCGGAGACACCTGTAGAGCATATTTATAGTCACCCAGTTACGTTGTGACGTTTGATAGCACACAAGGTGTTCCTCCGTATTCGGGAGTTGCATAATCTCATAGTCTGAGGAACATGTATAAGTCATGAAGAAAGCAGTAGCAGTGAAACTGTAACGATCATAATGCTAAGCTAACGAATGGGTCTTGTCCATCACATCATTCTCCTAATGATGTGATCCCGTTCATCAAATGACAACACATGTCTATGGTTAGGAAACATAACCATCTTTGATAAACGAACTAGTCAAGTAGAGGCATACTAGGGACACTTTGTTTTGTCTATGTATTGATACATGTACTAAGTTTTCGGTTAATACAATTCTAGCATGAATAATAAACATTTATCATGAAATAAGGAAATAAATAATAACTTTATTAGTGCCTCTATGCCATATTTCCTTCAGTCTCCCACTTGCACTAGAGTCAATAATCTAGTTCACATCACCATGTGATTTAACTCCAATAGTTCACATCACCATGTTATTAACACCCATAGTTCACATCACCATGTGACCAACACTCAAAGGGTTTACTAGAGTCAGTAACATCGCCATGTGATTAACAACCAAAGAGTACTAAGGTGTGATCATGTTTTACTTGTGAGAGAAGTTTAGTCAACGGGTCTGCCAAATTCAGATCCGTATGTATTTTCCAAATTTTTATGTCTACAATGCTCTGCACGGAGCTACTTTAGCTAATTGCTCCCACTTTCAATATGTATCCGGATTGTGACTTAGAGTCATACATATTGGTGTCAAAGCTTGCATCAACATAACTCTTTATGACGAACTCTTTATCACCTCCATAACCGAGAAATATTTCCTTATACCACTAAGGATAATTTTGACCGATGTCCAGTGATTCACTCCTGGATCACTATTGTACCCTCTTGCCAAACTCATGGTGAGGTACACAATAGGTCTGGTACATAGCATAGCATACTTTATAGGAACTATGACTGAGGCATAGGGAATGACTTTCATTCTATTTCTATTTTCTGCAGTGGTCGGGTTTTGAGTCTTACTCAACTTCACACCTTGCAACACAGGCAAGAACTCCTTCCTTGACTGTTCCATTTTAAACTACTTCAAAATCTTGTCAAGGTATGTACTCATTGAAAAAATCTTATCAAGCTTCTTGATCTATCTCTATTGATCTTGATGCTCAATATGTAAGTAGCTTCACCGAGGTCTTTCTTTGAAAAACTCCTTTCAAAACACTCCTTTATGCTTTCTAGAAAATTATACATCATTTTCGATCGACAATATGTCATTTACATATACTTATCAGAAAGGCTGTAGTGCTCCCACTCACTTTCTTGTAAATACAGGCTTCACCGCAAGTCTATATAAATCTATATGCTTTGATCAACTCATCAAAGCGTATATTCCAACTCTGAGATGCTTGCACCAGTCCATAGATGGATCGCTGGAACTTTGCACACTTTGTTAGCATCTTTAGGATCGACAAAACCTTCTGGTTTCATCACATACAACTATTCTCTAATAAATCCATTAAGGAATGCAGGTTTGACATCCATTTGCCAAATTTCATAAAATGCGGCAATTGCTAGCATGATTTGGACAGACTTTTAAGCATCAATACAAGTGAGAAAATCTCAACGTAATCAACACCTTGAATTTGTCAAAAACATTTTTGCGACAATTCGAGCTTTGTAGATAGTAACACTACTATCAGCGTCCGTCTTCCTCTTGAAGATCCATTTACTCTCTATTGCTTGCCGATCATCGGGCAAGTCAATCAAAGTCCATACTTTGTTCTCATACATGGATCCCGTCTCAGATTTCATGGCCTCTAGCCATTTTGCGGAATCTGGGCTCATCACTGCTTCCTCATAGTTAGTAGGTTCGTCATGGTCAACTAACATGACCTCCAGAACAGGATTACCATACCACTCTGGTGCGGATCTTACTCTAGTTGACCTACGAAGTTCGGTAGTAACTTGATCTGAAGTTTCATGATCACTATCATTAACTTCCTCACTAATTGGTGTAGGAATCACTGGAACTGGTTTCTGTGATGAAGTACTTTCCAATTCAGGAGCAGGTACAATTACCTCATCAAGTTCTACTTTCCTCCCACTCACTTCTTTCGAGAGAAACTCCTTCTCTAGAAAGGATCCATTCTTAGCAACAAAGATCTTGCCTTTGGATATGTGGTAGAAGGTGTACCCAACATTTTCTTTTGGGTATCCTATGAAGACGCACTTCTCCGATTTGGGTTTGATCTTATGAGGTTGAAACTTTTTCACATAAGCATTGCAACCTCAAACTTTAAGAAACGACAGCTTAGGTTTCTTGCCAAACCATAGTTCATACGGTGTCGTCTCAACGGATTTAGACGGAGCCCTATTTAACGTGAATGTAGCTGTCTCTAATGCATAACCCCAAAAATGATAGTGGTAAATCGGTAAGAGACATCATAGATTGCACTATATCCAAAAAAGTACGTTTATGACGTTCGGACACACCATTATGCTGTGGTGTTCCAGGTGGCACGAATTTGTGAAACTATTCCACATTGTTTTAATTGAAGACCAAACTCGTGACTCAAATATTCGTCTCTGTGATCAGATCGTAGAAACTTTATTTTCTTGTCACGATGATTTTCCACTTCACTCTGAAATTCTTTGAACTTTTCAAATGTTTCAGACTTATGTTGCATCAAGTAGATATACCCATATCTGCTCAAATCATCTGTGAAGGTCAGAAAATAATGATACCCGCCGCGAGCCTCAACACTCATCGGACCGCATACATCAGTATGTATTATTTCCAATAAGTCAGTTGCTCGCTCCATTGTTTCGGAGAACGGAGTCTTAGTCATCTTGCCCATGAGGCATGGTTCGAAAGCATCAAGTGATTCATAATCAAGTTATTCCAAAAGTCCATCAGCATGGAGTTTCTTCCTGCGCTTTACACCAATATGACCTAAACGGTAGTGCCACAAATAAGTCGCACTATCATTCTTAACTTTGCATCTTTTGGCTTCAATATTATGAATATGTGTATCACTACGATCGAGATTCAACAAACCATTTATATTGAGTGTATGACCATAGAAGGTTTTATTCATGTAAGTAGAACAACAATTATTCTTTGACATAAATGAATAGCCGTATTGCAATAAACATGATCCTATCATATTCATGCTCAACGCAAACACCAAATAACATTTATTTTAGGTTCAACACTAATCCCGAAGGTAAAGGCAGACTCTGTTTATTTTGCAAGTCCCGTTTCGAGTTACTACTCTTAGCAACTGAACCAGTATCAAATGTCGAGGGGTTGCTATAAACACTAGTAAAGTACACATCAGTAACATGTATATCCAATATACCTTTGTTCACTATGCCATCCTTCTTATCCGCCAAGTATCTAGGGCAGTTCCACTTCCAGTGACCATTTCCTTTGCAGTAGAAGCACTCAGTTTCAGGCTTGGGTCTAGCTTTGGGCTTCTTCACGGGAGTGACAACTTGTTTGTCATTCTTCTTGAAATTCCCTTTCTATCCCTTTGCCCTTTTCTTGAAAGTAGTGGTCTTGCTAACCATCAACACTTGATGTTCTTTCTTGATTTCTACCTTCGCTAATTTCAGCATCATGAAGAGCTCGGGAATTACTTTCATCATCCCTTTCATATTATAGTTCATCACAAAGTTCTAATAACTTGGTGATAGCGACTAGAGAACTTTTTCAATTACAATCTTATCTGGAAGATTAACTCCCACTTGATTCAACCAATTTTCGTACCCAGACAATCTGAGCACATGCTCACTGGTTGAGCTATTCTCCTCCATCTTGTAGGCAAATTACTGTCAGAGGTCTCATACCTCTTGACACGGGAATGAGTATGAAATACCAATTTCAACTCTTGGAACATATTATATGCTCTGTGGCGTTCAAAACATTTTTTAAGTCCCGGTTCTAAGCCGTAAAGCATGGTGCACTAAACTATCAAGTAGTCATCATACCGAGCTTTGCAAAACATTCATAAAGTCTGCATCTGCTCCTGCAATAGGTTTGGCACCTAGTGGTGCATCAAGGACGTAATACTTCTGTGCAGCAACGAGCCTCGGATCACGGACCTAGTCCGCATCATTGCTACTATCATATTTCAACATAGTATTTCTCTAGGAACATATCAAAAAAATAAACGGGGAGCTACATCGCAAACTATAGATCTACAACATAGTTATGCAAATACTACTAGGACTAAGTTCATGATAAATTAAAGTTCAATTTAATCATATTACCTAAGAACTCCCACTTAGATGGACATCCCTCTAATCATCTAAGTGATCACATGATCCATATCAACTAAACCATGTCCGATCATCACGTGAGATGGAGTAGTTTTCAATGGTGAACATCACTATGTTGATCATATCTACTATATGATTCACGCTCGACCACTGAGACCATATCTGCATATGCTAGGCTCGTCAAGTTTAACCTGAGTATTTTGCGTGTGCAAAACTGTCTTATGTGAACGTAGAGCTTATCACACCCGATCATCACGTGGTGTCTCGACACGACGAACTTTCGCAACTGTGCATACTCAGGGAGAACACTTGTACCTTGAAATTTAGTGACATATCATATTATAATGCTACCATCGAACTAAGCAAAATAAGATGCATAAAGGATAAACATCACATGCAATCAATATAAGTGATATGATATGGCCATCATCATCTTGTGCCTTTGATCTCCATCTCCAAAGCACCGTCATGATCACCATCGTCACCAGCGTGACACCTTGATCACCATCGTAGCATCGTTGTCGTCTCGCCAACTATTTCTTCTACAACTATCGGTGCTGCTTAGTGATAAAGTAAAGCAATTACATGGCGATTGCATTTCATACAATAAAGCCACAACCATATGGCTCTTGCCAGTTGCCGATAACTCTGTTACAAAACATGATCATCTCATACAATAAAATTTAGCATCATGTCTTGACCATATCACATCACAACGTGCTCTGCAAAAACAAGTTAGACGTCCTCTACTTTGTTGTTGCAAGTTTTACGTGGCTGCTACGGGCTGAACAAGAACTGTTCTTACCTACGCATCAAAACCACAACGATATTTCGTCAAGTATGTGATGTTTTAACCTTCAACAAGGACCGGGCGTAGCCATACTCGATTCAACTAAAGTTGGAGAAACTAACACCTGCCAGCCACCTGTGTGCGAAGCACGTCGGTAGAACCAGTCTCGTGTAAGCGTACACGTAATGTCGGTCCGGGCTGCTTCATCCAACAATACCGCCGAATCAAAGTATGACATGCTGGTAAGCAGTATGACTAGTATCGCCCACAACTCACTTGTGTTCTACTCGTGCAAATAACATCTACGCATAAACCTGGCTCGGATGCCACTGTTAGGAAACGTAGTAATTTCAAAAAAATCCTACGCACACGGAGGATCATGGTGATTCATAGCAACGAGAGGGGAGAGTGTTGTCCACGTACCCTCGAAGACCGTAAGCGGACGCGTTATGACAACGCGATTGATGTAGTCGTATGTCTTCACGATCGACCGATCCTAGCACCGAAGGTACAACACCTCCACGATCTGCACAAGTTCAGCTCGGTGACGTCCCACGAACTCACGATCCAGCAGAGTGTCGAGGGAGAGCTTCGTCAGCACGACATCGTGATGACGGTGATGATGAAGCTACCGGCACAGGGCTTTGCCTAAGCACTACGGCGATATGACCGAGGTGGATTATGGTGGAGGGGGGCACCGGACACGGCTAAGAGATCAATGATCAACTTGTGTGTCTATGGGGTGCACCCTAGCCACATATATAAAGGATGGAGGGAGGAGGAGGCCGGCCCTCATAGGGCGCGCCCAAAGTGTGGAGTCCTACGAGGACTCCCTAGTCCTAGTAGGATTCCACCTCCCACATGGAATAGGAAAAAGGGAAGGGAGAAGGAGAAGGAAGGAAGGGGGCGCCCCCTTTCCCTAGTCCAATTCAGACTAGTCCATGGGGAAGGGGCGCGGCCACCCTTGAGGCCTTTCTCTCCTTTCCCGTATGGCCCATTAAGGCCCAATACGAATTCCCGTAACTCTCCGGTACTCCAAAAAATACCCGAATCACTCGGAACCTTTCCGATGTCCGAATATTGCCTTACAATATATCGATCTTTATGTCTCGACCATTTCGAGACTCCTCGTCATGTCGCCGATCTCATCCGGGACTCCGAACAAACTTCGGTCATCAAATCACATAACTCATAATACAAATCGTCACCGAACGTTAAGCGTGCGGACCCTACGGGTTCGACAACTATGTAGACATGATTGAGACTCATCTCCAGTCAATAACCAATAGCGGAACCTGGATCCTCATATTGGTTCCTACATATTCTACTAAGATCTTTATCGGTCAAACCGCATAACAACATATGTTGTTCCCTTTGTCATCGGTATGTTACTTGCCCGAGATTCGATCATCGGTATCTCAATACCTAGTTCAATATCATTATCGGCAAGTCTCTTTACTCGTTCCGTAATGCATCATCCCGCAACTAACTCATTAATTGCATTGCTTGCAAGGCTTATAGTGATGTGCATTACCGAGAGGGCCCAGAGATACCTCTCCGACAATCGGAGTGACAAAATCCTAATCTCGATCTATGCCAACTCCACGTAGTGATAGTCATAGAAGCAATAGTTGGTGAGACGACAACGATGCTACGATGGAGATCAAGGTGTCGCGCCGGTGACGATGGTGATCATGATGGTGCTTTGGAGATGGAGATCAAAGGCACAAGATGATGATGGCCATATCATATCACTTATATTGATTGTATGTGATGCTTATCTTTTATGCATCTTATTTTGCTTAGATCGACGATAGCATTATAAGATGATCTCTCACTAAATTTCAAGGTATAAGTGTTCTCCCTGAGTATGCACCGTTGTGAAAGTTCATCGTGCCGAGACACCACGTGATGATCGAGTGTGATAAGCTCTACGTTCACACACAATGGGTGTAAGCCAGTTTTACACACGCAGAATACTCGGGTCAAACTTGACGAGCCTAGCATATGCAGATATGGCCTCGAAACACTGAGACCGAAAGGTCGAGCGTGAATCATATAGTAGATATGATCAACATAGTGATGTTCACCATTGAAAACTAATCCATCTCATGTGATGTTCGGGCATGGTTTAGTTGATATGGATCACGTGATCACTTAGATGATTAGAGGGATGTCTATCTAAGAGGGAGTTCTTAAGTAATATGATTAATTGAACTTCAATTTATAATGAACTTAGTCATGGTAGTATTAGCATATCTATTTTGTAGATCAATAGCTCGCGTTTAGCTCCTCTGTTTTATTTTTGATATGTTCCTAGAGAAAACTAAGTTGAAAGATGTTAGTAGCAATGATGCAGATTGGATCTGTGATCTGAGGATTATCCTCATTGCTGCATAGAAGAATTATGTCCTTGATGCACTGCTAGGTGACAGACCGATTGCAGGAGAAAATGCAGACGTTATGAACGTTTGGCAAGCTCAATATGATGACTACTTGATAGTTTAGTGCACCATGCTTTACGGCTTAGAATCGGGGTTTCAAAGATGTTTTTGAAACGCCACGGAGCATATGAGATGTTCCAAGAGTTGAAATTAGTATTTCAGACTCATGCCCATGTCGAAAGGTATGAGACCTTTGACAAGCACTTTGCCTACAAGATGGAGGATAATTGCTCAGCTAGTGAGCATGTGCTCAGAATGTCTGAGTACTACAATCACTTGAATCAAGTGGGAGTTAATCTTCCAAATAAGATAGTGATTGATAGAGTTATCTAGTCACTATCACCAAGTTACTAGAACTTCGTGATGAACTATAATATGCAAGGGATAACGGAAACGATTCCCAAGCTCTTCGTGATGCTAAAATCGACGAAGGTAGAAATCAAGAAAAGCATCAAGTGTTGATGGTTGACAAGACCACTAGTTTCAAGAAAAGGGCAAAGGGAAGAAGGGGAACTTCAATAAGAACGGCAAGCAAGTTGCTGCTCAAGTGAAGAAGCCCAAGCCTGGACAGACGCAGCTTCGGTGCCTTAAAGGCACCTGCCTTTGGGTCACTGACATATGGGCCAGCCACCTATTGGACCCACATGTCATAGACACAAAGGTAGGTGCCTTAAGGCACCGAAGCATTGTCCAGTCTGGACCTAAGCCTGAGACTAAGTGCTTCTATTGCAAAGGGACTGGTCACTGGAAGCAGAACTGCCCCAAGTATTTGGCGGATAATAAGGATGGCAAATTGAACAAAGGTATATTTGATATACATGTTAGTGTACTTCACTAGTGTTTATAACAACCCCTCGGTATTTGATACTAGTTCAGTTGCTAAGATTAGTAACTCGAAATGGGAGTTGCAGAATGAACAGAGACTAGTTAAGGGTGAAGTGACGATGTGTGTTGGAAGTGGTTCCAAGATTGATATGATCATCATCGCACACTCCCTATACTTTCGGGATTATTGTTGAACCTAAATAAATGTTATTTGGTGTTTGCGTTAAGCATGAATATGATTTGATCATCTTTATTGTAATACTGTTATTCATTTAAAGTCAGAGAATAATTGTTGTTCTGTTTACATGAATAAAACCTTCAATGGTCATACACCCAAGGTGAATGGTTTATTGAATCTCGATCGTAGTGATACAATATTCATAATATTGAAGCCAAAAGATGCAAGGTTAATAATGATAGTGCAACTTATTTGTGGCATTGCCGTTTAGGTCATATTGGTGTAAAGCGCATGAAGAAAATCCATGTTGATGGGCTTTTGGAATCACTTGATTATGAATCAGTTGATGCTTGCGAACCATGCCTCATGGGCAAGATAACTAAGACTCCGTTCTCCGAAACAATGGAGCGAGCAACAAACTTGTTGGAAATAATACATACGGATGTATGCAGTCTGATGAGTGTTAAGGCTCGCAGCAGGTATCGTTATTTTCTGACCTTCACGGATGATTTGAGCAGATATGGGTATATCTACTTGATGAAGCATAAATATGAAACATTTAAAAAGTTCAATTAATTTCAGAGTGAAGTGGAAAATCATCGTAACAAGAAAATAAAGTTTCTAAGATCTGATCGTGGAGGAGAATATTTGAGTTACAAGTTTGGTCTTCATTTGAAACAATGCGGAATAGTTTCACAACTCACGCCACCTGGAACACCACAGCGTAATGGTGTGTCCGAACATCGTAACCGTACTTTATTAGATAGGGTACAATCTATGATGTCTCTTACCGATTTACCACTATCGTTTTGGGGTTATGCATTAGAGACAGCTGCATTCACGTTAAATAGGGCACCATCTAAAACCGTTGAGACGACACCATATGAACTGTGGTTTGGCAAGAAACCAAAGTTGTCATTTCTTAAAGTTTGGGTTTGCGACGCTTATGTGAAAAAGTTTCATCCTAATAAGCTCAAACCCAAATCGTAGAAATGTGTCTTCATAGGATACCCAAAGGAGACAGTTGGGTACACCTTCTATCACAGATCCGAAGGCAAGACATTCGTTGCTAAGAATGGGTCCTTTCTAGAGAAGGAGTTTCTCTCGAAAGAAGTGAGTGGGAGGAAAGTAGAACTTGATGAGGTAACTGTACTTGCTCCCTTATTGGAAAGTATTTCATCACAGAAATCTGTTCTTGTGACTCCTACACCAATTAGTAAGGAAGCTAATGATGACGATCATGTAACTTCAGATCAAGTTACTACCGAACCTCGTAAGGTCAACCAGAGTGAGATCCGCACCAGAGTGGTACGGTAATCCTGTTCTGGAGATCATGTTACTTGACCATGACGAACCTGTGAACTATGAGGAAGCGATGATGAGCCCAGATTCCGCGAAATGGCTTGAGGCCATGAAATCTGAGATGGGATCCATGTATGAGAACAAAGTGTGGACTTTGGTTGACTTGCCTGATGATCGGCAAGCCATAGATAATAAATGGATCTTCAAGAGGAAGACGGACGCTGATAGTAGTGTTACTATCTACAAAGCTAGACTTGTCGAAAAAAGGTTTTGAAAAGTTCAAGGTGTTGACAACGATGAGATTTTCTCACTCGTAACGATGCTTAAGTCTGTCCGAATCATGTTAGCAAATTGCCACATTTTTTGAAATCTGGCA
Organism: Aegilops longissima; assembly: GCA_021605205.1. Taxonomy (NCBI): domain Eukaryota; kingdom Viridiplantae; phylum Streptophyta; class Magnoliopsida; order Poales; family Poaceae; genus Aegilops; species Aegilops longissima. The sequence goes on along the minus strand of CM038677.1, from coordinate 256,780,335 downwards.
AATGGATGTCAAAACTACATTCCTTAATGGATTTCTTAAAGAAGAGTTGTATATGATGCAACCATAAGGTTTTGTCGATCCTAAAGGTGCTAACAAAATGTGCAAGCTCCAGCGATCCATCTATGGACTGGTGCAAGCATCTCGAAGTTGGAATATGCGCTTTGATGAGTTGATCAAAGCATATAGTTTTATACAGACTTGCTGTGAAGCCTGTATTTACAAGAAAGTGAGTGGGAGCACTACAGCCTTTCTGATAAATATATGTGAGTGACATATTGTTGATCAGAAATGATGTAGAATTTTCTGGAAAGCATAAAGGAGTGTTTGAAAGAAGTTTTTCAAAGGAAGACCTCGATGAAGATGCTTACATATTGAGCATCAAGATTTATAGAGATAGATCAAGACGCTTGATAAGTTTTTTCAATGAGTACATACCTTGACAAATTTTTGAAGTAGTTCAAAATGGAACAGACAAAGAAGGAGTTCTTGCATGTATTGCAAGGTGTGAAATTGAGTAAAACTTAAAGCCCGACCACGGCAGAAGATAGAAAGAGAATGAAAGTCATTCCCTATGCCTCAGCCATAGGTTCTATAAAGTATGACATGTTGTGTACCAGATCTATTGTATACCCTACACTGAGTTTGGCAAGGGATTACAATAGTGATCCAGGAGTAGATCACTGGACAGCGGTCAAAATTATCCTTAGTGGAATAAGGATATGTTTCTCGGTTATGGAGGTGACAAAAGGTTCGTCGTAAAGGGTTAGGTCGATGCAAGTTTTGTGACGCCCTCGATTCAATCGTACACTAATCATGCACGCAAATGTGTACGATCAAGATCAAGGACTCACGGGAAGATATCACAACACAACTCTACAAATAAAATAAGTCATACAAGCATCATAATACAAGCCAGGGCCACGAGGGCTCGAATACAAGTGCTCGATCATAGGCGAGTCACGGAAGCAACAATATCTGAGTACGAGACATAAGTTAAACAAGGTGCCATAAGATGGCTAGCACAAACCGGGATCTGGATCGAAGAGGACAGGCCTCCTGCAGGGATCCTCCTAGGTCACTCCCGGTCGCCGCCGGCTGCTGCGTAGTAGTAGGCGCCTCCAGAGTAGTAGTCGCCGTGGCGGTGGCGTGCGATCCTGGTCTCCATCGTCGATTGCAGCAATCGAATAGAGATAGGGAAAAAGGGAAACAAGGCAACCGTGAGTACTCATCCAAAGTACTCGCAAGCAAGGAGCTACACTACATATGCAAGGATATATGTGTAAAGGCCATATCGAAGGACTGAATGCAGAATGCCGAATAGAGAGAAGACCTAGTCCTATCAAGACTAGCATCTTCCGAAACCACCATCTTGCAGCAAACAAGAGGGAGTAGAGTAACATAACTTGCGAGAGCAGTAGTGATATCAACCTCGCCGAGATCCTTTCTCGACTCCTGCGAAAAGAAATCCCGAGCCATACTATCCAGCTTATTATCACAATCCAAATCTCATCGCAATCCATTGCTCATATCCATGTCTCATCTCAAGTATCCAGTTCTAGTTGTATCGATCGGGATACAACTCCAAGTGTCCGCTATCGTGGGACAGGCTATCGATAGATGTTTTCTTCCCTGCAGGGTGCACCAACTTACCCACCACGCCGCTTAACTCCGCCGGACACACTTTCCGTGGTCATGCCCGCCTCGGTCAAACAATACGCCGCAACCCGACCTAGGCTTAATAGAGAGGCCAGACGCCGGACTAAACCTATGCCCCGGGGTCATGGGCCATCTCCCGGAACTCACACTTGCGTTGCGGGCGGCCGAAGCAGACTCTAGCCTAACAGCGTTCCAGCCCAATCCGGCGCCGCTCCGTACGCCGACGTCTAATAAGCTTCGGTGATGTATACGACGCAGAACGCCCATACTTAGCCCACGTGATGGTTAGCGCTATCGGGCCAGAGGCCCTCGGATCAAATATCCAAATCGTAGTGGATTAGGAACGCGGTAACAAGCGAACTCACGAAGATGTGACCCGTTGCCCGTCTCGAGGACTTGTGGCAAGGGCTAGGAATGCCCGCCACGCCTCGTAAGTATCTCGCGGCACCATCCAGTCAACCCGCTCCACATCACTGCAATTAAGCACGCGCGGGTACCCCTCAGGGTCGACCCGTCTTTCCAAGTAACAGCGGTACAAGTCCAAGTAACCGTGAGTCCAAACATCAAGGGGAAAACACGAGGAATCACCCCCGGTGTATTCCACTCAATGTAGTCGTCAAGGTGAACATAAGAGGATTCACCCTCGAGGTCCACACTTGAGGGGTTGCACGACCGAGTCGTATCGGGAGTGGTTAAAGAGGAAATCACCCTCGATGACCACAACCGGATAACTATGCTACAGGGTTAATATCAGAAGTGCTGTAGAGGTTTCACCCTCGGTACTTGATAGTAACCTAGTAGTGTCGAGCAACTAAGGGGAAGTGATGTGCGGTGTCGGGGCCTGGTCTCGATCCCGTTGATCGGGTCTTCAATGATGAAGCAGGGGCAACAAGGACAAGGTGGGGGTCACTGATGGGTCTCTAACCAACCTATACTAAGCAGTTTAGGATAAGCAGGTAGGTAACAAAGCAGGTTACAATAAACAGGCTATGCAATGTAATAGGAGCAACAATAACAAGAGCAAAATCTAGTGCAAGCAATAAGAGAATGGAATGGGCGATATCGGGATGATCAAAAGGGGGCTTGCTGGTTGCTCGGCAAGAGAGAGTGATCGTCGACCTTGTAGTCGAATCGCCACCGCAGCGGCGTCGGTCTCGTAGTCTCCAAGAGAAGAGGGGAAGAAACAATGAATACACGATAACGGATGCATAACGATGCATGACATGCCAAGAAGCGATGCTAGGCGTGCCCTAACGTGGTAAGAGGGTACTTGGTTTAGGGGAAGCATCCGGAAGTTATCCGGTTCCGGACGTCTGTCATCTGAGATGAACCGGAGAGGAAGTTTGCAGGTTCGATAGGTTAGAGACGTCGCGGTGGACGAACGATCGCGTGTCCGGAATCGCCTCGCCGCTCGAGCAACTTTCATGTTGAAATTATTTTAATCCGCCACGGATTAAAAGTTATGATTTATAAAAGGTTTTATTAATTTCGGAATTAATTAATTAATTAATTAATTTCGAAAAAGTATTTATGACATCGAGATGAGGTCATGCTGACGTCATCAGCCAACAGGGTTGACTAAGTCAACCCTGCCAGGTGGGGCCCACATGTCATACACTAATTGCTTAATTAACCTAATCAGATTAATCAACCTAGTTAATTAGGTTAATTAAGTTAATTAATAATTAGTGTTAATTAATGCAGAATTAATTAGTTTAATTAATTACCCAATTAATTTAACTAATTATTAGGTTTAACTAATCCAGTATTAATTAGTTTAATTAATTACCCAATTAATTAATTAATTAATTAATTAGTTAATTATTTTAATTACTTTTAATTCATTTTAAAACATTTTTTGATTCTGTTTAAATAAAACATTTATTTTAAACGTTTAAGGGGGGGTGGGGCCCCCTAGTCAGAGCCACGTGGGCAACGGGCGGCGCCATGAGGTGCGGATTCTGGTGCTCTGCCGAATCGGCGACCCGGCCGGCCGAGGCGCTGGGCGGCAAGCGGCCGTTGCCAGCCAGCGCCCAGCCACGTGGCAGGCCACGCCGGTGAGGGGCGACAGGAGGCAGTCTGAGGGGCTCAAGGCGGGCGGCTTTGCTGCGAGGAGGGCGCCGAACGGGGAAGGAGGGATCGGGAGCTGGGGCTCGGGGCCTCGCCTCGTCGCCGACGAGGCGCCGACGGGAGGAGAAGGAACAGGGAGGGGGAAGGCGCGGTGGCCGGGCGCCCGAGCCGACGAGGCCACGGGCCGGACCGGACCACGCGAAAGCGAGTCGAGGGGTCGGGGGGCGTCGGAGGGGACCGGAGGGGGGGCGTGCCATGGCAAGACGGCCGGAGCCGAACGCCGACGAGGAGGGAGAGAGGAGGTCGAGGCTCACGGGGGGTGGGTGCAGGTCTCTCGGGCTGCGTGGAGGAGGTGAGGAGGGCGTCGGGGACGACCGGCGTCGGGGCAGCAGGCCGAGGAGGGGCGAGTCCGCCGAGGGGCGAGGCGTCCGGCCGAGGTCTGTGGCCTGCTCGCCCCGTGGGGGCGCGGAGGAGAGGGCGGGCCTGCCCAGGCGGTGGATGAGGGGAGGAGCGAGGCGGCGGGACCGTCGGGAACGGCGGCGAGGGGGGGGGTCGCCGTCGGGAGGGCGGGTTCGGTGGCGACGGACCCGATCCCGATTGGATCGGGACGAGGGGGGGGGCGACGGGGAGGGAGTGGGTGCGAGAGGGCTAGGGTTTCCCTCGGGTGGGGATAAGGGAGAGGTGGGTTGGTTGGCCGGCTGGGCGGGTCTGGTGGCCCATGGGGCTGGCCTGTGGGGGAAAGAAGATGGGCCACGGGGGAGTGGGGAGGGGGGCTGCTTTGGGCGGTTGGGGTTTATCCCCTCCCACTTCATTTTTTTTTTTTTTTTTTTAAACAGCTTGAAACAACGATTTGTTTAAATAATGTAACCGGGATCCGGCGTTACAAATCTCCTCCATTACAAGAAATCTCGTCCCGAGATTTAGGAGGTAGAAGGAAAGAGGCGGGATATTCATCTCGTAGACGATCCTCGCGTTCCTGGTGGCTTCATCTTGAGTGATTCGACCATTTGGACTTTGAGGAATTTGATCGCCTTCGGCGTGTGCGGCGTTCAGCTTTGTCGAGAATGCGGACGGATGCTCTTTATAGGAGAGGTCCTGTTGTAATTCGAGCACTTCATGGTCCATTGCCGGATTGGGTCCTTAAAGCAGCGTCGGAGTTGGGACACGTGGAACACATCGTGAACTGAGAAAGGTTCGACGGAAGCTCCAGCTTGATAAGCCACTTTTCCACGCCTTTCGAGAATAGTGAAAGGGCCAATATAGCGAGGAGCTAGCTTGCCCTTGATTCCGAAGCGGTGAGCACCCTTCATTGGTGTAGCGCGAAGATAGGCCTTTTCGCCAAAGTTGATAGACCATGTCTTTGTGGTGCGGTCATAATTACTCTTTTGACGCCTTGAAAGCAGTCTTGAGATTCTCGCGAATAATGCGGACTTGTTCTTCGCATGTTGGATAATATCCGGACGAAGAGTGGGCGTTCCCGATTTCGACCAGTTCGAGAGGGTTCGCACTTTCGTCCATATAACACTTGAAGGGGCCATCTTCGCACTAGCTTGAAAGCTATTATTATAAGAGAACTCAGCATACGGGAGAGATTCCTCCCATTTCTTGCGAATGAGACGACACAAGCTCAAGCATGTCTTGAGAATTTGGTTGACACGTTCAACTTGCCCTTGAGGCTGCGGATGAAAAGCGATCTTGAAAGATAAATGAGTCCCCATAGCTTCTTGAAAACTTGCCCGAATCTTGAAGTGAATAAGCTGCCACGGTCCGAATCGATAACCAAAGTGGAATACCGTGAAGTGAAACAATTCTGGACATATAGAGCGTTGCAAGCTGGCTAGCGATGATCGTTTCTTTGACCGCCGAAAATGTGCAACTTTAGAAAGCGGTCAATGACGACAAGAATAGCATCATTTCCTTTCTGCGATTTGGGAAAACCAAAGGATTTAAGTCCATTTCAACATGGTCCCATTTCCATTCGGGAATAGAGATAGGCTGCGAGTTCCAGCAGGGCCTTTGATGTTCTGCTTTGATCTGACGGCAAGCGTCACACTCGAAACATAGCGAGCAATGTCCCGCTTCATATTAGACCACCGAATCTCGGCGAATGTCTTGATACATCTTGGTACTGCCAGGTGGATACATAGAGGCGTATCATGAGCTTCTTGCATAACCTTCGAGTCATATCCAGGTTGTCCTTCTTGCAAGGTACCACTAGGCGGCCTTTGAAGTACAAGGCGCCATCATCGGCAATAGTGAAGGATGAGGATTTCCTTTCCCGACTTCTTGTTTAAGCTTGTAGACCTCGAGTCGATCCTGCATTGTCTTTATGGTGCCCAAGAGATCGGGTTCAACAGCCAGGGTAAAGAGGATCCTCGGGGAACAACACGGAGATTCATCTTGCGGAACTCCGGAGGAGGGGGGCGAAAACACGGAGGAACGATATGGAGGTTCACTGCTGAATTCTTCAACAAGTGAGGGCTGAACTTTGTGAACTCAAAGGTGGTTGCGATAAGACTTGCGGCTCAAGGCATCAGCCATCACATTAGCCTTGCTCAGCGTATAGGAGATTCCCAAATCAAAGTCTCGCAACAGTCTCCATCCATCTCTGCTGACGGAGGTTCAGGTCTGGCTGAGTAAACAGATACTTCAGACTTTGGTGGTCAGTGTAGATCTCGCAACGATTACCGAGAAGGTAATGTCGCCACTGCTTTAGCGCATGAATGACAGCAGCAAGTTCGAGGTCGTGAACTGGGTAGTTCTCCTCGTGAGGGCGCAACTGTCGAGAGGCATAAGCAACCACTTTGCGCTCTTGCATTAGGACACCGCCTAAACCTTGACGAGATGCGTCGCAGTAAATGACGAAGTCCTTCTTAGTATCGGGGAGCTAGCATCAAGGGCAGTTGTCGACTTGTCCTTGAGTTCTGGAAACTTTCCCGACACTTATCATCCCATTGGAACTTGACGCCTTTATGCAATAGATTAGTCGAGGTTCGGCAATCTTGGAGAAGTTCTCGACGAATCGACGGCAATAGTGGCGAGACCGAGAAAACTTCGACTTGCTTAACGTTCTTGGAGGAGTCAATCGAGAATAGCTGAACTCGTTCGGGGTTGGCGGCAATACCATCCTTAGAAATGACATGCCCAAGATAGGTTACTTCGGAAGCCGTAATTCACATTTGGAGAACTTGGCATAGAGTTGATGCTCTCGTAGCTTTTCCAAAGCCGAGACGAAGATGTTCAACATGTTCTTCTTCATTCTTGGAATAGATCGGGATATCATCCAGATAAACCACGACGAACTTGTCGAGGTAATCCATGAATATATAGTTCATCGGCGAGAGAGAGGTGGCTGGAGCATTGGTTAAGCCGAAGACATGACTGTGTACTCGTATGAACCATAACGAGTCACAAATGCGGTCTTGGGGATATCCTCCTCGCGAACACGGATCTGGTGGTAACCCAACCTCAAGTCGAGTTTCGAGAACACCGATTTAACCAGCCAGCTTGATCATAAAGATCATTGATCCGAGGAAGAGGATACCTATTCGAATGGTAGCTTGATTTATAGGACGGTAGTCTTGAACCAATCGGTTTGTCCCATCCTTCTTCTTGACAAAGAGAGAAGGTGCTCCCCAAGGTGAGCAACTTGGGCGAATGAAACCGCTTTGAAGAGATTTGTCGATTTCCTCCTTTAGCTCAAGGAGTTCATGCGGCGGCATCTTGTAGGGACGCTTGGCTATAGGAGTGGTGCACGGTTTCAAGTCGATGACGAATTCGACAGCTCTAGCGAGGGAATCCTCGAAGTTCTTCAGAAAGACGTCTTGGAAATCGCAAGCAGCAGGAATGTTTTCAATTCCCTCGAGGGTGCGGCGTTCAATGCATTCAATGCATAGAGCCTTGCCTCGGCATTTTGAACCAGACGAGCATTGTAGCTTACGATTTCATCAGAAGGGTGCAGCAGATGGACGGTCTTAGTGGCGCAAACGATGGTCGCCGTATGCGCTTTCAACCAATCCATCCCCAAAATGAGGTCAATGCTACAAGACTTTAGCACGATAGGAGAGACAAGGAATTCCATTCCTTCGATTTCAACGGGGACGTCGTTGCAAATCATGGAAGTCCGACATTGGCCCGCGGGGGTGTGTACTAATAGTGAAGCATTCATGTCTTCGCTTTTAAGGCCATGCATGAATGCAAAATCTTGGACATGAATGAATGTGATGCTCTGAATCGAATAAAACAGATCTGAGTACTGAATTTACTGAGAAGGGTACCCATCACGATGAGCAGGCTGGTCTTGGGCTTCATTCAGTTCAACGTGGTTGGCTGAGCTTTCCCATAAGACTTGCCGGTGTTGTTGCGGTTCGGTTGTTTCCACGGCCAGCTCTTTGGAAGGGCCACCTGATTCGGCTCTGGTTGCAATCTCTAGCACGGTGCCACTCGCTGTCCGCACTGAAGCATAAGCCATTATTGGGAGTGGGAGCAGGGAGCATGGGGTGGCGGAGCTGGAAGCTTGGCTGCTTAGTTGTAGGCGACGAGGTGTAGCATAGTTCGCTTTGAAGCGAGGCATTGGGCTGGTACATGCTATTGGGAATCCATATCTTGCGCTTGCGAGGACGGGCCCAAGATGAGCGGTGTCACAGTTGCGCTGTTAGAGCTCTGGTATTCCTGCAGACCAGTTTCGACATTGATAGCTTTGTTCACCAAGGTGGCGAAATCAGCAAAGTCGTGCACTAGAAGTGCGAGCTTGATGTCGACTTGAAGTCCGTCACGAACTTCTCTTGTCTGCGTGCATCGGTGGCAATATCCTCTTGACATAGCGAGACAAGTCCAAGAACTCTCGCCGATAGGCTTCAACATCTTGTTGCCTTGGGTGAGGTTATGAACTCACGCTTCTTCCGTCCATGACCCCTTGAGGAATGAAGCGGGCGCGAAGGCAGCTGGAAGTCCGCCAGTGATGAGTGTCCCAACCGGCGAGTACGACGGTGGCTGTCCCACCATTGAGCTGGGTCCCTTCAGAAGAAGGAAGCAAAGGTGACATAGTGGCGGGGGTACATTAGCGACTCCATCTCATAGGTGATGTCACGGAGCGATCATCAACATCCGATGGCTGAGTTGAGCTGCGGTACACGCCGGGGTTCAGCGTATGAATTCTGCAGAGTTGTCCCGTTTGGGTCTTTGGTTCATATTGGGGCGAGGAACGAGCCATCATGTTCTCCATGAACTGGCGATTCATCTCGAGCTGTTGGATCATACCAGCCATGTACTCGGCGGTGGTGGAAGGTTGGCAAGACGACCACGACCTGCTGGCCTAACCATCCTGCTATTACATAACAGGGTAGTTCAGCATTTGAGAAGATAAGCAAGAGACAAGAATCATTCATGATGAAACACGCATAATGAAAGCAGATGATGGAAACTACAAGGTAGTTCGCATATCTTACAAGAGGAAACATGCATAGAGTTCGATACATAGAGTCCAATTACATAGACTACTACATCATAGGCGCACGCAGAGCCCATGGCGAATACATCAAAGCTAACAAGCAAGCCTACATCAGTCCCACGCTGCTGCGGAGGTAGGTGTAGCTGAAAAGCTGGTAGTGCGGCGATGGATAGTCCTCCACGTCGGTGACACGAGGGCCGCGGATACTCTGGTGCTGAATCCGGCGTCCGTGTGGCGAGAAAGGGCCAAGTGCGGAGAGTAGCCTCCCACGTCCCGCCAACCAACTCCACAGGGCATCACGGTCTGGCGGGGTAGATCGCAGAACGCGCAGCTCTCGGAGCGGACAAAGGGTGCATCAGCGTCGAGCACGGTAGAGGTGCCGACGGGTGATGTACAACTTCGTGGCGAAGAGCTCGGTTAGCTCGATCCAGCCCATCGGCATGCGTAACAAAGTTACGATGGTGGAAAGGCTCTCGGTGACAGTGGTGTAGGCAGCGGTGTAGTAACCCTCCTCACCAACATCGACGCGATAGCAATGTGCACGAAGGGGAGGTGTCCAACTCTCGATACTCGCGACGAAGGCGTGTCGGTGCAGCATAAGCACATCGTGGACGCCATATCGATGGTCACTCCAACACCATGTGCGGTGTGCAGACGATGAGTGGACTCGTACTCCGAGAGTAGAGGTGGGCGATGGCGCTGCATCTGCTCTGGTTGTAGTCTGGTACTCCTCATAGGCGGTGTACTGGGGTGCCAGCGATAACCCGATAGGTCATCATCTCGGCTAGCACCGCAGTGATCCCGAGCACCAATGGCCGTCGTGTGGCGCCCGACCTGCCTCGTGGGTTCCATCTGAAAATAAAGATGTTTCAAAGGAGTCAAATGACAGGTGGAAATTGCTCAAATACAATTCCAAAGACAACTAAGGCTATATCCATCTTCGGGGTGAAAGCGGTCACGGGAACCTAGTGATAGTTAGCAAAATCGTTTAACCCGAGTAGAAGAGAGTTCGAGTCCCGAGTAAAGGTCGAGGAGTAAAAGATCCTAATACCACCCGATGGCGGCGTGGGCCCGTAAGGCACACAGCCAAGTTAGTAAAAGTTTTGCAATGTCTAGACTCGACTTGACCAAGGAGTGTGGAAGGGGATTCCTACAGCGATCGGCTCGATACCAACTTGGCGCCCTCGATTCAATCGTACACTAATCATGCACGCAAATGTATGCGATCAAGATCAAGGACTCACGGAAGATATCACAACACAACTCTACAAATAAAATAAGTCATACAAGCATCATAATACAAGCCGGGGGCCACGAGGGCTCGAATACAAGTGCTCGATCATAGACGAAGTCGTGGAAGCAACAATATCTGAGTACGGACATAAGTTAAACAAGGTGCCATAAGATGGCTAGCACAAACTGGGATCTGGTCGAAGAGGACAGGCCTCCTGCAGGATCCTCCTAGGTCACTCTGGTCGCGTCGTCGGTGGGCTGCACGTAGTAGTAGGCGCCTCGAGTAGTAGTCGTGCGTGGCGGTGGCGTCTCGGATCCTGGTCTCCATCGTCGATTGCAGCAATCGAATAGAGATAGGGAAAAGGGGAAACAAGGCAACCGTGAGTACTCATCCAAAGTACTACTTAAGCAAGGAGCTACACTACATATGCAAGGATATATGTGTAAAGGCCATATCGGTGGGACTGAACTGCAGAATGCCGAATAGAGAGAAGACCTAGTCCTATCAAGACTAGCATCTTCCGAAACCACCATCTTGCAGCAAACAAGAGGAGTAGAGTAACATAACTTGCGATAGCAGTAGTGATATCAACCTCGGCGAGAGATCCTTTCTCGACTCCTGCGAAAGAAATCCCGAGCCATACTATCCAGATTATTATCACAATCCAAATCTCATCGCAATCCATTGCTCATATCCATGTCTCATCTCAAGTATCCAGTTCTAGTTGTATCGATCGGGATACAACTCCAAGTGTCCGTTATCGTAGGACAGGCTATCGATAGATGTTTTCTTCCCTGCAGGGGTGCACCAACTTACCCACCACGCTCGCTTAACTCCGGCGGACACACTTTCGAGGTCATGCCCGCCTCGGTCAAACAATACGCGCAACCCGACCTAGGCTTAATAGAGAGCCCAGCACGCGGACTAAACCTATGCCCCGGGGTCATGGGCCATCTCCCGGAACTCCTCGCATGTTGCGAGGCGGCCGGAAGCAGACCTAGCCTAACAGCGTTCCAGCCCAATCCGGCCAAGCCGCCGACGCCGACGTCTAATAAGCTTCGGTGATGTATACGACGCAGAGCGCCCATACTTAGCCCACGTGATGGTTAGCGCTATCGGGCGAGGCCCTCGGATCAAATATCCAAATCGTGAGTGGATTAGGAACGCGGTAACAAGCGTAACTCACGAAGATGTGACCCGTTGCCCGTCTCGAGGACTGTGGCAAGGGCTAGGAATGCCCGCCACGCCTCGTAAGTATCTCGCGGGCACCATCCGAGTCAACCCGTCTCCACATCACTCGCAATTAAGCGCGGGTACCCTCGGTCGACCCGTCTTTCCAAGTAACAATGGTACAAGTCCAAGTAACCGTGAGTCCAAACATCAAGGGGAAAACACGAGGAATCACCCCCGGTGTATTCCACTCAATGTAGTCGTCAAGGTGAACATAAGAGGATTCACCCTCGAGGTCCACACTTGAGGGTTGCACGACCGAGTCGTATCGGGAGTGGTTAAAGAGGAAATCACCCTCGATGACCACAACCGGATAACTATACTCTGAGGTTAATATCGGAAGTCTTTGAGGTTTCACCCTCGGTACTTGATAGTAACCTAGTAGTGTCGAGCAACTAAGGGGAAGTGATGTGCGGTGTCGGGGCTGGTCTCGATCCCGTTGATCGGGTCTTCAATGATGAAGCGAGGCAACAAGGACAAGGTGGGGGTCAGCGATGGGTCTCTAACCAACCTATACTAAGCAGTTTAGGATAAGCGGTGTAGGTAACAAAGCGGGTTACAATAAGCAGGCTATGCAATGAGAATAGGAGCAACAATAACGATAGCAAAATCTAGTGCAAGCAATAAGAGAATGGAATGGGCGATATCGGGATGATCAAAAGGGGCTTGCTGGTTGCTCTGCAAGAGAGAGTGATCGTCGACCTTTGTAGTCGAACGGCCACCGCAGCTGCGTCGGTCTCGTAGTCTACCAAGAGAAGAGGGGAAGAAACAATGAATACACGATAACGATGCATAACGATGCATGACATGCCAAGCGATGCTAGGCGTGCCCTAACGTGGTAAGAGGGTACTTGGTTTAGGGGAAGCATCCGGAAGTTATCCGGTTAGGACGTCATCATACAGATGAACCGGAGAGGAAGTTTGCAGGTTCGATAGGTTAGAGGCGTGCGGTGGACGAACGGATGCGTGATCCGGAATCGTCTCGTCGTTCGAGCAACTTTCATGTTGAAATTATTTTAATCAAGACTCACGGTTAAAAGTTATGATTTATAAAAGGTTTTATTAATTTCTGGAATTAATTAATTAATTAATTAATTTCGAAAAAGTATTTATGACATCGGCATGAGGTCATCTTGACGTCATCGACCAACGAGGTTGACTAAGTCAACCACGCCAGTGGGGACCCACATGTCATACACTAATTGCTTAATTAACCTAATCAGATTAATCAACCTAGTTAATTAGGTTAATTAAGTTAATTAATAATTAGTGTTAATTAATGCGAAATTAATTAGTTTAATTAATTACCCAATTAATTTAACTAATTATTAGGTTTAACTAATCGAAAGATAATTAGTTTAATTAATTACCCAATTAATTAATTAATTAATTAATTAGTTAATTATTTTAATTACTTTTAATTCATTTTAAAACATTTTTGATTCATTTAAATAAAACATTTATTTTAAGCGTTTAAGAAGTGGGGCCCCTAGTCGAGCCACGTGGGCAGGGCAGGCGGCATGGGTCTTGATTGCTGTGCTGCTGAATCGGGCGAGGCGCGACCCGGCCGGTCGAGCGTGAGGCGGCCAGCGGCCGTTGCACACAGCCCAGCCACGGCAAGAGCCACGCCGAGTGTGAGGCGACAGGAGGCAGTCTGGGCTCAGGCGGGCGGCTTTGTCTGGCGGAGGAGGCGCCGAACAGGGGAGGGAGGATCGGGAGCCTGGGGGCTCGGGGCCTCGCCTCGTCGCCACGAGGCGCCGACGGGGAGGAGAAGGAGCAGGGGGGGAAGGCGCGGTGGCGGGGCCGAGCCGACGAGGCCACTGGCCGGACCAAGCCGGGCGCCAGCGAGTCGAGGGGTCGGGCGCGTCGGAGGGACCGGAGGGAGGGCGTTCTGCATGGCCAGGCACGGCCGAGCCGAACGCCGACGAGGAGGAGAGAGGAGGTCGAGGCTCACGGGGTGGGTCTGGGTCTCGGCACTGCGTGGAGGAGGTGAGGAGGCGTCGGGGACCACCGGCGTCGGGGAGCAGGCCGGCGGAGGGGGCGAGTCCCAGAGGGGGCGAGGCGTCCGGCGCCGAGGTCTGCGGGCCAGCTCGGCCCCTTGTGGGCGCAGCGAGAGAGGCGGGGCCTGCCCGTGAGGGAGATGAGGGAGAGCGAGGCGGGGGACCGTCGGGGAAACGGCGGCGAGGGGGGAGGGGCCGTCGGGGAGGGGGGTTCGGTGGCGGCCGGACCCGATCCCGATTGGATCGGGACGAGGGGGTGGGGCGGCGTGGGGAGGGAGTGGGTGCGAGAGGGGCTAGGGTTTCCCCTCGGGTGGGGATAAGGGAGAGGTGGGTTGGTTGGCCGGTGGGGGCTGGCTGTGTGGCCCATGGGGCTGGCCTGGGGGGGAAGAAGATGGGCCACGGGGTGAGGAGGGGGGGGGGCTGCTCTTTGGGCGGTTGGGGTTTATCCCCCCGGCTTCATTTTCTTTTTTTTTTTTTTTAAACAGCTTCGAAACAACGATTTGTTTAAATAACAGAACCGGGGATCCGGGCGTTACAAGTTTTGACACTGATCCAGATGACTCTAATTCTCAATCTGGATACATATTGAAAGTCGGAGAAATTATCTAGAGTAGCTCCGTGCAGAGCATTGTTGACATAGAAATTTGCAAAATACACACGGAACTGAGTATGGCACACCCATTGACTAAACTTCTCTCACAAGCAAAACATGGTCACACCTTAGTACTCTTTGGGTGTTAATCACATGGTATGTGAACTAAGATTACTGACTCTAGTAAACCCTTTGAGTGTTGGTCACATGGCGATGTGAACTATGGGTGTTAATCACATGGTGATATGAACTATTGGTGTTAAATTACATGGCGATGTGAACTAGATTATTGACTCTAGTGCAAGTGGGAGACTGAAGGAAATATGCCCTAGAGGCAATAATAAAGTTATTATTTATTTCCTTATTTCATGATAAATTTTTATTATTCATGCTAGAATTGCATTAACCGGAAACTTAGTACATGCGTGAATACATAGACAAACAGAGTGTCACTAGTATGCCTCTACTTGACTAGCTCGTTGAATCAAAGATGGTTAAGTTTCCTAGCCATAGACATGAGTTGTCATTTGATTAACGAGATCACATCATTAGAGAATGATGTGATTGACTTGACCCATTCCGTTAGCTTAGCACTTGATCGTTTAGTATGTTGCTATTGCTTTCTTTATGACTTATACATGTTCCTATGACTATGAGATTATGCAACTCCCGAATACCGGAGGAACACTTTGTGTGCTATCAAACGTCACAACGTAACTGGGTGATTATAAAGATGCTCTACAAGTGTCTCCGATGTTGTTTGTTGAGTTGGCATAGATCGAGATTAGGATTTGTCACTCCGATTGTCGGAGAGGTATCTCTGGGCCCTCTCGGTAATGCACATCACTATAAGCCTTGCAAGCAATGCAACTAATGAGTTAGTTGCGGCATGATGCATTACGGAACGAGTAAAGAGACTTGCCGGTAACGAGATTGAACTAGGTATTGAGATACCAACGATCGAATCTCGGGCAAGTAACATACCGATGACAAAGGGAACAACGTATGTTGTTATGCGGTTTGACCGATAAAGATCTTTGTAGAATATGTAGGAACCAATATGAGCATCCAGGTTCTGCTATTGGTTATTGAGTGGAGATGAGTCTCGGTCATGTCTACATAGTTCTCGAACCCGTAGGGTCCGCACGCTTAACGTTCTGTGACGATTTGTATTATGAGTTATGTGATTTGATGAGCGAAGT
Organism: Aegilops longissima; assembly: GCA_021605205.1. Taxonomy (NCBI): domain Eukaryota; kingdom Viridiplantae; phylum Streptophyta; class Magnoliopsida; order Poales; family Poaceae; genus Aegilops; species Aegilops longissima. Next base: position 256,764,902 of record CM038677.1, on the reverse strand, counting down.
TTGTTCTGAGTCCCGGATGAGATCGGGGACATGACGAGGAGTCTCGAAATGGCCGAGACGTTAAGATCGATATATTGGAAGGCTACATTCGGACATCGGAAAGGTTCCGAGTGATTCGGGTATTTTTTGGAGTACCGGAGAGTTACGGGAATTCGTATTGGGCCTTAATGGGCCATACGGGAAAGGAGAGAAAGGCCTCAAGGGTGGCCGCGCCCCTTCCCCATGTACTGGTCCGAATTGGACTAGGGAAAGGGGGCGCCCCCTTCCTCCCTTCTCCTTCTCCCTTCCCTTTTTCCTATTCCATGTGGGAGGTGGAATCCTACTAGGACTAGGGAGTCCTAGTAGGACTCCACACTTTGGGCGCGCCCTATGAGGGCCGGCCTTCTCCTCCCTCCATCCTTTATATATGTGGCCAGGGGGCACCCCATAGACACACAAGTTGATCATTGATCTTTTAGCCATGTGCGGTACCTCCCTCCACCATAATCCACCTCGGTCATATTGTAGCGGTGCTTAGGCGAAGCCCTGCGTCGGTAGCATCATCATCACCGTCATCACGCTGTCGTGCTGATGGAACTCTCCCTCGACACTCTGCTGGATCGTGAGTTCGTGGGACGTCACCGAGCTGAACGTGTGCAGATCGTGGAGGTGTCGTACGTTCGGTACTAGGATCGGTCGATCGTGAATACGTACGATTACATCAACCGCGTTCTCATGACGCTTCCGCTTACGGTCTACGAGGGTACATGGACAACACTCTCCCCTCTCGTTGCTATGCATCACCATGATCTTGCGTGTGCGTAGGAATTTTTTTGAAATTACTACATTCCCCAACAAGTTCATCGGTGACATTAAAAAGGACTAATTCGGATCCATCGATGTGCTCTATTTGCGATTTCTCCATCCCAGAGTCACTGGTCGAAATCAATCGGAGTCACTGCTTCACTACTGAAAGAATGTCTTACCAAACCTATTTATTCGTTCTTTCTAGCTCCACTCAATGATTCTTTCCCTCTATCTGCATCACAAACTGCATATTGCCTAGCTGTGCTTCTCCAGGACCACACTCACTTGACTCATAACCTTGAAACCAACCCTTCTTGAAAATTGATGTCAAAGGGGGAGAGAGATGCACCATCAAAGCTTATCTTCAAGTCTCTTCCATATCAAAAGGCGCCTCCTAAGGAAGACAGATGCATTTCTAACAGAGGAGAGATTGTACATGTTTCTAAGAGGGGAGAGACATGTTGTTATTTCAAGTTGAGTCTTTGCTTCTCAACTTGATGAGTAGTATTTGCTCTAATTTTTTCTCACCCTACCTACTCCCCTTATCCAATAACAGATTCAGGGGAGAGGAAGTTTAAGTTTAGGGGAGCAAAATCCTTGAAAGTCTATTATAAATCCTATTAAATCTGTTGCGGACATGTCTATATCCAAAGAAGTACTCACCCAATGATACTCATCAAATACATGTCATCCTAGTCTTGGTACCCTTGTGGATCTTGTGACTCTTGTTTTTGGTTGAAATTTCCTTGTGTTATCTAACCTTGTTTTCTCAAGCTTATTTCTTCAAGAACTAGTTCAAGAACCTCAAGGTAAGTATATGCATCTAACTCATGTGCATGATGATCTCTTACTTGTTGCACATATTGTTTGCAAGAAAGAATCATGGAAATGAAGGTTATTTCTCTCATCATGTTGCTTTGATGCATATAGCCAAGATATATGTAACTCATTACTCATTCCTTCCTGTTGTGCATTCACATATCTTTAGCTTCCATCATAAGCATGATCGCACACTTGTAGGGGGAGCTTATGCATGTTACATGTTCTTTCAAAGCTTTAATGTACTACCTACTATATTCTTATTTGAAACTTTGATGTATGTTTCCATCAATTAATAAAAATGGGGAGATTGAAAGCACATTTGGCCCTTGGTGGTTTTGGTAATTAATGTCAACATACCTATTTTTGGACTAATATTTTTACCTAGAATATTTAAGACATGTTCAACAGCGGCATGGCAAGGACATGAGGATGTGGAACCCTTTAAAATGTCAAGGACAAGAATTGGCTACCCCAAGACTCTACATTTTGTTTTAGTGATCCAAAATCATATTGAGTCCCTTAGGAAAGCCAATGCTATTGAAAGGGGATGAGGTATTGTTGATGAGGTTGTTGCTCAAGTGCTTAGTGGTATTGCTCCCAAAAAAACCTCAATCACTTTCTCTAACACATCTGTCCAAAACCCTAAAAACTCATTTCGGTCCCACCGATATCACCTACTCCGGACCCTCCGAGATGATCATTCCATTGCCACAGCCAAAACCCTAGCAATTCGGTCTGACCGAAATGGTTTTCGGTCCCACCGAGACGGCCTTGCCAAGTTTATGTAATGAAGTTGCTTCATTTCGGAATCACCGAGATGAACCGATCGGAATTACCGAAACAAATCTTGCCTTAGCCATTGCACTTCGGTCCCACCGAGTTGGTATAATCAGTCTCACCGAAAAGCCTAATGGTCAAGTATTTTGCACTAGTCGGTCTCACCGAGATTATCATATCGGTGCCAACGAGTTGGATCAAAAGCTTGTAATGGTTGGATTTTTGGTGCTGCCTATTTATACCCCTCCACCACCGCTTACTCTCCAAGAGAGCCATCAGAACGAAACACAACTTCCACCATTCATTTTCTGAGAGAGAATCACCTACTCATGTGTTGAGATCAAGAGATTTCATTCCTACCATTTGAACCTTGATTTCTAGCCTCTTCAAGTTGCTTTCCACTCCAATCCTTCTCCTACGAAAGCCAAATCTGTGAGAGAGAGATTGAGTATTGAGGAGGCTACCATTTGAAGCACAAGAGCAAAGAGTTCATCACTAACACAACATCTATTACCTTTTGGAGAGTGGTGTCTCCTAGATTGGTTAGGTGTCACTTGGAAGCCTCCAAGATCATGTGGACTTGAACCAAGGAGTTTGTAAGGGCAAGGAGATCGCCTACTTCGTGAAGATCTACCCGAGTGAGGCTAGTCCCTCGTGGACGGAAGCCATGGTGAAATAGACAAGGTTGCTTCTTCGTGGACCCTTTATTGGTGGAGCCCTCCGTGGACTCGCGCAACCGTTACCCTCTGTGGGTTGAAGTCTCCATCAAAGTGAACGTATGATAGCACCGACTATCGGAACCACGCCAAAAATCTCCATGTCTCCGTTGTGTTTGCTCTTCCCAAACTCCATCCCCTTTACATTCTTGCACTTGCATGCTTTACCTTTTCCTCTGCTCATACTCTTACTATGCTTGTGTAGAATGCCTTGTGTGCCTCTTAACATGTGCTAAACTCAACCTTAACTTGAAGAATACTAAAAACTATAACTTTTACATGTTAAGGGTCTAATCACCCTCTCCCCCTCCTCCTCCCCCTCCCTCTAGACCCCTTTTCTCGATCCTTCAGAAAAACATAAGATTTTTCAGAAGATGCTTTTTAAGGGCTTTTCACAAGATATTAGAGTGGATGAACATTGTTTGTACCAAATCTAGTGCAAATGAAACTCAAAGAAAAATGCCTATGCCTTACAATCCTAAGAATCAGACAATCTAGATAGGAAAAAAATCTATGTATTGAAATTCTTCAAAATTTCATTGAAAATCCTTCGAATCAGAGTTCCTCAAATTCTGGGGTACAAAGGGGAATAGGTTAGCTGCTCAAAAGATGATACCGAGTGCCTTACTAACAGAACGACCCAAAAACCAGAGATGTTCACACCACTACAAATTTCACATGAACTCTCACAAACTTCTAAAGCCCCATTCTGTCAATCTCTCCCGTGTTGTCCAACAGTACAAGACATAGCACGGCTCCAATATATCTACTGCACTTTCGGAATATCTCTAGTGTCCAATATATCTCCAAACAGGGAGGCAGGCAAAAGATTCAGAAAGTTCAGGCTAAGCTCTTCAGTCTTCACACACAGCCAAAGTACACACCAAACAGTTCAGTGCTACTTATCCTTTCCCTTGCATACATCTCTGCTGCCCTTCTCCACCTCTCGCTTCCAGACCTGCTCGCGCCCCAACAAGCAGCAAAGCGCCATGGCCTCCATCCCGTGCACCATCCAGCTAGCGACCAAGGCGGCGTCCTCGTCGTCGGGGTGGAGGCCGCCGCTGGCGGTGGGGGGAGTGCTGAGGACCCCGCAGCTGGGCGGCGGCGCAGCGTGGCTGCGGCCGTCACTGTTGAGCAAGGTGGCGCCGGCGAGGGAGAGCGGCAGGGTGGGGTTCTTCAAGTTCGGGAACAAGGACGCGGAGGGCGCCGGCATCTACGGCAGCCAGGCGAGGGACGACTTCGACCGCGACGACGTCGAGCAGGTGAGAGCCCGTTCCCTGAACTGCCTCTGAATCTCCATTGCTGCCTGCATGCGCTCGGCATCTGACAGGAATGGCCGGCAGTACTTCAACTACATGGGGATGCTGGCGGTGGAGGGCACCTATGACAAGATGGAGGCGCTGCTGAACCAGAGCATCCACCCGGTGGACATCCTGCTGATTCTGGCCGCCTCCGAGGGCGACTTGCCCAAGATCGAGGAGCTGCTCAAGGCCGGCGCCAAGTACGACGTCAAGGACGCCGACGGGAGGACGGCGCTGGACCGGGCCAGCGGCGAGGTCAGGGAGTTCATCACCGGCTTCGCCGTGGCCAAGAAGGCATGATCACTCATGCTTGGAGATTCCGGTTTGGGGTGTGTAGATTCTCGTCCGTTTTGCTGCGGTTGGTACAGTGAGCTTAGCCGGGACATTCACGACTCACGAGCTGCTCGGGTCGGCACGGCACAACGACTGACCTTGCTTTGTGAAGGAGCTGATCTCCATTGAAAGTTTGAGTAGTTGCTGAACCTGACGAGCAGGTTTCGTTGCGTCATCCTTGAACCGAGGCAATTGATATATAACGTTATTCGGAAGAAGAACCTTTCTTCAGCCTGCTAATGTTATGCAGCGATGTAAAATTTGTAGGTGCGTATATTCACTTACTTCAACCTCTCGTTTTTGTAAATGAAATCTCAGAAATGGAAGAGTGTCAAATGTGCCCTCACATAAAAGTGAAGCATATCAAGAAATCATTCATGTATATTTGAGCCGGCAACAGTTCTTTCTGACAAGCATCTACACCAAAACGCCTACAATTGGATCTAGTTTCTACACACACTTGGAATCTGCTAAACCAAAAACACAAGATTTAAAGAAATAAAAGAAAAATGAAAATCAAACAGTATTTATTTATTTTTTGCCAGATTTGCTGAGAAGAAAGAAATCACAAAAACTAAAACCCAAAATACAACAATAACACCTCAGGCACTTGAATCTCAACAGAAGCGCTACTGCACAGTACAAAGCCTTCAACCTTTATTTCATTTGCTTTTCTATTAGCCTCCATCAGTACATGATCTATGTACTACAGTTTTACAACGGCATTTGCCAAAAGATTCAATTGGGGAACATTCACTTTCCTCCGCCTGCACAATGAACACGAGTATAAACTCTATAACCCCTTCCTCGTAAAAGGAATTCTATAACCCCATTACGAATCCACACGATCCTTATTTTTTTCTAGTATCATCAATTTCATATTTTTGTATGGGTTGTGAATATCACTAACTACGAAACGTTCGGTAGATGGCAGCTGTACTTCAACCTAGGATGTGCGCGGAGTGCTTGTTGAAGAGCAGTGTCCACTGTGACTCCCTCACGGAACAACTTGTCATATAAGAGGCAGATAAACTGAGCCAAGTACTCCTCTTCATCAATATCTTTGTTGCCTTCACCGTTTTTCTCAGCATCGCTGTCTTCCCAGTCACTTATAGGGCTAACAGGTTCAGGCTCCGACTCATCAGCTTCATCATCCCCAATGACAAACTTCCCATTCTCGAGGCTTCCACTTACATCCATCCCATGGTATGCGATTGCCTGGGAATCTGGAGGCTCGACAGATGACGAGATGACTGCTTTGGCACCAGAATCCACGAATGCCTTGATGAGGCCATGAACAAAACCATACTTGCCACTGCACACAATAATCCTCTCCCTCCATGCTCCAACCTGAGCCAAAAATATGAGTTTAAGGTAACAAATCAAGAGCGCCGTGAACTCTGGATATGCATTATAAAAAACATGGCAAACAGAAAAAAGACCCTACGATATGGCAGCTGTTGAAAGAGTACATCTGTCCCGCAACACACATTTCTGGGTGTGCCCAGGTTATGCTACCAGGGTGCAGACCAAAGCAGGTCAAAATAGATTTTATCTATATCTATATATAGTATCTAACACCCCTACTTTAGGTGACGTGTGATGCGTACTGTGATACTGAGTTATTTCCGCTCTAGGTCCGCCCATATTTGGCTGGTGTGAATATACCCCATTCCCCTGCACTGTCATATACGTGAACGGTGCCTCTTTGCCACAACATTGCCAACCACCAATGTTTCGCTACAATTTGGTTCATGACAAATCTTTCAAGTCAGCTGTACATTTACCATGTCAACTTTTGATAACGGTTCCATGAAAAAAATATGCATGTTTGACCCCGTATTCCTAGTTGATTTGAGGAATCAACTAGCAATAATGTATACAGATTTTAGTTGGAGATGCTCTTGCATTTCATAATTAACTACATTCCACTGTAGGCATTTTGTAGAACAGTTCCTATCTATGGACATATGAAGGCTAGTTCAAAAGAAGTGCAATCTACCCATAATGGCTTACCATCCAGCGAACATCTTCAGGTGACATGTGACAAGCAGGCACTGTCCTCCTGAACATATAGGCACCAATTTCTTGGTTATCTTCCATCACCTGCGACAAGGAAACTTAGCATACCCAATGACCTGTCTAGGAAACAAAGAAAAGGAAAAGGCAGTTCCTACTTGTGTTTGGCGCCCTATATAGCGGTGATGTATCCCACCGATTTCAAACGATGGCCATTCCGCAACTAACTCAGACAAGCATGAAATCTTTGAAACAGAATATGCACCCTTTCTTTTAGACCCATGCAGCATGGTAGACAAGCTTGTTTTGACACACTGCAGAAACCTGTCTGCAAGTTCCCCTGGCTCGGCAACTACAAATACGTCATTCTGCCAGCTGCAATAGCAAGTTTTGCATCACATAACCAGAACTAAAGGTACAGAAATGCTTGTTTAACTAAACAAAAATATACAAACAATACCTCAATATCGAACCAGTTGAATCATTTTGAAGAGCCAGGTGTATCACACCAACCTGAGGCATATTTTGCAACTTGTCATACAGTGACCGAACATGTCCAGATGGCTGCCATGACTTTATTGGCGATGTTGGTGGTGATGACTTCATAGCTGGGTGACCATCCAGGCTAAGCGGCGGAACTAGGTCAATTCGACCAATCCGTTGAGTGCCTTCTGGACTATACAGAAGTGGACTAGATGGAAAACTCCCAGTAAACAAGGGAGAGGTAATTGGAGTTGGGAGTGCAGTAGTTGGCTTTCCAAATCCAGAAGTGCTATTCATTAGAGTAAGCCTAATACCATTCTGAGAACAGAATGCTTCAAGCGAACGAGTATGATTTATCTTCTTTCCAAAATCAGGATTAAATGAAGCCTCTACAAGTAGAACCACACGTCTCCATCCCAAGGTAGGATTACTTTCACTTAAACCTGAGAGATGATTATAAGATGTTTCAACCCCATATCCCATTAAATGTTACCTGAAGGTGCCAGAATGTAGATAAGACAAACCTGATTTTGATGTACTCAATCTTGAAAATGACAGGGATTTGACAATTCCAGAAGACTTCTCTTCCTCTTGATATCTTGGAACTAAAAGCTCACAAACATTCTTAAAAACATCTAAATTTTTCTGAATGTACTCTTCGGTTGCAGCCTCCAACTTAAGCCAGACAGCCGGATCAGTCTCATCTAACTCCATACCACACCTGTCATCAACTGACAACATAACAAGATCTCACTCATTTGATTATCCAATATCGTTACTTTAAAAGTGCCAAAATGACTAAAAAATACTTATGGTTATGTTGCTATGGGTCAAACGTACAGCTTCCTTGAAAGTTAGATTACCTGGATTAAAGCGGAAATATTGCATCTCAGGAAGCATAGGTATCAGTGTATCCAAAGTTTCTTCCACTCTCTCCACTGAGCATGCACTTTCTATTAAAACTTGCCCAGTGTCCAAGTAGCGCCATCCACCTCTCCGGCTCTAGATGAAGACACAGAACAGAATTCTATGAGAACAGTGTGCCAAAGGTATACATCTCAGATCAAAGTTCACTGGAATCTACGCATAGTAAATTTACAAGCAATCGGTATTCCTCTTGGATGACTTAGGTGTTTCCTCATAGTACATTTATGCCTGGATTTGTTATTTCTGGAAGAGGGAGATCTGTGACCACTAAATATAGAGCAGGTTAGACTGATAAATTACTTATAATGCCACTTAATGGAAAATCCTGCATTAATTGAAAATAATTAGACCTTAACCATAAATTTTACAAGCCTAATGCTCTGTTGCGTGATATTCTAATATTTGTAGAATAGGAAAAGTAATTTCCCACAGGAAAAAGGAAAGTACCAATCTAGTAAAAGAACTGGTTGCACATGGATACCTATCGCACAACATTGAATATTTTAATGATGTTGTTGAAGCAGCAAATTCAAGAACTATGACGCGTATTACCTTAGTTGGAACTGAGCCACACCCTATTGAAACTAGGCAATCTATTCTCGTATCAGGCCACAAAAGTTGTGCTTCTCTTATTGCAAAGATCGTGGGATTGTTCGCTACAATAGCTCCATCTTGCCAGCGATTTACATCTGATAAGGAAAAAAAAGAGGAAGAAAACAGTAAACAAAATAAATGAGTACAGAGGTACATGCTCCAAGATAATAGAGACATACTAATTCTTGCACAAATTGAAATCCAATAGCGAGTTTAGGAATGTTTACCATCAGAGAAATCATCCAGATAATATGGAGCTGCAGATGATGCTCTTATGGCTTCCCATACATGATGCTTGCAGCTCCCCATAAAAGCCCCACGTTTAATCCCAACTGGTGCACCAGAAACAACCGTTCCAACTGCGCCAGTAGATGGACTTTCTGCCATTCCTGGTGATACCTCCAGAGTGCCGGGTGGATACTGGAATACATTATCAGATTATCATATGACACAAAACATAAAAAGAGAAGACATAGAATGGAAGCACGAGGACGCTGATAGCTAAAGTAATACTACTAAATAATACTTTGTATCTTTCTTTCTGATTTCAATTTTGATAACTAAATAGTCCCAGCATACAGCTGTACAAACTACAGTTGGAATTGAAAACGATAGAGCAATAATGGAGGATAAAAAGAACCTGATAGTTCCGGAATATATATGGTTGGGCAGGCATGGCGCTGACTAAAGTTGATACAGCAAAAACCTTCGGAATGCCTTTCACAGAAGACTCTATTAGAAGGTCACCATCATCATCAGCACACATTTCCTTTAGTAACCTCTCGAATTGATCTGCGCTGTGCTGTAATTAAAATATCTTAGTCACTAACTCACCACACTGCAGAACAAGAAACGCCACAACGAAGTTCAATCGTTCATTTATACCTTCGACCCATGTACAACCACTCTAAAACTCTGTGATGAACTTTTGAAAAGTTGATCAAGTTTCTCCTTCCATGTAGCAGATTCGTCCTTAGGGACAGGTTCCGCAAATACAAGTTTACCTAAAAAAAGTAAAAAACAGCAGTTTAATTGACAGCACATTAGTGTTAATATAATTAAAAAAGTAATGAAACATGAAGAACCAAAAAAGCATTCACCAAGTTTTGTATATATCTCTTCACACTGATCCAAACTCATCTGCTTGATTCCAAGAGCCATCGCAAGCATGCCACCTGTTGATGTACCACATATGAGGTCAAACATTTCATGTATGCGCTTCCCAGTTCCTTGCTCTATCTGTTTTAGCATTTGGACAGTTGCAAGGCCCTTCATGCCACCACCATCCATTGAAAGAATGCGCAGACCCTTCTTTGCAACTGGTCTCCCTCTTATTGCCCGACGCAAGTTCTCATTCTCCCCTAAAGAGATCCACAAACACATCAACACATGTTATGGTTACTGACTGATCACGAGAAGTCAATCAGAACCAACAACATACATACCTAGAATTGCGAGAGCACGAGCAGCTGCCTTGCTGACACGCTTCTCTTGTGAAAAAGTAGAGCGAATTAAAAGGTCACGTAAGCTCTCAGAGTGAATGAGGGTGCGACGAGTCTCCAAGCAGAAAGCCAAATTGCCAACTGCAAATAGAGATAAGCGTTGCACCTAACAAAAGGAAGCAAACAACAGTGAGACCCAGTGGTTATCCAAACAACATATCAACCATCAACCAGAGTCTAAATCTAGATCATCTTGCCTCAGAATTCTTGTGTGCACAAAGTGCTTTCAGTGACTTGAGCACATCTTTTCTCAACATCTTTTGAGCAACATGATCAGAAACAAATGTTAACGTGACCACGACTTGCAATACTGATATTAATTCTTCATCATCAAATGATTTCAGTACAGCTTCTATAGGCTTCATAATATCACACTTAATCAGCTGCATTGCTGATGAAATATCTGACGCTAGTGACGAAAGAGCAAGGCATGCTTGCTCAACCTGAAAAGGTGATTGTCAATTATTTAAGTAAAAAAAATGTGGTATGCTTGAAATACACAACTATTTTCACAAAATTCATCAAATATATGGACGTTCAGGGTTGAGTAGGTACCACATGACGATTATCACTGCTTATCATGCTGATAAGCTGTCTGACAGCATTTTCTTCTTTGCTAATGGCAACTTGATTGGTACGATCTTCCATTATTTTGGCCAACGCAGAGGCCAGCAAAGGGTGGTGACAGGAAGAGAACCGGAAAACAAGCGAAAAGAAGGCACTAAGTTTGTGCCTGGCCGCAATGAAGTAGGAATAGTTCTCAGTCTGGAAACAAAACCCAAAGGAAAACTTGTCAAGAAAAGAGTTGCAAGTAATGAGATGACCTAGCTAGCAGAATGATAGAATTCCAAGATAGTTTATCTACCTCTATTTCCACAGTGACAGACTTAAGACTTTCAAGTGCATCAATTCTAATATTTGCAAGTGTGAGATGTCTAAGGTTATGCAGCGGCAAAATTTCTGGAAGAAACTCTAGGGGATTTCCGAACAAGCGCAATACACGGAGCTTAGGCACTGACCTGCGTGAAATCGACAATGAATTGTGAGGAAAATAGCACAAATTAATAGAAGCTACAGAAAATAAATAACCTCTATAAATAATATTTAATAACCTGAAATCCAATAATGGGCGGACCAGCTTGTTGTGTTCTAGTGATAATTCCTCCAGCAAAACACATTGCCGCAGTTCTACTGCTTGGTAAAGGAGGGGAGAAAGCTTAGATAATTGCAAGGACAGTTGATATGCATAACCTTGAATGGCAAGAAGTCTTGAGATACCACAAAGCTGTAAACACTAATTTTAGAGTTATTAATGAATTAAAGGTGTGCTCACTAACCAGGGACAGAAACTAGCATGTTGTTGTCAACTGTAAGCACTTTCAAGTTCTTCAAGTCACCAACTTCAGGCGGTAAAACTGACAATTTATTGTTGTCAATATATAGCTTCTCAAGAAACGAAAGGCGAGTTAGTTCAACAGGAAGCACCTGCCAAGTTTTCATATAACATTTCATGGTTAGAGTTGCCTTTGGATGCCAATCAATCTCAAATTTCATAGCCTTGCAGCCGACAAAAACATAACAAATAGTATTTTAAAATTGAGAAGCACGTAACAAGTCACAGTCGACAACACTAGTCAAACTGTTAATAACACATTAAAGGCCCTAAGGGGTCCTAAGCTCAGGATTAATAAGATAATTGGCACGTTAACTATAAGATTTCACTCATTGGACAAAAAAGTCCAGAAGCTGTCCTACTGCAAATGTTAGGTTTGACTGTTCAATACTGAATGCACAGAACAGGTGTCTTCCTACAAAATGATCAGCATTAAGCATCAAACAGACAGCTAGATCAGACATGATTCCGCACCAACAGTCATTACACAACACATGATGCTGAATTTCACACTGGAACAGCAGGGTTTGTAGTAAAAGCTAACAGCCACATATGACCAAGAAATGTTCACACGCCATCAGCATGCTGCATGTGTCCACCACAAAGCACAGTAACATGGCGCCAAGCTATACACCCGTGCCCGAGGTTAAACCTGATAAGAATCTCTAAACCAAAAGCAGACCAGTGCAGAGCAAGCATCCAAACACAGCGCCCAGGAGCTTCTACACAAATCCCAAACCCACGATGGCACTTCCCGTATCTACATTAATCACGCGCGCATGGAAAACGACAACGAATTCGAATGTGTGGGAGTGAGAGAGGAAGGAATGGACTGACCATCAGGCCGCAGTTGCAGAGGCTGAGCACCGCGACGGAGCGCCAGTGGTCGGCGAGCACGGGCACCCCTGCGGCGACGGCTCCATCAGCAGCCGGTGCGGGCGCGAGGTTGGATCTGATGAGGCGCGCGAGGACAACGGCGCCGTCGCCGGTGCTCTGCGTGGAGCCCAGCGCCCGCGCGACCCGCACCGAGCGCAGCGCCTCCCGTCTCCTGACGACCCGCATCTCCACCCCCACGTCGTCCCCCTCCTCCGCGGGCCTGAGATCGACGCAGACGACGTCGTGGGGCGGGGGCAGCGCGACCATGAGCTGGGACTGGAGGCGCAGCGCGACCTGGTCCTCGTCGTCGCTGGTGGACCAGTCGAGCTCGATGCGGAAGCCGAGGTCGCCGTTCATGGTGGCGACGGGCGAGGAGGAGGCGGTGGGCGACGCGGCGGTGGGGGACTGCGGGGGCGGGGCCGGGGGCGAGGAGGGGTCCTGATCGGGCTCGTCGGCGAAGTCGCCGTAGTCGAGGGTGAGGTGGAAGATCTCGGAGCTGCGCTTCCAGCCCAGGCCCCATGACGACATGGCGGGCGCCGCCGCATCAAATGGCGGGCGCTAGGGTTCTTCGAATCAGGAAGCGCGGGGGGGTTGGGAGGAAGGAAGTGGTGTGAGGAGGAAGACGAGCGCAGATCAGACGAGCGCAGTGTGGGCGTTGCGCGTCTCGGTTCCTTTGGTTTGGCCCTGCGGAATTTTCCGCGTCATTTCTTTGCGTCTCTTTTCTGTTTGGGGTTTTACCTTCCAAACTCCGCTACCGACACTGTACGGGTCCACAGCACAGCGTTTCCTACCCGAAATTAACGAAACCCCCAACTCCAAACAGCTTTGTGTTTTTTAGCAAATGTTTTTTTTATGAGGCCACCTTTTTTTTTTTGAGAATCTTTTATGAGGCCACCTAACTCCAAGCAGCTGGAGAGGCGAGGCCTGGTCCATACATGGGCCTAGTTTCCCTCAGCTGCGCTGCCCAGCCCAATTGTCTTCACTTTGTTTTAAGCCCAGCCACCCATCTATCTCCTCCCCGTCCCATCGTGCATCTTCCTTCGTCCAACCAAGCGGTACGGAAGGGAAGCAGGCGCCGTCTCCGTTGCCGTCGCCTCGTTCGTCCCCAAATCTTCACCGAGCTTCCGCTCCACTCTCGCCCCGCGCAGCAACGCGGAGGAAGGTACGGATCTTCCATTTTCCGCCTCCCTTGTTTTTATTGGTTCTGCTGCCTGCCTGCTTGTGATCCCCTCGTTTGGGGTACGCGTACGTGGATTTCTTCTTCATAGCGTTGCTCTCTCCCCAATCCCCATCCCGCGAATCAACCTTCTCGTTCTCCTCGTAGCAGAGGGTGCCGCTTAGGGTTCGTTGCTCGCCGCCGTCCTGACCTCACCAGACGGCGCCGATCCGCTTCGGCATCCACTTGCCCCCGCTCCTCCCTCCACTTACAGGTCTGGACAGATCTGCACATGATTCCCTCTCCCCCTTTCAGAATTAGGGCCGTCCGGTAGCGCCATAAGGATTCTGCTCGTTCAGTGGGTTTTTGTGTGGATCGAGAAGGATTTCTACGGTGATTTCATGTCTATGTAATGAGCCAAACCTATTTAGCGGTCAGTAAATTTGCGAATTGATTGATGGTAGATGGTGAATATCTATTATGTGATGTGTTTATTTCAGATGCGTTTGTGTGTACTGAATTCTCGATTGAGGTATACAGATGTTGAGTATAATGTCAGTACCGAAGTGAGGAAAATTTCGCAAATCCGCTTAGTTAGTGAATGACTAATTTCTTGTTGGTCTAGTGGATGGAGCTTTCTGTTTTTGCACCTTTTGTCTTAGGTGGTGTTTGGTTCTCTAGTCCTAGGACTTTTTCTAGTCCCAACTAAAAAGTCTCTAGTCCCTAAAAAGTCCCTCCCTGTTTGTTTCCAGAGACTAAAAAGTCCCTAGTCCCTTCCTAGAGGTTATTAAATGACCATGTTGCCCCTAGTATATAGAAAAATAACAATCAAACAACACCATGGGGTGACGGGCCAATGGGTGCATGGAGGGGCATTGTTGGAAAAGTCCCAAAAAGACTCTTCTTGAGAGTCTTCTTCATTTAGTCCCAAATGCCTAGTTTAGTCCCTAAAAAGTCCCTCCCGTTTGGTAAAAAAGTCTCTAAGAGGGACTTTTTCTAGTCCCTACACAAAAAAGTCCCTGGAAACAAACACCCCCTTACTTGTGAACCTGCCAGTCCAAAGCAAGAATTTCATCTAGTATTAAACACCAAACAAATTAGTCTAGGGGTATTTAAGACTCTCCACCATTCACCATAGACAACAAATTTGTATCCGTAAGTCTTTCCAAACAGGCGATCACTAATTTCACTAGCTTATTTTTGCTATGACTTATCTGGACAGCTGGCTTATGGCACCCTTAGTTTCGGGATTTACTGGAGATTCATTAAAATGCATCATTTGATCTGTATTTCAAAAAATAGAACTCAGTAGTTTCAGTTGGTATTGGTATTTAGCAGTATGGACATGAATCTGATTTTTCCAAGTTCAGTAGACAAAGTGGCCACTTTTTTTATGACCGGAGTGTGCTGATGCTCATGTATTGATGATATTGGTTCTTCTTTGTGCAGGAATGGACAAGTATCACAGCAACACCCGCTTTGCACCCCTGAGAGACGCTCCATTTGCTCTCCGTGGTAAGCGCTCTTGAAGGAATTTGCTTTGTTATTTGTACCCCTGAATTCTGAAATAGTTTGGGGATATCAAACAAACACACCAGAAGGCAATTATATAGGTCGTAGTGGGTGCACATATGCGCCTTTCAAGTGCCTTCTTGTTGTGTACTTTTGTAGGATGTGTAATGGACTAACAGCTGAGGTGCAAGCTGGAAAGAATATTAGATAGAGTGGTTTGATTGGTGTGTTATAAGAGAATGCATCTATATCTCATTTTTATCTGCATATATGGGTTCGTAAGTCAGTTTGTTGTTTACTGAAGAACGTCCATGTTTTTAGTTCATAAATCTTTGGCATGCAATTGCTATGTGTAAATGGTACTATACTATTAGCAACATTGTTTTCATCATTCTTGCTATTCTTCTCTATAAGAATCTGCAGTTTACTTTTCTAATAAGGCCGATCACATTTGTTGCCTTTATCTTCAGGTGCCTTTGGTACCTCCAACTCGTCTTTCAACAACATGGATGGCCTTAGGCACTCCTCAAGCATTGGGCAAGCAAAGAGCTACACATCTTCTCCCTTAGGAGCTCTGCGACAGAAGATGCCTCCATCTGGAAACCAACCCCTACATACAAGCCGTCCCCTGTCTGCTCCTGTTGCGAACCGCCCGCTGTCTCCCCATCTTCCTCTGAAGAAGCCACAGCTGAGCGCTACGTTCTCCATCTCACACCGTATATTTGGCGTCGCGCTGGGTGCTGCCATCATATCCATTCCTCTTGCTACCAGGTTCAGCGTCATGTTTGAGGTCTGAGTGAAATGCAGCCTGCAACGATGAGGGGTATCATTGCTGTGGCGGTTTCGTCGTTGGGCAGTTATCAATCCTGCAGATTTTATGAATAATAAGGGAAACTATCCTAAACATCAGTGTAATGAAAACATAATTTTGGGTGTTCTTTTTTTTTTTTGAGGTCTGCAGACTGCATATCCGAACCAGATCTTTTGCTTTGGTTTCAGTGTTTTCCTTGCTCTTGCAAAAGGGGCATTAGTGTTGATAGTTTTTGCCTGTTGAACTGATATTTGAGTCTCATGTTTCCTGCTGCACATATGTTGGAAGTGTTGTATTTTCGACTCCAGGGCATGTTTGGTTGTGGGGGAATAGTCCGGGATCCCCGCCTGATCCCTGGACAAGTCTCCCTGGGCAAATTGGCTTCAAATCCCCGGGCTAAAAATAAATTAGTGCTGACTCGTGGAAGAATTGGCCGTGGCACTCTCTGTCTCGCACGCGCTTTCGCTCCTTGGTCTTGTCAAGGGCTGCGCCATCGCCTCGTCGTGGTTGGTCCGTTGCGCTCGTAGCTGCTGTGCTGCCTGCCCTCCATGGCATCTCGCCTGGCCGCTATACCGACGAGAACGCGGTCGTCCTCAACGTGGTCATCCACGCCAGCCAAGCAGCTTTCATCTCCATCTGAGATCTGAGCAAACCCATTGATGCTGCTTCAGCTTGTCGATGACCACAGAGAGCAGGAGCAGCTGCATGTCCTCGCGCTTCTGCTCAGCGTATGGGTGTTCCGCTACCCGCTTGATGGCTATAGCTTGGTGAATCTATGCCGGCCATTGACCATAGACAACAAATTGACTATGGCTCTGTTTGTTTGAGCTTCAGGAATCAGATTCTGAAACAAACAGTTATTTTAAATCAGCTTTGCCAGTGAAACTGAATCTAAAATCCAAAACAAACAGCTATTTCAAATCAGCTTTGCCAGTGAAACTGAATTTGGATTTGAGTCATTTTTAGTGCAATTTGTTGAAGCACCTTAAATTGTACTTTGGTTGCGAAGCTGATTCGCACACTAAAGCAATCTATAGGTGATTCGAATTCAATCGCTGAAACAAACATGATTTTATATAATTGTGAATCAGCTTTGCCACTAAATTGAATTCCTAAGTGATTCGAATCAAATAAAAGCTGAAACAAACAAGGCCATAATGTCATTTTCTTTAAGTATTTTTTTCTCGTCTATATACGACAGCCACGGAGCCTAGCTCTGTCCTGAAGTGTCAAATGCCGTTGAGAAATTTCCCCGTGGATTAGCATGTGACAAGGGAAATCACACTCGTGCTTTGTAACCTAGGGAAATCTACCCCAGCGACCAAACATAGCCTTATTGTGTTTGATTTTCCTTGTTAGCTAGCTTAACTTAGTTTCCCCCCTCTTGGCTAGCATAGCTTAGTTTTGGTCTTCGTTCTTTTCTAGCTTCAGTGAAAAAGGGTTTCCCTCGCTTTATATTAAAAACATACCACCAAGCATTCAAAGTCACAAAGTCAAATACAATAAGTCATAGAATCATGCTGGAGGCACAGCAAGACAAGCCCCAAATAAAGCTAAAAGGAGACTCTAATCCGGCTCGGGAGGAGGAGGTGGTGGCGGTGGAGGAGGAGCAAAAGACGTTGCCGAGGCACGAAGACCCGCCATGATGTTGTCGATGACGCCTCGGTCGCTCCGCTTACTAAGCGGTCTCCAGAGCTGCAAGAAGCCACACATTTTGTAGATCACATCAGTCACGCGAGATGGAATCACTCGTTCGATGACTAATTTATTGCGGGTACACCAAAGGGACCAGGCAAGGGTACCTAGCACGACCCAAATAGGGGCACGCCTAGACCCGGGGAGCCTAAAGACCTCCACAAACAAATCTGGGAGGTTGTCATGGCACCACGTGCCCCCAACCACCTCCCGGAAGCAACTCCATAAGAACTGAGCTGCCGGGCACCGGAAGAAGATGTGGTTGCAATCTTAGATACTGCACAAATGGGGCGAGACCATCCCAGTCCATGACGCCACGGACTTGATTGCTGAGGGAGGCGTCCTCTAACCCATTGCCATAAGAATATACGGATCTTCAGGGGGAGTTTGATTTCCCAAAGCACCGCGAGCTCCACTGGACCAGGAGTGGGAACAAGCGCCTGGTAAAGAGATCTAGTCGAAAATCTACCGCTTGGCTCGAGGTGCCAAGAAAGCGCATCCGGCTCCAGGGAGGGGGAGTGTAGGGCCACACACTCAAGTAACTCCTCCCATTGCGCGAGTTCAACCGCCCCGAAGGTGCAGCGGAAGGCAATCGCGCCTAGATTCACTAGGGCCTCAGCCACGGAGATATGTGGGCGTACACAGATAGATAATAGCGCAAAAAAGCGATCTGCAAAGGGGCGGGAACCCGCCCATCTGTCCAGCCAAAATAGGGTGGCAGCACCGGAGCCTATCTGGATGGAGGTCCCAATGCGTAGAACCGGTAACAGAGGGATCATCGATTGCCAGAATTGGGAACCTCCAGACCTAGACGCAAACGCAAGCGGTTGCCCGCGAAGGTACTTCCCACGGATAATCTGAAGCCACAGGCCACCCTCCACAGTCTGGATCCGCCAAAGCCATTTGGACAGGAGGGCGATATTCATTCGCTTAGAGGAAATAACCCCCAAGCCTCCCTGGTCCTTCGGTTTACAGATCTCGAACCACTTAAACATGTGGTACTTCTGTTTATTGTTCTCGCCCGCCCAAAAGAATCGGGAGAGTAGTTTGGTAACTTCATGATGGAGGGATTCGTGTAGACTATAGAATCCCATGATATACATCAATAAGCTAATAAGGGAGGATTTCATTAGAATCACTCGAGTGGCTTTGGAAAGCCATCTCCCTTGCCAAGGCTCCATCATAGGTTGGAGCTTGGCGATTATTGGACGGAAGTCCTTCTCCTGGAGCCGTGCGTCACTGAGGGGCATGCCAAGATAGGTCATCGGGAAGGACCCCAAGCGGCAGTTCAAACAGTTAGCAATCCGCTGGGCCTCCCCTTGAGAATATCCCAAGACCATTGCCTCGCTCTTGGCAAAGTTTATCTTGAGGCCCGACATTTCCTGAAAGCAGAGGAGGAGGAATTTGAGATTCTGAATATCTTTGTCGGACCCTTCCACCATCATAATGGTGTCATCCGCATATTGGAGGTGGGTCAAACCCCCATGGGCCACCAAATGGGGGCAAATCCCCTTGATGTGACCCGCGCGCTTGGCCAAGTCCAGAATCAAGGCGAGCACATCAACCACAAGGTTGAAGAGAAATGGGGAGATCGGGTCTCCCTGTCGGACCCCTTGGCCAGTCAAGAAGTAAGGTCCAACCTCCCCATTAATGTTTACAGCCGTCCGGCCACTCGTAACTAACTGCATCACCCGGGCCACCCAGTGAGGGTCGAAGCCACGCTTCAGCAACACTTCCCGAAGGAAGGACCAATAAACGGTATCATAGGCTTTATGGAAATCGATCTTGAAGAACACCGCACGGAGGTGTTTGCTCTTAACCTCATGGATAATCTCATGGAGGGCAAGGATCCCATACAAGATATATCTCCCTTTCGTGAAGGCCGACTGGTTCGGATGATGAATCCGGGGAGCAATAAGGGCCGCCCTAGTGGCGTACCCTTTCGCGAGGATCCGAAATATCACATTGAGCACTGTGATAGGGAGGAATTGTCTAATGTCCGCCGCACCCGGTACCTTGGGAATCAAGGGAATAATCCCGTAGTTAAGTCGGGAGGCGTCTAGGGTTCCCCTAGAAAATTCGCTGAAAAGATCAAGGATGATATCCTTAACCATCGGCCGGAAAGCCTGAAAAAACCGGACCGACAAGCCATCGGGGCCTGGGGCCGAGGTCGAGTTCATAGCTTTGACAAAAGTCTCAACTTCCGCAGCATCGAAGGGGGCAAGCAGGGTCGCATTTTCCTCGGGGGAAATTTGTTGGCCGCGCGACCAGATGTGGTCGGAAAGGGCGACACCATTTCGCGGTCGCCCCTGAAATAGTGACTTGTAAAAGTCATCAACTAGCAGGCGGATAGCCTGGGGGTCCTGAAACAACTATCCACCCTCCCAAAGGAGGGGGGTGGAACAACGTCACCTACGGCCATTGGCGATAGCCTGGAAGTAAGTCGTGTTGGCATCCCCAAATAGCACCCAATTAATGGAGCCGCGTTGGCGCCAAAACTCTTCCTCCTTGGAGTAAATCTCCATGAGGGAATCCTCCAAATTATATCTATGCATCCATTCCTCAGCGGAGATCCCTGCAATATCTGCATGAAGGTCAAGAGCCCGGATCTCCTCGAGGAGGGAGGCCTTCTGAATCCGAAGATCTCTCCCAATGTTCGCCCCCCATCCCTTCATAAACTGCCGGGATCGTTTGGACAAATGATGCCACTCATCGAGGATCGACATCTGCCTATGGGGCTCATCACGAGCTGAGACCCAGTGGGTTTGGACGGATTCCATAAAGCCTGGTTGCCGGAGCCAGAAATTCTCGAAACGGAACCGCGGGGGAGGGCGCGGTCGTTCATCCGTAGAAGCTAAGAGGAGAGGAACGTGGTCCGACCCAATACGGGTAATAGCCTGGAGAGATGCCAAAGGGAACCGGAGTTCCCAATCGGGGGAGACAAACACCCGATCAAGCACACTAAGAGTCGGGGAAACCTGTCTATTAGTCCAGGTAAATCTCGCCCCGACCCTGTCTATCTCAAGGAGACCCAGATCCGCAACCCAGTCATTGAAACGACGCATCTCTGCCAAGTCCACCCGAGAGTTATTCTTCTCCTCGGCGGACCGAAGGAGGTTGAAGTCACCTCCAACCACGACCGGGAGGGTCGCGTAAGAGATCTTGGCATGAAGTTCCTCTAAGAAAGCGGCGGACCGACTGTGATCGGCCGGGCCATAGACCACGATGATTTCCCATTTGAAGTTCACGTCGCGTTCCCAGACTTCCATACTAACAAAGTGGGCTCCACGGTCCATGGAGCCCACCTCAAAGGTGGCATCCTTCACACCTAAAAGGATGCCACCGGAGTGACCTGTCACCCCACTAGATGGTAGCCAGTGCCAGGCAAAGAGATGTCTACTGAGACGCTCAAGTTCTACAAGAGAGAACTCAGTGCGCATTGTCTCTTGGATCGCCACTACATCTATGGCTTTGTCACGCATGTATTCTATGAGCCGCCTGCGGCGGCCATCATGGCCGAAGCCCCGCAGGTTCCAAAATAGAGCGCGCATGATCACTCGCCTAATGGGTCCTCCCTGGACCCAACTGTGGAGGCAGCACTAAGAGCACGGCGAAACTGAGCAGTACGGGATCGAGTCCGGCCACGAACCTCACCTAGGTCGGCCTCAGAGAGGACCCGACCTCGGGGACGGCGAGGTGGAGGGGTGGGGGCCTCCGCAACTGCTGCCGCCTCGTGAGCCCTAGTGGCTGCGAGGTGGCCCTCCAGGATCTCTTTGGCCTGGAGGGACGCAAGCTGCTCAAGGACCGGGCCCTTCTCGCCATGGAAAACAATAGCTGACTCAGCCGCTACCTTGGCAAGGTGACCAAGAGGAACCCCAGCAAGAGCGGAGAAGGACGCATCATAGATATCATCGGAATCAGAACAAGGGGCCTAGGAATCGGACGGACCTATGTCAAGGTTGCGGATGGCGGCGCGTCGCGAAGCCTTCTCCACCGTGTTCGGGGAGGCCCCGGACAGTCCCGTCGCCGCCCCAAGCCTGGCACTCTTCCGGGCAGACGACACCAGGGTAGAGGCCGAACGAGGGCAGCCCAGGGACCTGGGAGGCCTGGAGGGAGACGGAGGAAGCGGGACCACGGAGACCTCCGGAGGCGTTGGCGTCGAGAGGTCCTCCCGTCCTGGCGCCGGAGACGCCAGCCGCGGGGAGGAAGGAGGGCGAACCTCCATGCTGCTCCGGCTGACCTCGCTCCCCTCCTCCTTGTTGGGGAACGTAGTAATTTCAAAAAATTCCTACGCACACGCAAGATCATGGTGATGCATAGCAACGAGAGGGGAGAGTGTTGTCCACGTACCCTCGTAGACCGTAAGAGGAAGCGTTATGACAACGCGGTTGATGTAGTCGTACGTCTTCACGATCCGACCAATCCAAGTACCGAACGTACGACACCTCCGAGTTCAACACACGTTCAACTCGATGGCGATCCCCAGACTCCGATCCAGCAGGGTGTCGGGGATGAGTTCCATCAGCACGACGGCATGGTGACGATGATGATGTTCTACCGACGCAGGGCTTCGCCTAAGCACCACAACGATATGATCGAGGTGGAATATGATGGAGGGGGGCACCGCACTCGGCTAAGGAACGATCACGAAGATCAACTTGTGTGTCTATGGGGTGCCCCCTGCCCCCGTATATAAAGGAGTGGAGGAGGGGGAGGGTCGGCCCTCTCTATGGCGCGCCCTAGGGGAGTCCTACTCCCATCGGGAGTAGAATTCCCCCTTTCCTAGTAGAACTAGGAGCCCTTCCAAGTAGTAGGAGTAGGAGGGAAGGAAAGGGAAGGGAAAAGGAGAAGGAAGGAAGGGGGCGCCCCCCCTCCCTAGTCCAATTCGGACCAGCTCATGGGGAGGGGTGCGGCCACCTTTTGAGGCCTTTCTCTCCTTTCCCGTATGGCCCATTAAGGCCCAATACGAATTCCCGTAACTCTCCGGTACTCCCGAAAATACCCGAATCACTCGGAACCTTTCCGATGTCCAAATATATTCGTCTAATATATCGATTTTTACGTCTCGACCATTTCGAGACTCCTCGTCATGTCCCCGATCTCATCCGGGAATCCGAACTCCTTCGGTACATCAAAACTCATAAACTCATAATAAAGCCGCGCCGAAACCTTAAGCGTGCGGACCCTACGGGTTCGAGAACTATGTAGACATGACCGAGACACGTTTCCGTCAATAACCAATAGCGGAACCTGGATGCTCATATTGGCTCCTACATATTCTACGAAGATCTTTATCGGTCAAACCGCATAACAACATACATTGTTGCCTTTGTCATCGGTATGTTACTTGCCCGAGATTCGATCGTCGGTATCTCAATACCTAGTTCAATCTCGTTACCGGCAAGTCTCTTTACTCGTTCCGTAATACATCATCCCGCAACTAACTAATTAGTTGCAATGCTTGCAAGGCTTATAGTGATGTGCATTACCGAGTGGGCCCAGAGATACCTCTCCGACAATCGGAGTGACAAATCCTAATCTCAAAATACGCCAACTCAACAAGTACCTTCGGAGACACCTGTAGAGCTCCTTTATAATCACCCAGTTACGTTGTGACGTTTGGTAGCACACAAAGTGTTCCTCCGGTAAACGGGAGTTGCATAATCTCATAGTCATAGGAACATGTATAAGTCATGAAGAAAGCAATAGCAACATACTATACGATCAAGTGCTAAGCTAACGGAATGGGTCAAGTCAAGCACATCATTCTCCTAATGATGTGATCCCGTTAATCAAATGACAACTCTTTGTTCATGGCTAGGAAATATAACCATCTTTGATTAATGAGCTAGTCAACTAAAGGCATACTAGTGACACTCAGTTTGTCTATGTATTCACACATGTATCATGTTTCCGGTTAATACAATTCTAGCATGAATAATAAACATTTATCATGAAATAAGGAAATATATAATAACTTTATTATTGCCTCTAGGGCATATTTCCTTCAGTCTCCCACTTGCACTAGAGTCAATAATCTAGTTCACATCGCCATGTGATTTAACACCAATATTCATATCTGTATATGA
This sequence comes from Aegilops longissima, assembly GCA_021605205.1. Taxonomy (NCBI): domain Eukaryota; kingdom Viridiplantae; phylum Streptophyta; class Magnoliopsida; order Poales; family Poaceae; genus Aegilops; species Aegilops longissima. The sequence goes on along the minus strand of CM038677.1, from coordinate 256,741,110 downwards.
TTAACACCCATAGTTCACATCGTCATGTGACCAGCACCCAAAGGGTTTACTAGAGTCAATAATATAGTTCACATCGCTATGTGATTAACACCCAAAGAGTACTAAGGTGTGATCATGTTTTGCTCGTGAGAGAAGCTTAGTCAACGGTCTGCATATTCGAGCCGTATGTATTTTGCAAATATTCTATGTCTACAATGCTCGCACGGAGCTACTATAGCTAATTGCTCCCACTTTTAATATGTATCCAGATTGAGACTTATAGTCATCTGGATCAGTGTAAAAGCTTGCACTGTTGTAACTCTTTACGACGGGCTCTTTTATCACCTCCATAATCGAAAAATATTTTCTTAGTACTCACTAAGGATATTCTTGACCGATGTCCAGTGATCTACTATTAGATCAAAATTGTATTCCTTTGCCAAACTCGAGCAAGGTATACAATAGGTCAGTTCACAACATAGCATACTTTATAGAACCTATGATCGAGGCATAGGGAATGACTTTTCATTCTCTTTCTATTTTCTGCCGTGGTCGGGCTTTGAGTCTTACTCAATTTCACACCTTGTAACACAGGCAAGAAACTCTTTCTTTGACTGCTCCATTTTGAACTACTTCAAAATCTTGTCAAGGTATGTACTCATTGAAAAACTTATCAAGCGTCTTGATCTATCTCTATAGATCTTGATGCTCAATATGTAAGCAGCTTCACCGAGGTCCTTCTTTGAAAAACTCCTTTCAAATACTCCTTTATGCTTTGCGAATAATTCTACATTATTTCCGATCAACAATATGTCGCTCACATATACTTATCGAAATGTCAGTAGTGCTCCCACTCACTTTCTTGTAAATACAGGCTTCTCCAAAAGTCTGTATAAAAAACCATATGCTTTGATCACACTATCAAAGCGTTTATTCCAACTCCGAGAGGCTTGCACCAGACCATAAATGGATCGCTGGTGCTTGCACACTTTGTTAGCTCCCTTAGGATCGACAAAACCTTCCGGTTGCATCATATACAACTCTTCTTCCAGAAATCCATTCAGGAATGCAGTTTTGACATCCATCTGCCATATTTCATAATCATAAAATGCAGCAATCGCTAACATGATTCGGACAGACTTAAGCATCACTACGGGTGAGAAGGTCTCATCGTAGTCAACCCCTTGAACTTGTCGAAAACCTTTTGCAACAAGTCGAGCTTTGTAAACATAACATTACCGTCGATGTCGGGTCTTCTTCTTGAAGATCCATTTATTCTCTATTGCTTGCCGATCATCGGGCAAGTCAACCAAAGTCCACACTTTGTTCTCATACATGGATCCCATCTCGATTTCATGGCTTCAAGCCATTTTGCGGAATCTGGGCTCACCATCGCTTCTTCATAGTTCGTAGGTTCACCATGATCTAGTAGCATGACTTCCGAATAGGATTACCGTACCACTCGGTGCGGATCTTACTCTGTTGATCTACGGTTCAAGAATAACTTGATCTGAAGTTTCATGATCATCATCATTAACTTCCTCACTAATTGGTGTAGGTGTCACAGGAACCGATTTTTGTGATGAACTACTTTCCAATAAGGGAGAAGGTACAAATTACCTTATCAAGCTCTACTTTCCTCCCACTCACTTCTTTCAAGAGAAACTCCTTCTCTGGAAAGGATCCATTTTAGCAACGAATATTTTGCCTTCGGATCTGTGATAAAAGGTGTACCTAACAGTTTTCTTTGGGTATTCTATGAAGACGCACTTCTCCAATTTGGGTTCGAGCTTATCAGGTTGAAGCTTTTTCACATAAGCATCGCAACCCCAAACTTTAAGAAACGACAGCTTAGGTTTACTGCTAAACCATAGTTCATACGGTGTCGTCTCAACGGATTTAGATGGTGCCCTATTTAAAGTGAATGCAGCTATCTCTAATGCATAACCCCAAAACGATAGTGGTAAATCGGTAAGAGACATCATAGATCGTACCATATCTAGTAAAGTACGATTACGACGTTCGGGCACACCATTACGCTGTGGTGTTCCAGGTGGCGTGAGTTGCGAAACTATTCCACATTATTTTAACTGAAGGCCAAACTCGTAATTGAAATATTCATCTCCACAATCAGATCCCAGAAACTTTATTTTCTTATTACGATGATTTTCCACTTCACTCTGAAATTCTTTGAACCTTTCAACTATTTCAGACTTATGTTTCATCAAGTAGATATACCCCATATCTGCTCAAATCATCTGTGAAGGTCAGAAAATAACGATATCCGTCACGAGCCTTAATACTCATTGGTCCGCATACATCGATGTATTATTTCCAAGAAGTCGTGAGCTCGCTCCTTGTTCGGAGAATGGAGTTTTAGTCATCTTGCCCAAAAGGCACGGTTCGCAAGCATCAAATGATTCATAACCAAGTGATTCCAAAATCCATCTTTTATGGAGTGTCTTCATGCGCTTTACAATCGATATGACCCAAACGGCAATTGCCACAAATATGTTGCACAATCATTATTAACTTTGCATCTTTTGGCATCAATATTATAAATATGTGTATTACTACGATCGAGATCCAACAAACTATTTTCATTGGGTGTATGACCATTGAAGGTTTTATTCATGTAAATGTAACAACAATTATTCTCGACTTTAAATGAATAACCGCTTTTGCAATAAACATGATCAAATCATATTCATGCTCAACGCAAACACCAAATAACATTTATTTAGGTTTAACACTAATCCCAAAAGTATAGGGAGTGTGCGATGATGATCATATCAATCTTGGAACTACTTCCAACACTCATCGTCACTTCCCTTCAACTAGTCTCTGCTTATTCTCAGAACTCCTGTTTGAGTTACTAATCTTAGCAACCGAACAAGTATCAAATACTAAGGGGCTACTATAAACACTAGTAAGGCACACATCAATAACTTGTATATCAAATATACTCTTGTTCACTTTGCCATCCTTTTTATCCACCAAATATTCAGGGCATTTCCGCTTCTAGTGACCATTTCCTTTTGCAGTGTAAGCACTCAGTTTCAAGCTTTGGTCCAACTTTGGTCTTCTTCACGGGAGTGACAACTTGTTTGCCATTCTACTTGAAGTTTCCCTTTCTTTCCCTTTGCCCTTTTCTTGAAACTAGTGGTCTTGTCAATCATCAACACTTGATGCTCTTTCTTGATTTCTACCTTCGTCGATTTCAACATCACGAAGAGCTCGGGAATATTTTTCGTCATCCCTTGCATACTATAGTTCATCACGAAGTTCTAGTAACTTAGTGATGGTGACTAGAGAATTATGTCAATCAATATCTTATCTGGAAGATTAACTCCCACTTGATTCAAGCAATTGAAGTACCCAGACAATTTGAGCACATGCTCACTAGTTGAGCGATTCTCCTCCATCTTTTAGCTATAGAACTTGTTGGAGACTTCATATCTCTCAACTCGGGGTATTTGCTTGAAATATTAACTTCAATTCCTGGAACATCTCATATGGTCCATGACGTTCAAAACGTCTTTGAAGTCCTGATTCTAAGACGTTAAGCATGGTGCACTAAACTATCAAGTAGTCATCATATTGATCTAGCCAAACGTTCATAACGCCGCATCCGCTCCCGCAATAGGTCCGTCACCTAGCGGTGCATCAAGGACATAATTCTTCGTGCAGCAATGAGGATAAACCTCGGATCACGGATCCAATCCGCATCATTGCTACTAACATTTTTCAACATAATTTTTCTCTAGGAACATATCAAAATAAACATATGAAATCAACAACGCGAGCTATTGATCTACAACATAATTTGCAAAATACTACCAGGACTAAGTTCATGATAAATTTAAGTTCAATTAATCATATTACTTAAGAACTCCCACTTAGATAGACATCTCTCTAGTCATCTAAGTGATCACGTGATCTAAATCAACTAAACCATAACCGATCATCACGTGAGATGGAGTAGTTTTCAATGGTGAACATCACTATGTTGATCATATCTACTATATGATTCACGCTCGACCTTTCGGTCTCCGTGTTCCGAGGCCATATATGCATATGCTAGGCTCGTCAAGTTTAACCTGAGTATTCTGCGTGTGCAAAACTGGCTTGCACCCGTTGTAGATGGACGTAGAGCTTATCACACCCGATCATCACGTGGTGTCTGGGCACGACGAACTTTGGCAACGGTGCATACTCAGGGAGAACACTTTTATCTTGAAATTTAGTGAGAGATCATCTTATAATGCTACTGTCAATCAAAGCAAGATAAGATGCATAAAGGATAAACATCACATGCAATCAATATAAGTGATATGATATGGCCATCATCATCTTGTGCTTGTGATCTCCATCTTCGAAGCACCGTCATGATCACCATGCTCACCGGCGCGACACCTTGATCTCCATCGTAGCATCGTTGTCGTCTCGCCAATCTTATGCTTCTACGACTATCGCTACTGCTGAGTGATAAAGTAAAGCATTACAGGGCGATTGCATTGCATACAATAAAGCGACAACCATATGGCTCCTGCCAGTTGCCGATAACTCGGTTACAAAACATGATCATCTCATACAATAAAATATAACATCACGCCTTGACCATATCACATCACAACATGCCCTGCAAAAACAAGTTAGACGTCCTCTACTTTGTTGTTGCAAGTTTTACGTGGCTGCTACGGGCTTAGCAAGAACCGTTCTTACCTACGCATCAAAACCACAACGATAGTTCGTCAAGTTAGTGTTGTTTTAACCTTCGCAAGGACCGGGCGTAGCCACACTCGGTTCAACTAAAGTTGGAGAAACCGACACCGCCAACCACCGTGTGCAAAGCACGTCGGTAGAACCAGTCTCGCGTAAGCGTCTGGCGTAATGTCGGTCCGGGCCGCTTCATCCAACAATACCGCCGAACAAAGTATGACATGCTGGTAAGCAGTATGACTTGTATCGCCCACAACACACTTGTGTTCTACTCGTGCATATAACATCAACGCATAAAACCTGGCTCGGATACCACTGTTGGGGAACGTAGTAATTTCAAAAAAATTCCTACGCACACGCAAGATCATGGTGATGCATAGCAACGAGAGGGGAGAGTGTTGTCCACGTACCCTCGTAGACCGTAAGCGGAAGCGTTATGATAACGCGGTTGATGTAGTTGTACGTCTTCACGATCCGACCGATCCAAGTACCGAACGTACGGCACCTCCGAGTTCAGCACACGTTCAGCTCGATGACGATCCCCGGACTCCGATCCAGCAGGATGTCGGGGATGAGTTCCATCAGCACGACGGCGTGGTGACGATGATGATGTTCTACCGATGCAGGGCTTCTCCTAAGCACCGCAACGATATGACCGAGGTGGAATATGGTGGAGGGGGGCACCGCACTCGGCTAAGGAACGATCACGAAGATCAACTTGTGTGTCTATGGGGTGCCCCCTGCCCCCGTATATAAAGGAGTGGAGGAGGGGAGGCGGCCCTCTCTATGCGCGCCTAGGGGAGTCCTACTCCCATCGGGAGTAGGATTCCCCCTTTCCTAGTAGAACTAGGAGCCCTTCCAAGTAGTAGGAGTAGGAGGGAAGGAAAGGGAAGGGGAAAGGAGAAGGAAGGAAGGGGGCGCCCCCCCTCCCTAGTCCAATTCGGACCAGCTCATGGGGAGGGGTACGGCCACCCTTTGAGGCCTTTCTCTCCTCTCCCGTATGGCCCATTAAGGCCCAATACGAATTCCCTTAACTCCCCGGTACTCCCGAAAATACCCGAATCACTCGGAACCTTTCCGATGTCTGAATATAGTCGTTCAATATATCGATTTTTACGTCTCGACCATTTCGAGACTCCTCGTCATGTCCCCGATCTCATCCGGGACTCCGAACTCCTTCGGTACATCAAAACTCATAAACTCATAATAAAACTGTCATCGAAACCTTAAGCGTGCGGACCCTACGGGTTCGAGAACTATGTAGACATGACCGAGACATGTTTTCGGTCAATAACCAACAGCGGAACCTGGATGCTCATATTGGCTCCTACATATTCTACGAAGATCTTTATCGGTCAAACCGCATAACAACATACATTGTTCCCTTTGTCATTGGTATGTTACTTGCCCGAGATTCGATCGTCGGTATCTCAATACCTAGTTCAATCTCGTTACCGGCAAGTCTCTTTACTCGTTCCGTAATACATCATCCCGCAACTAACTAATTAGTTGCAATGCTTGCAAGGCTTATAGTGATGTGCATTACCGAGTGGGCCCAGAGATACCTCTCCGACAATCGGAGTGACAAATCCTAATCTCGAAATACGCCAACTCAACAAGTACCTTCGGAGACACCTGTAGAGCTCCTTTATAATCACCCAGTTACGTTGTGGCGCTTTGGTAGCACACAAAGTGTTCCTCCGTAAACGGAGTTGCATAATCTCATAGTCATAGGAACATGTATAAGTCATGAAGAAAGCAATAGCAACATACTATACGATCAAGTGCTAAGCTAACGGAATGGGTCAAGTCAATCACATCATTCTCCTAATGATGTGATCCCGTTAATCAAATGACAACTCTTTGTTCATGGCTAGGAAACATAACCATCTTTGATTAATGAGCTAGTCAAGTAGAGGCATACTAGTGACACTCAGTTTGTCTATGTATTCACACATGTATCATGTTTCCGGTTAATACAATTATAGCATGAATAATAAAAATTTATCATGAAATAAGGAAATATATAATAACTTTATTATTGCCTCTAGGGCATATTTCCTTCACTCCTCAGATACGGACAACGGAGGGAGGAAGGGGGGAGGGAGGGTGGCGCCAGGAGGGAGGGTGGCGGCCTCGTCGAGAATGTCCGCGATGGCCGCAATGTCCTCAGACTCGTCCCCAGGGTCGGCGTCGAAGGGGCCCTGACCCACGCTGTGAGTGGTCGAGGGGTGGGAGGAGCCAGCAGGAGGAATGTCATCCCAGAGTCAGTCGAGTCGTCGTCAGAGGCCTCAGAACGGGGAGAGTCGCGACGAGGCTCATGGGGGGAGCCCTGAGCATCAGCGCCCCCACCTGAACCTGGTGCGGCGCCATCTCCCGCCTCCGGGTTGAGGGGATCGGAGGGAGTCCCACCCTCAACGGAAACGAGAAGGTCGTAGCCAACGTCGTTGAAGAACATCCGGATCGTCGTCTTGAGCTTGGAAGGATCGGGGACTTGATCTGCATCCGCGACAGCAGGCCCTTAAGGCGGAGGCGCTGTCGACCGCCACGAACTTGCCCAACAGGCGGGACAAGCCGCAGAGGACACCCTCATCGCGAGCCGGCGTGGGAAGCCCGTGAATCTGCACCCACACTGTGGACAGGGTGGCCACCGCCAGAGGGTCCACCGACGGGATTGAGATGCGGATTGAGATCTGGTTGAGGGCGAGCGTGAGTCTGGCGCTGTGGGTGCCGTAGCGGAGTCTGACCGGGTCTGGAAAGACCGTCGTGAACTCCCGGTCCGAGATCGGGGTCACCTCCCAATCCCAGTCGGGGTTGAACAGGTGGTGAAGCTCCTCAGAGATGATGGCCGGGGAAGCGGTCCGGCCATCCAGGACCGAGATGAGAGCGGTCATGGGCGGGGTGGCCCGGGACTCAGGAAGGTCCATCTGAAAGAAGCCCAAATCATCCAACGCATACCCGAACAACCCAAGTGTCCCAAGGGGCTGCTGCACCGGGCAGAGGGCAGCGGGGTGATTTGTCCTCTTGCATAGGTAGCAAGCTGGTGCCTTAGGGCAATCTCCCTGACAGTGCCCGGCCACCCCACAGTTGAAGCAAGTGGTCGCGGCCACGATGGAGGGAAGGGCCGCCACCACCGGAGGGTTGGTAACGGAGGAGGCCGGGCCACCCGGCTGAGGGTGGTTGCCTCGCTTCTTCTTCTTCTTCTTCGCAAACGCCTCCTGACCATTGCGGCTGTTGTTGGGGTTGGGGCCGGTCGGAGGGTATTGGGCTTGGTGGCGCGGCGGGTCATAACGACGAGGTGGAGACACCGGAGCACGATCAGACCGCGGAGGGGAGCGCGAGCGGCGGGGGGGAGGAGCGGTGGTCACGATCACGTCCGCGGCCCCGCCACTCCACCGGAGACCGGTCACGGCCGCGCTCGGTGCGTCAGTCACCGCTGCCAGTGGGGGCTGGACCTTTGGAGCGGAGGAGATCCTCCCTCAGCTCCACCTCCCGGCGGGAGCCCTCCGGTGAGGCCCCGCGCGGCTCCAGGGGAGGCAGCGGGTCCCAACCAGCCGCCCGACGCTTGGGGCGGGGCGCATGGTCGCCCGACTCCCTGACCATGGCGAGCGGGCATGCACGGGAAAGGGGGCGTAGGAGGGGACGGCACTAGGAGGGGAAGGAGCGCACGCGCGCAGCATAGGGGGAGCCCAACGGCGGCGCAGGGAGGAGTAGCAGAGGGGAGGCGGGGGGATGCGGGCGCCAGCTCAGATGGTTCCCCCGCCCCAGCCGGCCCAATAGGCCTGGGACGGCCCATCCCATCCAGCGCGGAGGGAGGGGAAGGAACTAGGGTTCCTCTCGCCCGAGTCGCCGCCGCCGCGGGGAGTCCGGCCGGAGCCGCCATGGAGGACACAGGGGACGGATGGAACACACGAAACACAGAGGTCCGGTGTGACGCCCCCGATTCAATCGTACACTAATCATACACGCAAACATGTACGATCAAGATCAGGGACTCACGGGAAGATATCACAACACAACTCTAAAAATAAAATAAGTCATACAAGCATAATAATACAAGCCAGGGGCCTCGAGGGCTCGAATACAAGTGCTCGATCATAGACGAGTCAGCGGAAGCAACAATATCTAAGTACAGACATAAGTTAAACAAGTTGCCTTAAGAAGGATAGCACAAACTGGGATACAGATCGAAAGAGGCGCAGGCCTCCTGCCTAGGATCCTCCTAGACTACTCCTGGTCGTCGTCAGCGGGCTGCACGTAGTAGTAGGCACCTCCGGTGTAGGAGTCATCATCGACGGTGGCATCTGGCTCCTGGGCTCGGCATCTGGTTGCGACAACCAGGTAGAAGGGAAAGGGGGAAAAGAGGGAGAAAAACAATCGTGAGTACTCATCCAAAGTACTCGCAAGCAAGGAGCTACACTACATATGCATGGGTATATGTGTAAAGGGCCATATCGGTGGACTGAACTGCAGAATGCCAGAATAAGAGGGGGATAGTGATGTAGGGCGGAACCCTACGTGGGCGATCTTTCACGTTGGAGCGGATCCTACGGGGGAATCACGAAGAACGAGCGGAAGAACACGAGGAAATCACGGGGAGGAACGAGGGAAAACACTCAACCAACAAGGAATCGGTCACACAAATGCTAGATCAAAGAACACAAAGGGAGATACATGATTCAAGGTCAACAAAGGACGATACAGACGGTAGCCGTTCTTCTCCGTGAGGAGGTCTTGATGGGGGCCACCCAAGAGGGGGTCTTGAATCCAAGGTGGATCTTCTCCGAAGAGGGGCCTCGGTCTCTCTCGTGGAGTAGATCCGGTATGGATGAGCGAAGCTCTATCTATGAGCTAAATCAACGCTAACCCTAAAACGTAGGTGGAGGGGAAGTATATATAGTATAGGGGTGAAGGGGTACAAGGGACTCGTCCCGGATACATCACAGCAGGGAGGCCGGATGTCCGGGCGTCGGGCCGGATGTCCGGGCTTTCCCGAGACGCCGGATGTCCGGGCTAGGGGCCGGATGTCCGGGCGGGTGGGGTAGACTTCTGTCGATTCGGGTGCGGAGCGCCGGATTTCCGGGCGAGGGGCCGGATATCCGGGGCTTCGTGGGAGGCCGGATGTCCGGGGCTGGGGCGGATGTCCGGCCTCTGAGGTTTGCGGCTGCTGTGATGGGCACCAGATGTCCGGGCTGGGGGCCGGATGTCCGGGCTTGCGGGAAGGGCCGGATGTCCGGGCTGACGCCGGATGTCCGGGCTCTGCAGACATCTCCGGTTCCTCTCGTCGTGTTCCTTCATCCTTGTACTTGGGGACTTGTCCATCATTCCGAGCATCTCCGAGAGGGTCTCCTTGGTACCTAGGCATGCATAGAGTCCTCGCCTTAGGTAGCAACCATGTCTTACACGAATGGAAAGTGGAAGGATTTAGGAACGGGTTCACCTTGTGTCCAATGGCGAATAGTCGAGGTCTCATCTCATGTATCCTTGGGGCTTGGAGAGTAGTCGGAGTGTACATGGTGATGCACGTGGGATGCTCCGCATCATCTCCCCTCCCTTGGGAAAGATCCGACCTCGGATCGTGATCCTCATCACCATGGAAACGGTTGTCGTAGACGGACTTGTAGTTGGACGAAGTTGAAGACGTGGCGCAATCCAAGTAGTCCAAGGTGTCGCCGGAGTGATAGACATGCAAAAAGAGCAAACACAAGAAACACTCGGAAATACAATGGTTAGCGCACCCAAAGTGTCCATCATGTAAGAATGAGTCCGTGCGGCAAGATTGGTCGTGACAAAGCGCATGAAGCTTATCTAGATGATCTAGAATGAGATGCAAAGCATTCATGGGAACAAATGCAATCATTGTGCACACAATTGTGTTATTAGTATGAGCAATGCAACCACGGTGCAATATGATGTCATAATGGGATGGTGCATAAAAAGCATGAATATGGCAATGGATGCGCAACATGTGTATGTTATCATGCAATTGATGATGGGCAATATGATCATGATGTATGAATATGCCATCAAGGAAGATCACAACAAATTTGCTAAGAAAATGCACAAGCTCATATATCATGGATGACATGGGAATACAAGATGCAACAAGGCAATCATATGTGAGTCAATCCATGCATAAGACGCAAATTTGTGGTGAGTATGATATGTCCATCGAGCATGAGTATGAGCACAATCAACAAATATGGAGGTGTTGGTATACCAATGCTCGATGTTGTGGCAAGAGTGGAAAACCAAGGTGCATCCAATAAGTCCGAAGCGCCTCAATGTGAAGGTCAATGAAGCCAATCTCCAATGTCGCTCCTCCGTTCACGAGATGTATCATGTAGACAACAAGAAGGAAACAACAATGAAAGAGTGACCCATCCAATATGTGTATTTGAGAATGGCTCAAAGGGAAGGAGGTCACCTTTAGGAGGTTATCAAGGATGATGGAGTTGCGCATCTTGTATGCCTTCACATAAGCAAGTTGTCTCGTGATGTTACCACCTTGTGAATCCTTCAAAATGAAAGAACATGACAAACACTTGGAAAAACAAATGAGGTTAGTGCAAATATAGCACCTATCATTCGAGTGGTAAAATACCCAACAAGTGTATGCATCATGCTCATCATAAGAAAGTACAAGGGAGCATTTTATAGTATGGAGGCATATGATGCAACTACAACCAAAGACAATAGCCTCAAGTAAGCAAGCATGCATCACAAGTAATATGTCAAAGTCTCCAAGAGCAATACGCATAGTATGGTTGCACTCAATACAAGGTGATATAAGAGATGCAACTAATGGAGGCAAGAGACAATGAACAATATATATCATGTGAGAGGCATGAACATATATGTCATCAACCCAAGAAAGCAAGTAATAGTGGAACATGGGTGATGCAACATAGCAAGCAATCATAGCGATCAAGTCAAGCGAGCTAGTAGTGCAAAGATGCAACATACTAGAAGGGATCATGGTAAACATGTCATGTGTGCAAATAGTGGGCATGAATAATTCACATGTCATAGCACAAGCATGAAAGCAAGATATGAGCAAAATATCATCAATGTATTGGCGAGAGACCATATGTAAATAGCAATGGGGCATCATGACTCTCCCAACACAACAAGCATCAATAGCATGGGGCACAAAGAAATCATGACAATAGCTACTAGGATCTCCACCAAGCATGCAAATACACATAGGAGTATCATAATGGTGAATCATGGGTATATGCAAGCAAGGGTCACAATTGCATGGCAAAGGCATAGAAGCAAGCATAACATGCAAAGTGAACACAATAGTATGGGCATAAGGTGACAAGTGGTAAATAGACCATAGCCGTGTGAGAGCCAAGTAGAAGAGATGCTGTAGTCCTTGCACAAAAGGAATGGTGGGAATGAAAGTCCACGTGATCCCAAGTCATCGTTGCTCTCAAGAGCTCGTTTCGTCAACTCTTGGGATTGAGAAGTTGACGAGTGTATGTGAGTACCTACACAAAACAAAGACAAAGGAAAAATTGTGTGTGCGTGGTAGATGTACGCATCATCCATCATGATGCATATGTGCTTGTGTTGGTTAGCACAAAATAGCCAATGCTCAAATAAATGAGATGCGTGATATAGAAACATGTCATCCATCATGATAGGTTTGTTATTATGTATGGCATAATGGAGACTCAAAGTGTGCAATGCATCATGATAAATATCTAGAGCATTGTTATTCATGGAATGCATATGGTGCAAGCAATCATGGAAATCATGCAAAATATGGGATGAATCAAAATCTCCTAATATGCATGAGGAAACTATGGGGGTCTCCTCATGAGCATTAATGGAAACATCACATGGAGAATATTGACAACATCCAAAACAAAGCATATTTGGTTCAATGTGATCATGGCATGACATAGTAGATGAATTGCACAAATCATGTAAAGGAAGCATGAAAATATCATCACAAGAGAAGCAAAAGCCAATGACCATCATCTCGTCATCTATGCCATAAGTGCAAATGGGATTTATTTTAATTGGGCATGCATAGTTACTATGTTGAGATTGAAATGAGGCAATATGGGAGATCTCACTCATAGCATATGACAAGGTCAATGGATTGTCAAACATGAAGTGACCAATAGAATTTTCACAAGATGTCCTATGGAGCATAGCATCACAACTAGGCAACTCAACATGCTGATCATCATATTCATCATAAATAGGTAAGTCAAGGCATGAAGAAGTTTCACTAGCATGAAGCATGGTAATAGGTGGGTCAACATCATGGGAGCAATCGATGTCAAGAGAGTCCACTAGTGGGATAAGAGAAGCACCATCACCTATGTTACCTTTGGAGCGTCGCTCATGTGTTGTAGGTGAGGCGTTGACGATCGTCTCGTTGTCATCTTCATGTTGATGGAACCATGTGGGGGGTGTATCATCGTCCACCATGGCCATCGTCGTCTGCAATGTAGGGATGGACTCGTCGAGGATAGGCATGTCGTCATGTAGGAGACCTAGCACCAAAGAAGAAAACACACTAGGAGTAGAGGTTAAGTCGTTAGAAATCATAGTGGCCTCATGTGCCGTGTCAACTACCTCACTCACTAAGTGTTGTGGCTCACTCACTCCCTCAAGGATGCTCTCACTGTATGGTGGGTGGAGTCACTCAAATGGCGCCAACCTCACATAGGATGTGTGGCATGCTCTCATGTGTGGGGCTAGTGGTGGTCACACTCATCCTCTCATAGGAAATGCTCTCAATGTCACGTATGGTGGAGTCACCATGTCACTCATGGGGTGGTGGCTCTCCTCACATGGCAATTGGGGCATCTCGACATATGTGGGTGTCGGAGAGATGTAGGTGCAAATGTCTCCATGCGCGGTCGCGTAGCTTGACTCGGAGTATGAGTCCAATGTGGGCGCTGCCTTCATGTTGTTGAAGAGGTTCGCGCTCGTCGCCGTGGTCGAAGGGATGGCCCTTGCTCGACCGCCTTGTCACCGCCTTGGTGTTGGAGGTCCATATGATGTGGCACCTCATAGCTCGTCTCCATGACCGAAGGGAGTTTCCCATGCTCGGACATCTTCCTTGAGGGGCTTACGAAGATGGAAGTGGCGCCCTCGCTCGTAGGTGGTCGCCTTGGACTTGATGAAGTCGATGTAGGCGCACACGTGGGAAGTAGGCGAAGATGCCGTGCGTCCAAAGGCTTAAGATGCCTTGAGAACACTTGGCGAAGATGCCAAGTGGTTGATGTAGCCAGAAGCGCCGCCTTGGTTGTGGTCGTCTCGCGGTCTTCTCTTGTGCTTATGAAGCTTCGACTTGGCGTGTTGGGACTTGTGCATTTGCGCCAGGAGCATCTTCATGATGATGATGTCGTTGTCGTGCTTGAGCTCCTTGGCGTTAAATCGCCGCCGCGTGCACATGATGCTTGAAGATGACTTGCCCTTCATGACGATGTGGATCACGAACGTGATGGTGGTCCCATGTAGATGTGGACGAGGACGATTTGCACTTGCATCTTTTTCGCTCAAGACTTGTGGCTTGAATGTTGCCGCCTTGAAGATGACGAAGGGAAGAAGACTTGATCAAGGCCGAATCTCCTCCATCCTTGCATCTTGCTCCTCTTTATGTGCGGCAAGCTTCTTGTCGAAGTAGTCCCTTCTCCTTGCTTCGGAGTGATGAATGTCGATGGAGATGTTTTCGATCGCCTCGCAATCTTGATTGTGTGCCTTGCACTTGTCGTTGTAGATCAAGAGAGACGCTTTGGTGATGTAGTTGTTCACGCCGTCGTTGTTGTCGAAGACCGGAGATGAAATGCCTTGCCTATCCATCACAAGACTCGAGCAAATATGAGTGGGAGAAAGAGAAGAACTTATACCAGTGTACCTTGACCGATGTTGACAATGAATCAAGTTCACTCAAATGCGGACAATGAAATAGCACTATTGGTACCAATCTTGTCGGTTCTCACACCTACACAAGTAAAGCTTATGGAGGAGCTCGTGAGGATAGTGGCACAAAAATTTAATGCAAAATGTTAGCAAGAGTCAATAATGTTGAAAGAGATTCACAAATTCGCAAGTGAAACAAATGGACCAATAGCAAATAATGGCACACGGAAACACACACACGGATAGATAAATGTGGTCGTGCAACCAAGGAATGAGCACAAAATGTGGAATCCACGGAAGACGCTCGTGTTGCACAACTCAAGAGAGACGCTAGCACGATTGCTCAATAGGCGGATACGACACTTGTGCACAACCTATAAGATGCAAAATGGATAAACTTCTATCCCAAGTATGCTATGTATGTATAGTTCCCGTTGTTTTTCTCAAGATGATCCAAGATGATCGGATATGACAATCTTATATGCAATATGGTATGATGCTATAGCACTTGCTTACAAGCTCTTTGCTCTCTTTCTTTCTTTGCTTAAAAGCTTATTCTCTTCTTCTTTTTTTTTCTATGGCCACTTTGCACAATGCACAAACCAAGATAGCAATTGTGTGTATGCGGGAACAAACTTGAGACACAGTGGATGATATGATACCAATATGATATGGTATGGTATGTACTGGAAGGTATGATCACTAATGTGCACAGGTAACATTGCCGGTAATACTCAAATGGCTAGTCTCGATAGGCAAGTAACGCAAAAGTAAGACTAGGGGTTAACAATGTAATGGTAAGGGGAATATACAATGTAGGGATACCACGATACCAAGATGATATGGAGGTTACCGTCCGGCGATGATGAGTAGCGGTGTTCTTGATGTAGATACCAAGATGATGGAAACTCGTCCCTAAGTAAATCAAACACCTTAGGAAACGGAAAACCGCGAACTCAAAATCTCAAACGCCAAATGTCAAAATGGTGGTAGGGAATGCGGTGGTGGTTTGCACTTGGCAATGCGGAAGTGGAATGATGGGCTATACACGTGTCGGAGTTGAAGTTGCCGTCCCTAAGTAGCCGAAACACCTTAGGAGACACAAGCCACAACTCGAAAAAGCTCAATCAACAATTGGGTTAAGTTGGGTTGTCGGAAGTGTATGGTGGGCAAGGTTATGTGGAAGTGGTGGTGGTGGTTGATGAAGAAGCAATCGTCCCTAAGTAGCCGAAACACCTTAGGAGACTCGAATCACTACTCAAGCAACCACTAATGCTATGGGGAACAAAATGGGTTAGTTTGCGGAAGTCGGTGGTGGCTATGCGGATGATATGGTGGAAGGCCTAGGCAAACTTGCCAAATTTTCAAAAATTTGATGGAGTCAAATGGTGGTGGTAGTATTTTTATGGGAAGGGGGATGTCAATAGCTTCGAAACGAGCTAAAGAACGTCAAAATCGGACTCCGGATGAATTAGTTATGGACAAAACGGTGAAACAGAAAAACAGAAATCCCAGGGACCGGACATCCGGGGTTGGGTCCGGATTTCCGGGGGTGTATGTCCAGAACCGAGCGGATTTGGTGCTCCAGGGGCCGGATGTCCGGCTTGGGGCCCGGATGTCCGGCCGGATGGCCCGGATGTCCGGCCTGAGGCCCGGATGTCCGGCCCGACGATTCCAGATCTCGTTTGGGGCGGAAATTTTCGAATTGGGGGCGGAAATTGATGATTTCAAGGTCAAGATTTGATGGATTTCGTGGAGGAAAGATGGGGAAACTTGGGGGAATGCTAGATCCACTTGAAACCAAGCAAATCCACGGATCAAAATCAACAAAACATCATCAAAACTAACAAATCACAAAAAAAAAATTGGGGCTATTTTTGTGGGGAAATTTTCGAAATTAGGACAAAAACAACAAAATCAAGCTAGAAAAAGAAGGGTAGGGGCTCCAATAACGTGATCAACGTGGCTCATGATACCATAGATGATGTAGGGCGGAACCCTACGTGGGCGATCTTTCACGTTGGAGCGGATCCTACGGGGGAATCACGAAGAACGAGCGGAAGAACACGAGGAAATCACGGGGAGGAACGAGGGAAAACACTCAACCAACAAGGAATCGGTCACACAAATGCTAGATCAAAGAACACAAAGGGAGATACATGATTCAAGGTCAACAAAGGACGATACAGACGGTAGCCGTTCTTCTCCGTGAGGAGGTCTTGATGGGGGCCACCCAAGAGGGGTCTTGAATCCAAGGTGGATCTTCTCCAAGAGGGGCCTCGGTCTCTCGTGGAGTAGATCCGGTATGGATGAGCGAAGCTCTATCTATGAGCTAAATCAACGCTAACCCTAAAACGTAGGTGGAGGGGGAGTATATATAGTATAGGGGTGAAGGGGTACAAGGGACTCGTCCCGGATACACTGCGCGCAGGCAGGGGAGGCCGGATGTCCGGGCGTCGGACCGGATGTCCGGGCTTTCCCGAGACGCCGGATGTCCGGGCTAGGGGCCGGATGTCCGGGCGGGTGGGGTAGACTTCTGTCGATTCGGGTGCGGGGCGCCGGATTTCCGGGCGAGGTGCCGGATATCCGGGGCTTCGTGGGAGGCCGGATGTCCGGGCCCTGTAGGTTTGCGGCTGCTGTGATGGGCACCGGATGTCCGGGCTGGGGGCCGGATGTCCGGCTTATGGAAGGCGGATGTCCGGCCGACGCCGGATGTCCGGCTCTGCAGACATCTCCGTTCCTCTCTGCCGTGTTCCTTCATCCTTGTACTTGGGGACTTGTCCATCATTCCGAGCATCTCCGAGAGGGTCTCCATGGTACCTAGGCATGCATAGAGTCCTCGCCTTAGGTAGCAACCATGTCTCACACAAATGGAAAGGGGAAGGATTTAGGAACGGGTTCACCTTGTGTCCAATGGCGAATAGTCGAGGTCTCATCTCATGTATCCTTGGGGCTTGGAGAGTAGTCGGAGTGTACATGGTGATGCACGTGGGATGCTCCGCATCAGATAGCTAATCCTGTCGAAGACTACGCTTCAGGTCACCTCCATCTTGCAGCATGTAGAAGAGAGTAGATGGTAAGTTCACGAAGTAGCATCGCATAGCATAACCCTACCCGGCAATCCTCCCCTCGTTTCCCTGTTAGAGAGCGATCACAGGGTTATATCTATCACTTGGAAGGGTGTGTTTTATTAAGTATCCAGTTCTAGTTGTCATAAGGTCAAGGTACAACTCCAAGTCGCCCCACATCAAGATCACGGCTATTCAATAGATAAACTTCCTGCAGGGTGCACCACATTACCCGACACGCCGATCTCTCCGGCGGGCACACTTTCCTCGGTCATGTCCGCCTCGGAGATCAACACGCCGCAGCCCCACCTAGGCTCAACAGAGGTCAGCATGCCGGTCTAAATCCTATGGCGCAGGGTCCGGGCCCATCGCCCATTGCACACCTACATCGCCGAGGGCGACCGAAGCGCACCTAGCCTAGCAGGCGCTCCCAGCCTAATCCGCCACAGCGCCGTCACGACGCCATAAAGAGCTTCGCTGATACCACGACGCCGGTTTCCCATATCTTGTCCCACGTATGTTAGTGCGTATAAGGTCAACGACCCAACTCAGATCAAATACCAAGATCTCGTTAAGCGTGTTATTAAAGTAACCGCGAACGCCGACCAGGGCCAGGCCCACCTCTCTCCTAGGTGGTCTCAACCTGCCCTGTCGCTCCGCCACAAAGATCCACACAGAAGGCCGTTGGGACAAAGGTCCTTTGAGCCCCCAATCCGTGAATCACTCACGGGTGCTCCACGAGCCGACCCGACTTTAGTCACCACATGTAACATGTATAAAGTACATAGTATATACCCGTGATCACCTCCCGAGTGAACTCGGCCCGATAGTATAGCACAGTAGACGGACAAGAATTTAGGGCCACAGATGGAATACTTTCATCCTATACTAAGCATGTAGGATTGCAAGTAAAGGTAACCAACAGTAGTGGCAAAGACAGGCTATGCAGCAGAATAGGATTAACGGAAAACGGTAACATGCTACACTATTCTAATGCAAGTAGTATAGAGAAGAATAGGTGATATCTGGTGATCAAGGGGGGGCTTGCCTGGTTGCTCTGGCAAGAAGGACGGGTCGTCAACACCGTAGTCGAACTGGGGGGTCACCAGCAGCCATTGAGGTCTACCGGAAAGAAGTAACGGAGGGGGAACACAATAAATAACGGAGCAATCAAAGCATCACAAAGCGTAACACGGCAATACGCGGCGCTAGAGGTGACCTAACGCAGTAGGAGGTGATACCGGTGAAGGGGGGAAACATCCTGGAAAGTATCCCCGGTGTTTCGCGTTTTCGGACAGATGAACCGGAGGGGGAAAGTTGTGAGTTTGCTATGCTAGGGATGTGTGGCGGACAAACGGGCTGCGTATCCGGATTCGTCTCGACGATGTGAGTAACTTTCATGTGCAAAGTGAAAGGATCGATATAGTTGACTAGAGGGGGGGTGAATAGGCAACTAACAATTTTTAAGCTTTTCTTTACCAATTTAAACTTTGCAATAATAAAGGTTGTCTAGATGTGCAACTAGGTGGACAACCTATATGATGCAACAACACAAGCACACGAGCAAGCAAGGATAGGAACACAAATAAGTTTGCACAAGTAAAGGGATAAGATAACCAAGAGTGGAGCCGGTGGAGACGAGGATGTGTTACGAGTTCCTTCCTTTTGAGGGAAGTACGCTCCGTAGAGCGGTGTGGAGGCACAATGCTCCCAAGAAGCCACTAGGGCCACCGAATCTCCTCACGCCCTCGACAATGCAAGAGCCGTGATTCCACTATTGGTGCCCTTGAAGGCGGCGACCGAACCTTTACAAACAAGGTTGGGGCAATCTCCACAACTTAATTGGAGGCTCCCAACAACACCACGAAGCTTCACCACAATGGAATGTGGCTTCACGGTGACCTCAACCGTCTAGGATGCTCAAACACCCAAGAGTAACAAGATCCGCAAGGGATAAGTGGGGGGAATCAAATATCTCGTGGTGGAAGTGTAGATCGGGCCCTTGTCACCCAATCCCGAGCAAATCAACAAGTTTGATTGGCTAGGGAGAGAGATCGGGCCAAAATGGAGCTTGGAGCAACAATGGAGCTTAGAGAGAGAAGAGGTGGTCAACTAGAGGTTGAAGAAGCCCCTTATATAGTCGTGGAAAAAATCCAACCGTTATCCACTTATTCAGCTCATGACTCGCAGTACTACCGCCTCGGGCGCGGTACTACCAGTGTAATACAGCGGTACTATCGTGGCGAACCACGGTACTACCGCCAGCAGCACAAGCCGGACTAGCTCGACTAAGGGCAGTATACGCTTATGCGGTACTACCGCTCCCCTTGTGGTACTACCGCAAGGCGGGAGAGTCACGACCGAGAAGGGCGCGAATGAAATAAATTACATCCGTGCCAACTTCCGCTGAAACTGCGGTAGTGCAAAAATCCGACGCGGTACTACCGCTCCTTAGGAGCGGTACTACCGTAGCGCGTGCCTACTACCGTGAAACTACGGTACTCGGTAGGAGGGCCACGGTACTACGGCTCATAGGGAGCAAGATTACCAGGCCCCCAGCAGTACTACCACACCGGACGAGCGGTATTACCGTGGTGGGTGCGGATGTAAAAATTACATCCGCCTTACCACCGCACCGAGCGGCACTAGGCACGGGAGACGCGGTACTACCGCTCCCGAGGAGCGGTACTACTGTGGCGCCCAGCGGTATTATCATGCGTACCGCGGTACTACCGCAAGTCAAAGGGCGCTTGTCGACATCCGCACAACCAAGATAACAAAGGGAAGCTCCAAAGTGCAGGGAAAGGAGGGACAAGTGTACGTGTTGATTCCGCCTAACCTTTCCGACGCGGACCCCTCTTAATAGTACGGCTCTCCTCGACTCAAATCCACCAAAAGAAACGAGGACGACGCCGCCTTCAATAGTCTCCGAGGGGCACCAAAGCGCCTCGAGCCTAGAGATGAACCATCCGAGGAACTCAAAGCATACGATTAGTCCGCAAAAGTATCGCCATCAATCACCAAAACACTTACGGATAAATATGCCCTTACAATCTCCCCTTTTGGTGGATTGATGACAATACGGATTTGCACAAAGATACAATAATATAGAGCAAGAGCAAACCCCTCCTCTCCAAAATATAGACGGGCTCCCCCTAGATGTGTGCACTCCGGATGAATGCTTTGGACTGCATAGCACACGAACTAGGATCACCACACCCCCTATATTTTAGAGACAAAGGTCCGAAGAATAACATCTAAGCAACATATAGCACAATATAACATAAGCTTGCTAAGATAGATAGAGTGCATATGTCTTACACCATAAGAAGGAAAAGCAACTAAAACGAGGTTCAAACGATTCAAACGAGGTTCAACCGAAAACGCAATAAACACACCAAACACGAACACAAGACTCGCAAATACCTACGCTCTCTCCCCCTTTGGCATCGAGACGCCAAAAAGGCAGAGGACACCTACACACAAGCGGTGGCTCAAGTAGAAGGGAACTCGTCCCAACCCTCTCCGTCAGACTCCTCAGCAGCAGGGATGGACTCCTCGACGTCCTCCTCAGAATCAGTCCACTTGTAGCCTTGCTTCGCCATCCACTCGGCCTCTGGAGTGATGTGCTCCTCGCACCCTGCACACATCCTCACCATAGAGCTTCAAGATCTTCCCGTCCCGGCGACGACTCTCCTTGGATGCCACATGAGTCCCAGACGCCCCTTGGCTTGCATGCGAAAAAGAGTCTTCATCTTGTCCTTCACTGTGGCTCAAGAAGGCATAGAGGAGCTCTGGGAAGGCCTAGCAGCATGGCCCTCATCAACATTCTTGGCGCCAAATCCTCCTCTCCAACAGCAGCCCTAGCAGCAGACGCCTCAAAGACGAGTAGTAGTGTTGGCCCAGTTGGGTTTGACACGCAGACATATGGGGTCATGGCGAATCCAATCGAGGGCAAGGAACTCCTCACCAGGGAACATCTTCTCCCAAGTCCTCGAGATCAGCAGAAACAGACACGGACCAGAGATAGGCACCTTGCGGTTGAACACGCAAATCAAGCTCACACCACATGATGTGTGAGATATCAAGTGGCTGAGTCTGAGACACATGAGTCTCCTCGCAGATGAGCATCATATCCACCATATAGGCATGAACCTTGTCCTTGTCACCAATGCGGGGGAACAAGGAGTTGCGGAAGATGCGGTACATGATATCCAAAAAGGAGTTGAGCACCAATCCTATCTTGCCACTTGGAAGTGTTTTCTCAACATAGAATGGTGCAAGCCTGACCTTGTTGGCAGAGTCAGGGTTGGCATGGGGACGAACACCCATGGGGGAGTCAAGCCCGTCATCAGGAACTTGGAGCAGATCCATGAACTCCTTCCAGGTAGCAGTCAGCTTACGGCCATTTGTCATCCAAGTCATCCTCCTCTCCTCATTGGGGTGAAAGTAGACAGAAGCAAAGAACTGACCAATGAGCTCAGGATCATAGTCAAGGTGAAAAGAGATTATATGCTCAATGCCAAACTGCTCCACCAAGTCCAGAGCCTCTCCAAATTAGGCAAGGAACTTCTCCTTCCTCAAGTGATGCATGTCAATCCACTTCACATCCACATAGGTATTCTGCTTGTTCTTGATGACGTCCAGATAGACGTTGGTTTGATGCTTGTTCTAGAACAGCTCACAGCCCCTGACTGAGGAACGAGGGGTCATGTACGGATCAATGTTCCTGAGACGGACGTAGTCAGAATGGGGCATCTCATCCATGCTCTTGGCGGGCTCCTTGAACTTGGTGGCAGTTGTCTTGACATGGCGCTTGGGGGCGAGAGAGGAGCCCTCCGGTGCTTCACCGGGTTGCTTGCAGACGCTTGGAGCCGTGTCACGGCTGGGATTGGACCGCGAGAGCCACCACCGAACCACACACGCAAAGCACCAAAGACGCAAAGAAGATCAATGCAAAGGCCACGAAAAAGCACAAGAAACACATAGGAGACATATGAGAAAGTTGGCATGCGATAGGTGTGAGGCACGGTAGGATCGCCACTTGCTCATGGTACTAAAGCGAGTATCGCTCCAAACGCGTAGTACTGCGCGAGGTCACGGTAGTACCGTGGTTGGAGCGAAGTAGAGCTGTAGTGCCGCAGAGCCGCTGTAGTACCGCACCGAGGGCGGTAGTACTGCAAGCGGTAGTACCAGCGCCATCGGGCGGTAGTACCGCGTCGCAGCGAATCCAACTATGGATTTGAATCAAAAGAACCATGAAACAACGGCGGTGCTACAAAGATCAGATCTAGCGCATGACAGCAATACACATATAAATCCTATGCAATACTACACTCCTTCATCCTATTCTTGCAGAGATTAGGCCTATCAATCTCAAGAACACACAAGCCTCCCCAAAACCTAGAAATGCCAAACACCAACAACAAGGAGAGGGAATTGGGGAAAAACCTGGGTCCATAGCAAGAGCACGTGGTGGGGAACGATCCCACCGGTCGGAATCACGGGAGGGCAGCCGGTGGAGGAGATCCGGCGAGAGACGCCGGCTCCGTTCTTGAGCAAGGGAGAGAAGGAGGCGATGTGGGGAGAAGGCAGCGAATGGGTATGGGGAGTTAGAACTCCCCCTGCCCGTCCTTATCCCCACGCCCGCGAACCGTCGCGGTAGTACCGCGTATCATCGCAGTAGTACCGCTCGGGCGGAAGTTCCGCACCAAGGCGGTAGTACCGCTCAACCGGGCGGCAATAAAAAATTACTGTCGTGAGGTTGCGGTAGTACCGTGCTCCCGCAAGCGGTAGTACCGTGGCTGGCTGCGGTAGTACCGCAGCTGGCCGCGGTAGTACCGTGAAACTCAAGTTACCGCATGTTTCAAAAACGAAAAGAGGGCCTTTGCAATGAAACTTTTCACACACAAGAAACCACAAACTCTAGCACAAACCAGAGGCAAAAGACAACAAGAAACCACCAAACGACAAGGCCTCTCAAGGAGAGAGGGCGGTGGCCGAAGCCACCTATGTTTGAGTAGGATGGTATGGCACCGCAAAGAATTATCCTTGGGCCCATGACCAAAACTCGTCTTTGGAACACAAGTACCATCAAAAATGGCTAATGTGAAAGAGGTGATCGATTTATGCATAATGGGGGGAGGGAGAGTTCATTGAGAGAACAATACTCCCCCTATGTCCATGCCTACACCTAAACTAGACAGCAAGTTGAGTGTGGTGGGGAGTGCACGGGCTCAAGTCACATTGCTCAAATCAATGATATTTAGCTCATGCCTTAACTCGCGAAATCTTGCTTCATCTAAGGGCTTCGTGAATATATCTGCAAGGTTATCCTGAGTGTTGACATACTTGAGCTCGATCTCTCGCGCTAATGTGATCCCGGATGAAATGATACCAATCTCGATGTGCTTCGCCTTGAAGTGTTGCACCGGGTTGAGAGAAATCTTGATGGCACTTTCATTATCACACCAAAGAGGCACTTTGTCACAAATGACACCGTACTCCTTTAAAGTTTGCCTCATCCATAGGAGTTGAGCACAACAACTACCGGCCGCCACATATTCCGCTTGTGGACGAGAGAGACACACAACTTTGCTTCTTGGAAGACCAACTTACCAAGGAGCAACCAAGAAATTGGCACCTCCGAAGTGGACTTCCTATCCACTTTGTCTCCGCCCAATCGAATCCGTAAATCCTTCAAGCTTGAAGTTTGCTCCTCTTGGGTACCATAAGCCAAAGTTTGGGGTATGAGCCAAATATCGAAGATTCGCTTGACCGCCACATAGTGACTTTCCTTCGTGCGGCTTGAAACCGTGCACACATTCCCACACTCAACATGATATCCGGTCTAGATGCACAAAGGTAAAGCAAGGATCCAATCATGGAGCGATATACCTTTTGATCCACCGCTTACCATTGGGATCAATGTCAAGTTGGCACTTGGTGGGCATTGGTGTAGTAGCCGGCTTGACATCACTTAGCTTGAATCTTTTGAGCATGTCTTGAGTGTATTTGGCTTGGTTGATGAAGGTTCCTTCTCTTCTTTGTTTGATATCGAAACCAAGGAAGAACTTCAACTCTCCCATCGAAGACATCTTGAACTTGGAGGTCATGAGGCGGCAAATTCCTCATTGAAAGCTTTGTTAGGAGAACCAAAGATAATATCATCAACATATAGTTGGCATACAAACAACTCCCCATTGACCTTCTTAGTAAAAAGAGTGGGATCGATTTGCCCTACTTCAAAACCACGATCTTGTAACAACTCGGTAAGGTGGTCATACCATGCACGTGGGGCTTGTTTAAGGCCATAGAGTGCCTTATCGAGTTGATACACATGATCCGGGAAGTAGGGGTCCTCGAACCCGGGGGGTTGCTTGACATAGACCAACTCATTAATGGGACCATTAAGAAAAGCACTTTTTACATCCATTTGTTGCAACTTAAAGTTGTGATGGGAAGCATAAGCAATCAACAAACGAATGGATTCAAGACGAGCAACGGGAGCAAAGGTTTCACCGTAGTCGATACCCTCGACTTGGGAGTAGCCTTGTGCTACCAATCTTGCCTTGTTGCGAATGATGTTCCCATGAGCATCTTGCTTGTTCTTGAAAATCCACTTGGTTCCAATGACGTTGTGGTTCTCCGATGGCCTTGGCACCAATCTCCACACCTTGTTGTACTCAAAGTTGTTGAGTTCTTCATGCATGGCATTGAGCCAATCCGAGTCTTCGAGCGCCTCATAGACCTTTTGAGGTTCAACACAAGAGACAAACCCGTGATGTTCACAATAGTTTGCCAATTGTCTACGAGTGCTTACCCTTTTCTTAGGCTTCCAACCACATTCTCCATGAGATGGCCTTTGGTAGTGAGTTTGAAGCAATCTTGGCGGCACGACGCTCTAATTCCTCCTCGGAGGTGAGATGAGGAGGGTCACTTGATCATCTTGAGCGCCGCCTTGAGCATGATCTTCATCTTGAGCATGCTCGGGAAGAGAACTTGACCTTGGGCATCATTTAAGGTGATATCATCGCCTTGAGCACGATCTTGCCCTTGGTCTTGTTCTTGAGGTTGAGGGCCTTCACTTTGTTCTTCAGAAGCGTGTGGGCCTTGGGTTGGTGATGGCTCCACTTGAGTGGAGCATTGTCCTTCTCCTTCGCCACAAGGGGTTCCTCAATGGGTAGGATAAAGCCAACTCCCATTCTTCTTATGGCTTGGGAGGAATTTCATCACCTACATCACAAGTGCCACTTTGCTCCACTTGGGAGCCGTTATTCTCATCAAACTCCACGTTACACGCCTCCTCAATAAGTCCCGTGGATTTATTGAGGACACGGTAAGCATGAGAGTTTGTAGCATAACCAACAAATATGCCCTCATGAGCTCTAGCTTCAAATTTAGACAAACGACACCTTTCTTGAGAATGAAACACTTACACCAACACCCTAAGTACTTGAGGTTGGGCTTGTTGCGGTGAGTATCTCATAAGGAGTCTTGTTCAAGCCTTTGCGGAGATAGAGCCGATTGGATGCATGACAAGCGGTGTTGATGGCTTCGGCCCAAAAGTTGTATGGAGACTTGAACTCCGCCATCATGGTCCTTGCCGCATCCATCAACGTCCGGTTCTTTCTCTCCGCAACACCATTTTGTTGAGGGGTATATGGTGCAGAATATTGATGCTTGATTCCCTCATCACTAAGAAACTCATCCAAGGTGTAGTTCTTGAACTCGGTGCCGTTGTCACTTCTTATAGTCAAGATCTTTGCATTATGTTGACGTTGAGCTTCATTTGCAAAGTCGATGACGGTTTGTTGAGTCTCACTCTTCCTCTTGAAGAAATATACCCAAGTGTATCTCGAATAGTCATCCACAATCACCAAGCAATACTTTCTTCCTCCAAGACTATCAAATGATGGTGGCCCAAAGAGATCCATGTGAAGGAGCTCCAAGGGTCTCTTTGAGTATATGATAGTCGTGGGAGGGTGAGCCTTCTCATGAAGCTTTCCTTCAATACAAGCACTGCAAGCACGGTCTTTGGCAAAACTAACATTTGTTAGTCCACGGACATGGTCCCCCTTGAGAAGACTTTGCAAAGATCTCATATTGACATGGGCTAAACGGCGATGCCAAAGCCATCCCACGCCAACTTTAGCCATTAGGCATGTCGCGGTCTTAGTGGGTCGCCCAAAAGTTAATCACATAGAGACCGTTTTGACATGCCCAACAAAGGCTACTTTAAGAGTCTTGCTCCACAAGAGGGCCACGGTATCAATGTCAAAGAAAGTAGCAAAACCCATGACTGCAAGTTGACGAACGGAAAGCAAATTGTATGCAAGGGACTCAACAAGCATGACTTTCTCGATCGTAAGATCATGAGAAATGACAACCTTGCGGAGACCCAATACCTTAGAATGTGATGCATCACCCCACTCGACATCGGTGGGCATAGATGGAATCTCTTGCACGTCCACCACCATGTCCTTGCTCCCGGTCATATGATTTGTTGCTCCACTATCGAGCAACCATGATCCCCACCGAAGCAAACCCCACAAGAGATCAATGCTTGGTTTTAGGTACCCATTTGGTAATGGGTCCTTTGATGTTAGTAACGAGGGTCTTAGGAACCCAAATAGACCATTCAATGTACTCATAAGAAGAACCAACAAATTTAGCATAAACATGCCCATCACTAGCACGGCACAACACATAAGAGGGGTTAAAGTCGCGGCTATGTTCATGGGGATGACGTTGTCCTTCTTGACATTGCCACCCTTTGCACGGTTCTTCTTCTTCTTGAAGCACCTCTCCCTCCCTCACAAAAGTTTGCTTGAGAGGGGAGGTTGCTTGGTCTTGTCATTCTTCTTCTTGCTCTTGGGCTTGGGCGCGAACCCAATCCCTCCTTGGCTACAACTTCCTTTTGATTACTCAAAAGGTCGTTAAGGTTCTTCTCACCTTGAATGCATGTGACAAGGCCCTTTTCAAGTTGCTCCTTCAACTTAGCATTCTCTCAACAAGATGCACATGCTCACAACAAGGGTTAGTAGCATTTGCATTATCAATCAATATCATATGAGGAAAGGTGGCTTTCTCCTTGGTTAGCTTCACTTGGAGTTGATCATGAGACTCTTTGAGACTAGCATGAGCACCCTTCAAGACTTTGTGAGCCTTGTCGAGAGTGTCAAAGTCCTCGTTGAGTCTAGCAAGATCAACTCCAAGCTTTGCCTTCTCGGAACTAAGCACACGAGACACAACAAGAGCATGATCAAGGTCTTTCTTTAATTTAGCGTGATCATCGCTAGTGACTCCTCAAGAGCCAAACGAAGACCACGCCTTCCTCAAGAGCATTGGAAAGATCCGAATCTCATTAGCATAGTCACGACTATGCCCTTCCATCTTAGAGATGGTTTCTTCATGAGTCTCGATCATGACATTGGCTTCACTAAGTTGTTCCAAGAGAGCAACGGCGCTTCTTGGATTTCCCTTGAGTTTACTCATAAAGATCTCAAATTCATTTTCCTCTACATTAGTCCTCATGTTCATCAATGCAATCCGTCAAAGAAGAATGATTGATGATGGTAGTTTTGATGTTGGGGTTACCTTGTTGGTGGCTTTAGCCATGAGGCACTTGGCGGTGATGCTTTCATTGGGTGAACCAAGAGAGACACCGAGGAGTCATTGCAATGGCCACGGAGGCCATGGCAACCGATTCACCATCCTCATCATCATCATCATCCTCATTGTACTCTTCTTGAACCACCAAGGCTTTGTGAGGAGTCTTCTTTGGGAAGTTGCTCTTGTTGGGGAAAGACTTGGCCTTGTCCTTACGGATGAGCTTGCCACCATTGTCTTCCCTCTTCTCATATGGACACTCCGCAACAAAGTGACTCACATTGCCACAATTGAAACACGTCCTCACTCGTTGCTTGCCCTTAGAGCCACTTGAATTGCTCTTGTTGAAGTTGGGCCTTGAGTTCTTCTTGCTCCAAAATTGTCTTGAAGCAAGGGCCATGTGTTCATGATAATCATACTTAGTATCTTCGAGGTTGCTCTCTTCTTCTTCCTCCTCTCCATCTTCTTCGACACAAATCTTGGCCTTCAAAGCGAGGTTGGGCTTCTTTGCTCTTTGGGAGCGAAGCACCGCATTGTCGGCGGTCTTGTCCAATATGCTCATAGCCACAAACTCATCCAACACATCACTTGAGGACAAGGTGTGGAAGTCCGGTCATTGACGGATGACGGAGGACATGGCTTTGTGGTAGGGCATCATTGCCTTGAGAAATTTGCGCTTGATCCAGTTGTCATCAGTGTCCTTACTTCCATGATCCCGGAGGAGACAACAAGCTTGGTTACTCTCGATAGAGCTCACGAGGTTCTTCTTCTTCCTTCATTGCAAACTCATCGGCTTCATCTTGGACCACTTCATAATTGAACGTTGAATGCTTGCGCTTCCTCGATACATGGAAACCACCTTGAGCCAAGCATCTTTGGCACGGAGTAAGGCCGAGATGAGGGAGGTCTTCGGAAGGATTGCTTCTTGGATGATGAAGAGAGCATTCTCATTGAATTGATGGTCCACGACCTCTCTAGGAGAAAAGTTGCTCGGATCATGCGGATAGAAACCTTCTTCAATGATTCTCCAAAGGTTAGTGTTCACATGATTTAAAT
This sequence comes from Aegilops longissima, assembly GCA_021605205.1. Lineage (NCBI taxonomy): Eukaryota > Viridiplantae > Streptophyta > Magnoliopsida > Poales > Poaceae > Aegilops > Aegilops longissima. The sequence continues at coordinate 256,711,783 of CM038677.1, read as the reverse complement.
GACGCTTAAAACGATAAACCCAAGAATCAAAATCCTCCTTTTATCAATCTTAGGTGGTGGACCGCATGATTCAAATGAGTGGAAGGAATCGGTCCACCATAAACGGAGGTTGCACATGGGCGAAGATGCGGTGCCATTCTTACCACTAGACGAGGGGCTTTCACTAGTAGCTTCCCCTTATCGGAGTTAGCATCCGCTCCCGTGTTGGCGGGATCACCCACTTTCACGGGTGCGGTGGAAAGTTTAAGCCCTTCTAGGAATTCCTTAAACATGTCCTTGACCTTGCTCGTCATGGAGTTTTTCAATGTGTCCAACGCCACATTGAATTCCTCACGAGATCGAGGTACTCTATCTCCGTAGATGATGTCGATTCGCACCGAGTGCTCCCCACATCATCTACGACGCCAACCATACTCTACGGACGGTAAAGTCCTTAAAAAGAGACGAGGCTCGATACCAATTGAAAGGATCGATATAGTTGACTAGAGGGGGTGAATAGGCAACTAACAATTTTAAGCTTTTCTTTACTAATTTAAACTTTGCAATAATAAAGGTTGTCTAGATGTGCAACTAGGTGGACAACCTATATGATGCAACAACACAAGCACACGAGCAAGCAAGGATAGGAACACAAATAAGCTTGCACAAGTAAAGGGATAAGATAACCAAGAGTGGAGCCGGTGGAGACGAGGATGTGTTACCAAGTTCCTTCCTTTGAGGGGAAGTACGCTCCGTTAGAGCGGTGTGGAGGCACAATGCTCCCCAAGAAGCCACTAGGGCCACCGTAGATCTCCTCACGCCTCGACAATGCAAGAGCCGTGATTCCACTATTGGTGCCCTTGAAGGCGGCGACCAACCTTTACAAACAAGGTTGGGGCAATCTCCACAACTTAATTGGAGGCTCCCAAACACCACGAAGCTTCACCACAATGGAATATGGCTCCACGGTGACCTCAACCGCCTAGGATGCTCAAACACCCAAGAGTAACAAGATCCGCAAGGGATAAGTGGGGAATCAAATATCTCGTGGTGGAAGTGTAGATCGGCCCTTGTCACCCAATCCCGAGCAAATCAACAAGTTTGATTGGCTAGGAGAGAGATCGGGCCAAAATGGAGCTTGGAGCAACAATGGAGCTTAGAGAGAGAAGAGGTGGTCAACTAGAGGTTGAAGAAGCCCTTATATAGTCGTGGAAAAATCCAACCATTATCCACTTATTCAGCTCACGACCAGCAGTACTACCGCCGGTGCGTGGTACTACCATGGGTCACAGCGGTACTACCGTGGCGAACCACGGTACTAGCGCAACAGCACAAGCCGGGACTAGCTCGACTATAGGCAGTATTACCGCTATGCTGGGTATTATCATTCCCCTGCGGTACTACCGCAAGGCAGGGAGTCACGACCTCGAAGGGCGCGGATGAAATAAATTACATCCGTGCCAACTTCCGCTGAAACGTGGTAGTGCAAAATCCGACGCGGTACTACCGCTCCTTAGGAGCGGTACTACCAGTAGCGCATGCCTACTACCGTGAAACTACGGTACTGGTAGGAGGGCCACGGTACTACGGCTCATAGGGAGCAAGATTACCGTGGGCCCCATGTACTACCGCTACCGACGAGCGGTACTATCGTGGTGGGCGCGGATGTAAAAATTACATCCGCCTTACTACCGCACCGAGCGGCACTAGGTTCGGGAGCAGCGGTACTACCGCTCCTGAGGAGCGGTACTACCGTGGCACCCCGCGGTACTACCGCGTGTACCTGCGGTACTACCGCAAGTACAGTGGCAGTTGTCAAATATCCGCACAACCAAGATAACGAAGGGAAGCTTCAAAGTGCAGGGAAAGGAGGGACAAGTGTACGTGTTGATTCCGCCCTAACCTTTCCGACGCAGACCCCCTCTTAATAGTACGACTCTCCTACGACTCAAATCCACCAAAAAGAAACGTAGGACGACGCCGTCTTCAATAGTCTCCGAGGGGCACCGAAACGTCTCGAGCCTCGAGATGAACCATCTGAGGAACTCAAAGCATACGATTAGTCCGCAAAAGTATCGTCATCAATCACCAAAACACTTACGGGATAAATATGCCCTTATACAAAGTATTTTCATCCGAGTTACGGTTTATTTTCTATGATTTATCAAACTTTTAATGATTTTCTAGAATTTCTAAAACTGTTTAATTCGAATTATAAGTAGAATAAAGTTTCATCACCTAGTGCTAAAATAGCCAGAGTGTATGACAGTGGGCCAGGGGGTCCAGTCAGCATGCACACTCAGCAGTTGACCAGTCAATGTTGAGTGGTCAAAAGGGTCAGCGGGGCCTACATGTCATTGACACAATGACTTGTCCTTAACTTTAACAGGGTAATTAAGTGAGGGGGCCACTGTCATAGGGTAGTTAGACTAATTATCCTAAATAATTAATTAACTAAACTAATTAATTATTTCACTAATATTTCTTTTATTTACTTTTTTAAGGGTGAGCCCCACTTGGCAAGGGGGGGTCTCAGCCGGCCTCCGATGGCTGGATAGCACACATGGCCTCGCAGAGGAGGACCGGCGGCCATGGCCACAAGCAGGCGGGGCCGGGCTCGGACGGCAGCCGGGCGGCACCGGGCCAAGGGCGCGCAGGGGGAGGCCGGAGGTGGGCGGCGGCAGCCAGCAGAGCAACAACGGCGGCAGAGGTAGGCGACAGTAGCGGCAGTGCAGGGCAGCAGCAGCAGTTAGTGGAAGCAGAGGTCAAGAGCGCAGAGCAACAAGAGCAAAGATGCAGGGCGCCGCCCGGCGTGACACACGACGCCTGAGGGGCGCCGCCCCGGCGTAGCAGAGGCGCAGGAGTGCGCTGGTGTGATACGGCGGGCTTCGCCACGACGGCCTTGGCGATCGCCGTGTCAAAACCGCCGATCTCGGTAGGGGGTCCCAATCGTGCGTCTAGGCAGATGGTAACAGGAGACAAGGGACACGATGTTTTTACCTGTGTTCGTGCCCTCTCGATGGAGGTAAAACCCTACTCTGCTTGATTAATATTGATGATATGGGTAGTACAAGAGTAGATCTACCACGAGATCGGAGAGGCTAAACCCTAGAAGCTATCCTATGGTATGATTGTTGTTCGCCCCACGGACTAAAACCCTCCGGTTTATATAGGCACCGAATAGGTTAGGGTTACACAGAGTCGGTTACATGGTAGGAAATCTACATATCCGATCGCCAAGCTTGCCTTCCACGCCAAGGAAAGTCCCATCCGCACACGGACGAAGTCTTCAATCTTGTATCTTCATAGTCCAGAGTCCGCCAAAGGCTATAGTCCGCTATCCGGACACCCCTAATCCAGACTCCTCAAGAGCCTCTCGAACCAGGCTTCAATGACGACGAGTCCGGCGCGCATATTGTCTTCGGCATTGCAAGGCGGGTTCCTCCTCCGAATACTTCATAGAAGATTTTGAACACAAGGATAGTGTCCGGCTCTGCAAAATAAGTTCCACATACCACCGTAGAGAGAATAATATTTACACAAGTTAAATCGGATGACGTATTCCACGGCGTGACATCACACCACGGCCAAGCCTTTATTCGAATCGTTTTTACTGTCCCACCTCAGCGCGTTTAGCGAGGCGGTTTCCTTGGCATGTCTTTTCAAGGCAGAGATTGTGTCCCCTCTATCGAAGGCGAGTCCCGAACGGTCACGGGGAGGGCTCCTGGTATTCAACCTCTTTATAAAGAGACCAAGGCCCCGCTCTTTTTTCTCAATCTCAATCGAATCCACCCCTAGCTTCGAGTCCCAACACCCAAAGCTCCAGATTCAGGCGCTTCGGACCTTCGATGATGTCCAGCTCCAACCTTCAAGGCCAGTGGATGCCTTCCTCCGTCACGGAAGAAGACGCCCTAAAGCTAAGAGATGCTGGTATCTAACCGCGAAATCTCGATAGGCTGCCTGCCCAAGGGCTGGTTATTCCTTCTCCCCAACCCGTGAAAGCGCAGTGTTCACGCCTCACTTCCTTCGGGACTAAGCTTCCGATGGACCCCTTCGTGAGGGGGGCTCATGTTTTATTACGGGCTGGAGTTTCACGACTTGGATCCGAGTCCATCCTCCACATCTCATCGTTCATCGTCAGATGCAAGCCTTCCTCCGCATTACCCTCAAGACTTCGGATTGTGGCTCAAAACCTTCAAGGTGGAGCCAAAGATGATCAAGGGGCAACAGGCAGAGTGCGGAGGGGCTGTTATAAGCAAGAATGCTGACGCTCCATGGCCCGAGGGCTCTTTTCAAGAGGAGCTCAGTCTATGGCAACAAGAGTGGTTTTATATCATAGCTCCCAGGGGCACCAAATGGGTGGCGCCACCTGCCTTTCGCTCGGGTCCTCCACCGCGGTTGGCGCCATGGGTCAATAAAGGGCTTGACTGGGGGTCGTCCAAGGACGTGCCCTTGTTGCAAGGCCGTATTCGAGACCTCCTAGAGAGAGAGATCAATCCGGTCGTAGTAACGCAGGTCATGCTGATTCGTCGCATCTTGCCCTGCAAAGGTCGCCCCCTCCGCCTGTGGGAGTTCAATCCGGAGGGACCACGAGCTCTTCAACACTTCATGGGCGCAACGCCCGTGGAGATGTACAAACTGTTCTTCGGATCACAAGCAATGTTTCCGGACTTGACCGAGGACGCAGGTCTAAGCTGCAATCGCCCGGATGCTCAAGTAAGTAGTCCCGCATCTGGACATGCTATCTCAGATATTTATCATAAACTTGCCCTTAAAAGAGATGTCCCTAAACAGGAGTGGATAGCGAAAGCAAACTGATCAGTGTCCGCCCTCCCCGAGACCACGCCGGATCCCGTGTTAACCAAGATGTTTGAGGCTGCGCCTTTAGAAGAAGGCGAAGGGGAACAAGGAAGCTACTGCCTCACAAGGAGGTTATCAAGAAAGGAGGATCGAGAATCCCTCCATCCAAGGGGAGAAGAGGACCACCTCTGAAGATCCGGAGACCAAGGCCTAAAAGCGCGGGAAGAAATCTTCGCCAGAGGGTCCTGCGCCGGAAGATGCCTCGGCCGCATTATTTCCCCAAGGAGATCAGCCCTCCAGCGAGCCGTAAGTAGAGAGGGGAGTTTATAAAATAAAAGTCATCCCTGTTTTATTTCTGAAGATGACCGAAATTTTACCTTGTAGTTCAGATCTTAGCCCTTCTCAGCAGAGCTCATCGTCAGGGGATCTTCGTCCGGAGATGATGGAGAGCGGAATGCCTCCCCCTGCCGTACCGCCTAGCGAGGCGGACGATCCTGAGGTGTCGCCGCGAGGGTTTCCCGAATCCGCAGGGTGGAGGCGGTCGTGGGGCCCCCGGAGCCCTCCGTGTCCGCCTTCAAAAAGGCCATCGGACGAGTCCGCACCTCCCGTGCACGGTCGGAGGAGTTGAAGGATCTGCTCGGGCGAGTGTCTATCTCAGAGGATCACCGTGCATTAATGGGCACGATGATTGAAAAAATTTCGTCCACGGAAAGCGGGTTGTATGAGGCCGCCAGGAGTTTACTGACGGGTTTTGAGGTACGTGCAATGGTGTACCTTTTGACGGTTCCACATATATAAGATGCACCCTGTGTAGATAGTAGCCCCTGAGACTCGGTGTGTTGTCAAAAATGACAGCGTGCCGAGGATCATAATCCCAGATATAATATGTCGCCCTTCCTATGTAGGTGGCGGGGCGTCCGGTGGCTAGCCGGACTGATGAATTTGCCGAACTAAAGCGGCAACTTGACGTGGCGGATGCCGACATCGCACTTGTCAATAAGCGACTTGACGAGTCACAAGGTATGCGGTTTCTCCGCGGACACCCGGTAAGGGAGCTTGATGCCTGTGCCTTACAACATGTATGCTTGATGCAGATGGTGCCGCTCCCATGGAGAACCTTCGGGCAGAGCTTGCCCGAGCCAAGGAGCAGGCCAGAAAAAGTGATGCGGCTGCCTTAAAGGCAGCCGAAGAGCTAAAAGCCGAACAGGCTGCTCACTGCCGAAGCAAAAAGGAAATGGTCGAGATGGCCGTGAAGTTGAAGAATGCTACCGACCGCTGCGAGCGTCTTGAAAAAGAAGGTCGAGCGGAGCAAGAGGACCTAAAGAAGGCCACCACCGAGGCCAAGGATGCTCGCTCTGCGATGAGAGCTATGAAGGAGGAGCTACGTTAGGCCGGAGATATCGCGACTGGAAAACCCTTTCTGCTGCGGAGGAAGTTCACAGACCCTAAATATGCTCAGTTGGATCGGCTGTGGAGTAGCGAGGATGCTTATCTGGACTTGGCGGCGAGTGTCGCGGACGCGGCCGAACACTTCGGAGATCAAAAGGATCACGATATGGAAGAGCTTTTTTGGTCGCAATTCCGTAATCCAGAGCGTCCACTTCCATTAACCGATAGTTTGGCCGAATGGGCGGAGCTGAATAGGTTGTTCGGACTTGCCATGAAGAATGTCGTGACTCATTTGTGGCCGAAAAGGCCCGAGCCGAAGAGTTATTTTGGCTTGGTGCAACAGTTCCTTGGTGCGGTGCCGCATATCAAAGCAATGAGGCGGTCAGCATGCATAGAGGGTGCGCGGATGGCTCTTGCTCGTGTCAAGACATACTGGGCGGAGATGAAGGCCACCGATGTTGCATCCCAAGATTCGGACGGAAGCCGAGTACCTGTCGAGCACTATTTTCAGGAAGTTCTTCAGGGCGCTCGTTTGATAGAGACGCGGCGCTCGAAGGAATATAAAAGCTTTTTATACTTGTGCCTTCAAGAATTAAAATACCTCCTGTGCGGCCGTTAATGTATATGTGTATATAACCTGAAAGATGGCAGTCTTTGGCTTCAGCCCCACGCATATAATGCGGGGTGTTTGCGTAAAGCGCCTTTTCACACTTGATCCAACGCCTTGGTCCTACAAAGGAGGTGATAGCGCAGCAAACTAGGCAACCGGACTATAATGCTTTATCACTTTCACTTAGCCATAGGAGTTCGACAAGGGGCTACTATATAGCCCCTAGGGGCACCGCGCCACCCGAATTGGGCGCCAGATGTGCCTGGCCGAAACGCCCTTCGTCAATCGGAGGAATTCTAAAGATTCCAGTGGGTCATCGAGTGGTTGACCAGTCTCATGCTATATCATGACAATCAGTTTTCGCTTTCTCTCGAGGTGCTCGCTTTGGCGAACCGGGCACAATCGCAGATAGTTCTCCGGTGCCGCATTAGCCGATAGAGCGGAACGTAAGCAGCAAAACACAGAGCCGGGCAAACCCAACATTTGACCAAAGACATGATTCAGAGCTGATGCATATAAGGCCTAACTCGAGACGCCGAACACTCCCTAAGGTATTCGGTCTTTATGAAAACGGGCCGAACAATCACCCTTGATAATAAGCCCCTGGTGTCTAGGTACGCGCGAAATTCTGACGTGGCCTATGCCAAAACGCCAGCCTCCTCCTCGGTTATAGCAAGAAACCGGGGGATGTGTATCAACAAGAGACAGTAAAAAAGGTTTACGCAGGGTCTTAATCTGAAAAGAATCCTTGCAACGGGTCCCTGCTGCACGTCTGCGCCTGTGTCTCCGTTGTGCCGTATCCTGGACGGGTGTAGCACGGTGTTCATCTGCAGAAGAGAGGAACTTAGTTGAAAAAGGTCATGCGAAAATGTATGTTATATTAAATAAACGAAGTACAATTCAAAAAATGAATAAAATTGAGCTTTATTGTCTCTTGTTGTGCATGCGCAGAGCCCCTTGTACGGGGGTATGCGTCTAGTAAGCCCTTGTATGTTTACGCCGGACTCGTCCAGCCGTGTCCGGGGTCTGGACGACCTGTCTAAGTGCTTTTATTGGTGAAGCCGGTTTATTGTGTGGTTGTCAAGGCAACCGCACGATTTTCCGGACTCGAGGAACCCTCGATGTTTCCTTTTAATGAGATAATGCCGCGTGGACCGGGCATTTTAAGTGTAAGAGATGTATAATGCGGTATTGCGTTAAAGCGGGCGAAAGCTTCGCGTCCCAATAGTGCTTGATAGCTACTTGTAAATGGGGTGAGGTGGAAGGCTAACTTTTCGCGGCGGAAGTTGTCGGGTGAGCTGAACACAACTTCTAGCAGTAGAGAGCCCGTACAATGGCCATAAGGGCCTGGCATCACCCCTTCAAAGGAAGTGTTGCTATGGCGAAATTTGGTTGGGTCTATCCCCATTTTGCGGATTGTGTCCTGATATAGCAGGTTTAGATCACTGCCGCCGTCCATTAGGACTTGTGAAAATTGGAGTCCGCCAATTATCGGAACTAATATCAAGGCAGTCCAACCTGCATTCCGTATACTTCTAGAGTAATCTCGATGGTCGAAGGTGATTGGTTTTAACAACCATTGGAGGGACTCCTCCGGGATAGGCCGTATGGCGAGTACCTCTATGGGCGCCGCTCTATTTTTCCCTTTTGTCACGTGAAGTGAGTTGACTGTTTTTATTTCTTGTGGGAAATTCTTTTGTTTTCCGGTGCTCTGCTTTTGGGGTTCGTCATCGTCCTCGCTTGATGTGTCGAGCCCCTTGTGTTCGGCGTTGAGTTTGCCGGACTGCTTGAAGACCCAACAATCTCTGTGGGTATGGTTTGCAGGCTTCCCGGGAGTACTGTGGATTGGCATATCTTGTCCAAGATTTTGTTTAAGTTAGATAGCTCATCCCTGTTATCCTTAAGGGGCAACTTTTTATAATTCTGCCGAGAGCTTTTGAATCCGTCGTTGACTGCCGTGCTCTTCGGGCTGTTTCCCTTGGTCCGACGCTGGTCCTTGTTGCGTCGTGGTTTCGCGTTCCATCCCCGACTTGGATGTACTTGTGTCATTGGTGCTGCATCTTGCTAGCCAGCTATCCTCTCCAGCATAAAAGCGGGTCATGAGGCTTGTTAATGCGGCCATTGTTCTTGGCTTTTCTTGGCGAGGTGTCTGGCGAGCCATTCATTCCGACGTTGTGTTTGAAAGCTGCTAAGGCTTGGCGTCCGGACAATCGACTATTTGGTTCTTTTAGTAAGGAATCTGTTCCAAAATTTCCGCTTGACTCTCCGGGTTGTTGAGTTATGTGACTTAAATCGTCGGCATCCGGAGGTCGGACATAGGTCCTTGAAAATTTGCGAAAAAGCATCCTCGAGCTCCTCCCAACTTCCAATGGTGTTTTCGGGAAGGCTTTTAAGCCAATGCCGGGCTGGCCCTTTGAGCTTGAGGGGTAAGTATTTTATGGCGTGGAGATCATCTCCTCTAGCCATGTGTATGTGGAGGATGTAATCCTCAATCCAGACTCCAGGGTCTGTTGTTCCGTCGTATGCCTCTATGTTTAAGGGCTTGAATCCCGCTGGAAATTCATAATCCAGCACCTCATCGGTGAAACATAGGGGGTGTGCGGCACCCCTATATTTAGGTGTACCGTGATGCTCGGATACTTGATGTGTTGCATTTCTTACTAGAGCTTGCTTTCTTGGCCCGTAGATAGATCTAACTGGGCCATCTTTTGGATGCGAATCCCTGTGCGGATCACGTGCCGGCTTGTGTGCGGCACCGTTTGCCGCTCTCTGTTTGCCATGGGGCAGTCCATCCGACCGGGTGGCCTCTTTGTTTTTTGATTGCGGGGGCTCTACGGCCTCCTCATCAAATTCAGGCAGTAGTTTTCGCTTTGGGTAGCTCTTCGTTCGGCATCGTCGCCGATTTGTCTCATGTGTTGAGTACTTTGCTCCATCTGATTCTGAGTGCATCTTCCGCTGTTTTGATCTTCCGCTTATGCTTTTTCAGGCTACGTGCAGTGGCGATGAGCCTTTGTGGAGGTTCTTCTGCTCCAGCAACTTGTCCGGCGTGAGATCGTCCGGACTGTTATCTTCGTCGGGGAAGGGTTGTTTATCCAGATTGTCCTGTTGGGACGGTTGCTCGATAGCATGTTCGCCGTCCACCGGTTCGCCCTGCTTAATGGCTGGGTCTTTGTCGAGGCGGGACTTTGAGCGGCGCTTACGTTGCCGCTTTGACTGCTTTTCGAGGGAATGATCCTTCATAGCGTCCCGTTGTTCCTCATCGTCGCTTCCTTTAGGTGTGTCCACCATGTATACATCGTGAGATGAGGTGGTTCTCAAGTGCCCTATAGGTGCTGGTTCATGTTCCTCCCCTACATCGTCGTCCATACCGTCGATGTCTTCGAGTCGAAGTCGAGCATGTCGGTTAAATCATCGATAGTGGCTACGAAGTGGGTGGTGGGTGGGCTTTGAATTTCTTCGTCGTCCGCATCCCAACCTTCCTGACCATAATCCGGCCAGGGCTCTCTTGATAAAGAGAGAGACTTTAGCGAATTCAGGATGTCGCCAAAGGGCGAGTGCTGAAAGATGTCCGCGGCAGTGAATTCCATGATCGGCGCCCAATCGGATTCGATTGGCGGGGGCGCGGAAGGCTCAGAGTCCGGATAGGAGTCCGACACCTTGGAGTCACGAGCTTCGCAGGACGGGGTAGGTGTACGGCTCGATCGCCGTAGAGATCGCAGCCCCCGAGGCGGTGTCCAGCCACCCGTCCTCGATCGGCGCAGTCGGCTCCGAGCTAAAGGTCGGAGCGGACATCTGCGCGCCTCCAGACACTTTGATCGCGGCAGAGCTAGATCATGCCCTCGTGATAAAGGCGGCGCGCTTGGCTGTGGCTCGAACCCAAGATCAAGTCTCCGCGGGCGCCAACCGTGTAGTTCAAACTTCCAAATCGACATGGTGGCGGGGGCGTAGCTTTCAATCTGCTCCGGATGGCTGCTTAATTGGCCCGTAGTGCAAAGCCGCCGAATACGAAGATCTGTCTGGGGAGAAAAGTTTCACCCTGGAGCGCATTGTCGTTGATGATCGGAGAGCCATCGGGCCTAAGGATGATGACACAGAGGAACTCTCAATGAAAGCATCAATGTCGGTGTCAAAACCGGCGGATCTCGAGTAGGGGTCCCGAATCGTGCGCCTAGGCGGATGGTAACAGGAGACAAATGACACGATGTTTTTACCTGAGTTCGGGCCCTCTCGATGGAGGTAAAACCCTACTCCTGCTTGATTAATATTGATGATATGGGTAGTACAAGAGTAGATCTACCACGAAATCAGAGAGGCTAAACCCTAGAAGCTAGCCTATGGTATGATTGTTGTTCGTCATATGGACTACAACCCTCCGGCTTATATAGGCACTAAATAGGGTTAGGGTTACACAGAGTCGGTTACAATGGTAGGAAATCTACATATCCGTATCGCCAAGCTTGCCATCCACGCCAAGGAAAGTCCCATCCGGACACATGACGAAGTCTTCAATCTTGTATCTTCATAGTCCAGGAGTCCGGCCAAAGGCTATAGTCCGGCTATCCAGACACCCCCTAATCCAGGACTCCCTCAGTGACTAACTGGACCGGGGGTTGTCTCGACCAGATGCGAGTGATGCAGTGAGCATGGTGGTGATGGCGGAACAAGCTAGGGTGGCCAGAGTCGACTGCACCATTGACGTCCGACGGAAGCGGCGGTGGGGCTACGGCTTGCGGGGCATGCAACAGGGGTCGAATTCGAGCTCGAGAAAATACAGAAAAGGAGGCAGGGCTCACAAGGAGGTCGTAGGTCTGCTCCACGGCTCGGGGGAGGTAGAAATCTGGTGGATCGGCGGCGAGGTAGCGGCAGCGTCCGATGAAGGGGATGGATGATTCCGGTGGCTTGGCGATTCCCCGGCTTGAGCTGCTCCTCAGGGACGGCGTGGACGACGCAGGCGATGCCCTGGACACCTCCGAGCGGCGCGGGGCCGACGAGGGGCGCGCGGACGCCGGTGGTCATGGCGGCGATGGCTCGGCCGAGCTCGGGATCGAGCGAGCGTGAGCAAGGGGTGAGGGGAAAATGGCTAGGTTTTCGTTGGCTGGACTCGGACAAGGTTCTTATCCACCCGCGACTTCTGTAGCGTCGCGGTGGCGATCATCCGCCGATGACATCGAACATGGACGGCCAGGGAGTGTACACCTAGTCCCTGGTGAATAGGAGGAAGGAGATAGGGGTTAGGTGGGCTGGGCTCTGTACTGTAGCAATGGGCTACAGTGCACAGTGTAGCTTTAGTTTTTCTCTTTTCTTGCTATTTAACTTTCTGTTTGCATTTTATTTATTTTATTTATAGTTCCTGTTTTCATATTAGTTTTACTTTATTTTTAGTTTTATAAAATATACCACTAGCCCCTAAATTAGTATTTATAAATATACTACTACCACATTAATTCTTATACCTAAATAAAATAGTTTAATGTTTGAAAACTTTACCGTTTGACTTGATTTTGAATTTTGAATTTGACGGGATTGAATCATCGCGAGGTTTACAATAGTAAGAGCGGTGACGTGGCATCATTAGCAGGGAATTACTGTAGTATAAATATCCGGGCGTCACAATTCTCCTCTACTACAAGAAATCTCGTCCCGAGATGTAAGAGGTGGAGTAAGTGAGAAAGTTCTGGTTACGAAATTCTAACGAATCTTCTCGGTCTTGGTTGCTCTTCTCGAAGAGGTCGATCCATAGTGTTGATGTCTTCAGTCCTATGCATCAATGCATCATGATGAAGTTGTCGTCCTTTCTTTGGGGTCTTCATCGTGCTTATAAAAGAATAAAGGGGGAGCATTCCGGGAGAACGGACCTCGGCAAGGTTGAATATCTGGTAGATAACATCGGAGAAGGTGGCGGAAAGTAACTCTCGAATTGAAATTTCAAAAAATCGAGAGCAAAGTAAGGAGGTATCATGGGAAGTTTCGAGCGGGCAGGCAATCGTTCGGTGCCTGAAACAGGGCGTGAAAGGGGTTCAAAGCAACGGGAATAAGTACTGTATTTGATACCAGAATTTATGATCTCTCGAAAGGTGGCTCATGAATTACATACGAGGCCACACACGAGGAAGAACCTTGGGGACAGGGGGTGCAGGAGAGTCAAGTTTCGATCCTGTGGAACTGTGGGTTATGGGCCCACCATGTGGGTTAAAAGTAGGAAGGGGGCTGACATATTCCACGGTCACGATAGCAAGGCAAGTCAGAGGGTAGCCTGTTAGTTATGTCGGCAACAACATCGATACCAAGGGCGAGGGACGAAGAGAACCATTTTCCTGCTCGTTGAACGAGGCGGACCAATAGGCAAAGTTCTCGTCCATCGGTGGTTACCGAAATGTCATCAACAATGGTAACAGGGTCTTGCTGACAGAATTGTACACGGAGGTGTTTACATAAGCATGAGAATGTTACTGCTTAGATCATATAGATCACAAGAAACGTTAAACCAACCAATGGGATGGAGAATATGATTATCAGATTAAACAGAACAATGGAAAGGAAAATGTGTTTAAACACATATTTCAAGGGTATATCCTTACCAAGGACAAGTAGAGAATGATATCCATGACATGAGACCAAAGGCATGACCATTCAGATAAAAGGGATAAGAAGAATCATGATATGTACCCATACAACGGTGTTTGGATAACTGATAAGGAAAATTTAGCACTGTGCTTCAAATGTTCTTATTGATGATAGGAGTACCACATACATGCTTCGAGATAGCATTGACATGGTCTTCAAGCAAAGGTCGGACTTTGCATACGCAAAGGATTCATCAGGAACAACTTATAAAATAAGTCTTACGATTTCCTCATGGAAGAATCGCTAAGCTTGCTAAAAAGGAAACTATAACAATAGGTCCTCCGGCCAGGTGTGCTAGGCATGACATCATCTTACCAGGTCATATAAAGACCAATGTTATAACTCTTGGACATATGTCCCAATCATCATATCTGATCAAGGTCCAGATCTGATTGGTGCCAGGATGCCTCAGACTCGGGATGCCTGAGAAGAAATGGTGCAACACAAATTGACGAGATGTCATTTTAAGATTCTCGGGATATGAACTATGGAAGCGAGTTCCAAAACAAGAGTTCATCATTTAACCAAGGAGAGGACGAGGAGGTGGCTGATGGACTCAGCGACAATTCCTCGAGATTTCCAAAAGGATGGATTTCCACAACTATGTGAATAAGGAGATAACATTTGTCAGATCAGATGACATAATGAGGTATGCTCGAGGAAAACATACACAATTAAACATGGGTTGAAAGGTGCACCCGACTATGGGCTGGTTTGCACGACCAACGTCGGAATGGTGGTTCAATAATCAATAGTCTAAGAATAAACGGCCGACCATTAACTTCAAAGCAAGAGGGTTGCTAGAAGGGCAGAATCCAAACAGCACCGCTCACTTGTTGGTACCCCTGTTGGAATCAACACGAGGACCCAAGAAAGAATGGTGATGGCGAGAAGCAACACTATAACAAGAATTCTTAAGAGGTGGAGCAATTCCCACAACATCCTTGACATAAAAGACGGCAATACGTCAAGGTAGAACATAATACAAGCTCAAAAGCAAGTTGCATCCATAACATGAACAAGTTTGTGATGAAAGTAAGGTAAGGATGTTGGCGATGGTAACTCAAATTACCAAGGGACGAGGATGACACTTATCATCATGAATTCGATCGATATCCTGGAAGGAGCCAAAATTTATTGATGATGATCACGACAATTGTTGTCGAGAGGCTCCATGGAGAAGCAATCGAACAACGACTGCATGAAGCAAAAGGACTGATGCAACAAAAGATTATTTGAACCACATGTATGACACAAACTCGGAATCAAGTTTGTGGTTCGAGGTGAAACGATAAGACGAGGAAATCGACATAAGCTTAGCTTATATTCGAAAGCTGTGCTCCGAGAATAAGGATCGGGTGGCACAGTTAAACTATAGCACGATAACGATATAGTTGATCAGGCTAGGAATGACTTGATCGGGTACAAAATCGTACTTAAATAAGATTACTAAAAGTTGTTGAACCGTAGTGCAGACTCGGTTCAGTTATCAGTGTCTTTGAGTGTTTAGTAACTCAGAGCCCATGAAAAATTGTAATCAGTGAGAATGTAGTACTTGATGAAGAACTCATAAGAAGTTATGCAGTTCTAAGATAATCTCGAGATACCGGGGGGTAATACTCGACGACAGATCAAAGTAAAGGTTGGACTGGGTTATTGATCCGAAGAAGACAAATATTTAAACTTGCCCGAGAAATGGAATCAAAGAAGAACAATATGGTCGGAACCATAGCTGCAAGGGATCCAATTTAACGACACCGGAAGAATTACACAACTGATTAAACATTTTGCAAGAAGCTTCCATGATAAGTTCCACATCGGGTCCATGGGCATGAACACAACGTTCAAGGTTGACTCCCACTTCTTTAATGCATAACCTTTCATTCACTTCTCGCCTTCAACGAAGTAGTGGTGTTGAAATTTTATCTGACATAACACCAGTAGAGTATGACCCGTAGCAGTTTCCGGGTTCACACAGATTAGAAAAAGGCATATGCTCAACCCATCGGGGCATCTTAGAAACATATACCACAAACTTCAGGAGTAATTATCACCAGCTCGAAAGTAGAGCATGGTTGACAAAGCAGAGGATACAATTTACCAAAGACATTATATACCCGTGGAAAGGCTCACAAGGTTATTGAATATGAAGGACGGTGTCGGATGAAATCCAACAATGGATCGGGTGATCCACAACGGAGCTGATGTGAGTATCGATACTCAATCAGAGGAAGAAAGAATGCACGGGCATCATATTATAGAACATCTGAATAATTCGATGCTTAGATAACAAAGGAATTATGATTTCAAAAACAAAGGATCAGAAGCAGACGCTCTGATCAAGGATGGATAAGTTGGCTAGACCAGAGGCACAATTGAAGACAAATAGTTTGGTCGAGAACCAGCTCATGTTCAAAATGACGTCTGAGCCGGAAAGATAATTTAGAAGGGTCGATTGATGATTGTGTGCATTCGCACACATCTTAATCAATAGGATCAAAATGATAGTGTCAAAAGATACTAATGAATATTGCTAGTGATATGGGAGCATCCATAATGTAAGCATACAAGTATTTGCAGAGCAATAGTTCGAAGAGGATGCTCAAAAGGTCGGATAGTATTTTAGAGTATCTTATAAAGCATACGATGTTGGAAATATGCCCTAGAGGCAATAATAAAATGGTTATTATTGAATTTCCTTGTTCATGATAATTGTCTATTATTCATGCTATAATTGTATTAACTAGAAACCATAATACATGTGTGAATACATAGACCACAACATGTCCCTAGTGAGCCTCTAGTTGACTAGCTCGTTGATCAATAGATGGTTATGGTTTCCTGACCATGGACACTAGATGTCATTGATAACGGGATCACATCATTAGGAGAATGATGTGATGGACAAGAACCAATCCTAAGCATAGCACAAGATCGTGTAGTACGTTTGCTAAAAGCTTTTCTAATGTCAAGTATCATTTCCTCAGACCATGAGATTGTGCGACTCCCGGATACCGTAGGAATGATTTGGGTGTACCAAACGTCACAACGTAACTGGGTGACTATAAAGGTGCACTACAGATATCTTCGAAAGTGTCTGTTGGGTTGGTACGAATCGAGACTGGGATTTGTCACTCCGTATGACGGAGAGGTATCTCTGGGCCCACTCGGTAATGCATCATCATAATGAGCTCAATGTGACTAAGCAGTTAGTCACGGGATCATGCATTACGGAACGAGTAAAGTGACTTGCCGGTAACGATATTGAACAAGGTATTGGGATACCGACGATCGAATCTCGGGCAAGTAACATACCGATTGACAAAGGGAATTGAATACGGGATTGATTGAATCCCCGACATCGTGGTTCATACGATGAGATCATTGTCGAACATGTGGGAGCCAATATGGGTATCCAGATCCCGCTATTGGTTATTGGCCGGAGAGGTGTCTCGGTCATGTCGGCATGGTTCCCGAACCCGTAGGGTCTACACACTTAAGGTTCGGTGACGCTAGAGTTGTTATGGGAAATAGTATGTGGTTACCGAAGGTAGTTCGGAGTCCTGGATGAGATCCCGTACATCACGAGGAGTTCTGGAATGGTCCGGCGGTGAAGATTGATATATTGGACGAAGGGTATTGGAGTCCGGAAGTGTTCTGGGGGTACCAGGCTATAGCCAGCATGACCGAAAGGTGTTTCGGGAGCCCCGACAAGTGTTGGAGGGCC
The DNA here is from genome assembly GCA_021605205.1 of Aegilops longissima. Taxonomy (NCBI): domain Eukaryota; kingdom Viridiplantae; phylum Streptophyta; class Magnoliopsida; order Poales; family Poaceae; genus Aegilops; species Aegilops longissima. The sequence continues at coordinate 256,694,654 of CM038677.1, read as the reverse complement.
AAAGGGGAAGGGGCAAACCAGCCCACTAAGGGGTGGTGCGCCCCCCACACCCTTTCCCAGGTTACTTGGGGAGGTGGGGCGCCTCCACCTGGCTTGGGAGGCAAGCCTCCACCTGCTTGGCTTGGGGGGCAAGTCTCCCTAGGATTTTCCCTAGGGAGATCCAATCTGCTTGTCCGCCGCCCCCTAGGGGAAACCCTAGGGCGCCTCCCCCTCTCCCCTTGCCCCTATATATAGTGGAGGGGTGGGAGGGCAGCCGCACCCCTTCCCTGGTGCAGCCCCTCACTCCTCCAACTCTACCTCCTCCTTCGTAGTGCTTGGCGAAGCCCTGCAGGAATACCACGAGCTCCACCACCACGCCGTCGTGCTGCCGGTGCTCTCCCTCAATTTGTCCTCTCCCCTTGCTGGATCAAGAAGGAGGAGACGTCCCCGGGCTGTACGTGTGTTGAACGCGGAGGCGCCGTCCGTTCGGCGCTAGATCGGATCTTCCGCAGGCGCGAGTACGACTCCATCAACCGCGTTCTTGTAATGCTTCCGCTTAGCGATCTTCAAGGGTATGAAGATGCACTCCCTCTCTCTCGTTGCTAGTATCTCCTAGATTGATCTTGGTGACATGTAGAATTTTTTTGAATTATTGCTACGTTCCCCAACATACGAACAACTGGGGATGAACAGGTACTCAATAAGTGCGAGGAATCTTCAATAGGGGTATTCATGTGGTAAAGAACTGCAAGGCAGTAAACTTAAAGGATTTTCGGAACAACCGAGAGCAATTTAGGGCATCTTGTAATAACAAGAGCAACTGAGAATGAAGGTATAAACGACAATTGTAGGTAGTTATCCATAAGGGTATATCGGTGGTAGGGGATTGTAAAGTCAGTGGGCACAAGGGTCTCGGGAAAACCTCGGAGAGTATCTTCGGAATCTTCTGGTGCAGCAAGCGATCATCTGGCCTGAAGGGGCTCTCCGGGAGAAAGTTGTTACGAGAACCTAAAGTTAGATTTTAGCAAAATCATTTAGCCCGAATAGAAGAGAGTTCAGAGTCCCAGAGTAAAGGTCGAGGAATAAAAGATCCTACTACCACCCAATGGCGACGTGGGCCCATAAGCCGCACAGCCATGTTAGCAAAAGTTTTTCAATGACTAGACTCGACTTCGGCCAAGGAGTTGGAAAGGGAGATTCCTACAGGCAGTCGGCTCTGATACCAACTTGTGACGCCCTCGATTCAATCGTACACTAACCATACACGCAAACGTGTATGATCAAGATCAGGGACTCACGGGAAGATATCACAACACAACTCTAAAAATAAAATAAGTCATGCAAGCATCATAATACAAGCCAGGGGCCTCGAGGGCTCGAATACAAGTGCTCGATCATAGACGAGTCAGCGGAAGCAACAATATCTGAGTACGCACATAAGTTAAACAAGTTGCCTTAAGAAGGCTAGCACAAACCGGATACAGATCGAAGAGGCGCAGCCTCCTGCTCGGATCCTCCTAGACTACTCCCAGTCGTCGTCGCCGGGCTGCATGTAGTAGTAGGCACCTCCGTGTAGGAGTCGTCGTCGACGGTGGCGTCTGGCTCCTGGGCTCCGGCATCTGGTTGCGACAACTAGGTAGAAGGGAAAGGGGGAAAAGAGGGAGAAAAACAACCGTCAGTACTCATCCAAAGTACTCGCAAGCAAGGAGCTACACTACATATGCATGGGTATATGTGTAAAGGGCCATATTGGTGGACTGAACTGCAGAATGCCAGAATAAGAGGGGGGTAGCTAATCCTATCGAAGACTACGCTTCAGGTCACCTCCATCTTGCAGCATGTAGAAGAGAGTAGATGGTAAGTTCACCAAGTAGCATCGCATAGCATAATCCTACCCGACAATCCTCCCCTCGTTGCCCTGTTAGAGAGCGATCACCGGGTTATATCTGGCACTTGGAAGGGTGTGTTTTATTAAGTATCCAGTTCTAGTTGTCATAAGGTCAAGGTACAACTCCAAGTCGTCCTGTTATCAAGATCACGGCTATTCAATAGATAAACTTCCTGCAGGGTGCACCACATTACCGACACGCCGATCCCTCTGGCCGGGCACACTTTCCTGGGTCATGTCCGGCCTCGGGAGATCAACACGTCATAGCCCCACCTAGGATCAACAGAGAGGTCAGCACGCCGGTCTAAATCCTATGGCGCAGGGGTCTGGGTCCATCGCCCATTGCACACCTGCACGTTGCAAGGGCGACCGGAAGCAGACCTAGCTTAGCAGGCGTTCCACTCCAATCCGGCGCGCGCCGCTCAGTCGCTGACGTCATAAAGAGCTTCGGCTGATACCACGACGCCGGTTGCCCATATCTTGTCCCACGTGGCGGTTAGTGCGTATAAGGTCAACGACCCAACTCAGATCAAATACCAAGATCTCGTTAAGCGTGTTACTAAAGTAACCACGAAGGCCGACCAGGGCCAGGCCCACCTCTCTCCTAGGTGGTCTCAACCTGCCCTGTCGCTCCGCCAGAAAGATCCACATAGAGGGCCGTTGTGACAAAGGTCCTTTGAGCCCCCAATCCGTGAATCACTCGCGGATGCTCCATGAGCCGACCCGACTTTAGTCACCACATGTAACATGTATAAAGTACATAGTATATATACCCGTGATCACCTCCCGAGTGATCACGGCCCGATAGTATAGCACAACAGACGGACAAGAATGTAGGGCCACAGATGGAATACTAGCATCCTATACTAAGCATGTAGGATTGCAGGTAAAGGTAACAACAGTAGTGGCAAAGACAGGCTATGCAGCAGAATAGGATTAATGGAAAGCGGTAACATGCTACACTATTCTAATGCAAGCAGATAGAGAAAGAATAGGCGATATGTGGTGATCGGGGGGCTTGCACGGTTGCTCGCAAGAAGGACGGTCGTCAACACCGTAGTCGAATCGGGGGTCACCGGCAGCCATCGGGGTATACCGGAAAGAAGTAACGGAGGGGGAACACAATAAATAACAGAGCAATCAAAGCATCACAAAGCGTAACACGGCAATACGCGGTGCTAGAGGTGACCTAACGCAGTAGAGGTGATACCGGTGAAGGGGGGAAACATCCGGGAAAGTATCCCCGGTGTTTCGCGTTTTCGGACAGATGAACCGGAGGGGGGAAATTGCGAGTTTGCTATGCTAGGGATGTGTGGCGGACGAACGGGCTGCGTATCCAGATTCGTCTCGACGATCTGAGTAACTTTCATGTCCAAAGTATTTTCATCCGAGTTACGGTTTATTTTCTATGATTTATCAAAATTTTAATGATTTTCTAGAATTTCTGATATTGTTTAATTCGAATTATAAGTAGAATAAAGTTTTGTCACCTAGTGCTGAAATAGCCAGAGTGTATGACAGTGGCCCAGGGGGGGTCCAGTCAGCATGCACACTCAGCAGTTGACCAGTCAATGTTGAGTGGTCAAAAGGGTCAGCGGGGCCTACATGTCATTGACACAATGACTTGTCCTTAACTTTAACAGGGTAATTAAGTGAGGGGGCCACTGTCATAGGGTAGTTAGACTAATTATCCTAAATAATTAATTAACTAAACTAATTAATTATTTCACTAATATTTCTTTTATTTACTTTTTAAGGGCCGGCCCCACTTGGCAAGGGGGGGAGGGGGTCTCAGCCGGCCTCCGGTGGCTGGGTAGCACGCACGGCCTCGCAGAGGAGGACCGACGGCCATGGCTGAAGCAAAGGGGGCGGTCTCGGGGCAGCAACCCGGCGCCCAAGGCCAAGGGCGCGCGCAGGGAGGCCGGAGGTGGTAGGCGGCGGCAGCCAGCAGAGCAAGGGCGGCGGCAGTGTAGGCGGCAGAGGCAAAGAAGAAGAAGTTTGCAGGCGGGCAAGAGGCAGCAAGAAGCGATTAAGCGAAGCAGAGGCGGGCGAGCGGAGAGCAATAGCAGCAGATGTAGGGCGCGCCTCGGCGACTGCCAAGACGCCGCTGGGGGCCCTGCCTGGCGGGCAGAGGCGCAGGGAGCGCGCCCGGTGTGGCTACGGCGGGGCTTCGACCACGACAGCCTTGGCGACTAACTGGACCGGGGGTTGTCTCGACCAGATGAGAGCGTGTTGGGGAACGTAGTAATTTCAAAAAATTTCCTACGATCACGCAAGACCATGGTGATGGCATAGCAACGAGGGGAGAGTGTCCGCCCACGCACTCGTGAGACCGAAAGCGAAGCGTTATAACAACGCGGTTGATGTAGTCGTACGTCTTCACGATCCGACCGATCCAAGCACCGGACGTACGGCACCTCCGAGTTCTGCACACATTCAGCTCGATGACGATCCCGGACTCGATCCAGCAAAGTGTCGGGGATGAGTTCCACAAGACGACGGCGTGGGACGATGATGATGCTCCACCGACGCAAGGCTTCGCCTTAAGCTCGCGACAATATGACTTCTCCGGCGCAGGGCTTCGCCTAAGCTCCGCGACGATATGACCGAAGTGGAATATGGTGGAAGGGGGCACCGCACACGGCTAAGGAACGATCCGTAGATCAACTTGTGTGTCATGGGGTGCCCCCTGCCCCCGTATATAAAGGAGCCAAGGGGGAGGGGGCCGGCCGGCCAAGGGAGGCGCGCCGGGGAGTCCTACTCCCTCCGGGAGTAGGATTCCCCCTCCAATCCTAGTTGGAATAGGATTCACCGGAGGGGAAAGAGAGAGAGGGGCCGCCCACCTTTCCTAGTCCTAGTAGGACTAGGGAAGGGGAGGCGCAGCGCCACCTAGGGCTGGCCCTTTCTCCTTTCCACCAAGGCCCACTATGGCCCATATAGTTCCCGGGGTTCCGTAACCTCCGGTACTCGATAAATTCGATTTCACTCGGAACATTTCCGATGTCCAAATGTAGGCTTCAATATATCAATCTTTATGTCTCGACCATTTCGAGACTCCTCGTCATGTCCGTGATCACATCCGGACTCGAACTACCTTCGTACATCAATACTTATAAACTCATAGTGAATCGTCATCAAACGTTAAGCGCATGCGGACCCTACGGGTTCGAGAACTATGTAGACATGACCTAGAACCATTCTCGGTCAATAACCAATAGCGGAACCTGGATGCCCATATTGGTTCCTACATATTCTACGAAGATCTTTATCGGTCAAACCGCATAACAACATACGTTGTTCCCTTTGTCATCGGTATGTTACTTACCCGAGATTCGATCGTCGGTATCCAATACCTAGTTCAATCTCGTTACTGGTAAGTCTCTTTACTCGTTCCGTAATACATCATCTCACAACTAACTCATTAGTTGCAATGCTTGCAAGGCTTATGTGATGTGTATTACCGAGAAGGCCCAGAGATACCTCTCCGACAATCGGAGTGACAAAACCTAATCTCGATTCATGCCAACTCAACATATACTTTTGGAGACACCAGAGAGTACCTTTATAATCACCCAGCTCGTTGTGACGCTTTGGTAGCACACAAAGTGTTCCTCCGTAAACGGGAGTTGCATAATCTTTATAGTTGCAGGAACTTTGTATAAGTCATGAAGAATGCATAAGCAACATACTAAACGATCAAGTGCTAAGCTAACGAAATGGGTCATGTCAATCACATCATTCTCCTAATGATGTGATCCCATTAATCAAATGACAACACATGTCTATGGTTAGGAAACATAACCATCTTCGATTAATGAGCTAGTCTAGTAGAGGCATACTAGTGACTATCTGCTTGTCTATGTATTCACACATGTATTATGTTTCCGTTAATACAATTCTAGCATGAATAATAAACATTTATCATGATATAAGGAAATAAATAATAACTTTATTATTGCCTCTAGGGCATATTTCCTTCATCTCCCACTTGCACTAGAGTCAATAATCTAGATTACACAAGAATGATTCTAACACCCATGGAGTCTTGGTGCTGATCATGTTTTGCTCATGGAAGAGGCTTAGTCAACGGGTCTGCAACATTCAGATCCGTATGTATTTTGCAAATCTCTATGTCTCCCACTTGGACTTGGTCCCGAATGGAATTGAAGCATCTCTTGATATGCTTGGTCCTCATGTGAAATCTGGATTCCTTTGCCAAGGCAATTGCACCAATTATTGTCACGAAGATCTTCATTGGTCCCGATGCACTAGGTATGACACCTAGATCGGAAATGAACTCTTTCATCCGACTCCTTCATTTGCTGCTTCCGAAGCAACTATGTACTCCGCTTCACATGTAGATCCCGCCACGACGCTTTGTTTAGAACTGCACCAACCGACAGCTCCACCGCTTAATAAAAATACGATCCGGTTTGCGATTTAGAATCGTCCGGATCGGTGTCAAAGCTTGCATCGACGTAACCATTTACGACTAGCTCTTTGTCACCTCCATATACGAAAACATATCCTTAGTCCTTTTCGTATTTCAGATGTTCTTGACCGCTGTCTAGTGATCCACTCTGGATTACTTTGGTACCTCCCCGCCAAGCTTACAGCTAAGCATACATCAGGTCCGGTACACAGCATTGCATACATGATAGAGCCTATGGCTGAAGCATAGGAACATTTTTCATTTTCTCTCTATCTTCTGCTTGTGGTCGGGCATTGAGTCCGACTCAATCTTACACCTTGTAATACAGGTAAAAACCTTTCTTTGCCTGATCCATTTTGAACTTCTTCAAAACTTTATCAAGGTATGTGCTTTGTGAAAGTCCAATTAAGCGCCTTGATCTATCTCTATAGATCTTGATGCCCAATATGTAAGCAGCTTCACCGAGGTCTTTCATTGAAAAATTTTATTCAAGTATCCTTTTATGCTATCCAGAAATTCTATATCATTTCCAATCAACAATATGTCGTCCACATATAATATCAAAATGCTACAGAGCTCCCACTCACTTTCTTGTAAATACAGGCTTCTCCAAAAGTCTCAGATATAAAACCATATGCTTTGATCACACTATCAAAGCGCTTATTCCAACTCCGAGAGGCTTGCACCGCACCATAAATTGATCGTTGAGCTTGCACACTTTGTTAGCATCCGTTGGATCAACAAAACCTTCTGTTGCATCATATACAACTCTTCTTCTAGGAATCCATTCAAGAATGCAGTTTTACATCCATTTGCCAAATTTCATAATCATAAAATGCGGCAATTGCTAACATGATTCGGACAGACTTAAGCATCGCCACGGGTGAGAAAGTCTCATCGTAGTCAACCCCTTGAACTTGTCGAAAACCTTTTGCAACAAGTCGAGCTTTGTAGACAGCTACATTACCATCGGCGTCAGTCTTCTTCTTAAAATCCATTTATTCTCAATAGCTTGCCGATCATCGGGCAAGTCTACCAAAGTCCATACTTTGTTCTCATACATGGATCCCATCTCAGATTTCATGGCTTCAAGCCATTTTGTGGAATCTGGGCTCACCATCGCTTCTTCATAGTTCGTAGCTTCACCATGATCTAGTAGCATGACTTCCGAATAGGATTACCGTACCACTCAAGTGCGGATTTTATTCTGGTTGATCTACTGAGTTCAAGGACAACTTGATCTGAAGTTTCATGATTATTATCATTATCTTCCTCGCTAATCGGTGTAGTTGTTACGTAAACTGATTTCGTGATGAACTATTTTCCAATAAGGAGTTGGTACTATTACCTCATCAAGTTCCACTTTCCTCCCACTCACTTCTTTCGAGAGAAACTCCTTCTCTAGAAAGGATCCATTCTTAGCAACGAATGTCTTTCCTTCGGATCTGTGATAGAAGGTATACCCAATTGTCTCTTTTGGGTATCCTATGAAGACACATTTTTCCGATTTGGGTTCAAGCTTATCAGGTTGAAGTTTTTTCACATAAGCATCGCAACCCCAAACTTTCAGAAACGACAACTTTGGTTTCTTGCTAAACCATAGTTCATAAGGCGTCGTCTCAACGGATTTTGACGGTGTCCTATTTAACGTGAATGCGGCCGTCTCTAAAGCATAACCCCAAAACGATAGCGGTAAATCGGAAATAGACATCATAGATCGCACCATATCTAGTAAAGTACGATTCGACGCTCGGACACACCATTACGCTGTGGTGTTCCGGTGGCGTGAGTTGCGAAACTATTCCGCATTGCTTCAAATGTAGACCAAACTCAGAACTCAAATATTCTCCTCCACGATCAGATCGTAGAAACTTTATTTTCTTGTTACGATGATTTTCAACTTCACTCTGAAATTCTTTGAACTTTTCAAATGTTTCAGATTTATGCTTCATCAAGTAGATATACCCGTATCCGCTTAAATCATCTGTGAAGGTGAGAAAATAACGATATCCGCCACGAGCTTCAACATTCATCGGACCACATACATCCGTATGTATGATTTCCAATAAGTCTGTTGCTCTCTTCATACAACCGAGAACGGTTTTTAGTCATCTTGCCCATGAGGCACGGTTCGCAAGTACCAAGTGATTCATAATCAAGTGATTCCAAAAGTCCATCTGTATGGAGTTTCTTCATGCGTTTACACCGATATGACCTAAACGGCAAGTGCCACAAATAAGTTGCACTATCATTATCAACTCTGCATCTTTTGGCTTCGACATTATGAATATGTGTATCACTACTGTCGAGATTCAACAAGAATAGACCATTCTTCAAGGGTGCATGACCATAAAAGATGTTACTCATATAAATAGAACAACCATTATTCTCGATTTAAATGAATAACCGTCTCGCATCAAACAAGATCCAGATATAATGTTCATGCTCAACGCTGGCACCAAATAACAATTATTTAGGTCTAAAACTAATCCCGAAGGTAGATGTAGAGGTAGCGTGTCGACCACGATCACATTGACTTTGGAACCATTTCCCACGCACATCGTCACCTCGCCCTTTGCCGTGCTCGTCTATTCCGTAGTCCCTGCTTCGAGTTGCAAATATTAGCAATGTAACCAAGATCAAATACCAGTGCTACTACGAGCTCTAGTAAGGTACACATCAATAACATGTATATCACATATACCTTTGTTCACCTTGCCATCCTTCTTATCCGCCAAATACTTGGGGCAGTTCCGCTTCCGAAGGTCGATCGCTTGCAAGAAAACACTCGATTTCAGGCTTAGGTCCGGACTTGGGTTTCTTCTCTTGAGCAGCAACTTTCTTGCTGTTCTTGAAGTTTCCCTTCTTCTTCCCTTTGCCCTTTTTATTGAAACTAGTGGTCTTGTTGACCATCAACACTTGATGCTCTTTCTTGATTTCTACCTCCATGGCTTTTAGCATTGCGAAGAGCTCAGAATTGTCTTAGTCATCCCTTGCATATTATAGTTCATCACGAAGCTCTTGTAGCTTGGTGGCGATGATTGGAGAATTCACAATGACACTATCATCCGGAAGATTAACTCCCAGCTGAATTAAGTGATTATTATACCCGGACATTTTGAGTATGTGCTCACCGACGTAACTATTCTCCTCCATCTTGCAGCTATAGAACTTATTGGAGACTTCATATCTCTCAATCCGGGCATTTCCTTGAAATATTAACTTCAACTCTGGAACATCTCATATGCTCCATGACATTCAAAACGTCGTTGAAGACCCGGTTCTAAGCCGTAAAGCATGGCACACTGAACTATAGAGTAGTCATCACTTTGCTCGCCAGACGCTCACAACTTCGGCGTTGTTCTCAGCAGCAGGCTCGGCACCCAGCGGTGCTTCCAGGCGTAATTCTTCGTGCAGCAATGAGGATAATCCTCAAATTACGGACCCAGTCCGTAATTGCTACCATCATCTTTCAACTTTGCTTTCTCAAGGAACGCATTAAAATTCAACGGAACAACAAAGACGAGCCATCTATCTACAAAGAAACATAGACAAGCAAAATACTATCAGTACTAAGTTCATGATAAATTTAAGTTCAATTAATCATATTAAAAACTCCCACTTAGACAGACATCTCTCTAGTCATCTAAGTGTTTACGTGATCCAAATCAACTAAACCATGTCCGATCATCACGTGAGATGGAGTAGTTTCAATGGTGAACATCACTATGTTGATCATATCTACTATATGATTCACGTTCGACCTTTCGGTCTCCGTGTTCCGAGGCCATATCTGCATATGCTAGGCTCGTCAAGTTTAACTCGAGTATTCGCGTGTGCAAAACTGGCTTGCACCCGTTGTAGATGGACGTAGAACTTATCACACCCGATCATCACGTGGTGTCTGGGTACTACGAACTTTTAGCAACGGTGCATACTCAGGGAGAACACTTCTTGATAATTTTTAGTGAGAGATCATCTTATAATGCTACCGTCAATCAAAGCAAGATAAGATGCATAAAGGATAAACATCACATGCAATCAATATAAGTGATATGATATGGTCATCATCATCTTGTGCTTGTGATTCCATCTCCAAGCACCATCATGATCACCATCGCCACCGGCGCGACACCTTGATCTCCATCGTAGCATCGTTGTCGCCTCGCCAACTATTGCTTCTACGACTATCGCCATCGCTTAGTGATAAAGTAAAGCAATTACATGGCTTTGCATTTCATACAATAAAGCGACAACCATATGGCTCCTGCCAGATTGCCGATAACTCGTTACAAAACATGATCATCTCATACAATAAAATATAGCATCACGCCTTGACCACATCACATCACAACATGCCCTGCAAAAACAAGTTAGACGTCCTCTACTTTGTTGTTGCAAGTTTTACGTGGCTGCTACGGGCTGAGCAAGAACCGTTCTTACCTACGCATCAAAACCACAACGATAGTTTGTCAAGTTGGTGCTGTTTTAACCTTCGCAAGGACCGGCGTAGCCACACTCAGTTCAACTAAAGTGAGAGAGAGAGACACCCGCCGTCACCTTTAAGCAACTAGTGCTCGGAGCGGTGAAACCAGTCTCGCGTAAGCGTCTGGCGTAATGTCGGTCCGGGCCGCTTCATCTCACAATACCGCTGAACCAAAGTATGACATGCTGGTAAGCAGATGACTTATATCGCCCACAACTCACTTGTGTTCTACTCGTGCATATGACATCAACGCATAAAACCAGGCTCGGATGCCATCATTGGGGAACGAGTAATTTCAAAAAATTCCTACGATCACGCAAGACCATGGTGATGGCATAGCAACGAGAGGGAGAGTGTCCGCCCACGCACCCTCGAGACCGAAAGCGAAGCGCTATAACAACGCTGTTGATGTAGTCGACGCCTTCACGATCCGACCGATCCAAGCACCGAACGACGGCACCTCCGAGTTCTCGCACACGCTCAGCTCGATGACGATCCCGGACTCCGATCCAGCAAAGTGTCGGGATGAGTTCCGTCAAGACGACGGCGTGGTGACGATGATGATGCTCCACCGACGCAAGGCTTCGCTTAAGCTCCGCGACGATATGACTTCTCCGGCGCAGGCTTCGCTTAAGCTCATGACGATATGACCGAAGTGGAATATGGTGGAAGGGGCACCGCACACGGCTAAGGAACGATCCGTAGATCAACTTGTGTGTCATGGGTGCCCCTGCCCCAGATATAAAGGAGCCAAGGGGAGGGGCCGGCGGCCAAGGAGGCGCGCCAGGAGTCCTACTCCTCCGGAGTAGGATTCCCCTCAATCCTAGTTGGAATAGGATTCACCGGAGGGGAAAGAGAGAGGGGGCGGCCCACCTTCCTAGTCCTAGTAGGACTAGGGAAGGGGGCCGCGCCACCTAGGGCTGGCCCTTTCTCCTTTCCACCAAGGCCCACTATGGCCCATATAGTTCCCGGGGTTCCAGAACCTCCGGTACTCTCAGAAATTCCGATTTCACTCGGAACATTTCCGATGTCCAAATGTAGGCTTCCAATATATCAATCTTTATGTCTCGACCATTTCGAGACTCCTCGTCATGTCCGTGATCACATCCGGGACTCCGAACTACCTTCGGTACATCAATACTTATAAACTCATAGTGAATCGTCATCGAAGCGTTAAGCGTGCGGACCCTACGGGTTCGAGAACTATGTAGACATGACCTAGAACCATTCTCGGTCAATAACCAATAGCGGAACCTGGATGCCCATATTGGTTCCTACATATTCTACGAAGATCTTTATCGGTCAAACCGCATAACAACATACGTTGTTCCCTTTGTCATCGGTATGTTACTTACCCGAGATTCGATCGTCGGTATCCAATACCTAGTTCAATCTCGTTACGTAAGTCTCTTTACTCGCTCAGAATACATCATCTCACAACTAACTCATTAGTTGCAATGCTTGCAAGGCTTATGTGATGTGTATTACCGAGAAGGCCCAGAGATACCTCTCCGACAATCGGAGTGACAAAACCTAATCTCGATTCATGCCAACTCAACATATACTTTTGGAGACACCTGTAGAGTACCTTTATAATCACCCAGTTACGTTGTGACGTTTGGTAGCACACAAAGTGTTCCTCCGGTAAACGGGAGTTGCATAATCTTTATAGTTGCAGGAACTTTGTATAAGTCATGAAGAATGCATAAGCAACATACTAAACGATCAAGTGCTAAGCTAACGAAATGGGTCATGTCAATCACATCATTCTCCTAATGACGTGATCCCATTAATCAAATGACAACACATGTCTATGGTTAGGAAACATAACCATCTTCGATTAATGAGCTAGTCTAGTAGAGGCATACTAGTGACTATCTGTTTGTCTATGTATTCACACATGTATTATGTTTCCGGTTAATACAATTCTAGCATGAATAATAAACATTTATCATGATATAAGGAAATAAATAATAACTTTATTATTGCCTCTAGGGCATATTTCCTTCAGAGCGACGCGGTGAGCATGGTGGTGATGGCGGAACAAGCTAGGGTGGCCGGAGTCGACTACACCATCGACGTCTGACGGCAGCGGCGGTGGGGCTACGGCTTGCGGGGCATGCGACAGGAGTCGAATTCGAGCTCGAGAAAATACAGAAAAGGAGGCAGGGCTCACAAGGAGGTAGTAGGTCTGCTCCACGGCTCGGGGGAGGTAGAAATCTGGTGGATCGGCGGCGAGGTAGCGGCGGCGTCCGACGAAGGGGATGGATGATTCCGGCGGCTTGGCGATTCCCCGGCTTGATCTGCTCCTCAGGGACGACGTGGACGACGCAGGCGATGCCCTGGACACCTCCGAGCGGCGCGGGGCCGACGAGGGGCGCGCGGACGCCGGTGGTCATGGCGGCAATGGCTCCGCCGAGCTCGGGATCGAGCGAGCGTGAGCGAGGGGTGAGGGGGAAATGGCTAGGTTTTCGTTGGGTGGACTCGGACAAGGTTCTTATCCACCCGCAGCTTCTGTAGCGTCGCGGTGGCGATCGTCCGCCGACGACATCGAGCATAGACGGCCAGGGCGTGTACACCTGGCCCCTGGTGAATAGGAGGAAGGAGACAGGGGTTAGGTGGGCTGGGCTCTGTACTGTAGCAATGGGCTACAGTGCACATTGTAGCTTTAGTTTTTTTCTTTTCTTTCTATTTAACTTTCTGTTTGCATTTGATTTATTTTATTTATAGTTCCTGTTTTCGTATTAGTTTTACTTTATTTTTAGTTTTATAAAATATATCACTAGCCCCTAAATTAGTATTTATAAATATGCTACTACCACATTAATTCTTATACCTAAATAAAATAGTTTAATGTTTGAAAACTTTATCGTTTGACTTGATTTTGAATTTTGAATTCGACGGGATTGAATCATCGCGAGGTTTACGACAGTAAGAGTGTTGACGTGGCATCATTAGCAGGGAATTACTGTAGTATAACTATCCGGGCGTCACATCCGGGGAACCACACCGTCCGATGCCGGCGAGGAGCGCAGCGGGGCGCAGATGCCGGGGTTTGACGTCGACGAAGAACGGCGCCACGAGACCGCTGCGAGGGCGACATCCTCCCTTCCCGCCACCCCCCAAGCTCGGGCTCGGGCCCCACTGCCGCATCGGCCGGCCTCTCGGCGCGCAGTCGGCAACTGTGGGGAAGGTGGTGCGCGGCGGGCGCTAGGCTGCACCGGCAAGGGAAGGGGTAGGAGGGGAGGCACGGACGGCGGGAGCGACAGCCCCAACTCCGGCATGGCAACCTCCGCGAGCTGGTCACCAAACCGGCCAGCCGCCGCAGCTGCGGCCTCGGCCATGTCCTCCTCGGCCGCCATCGGCCCAAAGAAGACCGACCCGAGAGGCCGCAGCAGGAGGGGGGGGGGGGAGGGCGGGGAGAGGGGGCGCCGGGAGGGGGAGGAGCGGCGAGCGCTAGGAGTGTGGGTGAGGCGGGAGGACGGCACCGACCAGGCCGACCAGGGAGAACAGCGAGGACGGGCCCACCTCAGCGGCGGGCGCGGGCGCCGCCGCGGTCGCCCTCAGGGTCGCCATCGGTCGCTCACACTCAAGAGACCCTATAAACCCTTGGTAGCCCTCAAACCAAATGCCGCGTGGATCCTTTTCTAGCTTCTACTCCCTCTATTCTAAATTACTTGACCCATATTTATCTACATATAGATGTATCTAGACACTGAACAAGTATAGATACATCTGTATTTAGACAAATTCAAGTCAACTAATTTGAAATGAAGAAAGTATTAGACTAGCTTCTTCTCTTTTGGTTGTATGCTTAAACTTGGGAAAATATATAAAAATTACTGTGAGAAGAAATTCTCACAGTTTCGGGTCAAAAAAGCGGAGACACGGTTGCAACAGAGATGTACGTATGTATTGGTCTATGCAAAAAAAAACATACGTATTGGTCTCTCTCTCACTCTCATTGAGAGCAGCTTGTATCAGATCAGATTCTGTATATATATCAGGTGGAGCATAAACAAACAGTCTTCGACCGCAGCCAACTTGTTGAGCACAAATAAAGAAATAAACTTACGTGCTTACTCAAACTGCTCCCCCGCGTCCTGGGACGGCACGAAGCCGGCCAGCCGAGGGATTCATCCACATGCACTACTTGCAAATTGCTACTACTCCAAGTAAATGGGCCTTTATCACATGTTGCAAAAGGAAGACATGAAAGAACGGCGAACGGCACGTGATTGATGAGACGATGACATGACCGAATGCTACTGGTACTAGTGTGACAATGCTTGCCATGTCCTTTTTGCATGATTGAGGTAAACTCAGGTTTCAAACAGCCTTAAAATTTGGCGGATGAGTGTGCCCATAATGCATAAAATCGTGTGACACATCATTAAGCTTGCAAGGGAGTAGACGCCAGCCTAACAAACCGAAAGGTTGCATTAACTCAAACTCTTGTATGTGGTGACAGCAAACGAAATAGACCGTGCGCATCACCAATGCTGCTATAATATCTCATGCTGTTGTGTTAACTAGGATCTTTTTTCTTTCCAAAAGTTTGCCTACGCGTAACGTATTTTTATAGAAGGCAGAAACAAGTTATGAAAGACTACCCTTATTGCGAATAGCTAACATTCCAACTTCCAAGCTTTTTTATCATCCATGCCTATCGGTATAGTACAGACTCCACACCAAGGCATGCCTGGAGACAAGCCACCACAACACAAGGGTCTACCCTAAACCGAAAGACAAAGCCGTGTCTCGACCAGCAGCGTCGCCTCCAAAGGCAACACATCATCAAGTAGGTAGCAGGATTGGTTGGTCTAGAGGAAGGCATCGTCTTGGATGCACCAGCTACGACCTACATAGCACCGTTGAAGATCAACTTGGGACAACAACGAGCACAAAAAAGGAGCGCAACACATGACCTTCAAGCCGTGTCTCCGTACACGATACTCCCAACAGAGAAACGACATCAAGGATGCCGCCATCACCGATTCATAAACTAAACCTAGGCTCGCCCGGTGATAACAACCAAACTCAAATGTGAGGGGGGGGGGGGGGGGTGGCAGATGTCGACACACCTTGATGACACCTCGAAGGAGGGGAACAAAACCCACGGTGTAGTCCCTGCCGACACGACCGAAGACGGGTAGGACTTTCATTTGTAACATCGCACACCTCCACCCCCGCCCACCTGATTGGGGCAACACCGTCCAAGTTGGATCACTTCGCCGTCGCCGCAACACCTCGACATCGTAGCTGAAACGGCGCGGTCCACCAACTACGCGCACGAACGAGAGCATGCAACACATCTTCCAACTCCTATGTGCCCGAGAGCCCACAGCCCCGAGCCATCTTCCTCCAGCCGCACAGTCAAGGCCGCGCCCCGAGCCATCTTCCTCCAGCCGCACAGTCAAGGCCGCGCCCCGAGCTATCTTCCTCCAGACGCACAGTCAAGGCCGCGCCCCGAGCCATCTTCCTCCAACCGCACAGTCAAGGCCGCGCCACACTACAGTATTTGCACAAACTCCAGGTGGAGCACTGCACCATGGTCGCGGGCCCATGACCCAAATCGGGCAAGGTGGCATGG
Source organism: Aegilops longissima (assembly GCA_021605205.1). Taxonomy (NCBI): domain Eukaryota; kingdom Viridiplantae; phylum Streptophyta; class Magnoliopsida; order Poales; family Poaceae; genus Aegilops; species Aegilops longissima. Next base: position 256,678,276 of record CM038677.1, on the reverse strand, counting down.
AGCAAGGAAATAAATAGAGTTAACTTTTTTGTATTTCGAGGCCGGGAAGAAAAGAAAAGGAGTTATAGGGTTTTGAGAGCAGAAGGCGGCTCGGAGACGGCGGCACTTCCCTTTGACCTGTTGGTGCCATTGTGAGTCTCCCTACCCTCCGTCGGCCACTACGGCGTGGAAGGGTGGGGGCACATCAGATATGTGTGTCTGATTCGTGTCATGTATGGGCTTTTTAGTTCTTTGTCGCTAGTGAAGTAAAGGCAGCGCCGGTGACGAGAATAATGGGTTCATTGGCTTCCCTGTGTCGTTGGCCTTCCTTGGAGGAGCATTAACGGGTCAGAGGATGATGCCGATTGCAGGTTAGTGTTGCTTTTCAATAAAGAGTGTTTTTTGTTAACTCAAAATATAGCATCAAGCATTCAAGAGGATACAAAATATGGTGAGCAACACTCGACCTCTGCATAACTACGATGCACAGATCCAAACACTAACAGTCTGACAAAAGATAAATAAAAAGGCTGACATATCGACAACGGTGGAGTCATATAGAACCGACACAATGCCTATATCAAAAGAGGTGATGGACTGTTCCAAAGATTATGCTGTCATCTATGTTGAGTAAAAACCTCTCAAGCCAACCGCTCCAACCGTATACACATCGCCATGAATATCGATTAGAACTTCGTTTGATGCAGCATACACCATGTACGAAGTGAGTGCGTACACCTCATAGACCAAGAGGAGCGCACTGTATCTGTATGGTTTGATGCACATGGCTTTGGTGAATGTGAATATTTTAGAAAGGGGAGTGAGCTTCGATGAAGCTTTAGTACTACTGCTGGAGTAGCAGATATTCGAGAGGGTCTAAAGCATTAACGATATTCCTCGCAAGATATTACCCGGTGTCAGATTGTCCAAACTGAATTTTGCTGAGCCTGACGTCCGCGACACAAAAGCTTCCGGGTGTCTCCCATTTCCCTCTTTATCGCTGAAAGGAATCCAATCGCCGAGGGCAGCAAAGAAAGCGGCTTTATCATGCACCAGGAGGCCACGATCGTCTCGCAGCCGCGGTCGCCGTCACAGTGCCAGCCACTGCCTAGCCTCGGCAGGCAGGCATTTCATTCGCCAGCAGAATGGCCTACAAATATCCCCCCAAAACCGAGAGGCCGCAGCATTTCCCTCCTCGGCCGCCCGGGATCATCAGCAAGGCCAAGAAACCAAGCGAGGTTCCGTTCCGTGGTGTTCTCGGCTGAGCCGAGCTCTTTGGCTTCCGTCGGTAAGCGCCCGATAATCCTAGTCTTTTCTTCAAGCAAGCAGGTCGATTAGCTCGACTGTTGGACAGCCCAATGATGGCGCGTTCCGTTCCTCTTTGCGGTTGCAGGTGAGCTGCGCCGCCACTTCGTCCTGCTGAGCATTTCGTCGAGCAGCTGGTAGGCGGCCACGGGCAGAGCAGGAACTCATTTCCATCGCTTGCGTTCCTCTTCTGCTTGTTCTCCTGGTTCCTTGGTGCGATCTCGGCCTCTAAACTCCTTCTCTTGGGTGGAAACAGAGGCCGTCTAGATCGAGAACAAAGTATCCGTGTTAGCTTCTGGTTCTGGAGGTCAAGAAGCCACTTGTGCTTTCTTGCTTCGGGCAGATGGGCTCTGCTCACTTTGCTGCCATACTGCTCTGTGTCTGCATTATTGCCGGTGGTGCCATAGCAGATAGCCAGAATGGCACCAACGGCGTCTCGAGGCCGGCCGAGCTGCGCATCGGTGCGCTCTTCACATTTGATTCGGTCATCGGGAGGGCAGCGAAGCCGGCTATCGAGCTCGCTGTTGCGGATGTCAATGCTGATCCAACCGTACTCCCCGGGACAAAACTGAGTCTTCTTATGCAGGACACCAATTGCAGTGGCTTTGTTGGAACTATTGAAGGTTCATACTTCTTTCTTTTTCATCAGTTTTTCTTTTCCAGAAAGCTGTCTGCATTCTATATCTGCAAGTTAGTTTTTAACTTGGCTAGTAACTAGACATGAGATATAAGTTGATGAATATTATCTGTACATTAGTTTAGTACAGTATCAAATAGTAACATATTTTTTCCTCGAGTACGCACCAAAATGCTTTTTGTATTAGAATAAACCGCCAAGAAGGTGCAAAGTACCTCGCTGCGACCAAAACTGAAACATAACTTATGTAGAGAAGCAAGCAAAGTAAAGCCAAAACCGAACCAAAACAAAACTGCTAGATATACAAATTAGGTTTCTAACTGCGCTTAGTAACTAGACATGAGTAGCAGATGGCGAAGATATTTGAGCCTGATCATATTGAAATTAGCAATTTGCCAGTTTAATCTGCTTGTCATGCAATCATCATTTCCTGAATTAAACATCATTCCCCTTTAACTAATTGCTTGGCTTTCTTTCCTTGCACGTGTTGTATTTCTTTTCTACTTCTTTTTAACTCAATCTTGGTAGCCAACACCGTAATCAAATTCAGCTACAGAAGAAATTTGGCTTGGAAAGTTGCAAAGCTATATAAGGTAGTTCCATGATATCATGGCAAGTGTGCAGATTTTAGTCCTACTGAGTATTTGTTCTTATGCAAACTAGAAGTAGATCGTCTTTTCTAATTGTAACTTTCCTTAGTTTTCTTATACTTACTAAATTGTAAGTGAACATATAATTTATTTATCTCTCATTCAAATCTTGAAGAGTTTGATAACAATGGTTCCTGTGCAGCATTGCAGCTTCTGGCCAAGGATGTTATCGCTGTATTAGGTCCACAATCATCCGCAATTGCTCATATCATTTCTCATGCTGTTAACAAACTCCAAGTCCCACTTATCTCTTTCGCAGCCTCCGATCCTACCCTTTCTTCCCTTGAATACCCTTACTTTGTGAGGGCTACACAAAGTGATTACTACCAAATGTCTGCTGTAGCTAGTATCATCAGTCAGTACCAATGGAGAGAAGTCATCGCCATCTATGTTGATGATGACTATGGTAGAGGCGGCATCACAGCACTTGGTGATGCCCTTGCAAAAAAGATGTCCAAGATAGCCTACAAAGCAAAATTGCCACCTGGTGCTGGAAGGACTGCAATCCAGGATATGTTGATGCAAGTGAATGAAATGGAGTCCCGCGTCTATGTTGTCCATGTGAACTCTGACTCTGGGATGACAGTTTTCTCTGCCGCAAAATCTTTAGGGATGATGAGTAGCGGCTATGTATGGATAGCAACAGACTGGCTCTCTGCAGTGATAGACTCATCTGGGCATGTTGCTTCTGATGCGACAGAAAACACTCAGGGGGTTATTATGCTTCGTCAACATGTTGCTGACTCTGGCATTCAGCAGTCCTTGCTGCCCAAACTGAACAGTCTGACAAGGAAAGGAAACCGTTCGAGCTTCAGTTCCTACACTGCACATGCTTATGACTCCGTATGGTTGGTTGCTCATGCAGTTGAGCAGTTCCTGAGTGATGGGAATGCAGTATCTTTTTCTGCAAACCAAAATTTGCAAGCTATAAAAGGAAGTAGCCTTCAGTTAGATTCTCTCCGAGTTCTCAACAATGGAGATAAACTACTGGAGAAAGTGTTGCAGGCAAATTTCACAGGGGTTTCAGGCCAAGTACAATTTACTTTGGACAGGAATTTGATCCATCCAGCTTATGACATCCTGAATATCGGTGGCACAGGTTTCAGAACCATTGGGTATTGGTCAAACTTTTCTGGTCTCTCAGTTGCTGCTCCAGAAAACTTGCATTCAGTACCACTGAACTCTACAACCAATGATATACAGCTCCATAGTGTTATCTGGCCTGGTCAGACTGCTGAGAAACCCCGTGGTTGGGTGTTTCCTTACCATGGGAAGCTTCTAAGGATTGGGGTGCCTCTGCGTACAAGCTACAATGAATTTGTGATGCAAGACGATGGGCCTGATGGGGTAAAGGGGTTCTCAGTTGATGTTTTTAAATCTGCAATAAGCTTGTTGCCTTACCCCGTGGGATGCACTTTTGTTTTATTTGGAGATGGACTGAAGAATCCGAGCTACAGTGACCTTGTACAAAAGGTGTCCGAAAATGTGAGTAACATCTCCATATCATTGAGTCTGAAAAACTATTGTACCATCTTTATTAAACTGGATTTTATTCATTTTGTTCTTTTTTTGGTACCACTCAGTACTTTGATGCTGCCATAGGGGACATCTCTATTGTGACAAATAGAACAAGACTTGTTGATTTTACCCAGCCATATACAGAATCAGGTCTCATTATTGTAGCTCCAGCCAGGGAGACTGAATCAAACGCTTGGGCTTTTCTGAAACCATTCACCTTTCAGATGTGGTGTGTTCTAGGTTTGCTCTTCCTCTTTGTGGGTACAGTTGTTTGGATCCTTGAACACCGCACTAATACTGAGTTCCGCGGAACCCCAAGGCAACAAATTATGACAGTATGCTGGTTAGTATATGTATTGCATAACATTTCTGTTTTTCAAAGTGTGCAAGTTTTTTTGTTATCTGATATCTGATGTCTGCTCTGCACCTTTCAGGTTTAGCTTTTCAACCATGTTTTTCGCACACAGTAAGTTCTGAAATCAAACTTGTCAAGATATTAAAGACTCTTTTGGTTCACTCTTATATTCACATTTTTTGTTGGTTTACACAGGAGAGAACACTTCTAGCGCACTTGGCAGATTTGTGCTCCTTGTGTGGCTCTTTGTTGTGCTCATTATTAACTCAAGCTACACGGCAAGCTTGACATCACTTCTCACAGTTCAAGAGCTAACAACAGGGGTAAAAGGTCTTGATAGCTTGATCTCTAGTTCAAGTGCAATTGGCTATCAAGTTGGATCGTTTGCCAGAAATTATCTTGTGGAGGAGCTCAATATCGCCGATTCCCGTCTGGTGCCACTAAACAGCCCATCTGATTATGCAAGAGCACTAGAGCTAGGGTCAGGAAATGGTGGTGTTGCTGCAATAATCGATGAGCTACCATACGTTGAGATCTTCCTGTCAAAATACTGTAAATTCAAGACGGTTGGTCAGGTTTTCACAAAAAGCGGATGGGGATTCGTAAGTTAATTAATTATGATCAGATAACTCATTCAATTCAAAAAAAAGATGAAATAACTGATGTTTTTGTCTCCTAAATTAAATATCTTATTGTTGTACTGTATTCTGCTGCAGGCCTTTCCAAGAGATTCCCCTCTTGCCGACGACTTGTCGACAGCAATCCTTACACTATCAGAGAACGGCGACCTCCAAAGGATCCATGATGAATGGTTAAGTGGGATGAAAGGATGTGAGTCAGATGATAGTGGGATGAGCTCAAACTCCTTGAGCCTGTCAAGCTTCTGGGGCCTCTTTGTCGTGTGTGGCCTTGCATGTGTCGTTGCTCTCCTGATTTTCTTCTGGCGAATATTGTTTCAGTACAGCAAGTATAATAACCAGGTTGAGCTTGAAGCGGCGATCGTGAACCGGCCAGCGAGGCTAACCAGCATCAAATCGCTAATCTCTTTTGTTGACAAGAGGGAGGAGGAGGTGAAGAATGCTCTCAAGAAAAAGCCTAATGGCTCTCAGCAGGCAAGAATCGGCACTACAGAAGAACCATCTACATTGCCGCTGTAAAACTTACATCGCTGCTGCATGACTAACATAGTCAGAAAGAACAACGCGCGGCCCTGCTGCAACTGAAGTGGCAGATTTCGAAACCACGGGTGGCGATGGACCGACGAAGCGGTTTTCTTGTGTTCCATTTGCTCTGGCTGTGGAAACCTTGCAGCGTCCAGAGCAGCTGAAGTAGAGTATTTTCTCTGAAACATGTTACCAACATGTGGATGGGAGAAGTAGCAGCATTCGGTTGTGGTATGTACCTGGTACATACCACAATCTGAAGTAAGCTCTCCAGATTGTAGCTACAATTTTTTTCTGTCAGAGTGCGCTTTTCTTTTTGAAATTAGAAGTAACCTCTTGTGTTCCAAGTTGTTGTACTCCCTATGTTCACTTTTATAAGACGTTTTAGACAGCTGAAATTAAACTGTTTTGGGTGTTGTCTTAATGTCTAAACGGTCTTACAAAAGTGAACGGAGGGAGTAGCTACAATCAATCTGAAGCATGTTCTGAATAAGCCGAGGAGTCTGAATCCTTGTTTGGCGTGGTGTGCCAGTGTGTGCCTGGTACTCTAGTTGTGCATTTCCTTTCGCTACTGAGCTGTGCTGTGCTGTGATGAAAGAGTAACGTATGCATCTCTACTCTTTCGCTTGACTGCGAAATCTTTTAGTACATCCCAGCAGACTCGAATCTACATCGAGCTTAATTAACATTCTGCTCTGTGATTACAGAATTCACGTCTCAAAAAGAGCAATTTAGCATTGCGCAAAAAGAAATCTCTCTCTGATTACAACGCTGGACCTGTCCAGCTCTCCCTCCCTTGCTTGCTGCAAGGTAATGAAGGAAAGGGATCTTACTTGCTGATTCTCCATGCGACTGACTGAGAAACTAATCCGGACGATTACGATAGGAAGGTAGCATGGCCACGTCTCCCGGGATATCTTTTAGCTTGTTTTAATTGCTGGTCCCGGTTAAGTTTGATTGCCTAATCTGCTCTTAACTGAACTGCAACCAAATTCAGGTAATTTTAAAGCAAGTATAATAAGTACAGTCAGCAGGTTGTAGGATTAAAATATTATATGTTTGCCGAGTTAGATGAGAGAGAAGAGGAGAGAGGGAAGGGAAGCGGGGTGTAGATTAAGAGCCGGCTGCATGCTTCAAGAAACAAAATGAGATTATAAGGTGGGCCATCCATTAGTGAAGTAGTACTACTTTGTAAATAGCTATTATACATGTTGCCTATTAGGTTGCCTATAGATGATGTGGCAACTTCATATAGCCCATTGTTGACTATACAATAACCATGCTCTTAGTGCATCAACAAATCACCCTCTCCTCTTCCAGAAAGAGAGTAGGCACCAATCAACCAGTTGTTGATTGGAGGGTATGTGTGCGGTGCGTTTCATCGAGAGGTGGATCGATGTGTTTAAACAAGTTATTACTCAGTTACATGTATAGATCTATACGTGCTTACACTTTACACAGTACACGTGAATGGTTCGTTGCTGCTACACGCCAATTTCTCTATGTATATATAGGGGGTCAACATCTAGATGCATGGTACTGTACATCATATCAAATGATGAGGTGTCCAAAATGATCCCGGGAAATATTTATCTTTGTCAAGGCGCGCAACCTGTGCGGCCACCTCAAAGTAAACTAAGTGGAGAGAAGCCAAGTGGCGGGAGAAGAGTCCAAGGAGCGGCTGACGCCCTTGCGCAATCGAAGATGGTCTTGGCTTTTCTCATCCTCTTCTGTTGGGGGCTCCAAAAATGTGAGTATGCCCAGATGTACCCAATGCAACTTGCGCAAGCAAAACTGTGGTGTAGTGGTTACATGTGTCTTGAGCGTGCATGATCACATTTAATGATCAAAACGTTCTTACATTTTTTTACAGAGTGAGCACTAGCTAAGCTAGTACAAACACCACCCGCGGGCGGTGCTCGTGCATTCATGTTGCTTCTTGTTGGCTTGATGCTGCTGATGAGGTGCTCCATGATGAGGTGATTGCTGTGGGTGATGAGAACCGCTTCTCCTCTCTTTTTCCCAGTGATCGCTGACTGTGCGACACAGACAAACTTCTATTGGAACATGATTGGATATCATGCAGCGCTAATGTCGCTAATTTCTTGGATATGATGGGGTGTACATGCATTGGTGAGATGATGGCACGAGCAAACAAACCCGTTGTTGCTCCATCGGTTGGAGCACTTTATCTAAACATATGCGTCTCATCTTTGTGGGGGAAGTGTTCTTTTTTTCCCTATGCAATGGTCTGAGCATAAGTACCGATGTGCTTCAAGGGACGGCAAAGGAGAAAAATAGTATCCTTTTGCGTTTGTGGTTTGCGATCCCCCTTGTCTACTCTATCGGCAGTGGTAGTAGGGCCGTCAAGAAAAACAATCAATTGTTTATCAAAAGAAGAGACCGTCGATGACATCACAAGTTTGTTTGTTAGTACTCCCTCTGTTCCATAATATAAAAGCATTTTTAACATTAATGTAGTGTAAAAAAACGTCCTTATATCATGGGATGGAGAGAGTACTACCCAATTAGTTTTCTCTCAAAGACAAAAATGGTTATTAGTATGTTATATACTACTGGTATATCATCATCGTACGTGGTCTTGAAAGAGAGTGAGCAAAAAGTGCGTCATGAATGTTAGATGTGTATAATCCCTTTTCAATATATCTCCATAGTGTTTTGTTTCGAAATAGGCTTTTGCCCCGCTTTATATATAAAGCACCAACAGAAGTACACAGCCGAATGATACAAGATGATGAGGTACCCCTCTTACAAAGCCGATCCTAAGATATTCAGCAGACACAGACGCACGCGACTATGCTACCAGCTACAAGCACTGGAAGCACCAAACACCCACACGCTACAATCTAACACACCTAAGCTCCACGACAACGCCCCCAAGAGGGAAGACGGCGCAGAGCGTCGCCGCTGCCGAGTCCAAACGGACAAAGGTCTTCACCCGGAGCCCGGGCACGATGAGAAGAACCACAACACGTCTTCAAAAAGAGAACGACACCCATGGGTGTCGTCGTCGTTAGCGCCATCATGGCACGGAGCTTTCGCCCGACAACTCACTCATGCCCCCAAGAGGCCGCCAAGAGGAGCGCGGCGAAGCCAGCACACCAAGTCCGGATCAGGACGCCACCCCACCAGAGAAAGGGCACGTCCGAGCTACCCATTGCCACCCCTCCCGTTGTCCACACAACCCGGGAGAGGAGCCACCACCACCACAAGATACCCGCCGGAGAGCAACCATGTGGCCCGCCATCCGGGGCCGCCGCCCCGGTGTCCCTGTCGCGAGATATCGTGCACCGCCCACGTCAAAACACACCCAACCACGGTAGGAGGAGCGACGGCAGTCCATCAGCTCCTAGCCCGGCATCAGCCCCGGTGTCTGGGCAGGCGCCTCCAAAGTAGGAGGCACCCACACCTGTGTCCCCACCGCGCTGTGGACTGGGGACACAACTCAAGACTACCGACGGCGGCAAAGAAACCAGCCCCCACTGTGTGAGTTCACACGACGCCATGTCCATGGCCACCGGCATCGATCCGCGAACCGATGCACCGCAAGTACGACCACCACCAACGAGCACTCCCCGGACCGTGCCCACCATCGCCTACCCGGAGCGGAAGCACCGACTCGTCTCGGGCCTCGAATTAGTTCGCCCGAGCACAAGCCCCGGGTCCTGACCCTCTCCACGCGAAAGCCCGCGCCTTTGGCCCCGAACCCAAGAGAAGGAAGGAGCCACCACCACCCGCACCCCGCCGCCGAACGTCACTGGCCACCACCGAAGCCGCCGTGGTCGCCACGCCGGCGAGTGCACCACCCAGGCCGCCCGTAGATACCCGAACCTGACAGATCGAGCACCCACGAGCCGGCACCACCTCGTCGGAGTCCCTACCACGCCGGAACGCAGCAGCAGATTCCGACCCGCGCCGCCGCGGCCCTCGTCGCGAGAGGCGGCCGCCCAGCAGATCTGGCCGAAGCCCCCCGCCACCACAGCACCCCCGCATGCGCAGTCGACACCACCCACGCCGCCTGAAGCCTAGCAAAGCACGCCGGCGCCCTCCAGCACCCACTTGCCGCCATGCCGCACCACCCGGCGCTCGCGCCGTGCCTCGACCAGAGGAAGCCCCGCCGCGCCGGCCTCCACTCGCGGGGAACGAGAAAGACACCGCCGCCGCCGGATCCGGTCGGGCTTTGCCCGGTCGATCCCTGTGGCGACGGCGGGAGAGGGGAGACGAGAGGCGGGGGACCGGCGGCGGCTGGCTAGGGTTCTCCCCGGTCGGCGCGCGTGGGCGACTCGAGGGGAAGGATAAAAGGGGGGATGTGGTCTTATCGTATATCCCCATTGTATAAGGGGTTTCTTGCACTCTACCACACATGTATATGTAATGGCCTTTGGCCTTCGGTGAATACTAGCTGCTTATTCTCTAACATGGTATCAGATGTTAGGTTTACCTCTCTCCCGCACGATGCAACTCCGTGCGCGCTCCACCCTCATCGCCGTTGCTGCTAGTCCCCGTTCCTAGCTTTGGCCGCCTCCTGCCCAGACTCGCTTGCTGCCGGTCCTTTCCCGCTCGGCCTCCTCGTCTTCGCCTCGTCTAGACCCGCAGCCGACCGGCTCTCTCCCGCCTGGCCGCTGCTCGGCCCCCGGCAGGACGCCTCCTCCTCGCCCGAGCCTGGATATGCCGCTGGCCGGCCTTCTCCTGCCCGACCGCTGCTTGCCCTCTCCCGCCCGGACTCCTCTGCCTCGACGACCAGCCGCGACCGCCCCCTCTCCTCGTCTCCTTCTGGATGAGAGGGCCGCCGCCCCTGCCCTGCCTTGTTGCCGCCCTCCAGCTCCGCTGGCTTCGAGGGTCGCCGCCCTGCACTATCTCATCGCCGCACTCGCCTCGCCTTTCACTCGATTCGCTGAGTCGCTCGCATTTTGGGCTCGGGCGTGTCTTGCCCGATCTCGATCGGGTCTCCTCTGCAGTTGACTTAAAAAAACAGAGAGAAAAAGAAAAGCCAAAGAGACAGATCTCAGTATGTCCTCTTCCGGCTATGTGGATGTTCCTCGATGCTCGGTGATTTTTGATGGCACCAACTATGTTGAGTTTGCGGGCTTCATGCGTATTCATATGCGTGGTCTTCTTCTGTGGGGTTTTCTCTCTGGGGAGGTCCCCTGTCCGCCATGCCCCGTTGCTCCTGTGGCTCCTGCTCTGCCGGTGCTGCCGGTTCTTGCTGCTGATGCTTCTCAGGCTGACCGGGATACATCCAAGGCTCTCGATGATGTTGCGGTTGATGCTTATGATCAACAGATGTCAGCTTATTCCGATTCTCTTTCTGCCTACCGAGATGATTTGTCTGCTTACACTCAGTGGTGCAATGATGATGCTCGTGCTGGTGCTGTTCTTACTGCGAGTGTCTTATCTCAGTTTACTTCGGAGTTCATGGGCCTAGGCACCGTTGCAGCCATGTGTTCTTATCTATGTCAGCGCTATCAGCCCTCTGGTGAGGCTCTCTACTTATCTGTGGTGCGTCAGGAGCATGCTCTTCAGCAGGGTGACTCTTCTGTCGATGAGTTCTACACACAGAGTTCTGCCATCTGGCGCCAGCTTGACTCTCTTCGGACTGTTGTTTGTGGATCATGCCGCTGCTGCCAGACTATGCGTTTCGACCTGGAGTTTCAATGTGTCCATGAGTTCTTATCTCGCCTCCGCTCCGGGTTTGAACCTCGACGTGCTCACTTGCTTGCTCGTGGTTGCGTTCCTATCTCAGAGGTCCTTGCTGAGCTTTGTGCTGAGGAGACCCGCCTTCGCTCTGCTGGGTTACTTGCTGTTCCTTCAATGTTGGCTGCCCGGGCCCCTGTGTTGTCTGCCCGCCTCACCGCTCCACTGCTCCTGCCTACTCCTTCAGGGGGTGGGTCGCCCTCCTTATGCTGAGAAGGACACGTCACACCGTGACACCTTCTGTGGCTACTGCTCATGGCCAGGTCATCTAGAGTCTGATTTTCGCCAGAAGAAGCGAGAACAGAGGCGCTCCTCCTCCAGTGGGTCTTCTGCGTCTTCCTCGACTCCGTCACTCACTGACCAGGACATTGTACGGCTCAAGCGGCTACTTGCTTCCTCCGGTTCCTTGTCGACTGGTTCTGCTGCCTCTGTGACTGCATCCACCTCTTCATCACCACCGGCAACTACACCGTCAGGTACATCTTTGTGGGTTTTGGACTCTGGAGCTTCCTTTCATATGTCCTCTGATTCTTCAGCGTTGTCTTCTCTTCGCCCTATTGATTCTCCTATTAATGTTCTTACTGCCGCTGGCACATCTCTTCCTGTTTCTAGTCGTGGTATTCTTTCCACTCTGTCCTTCTCTGTTCCTAGTGTTTCACATGTTCCTCGCCTTACCATGAATCTTTTTTCCGCTGCCCAACTCACTGATTCTTGTTGTCGTGTCATTCTTGATACCGACTCTTGCTCCATTCAGGATCGTCGCACCAAGGCTTTGGTTGGTGCTGGCCCCCGACGCCGTGAGTCAGAGGGCCTTTGGGAGGTTGACTGGCTTTTTGTTCCTTCCGCTGCCACCACTTCTACCAGCTCTCATGCTCTTACTGCCTCCTCGTCTGTGTCCTTCTAGCAGTGGCATCATCGCCTTGGTCACATATGTGGCTCTCGCCTGTCATCATTAGTGCGTCAGGGTCTCTTGGGGTCTGTATCCAGAGATGTTTCTTCGCATTGTAATGGTTGTAGACTTGGCAAACAGACCCAGTTACCTTATCCTACCAGTGAGTCGGTATCTCAGCGTCCATTTGACTTAGTTCATTCTGATGTCTGGGTCCTGCTCCCTTTGATTCGAAAGGTGGTCATTGCTACTATGTTTTGTTTATTGATGATTTCTCTCGCTACACTTGGCTTTACTTCATGAAATCTCGTGGAGAGGTTCTCTCTATATACAAACAATTTGCTACCATGGTTCACACTCAGTTTTCCATGCCTATTCATACTTTCCGTTGACTCCGCTGGAGAGTTTATTTCCCAGTTGTTGTGTGGTTTTCTTGCGGAACATCGTACTCTTGCCCAGTTCTCATGTCCTGGTGCTCATGCTCGGAATGGCATTGCAAAACGTAAGCATCATCATCTACTTGAGACGGCTCGTCCGCTGATGATTGTTGCTTCCCTTCCACCCCATTTTTGGGTTGAGGTTGTTTCTACATCCACCTATCTCATCAACATTCAGCCTTCGACTGCCCTACAGGGTGGTATTCCTATGGAGTGTCTCACTGGTCGTTCTCCTGACTACTCACCTCTTCGTATGTTTGGATATTTGTGCTATGTCCTTCTTGCCCCCGAACGCACCAAACTGACTACTCAGTCGGTTGAGTGTGTTTTCCTTGGCTACAGTGATGAGCACAAGGGCTATCATTGTTGGGATCCTGTTGGTCGTCGCTTGCGCATCTCGCGTGATGTGACTTTTGACGAGTCTCGTTCATACTACCCCCATTCTTCTTCCTCAAGCTTCTCTGTGGACGATATTTCTTTTCTTCTCCTTCCCGATACACCCTGCTATGTGCCTCATGTGTCACCTCTTCCTCCAACACCTCTCATTCACCACCGACACCATCTTCCCCATCCTCCTCCTCCACCTCTCCACCGTCATCTCCAGTCTGTCGCCCTCTCCGTTTCCTCTCCACTATACTCGCCGCCCTGGTACTGAGGATGCTTCCCCTGACGCACCTTCCACCTCCGGTGCACCTCCCCTCACGCTTCCCCCGGTTCATAACCTCCGTGCTCGGCCTCGCCCCCCGCTCAATCGCTATTGATCGGTACAGTCTCTCTGTTATTGCTGAGCCCACTTCCTATCGAACTTCGGCAGCTTGCGATGGCCAAAGAGCTTGCTGCCCTTGAGCGCTCTGGCACATGGGATCTAGTTTCCCTCCCTTCCGGTGTTCGTCCCATCACTTGCAAGTGGGTCTACAAGATTAAGACTCGCTCCGATGGTTCTCTTGAGCGTTACAAAGCTCGACTTGTGCCCCGTGGTTTTCAGCAGGAGCAGGGCTGCGATTATGATGAGACATTTGCTCATGTGGCCCACATGACCACTGTCCGCACTCTCCTTGCCGTGGCTTCTATTCGTCCTTGGTCTATCTCTCAACTTGATGTCCAGAATGCCTTCTTCAATGGCGAGTTGCGTGAGGAGGTGATGACCCGCAAGTATAGGGGATCAATTGTAGCTCTTTTCGATAAGTAAGAGTGTTGAACCCAACGAGGAGCAGAAGGAAATAACAAGTAGTTTTCAGTAAGGTAATGTCTGCAAGTGCTGAAATTGTAAGTAGCGGAGTAGTTTGATAGCAAGATAATTTGTAATGAGCAAGTAACGATAGTGGTAAAAAAAGTGCAGCAAGGTAGCCCAATCGTTTTGAGGCAAAGGACATGCCAAAAAGGTCTCTTATGATAAGCAAAGCGTTCTTGAGGGCACACGAGAATTTCATCTAGTCACTTTCATCATGATGGTTTGATTTGTGTTTGCTACTTTGATATGTGGGTGGACTGGTGCTTAGGTGTTGTTCTTACTTGAACAAACCTCCTACTTATGATTAACCCTCCCGCAACCATCCGCAACTACGAGAAAAGTATTACGAATAAACCCTAACCATATCATTAAACTTTTGGATTCAATCGGCCCCTTACGAAATAGCGCATAAACTGAGGTTTAAGCTTCTGTCACTCTCGCAACCCACCATCTAATTGCTACTCCACAATGCATTCCCTTATGCCCAAATATGGTGAAGTTTCATGTAGTCGATGTTCACATGACACCACTAAGGGAATCACAACATACATACTATCAAAATATCAAACATATATCAAGTTCACATGATTACTTGCAACATGATTTCTCCCGTGACCTCAAGAACAAAAGTAACTACTCACAAATGATAAACATGTTCATGATCAGAGGAGTATTAAATAGCATAATGGATCTGAACATATAATCTTCCACCAAATAAACCATATAGTTATCAACTATAAGGTGTAATCAACACTACTAGTCACCCACAAGCACCAATCTATAGTTCCGGTAACAAGATTGAATACAAAAGATGAACTAGGGTTTGAGATGAGATGGTTGTTGAAGATGTTGATGGAGATTGCCCTCCCCAAGATGGGAGAGTTGTTGGTGATGATGATGACGATGATTTACCCCTCCGGGAGGGAAGTTCCCCATGAATCGCCTCCGTCGGAGGGTAAAAGTGCTCCTGCCTGTTCCGCCCGAGATGGCGGCGCCCATCCCAAAGTCTCCTCCTTATTTTTCTAGGTCAAAATGACTTATATACCAAAAGATGGGCACCGAGGTGGGCCGAGGAGGCCACAACCCACTGTGGCGCGGCTTGGGGCTCGGCGCCCAGTGGGTTGTGCCCACCTGGTGGCCCCCCTCTGGTGTTTATCGGCTCCAGTATTTCTTAAATAATCCATAAAAATCTCCGTGAAGTTTCAGCTTATTTGGAGTTGTGCGAATAGGTGGCCCGACGTAGCTTTTCCGTGTTCGATTTCCAGTGCCGAATTCTCCTCTTGGTGTGTTCCTTGCAAATTATGAGAGAAAAGGCATTAGAATTACTCCAAAAAGCATTGTCATGGATAAAAACATTATAAATAACAGTAAGAAAATATGATGCAAAATGGACATATCAACTCCCCCAAGCTTAAGACCTCGCTTGGACTCAAACGAAAACCGAAATCGAAAAACATGTCCACATGCTTTGAGAGAGAGGCGTCGATGAAAACAAAAATACGGACATAGAAGCATCATGTTGATTATTATAATAGCAAAAAAAATTAAACATAGAACTTTTATCATAGACTTCTCATGAATGAGTAATAGTTCATCACACAATCGAAGTATAAAGCAAAAAATCTATTATAAATCAACAAACTATGTTCTTAGTCAACTTTGCAACTACAATTCATCATCTTTTCAGGAAGAGTCACGTGTCGGAGCCTTTAGGCAAGTCCACATACTCAACCATCATATAGTCTTCTATGATTTCTAACACTCACCTTGTACCCATGAACAGAACGTTTCAACCGGATACATAGAAAGATAGGGGCGTATAATTTCGCCTCCGAACATACTCACCTCAAGGGTGATGTCAACAATAATAACTCATGACATCTATATTCAACTGGACATATGTGCCTAGATCTTTCCTCACCACATGATGCTTGCCAAAGGAGGAAATAAAAAGGAATAGAAGGAAAACATTGAATCTTTGCATAAAAGTAAATACATAAAAGTAAAAGATAGGCCATTCGGAGAGGGAAGCAGAGGTTGCCATGCGCTTATTTGTTTGCATGCTCAATCCCTTAGTGCAAGAGAACGTCACGTTGTATTGCCCCTTAAGATGACAACATTTATTATGCAGTCTATCGCTTTTATTCTTTGTCATCCAAGTGTTGGGTTCTACGGTAGGGTGCGTCGACTGCAAATTAAAATTTTCCTACGCCCAGAACATCCAGGAACATGCTACGGGAGATGGATCACAGTTCGTTACCACTATACGCGCAGTGCTGTGCAGCGGAAGAAGAGTTGGGGCAGCACGCCCGCGTTGATCGTCTCCTCCTCGTTCGATCTCCCTCGAACAGCCGGTCGTCCGATCCCACGTACGAGTTCACCGGAGCGGCGCAAGTGCACCGCCTCTAACGGTATCCGTGCGTGCAGGAGGAACACCGTGCGGCGGACTGCTAGGTTCGATCACACAGTCGGCGGCGAGTGGAGGTGGCTATTCGCAACACATGCAAACCCTAGTCGCAGCACCGAAGTGATCAACTGCATGAGTGTGCTGCACCTCCACTTTATATAGGCGTCCGTCGCAGGCTCAGCACTTGGGCCTTGCACGGACCCTAAAACCCAAAGTCTACTCGGTCACGTTCCTAGTCCAGTTCGGATCACATCCGACCAGTGTCCTACGAACCGACCTCGTATTCCCTTAAGCGCGCGACCCCTTAGGTTCAAGTCGGCTTGGTCACAGTTCGGATCACCTCCGACCTGCACGGTTGGTAGCGGCCTCTAGCAAGGCGTGCCGACCACCAAGCAGACTATGAAGCTGGTTAGGCAAACCTGTACAACGTGTCACACTTCTATTCCCTTTGCCGCATGATATATGTTGTCGGGCTCAAGGCGAGACTGTCATCCTTGTGCTAGCCCGACCTCTTTCTCGTTCCAGTGATGCCGACCACAATTCGGATTATCTCATAATCCTTGTCACATGGCCATGTTGTTCCTGGTCGGATCACACGAGGGGCCCATAGTATATCTCTCCGATCGGAGGGCAATCAATCTTGCTCGACCATGTCTCGCAAAGACGGGATCGGACAAACCTGAAACCTACCTTTGTAACTACCTACCACGGAGTAGCATTTGGTCGGCCCAAAGCAAGTCTGTCACCATCCCGAGTACATGCGCCACTCAGGTCTTAGGACATAGAACGATGTTGTACTAGAGACTCACAGATGACATATCGCTGCGTCTCATAGTTGGGTCCGTCCGACTCGGACCTTATCTCGACTCGGATCCGACTCACGTCGAATCCGACCAGACCTTCCAAGTCCATATTATCCGTTAGCATCCAATGCTCCATGGCTAGTGAGACCGAGCCATCGACCGTGTCATATGCTAGTCTAGTCGGCTGCGCGTCCACACAACCCTTTCGACTAGGGACCTTTTAGGACAGTCATCATACAATGCATAGTCCCACAAACAAGTCACGTACTTGCTGATACACATCATTGATAATGTCCAAGGACTATCTTTATTCATAAACACATAGGAAATATCATCATACATGATTGCCTCTAGGGCATATCTCCAACACCAAGTTCGTACAACGCTCAATTTTCTCTTACACTAAACGATCTCACACTTTTAGAAGCAATTTTTATTACCTTTTTGCACCGATGACAACTTACTTGAGGGATCTTGGTCAATCCCTAGGTTGGTATGGCGGACAGTTGAAAATAAGATTTGGGTTTAAGGGATTTTGGATGCACAAGTAGTATCTCTACTTTGTGTGGAATTTTTGGCTAGCAAAGATAGGGGCAAGCATCACATGTTAAAGGATCTATGACAATATGACTTCTATGTGAATATAAACAAATATAAACCATTAAGTTGTCTTCCTTGTCCAACGTCAACAATTTTGGCATATAATATTTTGATGAGGGTTCACAATCACAAAAGATTTCTAGGATAGTATATTTATATGTGAATCTTCTCTTCCCTTATTAATTCTTTCATGAGTTGCATCATTGACTAATGCTATGTTTGTCATTCTCTAATAAAATTTTCTACTTATACTTTCCCTTATGTGGTGCTATCACCTACCATAGGATTAGTATATAATCTTATTGATTTATTTCCTTTCTTTTATTTACTTCCTCTTTATTTTTCTTTCTTATTTCTTTCTTTTCTTTATTTGCAACATGAAAGTAAAGAAAGCAAGAAATCAAACTAACTTTATTATATAACTTGCACATGATTACAATGATAGATCACTAAGCAAACTCTCAAAAAGAAAGGATCGAACTAAACTTTATTTCATCTAAAGCAAAAGATTGAACTAAGATAAATAAAATCAAAAAGATAGTGGAATGATACGATACCGGGGCACCTCCCCCATGCTTGGCGGAAGCCAAGGGGAGTGCCCATACCCGATACTCTGTTCTCCTTTGGTGGTGAAGAAGATGGTAGTGGTGATAACAATTGTGCCTTCAGCTTTTTCATATTGTAGTTGAGGAGAGCAATTTCCTCTTTTAAATCATCGACCTCCAACTCCAGCTTCAAGATCTTGTCACATAAATCTCCTTTGCTTTTCTGCAGAAAACGAGAAGGAATAGATCGGTTATTAGACCGGTTAGCTCTCTTGGGGAGACTAGACTTCTTGAACTCCACGTGCATATCCCCAGGTTGAGGTAGAGGGACACCGTCCTCCTCCAAACTTGAATCATCGATCCTCATCAAATGAGCATCCTCCTCATCATCTGTAGTTCGACCACAAGGAGATAGGTCCCCATAGGTCTTTGGGTCAGCAATGAGATGTGAGACATAGCTCTCTCCGTCGGAGTCTTGGGACGACATATTTTTCAAACTGCGCAGAAAAACATCAAGAAAATAAAACAGAGGATTTCTCCGAGATACGGTGATTAACAGGTTCGGGAAGTATATATAGATTTTTTATCTTGGAGGACAAGCATATGGAAGAAAACGGAGTACGGAAGGTGTCCTAGGTGGGCACAACCCACCAGGGCGTGCCAGGCAAGCCTGGCGCACCCTGGTGTCTTGTGCCCACCAGGGGACGCTCCCTAGGAGTTTCTTTATTTCCAAAATTCAAAAATATTCCAAAACTGATAAAAAAATATTTTTGCGGATTTTTCGGAGTCCGTTTACTTACCGTATCGCATACCTCCTTATTTCCATGATTCTGGAGTGTTCCGGAAGGACTCTTTTATGTGTTCTTCCGGTGTCAAAATTTGGATAATCTTACTTCCAATATTAATAGGCGTACCTGAGATATAATGCTTTATTCATTGCCCATTGACAACCTTAGCGTTAGTACCTTCGGAATCATTTATTTTGATGGCTCCGGACCGGTAAACCTCCTCGATGACATATGGGCCTTCCCATTTTGAGAGGAGCTTTCGTGCAAAAAATCTAAAACGAGAGTTGTACAAAAGAACATATTCTCCAACTTTAAACTCACGCTTTTGGATTCTTTTGTCATGCCATCTTTTGACTTTTTCTTTGAACAATTTTGCATTTTCATAAGCTTGGGTTCTCCATTCATCTAAAGAGCTAATATTAAATAACCTCTTCCCACCAGCAAGTTTGAAATCATAATTGAGCTCTTTGACTGCCCAAAATGCTTTATGTTCTAACTCAAGAGGTAAATGACAAGCTTTTCCATAAACCATTTTATAAGGAGACATACCCATAGGATTTTTATATGCTGTTCTATAAGACCAAAGTGCATCATCTAATTTCTTAGACCAGTTCTTCCTGGGCCTATTAACAGTGTTTTGCAAAATTAATTTTATTTCTCTATTACTAAGTTCAACTTGACCACTAGACTGAGGATGATAGGGTGATGCAATTCTATGGTTAACATCATACTTGGCCAGCATTTTACGGAAAGCACCATGAATAAAGTGTGAACCACCATCAGTCATTAAATATCTAGGGACTCCAAACCTTGGGAAAATAACATCCTTACGCATTTTAATAGAGGTCTTGTGATCAGCACTACTGGTTGGAATAGCTTCTACCCATTTAGTAACATAATCAACAACAACCAAAATATGTATATACCCATTAGAGGAAGGAAAAGGTCCCATGTAATCAAATCCCCAAACATCAAATGGTTCAACAACAAGTGAATAATTCATAGGCGTTTCTTGACGCTTACCGATATTACCTATTCTTTGACATTCATCACAAGATGAGACAAAATTACGTGCATCCTTGAAGAGAGTAGGCCAATAGAATCCAGATTGCAGTACCTTGTGAACAGTTCTATGATGCCCTCCATAAGCCTCAGAGTGACATTTCCTTAGGTTTTGTCCCTGTTCATGCTCAGGTACACAACGTCTAATAATACCATCTACTCCTTCTTTATAAAGATGTGGGTCATCCCAAAAGTAATGTCCTAATTCATAAAAGAATTTTTTTTATTTTGTTGGTATGTAAAGCTAGGTGGTATATATTTATCAACAATGTAATTAGCATAGTCAACATACCAAGGAGTACTATTAGCAACATTTATTGCAGCTAACTGCTCATCAGGAAAAATATCATCAATAGGTAGTGGGTCATCAAGCACATTTTCAAGCTTAGACAAGTTATCAGTTACTGGGTTCTCAGCTCCTTTTCTATCAATGATATGTAAATCAAATTCTTGTAACAAGAGAACCGAATAAGTCTAGGTTTAGCATCTTTCTTTTCCATAAGATATTTAATAGCAACATGGTCTGTGTGAACAGTTACTTTGGAATCAACAATATAAGGTCTATATTTATCACAAGAAAACACCACTGCTAAGAATTCTTTTTCAGTAGTAGCATAATTTCTTTGAGCACTGTCTAGAGTTTTACTAGCATAATGAATAACATTCAATTTCTTATCAACTCTTTGTCCTAGAACATCACCAACAGCATAATCACTAGCATCACACATAATTTCAAAAGGCAAGTTCCAATCAAGTGGTTGAACAATAGGTACAGAAATTAAGGCTTTCTTAAGTGTTTCAAAGGCTTCTAAACAATCATCATCAAAAACAAAAGGAATATCCTTTTGCAAGAGACTAGTGAGAGGCCTAGAAATTTTAGAGAAGTCTTTGATAAATCTCCTATAGAAACCAACATGACCTAGGAAACTATGAATAGCTTTGATGTCCTTAGGACATGGCATCTTCTCAATCGCATCAACCTTGGCTTGGTCCACTTCAATACCTCTTTCAGAAATTTTATGACCCAAGACAATGCCTTCATTAACCATAAAGTGGCACTTCTCCCAGTTCAAGACAAGATTTGTTTGTTCACATCTCTGCAAAACTCGCTCAAGATCGCTTAAACAATAATCAAAAGACTTCCCATAAACAGAAAAGTCATCCATGAAAACCTCAACAATCTTTTCACAAAATTCAGAGAATATAGCAGTCATACATCTTTGAAAGGTAGCGGGTGCATTACATAAACCAAAAGGCATACGTCTATAAGCATAGGTTCCAAAAGGACAAGTAAAAGTGGTCTTTTCTTGATCAGTTTGAGAAACAGGTATTTGTGAAAAGCTAGATTATCTATCAAGGAAGCAAACATGTGTGTGCTTAGATAATATTTCAAGCATTTGATCAATAAAAGGCAAAGGGTAATGATCTTTTCTAGTTGCTTTGTTTAATTTTCTATAATCAATTACCATTCTATAGCCTGTAACAATTCTCTGTGGAATAAGCTCATTCTTATCATTAGGAACAACAGTTATACCTCCTTTCTTAGGAACACAATGAACAGGACTTACCCATCTACTATCAGCTATGGGATAGATTATACCTGCTTCCAGAAGTTTTAATATTTCCGTTCTTACGACTTCTTTCATCTTCAGGGTTAACCGACGTTGGTGATCAACAACGGGTTTAGCATCAGGTTCCATATTGATTTTGTGCCGACATAGAGTGGGACTAATTCCCTTTAGATCGTCAAGAGTATATCCAATAGCAGCTCGGTGCTTCTTAGAACTTTCAATAATCTTTCTTCTTCATGTTCTGGAAGGTTAGCACTAATAATAACATGATATATCTTCTTTTCATCAAGATAAGCATATTTCAAAGTGTCTGAAAGTTGTTTTAGTTTAAACACAAGATCACCTTTAGGTGGAGGAGGACCTCCAAGAGTTTCAATAGGCAAATTATGTTTAAGCAGAGGACGTTGTTCAAAGAAAACTTTAAATATTTCATTTCTTTCATGGATATGTAAATCATTTTTATGGTCTAGCAGATATTGTTCTAAAGAATCAGTAGGTGGTACAACAATAGAAGCAAGACCAACTAATTCATCCTTACTAGGCAATTCTTTTTCATAATGATTTCTACTAAACTTGGAAAAATTAAACTCACGAGACTCATCACCAAAGCTAACACCCACAGTTTGTTTCTTACAATCTATCTTAGCATTGACTATGTTCAAGAAAGGTCTACCAAAGATAATGGGACAGAAGTCATCTTGTGGGGAACCAAGAACGAGAAAATCAGCAGGGTATTTTATTTTCCCACACAAGACTTCAAAATCTCTAATAATCCTATTTGGTGATATAGTGTCTCTATTAGCAAGTCTAATAGTAACATCTATTTCTTCTATCTCAGCAGTTGCTATGTCTTTCATAATTTCTTCATATAAAGTGTAAGGAATAGCACTCACACTAGCACCCATGTCACATAAACCATGATAACAGTGATGTCCTATTTTAACTGAAATAACAGGCATGCCAACAACAGTTCTATGTTTATCTTTTCTATCAGGTTTAGCAATTCTAGCAGATTCTTCACAGAAGTAAATAACATGCCCATCCATATCTTCTTCCAAGAGATCTTTAACCATAGCAACACTAGGTTCTACTTTAATTTGTTCTTCAGGTTTAGGTGTTCTAATATAGCTTTTGTTAACCACTGTTGAAACTTTAGCATGTCCCTTTATCCTAACAGGGAAAGGTGGTTTCTCTATATAAGCAGAAGGAACAACTGGATCAACATTATAAAGTATAGTTTCTTCTTTAACTGGTACTGGTTTTTTAATTTCTTCTTTAATAGGTGGGTGATATTTAAACCACTTCTCTTTAGGGAGTTCAACATGAGTAGTAAATGATTCACAAAGGGAAGATACTATCTCAGAGTCAAGTCCATATTTAGTGCTAAACTTTTGAAAAGCAACGGTATCCATAAAAGATTTAACACAATCATACTTAAGTTTAATACCTGACTATTTACCTTCGTCGAGTTTCCAATCTTCAGAGTTGCGTTTAATTCTTTCTAAAAGATCCCACCGGAATTCAATAGTCTTCTTCATAAAAGAACCAGCACAAGAAGTATCAAGCATGGTTTGATCATTATGAGAAAGCCGAGCATAAAAATTCTGGATAATAATCTCTCTTGAGAGATCATGATTGGGTCATGAATATAACATTGACTTAAGCCTCCCCCAAGAGCGATACTTTCTCCTTCAGGAGGCCAAAAATTATATATATAATTCCGATCACGATGAACTACATGCATAGGATTAAATTTTTGGTGGAACTCCAATTTCAAACGATTCCAATTCCATGATCCAATATCATCGCATAGCCTATACCATGCCAATGCTTTTCCCTTCAAAGATAAAGGGAAAACCTTTTTCATAACTTGATCCCTGGGTAAACCTGCAAGCTTAAACAATCCACAAATTTGTTCCACATATATCAAGTGCATATCAGGATGTTCAGTTCCATCTCCTCCATAAGGATTAGCTAGCAGTTGTTCTATCATAACCGAAGGAATTTCAAATTCAATATTTTCAGTAGGTGCAGTAGGTTGAGGGGTAGCTAATTGTGGTTCCGGACGAGGTGAAGATACCCCGAACAAACCCGTCAAAGGATTGTTTTCCATAGTAGCAAGTGACAATAAATTTCAGCACACTATATAAATGCTTCCTTACCAAATTCCACTTACCAAAGGCACTTCACTTCCCGGCAACGGCGCCAAAAAATAGCCTTGATGACCCACAAGTATAGGGGATCAATTGTAGCTCTTTTTGATAAGTAAGAGTGTCGAACCCAATGAGGAGCAGAAGGAAATGACAAGTAGTTTTCAGTAAGGTAATGTCTGCAAGTGCTGAAATTGTAAGTAGCGAAATAGTTTGATAGCAAGATAATTAGTAACGAGCAAGTAACGATAGTAGTAACAAAAGTGCAGCAAGGTAGCCCAATCGTTTTGAGGCAAAGGACAGGGCAAAAAGGTCTCTTATGATAAGCAAAACGTTCTTGAGGGCACATGAGAATTTCATCTAGTCATTTTCATCATGATGGTTTGATTTGTGTTCGCTATTTTGATAATTCGATATGTGGGTGGACCGGTGCTTAAGTGCTGTTATTACTTGAACAAACCTCCTACTTATGATTAACCCTCCCGCAACCATCCGCAACTACGAGAAAAGTATTACGAATAAATCCTAACCATATCATTAAACTTTTGGATCCAATCGGCCCCTTACGAAATAGCGCATAAACTGAGGTTTAAGCTTCTGTCACTCTCGCAACCCACCATCTAATTGCTATTCCACAATGCATTCCCTTATTCCCAAATATGGTGAAGTGTCATGTAGTCGATGTTCACATGACACCACTAAGGGAATCACAACATACATACTATCAAAATATCAAACATATATCAAGTTCACATGATTACTTGCAACATGGTTTCTCCCGTGACCTCAAGAACAAAAGTAACTACTCACAAATGATAAACATGTTCATGATCAGAGGAGTATTAAATAGCATAATGGATCTGAACATATAATCTTCCACCAAATAAACCATATAGTTATCAACTATAAGGTGTAATCAACACTACTAGTCACCCACAAGCACCAATCTATAGTTCCGGTAACAAGATTGAATACAAAAGATGAACTAGGGTTTGGGATGAGATGGTGATGTTGAAGATGTTGATGGAGATTGCCCTCCCCAAGATGGGAGAGTTGTTGGTGATGATGATGACGATGATTTACCCCTCCGGGAGGGAAGTTCCCCCGGCGGAATCGCTCCGTCGGAGGGCAAAAGTGATCCTGCCCAAGTTCCGCCTCGAGACGGTGGCGCTCCATCCCAAAAGTCTCCTCCTTATTTTTTAGGTCAAAATGACTTATATACCAGAAGATGGGCAGCGGAGGTGGGCCGAGGAGGCCACAACCCACCAGGGCGCGCCTGGGGGGCCTGGCGTGCCCAGGTGGGTTGTGCCCACCTGGTGGCCCCCTCTGGTGTTTATTGGCTCCAGTATTTCTTAATTAATTCATAAAAAATCTCTGTGAAGTTTCAGCTTACTTGGAGTTGTGCAGAATAGGTGGCGTGACGTAGCTTTTCCAGGTCCAGATTTCTAGCTGCCAGAATTCTCTCTCTTGGTGTGTTCCTAGCAAATTATGAGAGAAAAGGCATTAGAATTACTCCAAAAAGTATTATCATGGATAAAAACATTATAAATAACAGTAAGAAAACATCATGCAAAATGGACGTATCAGGAGGTTTATATGCAGCCACCACCGGGGTACTACGCTCCTGATGGTATGGTCTGTAGACTTTGCCGCTTCCTTTATGGTCTTAAACAGGCTCCTCGCGCCTGGTTTGAGTGCTTCGCCTCTGTGGTGACTGTCACTGGTTTCTTGCCCAGTGATCATGATCCCGCATTGTTTGTTCACACGTCTCCTCGTGGTCGTACTCTTCTCCTTCTCTATGTTGATGACATGATCATCACTGGTGACGACTCTGACTACATTGCCTTTGTTAAGGCTCGCCTTCGCGATCAGCTCCTCATGACTGATCTTGGTCCACTTTGCTATTTTCTTGGGATTGAGATCTCCTCGACCTCTGATGGCTTCTACATCTCCCAAGAAAAATATATTCAGGATCTTCTTGCTCGCGCTGCTTTCAATGATGAGCGCACAGTTGTGACTCCTATGGAGCTCAACATTCAGCTTCGTGCCTCTGATGGTGACCCTCTTCCTAATCCCACTCGATATCGTCACCTCGTTGGCAGCCTTGTCTATCTTGCTGTTACGCGTCCTGACATTACCTATCCTGTCCATATCCTGAGTCCGTTTGTTTCAGCCCCCACCTCTGTCCACTATAGTCATCTCCTTCGTGTTCTACGATATCTTCGTGGCACGATCTCTCAGCGACTTTTCTTTCCCTGCTCCAGCTCTCTTGAGCTCCAGGCCTACTCTGATGCTACCTGGCTAGTGATCCCTCCGAACGACGCCATTGTCCCGCTTATTGTGTCTTTCTTGGTGGCTCTCTGATTGCCTGGAAGACAAAGAAACAGACTGCAGTTTCTCGCTCGAGTACAAAGGCTGAGTTGCGAGCCATGGCTATGTTGACGGCTGGGGTGATCTGGTTACGGTGGTTACTTGAGGATTTTGGTGTGTCTACTACTACCTCGACTCCCTTACTGTCAGACAGTACTTGTGCTATCAGTATTGTGCGTGACGCGGTGAAGCATGAGCTCACCAAGCACATCGGTGTGTATGCCCACTTTGTGTGTGCTGCTGTGCAGGATCAAACTCTCGCTCTCCACTATGTGCCCTCCGAGTTACAGTTGGCGGACTTCTTCACGAAGGCACAGACTCGCGCATCATAGTTTTCTTCTCTCCAAACTCAGTGTTGTTGATTCACCATGAGTTTGAGGGGAGGTGCTAGATGTGTATAGTCCCTTTTCGGTATATCCCCATCGTATAAGGGATTTATTGCACTTTACCACACATGTATATGTAATGGCCTTTGACCCTCAGTGAATACTAGTTGCTTATTCTCCGACAATGAAAAATATTATTCTTTTTTTACTTTGAAAAGTCTCGATAATGGTCTCCAACGTCACATATAAAGCCATATG
The DNA here is from genome assembly GCA_021605205.1 of Aegilops longissima. NCBI lineage: Eukaryota > Viridiplantae > Streptophyta > Magnoliopsida > Poales > Poaceae > Aegilops > Aegilops longissima. The sequence continues at coordinate 256,651,517 of CM038677.1, read as the reverse complement.
TTTCTAGCTACAGATTAGTTACCACTTCCTTCACCGAGATTTGCAAGGGAGATAGTCCTAGGATATATCGTCTCAACTGCAACTGTCAGCCATAAACAGAAGTAGTTAGCTCTTGGCTTCTTGCAGTCTCAAGGGCCTAATTTTCACTAATATTTTACGGCCTCCTCTTGACCAATGATATAATACTGTATATCCCTAGTAGTTACCTACGTACCATGCAGCCTATAGAGTACCTAGGCAAGCAAAGAACCAGTCCGAGTCACACTACACTTGTCTGCAATCTTCAATATATTTTGATCCCCGGTGGTTGCAACATCAACTACTACAAGTGCACAGCTCATAAGCCAAACCCCCACAAAGATTTTATAACCCTGGTTCATGCAAGCAAGAGACAAACTTCTAGGGGCCAAAATGGTAGGTATGATGACTATTCGAAAATGTAGTGTTTGTGTGGCGTAATTGCACCTGTCTTCGAACGGTTTGATATCCGTTCTACTTTAACTTAATCAACGTCATGGAGAGCAGCAGTACTATGGTATGCTAAACTTCAACTGCTCGTCTTTGTTGGTGTTTGTTATCAGCTGCGACAAGAATTAAAGATGAAATCCTTGGCTAGTCCCGATCAAAGATCTTATTCCTTTTGATTGATTGACATGATTGTTCTACCTAAAGGTTGCACTGACAGAGTTCATGCAATCCGTCAAGAAAAGGAAGCAAACAGAGCATTTTGTTCCAGAATAACTAGCACGCCATCTATTCATCTTCTGTCTCAAAGGTTCTCTTTTTTTGGCACTGATTAATTTCAGTACCTTTTCTTTCCCATTTCCGCCATTTGGTTTGCAGGATCATTGTCTAGAAATTACATGGTCGTAAGTTTACGCAAACACATTTTTCTAGCAATTCACATGTTTTTTATTCATGTAGTATTTGACTTGTCAAGGCATTACGTGTGTTTCCATGGGATAATAAATATACAAAGATAAAAAAAGGTTTGAATTTGAAGATATATGTTGAACATGAAATTCTCTGACATCTTTCTCCCTGCTTCTTCCCATCCGCTTTTGTTCTCGGATTATCGTCATTTCATTACAGAAGTCAGTCATCTTGAGTCCTACCATTACATGGGCACCTTTCTACTCCCTCCATCCCATAATATAAGGGTGTTTTTTAAACTAATGTAGTGTTAAAAACGCTTTTATATTATGAGATGTAGGGAGTAAAATTTTGATAAGTATATGAAATAATCCTCACGTATCCGATAGACGAGTGATTGTTGTATGTATGATTTTCAAATGGAATGGTTATCGCCTACTCACGTTTACCAATATATGTTAGCATATTAAATTTCTGATTTACAAATAATGAAAGATGCACTTTCTTTTTTGCGGAAAACTTCCAATCTTTCAACCTCAATCATGGCAGTACAACGAACACCAGAAATAAAAATTATATCCAGATCCGTAGACCACCTAGCGACGACTACTGCAATGATTTTTCTTTGATTTGTGACTCTTTTTTTGACAATGTCATTAAAATCTATTGTTTTCTCTACCCTAGGCCTGTATATTTTACTGCGCTCCAAAGGGGCCATGGTTTCTTTTGTTGAGCTGATAAAATACACAACAGCTAAGCAAAGCAGTAACAAGTACTCCATCCGTTTTAAAATAAATGACCCAGTTTTGTACTAATTTAGTACAAAGCTGGGTCATCTATTTTGGAACGGAGGGAGTAACTAGTAAGCAGCAAATGAGCACACCATAAACACACATTTTTGCTCCCCAGATTATAAATACGTATCCACACATGTACTAGTGCCATGCGTACGACTACATGTAGTACATGCGTACTGTGCTGCGGCTGGATAGATGGCCTCACGAGATGCCCGTGACTCATCGGCTGCATGCCTCCCCCCACGACCAGAGCTTTTTCAGGCACCATGCAATGCATGCATGGCATACAGCAGACGACTGCAAAGGGGAAAAGCACGAAAACAAAAGGCGGGCAGGCAGCGCGCCAACGCGATGGCACAACTGCCGGGCCGCGTCACTTCCTACCAAGATTCGGGCAGCGGCGCCCGTGCATGGGTCGCGTGGCTCGAGCTGCCCGCCATGGTGCCATGCATTGCATGGGACTCTGCAATCCGGGAAATGGGCAACGCATGCGCGCGTGCACTCGGGCGGCCTAATCTGGCTTGCATCGACGTTAATAAGCGTGGCCGTTTCGTAGTGGCCGGCCGGGCGCTTAGCTTTTCTGCCGAGTTGTTTTTCTGGAGAAGATGCCTGTCGAATTCTTGTTGGCAGGACACGAGAACGTGTGCCGTGAAAGCTTATGTTAATTGCTCGCCCTCCCCTCGCCTCATCGTACTTAGTGGTAGCATGGCTTGTGGTTCTGCGTTGAGCGTTTATGAGGAACTTGGGATTGATCGCCTGCGTGAACCGAGCGAGGGTTGTGGCGCCGGTTGCGCTCCAGTTGCCAGCCAACAGTCGCGCGTAGCGTAGGTCTGTCCTTTCCGTCTGTCTGGCACTACGCCGCATTTGTCTTGAGACGATATTTACGCTGTTTTTCTTTTCTTTTCCTTTCTCAAACAGAATCTTGCACCTTTAATAAAGATTGTTAAAGTGTGGGGGGCGACAGAGCACGGTAGCATAACGCGCGAGGCACTCGACCTAGTCAAGTCCGTGGCGGTGGCAGTGGGCGAGGATCACTAATCTTATCAAAGCACCGCGACTGTACGACGTGCTCCACTCATCTCTCCTACTAGTAGTACGTCGTAGCGAGTCGGGTGGCCCGTCCGAGTCCGATCCGATTGATCAGAGCTAGTTGCTCGTCCGCCCTCACTTGTGGTCACGTCCGTCATCCCTCCCGTAATCAAAGCAAAGCATGCGTTCGCCCAGAACCATCTCCGAGCTCTCTCTCTCACCAAAAGAAAAGAAGCGATCCCGCCGTTTCCGAAGGTCAAGGACACACACGCGCGACGCGCCGAAACGGTACACCCCCAACGTCCGTCCAACAAGTTGCTTCAAAGTCGTCGTCCCGATGCATGCATGACGACGGCCAGCGTCGTGCATCTGGACGAGACACGAGAGGCGTCTGCCTTTGCCGGGTCAAAGTCCGCCCGCTGCGTCCTTCTGCGCTGCGCGTCGTGCCACGTACTACTACTCCACTTGCATCTCTCGCACTCGCAGGCAGCAGCAAACAACAAAAGAGCGGTGATTAGCAGCCGCGTCCGTCACGTGTGCTCCGCAGCGGTAGTGGATTCAGACTCGTCCCCTGTCTCTCTTTGTTTGGCTTGTTGCAACAGCGAAGGCGACTCGTCTCTCCTATGGAAAAAGGCTGAAAACTAAATGGAATTCACGTGTTTGTGTAATACTCCTACCACTCTATGCAATGGCAAGCGGCAGCCACCGGCCGTCTACAGATTTAGATCAGATCCAGAACAACATCTCGCGTCTTGGAAGCCGTGACCGCGGTACAAGATTCACCTGCTGGACTGTTTAGTTTTTCTTTCTTCCACTCTGTTACCTTTTGTCTCGGCGCGACAGTTGTACAGTTTGCTTCTTTCTCTGGTTCAGCCGGCCGTCCAGAGCTCGGTCAGGCTGCATCTTTTAATGGCCTCATGAGCTGCAGATCTAATCACTTAACCTAAACTAATTCAGCACATGGATGGGTGGGACGATAAGCATCGCGCACACCACTCCAGTGCCGGTGGGTATCGGATGCCCATAAAAGGCTAAAATGCATGCAGTCCAAGATTCATCGGGCGAGTTTCTCTGGGATCCAATAAGGAGACTGAATTGTTTTTCTTCGCGGCAAAGAAATCGAACTGTGCAATCCTCTTATGTTTTCTGAAAGGGCAATGATAAAACTAGAAAAACTTCTGAACTCGGCTTAACTCAGATGGTTAGGCTCTTTGGGTACCCATCCTATCGAAGTTTAAGTTTTAAACTTGGCATTGGTGGTTGTAATTTTCTAAATTTATTTCAGTCATTTCGATGATGTACATTTAGTTAGAGTAAATGTATGTCCATCGTGATTTGTTTCCCGATACAACCTCTTTGAATCAAAATGATAAGACAATGAAAAGTCATATGTCCCTTAGTGTCAACTTATTCTTCCACCAATATACAAGAGTATGTACAAAGTCTTTTTCCCCGGAGATTGTACAAACATATGCAGTCTACAACTTTAAAAACTCCTCAATGCAAATCGGAGGTACACCAACCACTCGTCCTGGACCTGCACCGTCCAATTATATTCACATCATTGCATCGACCTGTAAAATCTTGTAAGTAACTCACCGGTAGTATATCCGGTTAGCAATCTTCGACCTAACAATGAAAAAAATCCCGTAAGTATTTTTTTTCTGAATAGTTTGAAAATCTCGCATGTATTGAATATACACTATAAGGTAGACTTTTGGAGCGCGATTTTTTAAACCCCTAAAAAAAGGTTGCTTAAAAGTTTCAAATTTTTTTGACTTTTTTTACATGAATGTGCATGCATGTTGTCTAATTACTTGTTAAATTTTCTTCAATAATACATTGTATTGTATCTTAACAAAAATGACAAAATCCGGCCCCAAAATCAACAAAAAAAACCAAGCCTATTTTTTGGTATGTATTAGTCATTTTTGTGGCTCTCCCATGCAAGCATGGATATTGATGAAAAATTGCACAGTTATAGTACACTACTATCTCTGCATGTACACAATTTTTTGGATTTTTTTTGGGTCATAAAAATCCATTTTTCTTAACTTCAAAAAATGGCTCATGTGCTCGTGCTCCAAAGGCATTATTCGATAGATATACTACTAGTAGTATTTAAAAGTCCAAGCCGGTGAAAAAGATGAGCAATATATTCTAATACCACTGCGTCAACAGGATTTTGAACCCAATACTTCTTGACACTACTGCTAATAGTACTAGTGGCGAATACAAATGAGCTACCGGTGGCACTACCAGTGGCGGGCGCGTTTCCCCACCCGCAACCGGCACACTGGGCATTTCCCTGCTCGCCATTGTGACGCTATATACAAGTGGCGGGCGGAGAAGCGCACCCACAACTACTAACACGCCTACCAGTGGCGGGCCAGTATTGAACCTCCCCATGTCAAAAAAGTTGCCACCATGGCATTTGTACGTTACATTGATATATCAATATTGAAACTATGCATTACACAGATAATTTGATGTATCACACTCATACATGCATCCAGAAACTGAAATTACATACATTACATAACATTGCATATAGCAACATAGCAAGGAGGAGGCTGAACCATTGAAATTGCGGCAGGCGAATATGTCACGGGCAAGGAGCAACAATATCAACATACATATCAAACATATAATTACTTTTATAGCACCACATTGCCAATGGCTCATTTTAGCTGCCAAGACAACATTTTTTAGTCAAAAGGGTCATTTTTTCCCGCCATGGCAAGATTTTGGGTTCATTTGTATTGTCAAGGCAGATTTTATTGACCAAAGTGCTCATTTTTGCCATCATGGCAACATTTTGGGTTATTTTGTGTTTCCATGGCAACATTCATTAGCTGAAGCGCTGATGGTTGCTGCCATGGCAACATTTATTAGCCGAAGTGCTCATTGCTACTGTAAGATCGAGAAGGTGGAACGAGGCAAATGTGCAATTTTTAGTTTTCTTGTTATTTAGACAGATTTTAGCACTAGTTAAATTGCAACCAATACTTCCTACACATGCATATCTAGAGATAGGGCAGCGGAATAGTAACAACATGCATGTGCAAGAAAGTAGAAGGATTAGAGATAGGAAGATCAAACGCAATGAAGACACGACGATTTTTGGCGTGGTTCCGATAGGTGGTGCTATCATACATCCACGTTGATGGATACTTCAACCCACCAAGGTTAACGGCTCCGCGAGTCAACGAAGGGCTCCACCCACGAAGGGTCCACGAAGAAGCCACCTTGTCTATTCCATCATCGCTTACGCCCACAAAGGACTAGCCTCACTCATGGTAGATCTTCACGAAGTAGGCGATCTCCTTGCCAAACTCCTTGGTTCAACTCCACATGATCTTGGAGGCTCCCAAGTGACATCTAACCAATCTAGGAGACACCACTCTTCAAAAGGTAATAGATGTTGTTATTGATGATGAACTCCTTACTCTTGTGCTTGAAAAGATAGTCTCCTCAATACTCAATCACTCTCTCACAGATTTGACTTGGGGTAGGAGAAGGATTGGATTGGAAAGCAACTTGGGAGGCTAGAAATCAAGATTCAAATGGTTGGATTGGAATACCTTGATCTCAACACAAGTGTAGGTGGTTCTCTCTCGGAAAAGAAATGTGGGAAGTGTAGTTTCATCCTGGTTGCTCTCTCTAACAGTGAGTGGTGATGGAGGGGTATATATAGCCATCATCAAAGATCTAGCAGTTAGAAACTTTATACATAACTCGGTGACACTGAAAGTAAATCTCGACCGGATCAAACAATGCAAAAGATTCGAAAGTTAGACATTTCGGTGAGACCGGTATGTGATGACCTAAGCAGATTCCTCATCTCGGTAATTCCGACCGGTTCACCACGATGATTCTGAAATAAAGTCGTCTGGGTACAGAAACTTGGTCACTGCACTTCAGTGGGACCGAATGTCATCTCAGCTATACTGAGTTTCTAGGGTTTGGTTTATGGCATTGTCTTGAGTAACTCGATGGGTCCAAATAGGAGCAGTTCGATTGGACAGAGTTTGGACTTAGGTTTTTTTATACAGCTGGGAATGTGGGAAAGTGGTTGAGGTTTTCGGAGCAATATATTCAAGCACTTGAGCAAATGATTCATGATCAAAACGTCATCCCCTTTTAATAGTATTGGCTTTCCTATGGACTCAATGTGATCTTTGATCACTTAACCAAAGATTTAGAGTCTTGAAGCTTTTGCCAATGTATGTCCTTAGCATTTTGAGGGATCCACAATCACATGTCCTTACCACGCCAACATTGAACTTTTCCTGAAATATACTCGATGAAAGTGTTAGTCCAACAACATGAAGGAAATATGCCCTAGAGGCAATAATAAAGTTGTTATTTATATTTCCTTATATCATGATAAATATCTATTATTCATGCTAGAATTTTATTAACAGGAAACTTAGTACATGTGTGAATACATAGACAAAACAGAGTGTCCCTGGTATGCCTCTAGTTGACTAGCTCATTCATCAAAGATGGTTAAGTTTCCTGACCATGGACATGTGTTGTCATCTGATGAAGGGGATCATATCATTAGGAGAATGATGTGATGGACAAGACCCTTCCGTTAGCTTAGCATAATGATTGTTAAGTTTTATTGCTATTGCTTTCTTCATGACTTATACATATTCCTCTGACTATGAGATTATGCAACTCCCAAATACCGGAGGAACTCCTTGTGTGCTATCAAACGTCACAACGTAACCGGGTGATTATAAAGATACTCTACAGGTGTCTCCAAAGGTGTTTGTTGGGTTGGCATAGATCAAGATTAGGATTTGTCACTCCGAGTATGGGAGAGGTATCTCTGGGCCCTCTCGGTAGTGCACATCATTTTAAGCCTTGCAAGCAAATGCGACTAATGAGTTAGTTACGGGATGATGCATTACGGAACGATTAAAGAGACTTGCCGGTAACGAGATTGAACTAGGTATGAGGATACCGACGATCGAATCTCGGGCAAGTAACATACCGATGACAAAGGGAATGACATATGTTGTTATGCGGTTTGGCCGATAAAGATCTTCGTAGAATATGTAGGAGCCAATATGAGCATTCAGGTTCCGCTATTGGTTATTGACCGAAGATGTGTCTCGGTCATGTCTATACAGTTCTCAAACCCGTAGGGTCCGCACGCTTAACGTTCGATGTCAATTTGTATTATGAGTTATGTGATTTGATGAACGAAGTTTGTTCGGAGTCCCGGTTGAGAGATCACGGACATGAAGAGGAGCCTAAAAATGGCCGAGAGGTAAAGATTCATATATTGGAAGTCTATATTCGGACATTGGAATGGTTCTGAGTGATTCGGGTATTTTTTGGAGTACCGGAGAGTTACGGGAATTCGCGGGGGGAAGTTAATGGGCCTTATTGGGCTTTAGTGGAGAGAGGAAAGAAGGTCCACGAGGTGGTGCGTGCCTCTCCCCTGCCCAAACCAAATTGGACAAGGGGTGGGGGCGTGGCCCCCCTTTTCCTTCTCCCTCTCCCCCCTTTCCTTCTTTCCTACTCTGAAAAGGAAAGGGAATCCTACTAGGACTTGGGAGTCCTAGTAGGACTCCCTGCACTTGGCGCCCCCCTAGGAGGGCCGGCCTCTCTCCCTCCCTCCTTTATATACATGGGCAGGGGCACCCCAAAGTCACTCCAAGATTTGTCTTAGCCGTGTGCGGTGCCCCCTCCCCAGTTACACACCTCGGTCATATCGTCATAGTGCTTTGGCGAAGCCGTGCGCCAGTAACTTCATCATCACCGTCGCCACACCGTTGTGCTGACGGAACTCTCCCTCACCCTCAACTGGATCAAGAGCTCGAGGGACGTTATCGTGCTGAACGTGTGCTGAACACGGAGGTGCCGTACGTTCGGTATTTGGATCGTTGGATCGTGAAGACGTTCGACTACATCAACCGCGTTACTAAACGCTTCCGCTTTCGGTCTATGAGGGTACGTGGACACACTCTCCCCGCTCGTTTCTATGCTTCTCCTAAATAGATCTTGCGTGACCGTAGGATTTTTCGAATTACTATGTTCCCCAACAGTGACATCCGAGCCAGGTCTATGCGTAGATGTTATATGCACGAGTAGAACACAAAGAGTTGTGGGCGATAATAGTCATACTGCTTACCACCAACGTCTTACTTTGGTTCGGCAATATTGTTGGATGAAGTGGCCCAAACCGACATTACATGATCGCGTTCATGAGACTGGTTCTACCGACGTGCTTCGCACACAGGTGGCTAGTGGGTGTCTGTTTGTCCAACTTTAGTTGAATCGAGTTTGACTACGCCCGATCCTTGTTGAAGGTTAAAACAACACACTTGATGAAAAATCATTGTGGTTTTGATGCGTAGGCAACAACGGTTCTTGCTAGAAGCCCGTAGCAGCCACGTAAAACTTGCAACAACAAAGTAGAGGACGCCTAACTTGTTTTTGCAGGGCATGTTGTGATGTGATATGGTCAAGACATGATGTGATATAATTTGTTGTATGAGATGATGTAGGATCAGAAGTATGTCTAGAGAGGGGGTGATTAGACTACTTGACCAAATAAAAATCTAGGATTTTCCCAATTTTAGTTCTTGGCAGATTTTAGCAACCTAGCATTTTGAACAAGATCCTCATTAAGCAACACCTTATCCCTTCTTAATAGTATTGGCTTTCCTATAGACTCAATGTGATCTTGGATCACTAAAATAGAAAATGTAGAGTCTTGTGCTTTGAGCTTGAGCCAATCTTTTGTCCTTAGCATTTTGAAGGGTCCACTTTCTAATCCATGCCATGCCAAACATTGAGCTTTCCTGAAATATTTATCTTGGAATAGCATTAGCTCAATGAGCTATATGTTTTTAGGAATTACCAAAACCACCCAGGGATAGTTGCACTTTCAATCTCCCCCTTTTTGGTAATTGATGACAACATATAGATCAAAGCTTCGACAAATGATAAATAAGATTGAAAAACATCGTCGCTTTGAGAAGTATGTGATAAGAAAGAGCTCCCCCTAATTTGTGCATTATTTAAGATTTGCTTTTGAATGCAAATGCACAATCAATTAGGATCATAGGTTACTTTTCCATGTCACATACATCTTGGTGGAGCGCTCAAAATGATAGAGATTAAAAGCATGCACTCATCACCAAGCAAAGTGAATGATGATAATAGGATATGAAAGATAGCATTATCCAACAAGCATTAAGGGTAGCATATGATCAAACACTTTGACCAAATAAGTATCTCACAAGGACACAAAGTAGTATCACACAAGCATGCAGAAAAGTTTCAAACCAACCAAAAAGAGTGCAAAGAGAGATAAAAACCAACACACTCTCTCTCGGAGCCTATGATCTATACATTTTTCTCCCCCTTTGGCAACAAGTTACCAAAAAGTTTGAAAATGCATAGTGCTAAATGACTCTCAGGCTTGATCTTCGGGAGGTGGTGTTGAGAGAACGCCAAGGACCAAAGCTTCGATGAAGTGGCTGGAGCTGGTGGAGTAGCTGCTGGAGTTGGAACTAGAGCTGTGGCTGCTGGTGCCGATCTTTGTAGCTCTAGTGTCTCATCCACCGCACCGCAGCAGATCTCATCCTCTGGGCACTCTAGCAAATGCATCTGTGGTAGACTTTCCCTTCTTCTCCTCTGCTTCCTCCTGAAGTTTCTCAACTGCAGTTCTCCTGGTTCTTGGTCAGGGTGGCCAGACCCTGCTCAATCCTCAGAGTGGATTGGATCAGATATCCAAGCTGGTCTTGCTTGTTCTTCAAGAAGACCTGAGATGCCTCTTCCACAGTTGGCATCTTTGCAGCCTTCTCAGCTTTAGCTTTGGCTTTCTTCTCTTGTGCTTGCATAGATGATGATTCATTCTCAGTCATGACAACTGTGTTATCCTCAAATTCAGGATAGATGGGAAGATGCTCCTTGTCCAAGATGTACTTGCCTTTTCCCATCTTTGAGTTGATGAGCTCCTGGATGTGTGGGGCATATCCACAACTTCTCTTCTGATCAGCTGCAGTCCTCTTGATTGTTTCCACAACCAGGCTCATAACCTTGAACTTTTGTGGGACATCAAATATGTGTAGCAAGCTGATAGCATGTCCTCTGATCATCTTGTGATCACCTGACTTGGGTAGAAGTGTGTGCCTCAGAATCCAATTGATTGTTGGCAGACCAGACAACAAATAGTGTATAGATCCAAACTTATGTGTGTCCAAAGTAGCATCAGGGATCTCTTTGTACATATTGGCCATAGAGTTGTGGTCTTTCTTCTTCTTGGCATAGACATCCAAGTCATCCTCATGTTCCTCAGGAGCATTTATGAGTTTTGCCCATTGTTCAACTGTAGACTGGTACCTAGTACCCTCAGACATCCACACTATCCTTCCATCTGGATAGAAGTGTGCAGTGGAGTAAAATTGCATAATGAGCTCATCATTCCACTTGGTGAACTTCTGAGCCACAAACTTATCAACTCCACATGCCTTGAAGCTGTCATATACACCAGGGAAGTGATCCTCATTCTCCTTGATGAATTTCCAGTCAACCCATCTCATGTCACACACTATGGGCTTCTTGTCAAGTAAAACAGTCTCATAGAAGTCCTGCTGTTCCTTAGTGTGGAATCTGTAGTCCACAGCAGTCCTTCTCCTAGTGGCATATGGATCAGACTCTCTCCATAGCCTCAATCATGAATCCTTCCTGATTTTCATATTCTCTCTGAATCGGGTGTGCATCATTGTGATCAGGGATCTTGGGCTTCAGCTTCCTCAAAACAACAGAATCATCTTCCTCTTCTTCTTCAGCAGCTTGAGGCACTAGGGCCTTGTTCTTCTCCTCAGCAGGGATGTTCCTGGTGCTCCTCTTGGGTTTTGGCTTTGGAGCTGGAGCAGCAGTCTTAGGAGCAGTTTTGGGCTTAGATGGAGCAGCCCCTGATCTGATTGCATCTCCCATAAGCTTTTGAGCTTTGGGTGCTGGTGCTGCATCCTCTTACTCTTCCTCTTCTTTAGAATCTTTCCTCATTGAGGGCTTGCCAAGAACTCTGGCAGTAGTGGTTCTGGCCCTCTTCTTCTTCTTATCTTCTCCAGCTTCCTCTTCTTCAGACTCAATAGTGAACTTCATAGTTTCACCTGTGGCAACTTTCCTTGGCTTTGACATGGGTTGTCTTCTTGCTGGCATCTTAGTTTTCAGACCTGGCTTAGTTGCAGCAGCCGTGCCATATTCTTTCTTAAGCACCTTTTTCTTTGAAGTGGCTTCATCTTCAACAACCACATAGTCTTGATCCTCTGAATCAGAAGTTCTCTTCTTCCTTGTCCTGGTAGCAGCCTTTGGCAAGTTGCTTGGAGTGCTCCTGCTTCCATCATCATAGCTACTGGAGGGACTAGTGCCCTCACTTAACTGAACCTGTTCCTCTGACTTGTTCTGGCTGTCACTTTGGTCAGACATCTTGCAAGCTAACTGTCAGCAGACCCTGTGAATAGGTTGTAGATGAGGTAGAGTAGATGAGCATCACAAAGTACAGGAGTTTTTGCAAAACAGGTGACTTAAAAACTTAGTTTTAGTTCTTCACAGAAAGCATTTCGGATCTACCGATTTGTAAACTCGGTGATACTGAAGCAGCTTTTGGAACCTGAACTAGTGAACTCGGTCAGACCGAGTCAAAGTTTGGTGGTACCGAGACTGCTAGGGTTTCACAGAGAATCGAACTCGGTCACATCGATTTGCAATTTTCGGTCGGACCGAAAATGCATGTGTCCTAGCCTAAGCCAAAATCGGTGAGACCGATTTCTACAACTCGGTCTGTCCGAGATGAATTCGGCGGAGACCTAATCCTAAATTTTCAAATCAAAACTAATCTACGGGACGTTTTCGCTGGACAGGATGATTTCAATTATGGCAAGAAACATGGCAAAGCAATGTGCTAAGAATCGGAGTTAAAGATTAGCACAATGATCAAGTCCGTACCCTAGTGCGGCGATGAACTTGCTACGGTGGCAACGACAGAGAAGATTTCTGTTGACGGCGGCGGAGACCAGCGGCGGTAGATCGCTGGCGACGAGAGGACGATCTGGAGACCACAGGAGGTAGAGTAGGTTACGCGCGGGCGAAGGGGTTCGGAGAAATTTCCAAATTTTGACCCGGCGATATATATAACCTGACCCTGTCGGTGTGACCGAGTGAAATGACTCGGTGGCACCGAGATGCAAAACTGCAAGCAGTTACTGCAACTCGTGTGACCGAAAAGTTCTAATCGGTTGCACCAAGATTGAAAACCCTAGATCAACTTGGTGACTCGGTAGGACCGAAAAGGATGAATCAGTCAGACCGAGATGCACAAAGAGGTTTTGGAGGTTTAAGTCTATGAAGAATCGGGATAGCCGAGTGCTCCTCACACAGAGTGGTTCGAATCTGACTTGATCAAACTTTGTGATGTAGCATGAATAGAGTTTGAGACGAGAAAAGCATAGATAGCTAGAGGGTGTTCTTAGGAATTCTTGTCCATCCGTTTGGCAAAAGAGAAAGAGCCAAACAATCATAGCAACAAATGGATGTCCTCGAATGAGTAAAATATGCATCCAACATGCTCACACAATTAAAATGGCAAATGAAATATGTGACAAAGCATGCACAAACACTCTAGCATCTATCAAGCAATTTGGCGATGACTAGGTCATCTATATATGAGTATATTGACTTAGGAGTCAAATGAGAACATTTGATCATAAGTCATACTCATCGTTTAAGCATAAGTGGGGTCACCACTTTTACATACAACATTGTTGTGTTCACACCATTAGAGTTGCTTTAGCTCATTGGTTTGAGTAAAGCTCCCCTAGATGTGATATCCCCCCTAAAGGGAATGAACTAACCTTGGGTTTTGTCGGTGATGAATTCATGTAGGTGTTGAAGATGTAGATGCTCAATGTTGATGTAAATCATTTGGAGCAATCCTTTGGAGTGAGTTACACTTTCAATACCTACACGGGTTAGTCCCACAAGGAACAAACAAGGATATCAATAGACATAGAGTGATGCATACACAAGATGATGTCCATGAAGTCATTAGGTTACCTTGTCCCTTGTCTTACCAACAAGAGGGTTTGTGACTCCTTGAACTAGTGCAAGATATGGAAGTTGTTTGCACTTGTCCTTGCCAAAATGATAGGAGTGAAGTATGTTGGCGGAGTCACCCTCAAGAACTCTCTAGTTCTTCTTCTTCTGGATCCACACCATCTTGATGGGAACCCTTGGAGTTGTAGTTGTACTTGATGAAGTAGAACTTGATGTAGTCTTGGGAACCCACTTGACCAAGGCCTTAGGTGCTTCTTCAAATGCATCAATTTCCTCTTGAAGCTTGTCCTTGCCTTTTTTTGCTTGTGGTCTTGTGGTGGAAGATCATCTTGAGCTTGTGTCCCTTTGAAAGAAGTAGGATCATACTTCTCTTGTTGAGGAACAAACTTCGTCTTGGGGTATTGATCTTCTTCCCACTCAACTCCATTGGCATTGAACTTCCGTTCGAAACCAACACCTTGATTCTTCCGGTGTCTTCCTTGCTTGCGCACAATTTCCTCAAATTGCTTACTTCCAGCAAGACTCTTGTAAACACATTTCTCTATGATTCCCTTCAATAAGCTATTTTCTTGCTCAAGTGTAACTTGGATAAGAGAATCATTAGTGGAATCAAGAGAACTACTAGAAGCATCAACATTGGATTTAGCATGATTGTTGTTACTACTAGATGAAGAATCTTTCTTGTTCTTGTTGCTAGATTTAACTTGTGGCATGTAAGTAGACTAGAGTAAACGCTTGGCAATGTAAGAAGAACTTTTCTTGCGAAGATCATCATTGATTGCCTTTAAAAACTCATGCTCTTGCTCAAGGTTGAGCTTTTCAAAGCGTAGCTTATCATGAGTCTTTAAAAGTTCTCGATGATTTTCCAAGGTAGTTTCATGAGCTAACTTAAGAGTATTTAGTTCTTTGGTTAGACGCTCAATACCCTTCTTATCATCATCTGTCGGGGTAGCTGATCGTGGCCCACGAACACCTATGGGACCGGGTCCCTTGTGGTTCGGAGGGGGGCGGAGATTGCACAAAGAGCGGATCGAAGCGATGCACACGAGCAGATTTACCCAGCTTCGGAGCTCTCCGGAGAGATAATACTCCTACTGCTGCTTGGTTGATTATTTGTGTTCTTGCTAGGGAGCAATGGGAGCTACAAAACCTAGCCTCGAGTGAGTGTGGTCTCGAGTGAGTCGAATGAACTGAACCGGAGCCGAACCCTTTCTACGTTGCACTTGGGCCTCCTTTTATAGGCACAAGGGGTCACCACAGGTGGCAAGTAGATAAGGGTAAAATAGGAAAAACAGTGGTTGGTACACCGCTTTATACAAAGTACAAGATGATCTATACCTAACTCGACGGCAAGGGACAAGAGCCATAAATGTCCGTCCTCATCGCCTCAAACAATACAACAGGACCGTCAAGTGTGCCTCCGTTTGCCACGATGGTAGCTTGTCAGCACCGCTTATCGCTGCTCCCCGCTGGCTGCACAGCCCATTGACACGCGTGCCTGGGAAAGCCCCATGGCGACACGTTGGCGGATGAGCTGGAGCGGAGATGAAGAGAGGTTGCCTGTCACGGCAAGCACCTTGCCGTGGCAAGGTCCTTGTCGCGCTCGGGAGCTTGTCGCTCACCAAGCCTTCCCGGCAAGCTCCTCTTGCCGGGGTCTTGTTTCCTTCGTGCCTTGTGTGGCCTTCCCGGCAAGATCCTCTTGCCGGGGCCTTGATTACTTTGTTCTTGAATGGCTCCAAAGGAGCCGCTGAGACCTTGGCGGCCACCGGCCAGCCACCCTGCCAGGTGGTGTTGCGATGTCCGTGCACAAGTTCGGGGTACTAGGGTACCCTACTCTAGTACACCGACAGAGCCCCCTGGCTCGGGCCACACACGCGCCAAGCTCTGTTGGGCCAGGCCCAAAAGCGATTGGGACACGCGCTGCCCGGATCGCGCAGTTATTAACGCGGACCCACCACGTCCCCCACGAACGGCATGTTCCAGGCGTGGCGTCGTGGGAGAGATCGTGGGGCTTTCTTTAATGGAAAAAACTGAACGCCTGTCCCTCTCCCCCTTATAAGCAGGGGGAACAGGGCAGGGCGCCCACTTGCCATTCTTGTCACATCAAAACCACCGCCGCACCTCCCTTCTTCTCGAGCCCAAAGAGAGCGACGCTCCGCCCCCTCCCCATTGCCACCGGCGCCACCAACGCCGTCGGATTCCTCCACCACCTCCGCCATGGCTCCGAAAGCCGACAAGGGCAAAGGGGTGAAATCGTCCGAGGCGCAGCGGCTCGCGGCGCTGCGGAAGGAGCGGGCCCTCCTCGATCCCCTGCTTGACAGGAAGGAGCTGCGGGAGCTGTACAAAGATGTCGGGGTAGCTGATCGTGGCCCACGAACACCTATGGGACCGGGTCCCTTGTGGTTCAGAGGGGGGCGGAGATTGCACAAAGAGCGGATCGAAGCGATGCACACGAGCAGATTTACCCAGCTTCGGAGCTCTCCGGAGAGATAATACTCCTACTGCTGCTTGGTTGATTATTTGTGTTCTTGCTAGGGAGCAATGGGAGCTACAAAACCTAGCCTGAGTGAGTGTGGTCTCGAGTGAGTCGAATGAACTGAACCGGAGCCGAACCCTTTCTACGTTGCACTTGGGCCTCCTTTTATAGGCACAAGGGGTCACCACAGGTGGCAAGTAGATAAGGGTAAAATAGGAAAAACAGTGGTTGGTAGACCGCTTTGTACAGTGTACAGTGATCTATACCTAACTCTGACGGCAAGGGACAGGAGCCATAAATGTCCGTCCCTGTCACCTGAACAGTACAACAGGGACCGTCAAGTGCGCCTCCGTTTGCCACGATGGTAGCTTGTCAGCGCCGCTTATCGCTGCTCCCCACTGGCTGCACAGCCCATTGACACGCGTGCCTGGGAAAGCCCCATGGCGACACGTTGGCGGATGAGCTGGAGCGAAGATGAAGAGAGGTTGCCTGTCGCGGCAAGCACCTTGCCGCGGCAAGGTCCTTGTCGCGCTCGGGAGCTTGTCGCTCACCAAGCCTTCCCGGCAAGCTCCTCTTGCCGGGGTCTTGTTTCCTTCGTGCCTTGTGTGGCCTTCCCGGCAAGCTCCTCTTGCCGGGGCCTTGATTACTTTGTTCTTGAATGGCTCCAAAGGAGCCGCTGAGGACCTTGGCGGTCACCAGGCCAGCCCTGCCGCGGGGTGCTGCGACTGTCCGTGCACAAGTTCGGGGTACTAGGGTACCCCTACTCTAGTACACCGACAGAGGCCCGGGCTGGGCCACACGCGCCAAGCTCATTGGGCCAGGCCCAAAACAGTGCACGGCACGCGCGCGGCTGGATCGCGCAGTTATTCGCTTCGGACCCACCACGTCCCCCACGAACGACACGTTCCGGACGTGGCGTCGTGGGAGAGATCGTGGGGGCTTTCTTTAATGGAAAAAACCGGAACGCCCGTCCCCTCTCCCCCCTTATAAGTAGGGGGAACAGGGGCAGGACGCCCACTTGCCATTGCTGTCACATCAAAAACCACCGCCGCACCTCCCCTTCTTCTCGAGCCCAAAGAGAGCGACGCTCCGCCCCTCCCCATTGCCACCGGCGCCACCAACGCCGTCGGATTCCTCCACCACCTCCGCCATGGCTCCGAAAGCCGACAAGGGCAAAGGGGTGAAATCGGCCGAGGCGCAGCGGCTCGCGGCGCTGCGGAAGGAGCGGGCCCTCTTGATCCCACGCTGACAGAAGGAGCTGCGGAGCTGTATTACCTTTTTGGTTGGCGGAGACGCGGCGCACCCAGCACGAGGGTGATCTCCACCGCCACATCCGAGAAGGTTTCCATCGGTACCCTTTCTTCGCTTTTCTTCCATCAAGGGCTCTGCCCGCCCTTTTCCGAATTCTTTTGGGATGTCATGAACACATATGGCCTCCGCCTCCTTGATTTCACCCCCAACGCCGTCCTCACCATGGCCTTTTTCGCACACCTCTGCGAGAACTTTGTCGGGGTCCACCCAAATGTAGCACTGTTCCGCCATTACTTCATGCCCCGCGTAGAGAGAGGAGAGCCGCTTGCCGGAGGAATTGCATGGGTCTCCAGGATCGGCAAGAAGGAAGCATATCTTGACGGAGAGCTGCGCAGCAAGTGGGAGGAGTGGAGAGCCGACTGGTGTTGGATTATAGAGGAGGAACCACAGCCTTTCACTGCCCTGCGCCAAACTCCCATAGTGCGCGGCAATGATTGGAGCAACTTGGCGCCGGAGGACGACAAGTTGAAGATTGCCGTGACCCGGATCTTGCGCCTCCGGCAAGCAGGGCTTACCGTAGGAGCTGTTGGCGCGGACTTCCTTCGCCGCCGCATTGCGCCCTTGCAGGAGAGGAGGAGGCCTTCTTGGGAATTCCAAAACGCGGCGGACATCATGAGGCTGCGTCCGGGCCTCAACTGGAACTTTACTGTCTTGGAGCTGGATGCCATGCTGCGGGAGCTGTTCAAGCCTGATGCAGATCACCCCGAGTGGTTCATGTTGCCGAGGGGAGTCGTGCCTTGTGCAACAACTGTCGCTTGACCGCATCCGCGCCGATGATGCCGTTGTGCGATTCCCATGGAATCGTTCCAACTTGGCGAGAGCCCGCCGACGACGTCGTGCGCGAGTTCTTCGACAACTTGGCGGAAGTGCCGATCCGTGCCGACGAAAGCGAAGCGGCTCACCCGCGACACCACCGAAAGCGAGAGATGGCGCGACGCCACAAGGTTGGAGGAGGCGGCGAGCTGGCGCCGCCGGCGCGTTTGGGTTCTCCGTCGAGGAGGCAGAGGCAGCCGAGGCGGCAAGCCTTGCCGATCGAGAAGAGTTCGCCGGTGAGGAGGAGCAGGCCGAGCCCGACGCTGACCAACGAGCTGCCGGGCGCCTCCCTCCGCCATCAAGTAGCTTGCCGCGGAGGAGCCCGCGACCCGCCAAGAAGACGCCTCCGCAAGACCGGAGAAGTGGCGGGCAGCATCTGCCCAACAGCCGCCTCGCCGCCCGACTTCGCTCCACCGCGGCAAGCACTGCTTCAGGAGCGCCTCCTGCCGCCACAAAGAACGGGAGCGGGGCCTTCGAGCCACGGCCCCGCACCCGCCAAGCGCCCGAGGGAGCCTACTCCTCCAGCTCGTCGCCCGAGCGAATTTGACTTCTCCGCTCTCACTCGAGGAAGAAGAGGAAGAGTAAGTTCTTGTCGCTGCTACTTGTAATTCTTCAATTTACTGCTTTGTCTTGTATCGACTTGCTTCATTCTCGAGCTCTTTCCTTCTTGGGACGCTGGCTCGAGGGCGTCGAAAAGGGCCAAGACTCGGTGGTCGTCGTCGAAGGCGATTCCCTAATGGCGACAAGAGGCACGTCTGAGACTCCCTTGCGGATCCGCAACCCTTCAACAGAGCAGCCCCAGCAGCCCCCAGCGTAAGTGTTTGGATTATCTCTTACGTTTGGTGTGCTTGGGTGCTCCTTCTTCTTGATATCGACTTGTTGAACTGTGCGGGAGCAGAGCAGCCTCATCAGAGGCCTCGGAGGTCACTCCTGAAGTTCCGTTTGCTTCAACTACGCCGCCGAGGAGAACTCTCCGCCGAGGAGCGCTCTCCGGCAAGGAGGCCTCTCCGACAAGGGAGCTTCTCCGACAAGGGGCAGCGCCGACGACCCTCCGGTGGTGGAGATCATGACTCTGATCCCATTGCGGGTAATCTTCTTGACTGAAAATTTCCTTGGGTCTTTTCTCTTCTGTTCTTCTCTTGAACATTTGCTTGACTTGTTCTTTTCTTTTTCTGATCATCAGATCCATCTGCCGGAGAGCCAATGGAGACTGAGGTTGCCGGCGAGGAGGACGCTCGCGGCAACAATGACGACGCCGCCAACATGGAGGAGGAGGCCGGCGCCGACGGATCCGCCGGCGAGGAGGCCGCCAAGGCTGCCGGCGCAGAGGCTGGGGAGGGGTCCGGTGATCATATTGACGGCCCAGGGCCGAGGAGCGCCAGCGCTGCACCGACCGCCGATCCCCGCCACCGACGCCGCACCCGACTCAAGAGCCCCAGCCAGCGCCTATCTGAAGGCCGGCGAAGGTGTCTTCATCAAGCTTCCATGGGCGTCGAGCTCCAGGGCGCCGGTCGAGGGAGAGACCTTCGACGTGGAGCTGCTTGCCTCTGCTGGGTTGTCGCTGGTTAACGCGCCAAGCAGCAGATGGGCGAATCGAGGAGGAGCAGCTGCTGAAGAAGCTGCTGCCGCTCTACCGCGCCCGACAAGCTAAGCTGGAGTCGCGGGAAGCTCTTGTCGCGAGGGCGGGAGCTGACATGGAGAAACACGCAGAAGAGCTCCGGCGCGCCAACAAGGAAACTCTCCGGGACATAACAGAGCTGGAGCAGCTTGTCGAGGCCGCACGGCCTTCATCTTGGAGAAGGCCGAGGTCGAGGAGCAGCAAAGGCTTGCCGGCGAGAAGCTCTGCGCAGAAGGTGGTGGCGCGCGGAAGATCAACCTCGATAGCTACGAGGAAGATCTTGCCGCGCGCGAGCAATCAATTGGCGGAGCACTCAAGGAGGCAAAGGACACTGCCGCGGCCGCCGAGGCCGCCAAGAAGGAATTAGAGACGAGGGTGACCCAGCTGGAGGCCACCCTCCAGAAGAGCGGCGAGGAGGTCACCGTGCTGAAGCACGAGCGCGAGAAGGACGCCTACACTCTCGGCGAGCTGCAGGGTCGTTTATTGAGAAGATCAAAGAGCTCGACGCCGCCAAGGACTCCAAGGCGGATCTGGAGCTGAAAGCGACCACCCCGACGGAGACGCTGAGCGGCGCCAAGGATCGAGAAGCGGGCCTGTTGGAGAAGATCAAAGCCAGCGAGGAGCTGCTTTGTCGAATCTGTGACCGCCAGAATAATCTCGAGACAGCATAATGCACTGGACAGAAGGTCTTGTGGACACTGCCGCCGCCATCCACAATGAGCTGATGGAGCTGGGGATGGTGGATCTTGGGTACTCCACCGACGAGAACCTCCAACCCAGCGGCAAGCTTAGCCTGTTTTTCAAAGGCGTGTTGACGGGTCTCCAGCGGCTCCGGGAGGAGATCCCAAAGCAGCTAGCTGAGGAGTCGCGCCAAGTTTGCGCCGAGGCCCTCCAGAAGGTGCTGATGAAGGTGGCCTTCCGCAATCCGGGCGTCAACTTCACCAATGTCCTCAAGTCCCTGCCTCCAACTGCTGACGTTGAAGCGCTCAAAGCCCTTGTCGCACCCATCGTGGACAGGGTGAGCAAAGTCAAGAGGCTCGATGGCGATCGCGTGGACTAGGCCGCCAAGTTTATCTTTCCTTTGTCGCTGCAGACCATGTTTAGAACAATTCATTAGATCTGCGACAAGTTATTTTGTAATATACACTATCTTAGGCAATCGATCGCAATGTTATTTCCTTTATTCGATTCCTTCCCTTGTATGTTTGTGCCCTACGCTTTTAGGGAACTTGTCGGTGCGAGCACCTTTGCATGAAGAGTGCGAACGTCGGCCGCAGAGCCTGGGCGATGCTGCCTCGACAAGCAACCTTGTCGCAACTAGTTGCAGCACGCTTAAGTTGTTGAGCGGACTCGAAACAACGTAAGGGCACAAGCTGGCCGCGAGTTGGTTCCTCCGCGCACAGGTTTTCCATACAAAGTACTATCGTTCAAGGAAGATAACTTGAAATTTTTAAAAACTGATTGCTTAAACTTAGCAACTTAGCTTTTCTGTTGTTTGCTTCCCGGCAAGGCAATACTTCCTCGAGCGACGCTTGGCGGTCCACACCATTATCTTCTCCTTCCCCGGTTAACTTGTGGGTGGATGAACCTTGCTCTCTTTTGAGAAGAAAGAAGAGAAAATAAAGTTATGGAGCCTAGTGGCTCGTTATTGCTTACCGGGTGTTGATGCTGCACAAAATGTTAGATAACACATGCATATGGGATTATGAAAGCATGTATTTGACAAGTCGTGCGCAACACATAGGCTTTACTGATGCACGGGGTCTGCGCCCGGCTTTGTACAAAGGATTACATGCAACAGCGGCAAGACTTGTACAAAAGGGTGGTTTCCGGAACAGGTTCCGGCAACCGCGCCCTATGGGTAAAACTTACGAAGATGTTCTATATTCCAGGAGTTGCTCACCGGAACGCCATCTTCGGTCTCAAGGCGGACAGCGCCAGGCCTAGTGACTCGTTTCACCCGATAAGGGCCTTCCCACTTCGGCGTCAACTTGTTGGAATTCCTGGCGGATTGAACGCGCCGAAGAACAAGGTCGCCTTCCTCGAAGCTTCTGGCGTTAACTTTGCAGCTATGGTAGCGGCGCAAAGCTTGCTGATAACGAGCAGCTCGTACAGCAGCCTGAAGACGATCCTCCTCGAGGAGCAGCGCGTCATCTTGTCGCAGCTGCTCTTGCTCAAGCTCATCATAAGCGAGCACTCGAGGCGACCCGTATACGAGTTCCGTGGGGAGAACTGCCTCTGCTCCATATACTAGAGCGAAAGGTGTCTGGCCAGTGGCTCGATTTGGCGTCGTCCTGATCGACCAAAGAACCACCGACAGCTCCTCAATCCAGTTTCTTCCGCACTTGCGCAGCCTGTCGAAAGTTCTGGTCTTGAGTCCCCGCAGCACTTCAGCGTTTTCTCTCTCTGCTTGACCGTTGCTTTTTGGATGAGCAACAGAAGCAAAGCAGATCTTGGCGCCAAGATCTTGGGCGTACTGCATGAAGGAGCGGCTCGTGAACTGTGTGCCGTTGTCGGTGATGATCCTGTTAGGAATCCCAACACGGCAAACAATTGACCTGAAGAACTTGACTGCTGACTATGCTGTCACCTTCCTCACTGCTTCCACTTCCGGCCACTTTGTGAACTTGTCGATTCGACGTACAAGTACTCAAAGCCCCGACAGCTTCGGGGAAGGGGCCGAGATGTCGAGCCCCGACACGAAAATGGGCAGGATAAAGGGATCGCCTGGAGAGCTTGAGCTGGCTGGTGTATCTGTTTTGAATGGGCCTGCACGCTTCACACTTGGTTACTTGTGCGATTGCATCCCGAGGGCTTCGGCGAAAGAAACCTTGCCGGAAAACTTTGCCGACAAGTGATCTTGCGCCAATGTGGTGACCACATATGCCTCCGTGTATCTCGCCAACAGCTTCATCCATCTTCCCGCAAATACACTTCAATTTCACACCGTTGAGTCTTCTTCATGCATGATGTTGTCAACAAACTGGTACATAGCTGACTTGCGGGCTACTCTTTCCGCTTCTTCTTGCTCTTGGGAAGTTCTCCTGTCTCAAGGAAATGGACGATCTGCTATGCCCATCTTTGGAGCTTGTGGCTCGAAAACAAGGACTAAAGGCTCATCTGCGCTGCGGGAACATCAGCTTCTCGGCAAGAACCAAAGGCTCGGCGGAGCTTGATGATCCCGGCAAGCTTGCGGAGCAAAACTTGTCGGGGCGCTCGCTTCAACGAAACAAACCTTGGGGCTTGTCGGAGCAGATCGCTCCTCGGCGATATTTATTGATTTTGGGGACCTTCTTGGTGGCGGCTTGAGGGAGCTCTGCCGGAAAGTAGTCACCAGAAACCAACTTCCTCTTCTTGTTCTGCCCAGTTGATGGTGTTACGGTTGGTTGAGTCAACTTGAGCACAAAAATTCCTGGTTCCACTGGTAACTTGAGTGCAGCACACTTTGACAGGCTATCAGCAATGTCATTCTGAGCTCTTGGAACATGTTCCATTTGCAGGCCTTCAAAGTGTTCTTCTAGCTTTCTCACTTCATCAACATAGGCTTCCATCAACGGGCTCTGATAATCTTTGTTTACTTGGCGGACGACAAGTTGCGAGTCCCCCCTGACAATGAGCTTCTTGATCCCAAGGTCTACCGCGATCCTGAGACCGGCAAGCAAACCTTCATACTCTGCAGTATTGTTTGTTGCTTGTTCCTTGGGAAAGTGCATCTGGACTATGTACTTGAGGTGCTCTCCGATGGGTGCGATAAGCAGCACGCCGGCACCGGCGCCTTGCAGCGAGAAGGCACCATCAAAGTACATCAACCACTCTTTATTTGCCTCCTTGACGGGGATGCTCGTCTCGAATTTCTTCATCTTGCGTTGGCGTCCACTCGCTATAAACTCTGCCAAGGTGCTCTGCTTTGGATAGTTGAAGTGCTTTCAAACTTGAGGCCAAAGCTTGATAGTTCCAAAGCCCACTCGACAATCCTGCTGTTGCTTCGGATTTTGCAATATCCTCTTCAGCGGAAAGCGAGTGACAACTGTTATCTCATGTGCTTGGAAGTAATGGCGCAGCTTTCGAGGCCATGAGGAGGCGAAAAGCAATTTCGCGCGCCGAATACCTTGATCTAGCCCCCTGCAGAAGGGAACTGACAAAGTAGACCGGGCGCTGCACCATCCTTTTCTGTATCTTGTCGCAATCCTGCGCAGATTCGTCCTTGTCGGGACCAGAGCTTGACGGCGAAGCCCCCTGCTTGTCTCTGGATGCATCTGCCTCGGTTGCCGGCTCATCATCCGCCTCCCTCTCCGCTACTAACGCAGCACTAACCACTTGATTGGTTGCCGCTATATACAGCAGCAACTTCTCTTGTGGCCTAGGTGCGACAAGTATTGGAGTGGAGGACAGGTACCTCTTCAAGTCCTGCAGCGCAGCCTCCGCTTCGGGAGTCCATTTCATTGGACCTGCCTTTTTCAAAATCTTGAAAAATGGCGGTATGCGCTCAGTGACTTAGAAATAAACCCGCTGAGAGCAGCCACGCAACCGGCAAGCCTTCTTACATCCTTGACGCGCTTCGGTGCTTCAATCTGCTCAATGGCCTTGATCTTGTCGGGATTGGCTTCAATTCCCCGCTGAGACACAAAGAACCCGAGAAGCTTGCCGGAAGGGACTCCAAACACGCACTTCTCGGGGTTGAGCTTGAGGTTGATCTTGCGCAGATTTGCAAAGGTCTCATCTAAGTCTTGAACCAGATTTGCTTTGTCCTTGCTCTTGACCACTATGTCATCCATGTAGGCTTCTACATTTCTGTGTATTTGTGGCTCAAAAGCGTCGTGGACCACTCTTGCGAACGTTGAACCAGCATTCTTCAAACCGAAAGGCATCCGTATGAAACAGTAAGTGCCACATGGTGTAATGAATGCGGTTTTCTCTTCATCCTCTTCTGCCATGAAGATCTGATGGTATCTTGAATATGCATCAAGAAATGAAAGCAGATCACATCCAGCCGTGGAGTCAACAATCTGGTCGATACATGGCAAGGGAAATGGGTCTTTGGGACAAGCTTTATTAACATCCGTGAAGTCAATACAAAGTCTCCATTTCCCATTAGCCTTGCGCATAACAACTACGGATTGGCCAACCAGGTGGGATGGAGCACTCCTCGACAAGGCCTGCTGCTTCCAACTTCTTGATCTCTTCGCTATGAACTCTTGGCGCTCCACCGCACGCTTCGACTTTTTGCTTGACGGGCGCCGTGAGGACAGACAGCTAGGTGGTGCTCAATTACTTTCACAGGAACACGGGATGTCAGATGGTTGCCATGCAAACACATCGACATTCGCCCGCAGGAAAGCAACGAGCTCGCCTTCCTATTTAGGGTCTAGAGTGGCACTGATGGTGAAGGTACCACCAGTGCCGTCCTCCTCGGCGGGCACCTTCTTGGTCTTCGGTGGAGCCGCCATCATCTTCTTGCTTTTGCCGGTGGAGCTCGATGGTGCGTCCTCGACGGTAGCGCAGCACTCCGAAGAGGTGCGCTTGCCGGAGTGGGCATCAGAGCTCTTGCCGGACTTGGTCTTCTTCTTCCCCCCGGGAGCTTCAGCGGCAAGTGACTTGCTATCTATCGCAGCTGCTGCATCCCGGTAAATCTTGTCGGCGCAGATGAGCGCATCCTTCTTGTCGCCATGGACAGAAATGACGCTTATCGGGCCGGGCATCTTGAGCAAATTGTAAGCATAATGAGAGGCTGCCATGAACTTGGCGAGCGCTGGACGGCCAAGTATGCCATTGTAGGGCAATGGGAAATCGGCAACGTCAAATGTGACCCTCTCAGTTCTAAAGTTGAGCTCGCTGCCAAATGTTACCGGCAACGTGATCTTCCCTTCGCTTGCTCCTCCTCGGTTGATCCTTGGACGTACCGGTCTCTTCGAGCTCATTGTCGAGGATTTGAAGCTTCGGAGCATCAGAGAGGAGATCAGGTTCAGCCGGCCCGCCGTCAACCAACATCTTGGTGACCTTGAGGTTGCGGATAGTTGGTGAGACCAACATCGGCAAGCACCCGACCGCAGATTATGCGATCGGGTGGTCCTCAATGTCAAAGACGATGGGCGTCTTGGACCACTTCGAGGTCTGCGACTCCATGGATGGTTCTGCTGCATTAACCTCTCGCATCCACTGCTTGAGTTGGCGGTGCGAGGTATGCAGAGAAGCACCTCCGTCAACACAGAGAACCTCTGTTGCCTTCTGAAACTCCTGCTCATCAGCTTCATCATCTTCCATATCTTCATCATCATCCTCGTCTTCGTCCTTGTCGCGGCCGCGGGGAGGTCTGTCTCCTTGCCGCTGCTTGGCCTTGCCGCGGCGCCCTCCCCGGCCGGGTCTCTTCTTGCTAGCTGCCCCTGCACCTTCCTGGGCCTTCTCCTTGTCTCGCCGCTCGTACTCTGCCTTCTGCAGTTCAACAAGCTGTTCGACTTTCTTGCAGCTCTGGAGGTCGTGGCTCTTGGTGCGGTGAATCCTGCAGTACTGCTTGTTGGAGCTGTCCTGCTTGTTGGCGGCCGCCACAGCTTGGCGGTCGGTGTCAGCGGCAACCTCCTTGCCGGAGCCACCAGCCTTAGCCTTGCCGGCGCCACCTCCGTTGCCGGACTGCTCGACAACTAGTACTTCTTTGTTCTTCTTCTTTCTGTTGTTTCGCCGCCGGCTCTTCCTTGCCGGGGCGGTCTCCTCACTGTCAGATTCCGCTCCCACATTCTCTCCTGGGAGTCTTCTTCCCTCCTCAACAATGCACACTTGTCGGCCAAGGCATACAGCTCATCGACGTCCTTGACTTTGCACATCGCCATCTCCTCCTCATCCTACGGTTCCGCGACGTTCGATGAAACGCGCTGATCACCGCGGCAGGTGGACGTGCAGGATGTTGTAATGCACACGATCAATCTCTGGATGAACTTGCGCAGGACTCTCCTTCCTTCAGGCGGCGGTGAAGGTCACTCTCTTAGCCATGGGGCTTGTGGCACTGTGAAGGCGCCGACAAACCGATGGCACAGATCTGCCCAAGAGGATATGGAACTGTCCAGCAAGTGCATGAGCCAAGATCGACATTGGGCTTCGATGCACCGCGGGAAGTAGTTGGCGAGATCTTGTCGTCTCGTCCCCGCAGCTTGCACCGCAATGGTGTAGATGCTGAGGAACTCCGATGGGTGCATCCTGCCATCATACTTCTCTGGCACGTGTGGCTTGAAGTTTTTCTTGTCGGGCCACTGGACTTGCCGCATCTCACGAGTGAACGCAGGGCAACCTACCGCGTACGGCAAGTCGCTGGTTCTTCGGGCGCATGCATATCGACAGTGGGCCCGGCCGCTGGTCGATTGACGCCGCTTCTCTTGGCGCTTCGATGCGGGTTCGAGCGCCTTCTTCTTGTCTTTCCTTAAGAACTTGGCGCTGATCACGATGAGCTCGTGGATCCGACGACGCGGTGGAGTCGCTGTCGAGGTGGATCCGAGGAGCTGGTGATCTTGGCCTTCGGGAAGGGGAGTGCATGGTGGTGTCACCCCCGCAGGTCTTGTCGCCATCGGCTCGTGCCTTGTCGCCTCGCTGCGGCAAGGACGCAGTTGGTTGCCGCGGAACATCGCCGTTGGCAAAGCCGATGAGACTCTGGATGGTGGCCCTCCATTCGTCGACCTTGTCGGCCGTAGGAGGGTAATCTAGAACTAGCTGAGCTCTCGCCAAGGCTTCCGCTGGAGTGGTGGGTGGCAAAGGCGTACGGAGCGAGGAACGGGATGTGCTCGGACTCCTAACCAAGTTAGGAGGAGCAGCATCCCGCCCAAGCGACAGATACTCCGCTTCGTCTGACGGCATGTTTGGCGTGCATGCGGGTCTCGAGGGCCTCGGGATCCTCCAGCCTGGCCTTGATCCAACGAGCGTATGGTGCTGCGAGCATCATGACGCTGTCGGTCCCGCGCCTCCTGAGACGGACGTGGTGCGTTTTCGGACGCCGAAGCTTGCGCCGCCTTGTCCTTGGACCTGGCGGCGTCGTGGGCTCTCTCGACGACGCCCGTTCCTCCGCCAGCGTCCTCCCCACCACCCGTCAGCTCCGGTGGTGGTGGGTTCGACGCGGACGGCTCTGCTGCTGCCGAAGACTTCTTCTTCGGCGCCATGTTGATGAAGATGATGATGAAGTTGCTCGTGTGACCGCTGGATCAGGTTCACACAGTCTCGACGCCCCCTACCTGGCGCGCCAAAGATGTCGGGGTAGCTGATCGTGGCCCACGAACACCTATGGGACCGGGTCCCTTGTGGTTCGGAGGGGGGCGGAGATTGCACAAAGAGCGGATCGAAGCGATGCACACGAGCAGATTTACCCAGCTTCGGAGCTCTCCGGAGAGATAATACTCCTACTGCTGCTTGGTTGATTATTTGTGTTCTTGCTAGGGAGCAATGGGAGCTACAAAACCTAGCCTGAGTGAGTGTGGTCTCGAGTGAGTCGAATGAACTGAACCGGAGCCGAACCCTTTCTATGTTGCACTTGGGCCTCCTTTTATAGGCACAAGGGGTCACCACAGGTGGCAAGTAGATAAGGGTAAAATAGGAAAAACAATGGTTGGTACACCGCTTTATACAAAGGTACAAATGATCTATACCTAACTCGACGGCAAGGGACAAGAGCCATAAATGTCCGTCCCTGTCGCCTGAACAGTACAACAGGGACCGTCAAGTGCGCCTCCGTTTGCCACGATGGTAGCTTGTCAGCGCCGCTTATCGCTGCTCCCCGCTGGCTGCACAACCCATTGACACGCATGCACGGAAAGCCCCATGGCGACACGTTGGCGGATGAGCTGGAGCGGAGATGAAGAGAGGTTGTTCTGTCGCGGCAAGCACCTTGCCGCGGCAAGGTCCTTGTCGCGCTCGGGAGCTTGTCGCTCACCAAGCCTTCCCGGCAAGCTCCTCTTGCCGGGGTCTTGTTTCCTTCGTGCCTTGTGTGGCCTTCCCGGCAAGCTCCTCTTGCCGGGGCCTTGGTTACTTTGTTCTTGAATGGCTCCAAAGGAGCCGCTGAGGACCTTGGCGGTCACCAGGCCAGCCCTGCCGCGGGGTGCTGCGACTGTCCGTGCACAAGTTCGGGGTACTAGGGTACCCCTACTCTAGTACACCGACATCATCATTCGTTTTATCTTGATTAGCATGTTTAATTGACGTTTCATCATAGTTTTCATCACTAGAGTTGTCAACAAGTAAATCATCATCACCTAGCAAATCATCTTCATCACTATTGAAATCAACATACTCGGGATGTGTTATCTTTGGACCTTTGGCCATGAAGCATCTTCCAATTCCTTCATTTGGTGAGTCAAATATGTCATAGGAGTTGGTTGACACAAGTGCTAGACCGGCAACAGCTTCATCTTGAGTATATTCAGAGTCGGAGTGATAACTTCTTTCGGAGTGATTGTCAGAGTCGGAGCTGGATACCCATTCACCAACATGAGCTTGATGTCTTCTTTTTGTGTAGCTCCTTGATGACTTTTCCTTTCTTTCCGAATCCTTGCTTGTCCGAGAGAGTCTTCGTTCATAACGATCATCTCTACTCCTCCTTTCTGTTGTTGGTGATTCTTCTCTTCTACTTCTTCTTTTGGGAGAATCTTCTCTTCTTTTGTAGGGGGCCGTACACTCATTGGAGTAGTGTCTGGGTCTTCCACAATTGTAGCAATTACGCTCACGACTAGAAGATCTTTTGTCATTGTAGGACCTTGACTTGGAACTTCTTTCTTTGCTTCTACTCTTGTAGAACTTGTTGAAGTTCTTTACCATTAGGCTCAATTCTTCATTAAAGTTTTATTTCTCACTTGAATATGTGGGAGTATCACATGAGGCTTTGTAAGAACCACTTGACTTGTTGTGAACCTCTTCCTTATCCTTGAGTGACATCTCATGAGCAACAATTCTTCCAATGACTTCCGTTGGCTTGAGATCTTTGTAATTGGGCATCATTTGGATTAATGTGCACACGGTATCATATTTTCCATCCAAGGCTCTTAGGATCTTCTTGATGATGAATTTGTCGGTCATCTCTTCACTTCCTAAGCCGGTAATCTCATTTGTGATGAGAGCAAGCCTAGAGTACATTTCAGCGACACCTTCACCATCCTTCATTTTATTGATGTGTACTTTACTAGTGTTTATAGCAACCCCTCGGTATTTGATACTGGTTCAGTTGCTAAGACTAGTAACTCGAAATAGGAGTTGCAAAATAAACAGAGACTAGTTAAGGGTGAGGTGATAATGTGTGTTGGAAGTGATTCCAAGGTTGATAAGATCACCAGCACACCCCCTTTACCTTCGAGATTAGTGTTGAACCTAAAATAAATGTTATTTGGTGTTTGCGTTGAGCATGAATATGATTGGATCATGTTTATTGCAATATGGTTATTCATTTAAGTCAAAGAATAATTGTTGTTCTATTTACATGAATAAACCTTCTATGGTCATACACTTAATATAAATGGTTTACTGAATCTTGATCGTAGTGATACACATATTCATAATATTGATGCCAAAAGATGTAGAGTTGATAATGATAGTGCAACATACTTGTGGCACTGTCGATTAGGTCATATTGGTGTAAGGCGCATGAAGAAACTCCATGCGGACGGACTTTTGGAATCACTTGATTATGAATCATTCGATGGTTGCGACCCATGCCTCATGGGCAAGATGACTAATACTCCATTCACCGGAACAATGGAGCGAGCCACTGACTTATTGGAAATAATGCATACCGATGTATGCGGTCCGATGAGTGTTGAGGATCGCGGCGGGTATCGTTATTTTCAGACCTTCATAGATGATTTGAGCATATATGGGTATATCTACTTGATGAAACATAAGTCTGAAACATTTGAAAAGTTCAAAGAATTTCAGAGTGGAGTAGAAAATGATCATAACAAGAAAATAAAGTTTCTACGATCTGATTAGAGAGGCGAATATTTGAGTTACGAGTTTGGTCTTTATTTGAAACATTGTGAAATAGTTTCGCAACTCATGCCACCTAGAACACCACAATGTAATGGTGTGTCCGAACGTCGTAACCGTACTTTATTGATATGGTGTGATTTATGATGTCTCTTACCGATTTACCACTATCGTTTTGGGGTTATGCATTAGAGACAGCTGCATTCACGTTAAATAGGGCACCATCTAAATCCTTTGAGACGACACCAAATGAACTGTGTTTTGGCAAGAAACCTAAGCTATCGTTTCTTAAAATTTGGGGCTGTGATGCTTATGTGAAAAAGCTTCAACCTGATAAGCTCGAACCCAAATCGAAGAAATGCCTCTTCATAGGATACCCAAAGAAGACTGTTGGGCACACCTTCTATCACAGATCCGAAGACAAGATATTTTTTTGCTAAGAATGGATCCTTTATATAGAAGGAGTTTCTCTCGAAAGAAGTGAGTGGGAGGAAAGTAGAACTTGATAAGGTAATTGTACCTTCTCCCGAATTGGAAAGTAGTTCATCACAGAAATCAGTTCCAGTGATGCCTACACCAAATAAGTGAGGAAGCTAATGATAATGATCATGAAACTTCGGATCAAGTTACTATTGAACCTCGTAGGTCAACCATAGCACGTTCCGTGCCAGAGTGGTATGGTAATCCTGTTCTCGAAGTCATGTTGCTAGACCATGACGAACCTACGAACTATGAGGAAGCGATGATGAGCCTAGATTCCACGAAATGGCTTAAGGCCATGAAATCTGAGATGGGATCCATGTATGAGAACAAAGTATGGACTTTGGTTGACTTGCCTGATGATCGGCAAGCAATATAAAATAAATGGACCTTCAAGAGGAAGACCGACGCTGATAGTAGTGTTACCATCTACAAAGTTAGATTTGTCGAAAAAGGTTTTGACAAGTTCAAGGTGTTGACTACGATGAGATTTTCTCACTCGTAGCGATGCTCAAGTCTGCCCGAATCATGTTAGCAATTGCCACATTTTTTGAATTCTCGCAAATGGATGTCAAAACTATATTCCTTAATGGATTTCTTAAAGATGAGCTGTATATGATGCAACCAGAAGGTTTTGTCGATCCTAAAGGTGCTAACAAAGTGTGCAAAGCTCCAGCGATCCATCTATGGACTGGTGCAAGCATCTCGGAGTTGGAATATACGCTTTGATGAGTTGATCAAAGCATATAGTTTTATACAGACTTGCGGTGAAGCCTGTATTTACAAGAAAGTGAGTGGGAGCACTACAACCTTTCTGATAAGTATATGTGAATGACATATTGTTGATCGGAAATGATGTAGAATATTCTGGAAAGTATAAAGGAGTGTTTGAAAGGAGTTTTTCAAAGAAAGACCTTGGTGAAGCTGCTTACATATTGAGCATCAAGATCTATAGAGATAGATCAAGACGCTTGATAAGTTTTTTCAATGAGTACATACCTTGACAAGTTTTTGAAGTAGTTCAAAATGGAACAGTCAAAGAAGGAGTTCTTGCCTGTGTTGCAAGGTGTGAAGTTGAGTAAAGACTCAAAACCCGACCACGGCAGAAAATAGAAAGAGAATGAAAAGTTGTTCCCTGTGCCTCAGTCATAGGTTCTATAAAGTATGCTATGATGTGTACCAGACCTATTGTGTACCTCACCATGAGTTTGGCAAGTGGGTACAATAGTGATCCAGGAGTGGATCACTGGACAACGGTCAAAATTATCCTTAGTGGAATAAGGACATGTTTCTTGGTTATGGAGGTGACAAAAAGGTTCGTCGTAAAGGGTTACATCGAGGCAAGCTTTGACACTGATCCGGATGACTCTAAGTCTCACTCTGGATACATATTGAACGTGGGAGCGATTAGCTCCATGCAGAGCATTGTAGACATAGAAAATTTGCAAAATACATACGGCTCTGAATGTGGCAGACCCGTTGACTAAAATTCTCTCACAAGCAAAAAAGATCACACCTTAGTACTCTTTGGGTGTTAATCACATAGCGATGTGAACTAGATTATTGACTCTAGTAAACCCTTTGGGTGTTAGTCACATGAAGATATGAACTAATCACATAAAGATGTGAACTATTGGTGTTAAATCACATGACAGTGTAAACTAGATTATTGACTCTAGTGCAAGTAGGAGACTGAAGGAAATAAGCCCTAGAGGCAATAGTAAAGTTGTTATTTATATTTCCTTATATCATGATAAATATCTATTATTCATTCTAGAATTGTATTAACCATAAACTTAGTACATGTGTGAATACATAGACAAAACAGAGTGTCCCTAGTATGCCTCTAGTTGACTAGCTCATTCATCAAAGATGGTTAAGTTTTCTGACCATGGACATGTCATGTCATTTGATGAAGGGGATCACATCATTAGGAGAATGATGTGATGGACAAGACCCATCCGTTAGCTTAGCATAATGATCATTAAGTTTTATTGCTATTGCTTTCTTCATGACTTATATGTAAGTGCATCTAGTGCCCCTTGGTGATTTTGGTGTATTGAAGACTTATAGGTTAAGGGACTAATGTGTTTGTGAGTGTACACAGGTCTATAAGTCTATGAGGAGTTTGATATTTACAGAGAAAGTCGACCCCTAAAAATGAATATCTTCGACTGAAGATTTTGGTTTTCTGAAGACTTTGAAAGTGAAGAAATTGGTGTGACCTGAAGACTTGGTATTCATACGAGGAACATGAAGCGTGAAGACTGTTTTCGTAGTTTCTTTTTCTCTTTTTGAGTCATAGGAAACACCCGTACTGTTAAATGGGGTTGAGGAAATACTAAGGAAAAATTTCCATGTGATGCTCAACTCAAAATCCTACACCTACCAATCCCTTCGAGTGAAGCCATTGGAAATCTCATACCGTTCAGTCAATTTCTTCAGTGACAGAGAAGAAGTTCTTCTGGTCGCTGAGGAATTTGTTCTGACTGAGGAGTTAGGAATTCACTAGTGTGGATTGCCTACACAGTGAGGAACATGATAGCCATGAGGAATTTGAGCCTCAAATATCTTACCGTTGTTGTGCTATGCGCCAGCTGAGGGAGTCCTGGATTAGGGGGTCCTCGGACAGCCGGACTATGTACCTTGGCCGGACTATTGGACTATGAAGATACAAGATTGAAGACTTCGTCCCGTGTCCGGGTGGGACTCTCCTTTGCGTGGAAGGCAAGCTTGGAAATTCGGATATGTAGATATCCTCCCCTGTAACCGACTCTGTGTAACCCTAGCCCCCTCCGGTGTCTATATAAACTGGAGGGTTTAGTCAGTAGGACAGGGACAATCATAATCATAGGCTAGCTTCTAGGGTTTAGCCTCTACGATCTCGCGGTAGATCAACTCTTGTAATACTCATATCATCAAGATCAATCAAGCAGGAAGTAGGGTATTACCTCCATCGAGAGGGCCCGAACCTGGGTAAACATTGTGTCCCCCGCCTCCTGTTACCATCTGTCTTAGACGCACAGTTCGGGACCCCCTACCCGAGATTCGCCGGTTTTGACACCGACATTGGTGCTTTCATTGAGAGTTCCACTGTGCCGTCATGATAAGGCTTGATGTCTCGTCTTGTTGTGAAGGATAACATTACCTCTGGGGGAGCCCTGGCTGTAGGCCAAACTCTCCGACTAGGCGGCTTCGTCATGACTGCCTGTCCGGCCGTCGCGCCGACGATGACTTCTCGGGTCATCAAAAATAGCCTCCACGTCGGCTCAGGATTCACCGAGCAGATGGATCCAATGGAGGTCTCTTCCTTGAATGAGCACTTGGATCGCATCGCCGCCCTGGGAGTCGCTACGAACTAGGATCGGATCGAGCTTAAACCCGACCAAAGGGAGATTAACTCTCCGCCGGTCACCCATCAGATAGCGGTGGTGTAGGAGCAATGTAGCGATTCTTGCTATATTTTGAGGACAAACTATGTCCGGATTCCCGAGCTCTCCGAGCCAGATACCCGTCCACGGGAGGACATGGCCCAAGCTTCGAACCTAGAATCAGACAGCGGGCCAGAACTATTGGGCAACATCCCGGAGCCCGAACTACTAAGCTCGGAAACTCCTCCGCCCTTGGTTCTCAGATCGGGTCATGGTTTGGACCTAAATATACCCACCCACCTAGACATAAGTGATCTTTCCCACATTAGACAAGAGCCCCAAGAGACAGTACATCACTATTGGGCCAGATTCCTCCTTGTAATGAGCAAGGTCAAGGACTGTCGCGAGGAAGACACAATTTCATTCTTTTGCAAAAATTGCACGGACAAGGGAATCCTCAACGCCATAAGTCGCCGTGATATAGCACACTTCGCTGACTTGGAGGCCATAGTACAGAAGTACTGTGTGATGGAAAGCGCCTGGAAAACCCAAACAAAATTCTGGGATCCTCCGGTTCTCACTAAACCCCCGTCCGAATTAAAAGGGTGTACTCTCATAAGTCACCCGATCCAATTACAAAGAAACCAAAGCCCACTACAGGGTGTGGAACTGTATTGAGGGGATGGATCAATGGGCCATGCAAAATTCACAGTACACCGGGTACCATGCCAACACACAGCCTTAGAGTATGTTGGATACTCCGGCAGGTGGCCAAGAGCGGCAAGGATCTCCTCATCAACAATACAACAGA
Organism: Aegilops longissima; assembly: GCA_021605205.1. Taxonomy (NCBI): domain Eukaryota; kingdom Viridiplantae; phylum Streptophyta; class Magnoliopsida; order Poales; family Poaceae; genus Aegilops; species Aegilops longissima. Next base: position 256,615,909 of record CM038677.1, on the reverse strand, counting down.
TAACCATCCCGTGGAAAATAACAATACAATATTGACAGTGTTCGAGACCTTCGCCTCAAATAATAGGCGCAAGCGAGCACTCCGCAGCCTTGCTGAAGTCTGCCACGTTGCAGCAATAAATCCATGGAATGACACGGCCATAACCTTCAATGCCAGTGACGAACCTCAATTCCGAACAGCCCGAGCACCAGCCCCTTTGGTCCTTAGTCCAATTGTGGATGGCTTCCGGCTTACTAAAGTGCTCATGGAGGGTGGCAGCGGATTAAACCTCATCTACGAGGAGACTCTTAGCAAAATGGAAATAGACAAGAGCCGCATTGAGCAAAGCAGCACGACCTTCAGAGGAATCATCCCTAGTCGGGAGGCACGATGTGCGGGAAAAATCACACTAGATGTGGTATTCGGCACGCCGGAGAATTATAGGTCCGAAGAAATCACATTCCAAGTGGCCCCATTCAGTAGCGGATACCACGCTCTTTTAGGGCGGGAGGCATTCACGATCTTCCAAGCTATACCCCATTACGGGTACATGAAGCTCAAAATGCCTGGGCCCAATGGAATCATCACTCTAGCTAGTGATCCATACATAGCACTCCGCGTCGAAAATAAAACTGCCGCACTGGCCCTCGAGGCGTTATCCGAAGCCCTTGCGGCCGAAGAATTAATCAAGCCAAGCCCACAAAGGATGTGGACGACGTGATACTCGATAAAAGACCCAAGTCCACCTCTTTTAAACCAGCGGACGAAATAGTCAAATTCCAGGTCCACCCAACGGACCCTACAAAAACAACATCCATCGGGGCACAGCTGAACCCCACAACAGATGCCGCACTGCGGGAATTCTTGCACGAGAATTGGGACATCTTCACCTGGCATCCTTCAGACATGCCAGGAATCCCACGCAGGCTGGCCGAGCATAGCCTTAACATTCTAAAGGGGTTCAAGCCGGTCAAGCAGACTCGTCGGCGTTTCTCTGAGCCTAAGCGACAGGCCATGGGAGAAGAGCTAGCCAAGTTACTCGAGGCTGGATTCATTAGAGAAATAAAATATCTGGACTGGCTAGCAAAGCTGGTGATGGTACCAAAGAAGGACAAATCCTGGCGCCTATGTGTCGATTTCAAGGACCTTAACAAGGCTTGCCCCAAGGATCCCTTCCCCCTCCCCCGCATCGATCAAATTATCGACGCTACCGTAGAACACGACTCATTGTGTTTCTTTGACGCGTACTCCGGATACCATCAAATTAAGATGGCGGTGTCCGATCAAGCCGCAACAGCATTTATCACTCCATACAGCCCCTTCTGTTTTAACACCATGCCTTTCGGGCTCAAAAACGCCGGTGCAACCTATCAATGCATGATTCAGACATGCCTGGAAACACAAATCGGCAAAACAGTGGAGGCATACGTAGACGATGTGGTCATCAAAACCAGACACATCAAATCTTTAATAGACGACTTGAGGCTTACATTCGACAATCTCCGAACATATGACATCAAGCTCAATCCGGAAAAATGTGATTTCGGCGTGCCCGCCGGAAAGCTCTTGGGCTTCATCGTTTCCAATAGAGGAATTGAAGCAAATCCGACTAAAATCCGAGCTCTGTCACAGTTGGCTATCCCAACAGACCTCAAGCAAATCCAGAAATTAACTAGATGCGTGGCTGCCTTAAGCCGCTTTATTTCCCGATTGGGAGAAAAGGCACTACCTCTTTATCGCCTTCTTCAACGCACCGAACACTTCGAGTGGACGGATGCGGCCATGGCTGGGTTGGAAGAAATAAAAGCCGTCTTGGCCAGCAACCCAATCTTGGCCGTGCCAGATGTCGGCGAACCAATGCTGTTATATATAGCGGCAACACACCAAGTTGTAAGCACAATGCTCGTCGTCGAATGAGAGACGGACGGACATAAGTTCCCGCTTCAAAAGCCGGTATACTACGTATCCACTGTCCTCACTCCATGCAAATCACGGTACCCACATTATCAAAAGATAGCATACACGGTCTTCATGGCATCCCGGAAACTACGACACTACTTTCAAGAGTGTTAAATTTTGGTGGCCTCCGAAGTACCACTCAATGACATAATAAATAACCGCGATGCCACGGGCCGGATTGCTAAATGGGCTATTGAGCTCCTCCTGTTCGACATAACATACAAACCACGACGAGCCATTAAGTCACAAGTACTGGCTGATTTCGTCGCTGAATGGACGGAAGCCGAACTCCCTAAAGAGTACGGCGCGTACTCTAATTGGATCATGCACTTTGACGGCTCTAAGATGCTGGCTGGTCTGGGGGCAGGCGTCGTCCTGACATCCCCCACCGGAGATACAGTCCAATACGTACTCCAAATATTATACACAGACTCCAACAATGCAGCAGAATATGAGGCCCTGTTGCATGGTCTCCGGATGGCAGTCTCCATGGGCATTCAACGCCTAGAGGTGCATGGGCATTCAAACCTCACAATATCTGAAATAAATGGAGACTTTGACGCCAAGGACCCAAAAATGGCAGCTTACCGCAACGCCGTCCTCAAAATGTCAGCTCGGTCGAGGGGCTCGAATCCCACCATGTGGTCTGAGAAAACAATCAAGCGGCGGATATCCTCGCCCGCATCGGCGCTAAGCGCGACCCTGTCCCACCTAATATCTTCTTGGAAAGGCTGTTTAAGACATCCATGGTGTGGGAAGGGGAGACCGGCAACAATAGTCCGGATCCGGCCACAACGCCAGATCTCAAACACTCTGACGTAATCGGAGGCTCTGCCACCGAAATAATACCTTTGGCCCACGTGATTATGGCTGTCATCGCCCCGTGGACAGAACCCTTCTTGGCTTACCTAACTAGGCAAGAACTCCCTGAGGACCCAAATGAGGCACGTTGCATTGTGCGGCGGTCTAAAGCCAACAAGGTCCACGAGAGAGAGCTGTATAAGAAAAGCGCTATCGGAGTACTTCAAAGGTGCATCTCCGAAGAGGAAGGACGGCAGCTTTTGGCAGGAATTCATGTTGGACTCGGCGGCCACCACGCCGCAGCTCGGGCCCTTGTAAGCAAGGCCTTCCGTACAGGTTTTTACTGGCCGACGGCCCGAGAAGACGCACAGGACCTCGTCCAACGTTGCGTCGGTTGCCAGCTTTTTGCAAACCAAAGCCATATGCCACCTACCGCTCTCCAAACAATCCCCATTACTTGGCCCTTTGCGGTCCGGGGGCTTGATATGGTCGGACCCCTTAAAGGAGGAAGCCATAAGAAAAAGTACCTATTGGTCATGGTGGATAAATTCACCAAATGGATAGAAGCCAAACCAGTTAAAACGGCCGAGTCCGGACTAGTGATGGACTTCATATCCGGGGTTGTACACTGTTACGGTGTCCCCCACAGCATCGTCACCGATAATGGCTCGAACTTTACAGCCAACGAGGTAAACACTTGGTACAGCAACATGGGCATTAAGCTCGATTATGCCTCTGTCTATAACCCCCCAAACAAACGGTCAAGTCGAGCGAGCAAATGGTCTTATTATGAGCGGTATTAAACCCAGATTAGTGTGATCCTTGAAGGAATCAGATACGCACTGGGTCGAGGAGCTCGACTCCGTACTATGGGGGCTGCGGACCACGCCGAATCACACTACCGGATACACACCATTTTTTATGGTGTACTGCGCAGAGGCGGTACTGCCTTGCGACATCATTCATGACTCACCTCGAGTGCGCATGTACGAAGAGAAAGAAGCCGAGCTTGATCGGCGGGACAGTTTGGATGCCCTAGAGGAGGAGCGTGACATGGCAAAAACTCGCTCCGCATTCTATCAGCAACAGGCTCGACGGTACCAAAGCAGAGAAGTACGGGCCAAAACTTAGTTCTACGCCTACCAGAGAAGAAAAAGGACAAGCTCAAGCCCAAATGGGAAGGTACCCTCATTATTGGCAAAGTTCTGACTGGTGGAGCGTACCGTCTATGGGATGCATCGGACAATCGACTCGAGCCAAACCCATGGAACGCGGCCAGACTCCAAAGGTTCTACGCCTAGTGCCGGACTCTATGTTCGTCTCCTTACCTCCGTCAATTTTTTTTATATAAATCCATTTTCTGTCTTTTCTTTCTTTCTTTCTTCCCTTTTTTCACGGCCTTAAAAGGTTAAAATGTGTCTTGGCTACACAATCTTGACACGCTAGGCGTACTCATTATACCTGGGGGCTTCTTATACATAAGCTTAATATAACTATGTTCCGGGCTCTATGCCCCCCGCACATGTGTTACTTTTCCACATGTACCTTTTCTTCGCCATTATATGCATCATTATGACTTAAGTTTTGGCCAAGCTGGGTTGCCTGGCTCTTGTGTTTATGCCCTACGTTCCCGTTAATTCGGCTAGGGCATAAGGGGATCACCTCTGTGATTGTTACTGCCGGGTCAGCCAAATGTGTACCTCAGACTGGGTGAAGACGAAAGCTAGCGTTCTTAAGGGAATATTCGGTCGGTGAACAAAAGATGACTTTTACTTATTTCAATACATGCCCCCAGATGTTTATATCATGTGTCTCTTTTCGCAGTTTGGACATGCACATTAATGCATGCGTACCCAGGGAAAGGAACCCTTAACGGAACTATTCTCCCTGGAAGATGTTTCGGCGATGCGCCATATTTCGGCTCCGCCCACTTGATATATTGACCCCTCCTGTGTACGGGGTACGAGGTAGAAGAGCCTCTTCCATAGCTCGAAATGAGCTTCACATCCCAGAAACAGCTCGCAAAGGGCAACATAGCCAGCGATGTGTAATATGGAGGCGGGAGTAAAGTTATGCAGCTGGAGGCCGTAGAACTCCAGGAGCCCGCTGAGGAACAGATGGACTGGAAATCCAAGTCCCCTTAATAAGTAAGGGACAAGGCATACCCGCTCCCCCATGGATGGGTTGGGAAAGCTCTCCGCTTGCTCCAGCCATTGTAAGTGGCTAGTCCGGCTCGGACGGGGACCATATACGCTGGAGGGAGAAACCCCTGGGTCTGTAACTCTACTAATTGGCTGTGGGGGACGGAATACTTCTTCCCATTGCCTGGCTTAGTGCTACGGGAGCGAGAGGAGGAGCTGTGGTGGCTGGCCATGATGGGATGGGCTTTTCCGGGCGCGCTCCGATGGATACTCGCTGTGGGAGGATGGTGTGATCTGGATCTAAGGATCCCCGGCTCTTTAAATATATGATTTGCTCATAGGGTTAGGGTGGAAAGTGTAAAAATGCCCCGACTTCTCGCATTCGCTCGACACGTGGAAGATAGCCATTATTAGGCGCGGAAGCCAAGGAGTGCAACATCCATGGGAAGCCGGACACTACTCGACAGGTACTCGAAATTTGGAGAAGAACCCGCCTTGCAATGTCGAAAACAATCTGCGCGCCGGACTCATCGTCATTGAAGCCTGGTTCAAAGGCTACTGAGGGAGTCCTGGATTAGGGGGTCCTCGGACAGCCGGACTATGTACCTTGGCCGGACTGTTGGACTATGAAGATACAAGATTGAAGACTTCATCCCATGTCCGGGTGGGACTCTCCTTTGCATGGAAGGCAAGCTTGGCAATTCGGATATGTAGATCTCCTCCCATGTAACCTTCTCTGTGTAACCCTAACCCCCTCCGGTGTCTATATAAACCGGAGGGTTTAGTCCGTAGGACAGGGACAATCATAATCATAGGCTAGCTTCTAGGGTTTAGCCTCTACGATCTCGCGGTAGATCAACTCTTGTAATACTCATATCATCAAGATCAATCAAGCAGGAAGTAGGGTATTACCTCCATCGAGAGGGCCCGAACCTGGGTAAACATTGTGTCCCCCGCCTCCTGTTACCATTCGCCTTAGACGCACAGTTCGGGACCCCCTACCCGAGATTAGCCGGTTTGACACCGACACTAGCTGTCCCAAAATATCTACCCACCTAACGGTCATATCATTGAAGGGCATTTATGTCTTATCATGTCGGGCTGCTCCCTAGGCTATAAATAGCCGCCCCCTACAACCACTAGCTGGTTGGCTGCTCCAAGAGATACTGACACTTGTCATTTCAGAGCATCCCATCCTCCGAGGACTTTGAGCGAAAATCATCAAGTGAGGAAATCCAATCCCAAACACCTACAAACCCAAAGTGATTGAGCATCACTGAAGAGATTGATCCTGCGTGGATCCGATGCTTGTTACCTTTGAAGACTGTGCATCTTCCAGACGGTTAGGCGTCATGGTCTAGAGAATCCAAGAGGAAATTGTGGATCGCCGAGTGACCGAGTTTGTGAAGGTTTGGAAGTCACCTGAAGACTTACCACGAGTGATTGGGCGAGGTCTGTGTGACCTTACCGCAAGGATAATACAGTGAGGACTGTGTGTCCTCGGGTTTAAATACCAAGCCGCTCCAACCAGACGTACAACTGTCATAGCAGTTGGAACTGGTCTACCAAATCATTTTCTTCACCAAGCCTACTGGTTCTATTTCCTCAACTCTTTAATTTCCTCATTACAGTTGTTGTGCGCTTGTTCATATCTATTTGAAGATTTTGACTGAAGACTTTCTTAATTTCCTCAGTTCAATTTCTTCACTCTGTTTGTCTTCATCCTGTGTTATCCTGTGTTTACGCTTTCTGTACTCTGTGCTTGTCTTCATTTCATCATGATGACCATGCTTGTGTTCTGTTATGTTTACATCTGTGTACTTATTCCGCTGCAAGTAGTTCTTCGCTTAGGAATTTCCTCACCCTGAAATTCCTCAGTGAAGAATTCATAAAAATCGCCTATTCACCCCCCTCTAGTCGATATAACACACTTTCAATTGGTATCAGAGCAAGATACTCCCTTATTCTGTGTGATTTTGGTTTAACCGCCTGGAGTTTTAGTTATGTCGACCGCATGTATGATCAAGGTCTCTGCTGGGTGTCCTACCTTCGATGGGACAGATTACCCCTACTGGAAGAATAAGATGCGAATGCATCTTGAGACAATTGATAACGATCTCTGGTATGTTGTGGAAAATGGTGTTCCCTCAGTCACAACTTCTCTGAATGCTACTGATGTGAAGAGATTCAAGCAACTCGATTCTCAAGCGAAGACCATCATATGTGGCCATCTGAGCAAAGGGCAGTATGGAAGAGTGAGTGCTTTGTAAACTGCTAAGCTTATCTGGGATAGGCTGTCCAAAGTCAATGAAGGAGTCTCAACACAGCGTGACTCTCGAGTTGACGTTCTTCGCAATCTCTTCAACCGCTTCAAAAGACTCAACAATGAAAATGTTCAACAGACCTTCGATCGCCTCACTGACATCTCAAATGAGCTTCAAGCACTTGGTGCCACTGACATCACCGACCATGAGGTGGTGAACAAAATTGCTGAGATCGCTTGATTCCTCAGTTGATACTCTAGCACTGATGATACAAGAATGTGGAGATTACAAGTCACTTGATCCCGCTGATATCCTCGAGAGGCTAAACACTCATGAGTTCCAGCTTGATGAGAAGAGAGATCTCTATGGTTCAAGCTATGGCAGATCACGTGCCCTAAAGGCCAAGGATGTCTCTAAATCTGAAGGTGAAGATTCTGGTAGTAGCCTTGGTGATCCTGAATAACTGAGCCAGGAGCTAGCACTGCTCGTGAAGAAATCCCAGAAGTTCTCAAGACATGGTCGCTTTGGAAAATCCTCAAGGAGCAATGATTCCTCATCCAGTGACTACAAGAAGAGGCTATGCCACAAATGCAAGAAACCTGGTCACTACATTCAAGATTGTCCTTAGTGGGAAAAGGAATCAAACAAGAAGAAATACAAGGATTACAGTTTTGATGACTCAAAGAAGAAGAAGAAATCTTCAAAGTCTTCATCATCAAAATCCTCGAAGTCTTCATCTCACAAGAAGAGCAGCTCCAAGAAGGCTCAGGCATTCATTGGCAAGGAAATGGACTCTGAGGCTGAATATGAGGAACCTGAGGAAGCGGAGGCATCTGAGGAGTCCGAGTCCGGTGTGGTGAGCCTAGCTCTCGCTACTGCATTCGTCAGCAAGTCCACCTTCAACTCTGAAGAAAATGACTTCACCAACAAGGCTGATGAAGGCGATGATGACTACGCTCCCACCTATTGCTTCATGGCAAAGGGTGCCAAGGTACTCAAATATACCTCCTCTAAATCTAGTGAGGATGAATCTAATGAAAACCTAAAGCCCATCTATTCTAAACTTGCTAAGATTGCTTTGAAACAACAAAAGGCTTTTGAAAAGGTTCAAAACATGCTAGACAAAAGTGATGATATGTTGGGTGAAGAAATGGATCGCACTAAAACCTTGACTGAAAATCTTCAAAGACTTCAGTCTAGGTTTGACAACCTTCAAGGTCATCATAACACTCTCTTATCTGATCATGAGAAGCTTTCTTATGAATTTCTTCAACGAAAGCAAGATCTTGAAAAGCTAAGGGTGAGTTATGAAGATCTTCAGAAGGAGCGCGATTCATTACTTTCTCAACAAATCAACGCTACTCAGGAAGAATTTGTTCCTCCATGTTTGAAGTGCATTGAACGTGAATCTGCTAATTCTTCACCTGAATGTTCAAATGCTTCTAATGCTACAAATTCTTCACCTGTCTCTGCTATCACTAATTCCTCACCTGAGGACATTGCTAGTATCACTGATGATGCAGGGCTGAATGAATTGTACATGACAGACATGTACAAAAGCCTCAAAGGGCATCAGAATCTTTGTGATGTGCTTAAAAAGCATATCCTCAACAGGAACCCTAGGAAAGAGGGTATTGCCATTGAGAGGAAAATCAATGCTGATGGAACATATTGGAAGCCTGAGAAGTACCCCAAAACCTCATGGGTTGCTGCAAAGGGACCTCCAGTAGATCCATCTACTTTATCTGGCTATACATGTGAATCTCCTCATTCTTCTGATGAGTCATTTGAATCCAACTATAAACTGTTCAAAAATCAAAATGGTGAAGTATTTGCTAGATATGTTGGCACTAACTGCAGGAATGGTTCCCCTATGAAGAAAATCTGGGTTCCCAAAAGGTGCCTTGAAAATCTTCAGGTGAATGTCATCATGACACCACCTGTGAAGGATAGGGACGCCAGATCAAATTCTTCATATGGACCAAATTCTTCATATAGATCCAAGTCCTCATACAGACCAAATTCCTCACATGGATCAAATTCCTCAAAAGGATCAAAGTCCTCATATGATCATCATCGTGCTAATACCTCTGTTTCGCAAGGAAGAGCTGATGGCTATGAATATGAGCAATATTCTTCTAACCATTATGTTCATAAGTCCTCGAAGAATTTCTCTCCTTATTCATATGCTTACCCTAACTCCTCTTATGTGAAATGAAGTGGACTGGCTTCTATGCCACCTTTCTCGTATGGAGCTCGCAGAGTGATGAACTCTTTGCCACCCCTCCAGATGTGGGTGGTGAAGAAAAGGAACTAATCTCTTATGCAGGGTCAGGTCTCCAGACGTGCTTAAACGTCTGAAGAATTTGCTGGAGACCTGAAAATGTCTGAAAGGACGCAGGCTAATCATGAAGAAATGAACTTTCATTTCTCACGTCCTCATACTGTTTTATCTATTCTATTGCTTGATGAAATTGATCTGATGAAATTGATGTCATATTCTTTAGTGATGAAGTATATGAGTTCGTAAGCTGCACTAATTCATCTGCAGGATGATCAACCCAAACCCAATGAGTGGGTCCTCGATAGTGGATGTACAAATCACATGACTGGTGACAAGAATCTGTTGATGGATGTTCCCTTATCTCCATCGCATCTGAAGCATATCATCTTCGCTGACAAAGGCAAAAGTCAGGTATTGGGTCTAGGTAAGGTTGCGATCTCAAAGGATCGACACATGGACAAAGTCATGCTTGTCGAGTCCTTAGGATACAACCTCATGTCTGCCTCAATGCTTTGTGATCTTGATATGGTAGTTGTCTTTGGCAAGTATCGTTGTGTTGTGATCATGGAAGCTGAATTCCAAAGTCTTCGAAGGCTTTAGGAGAGGAGACTTGTATATTGTTGATTTCTCTACAGGACCTCAACCAGCTGTATGTCTTGCAAAATCTTCAGAAGGCTGGCTATGGCATCGACGACTTGGTCATGCTGGCATGAGGAATCTGCACACGCTCGCGAAGAAGAAGCATGTTATTGGCATTGAGAATGTCAAATTCCTCAAGGACCACTTATGCGGAGCCTGTGAAGCTGGGAAAATGACCAAGGCCAAACATCCAGCGAAGACTATCATGACTACCACTCGACCATTTGAATTGCTTCATATGGATCTCTTTGGTCCTAACCATTATTCTGCAGTTACAAATGATGCATCTCAATATGGCTTTGTTATTGTTGATGATTACTCTCGTTACAAATGGGTGCATATTGTCACTTACAAACATGAGGTGCACGAAGTCTTCAAACGATTTTCTTCGAGGGATTCAACCAACTTTGGTGTGAAGATCAAGCACATCAGAAAGTGACAATGGAACTGAATTCAAGAATTCTGGTCTTGATGACTATCTTGATGAACTTGGTATTACTAATGAGTTATCTACTCCTTACACTCCTCAGCAGAATGGCGTCGTGGAGCGCAAGAACATGACTCTTGTTGAGATGGCTCGCACTATGCTTGATGAATACAAGACGCCTCGTCGTTTCTGGATTGAGGCAATTGATACCGCGTGCCACATCATCATCATGGTATATCTTCACAAATTCTTCAAGAAGACTGCTTATGAACTCCTCACTGACAAGAAACACAATGTGAGTTATTTCAAAGTCTTCGGTGCTAAATGTTGGATTAGAGATCCTCATCACAACTCTAAATTTGCACCGAAAGCACATGAAGGTTTTATGCTTGGTTATGGAAAGGACTCACACACCTACAGGGTCTTCAACAACGTTCTTCACAAAGTTGTTGAAACTGTAGATGTGCGGTTCGATGAAACTAATGGCTCGCAAAGAGAGCACCTACCTTCTGTGTTAGATGAACAATCACCTGAGGAAACTATCAAGTTCAAGGCTACTGAGGATGTCATCCCTATCGAAGAATCTGTTGAAGAAATCATTCCAGAACGCGAAGAACGTCATCCTGAAGCACCTGAAGAAAATGTTGCTGAAGAAAATGCTGATCAAATTCCTCAACAACAACCCGCTCATCCTCACGTTGCAAACGAAGTGCAAATTGAGAAAATCATCAGCGACATCAATATTCCAAGTCCTCTCACACGCTCAAGAGCTTCACATTTATCTAACTTTTGTGGGCACTTTGCTTTTGTTTCTATCACAAATCCCACTAAGGTAGATGAAGCATTTCTGGAGCCTGAGTGGATTGAAGCTATGCAAGAAGAATTACATCAGTTCAAGCTGAACAACGTCTGGGAACTGTTAATCGCCCAGATCCTCGCAAGCACAATATCATTGGCACAAAGTGGATCTACCGCAACAAGCAAGATGAAAAGGGCCTTGTGGTGAGGAATAAGGCATGGCTTGTAGCTCAAGGCTACACACAGGTTGAAGGAATTGATTTCGATGAAACTTTTGCACCTGTTGCTAGACTTGAGGCTATTCGCATATTACTTGCTTATGATAACCATCATGATATCACTTTATATAAAATGGATGTGAAAAGTGCATTCCTCAATGGTAAGCTTGAGGAAGAAGTATATGTTGCTAAACCCCCAGGTTTTGAAGATCCAAACCATCCTCAGAAAGTCTTCAGACTCAATAAGACTCTCTATGGCCTCAAGCAGGCCCCTCGGGCGTGGTATGATACTTTGAAGGAATTCCTCATGAAGAAAGGCTTCAAACCCGGTTCACTTGACCCTACTATTTTCACTAAATCCTATGATGGTGAATTGTTTGTGTGCCAAATTTATGTTGATGATATTATCTTTGGCTGTACTGACCAACGTTACAGTGATGAATTTGCCTATATGATGAGTGAAGAATATCAAATGTCTATGATGGGAGAATTGAAATTCTTCTTAGGTCTTCAGATCTGTCAATAGCGCAGTGGCATATTCATATCTCACGAGAAATACCTCAAGGATGTACTGAGGAAATTCGGCATGCAAGATTGCAAAGGGGTCAAAATTCCAATGGCCACAAATGGCCATCTATGCACTGATGAAAATAGTATCTCGGCGATCCACAATTTCCTCTTATATGCTGATGTCTACTACACAACCTTCTCCTTGTAGACGTTGTTGGGCCTCCAAGTGCAGAGGTTTGTAGGACAGTAGCAAATTTCCCTCAAGTGGATGACCTAAGGTTTATCAATCCGTGGGAGGCGTAGGATGAAGATGGTCTCTCTCAAGCAACCATGCAACCAAATAACAAAGAGTCTCTTGTGTCCCCAACACACCCAATACAATGGTAAATTGTATAGGTGCACTAGTTCGGCGAAGAGATGTTGATACAAGTGCAATATGGATGGTAGATATAGGTTTTTGTAATCTGAAAATATAAAAACAGCAAGGTAACAAGTGGTAAAAGTGAACGGAAACGGTATTGCAATGCTAGGAAACAAGGCCTAGGGTTCATACTTTCACTAGTACAAGTTCTCTCAACAATAATAACATAATTGGATCATATAACTATCCTTCAACATGCAACAAAGAGTCACTCCAAAGACACTAATAGCGGAGAACAAACGAAGAGATTATGGTAGGGTACGAAACCACCTCAAAGTTATTCTTTTCATTCAATCCGTTGGGCTATTCCTATAAGTGTCACAAACAGCCCTAGAGTTCGTACTAGAATAAAACCTTAAGACACAAATCAACCAAAACCCTAACGTCACCTAGATACTCCAATGTCACCTCAAGTATCCGTGGGTATGATTATACGATATGCATCACACAGTCTCAGATTCATCTATTCAATCCAACACAAAGTACTTCAAAGAGTGCCCCAAAGTTTCTACCGGAGAATCAAGACGAAAACGGGTGCCAACCCCTATGAATAGGTTCATGGGCGGAACCCGCAAGTTGATCACCAAGACATACATCAAGTGAATCACGTGATATCCCATTGTCACCACAGATACGCACGGCAAGACATACATCAAGTGTTCTCAAATCATTAAAGACTCAATCCGATAAGATAACTTCAAAGGGAAAACTCATTCCATTACAAGAGAGTAGAGGGGGAGAAGAAACATAAGATCCAACTATAATATCAAAGCTCGCGATACATCAAGATCGTGCCAAATCAAGAACACGAGAGAGAGAGAGAGAGAGAGAGAGAGAGAGAGAGAGAGATCAAACACATAGCTACTGGTACATACCCTCAGCCCCGAGGGTGAACTACTCCCTCCTCGTCATGGAGAGCGTCGGGATGATGAAGATGGCCACCGGTGAGGGTTCCCCCCTCCGGCAGGGTGCCGGAACAAGGTCTCAATTGGATTTTGGTGGCTACAGAGGCTTGCGGCGGCGGAACTCCCGATCTATTCTGTTCTTCGAAGTTTTTAGGGTATATGGATATATATAGGCGGAAGAAGTACGTCAGGGGAGCCACAAGGGGCCCACGAGGGTGGAGGGCGCGCCCTAGGGGGGTGGGTGCGCCCCCTGCCTCGTGGCTCCCTCGTTTCTTTCCTGACGTGCACTCCAAGTTTTTCCGGTAGCTTTCCTTCCAAAAATAACTTCTCCAGTTGGTTTCACTCTGTTTTGACTCCGTTTGATATTCCTTTTCTTCGAAACACTGAAACAAGGGAAAAAACAAGAACTGGCACTGGGCTCTGGGTCAATAGGTTAGTCCCAAAAGTAATATAAAAGTGTAAAATAAAGCCCATAAACATCCAAAACATATAATATAATAGCATGGAACAATAAAAAATTATAGATACGTTGGAGACGTATCAGCATCCCCAAGCTTAATTCCTGCTCGTCCTCGAGTAGGTAAATGATAAAAACAGAATTTTTGATGTGGAATGCTACCTAACATATTTATCAATGTAGTATTCTTTATTGTGGCATGAATTCAGATCCATAAGATTCAAAACAAAAGTTTAATATTGACATGAAAACAATAATACTTCAAGCATACTAACAAAGCAATCATGTCTTCTCAAAATAACATGGCCAAAGAAAGCTATCCCTGCAAAATCATATAGTCTGGCTATGCTCTATCTTCATTACACAAAATATTTAAATCATGCACAACCCCTATGACAAGCCAAGCAATTGTTTCATACTTTTGATGTTCTCAAACTTTTTCAATCTTCACGCAATACATGAGCGTGAGCCATGGACATAGCACTATAGGTGGAATAGAGTGGTGGTTGTGGAGAAGACAAAAAGGAGAAGATAGTCTCACATCAACTAGGCGTATCAATGGGCTATGGAGATGCCCATCAATAGATATCAATGTGAGTGAGTAGGGATTGCCATGCAACGGATGCACTAGTGCTATAAGTATATGAAAGCTCAACAAAAGAAACAAAGTGGGTGTGCATCCAACTCGCTTGCTCACGAAGACCTAGGGCATTTTGAGGAAGTCCATCATTGGAATATACAAGCCAAGTTCTATAATGAAAAATTCCCACTAGTATATGAAAGTGACAACATAGGAGACTCTCTATTATGAAGATCATGGTGCTACTTTGAAGCACAAGTGTGGTAAAAGGATAGTAGCATTGTCCCTTCTCTCTTTTTTTTTCTTTTTTTGTTTTTTTTGTTTGGGCCTTTTTTTTATGGCCTCTTTTTTTTTAGTCCGACGTCTCATCCCGACTTGTGGGGGAATCATAGTCTCCATCATCCTTTCCTCACTTGGGACAATGCTCTAAAAATGAAGATCGTTACACTTTTATTTTCTTACAACTCAACAATTACAACTCGATACTTAGAACAATATATGACTCTATATGAATGCCTCCGGCGGTGTACCGGGATATGCAATGAATCAAGAGTGACATGTATGAAAGAATTATGAATGGTGGCTTTGCCAAAAATACAATGTCAACTACATGATCATGCTAAGCAATTATGACAATGATGGAGCATGTCATAATAAACGGAACGGTGAAAATTTGCATGGCAATATATCTCGGAATGGCTATGGAAATGCCATGATAGGTAGGTACGGTGGCTGTTTTGAGGAAGGTATATGGTGGGTGTATGATACCGGCGAAAAGTGCGCGGTATTAGAGAGGCTAGCAATTGTGGAAGGAAGAAAGTGCGTATAATCCGTGGACTCAACATTAGTCATAAAGAACTCATATACTTATTGCAAAAATCTACAAGTTATCAAAGCAAAGTATTACGCGCATGCTCCTAGGGGGATAGATTGGTAGGAAAAGACCATCGCTCGTCCCCGACCGCCACTCATAAGGAAGACAATCAATAAATAAATCATGCTCCGACTTCATCACATAACGGTTCACCATACATGCATGCTACGGGGATCACAAACTTTAACACAAGTATTTCTCAAATTCACAACTACTCAACTAGCATCACTCTAATATCACCATCTTCATATCTCAAAACAATTATCAAGCATCAAACTTTTCTTAGTATTCAACACACTCATAAGAAAGTTTTTACTAATCTTGAATACCTAGCATATTAGGATTATTAAAGCAAATTACCATGCTATTTAAGACTCTCAAAATAATATAAGTGAAGCATGAGAGTTCATCTATTTATTTAAAATAAAACCACCGCCATGCTCTAAAAGGATATAAGTGAAGCACTAGAGCAAAACTATATAACTCAAAAGATATAAGTGAAGCACACGAGTAAATGACAAACTACTCCAAAAAGATATAAGTGAAGATCAATAAGGAATTAAATAATTATGTAGCTAAGTGAAGACTCTCTCGTTTAAGAATTTCAGATCTTGGTATTTTATTCAAACAGCAAGCAAAGCTAAATAAAATAAAATGACGCTCCAAGCAAAACACATATCATGTGGTGAATAAAAATATAGCTCCAAGTAAAGTTACCGATGAACGAAGACGAAAGAGGGGATGCCTTCTGGGGCATCCCCAATCTTAGGCTCTTGGTTGTCCTTGAATATTACCTTGGGGTGCCTTGGGCATCCTCAAGCTTAGGCTCTTGCCACTCCTTATTCCATAGTCCATCGAATCTTCACCAAAAACTTGAAAACTTCACAACACAAAACTCAACAGAAAACTCGTAAGCTCCGTTAGCGAAAGAAAATAAAACACCTCTTCAAGGTACTGTAATGAACTCATTCTTTATTTATATTGGTGTTAAACCTACTGTATTCCAACTTCTCTATGGTTTATAAACTATTTTACTAGCCATAGAGTCATCAAAATAAGCAAACAACACACGAAAAACAGTATCTGTCAAAAACCGAACAGTCTGTAGTAATCTGTAACTAACGCAAACTTCTGGAACTCCAAAAATTCTAAAATAAATAGGTGGACCTGAGGAATTTGTCTAGTAATCATCTTAAAAAAGAATCAAATAAATAGCACTCTCCAGTAAAAAGTTGAAGCTAATCTCGTGAGCGCTAAAGTTTCTGTTTTTTACAGCATGATCATAAAGACTTCACCCAAGTCTTCCCAAAGGTTCTATTTGGCACAAACACTAACTAAAACATAAAACCACATCTCAACAGAAGCTAGATGGATTGTTTATTCCTAAAGAGAACCAAAAATTAATAAACTAAAATAAAATTGGGTTGCCTCCTAACAAGTGCTAACGTTTAACGCCTCTAGCTAGGCGTGATGATTTCAAATGATGCTCACATAAAAGATAAGAATTGAAACATAAAGAGAGCATCATGAAGAATATGACTAGCACTTTTAAGTCTAACCCACTTCCTATGCATAGGGATTTAGTGAGCAAACAACTTATGGGAACAATAATCAACTTGCATAGGAAGGCAAAACAAGCATAACTTCAAAACTTTAAGCACATAGAGAGGAAACTTGATATTATTGCAATTCCTACAAGCATATGTTCCTCCCTTATAATAATTTTCAGTAGCATCATGAATGAATTCAACAATATAACCAGCACCTAAAGCATTATTTTCATGATCTACAGGCATAGAAAATTTACTACTCTCCACATAAGCAAAATTCTTCTCATTCGGAATAGTGGGAGCAAACTCAACAAAATTACTATCATGTGATTGAAAATTAAGATCAAGATGACAAGTTTCATGGTTATCATCATTCTTTAGAGCATACGTGTCATCACAATAATCATCATAGATAGGAGGCATGCTTTCATCATAATAAATTTGCTCATCAAAGCTTGGGGGACAAAAAAATATCATCTTCATCAAACATAGCATCCCCAAGCTTGCGGCTTTGCATATCATTAGCATCATGGGTATTCAAGGAATTCATACTAACAACATTGCAATCATGCTCATCATTCGAATATTTAGTGCCAAACATTCTAATGCATTCTTCTTCTAACACTTTAGCGCAATTTTCCTTTCCATCATACTCATGAAAGATATTAAAAAGATGAAGCGTATGAGGCAAACTTAATTCCATTTTTTTTGTAATTTTCTTTTATAAAATAAACTAGTGATAAAACAAGAAACTAAAAGATTCGATTGCAAGATCTAAAGATATACCTTCAAGCACTAACCTCCCCGGCAACGGCGCCAGAAAAGAGCTTGATGTCTACTACACAACCTTCTCTTTGTAGACGTTGTTGGGCCTCCAAGTGCAGAGGTTTGTAGGACAGTAGCAAATTTCCCTCAAGTGGATGACCTAAGGTTTATCAATCCGTGGGAGGCGTAGGATGAAGATGGTCTCTCTCCAGCAACCCTGCAACCAAATAACAAAGAGTCTCTTGTGTCCCCAACACACCCAATACAATTTTAAATTGTATAGGTGCACTAGTTCGGCGAAGAGATGGTGATACAAGTGCAATATGGATGGTAGATGTAGGTTTTTGTAATCTGAAAATATAAAAACAGCAAGGTAACAAGTGGTAAAAGTGAGTGTAAACGGTATTGCAATGCTAGGAAACAAGGCCTAGGGTTCATACTTTCACTAGTGCAAGTTCTCTCAACAATAATAACATAATTGGATCATATAACTATCCCTCAACATGCAACAAAGAGTCACTCCAAAGACAGTAATAGCAGAGAACAAACGAAGAGATTATGGTAGGGTACTAAACCACCTCAAAGTTATTCTTTCCAATCAATCCGTTGGGCTATTCCTATAAGTGTCACAAACAGCCCTAGAGTTCGTACTAGAATAAAACCTTAAGACACAAATCAACCAAAACCCTAATGTCACCTAGATACTCCAATGTCACCTCAAGTATCCGTGGGTATGATTATATGATATGCATCACACAACCTCAAATTCATCTATTCAATCCAACACAAAGTACTTCAAAGAGTGCCCCAAAGTTTCTACCGGAGAGTCAAGACGAAAACGGGTGCCAACCCCTATGCATAGGTTCATGGGCGGAACCCGCAAGTTGATCACCAAGACATACATCAAGTGAATCACGTGATATCCCATTGTCACCACAGATACGCACGGCAAGACATACATCAAGTGTTCTCAAATCATTAAAGACTCAATCCGATAAGATAACTTCAAAGGGAAAACTCATTCCATTACAAGAGAGTAGAGGGGGAGAAGAAACATAAGATCCAACTATAATATCAAAGCTCGTGATACATCAAGATCGTGCCAAATCAAGAACACGAGAGAGAGAGAGAGAGAGAGAGAGAGAGAGAGAGAGAGAGAGAGATCAAACACATAGCTACTGGTACATACCCTCAGCCCCGAGGGTGAACTACTCCCTCCTCGTCATGGAGAGCGCCGGGATGATGAAGATGGCCACGGTGAGGTTCCCCCCCCGTGGTGTGCTAATAGGGTCCCGATTGGGTTTTGGTGGCTACAGAGGCTTGCGGCGGCGAAACTCCCGATCTATTCTGTTCTTCAAAGTTTTTAGGGTATATGGATATATATATATATATATAGGCGGAAGAAGTACGTCAGGGGAGCCACGAGGGGCCCATGAGGGTGGAGGGCCGCCCTAGGGGGGTGGGCGCCCCCCTGCCTCGTGGCTCCCTCGTTTCTTTCCTGACGTGCACTCCAAGTTTTTCCGGTAGCTTTCCTTCAAAAATAACTTCTCCAGTTGGTTTCATTTCGTTTCGACTCAGTTTGATATTCCTTTTGTTCGAAACACTGAAACAAGGGGAAAAACAGGAACTGACACTAGGCTCTGGGTCAATAGGTTAGTCCCAAAAGTAATATAAAAGTGTAAAATAAAGCCTATAAACATCCAAAACATATAATATAATAGCATGGAACAATCAAAAATTATAGATACGTTGGAGACGTATCAGCATCCCCAAGCTTAATTCCTGCTCTTCCTCGAGTAGGTAAATGATAAAAACAGAATTTTTGATGTGGAATGCTACCTAACATATTTATCAATGTAGTATTCTTTATTGTGGCATGAATTTTAAGATCCATGAGATTCAAAACAAAAGTTTAATATTGACATGAAAACAATAATACTTCAAGCATACTAACAAAGCAATCATGTCTTCGCAAAATAACATGGCCAAAGAAAGCTATCCCTACAAAATCATATAGTCTGGCTATGCTCTATCTTCATCACACAAAATATTTAAATCATGCACAACCCCGATGACAAGCTAATCAATTGTTTCATACTTTTGATGTTCTCAAACTTTTTCAATCTTCATGCAATACATGAGCGTGAGCCATGGACATAGCACTATAGGTGGAATAGAATGGAGGTTGTGGAGAAGACAAAAAGGAGAAGATAGTCTCACATCAACTAGGCGTATCAATGGGCTATGGAGATGCCCATCAATAGATATCAATGTGAGTGAGTAGGGATTGCCATGCAACGGATGCACTAGAGCTATAAGTATATGAAATCTCAACAAATGAAACAAAGTGGCTTATAGACCTGTAAATATCAAACTCCTCATAGACTTATAGACCTGTGTACACTCATAATCACATTAGTCCCTTAACCTATAAGTCTTCAATACACCAAAATCACTAAGGGGCACTAGATGCACTTACAATCTCCCCCTTTTTGGTGAGCGATGACAATATAGGTTAAGTTTTCAACGGGGATAATCATATGAAGTGTAAATACTGATATTGAGGAATTTGATTGCAAGATATAGAAGAACTCCCCGTGAAGATGTGCATAGTGAGGAATTTGCTTTTGAAGCAATGCACACTTGAAGAGTAGAATCTTGGAGATCTCCCCCTATATGTTGTAATTCATACGCGCATTTGACATATAATACGAAGAATTTGAAATGCATGATGAAATATGGTGACTGATGTAATTCAGCATGCATGCATTAACATTAATGAGGAATACGCATGCAGAAAAAAACTCAGCAAAAGTATCAGACCACCATCGGGTTTAAGTTTACAACTCGATCGAATAAAGTCTTAGAAGAACGAGAGTTGTAACTTTGCAAAAAAAATGCCCATATAGATAGACACGCTTGAAGACTAACTCAAATTTCTCCCCCTTTGTCATCGAATGACCAAAAGGATCGAAAATGAGGACTAACGCCCTTGAAGAGTATCAAGATGATGGAGGAGCGCCAGCGTTGTTGGGGTCGTTTGTTGTTGTAGGGCCTGCCACAGTGTCGTCCAAGTCTTCATGTTCATCGGTTTCGCGTGATAAATAATATGAGCTGGCCACCAAGGAAGGAACCTTGACCTTCTAGAATTTCTTCGGTGGAGGAGCAGACCAGTCAAAATCTTCCTTGACACCCATTTGCTTCAGATCTTCTTCACCATACAGATATGACAGAATAGCCCAGGTGCGACCGAAGACTTCATGGAGGTAGAAATGGTTTTCTTCACTGCATTGTGTGTAGCAGTCATGTTGTGAAGAATATAACCAAACTGACGCTTAACCCATTTGTGGTTTTGATCCACCTTCTGGTGAAGACTAAGAAGTAGCTCACGGTCAATCATCACTCTTGGAGCTGTGGTTTGAGGATTTGGCTTGGATGCATTGGCAGCAGAATCATGAGTGGCAGAGTCATCATTGGTGGAATAAGATGCAACTTTGCAAAACTGACCATCCAATGGACGAATGCCTTCATCAATAACAGCAGCAACCTTGCCCTTTTCATCAGCTGAGGAAAACGTCCGCTTGAGGACTTCAATAGGGGGCAAGTAGCTGAGGTGATTCTGAAAATCAGCCTTGTAGTTGAGTGAAGACCTTATTCTGAGGAATCTCATAATACAAGGTGCATAAGGCTTCAACTCAAACGGAGAGAATGCAACATTTGCTAGAGTCCTCATGAAGAAATCGTGATAATTGACAGGAATGCCATGTATGATGTTGAATAGCAGATTCTTCATGATGCCAACAATATCCTCATCAGATGAGTCGTGGCCTTTGATTGGACTCATAGACTTCGTCAGAATGCGATAGACGGTTCTTGGTACATACAGCAATTCCTTCATGAGGAATTTGGTCCTTGGGGCTTGACCGGGCTTCAGAGGCTTCATAAGCACTTGCATGTAATGAGCAGTGAGTTCAGGCTCCTGGAACAGGCAGCAAGCTCCTTCAAGGGGTGGACTGATGGGTAGGGCATGAAGTAATTCAGAGGTCGGTGCCTTATAATGAGTGTTTTCGGTCATCCAGTCCAACACCCAAGAGTTGATATCATCAGCATCGCCTGTGATGTCTAGGGTTGCATAGAATTGAAGAATGAGCTCTTCATTCCAATCGCAAATATCCATGCAAAAGTTGAGCAATCCTGCATCATGAAGCACACTGAGGACTGGGGTAAAGCAAGGCAGTGATTCCATGTCCAGATGAGGAATATGCTCGTGGTCGAAGACTTTGTCCTTGTTGAAGAGCAGTGAAGAATAAAAATTTGCTTGGCTAGAAGTCCAGAAACACTTCCTTCTAAGACGAGAAGACTCATATGGGTTGAAGTCAGCGAAGAAAACATGCTCACCGAAGAAGTCATCAACCTTGATTTTCCGCTTCTTCGAGAAAGTATCCTTTGGCTTGGGCTGAGGAGTATCGGTCAATTGCATCACTACCTCAGGAATCGCAATCTCAGGATCCACAGGCTGAGGAATTTCAGGTTCTTCTTCAGTGACAGCCTGGGTGTAACATCCCAAGTTTTCAATTTGTAATGTTATACATAGGTCATTCATGCATATCATATTTTATCGCATTTTTTCGTTTCGCGATCCTCGAAATTCTAAGCAACTCAAGGGCCCGCGGAGAGAGTTGGGGATTTCACGATTTTCATATTTGAATTTTATCAAATATTGAAACAAGGATCATTTTGGTTTTAATGTTTTTTCTCTCCCGAAATATTTCAAACTAAAATATATGAGAGGAGATAATATGACTTCTCCAAAATAAATGAAATATTGGAGGGAAAATATTAAAATCAAACAAATGATTTTATTTGGATTTTATTGCAATTTTATTCGAATTAGGAAAAATACGCGTTTTTCCAATTTGCATTAGAGTCATAAATAAATGTTCACCTTGTCCGACATATTTTTAGAGGACGGAGAAAATTTATTTCGGGATTTTTGGAGTCCGTTTAGTATTTATTTTCTTTGTTTTTCCACGTCAGGACTTATTTTTTTTAAAAAAGAGGCAACCGACTTAACGGGCCGGTTTCGACCCGGACTCCTCCCCCGGCTGGCCTTATAAGCCGTCGAGGCCGCCCAGCCCGCCCATGCCCGCGTCCGCCTCTAACCCTAGCCGCCAGCCGTCGCCGCCGCCAGCCATCGCCGCCATTGCCGCCCTACTGCCGTCACGGACTTCGAAACGAGCCATTGCCGACCGCTGATCGGTCGTTTTTTAGAAACCCTAAGATCGGTTTTTTTAGATCGGTTTTATTCTGGTTTTCTGCGGTTTAGTTAAGTAGCGGACGTTCATCCGTACGGTCATTTTAACGAACACCGTTCACCCATTTTTCATAGACAGTGAACGTTCGTTCGTTAGCCTGTTCGTCAGTTTTCTTTTTTCCAGGGTTTTCCACGATTATTTCTGATCGCGATTTTTGCCCTAATTTTCGTTTTAGTTTATCTTTTCGCTCGTTTATCGGAATCAGGCGATTCAAGCGCCTAGATCTTCGTCTCGAAGCCCTCTTTCTGTTTAACGACCTTGAACAAGATTTTGGTACTGTAAAATTTAACTTTAGTCCAGATTAGTAATCGGATCTTGCTCCTGTCGCAGTTTGAGTTTCATTGCTCCGTTTGATTTGTTTCTTTTTGCAAACCGGAGTTCTTCAGTTGAACTTTCTGGTTAGATCTCCTTGTTTGAGTTTTACCCATGCATCTTTGCTTGATTGCTTATGTATGCTATTGTTTGTTTGCGATAGAATTCCCGGAGTGCGAAGCATGCTACTATGAGTCGCTAGGTTTTGCGGATCGTCAGCAAGGCAAGTAACACATTGATCATACTCTTTTCATACCCAGTTTTTATGCATTAGTTACATTCCTCAAACATTGCATGATTAGGATGTGTTTAACTTGTGGGTTTGGGAAGTAGTAGATGAGGTAGAACCTATTGCCCTATTTTATTATCAAACCCTGGGAGTTGCTTCTATGTTATGCTTATATTGCCATGCTATGCTCGTAGATGTGGATTGGGTTTGAGTGTATCCATGACATATGTGAGATTGTTAATTACTGGTTCAACTTAAGGTGGCAACTTTAATACACATCTGGGTGAATTGTTTGTTTTGGGCACCTGGGGAATCCAGTGTTGTCATAGGATATCCCGGGGTTATACCATGCGATCATCCTACGGTCCGCCACCCAGGCTCAAAGGGATCATAAGATTATTCATCTAGAAACTTCCGATTGCAGCCACAAGCCATTATGGGCTCTGGCATAGTTGAGTATGTTGTCTGACCTCTTTCAGTGGTGGGCTAGCAGATGTAGAGGGAAAGTAGGTGTAACTGCCCACCCGAGTAAAGAGTTAATGCTTCGAAAGATCGTGTCTCGGTCATCCGCTTTCAAACACCATGTAGTGCGAGAAATCCAACGGAGGAGATCGAGTCTTGTGGGGAAAAGTGCAAACCTCTGCGCAGAGTGTATAAACTAATCATGGTTAGCCGTGTCCCCGGTTATGGACATCTTGAGTATCTGGTACTTGAATTATTGATTTGATCTCATCACTCTAAATAAATTTGTTGGGTTGTTAATAATTACTTTAATTGGGATTGAGTTGGAGGAACCTTCTCAATGATATCTCAACCACCATGATAGTTAAATAAAATTTATTCCTTTGTTGTAGGAAAAAAATTGGCTTTTTGCAAAAATCATATAACCATAGAGCCCCACCAGCCATATATGCATGTAGTGATAGCATTTATCTGTTCATTGCTCTATTGTGTTATATTGCCAGCATATTCCATGTGCTGACCCGTTTTCGTGCTGCAATGTATTATGTTGCAGACTTTTCAGGCGAGGAGTAAGGTTCGCTAGGCCGTTATCGTGCACTCAGCTATGCCGTTGGAGTTGATGGACTCACTTTATCTTCCAAGTCTTCCTTTGTTATCTTATTTGGATGGCTAACCCAACAACAAAGGAATCAAACTAGTTGATGCCCTGCACGTCGTTGCGGGGATATTTTGCAATATTTCAATGAGGTTTTTGGTTATACGAAAGATCAATATTTGAAATAATAGTTTTTGAAATATATAAGAATTAAATGTAAATCTCATAATAGAATGGAATTTTACATGCATACATGGTTGCATGTTGAAGTGGATTTTTAATATGCATAGTTGCATGTTGAGGTGGGCCTTTTCCTATGCATGTTTTAGGATGAGGTGGCATGCTTGCATGTTGAAAGTAATATGTTAGTGGGGGCTAGCTATTTAGATATAGAAGATAAGTTCTCTTTGGAGACATTCGATGTAATAAGTGTGTGATTGCTACTGTGTTATAAATCCTTCGAGTACTGTGTGTGTCAGCATTACCGATCCAGGGATGACACTGAAGCATAGAGACTTGACCGCCTGAGGTCGGGTCGCTACACTGGGTCTTCAATTCTTCATTAACATTTTCTTCAACACTAGTGGCTGGAATCTCTTCATGGACAGACAAGGTTGCACGAGGTTCTTTAGATCCCATTTGTACTTCAATATTGACAGGGGACTGAGGAATTTGTTGCAGTGGTGTGAACAGAGGAGAGTTGGGGTGCTGACTTTCCTAAAAAGTCATCATTCAGCACTGGTGTTGTACATCCAATGTCCACATCTTCATCTTCACTCTTTTACTCAACGCCGTCTTCTTCAGCAGTGAACCGAGGCATGGGCGATGAGACTATTGGGGTTGAAGGGATTGCATCCGCTTCAATTTCTTCATCCAATTGCTCTGACGAAGCAGCAGAAGGAATCCCTTCATCTGATTCACTTGGAATCACATATTCTTCATCAAAAGGAACAATGTCCTTTGATGGCATGGATGAGACCGGAATAGCATCAATTGGATTCAAAAAAGAGCTGGTCAATGGCTTCATCTTCTTCGGAGCTGAAAAATCTGATGAAGTTGATGCTTTCCTTTTCTTCACTGCTGCACGCTCTGCAGCCTTGGTTTTCTTCACATCTGATGCAGACGGAAGGATCGAAGTTGGGGTAGGCGCAGGAGGAGCAGAGGAACTTCGTTCAATTTCGTTAGGAACAACTGATGCAGTTGCCCTGGCTTCTTCAGTTTCTTCAGGCGCAAAACTAGTGGTTGCCCTGGCAATTTATTCAGCGGCTGGAATGCAGTCATCAGCCCTGGTACTCTATGTTTCTTCAGACTGATTGTCATCCATGGTCTTGGCATTTTTTCGATCGGTGAGCAGATGCCTCAGCCTGAGGATTTTCTTGTTGCATTGGGGCTGCAACATTGGAAGTGAACTTCTCAGTTAAATTCACAAACCTTACTTTGGTTTCAAGCTAGTCAACGCGGTATACGTCAAATTCATCACTGAGCTTCTTGATCTCAGATTGAATAGTGACAAGTTTTTCAGTTGTCATAGAGACAGCGTTTTTCTTCAGGAAGCGCTCCTTCTTGTACTGCACTTTCTTCAAGTGCCTGGCCTTTTCAAATTTCCATTTTTCTTCCTGAATGAAGGCAGTCAACATATGAATTTGGCCAGGAGTCGACTTGAAATCAGGCATAGGAGTGTTGGGGTCCTTGTGCCAAAGATCAATGTAATCAAGGATCAACTTTGGATCCAAAAGTAGAGGCACATTTGTGCCTTTGGCTCTAGCGGCCTTGAGCCGCCTGTCTCTGATGATTTTGGCAAGTTCCTCAACGTCAGCTTCATCTTCATCAGAGGGCACTTGAAAGGCGACCTGCTTCTTGTGAGGACTTGGGCGAGAACCTCGTCCAGCAGTGGCCTTTTTCTTCAGCAGAGAGGGGCCTGTTGAGGAATTTGGTGCAGATGAGGAACTAGCAGAAGCTCCTGAGGTAACAGAGATGCCTATTGTCCTTTGGCACATGGCGAAATGCACAGGTGCTGAGGATTTTGTCGGAGGAGCTCAGGACTTTGGAGGAGCTGGAGCAACTTGAGGAGTTGGCCGTGAGGGCTTTGAAGAATCTGGCCGTGAGGGCATTGCTGAGGAACTTGGCCGTGAGGGCATTGAGGGTGAAGTACTTGGCTTATGAGCAGGCTTCTTAGCCATGGCCTTCTTTGGATTGCTTGCAGAGGCCTCGGCAGTGGCAGCAGCAGCAGCAGAGTCTTCATTAAATTTCCTCACTGCTTCTTTTGCTTGTTTGGCCAGTTTGGCCTGGCGCTTGCCCCATTCATCAGGATAGTCCTCACCACGCTTGAGGTTGGTGGGATCAGCTTCTTGGCCAGGTGCCAATGGAGGTCTTGGGCATGGAGGATTTAGAGCGAATTTCTTCATATACTTGGGAGTAACATACTGATAACCCACAAGTATAGGGGATCGCAACAGTTTTCGAGGGTAGAGTATTCAACCCAAATTTATTGATTCGACACAAGGGTAGCCAAAGAATATTCTCAAGTATTAGCAGCTAAATTGTCAATTCAACCACACCTGGAAACTTAGTATCTGCAGCAAAGTGTTTAGTAGCAAAGTAATATGATAGTGGTGGTAACGGTAACAAAAGAGTAGTGCGAGCAATAGTAAATATTTTTGGTATTTTGTAGTGATTGTAACAATAGCAACGGTAAAATAAATAAGCGGAAACCAGTATATGGAAAGCTCGTAGGCACCGGATCAGTGATGGATAATTATGCTGGATGCGGTTCATCATGTAACAGTCATAACATAGGGTGACACAGAACTAGCTCCAATTCATCAATGTAATGTAGGCATGTATTCCGAATATAGTCATACGTGCTTATGGAAAAGAACTTGCATGACATCTTTTGTCCTACCCTCCCGTGGCAGCGGGGTCCTAATGGAAACTAAGGGATATTAAGGCCTCCTTTTAATAGAGAACCGAAACAAAGCATTAGCACATAGTGAATACATGAACTCCTCAAACTATGGTCATCACCGGGAGTGGTCCCGATTATTGTCACTTCGGGGTTGTCGGATCATAACACATAGTAGGTGACTATAGACTTGCAAGATAGGATCAAGAACTCACATATATTCATGAAAACATAATAGGTTCAGATCTGAAATCATGGCACTCGGGCCCTAGTGACAAGCATTAAGCATAGCAAAGTCATAGCAACATCAATATCAGAACATAGTGGATACTAGGGATCAAACCCTAACAAAACTAACTCAATTACATGATAAATCTCATCCAACCCATCACCGTCCAGCAAGCCTACGATGGAATTACTCACGCACGGCGGTGAGCATCATGAAATTGGTGATGGAGGATGGTTGATGATGATGACTGCGACGAATCCCCTTCTCCGGAGCCCCGGACAGACTCCAGATCAGCCCTCCCGAGAGGTTTTAGGGCTTGGCGGCGGCTCCGTATCGTAAAACGTGATGATTTCTTCTCCCCTATTTTTTCTCCCCGAAGGCCAATATATAGAGTTGGAGTTGGCATCGAAAGGTGTCCAGGGGGCCCACGAGGTAGGGGGGCGCGCCCTAGGGGGGGCGCCCCCCACCCTCATGGACAGGGTGTGGGCCCCCTGGTCTTCATCTTTGGCGAGGATTTTTTTATTTTTTATAAGACATCCCATGGAGTTTCAGGTCATTCCGAGAACTTTTGTTTTCTGCACATAAAACAACATCATGACAATTCTACTGAAAACAGCGTCAGTCCGGGTTAGTTTCATTCAAATCATACAAGTTAGAGTCCAAAACAAGGGCAAACGTGTTTGGAAAAGTAGATACGACGGAGACGTATCAACTCCCCCAAGCTTAAACCCTTGCTTGTCCTCAAGCAATTCAGTTGACAAACTGAAAGAAATAAAGAAAAACTTTTACAAACTCTGTTTGCTCTTGTTGTTGTAAATATGTCAAGCCAGCATTCAAGCTTTCAGCAAAGATCATAACTAACCACATTTGCAATAATTCTCAGGTCTCATAATTACTCATATCAATAGCATGATCAACTCGCGAGCCATAATAATAAATCTTGGATGACAACACTTTCTCAAAACAATCATAATATGATATAACAAAATGGTATCTCGCTAGCCCTTTCTGAGACCGCAAAACATAAATGCAGAGCACCTTTAAAGATCAAGGACTGACTAGACATTGTAATTCATGGTAAAAGAGATCCAATCATAGTCACACCCAATGTAAATTAATAGTGATGAATGCAAATGACAACTGTGCTGTCCAGCTAGTGCTTTTGAATAAGAGGGTGATGACTCAACATAAAAGTAAATAGATAGGCCCTTCACAGAGGGAAGCAGGGATTTGTAGAGGTGCCAGAGCTCAGTTTTGAAATAGAGATAAATTATATTTTGAGTGGTATACTTTCATTGTCAACATAACAACTAAGATATGGCGATATCTTCCATGCTACACACATTATAGGCGGTTCCCAAACAGAATGGTAAAGTTTATACTCCCCCTCCACCAACAAGCATCAGTCCATGGCTTGCTCGAAACAACGAGTGCCTCCAACATACATCAGGTCCCAGGGGGAGTTTTGTTTGCAATTAATTTTGATTTAATTTGCATAAAGCATGGGACTAGGCATCCCGGTGACCAACCATTTTCTCGTGAGTGAGGAGCGGAGTTCACTCCTCTTGAGAATAACCCGCCTAACATGGAAGATAAGGCCAGCCTTGGTTGATACATGAGCTATTCGAGCATACAAAACAGAATGTTTATTTGAAGGTTTAGAGTTTGGCACATAAAAATTTACTTGGAACGGCAGGTAGATACCGCATATAGGAAGGTATAGTGGACTCATCTGGAATAACTTTGGGGTTTAAGGGATTTGATGCACAAGCAGTACTCCCGCTTGGTACAAGTGAAGGCTAGCAAAAGACTGGGAGACGACCAACTAGAGAGCGACAACAGCCATGTACATGCATTAGAATTAATAAACATTGGATGCAAGCATGAGTAGGATATAATCCACCATGAACATAAATATCATGAAGGCTATGTTGATTTGTTTCAACTACATGTGTAAACATGTGTCAAGTCAAGTCACTTAAATCATTCAAAGGAGGATACCACCCCATCATACCACATCACAACCATCTCAATAGCATGTTGGCACGCAAGGTAAACCATTATAACTCATAGCTAATCAAGGATGGCATAAGTAACTATGATCTCTAATTGTCATTGCAAACATGTTTATTCATAATAAGCTAAATCAAGAATGATGAACTCATCATATTTACAAAAACAAAAGAGGTCGAGTTCATACCAGCTTTTCCCATCTCAGTCAGTCCATCATATATCATCATAATTACCTTTCACTTGCACGACCGAACGATGTGAATAATAATAAGAATGTACGTGCATTGGACTAAGCTGAAATCTGCGAGCATTCATTAAACAGGAGAAGACAAGGTAATATGGGCTTTGGGTTAAATCAACAATAATGCATATAAGAGACACTTCAACAATTTAATCATGGTCTTCTCCTACTGACGCCCAAAGAAAAGAAAAGGAATAAAAACTATTTACACGGGAAAGCTCCCAACAAGCAAAAGAAGAACGAGAAATATTTTTGGGTTTTCTTTTTAATTATAACTACTACAACAAGAAAGTAAACTACTACTAATTTTTTTGTTTTTCTTAAGGTTTAACAAACACACAAGAAGAAAGCAAAAAAAAGAAAATAAACTAGCATGGATACTACAGTGAAAGAGTATGAGCACCGACATCTAGCAATGAGTGTGTGTGAACATAAATGTAATGTCAGTGAGAAATACGTACTCCCCCAAGCTTAGGTTTTTGGCCTAAGTTGGTCTGTTGCCAGGGATAGCCTAGTGGATACCCGTTGGTGTAGCTGGGGTCGTACTGCGACGAAGAATAGTTGGGATCATACTGTGATGCAGCTGTTATCGCCTGCTGAGCTGCAGCGTGGAGTCAGGCTGCCTCCACTCTCCTCTCATACTCATATGCCTCCTCTCTGGTGATAGTATATCTTCTGTTTGCCTGGTAATCAAAGAAGGCAGGAGCAGGGAGAGTAATACGGACAACACGCCGTTTATCAAAGATTAGTCGATATAAGAGAGGTGATTCAGGCCTCTCGACAAACTGGTGTGAAGCCATAGAGTTATAATCTAAATATGCAGGAGGCAACTCCGTATCACCCTCACGAATGTCTATCTCAAGAAAATTAGCTAAGCGGGTTGCATAAATTCCTCCAAAGAAATCTCCATTATATCTATTATGATGCAACCTACGAGCTACAATGGCTCCCATATGATAAGATTAGTCTCCTAACACAACATTCTTGAGAATGCTAAGGTCAGGGACACACATGTGACATACTTCATCCTTAGCATTTATGCATCGACCGATGAAGAGAGCAAAATAATGTATAGCAGGAAAGTGAATGCTCCCTATGGTAGCCTGCGTTATATCTCTAGATTCCCCTACAGTTATACTAGCAAGAAAGTTTCTAAATTCAGATTTAGGGGGATCCCTAACACTGCCCCATTGTGGTAGTTTGCAAGGAAAAGTGAAATCCTCTAAGTCCATGGTATAAGATTTGTCATAAAGATCAAACATGACTGAAAGAGAATTACGCGAAGATGAATACTCAAACCTCCTCACAAATGAACTTGTGAGATCATGATACTAGGGGCATTTGTCAGCCTCAAAGTCCTCAAGACCGGCATTACGCACATATGCTTTAAATTCTTCTTTGATTCCTGCACGATCCATAAAATTTTCCGACGGCCATTCGCAAGGCCACACTAGAGCGTCTCTTGGTGGTTCTTCATCAACATCACGCATAGCAAGCCTGGGTCCTTGCTTCTTAGAGGAACCACCTTGGAACATCTTCCTAAGCATATTGCTTTTCTCCGAAAAATTTCTGAAATTTTTAGTAACTTCAAACAAAAGTGAACCAACTTCAATAAAACTGATAGCAACTACTCCTACTAGTACCTAGAGCCTATATCAAGCATTAGAACTACTTGGAACCATATAAATTTGACATGCAAGCTCAAGAACATTGTCACCTGTGCAGCACAAATTTGCAAAGAACAAAGCACTAGAACAAAAACTAATTGGACCAATGGAGGAGTCACATACCAAGGAACAATCTCCCCAAGCAGTTTTGCGAGAGGTGCTTTGAGCAAGGAGATCGAAAATCACAGCAAAGTGGCCTAGAACTCGTGCTTCAGTTGGTTTTTCGTGTTTGTGTGAGGAAGAAGAAGAGGATGGGTGCAGGAATAAGTGGAGGAGGGCCACCTTGGGCCCACGAGGTAGGGGGCGTGCCTAGGGGGGTAGGGCGTGCCCTCCACCCTCGTGACCAGGTGGCAGCTCCTACCGCGGTAATTTTTGCACCATAAATCCTCAAATATTCCCGAAAAAATCATATTAAATTGGCATGGCATTCTGAGGACTTTTATTTTCCGGATATTTTTATATTGCACGGATAAATCAGGAAACAGACAGAAAAATACTATTTTTACTTTATTTCTACTAAATAACAGAAAGTATAGAGAGGGTATAGAAGGTTGTGCTTCTAGTTTCATCCATCTCATGCTCATCAAAAGGAATCCACTAACAAGGTCGATCAAGTCTTGTTAATAAACTCATTCCGATAATCATGAAACCGAAGAAATTTTGAATAACACTATGTTACCTCAACGGGGATATGCACATCCCCAATAATAAGTATATCATATTTCTTTTTGACAGTAGGAAGGGGAAATTCAAAACCTCCAAATATAACCAATGGAATTTTTCCAATAGAGTTGATACTATGAACTTGAGGTTGTTTCCTCGGAAAGTGTACCATATGCTCATTACCATTAACATGAGAAGTGACATTGCCTTTGTTGCAATCAATGACAGCCCCTACAGTGTTAAGCAAAGGTCTTCCAAGAATAATAGACATACTATCATCCTCGGGAATATCAAGAATAACAAAGTCCGTTAAAATAGTAACGTTTGCAACCACAACAGGCACATCCTCACAAATACCGATAGGTATAAAAGTTGATTTATCAGCCATTTGCAAAGATATTTCAGTAGGTGTCAACTTATTGAAGTCAAGTCTACAGTATAAAGAGAGAGGCATAACACTAACACCGGCTACAAGATCATATAAAGCAGTTTTAACATAATTTCTTTAATGGAGCATGGTATAGTAGGTACTCCTGGATCTCCAAGTTTCTTTGGTATTCCACCCTTAAAAGTATAATTAGCAAGCATGGTGGAAATTTCAGCTTCCGGTATCTTTCTTTTATTTGTAACAATATCTTTCATGTACTTAGCATAAGGATTCATTTTGAGCATATCAGTCAAACGCATAGGTAAAAATGTAGGTCTAATCATTTCAGCAAAGCGCTCAAAATCCTGATCATCCTTTTTCTTGGATGGTTTCGGAGGAAAAGGCATGAGTTTCTGAACCCAAGGTTCTCTTTCCTTACCATGTTTTCTAGTAGGGCTGGAATTCAAGCCGAGTCGAGCCAGCTCGGCTCAACTCGCTAGAGCTCGTTTCGTTAACGAGCTAGCTCGACTCGACTCGTTATTATAACAAGCTCAAATCTAAGATTGGCTCGACTCGTATAACTCGCGAGCTGGCTCGTTTAGCTTGTTAAGCTCGTTAAAGATATGAACATAAAACCCTCATATATTATAAAATGATTATGTATATATTAAACATATATGTCACTAAATAATAGTAATTTCCTTGTAACGCATGAGTCTCCTAGGCGGTTGGGCCTTCAATGGCTAGGACTTGTGTTGTGCGCCTGGGACATAGGGTGCTGAGTGGCTGATCTTTTTTTGTATTGGGAGTGGCTGATCTTTTGTACCGAGCCTAACGATTTACACGAGTACTCGTGAGATTGGCTCATTTAACTTGGTCTATAAAGGATCTTAAACTAAAGCTCAGCTCGACTCGTTATTCTTCGAGTTCGAGTCGATTCGAGCCGAGTCACGAGCTACTCATTTAGCTCGCGAGCTTCGAGCTTTTTTCCAGCCCTATTTTCTAGCAACAAAGTCTCTTTTATCATAACGTTGATTCTTTGATTGTGGGTTATCAAGATCAACAGCAGGTTCAACTTCTACATCATTATCGTTACTAGGTTGAGCATCATCATGAACATCATCATTAACATTTTCACTAGGTTCATGTTCATTACCAGATTGTGTTTCAGCATCAGACATAGAGATATCATTTGGTTATCATGGTTCAGCAATAGGTTCACTAGAAGTTTGCACAGTTCTATCATTTTTCTTTTTCTTCTTTTTAGAAGAACTAGGAACATCAATATTATTTCTCTGAGAATCTTGCTCGATTCTCTTAGGGTGGCCTTCAGGATACAAAGGTTCCTGAGTCATTCTACCAGTTCTAGTAGCCACTCTAACAGCATAATCATTTTTCTTACTATTCATTTCATTAAGCACTTCTTTTTGAGCTTTACGTACTTGTTCTACTTGAGTGGTAACCATAGAAGCATGTTTTCTAACAAGTTTAAGTTCACCTTTAATATTAGCCATATAATCACCCAAGCGTCTAATCATATAAGCATTTTGTTTTAATTGTCTACCAAAATAAGCATTGAAGTTGTCTTGCTTAAACATAAAGTTATCAAACTCATCCAAGCACCGACTAGCAATTTTAGTAGGAGGTACTTCAGCTTTATCATATCTATAGAGAATATTTACCTTTACTACCTGTGTCGGGTTATCGGGATCAGGAGGTTCTTCAATAAATAAAGGATTAAGATCATATGTCTCTTCAACAAGCGGTAGATTAAGACCATGTATTTCTTCAATAGGAGGTAAATTCTTAACATCTTCGGCTTTAATACCTTTTTCTTTCATAGATTTCTTTGCCTCTTGCATATCTTCGGGACTGAGAAATAGAACACCTCTCTTCTTCGGAGTTGGTTTAGGAATAGGCTCAGTAATTGGAGCAGGAGCTGGCTCAGGAGGTGACCAATTATTTTCATTTGTCAACATATTATTTAATAGAATTTCAGCTTCATCCGGTGTTCCCCTGAAAAGAGAACCAGCACAACTATCCAGGTAATCTCTGGAAGCATCGGTTAGTCCATTATAAAAGATATCAAGTATTTCATGTTTCTTAAGAGGATGATCAGGCAAAGCATTAAGTAACTTGAGAAGCCTCCCCCAAGCTTGTGGGAGACTCTCTTCTTTAATTTGCACAAAGTTGTATATTTCCTTTAAAGCAGCTTGTTTCTTATGAGTAGGGAAATATTTAGCAGAGAAGTAATAAATCATATCCTGGGGACTACGCACACAACCAGGATCAAGAGAATTAGACCATATCTTAGCATCACCCTTTAATAAGAACGAAAATATTTTGAGTATATAAAAGTAGCGCGATCTCTCATCATTAGTAAACAGGGTGGCTATATCATTTAATTTAGTAAGATGTGCCACAACAGTTTCAAATTCATAGCCATGGAAAGGATAAGATTCAACCAAAGTAATTATATCAGGATCAACAGAGAATTCATAATCCTTATCAGGAACACATATAGGTGAAGTAGCAAAAGCAGGACCAGGCCTCATTTTATCTCTAAGTGATTCTTTGTTCCATTTAGCTATTAACCTTCTAAGCTCATCATTATCATTGCAAGCTAAAATAGCAGCAAAAGCTTCTCTATTAAAAATATAACCTTCAGGAATAATAAGCCTATCCTTATCATCATTTTCATCAATATTATCAGATTCAATAATTTCTTTCTCTCTAGCCCTAGCAATTTGTTCATCAAGAAACTCACTAAGGGGCACAGTAGTATCAAGCATAGAAGTAGTTTCATCATAAGTATCATGCATAGCAGAAGTGGCATCATCAATAACATGCGACATATTAGAACGAATAGCAGAAGTAGGTTTAGGTGTCGCAAGCTTACTCATAACAGAAGGTGAATCAAGTGCAGAGCTAGATGGCAGTTCCTTATCTCCCCTCGTAGTTGAGGGATAAATTGTTGTCTTAGCGTCTTTCAAGTTCTTCCTAGTGTCCAGCAGATATAAATCCCAAGTGATTCAAAGAATAGAGCTATGCTCCCCGGCAACGGCGCCAGAAAAAGGTCTCCCACAACTATAGGGGATCGCAACAGTTTTCGAGGGTAGAGTATTCAACCCAAATTTATTGATTCGACACAAGGGGAGCCAAATAATATTCTCAAGTATTAGCAGCTGAGTTGTCAATTCAACCACACCTGGAAACTTAGTATCTGCAGCAAAGTGTTTAGTAGCAAAGTAATATGATAGTGATGGTAACGGTAACAAAAGAGTAGTGCGAGCAATAGTAAATATTTTTGGTATTTTGTAGTGATTGTAACAATAGCAACGGGAAAATAAATGAGCGAAAACCTGTATATGGAAAGCTCGTAGGCACCGGATCAGTGATGGATAATTATGCCGGATGCGGTTCATCATGTAACAGTCATAACATAGGGTGACACAGAACTAGCTCCAATTCATCAATGTAATGTAGGCATGTATTCTGAATATAGTCATACGTGCTTATGGAAAAGAACTTGCATGCCATCTTTTGTCCTACCCTCCCGTGGCAGCGGGGTCCTAATGGAAACTAAGGGATATTAAGGCCTCCTTTTAATAGAGAACCGAAACAAAGCATTAGCACATAGTGAATACGTGAACTCCTCAAACTATGGTCATCACCGGAGTGGTCCCGATTATTGTCACTTCGGGGTTGCCGGATCATAACACATAGTAGGTGACTATAGACTTGCAAGATAGGATCAAGACCTCACATATATTCATGAAAACATAATAGGTTCAGATATGAAATCATGGCACTCGGGCCCTAGTGACAAGCATTAAGCATAGCAAAGCCATAGCAACATCAATCTCAGAACATAGTGGATACTAGGGATCAAACCCTAACAAAACTAACTCGATTACATGATAAATCTCATCCAACCCATCACCGTCCAGCAAGCCTACAATGGAATTACTCACGCACGACGGTGAGCATCATGAAATTGGTGATGGAGGATGGTTGATGATGACGACAGTGACGAATCCCCCTCTCTGGAGCCCCGAACGGACTCTAGATCAGCCCTCCCGGGAGGTTTTAGGGCTTGGTGGCGGCTCCGTATCGTAAAACGTGATGATTTCTTCTCCGCTATTTTTTTCTCCCCGAAAGCCAATATATAGAGTTGGAGTTGGCGTCGGAAGGTGTCCAGGGGGTCCACGAGGTAGGGGGGAGCGCCCTAGGGGGGACGCGCCCCCCACCCTCGTGGACAGGGTGTGGCCCCCCTGGTCTTTGAAAGCACAAGTGCTCCCTAGGTGGTTTTGGTAATTAATGACAACATATATCTTGTTGGACTAACACTTTTATCTAGTATGTTTTAGATAAGTTCAACAATGGAGTGGCATGGACTAAAGGATGTGGGAACTCCTTCAAGATGCTAAGGACAAAGGATTGGCTCAAGCTTCAAGCTCAAGACTCTTCATTTTACATTTTAGTGATCCAAGATCACATTGAGTCCATAGGAAAAGCCAATACTATCAAGGAGGAATGGGGTGTTGCTTAATGAGCCTCTTGCTTCAAAGTCCTTAGTGATATGCTCCAAATACCCTCAACTACTTTCCTACTTCCACACATTTGTCCTAAACCTAAAGTCAAACTCGGCCCACTAATTCTTTCTATCCGGCGCCACCGAGTTTGGATGTCTTAGCCACTGCCACAAACCCTAGGCAAATCGGTCTCACCGATAGGGATCTCGGTCTCACCGAGATGGTATTGTAATCTCTCTATGTATGTCCATTATCAAAATCGGTCTCACCGAGTTTGAGCAATCGGTACTACCGATATTACAATGCAAACTCTCTGGTTAACTTATTATCAAAATTGGTCCCACCGAGTTTGATAATCGGTCAAACCGAGTTTGCTCGACCAACTCTCTGAAAGCTTATTACCAAAATCGGTCCCACCGAGTTTGTGTAATCGGTCTTACCGAGATTACGTTATGCCCTAACCCTAACCGAATCGGTCCCACCGAGTTGCATTCCGGTCCCACCAAAAACCCTAATGGTCACATTATTTGCTAAATCGGTCTGACCGAGTTTAACGATTCGGTCCCACCGAGTTTGGTAGATTGTGTGTAACGGTTAGATTTTGTGTGGAGGCTATATACCCCTCCACCTCCTCTTCATTCGTGGGGAGAGCCATCGACCGAACCTACACTTCCAAAGATCCTATTTCGAGAGAGAACTACCTACTCATGTGTTGAGGCCAAGATATTCCATTCCTACCATATGAATCTTGATCTCTAGCCTTCCCCAAGTTGCTTTCCACTCAAACCCTCTTTCCACCAGATCCAAAACCTATGAGAGAGAGTTGAGTGTTGGGGAGACTATCATTTGAAGCACAAGAGCAAGGAGTTCATCATCAACGTACCTTTTGTTACTTCTTGGAGAGTGGTGTCTCCTAGATTGGCTAGGTGTCACTTGGGAGCCTCCGACAAGATTGTGGAGTTGAACCAAGGAGTTTGTAAGGGCAAGGAGATCGCCTATTTCATGAAGATCTACCGCTAGTGAGGCAAGTCCTTCGTGGGCGACGGCCATGGTGGGATAGACAAGGTTGCTTCTTCGTGGACCCTTCGTGGGTGGAGCCTCCGTGGACTCACAATAACTGCTACCCTTCGTGGGTTGAAGTCTCCATCAACGTGGATGTACGATAGCACCACCTATCGGAACCACGCCAAAAACATCCGTGTCTCCAAATTGCGTTTGAATCCTCCAATCCCTTCCCTTGACATTCTTGCAAGCTGCATGCTTTATTTTCCGCTGCTCATATACTCTTTGCATGCTTGCTTGCTATATGTTGTGAATGTTAAACTTGTGCCTAAACTCCACTCAAACTTTAAAGAAATTTAAAAACTGCAACTTTGGTACTTAGTGTCTAATCACCCCCCCTCTAGACACCTCTTCTCAAGGTCCTACAAGTGGTATCAGAGCATTGGTCTCCATTGCCTTGGTTTAATCACCATTTTAGGAAGATGGATGAGTCTACTTTGGGGAGTCTTAGACATAGAGTGCCTATTCTTGATGGAGAGTATTTTCGTGAGTGGAAAAATGAGATGCTTTTTATTTTCAATCAATATCATTTTAACAAGTACATTGTTAGCCCTTGTGCACCTTATGTTGATCCTATGCATCCAACCCATGATGAGTCAATTGACATGATTAGGAATGTTAGAACTGTTAATCTTATCACTAGAGGCTTGCCTAGAAACTTGATTATAAAACTGCCTACTTTTAAGTGTGCCTATACTATATGGAAATTTCTTGAGGAACGATTTCCAGATTATTCCTTGAAAAATCTAGATGAAATTCTCCATAAGTCTATTGCTTTGAGCAAAATGAATACTAGTGATCCTATGTTTGGTGATCGTCTATTTGAGCTTACAAACCTTATGCGTGCCAAAGGAAATGTTGGTATTATTAGTGACATTATTTCCGAAGCTATAAGAATTCATAGACAAGATTACTGTCAAACTCATTCTAATGAATCACCCTCTCTAGGATTTGATCCACCACATGACGATGTTGAACATGATACTATGATGAGGATGATGATAGTGACTTCGATCTTGATGATGCAATGAGACATTTTGGTCTTATGGCAAATCTTGAGGATATATGTCGAGGAAAGGAATGGGTTCTTGATAGTGGATGTACCGATCACATGACCGGAGATAAAGACATGTTTCGTGAGCTTGCTGATAATGATAGTCCTCGAAAGTATGTCACTTTCGGTGACAACTCAAAGGGTAAGGTGGTTGGCCTCGTAAGGTGGCCATATCACATGATAGCTCCATACAAAATGTTATGCTCGTTGAATCTCTTGGTTACAACTTACTTTCAGATCTAGACTTGCTGATTTCCGTTTCAATGTTCTATTTATCAAGTAGATTGTCAAGTGTTTCGTCGAGATAATCATAAAATGGTCTTTACCGGTGTGCGTGAGGTGATCTATACATTGTTGATTTCACTAAAAGGCTCAACCTAAAACTTGCTTCATTGCTAAATCCTCAAAAGGCTGGTTATGGCATAGACGATTAGGTCATGTTGGTATGCGAAACCTTGACAAGCTTATTAAGGGAATCATATCCTTGGAGTTAATGATGTCATATTTGATAAGGATAGACTTTGCGGTGCTTGTCAAGGTGTAAACAGGTTGGAGGAAGGCATCCGTGAAGAACATCATGACCACGAAGAGGCCACTCGAGCTACTTCACATGGATCTCTTTGGTCCCAACTCTTACAAGAGTCTCGGTGGAAATTTTTTTGGTCTAGTTATAGTTGATGATTTTTCCAGATTTACGTGGGTGTTCTTTCTCGATGATAAATCGCAGGTCCAAAAGATCTTCAAAAACTTCGCTAGGAAGGCCCAAAACCAATTTGAAGTGAAGATCAAGAAGGTTCGCAGCGACAATGGAACGGAGTTCAAGAACGCAAATGCGGACACCTTTCTTGACGAAGAAGGGATTTCACACGAGTTTCGGCTAGTACACACCTCAACAAAATGGAGTTGTTGAGAGGAAGAACCGGACGCTCATCGAAATGGCGAGAACGATGCTTGATGAGTACAAGACACCGAAGCACTTTTGGGCAGAAGCGGTTGAGACAGCTTGTCATGCAACAAATCGCTTGTATCTTCACAAGCTACTCGGCAAGACGGCATACGAGCTACTCACCGGTAACAAACCCCAAGTTGGATATTTTCGAGTATTCGGCTCAAAGTGCTACATTCTTGATAAGCATCGTCGTTCTAAATTTTCTCCTAAGTCTCATGAAGGTTTCCTACTAGGTTATGGCTCAAACTCTCACTTACCGTGTCTACAACAATTTCACCCGAAAGGTTGAAGAGACGGTAGATGTGAAGTTTGATGAATCTAACGGCTCGCAAGTAGAGCAAGTGCCAATTGATGTAGGAGACAAAGATCCTTCGGAAGAAATCCAAGACTTGTCTATTGGCAAGGTCCGTCCAACGGAGGTGAAGGAGAGTACCTCGTCCGTCCAAGTGGAAGCTTCTACTTCACGACAAGGTGAACCAAGAGTTGATACGGAAGCATCCACAAGTGGGACACACCAAGATGAAGAAAACGAGGAAGTGCATCAAGATGAACGTCAACAACCTCCTTCTCCACCACGACAAGAGAATGACAACGCCAACAATGAAGAAGGCCAAGAAGAAGAACAAGATGAAGAAGATGTTCAACGAAGACCCAAGCAAAAGCTTTCACGAGTTCGAGCAAGAATTGCTAAAGGCCATCCCGTCGAGCAAATCTACAATGATATTCAAACCGGGAGAATCACTCGCTCTAAAACTCATTTAGCTAACTTTTGTGAAAACTATTCTTTCATCTCTAGCATTGAACCTATGAAGGTCGAAGAAGCATTGGAAGATCCGGATTGGATAAATGCTATGCATGAAGAGCTACACAACTTTGAGAGGAACCAAGTTTGGACATTGGTTGAGAAGCCCGACAACAACCACAACATCATCGGTACCAAATGGGTGTTTCGCAACAAGCAAGATGAAGATGGACAAGTAGTTCGCAACAAAGCACGTCTCATCGCCCAAGGCTACACACAAGTCGAAGGTATGGACTATGGTGAGACTTTACGCCCCCGTTGCTAGACTTGAGTCCATTCGCATCTTACTTGCCTATGCTAATCACCATGATATCACCTTGTACCAAATGGACATTAAAAGTGCTTTTCTAAATGGTGAAATAGAGGAGGAAGTTTATGTTAAACAACTTGCCGGCTTT
Source organism: Aegilops longissima (assembly GCA_021605205.1). Classification (NCBI taxonomy): domain Eukaryota; kingdom Viridiplantae; phylum Streptophyta; class Magnoliopsida; order Poales; family Poaceae; genus Aegilops; species Aegilops longissima. The sequence goes on along the minus strand of CM038677.1, from coordinate 256,574,542 downwards.
GTCAATCCTAAGAAACCCAATCATGTTTACAAACTTCACAAAGCTCTTTATGGACTTAAACAAGCTCCTAGAGCATGGTATAAATGCTTGACAAAGTTCCTTATTGAAAAAGGCTTTGAAATTGGAAAAATTGATTCTACTCTTTTTACCAAAAGGGTTAATGGTGAACTCTTTGTGTGCCAAATTTATGTTGATGATATTATATTTGGTTCAACTAACCCTCATTTTAGTGAAAAGTTTGGGAAGCTAATGTCGGAGAAGTTTGAGATGTCTATGATGAGTGAACTCAAATTCTTTCTTGGTTTGCAAATCGAGCAAACTAAGGAAGGTACTTTTGTCTCGCAAACAAAGTACACCAATGACTTATTCAATAAGTTCAATATGCAAGAATGCAAAGGTATGACTACACCCATGCCTACTAGTGGACATCTTGACTTAACCAAAGATGGTGAACGGTTGATCAAAAGGTTTATCGCTCTATGATTGGTTCATTGTTATATCTATGTGCTTCACGTCCCGATATTATGCTAAGTGTGTGCATGTGTGCACGATATCAAGCTGCCCCTAAAGAATGTCATCTTAAGGTCGTGAAAAGAATAGTGAGATACTTAATCCATACACCAAATTTTGGCATTTGGTATCCTAAGAGGGCCTCTTTCGATCTTGTTGGCTATTCCGACTCGGACTATGCCGGAGGCAAGGTTGATAGAAAGTCCACTTCGGGTACTTTTCAATTTCTTGGTAGATATCTTGTGTCTTGGCCCTCCAAGAAACAAAACTCGGTATCCTTATCCACCGTCGAAGCTGAATATATTGCCGCTGGTTCATGTTGTGCTCAATTACTTTGGATGACCCAAACTCTTAAAGATTATGGGATATATGTGAGACATGTTCCATTGCTTTGTGATAATGAAAGTGCTACCAAAATTGGTCATAATCCTGTGCAACATTCTCAAATTAAGCATATTGAAGTTCGTCATCATTTCATTCGAGATCATGTTGCTAAAGGTGACATTGATCTTAAGCATGTTCGCACCGAAAAGCAATTAGCGGATATATTCACTAAACCTCTTGATGATAAAGTGTTTTGCTTGTTAAGAGGAGAATTGAACATCATTGATGCTTCAAACTTGGAGTAGAAACTCCATTGGATACATGCAAGACATGAGCTTATGACTAATCCTTGATATTTCTCTTAGGATGAAAAAATTATGTCTTGGATATATTTGTATATTGCATGTTATCTAACCCATGTAGGTACTTGGTTGAATCAAATTCCATGAGGTTGAAACCTAATCATATCTTGAGCAATCTCTACATCACCAAGTCTCTACACAAGGTGGTTGAAAACAAGGAAGCACGAAACCATTCAAACATATCCTTTGACAAATCTATGTTGAGTTTCATCATTGTCATTTTTGGATATACAAGTGCTCTTCCTTGCAAGAACTAACCCATGTAGGTAGATGGACTCAAATTCCAAGTGGTGCTCCAAATTCTTGATGAGCTACATCAACCTTGAGCAACCCACGCAAGTTCAACTACATGGACAACACCACCAACCAAGGTATGTTATTCTATCTTAGAGAAGCTTTACTCCGAGTCATGAGTTAAAGCAACTCGACAAGATGTGAATACATCAAGATGCTTAAACGAAAAATGGCAACCCCATTTTGAGCTTAAACATGAGTATGGCCTATGATCAAGTGATCTCACTTGACTCCTAAGTAAATATACTCTAACATAGGTGACTTTGTCGCCGACCATCTCTAGATGAAGTTCTCCTGTGTTCTTTTCTGAGTTTTTGCATTTGTCTCATGCATTTGTGTTTCCCCTTTCAAAAAAAAACTTCATCTAGATTTCTTTCTGTTTTCTCTGCATTTTCTGCATCCAATTCCTTGCATATATTTCAGTTAATTCCTTGCAAATCTTTGTGAGATCTTACTAGTCTAGTGAGCTGAGGTGACAAGTGTTTTCTCTGCGATGAACTCGGTTCAACCGATTTGTTGTTTTCGGTCCAACCGAATCCTTTCGGTGCAACCGAAGCCTACAACTCGGTGCCACCGATTTCACCACAGGAAAACAATTTGCCACTTATTCTGTGTTTCGTCTGTTCCAGCTCCACTCAATGAATCTTGTCCTCTACAAGCATCACATTTTTATCATTGCTTTATGTTGTGACTCAAGGATCAAACCCATTCACGACAAATTCCAGAGGGGAGAGAGAGATTACATCTTTATCAAGCCCTTCTTGGAAATTGATGTCAAAGGGGGAGAGAGAGATCACATCAAAGCTTATCATTTAGAGAGAGAGATCACATCAGAGAAGGAGAGAGAGATCCTTCAGGGGGAGAGAGAGATCTCCAGGGGGAGAGAATACTAGTAGAAAGTATTTCTCAAGGATCCCAGATGCTTGGTGTTCAAGAGGAGAGATGCCACATGTCTTCTTGAGGGGAGAGACATGTTCATATGATCTGTTGTGTTCAATTTTGCATTAGCATACATTAGCTCTGAACTTTAGCTCTGATCATCAGTCATATCTTTCAGCTCTGTTTTCCTTCAGCTCTGATTTTCTGTTCCCTATCTTCTCCCAGTATCCCATGTTAGATTCAGGGGGAGCAAGACATCTAAGGGAAAGAGATCATTTAAATTCATTGCATATCTTTACTCTAGGGGACATGTCAAATCCAATGTGGTACTTAGTACTCACTCTCTACATGTCATCCCAGTCTTGGTATTCTTGTGGTTTCTTCTGTTTGCTCTGGCTAGTAGATGCATCTGTGTTATCTAACCTTATTTACGCTGGTTCATTCCATCCTAAGCCAACTCAAGACTACAAGGTAAGTATATGCATCACAATCATGTGTATGAGGAATTCTTGCTGATGTACATACTGTTTGCAAGAAGGACTCATGGGCATGAAGGTATTCTTTTTTAATACTTTTTGCTCTGATGCATATAGCCAAGATACATGTAACACATTGCCTGCTCTTTCATGGTTATGCTATCACATGCTTCTATATTTCATGATCACATGATTGCATACATGTAGGGGGATCCTATGCTTGTTACATGTCTTTCCAAAGCTTTACTTGCTATTCTTTATATCTTTATCTAAAGCTTTGACGTATGTTGCCATCAATTACCAAAAAGGGGGAGATTGAAAGCACAAGTGCTCCCTAGGTGGTTTTGGTAATTAATGACAACATATCTCTTGTTGGACTAACACTTTTATCTAGTATGTTTCAGATAAGTTCAACAATGGAGTGGCATGGACTAAAGGATGTGGGAACTCCTTCAAGATGCTAAGGACAAAGGATTGGCTCAAGCTTCAAGCTCAAGACTCTTCATTTTACATTTTAGTGATCCAAGATCACATTGAGTCTATAGGAAAAGCCAATACTATCAAGGAGGAATGAGGTGTTGCTTAATGAGCCTCTTGCTTCAAAGTGCTTAGTGATATGCTCCAAATACCCTCAACTACTTTCCTACTTCCACACATTTGTCCTAAATCTAAAGTCAAACTCGCCCCACCGATTCTTTCTATCCGCGCCACCGAGTTTGGATGTCTTAGCCACTGCCACAAACCCTAGGCAAATCGGTCTCACCGATAGGGATCTCAGTCTCACCGAGATGGGATTGTAATCTCTCTGTGTATGTCCATTGTCAAAATCGGTCTCAGCGAGTTTGAGCAATCGGTACTACCGAGATCACAATGCAAACTCTCTGGTTAACTTATTATCAAAATTGGTCCCACCGAGTTTGATAATCGGTCAAACCGAGTTTGCCTGACCAACTCTCTGGAAAGCTTATTACCAAAATCGGTCCCACCGAGTTTGTGTAATCGGTCTTACCGAGATTACGTTATGCCCTAACCCTAACCGAATCGGTCCCACCGAGTTGCATTCCGGTCCCACCAAAAACCCTAATGGTCACATTATTTGCTAAATCGGTCTGACCGAGTTTAACGATTCGGTCCCACCGAGTTTGGTAGATTGTGTGTAACAGTTAGATTTTGTGTGGAGGCTATATATACCCCTCCACCTCCTATTCATCCGTGGAGAGAGCCATCAGACTGAACCTACACTTCCAGCATCCTATTTCTGAGAGAGAACTACCTACTCATGTGTTGAGGCTAATATATTCCATTCCTACCATATGAATCTTGATCTCTAGCCTTCCCCAAGTTGCTTTCCACTCAAACCCTCTTTCCACCAGATCCAAAACCTATGAGAGAGAGTTGAGTGTTGGGGAGACTATCATTTGAAGCACAAGAGCAAGGAGTTCATCATCAACGCACCATTTGTTACTTCCTGGAGAGTGGTGTCTCCTAGATTGGCTAGGTGTCAATTGGGAGCCTCCGACAAGATTGTGGAGTTGAACCAAGGAGATCGCCTACTTCGTGAAGATCTACTGCTAGTGAGGCAAGTCCTTCGTGGGCGACGGCCATGGTGGGATAGACAAGGTTGCTTCTTCGTGGACCCTTCGTGGGTGGAGCCCTCCGTGGACTCGCGCCACCGTTGCCCTTCGTGGGCTGAAGTCTCCATCAACGTGGATGTACGATAGCACCACCTATTAGAACCACGCCAAAAACATCCGTGTCTCCAAATTGCGTTTGAATCCTCCAATCCCTTCCCTTTACATTCTTGCAAGCTGCATGCTTTATTTTCCGCTGCTCATATACTCTTTGCATGCTTGCTTGCTATATGTTGTGAATGTTAAACTTGTGCCTAAACTCCACTCAAACTTTAAAGAAACTTAAAAACTGCAACTTTGGTACTTAGTGTCTAATCACCCCCCCTCTAGACACCTCTTCTCAAGGTCCTACAGTCTTCATCTTTGGCGAGGATTTTTTATTATTTTTTGTAAGACATCTCGTGGAGTTTCAGGTCATTCCGAGAACTTTTGTTTTCTGCACATAAAACAACATCATGGCAATTCTGCTGAAAATAGCGTCAGTCCGGGTTAGTTTCATTCAAATCATACAAGTTAGAGTCCAAAACAAGGGCAAAAGTGTTTGGAAAAGTAGATACGACGGAGACGTATCACATACGTGTACTCCCTCCATTCCCGTGCCCATCTCCTCTCAATCTTTTGAATGCGCACCTTGCGCTGATTTTTATCCTCCCCACGGCGTGTGCAGTACCCAGCATAGATGTCATCAGGGATCTCAAATGTTGTGTTGACCTCAAGCCTTTTTCCTCCTTCCTGTGGCTTCTTACCGTTAGCCATTTTCTTTAGTTGAGGAATACGAACAACTGAATTTTCTGAAGAGGTGTGCAACTTTTCTTCGAGGAACGCTGCAAATGAGTTAAGTTGATGAGAACCTAGTGATTCACCAGCGGGCATGTGTACCTGTGAACAGAGTATAGTTGCGAGGAATTTGGAGAGGTCATATGCGTTCTCATAGGCTTTTCAAAAAGAACAAGTTTGAGGAATTTGACCAGATGAGTCTTGAAGAATTTCACTAAGCGTTCTTTGTCTTAGGTTCCAGAGTTGTACAGATCGAAAATCCACACAATTGAGGAATCTTGAAGAAAAATGTTGCTTAGGGAAACAGATCAAGAACAAATGACATGTGAGGTGTTTAGTGTGTGAAGATTTGAAGAATAAACACCTTTGAAGATTTTGAAGAAAACATTCAAATCAAAGAAGGCAGTAAAAGTAACTTTTAATTACCCTGGACGAAGAACACGACGAACTGGGAAGTGTAGATGTGAAGCTCGTCAGTTCAGATCTTCCACGCCCTAACTTGGCAGAGGAAGACAACTACGGCGGTGGCGGAGTGAGGAAATCCGCAGCCGGCGCGAGTACAACGGCGATGAGGTCGAGGCAGTGAAGCTCTTCCTCACCGGCGATGATGAAGTAGCGGCGGCGCTAGGTTTTGGGAAGCTCGAGCAGGAGAGAGGTCGAGCGGAGTAAAAGTGAAGTGAGGAAGGGGAGGGGTATTTATAGTCGAGGTGAAAAACTGTTCGCCCGAAGAAATTGGACGAACGTGCCCCTGACCCTTCTCATTCGCTTGACATGTGTCACCCGCGTACTGAGAGGTGGCGATCGTGTGAGGTCGTGGGTGAATAGATAAGTATTATCGTGGGATGCGGAACGGTTTAGGCGGCAACAGCCAAAAATTTAGATAAGATAGGTTTTGAAGTACCGTTGGCAAATTCTTCAGCTGACAAGGACACAGTGAAGATTTTGAACGAGTTTCAAATAGAGCGCACATGAAGAATTTGTGAATAGACTGGGTTGAGTTTAGCACAGAGGGGAAGGGTCCGATCACATTCACTTAGCAGAAAAAACAACTTAAAGAATTAGCAATAAGTGAATGCTGTAGAGGACATAAACTATATATATATATATATATATATATATATATATATATATATATATATATATATATATATATATATATATATATATATATATATATATATATATATATATATATATATATATATATATATATATATATATATATATATATATATATATATATAGTGGCACTATTCTAATCCCAGGATTAGAATAACTATTTGGATCACGTCACACCCTATATAGGCCCGATGGGGTGTTCCCGAACTCCGAACTCCCGAACCGGGCAGTGAGAGACAAAAGAAAAAAGCCCACCCACCTCTACTCCCCCCGATCCACAGATGCCCCATCTCCCGCAGCTCCTGCCCTCAACGGCGACACGCCCGCCGCCGCGTCCCCAACCGGCGGCGCCGCCGCCACCAACCCCAGCCACGACGCGCCGTGGAGAAAAAAAAGAGAATCCCTCTCCCAACCTTATCTCCACGCCGTTCTAACCCGACACCCATGCCACCACCACCTCCCTCCCCGGGCAGCAGGCGCCGCAGCCGCCACCTCCCTCCCCCGGCAGTAGGCGTCGTCGCCCACACCTCCATCCGCCGGCAGAAGAACTGTCGCCCCCATCTCCCTCCCCGCCAGACGCACCGCCGGCCCCAACTTCCTCCCCGGCAGACGCGCCGTCGCGACTCCACCTCCAGGCCGGGTCGCCACACGCCTCCACCTCCCGGCTTCATGGCGCTGCCCCGTCGGCCTCCTCCGTCGGCCCCGTCGCCGTCCTTCTCCTGGAGCCCCGGCGGCTTCCGTCGTGCACGCCAATCAGGCCACACGGCCACCCCCGTCGCCCTAGCATGCTTGCTTGGTGGAGACTAGGAGCAGCGACAGAGATGCCGCCCCGCGGCCGAACTCCTGCCTCCGCTTGGCTCCGTCCGCTGTAGCACACCGCCTCTCCCCGTCGCCCAACTGCCATGTTCATGTCCACAGGTGACCTTCTCTCCAAACGCGTACTGATCTTCCTCCTCCTGTTGCTTCCAACTCCCCTCTTGGATGATTGAACTCTGTCACATGGAGTAGTAGAACTGCAGGCGTGTCTTCGCCCATTCCATACTTGTGCGCCTCGGCTTCTGGCGGTGCCACGATGAGAAACCAACTCATCCAATTTTGCAGGGTACTGATGAACTTCAGAGTGAATGTGGCTTAAGGTTCAGAGATGTACATTATTTTTTTAGTACATTCAGACTGTTTTTTTCCCTGTTTTTCATTTCTTAGCTTCATAAATCTGGGACCAACATCCAATCAGCTGAAGCTTATAGTTTCAGTATATACTAAAATAAACACATTTTGACCGGTATACTCTGCATTCGTGTGAAATTATTTGAAATGAAGGAGACGTTTGGCTGTATTGCCAGTTCAAGTTGAGTTCTCCCTGCAGATACTTCAATTTTTATTTCCATGTATTGAGTTCTCTTACATATTTCATATGATGATGCATCTCCCTGGATCATAGCTACACCTTACAAATAAGGAGGCTTTGAAAAAAAACCCAGGATGTACAAACTTGAGTTAAGTTTCTTAGCCTGGCGTATCAATTTCTCTGTCAGTACAACAATTCCCGAACAGCCTCTGCTGCTACTTCTTCACCTTCGTTGTAGCTAGCTGATGGTGCTTCTTTTCAGCAGTTCAAGCTACAAATGGAGCGTTCCATGCAGCAACATTGACCCAACGGGCATACGATGGCTGACGACGGCTGGGTTTGGCGTGCGTCTCTCCGGCGTGCTGGGCGTGGTGCCGAGAGTGCTGCAATTCGAAGTGGCTGGGCATTAAATTTTAGAGATTGATTTTTTAGTACATTCAGGGAAGTTGCTTTCTTCCTTTTTGCATTTTGTCTACGCACATACTTAGTTCAGGCTTCAGAGTGGTTCTGACCTTGGCTCCTCTCACCTGAACACTTGCACCATTTGTAAAAGATACATAAAATGAGTGTCGTATCTAGCATTAAAAATGAATCCAGAATAAGTAGGAAGACACCACAACCTCATCCACGGGTTCTAGTAGCTCAAGCTTTTAAGAACATACATTTGACACGAAGCTTTATTCATACAGTTGTAATAGTTTTTGAAGTAATTTTGTCACTTCTGTAGCTTTGCTATTTTTTTTTGAAATGCTTTGTTTTGCATAACAATTGCTTTGGCAGTAGCAAAAAGAAGTTTTCTCTGGTGGCAAGGGGCCATGTAGGCTGTTTTGTTACTTGCAAGGGACCACGCAAGGACCTATCCAGCCGCTAAACCACAACCGCTTCTGGTCCGACCGCCATCAACACACACCGCCACGGCCTACTGCTGACACGACCGCGCCTCCCCGGTATCCTCTCTTTAAACCTTTTTTTATTCTCTAATCACTACTATGATGTGTGGACTTTTACAATTTTGAGGAGCTTGCGACTGAATCTCCTGTATATTTTCTGTTCTTCGAAAGTGCAGAAGTCCAGGTTGTTCCCCGAGCGAACGTGCACCCTCAACTCTGTAGTGCCTGAGAAGCCACATGGAAGCCCAATCGTGCGTGCGTTGGTGTCCCCTGAATTCGTCATGGAGGTTTTGATTAGTTCGGGTTGGTTTCTGGCATGCAAATTTCACTCACTACACGTTCACTCACAACAATAACTATCTTGTTTCAGATGCAGCGTCAGGCTGTTATAACAACTTGTGTAGTAAGTATATCAGAGTAGCTAGCTTTGTGGATCCTTCTCAGCATTGCCACTCGCCTGGATATATTGTCACTAATTTACTAATAAATCAATATCCTCCTCACTGACAGGTCACTCCCCACTGCTCTACTCCGTGGCGGATCCTCCTCTGACCGGCTTCCCTCACCACTACTGCAATACCTCCTGACTACCCCCTGCATCACCAGCAGCAGCGGTGGTCTGCTCCTCCCGGATTGCACTCATCAGTAGGTCAAACACAAAGCTCGTGGCAGGTCGACTAAAGAAGTTGGAGCAAAAAAGGAGGCACAAAAAATTCATTACAACATCATCCTTTGAAGAAAGAACAGAGAACGTCCAGGTGGTTGGTTTCTGGCCACTGAGAACAGTTTTGGGCTTTTGCCAATTGTTTTGCTTTCTTAAAACTGTTAGCAATTGAAACCAATGTCTTGGGTTTGAAAAAAGATATCTGTTTGCCCATTGCTGAAACCCTAGCTTTGAGCATGTTAAAACTTGCTTATGAGAATTGACCCCAATTTTCGTATTGTTTTTGCAGACCTTGGATTCAAGAGAAAAAATGTGTATAAAAAGGGGGTGATTTCGAAAATTCATGTGTAACGAACATCAAAGTTCAAACCAAAAAAATGTAAAAAAAATTCATGGAATTCAGAGAATAAAAACTATGGAGTTTCATAAAAAAATTAATAGCACATGAAGTTCATGTTTCAGAAATTCTGAAGTTCATGCGTAGTACATACAGAAGAAAAACTATCAAATGAAAAAAAGGGACCAAAGAGACCGTCGAGGCCATTTCACTGAAAAGCAAAAGATGCATAAAAATGTCACGACAAAATTCTATAAGAAGTTCAAATTTAAAAACCGAAGCAGGTCGACGTTAAAAAATGAACTTTTTAATATCTAAAAGTCAAATTGGAAGACCAAAAATTTGAGCAAGAAGTTCAAATAAAAAGAAGTACTTCAAAAATCTTTATAAAGAATTTTCCTTGCTTATAAAAAAAACAGAGAAGTCCAATATTAAAAAAGAGGAGCATTTCAAAAAGATTTTATAAAAAACAGATTTCCCCCATTCTATTAAAACTAGAAGTTCAAACTAAAATAACGGTGCGATTTCATTCTTTATATATAAAAAAGGATTTTCCCCGTTAATAACCAATAAAACTAAGAAGTTCGAAAATGGTGAACTTCGATGTCCATAAAAAATTCAGATTTTTCACATCATTAAAAATAAAACCAAGAAGTTCAAAATTTTAATACAAGGAAGTTAAAAAAACTCGATTTTCCTTGTTACTAAAGAACAAAACTAAGAAGTTCAAATTAAAACAATAGAGAAGTTCAAAGTTTGCAAAAACCTCACATTCTCGTTACTAAAGAGTAAAACTAATAAGTTTGAATTATAATAAGGAACAACTAAAAAGTTTTAAAAGATTTCCCCCTTTTTTAGAAAACTAGGATTTTCCCGATACTAAACATTAAACCATGAAGTTTAAAAATAGAAAAAAAGACAAATTCGATGTTTGTTTTAAAATCGAACACAATTCTTTACTCAAAAATAAAATATGTGAAGTTAAAATTAAAATAACTGAAGTTCAAAGTATATTAAACCCTAGGATTTATAAGCTCAAAAAACAAAAATAAAAAACAATGCCATTTTGCGCATTTTCCCCAATACTAAAGATTAAAATCAAGAAGTTCAATTCCAAAAAAGGGAGTAGTTAAATGTATGTAAAAAAACCCAGGTTTTCTAGTTACTAGAGAATAAAACCAAGAAGTTGAATTGGAAAAAGCGGAAAAGTCATATATTTATTTGAAAATTCAGATTTTTCTAGTTACTAAAGAATGAAACCAATAAGTTCAACTCCAAATAATGAAGAAGTTTGATGTTTCTAAAAAAACTCCAATTTTCACATTTCTAAAAATACACAATGAAGTTTAAATAAAAAGGTAGGGCGGTTCGATGTCTATAAAAAACTCAGATTTTTAATGTAATCGAGAGAAGTTTGGATTGATAACTGTGAGAAGTTCAAGTACTACACTATGTGCATTTTGTATGGAAAAAAGAATGAAAAAGCAAATACTAAAAGCTTTGTTGCTAGAAGTTCAAGCGCTCGCCCCGAGAAAGTTAAAAAAAATTTGTGAGAGAGGTTGAACAAAAATGTGTGACAGAAGTTCAAGGGGAAAACAACGGAAAGTTCAACTACTACACGGAATGCGTTTCAGCTAAGAATAAAAGAATTTAAAACTAAAAGCCTAAAACATGTTTTGCAAGAAGTTAATGTGCTCCTCCCAGTGAAGTTCAAGAACTCTAGGGCGAGACATCCGACCTTCAATTGCATGTAAAAAACAGGCAAAACGATGTTATTTTTGCCATTTTAAAACTGCTCTCAAATGACAATGAATTTGTAACGTCTGTCTACAAGAAATTGCTGCTATTCTTAAGCTTTATAACCATATATTATACGCTACATTCCGAAGAGCGGTTTAAAATTTTAATGTATACCATTTAAAACATGCTTTTATATATCCAAAAAATTCTTTTGAACCGTCGCGAGTACGAAAAACTGATCGACACAGGAAAGTTGCTAGTTTTCAACAGCTTTCCCTCAATATATCATTTGCTCAATTCTGGGTAAGTGGTTTGGGAAGGTGAAAACAAGGTGACAGAAGTTCAATGTGAAAACAACGAGAAGTTCAATAGTGCAAGGAATGCATTTCGAGTGAGAATAAAAGTATAGAAAAATAAAAGCTTAAAAGGTTAGTTGAAAGAATTTCAAGTGCTTTGTCCGGGGAAGATCAAAAATTATTGCGGGAGAGGTTCACCTTGTATTTACATGTTCGATTTTTTCGTCTAAAAATTGAATACTATTCTTTACTCAAAATATAAAAATGTGAAGTTCAAATTGAAATAACTGAGAAGTTTGGAGTTTATTAAAACCTAGGATTTACCTTTTCAAAAAATAGAAAAACACAACGCCATTTTTTGCACTTCTTAAAAACAACTCATAAACGAAAAAAAATGGTTGCTAGAAGTTCAAGTGCTCGGCGAGGAAAAGTTCAAAAAAATTTGTGAGAGAGGTTCACCGTGTGTTTAGATGTCCAAAATACATTAAAAACATATGTTATTTTTTGTGTTTTAAAATAATTCTCTCAAACCAGAGAGAAGTTCAAAGTGATAACAACCGGAAGTTCACGTAATGCATGGTGTGTATTTCATATAAGCAAAAATTCAAAAAAAGTGAAACAGGGTGAAGTTCAAACAGAGATGCCCCAGAAGTTCAATTACTTCACGTAGTGCAAAAAACACCACGTGAAAAATCAGCACGTCAAACAGCAGTGAAGTTCAGCAGACCGCCCTAGAAGTTCAACTACTTCACGCAGTGCAAAAAACAACACGTTAAAAATAGTGTGAAGTTCGAACAGACATGCACGAGAAGTTCAACTACTTCACACAGTATGTTTCCATTCGCGATGAAGGCAGAAATCATGATCTCGTCATTTTCTAATTTACTTCAAAACAGTAGGAAATCATTTGTGTAAGTTCAAGTCCTCGGTCGAAGAAAGTTAAAAATTTTATTGTGAGAGAGGTTTGCAGAAAAGAAATATCATTTGTGTGACATTGACGAATGTATGATAAAATTACAAACGAAAATACGTCACGGAAGTTCAACATGAAAACAACTGGAAGTTCAACTACTATACTGAATGAATTTCAGATGAAAAACTTTTAAACCGTTGCGAGTATGAAAAATGATCAACACGGGAAAGTTGCGTGTCTACAGGAGCTTTCCATCGGAATATCACTTGCTCAATTCCGGTGAGTGTTCCGGTGCGTGGATGGAGAGCTATGGGCAAAAAAGCACGTGAAAATAGAGTGAAGTTCAAGGTTTCATACCGAGAAGTTCAGGTACTTCACGCGATGCATTTTGACGAATCTGTTTTGCGATAAAGGCAGAATGAACGATCTCGCCGTTTTTGAAATTACTTCAAAATGGTCGGGAATCAGAGAAAACAGTCACATGAAAACGTTTCACATTTTCCGTAGCTCTTCAATGGTATATTCCGATAAAGTTTGTAGAAATTAAGGCGAAAATATGTTTTCAGCCATTTTTAACATAGAATTAAAACCGTAGGGAATTAGGAGAAACAATACATAACAAAAAGTTTCGCATTTCCTCAAGCTTTCGAACACCGTATCATTTGCTGCATTCGGACTTACGGTTAAAAAATTAGCATGAAAATACAAACTCGATAGAAGTTGTACCATTTGCTAAATTACTCTTAAACAGCTGAAAATTAGAAAAACTTTCAACATGCAAAATTTGCGCATTTTCGTAAGCTTTCCAACGCCATATCATTTGCCTCAATTGGGTTAGCCGTTTAGAAATGGCATCGAAAATACGAACTCGGCTGTTCGGTTTGTGAAATTTTACGATTTTTCAAAGTACTCTTTAATCATAAGAAATTAGAGAAAACTTTCAACATGTGGAAGGAGCGGTTTTACAGCAGCTTTCTAACGCCATATTATTTGCTTTATTCAGATAAACGGTTTAGAAATGCGATCGAAAATACGATTCACGTTTTTTGTATGAAGAAAAAATGGTTTTGAAAACTGCTCTTAAACCGCTTACATTTTGCCAAAAATTTAACTTGGGTCATGATACTGGTGTCCATAGCTTGCCAATGATATATAGCAAGCCCTATTTGGGCAATGTTGCGGGAAGTTCAACCTAGTTCACAGAGAAGGTCAGGCGCGTTACTCAGGCAGTAAAATCACAAAAAACGCGAGTTCTTCATGACCCAAGTGCAAAATCCGCCTATGAGCGAGATTCCTATCAAAAACGAGTATTTAGTTGCTAAACGGTTTAGAAATGCGATCGAAAATACGATCCACGTTTTTTGTATGAAGAAAAAACGGTTTTCAAAATTCCGATAAAGGTCGGGTTCGTACAGAGGGAAGTTTAGGCGCGTGTACAAACAAAAATACGTCACAGAAGTTCAAAGTGAAAATAGCATGAAGTTCAACTACTACGCTGAATGAATTTCAGATGAAAAACTTTCAAAATCGTCGCGAGTATGAAAAAATGATGAACACGGGAAAGTTGCGTGTTTACAGCAGCTTTCCATCGGTATATCACCCGCTCAATTCCCGTGAGTGGGATGGAGAGCTACGAGCAGTGGATGAAGATCTACAAGCAAAAAATCACGTGAAAAACAGAGTGAAGTTCGGTACACGCACCGAGAAGTTCAGTTCTTCACGCGTGCATTTTCAAGAATCATTTTCGCAATGAGAGGAGAACGAATGATCCCGCCGTTTTCACAATTACTTGAAAACGGCTAGGAATCAGAGAATACCATCAACATGAAAAAGTTTCGCATTTTCCATACCTTTTCAACGGTATATTATTTGCCCAATTCCGATAAAGTTCGTAGAAATTATGGCAAAAATACGTTTTTCGCAATTTTTGAAACTGACTTAAAACCGTAAAGAATTTGGAGAAACAATACATAGCAAAAAGTTTCGCATTTCTTCAAGCTTTCCAACGCCATATCATTTGCTGCATTCGGACGCACGGTTAAAAAATTAGCTCAAAAATACGAACTCGGTAGGACTTGGACCATTTTCTAAATTACTCTTAAACCATTCAACATTAGAAAAAACTTTCAAGATGAAAAAGTAGCGCATTTTCACAAGCTTTCCAACGCCATAGCATATGCCTCCATTGGATTAGCCTTTTAGAAATGACATCAAAAAAACGAACTCAGTTATTCGGTTTACGAAATTTTACGTTTTTTCAAATTACTCTTTAACCATAGGGAATTAGAAAAAACTTTCAACATGTGGAAGGAGTGGTTTTGCAGCAGCTTTCCAACACCATATTATATGCCTCATTCCGATAAACGGTTTAGAAATGCGATAAAAAATACGATTCACGTTTTTTGTGCGAAGAAAAAACGGTTTTTAAAACTGCTCTTAAAACGCATATATTTTGCCAAAAATTTAAGTTGGGTCATGATATTGGTGTCCATAACTTTCGAACGATATATAGCAATCCATATTTGGGCAATGTTGTGGGAAGTTCAACCTAGTTGACATGTAAGGTCAAAAGCGTTACTCGGCGATTCGAGTTGTGATCGAATATTATTACGATCCGTGATCGAAATAGTGTTTATGTGTGTGTGTGTGTGTGTGTGTGTGTGTGTGTCTATATATATATATATATATATATATATATATATATATATATATATATATATATATATATATATAATGAAGAAAAGCGACGGAAATAAAGGATTTACAATGCAATGTTGAAGAAAATGAACAGTGAGGAATTTCAAAAACTGAGGAAAAACTCAAATTGAAGATTTTCAACTTTTGATGATTTCACACACCGCGTACAATTGTCGTAGGGTTCTGAGAATCAAATTCTTCGTTAATGTTTACACTTAGAGTGTTAGTCTTCATTGATTGAAGAAAAATGTTTCTTCGCGTGTTGCACATCTAATCATCAATTTTGCAAAAGTGTTAGGATGAGTGTCCTTTTCAAAGAACATTTGAAGATTCTAGGATATTTAGCTCACACCTCAGCTTGCTAAATCTCTTCTCATCCAAGGGCTTTGTGAAGATATCGGCTAGTTGTTCTTCAGTCCGTACATGCTCAATAGAGATGTCGCCCTTCCACACATGATCACGAAGAGAATGATGACGAATTTGAATGTGCTTAGTCTTCGAGTGCTGAACTGGGTTGTGAGCAATCTTGATTGCACTCTCATTGTCACAGTAGAGAGGCACATTCTTCATGTGGACGCCGTAGTCCTTGAGAGTTTGCTTCATCCAAAGCAATTGAGCACAACAGAACCAAAGAAGAATGTACTCAGCTTCATGAAGCGGTGATCTACGCAGTTCTGTTTATTCGAGGACCAACAGACCAATGATCGTCCGAGGAAATGGCATGTTCCTGATGTTGACTTGCGGTCCACACGATCACGAGTATAGTCAGAGTTTGAATATCTCATGACATCAAAAACCGAGCCCTTGGGGTACCATAATCCAAGTGTTGGTGTGTGAGCTAGATATCGAAGAATATGCTTCACAGCCTTATGATGTGATTCCTTCAGTGTAGCTTGAAATCGGGCACACATGCAAACACTAAGCATAATATATGGCCTAGATGCACATAAATACAATAAAGAGCCAATCATGGAGCGGTATACCTTTTGATCAAAGTCAATACCATTTTCATCAGTGCATAGATGGCCATTTGTGGCCATTGGAATTTTGACCCCTTTGCAATCTTGCATGCCGAATTTCCTCAGTACATCCTTGAGGTATTTCTCCTGAGATATGAATATGCCACTGCGCTATTGACAGATCTGAAGACCTAAGAAGAATTTCAATTCTCCCATCATAGACATTTGATATTCTTCACTCATCATATAGGCAAATTCATCACTGTAACGTTGGTCAGTACAGCCAAAGATAATATCATCAACATAAATTTGGCACACAAACAATTCACAGTCATAGGATTTAGTGAAAAGAGTAGGGTCAAGTGAACCGGGTTTGAAGCCTTTCTTCATGAGGTATTCCTTCAAAGTATCATACCACGCCCGAGGGGCCTGCTTGAGGCCATAGAGAGTCTTATTGAGTCTGAAGACTTTGTGAGGATGGTTTGGATCTTCAAAACCTGGGGGTTTAGCAACATATACTTCTTCCTCAAGCTTACCATTGAGGAATGCACTTTTCACATCCATTTTATATAAATTGATATCATGATGGTTATCATAAGCAAGTAATATGCGAATAGCCTCAAGTCTAGCAACAGGTGCAAAAGTTTCATCGAAATCAATTCCTTCAACCTGTGTGTTGCCTTGAGCTACAAGCCGTGCCATATTCCTCACCACAAGGCCCTTTTCATCTTGCTTGTTGTGGTAGATCCACCTTGTGCCAATGATATTGTGCTTGCGAGGATCTGGGCAATTAACCAGTTCCCAGACGTTGTTCAGCTTGAATTGATGTAATTCTTCTTGCATGGCTTGAATCCACTCAGGCTCCAGAAATCCTTCATCTACCTTAGTGGGCTCTGTCATAGAGACGAAAGCAAAGTGCCCACAAAAGTTAGACAAATGTGAAGCTTTTGAGCGTGTGAGAGGACCTGGAAACTTGATGTCGCTGATGATTTTCTCAATTTGCACTTCGTTTGCAACGCGAGGATGAGCGGGTTGTCGTTAAGGAATTTGATCAGCATTTTCTTCACCACCATTTTCTTCAGGTGCAAAAGCATGATGTTCTTCACGTTCTGGAATGATTTCTTCAATAGATTCTTTGGTAGGAATGACATCCTCAGTAGCTTTGAACTTGATAGATTCCTCAGGTGACTATTCATCTAACACAGAAGGTAGGTGCTCTCTTTGCGAGCCATTAGTTTC
The DNA here is from genome assembly GCA_021605205.1 of Aegilops longissima. NCBI lineage: Eukaryota > Viridiplantae > Streptophyta > Magnoliopsida > Poales > Poaceae > Aegilops > Aegilops longissima. The sequence continues at coordinate 256,557,087 of CM038677.1, read as the reverse complement.
ATCAAACCGCACATCTATAGTTTCAACAAATTTGTGAAGAACGTTGTTGAAGACTCTGTAGGTGTGCGAGTCCTTTCCGTAACCAAGCATAAAACCTTCATGTGCTTTCGGTGCAAATTTAGAGTTGTGATGAGGATCTCTAATCCAACATTTAGCACCGAAGACTTTGAAATAACTCACATTGGGTTTCTTGTCAGTGAGGAGTTCATAAGCAGTCTTCTTGAAGAATTTGTGAAGATATACTCTATTGATGATGTGGCATGCAGTATCAATTGCCTCAATCCGGAAACGAAGAGGCGTCTTGTATTCATCAAGCATAGTGCAAGCCATCTCAACATGAGTCCTGTTCTTGTGCTCCACGACGCCATTCTGCTGAGGAGTATAAGGAGCAGATAACTCATGAGTAATACCAAGTTCATCAAGATAGTCATCAAGACCAGAATTCTTGAACTCAGTTCCATTATCACTTCTGTTGTGCTTGATCTTCACACCAAAGTTGGTTGAATTCCTCGAGGAAAATCATTTGAAAACTTCCTGCACCTCATGTTTGTAAGTGACAATATGCACCCATGTGTAAAGATAGTAATCATCAACAGTAACAAAGCCATATAGAGATGCATCATTTGAAACTGCTGAATGATGATTAGGACCAAAGAAATCCATGTGAAGCAATTCAAATGGTCAAGTGGTAGTCATGATAGTCTTTGCTGGATGTTTGGCCTTGGTCTTCTTTCCAGCTTATTGGGCTCCACACAAGTGATCCTTGAGGAATTTGACATTCTCAATGCTAATGGCATGCTTCTTCTTCGCGAGCGTGTGCAGATTCCTCATGCCAGCATAACCAAGTCATCGATGCCTTAGCCAGCCTTCTGAAGCTTTTGCAAGTAGACATGCAACTGGTTGAGGTCCTGTAGAGAAATCAACAATATACAAGTCTCCTCTCCTGAAGCCTTCGAAGACTTTGGAATTGTCAGCTTCCATGATCACAACACAACGATACTTTCCAAAGACAACAACAATATCGAGATCAAAAAGCATTGAGGCAGACATGAGGTTGTATCCTAAGGACTCTACAAGCATGACTTTGTCCATGTGTCGATCCTTTGAGATCGCAACCTTACCTAGACCCAGTACCTGACTTTTGCCTTAGTCAGCGAAGATGATATTCTTCAGATGCGATGGAGATAAGGGAACATCCATCAATAGATTCTTGTCACGAGTCATGTGATTTGTACATCCAGTATCGAGGACCCACTCATTGGCTTTGGGTTGATCATCCTGCAGATGAATTAGTGCAACTTACGAACTCATATACTTCATAAGTGAAGAATATGACATCAATTTCATCAGATCAATTTCATCAAGGAATAGAATAGATAAAACAGTATGAGGACGTGAGAAATGAAAGTTCATTTCTTCATGATTAGCCTACGTCCTTTCAGGCATTTTCACGTCTCCAACAAATTCTTCAGACATTTAAGCACGTCTGGAGACCTGACCCTGCATGAGAGATTAGTTCCTCTTCTTCACCACACACATCTGAAGAGGTGGCAAAGAGTTCATCACTCTGCGAGCTCCATACGAGAAAGGTGGCATCGAAGCCAGTCCACTTCGTTTCTCATAAGAGGAGTTAGGGTAAGCATATGAATAAGCAGAGAAATTCTTCGAGGACTTATCAACATAATGGTTAGAAGAATAATGCTCATATTCGTAGCCCTTAGCTCTTCCATGCGAAACAGAGGTGTTAGCACGATGATGATCATATGAGGACTTTGATCCTTTTGAGGAATTTGATCCACGTGAGAAATTTGGTCCGTATGAGGACTTGGATCCATATGAGGACTTGGATCCATATGAAGAATTTGGTCCATATGAAGAATTTGATCCGGGGTTCCTATTCTTCACAGGTGGTGTCATGATGACATTCACCTGAAGATTTTCAAGGCATCTTTTGGGAACCTAGATTTTCTTCATAGGAGAACCATTCCTGCAGTTAGTGCCAACATATCTAGCAAATACTTCACCATTCTGATTTTTGAACAGTTTATAGTTGAGTCAAATGACTCATCGAAAGAATGAGGAGATTCACATGTAAAGCAGATAAAGTAGATGGATCTCTTGGAGGGCCCTTTGCAAACAACCCATGAGGTTTTGGGGTACCGCTCGGGCTTCCAATATGTTCCATCAGCATTGATTTTCCTCTCAAAGGCAATACCCTCTTTCCTAGGGTTCCTGTTGAGGATCTGCTTTTTAAGCACATCACAAAGACTATGATGCCCTTTGAGGATTTTGTACATGCCTGTCATGTACAATTCCTTCAGCCCTGCATCATCAGTGATACTAGCAATGTCCTTAGATGAGGAATTAGTGATAGTAGAGACACGTGAATAATTTGTTGCATTAGAAGCATTTGAACATTCAGGTGAAGAATTAGCAGATTCACGTTCAATGCACTTCAAACATGGAGGAACAAATTCTTCCTGAGTAGCACTGATATGTTGAGCAAGTAATGAATCGCGCTCCTTCTGAAGATCTTCATAACTCACTCTTAGCTTTTCAAGATCTTGCTTTCTTTGAAGAAATTTATAAGAAAGCTTCTCATGATCAGATAAGAGAGTGTTATGATGACTTTGAAGGTTGTCAAACCTAGACTGAAGTCTCTGAAGACTTTCAACCAAAGCTTTCGACTAATCCATTTCTTCACCCAATATCATCGCTCTTATTTAGCATGTATTGAACTTTTTCTAAGGCTCTTTGTTGTTTAGTGGCAAGGGAAGCAAGTTTGACATAGCTGGGTCCAAATTCATCACCAGATTTATCATCACTGGATTCGGATAGATAACATTCAGTTACCTTAGCACCTTTTGCCATAAGGCATGGTGTAGAAGATGATGACTCTAGTTTGAATGTCATCGCTTTGAGAGATTCCTTGAAGTCCTCAAACCAAGGATCATGACGGGTTCGATGACCTTCATGGACCTCAGAGAGACGGTCCTAGATACTCTTTGCATGATCGAGATGCATGATGTTCCTGAACTGATTTTGAGACAGACAGGAGCAGATGACGTCCTTCGCCGTCAGGTTGAGAAGAGTGTACTTGCGAATGTCATCAGCTTCCGCCATTTTGCACAGATCGGTAAGACCAATCTCAGTGACGGTCCACAGCTCGCTATTCATCGCCATGAGGCGCTTCTTCATCATGGCCTTCCACTTGGCATACTCGTGACCGTCAAAGATGGGGCATGACACAATCTTCATTCCTGTGGTCAACATAACTAAAACTCCAGGAGGTTAAACCAAAATCACACAGAATAAGGGAGTACCTTGCTCTGATACCAATTGAAAGTGCGTTATATCGACTAGAGGGGGGTGAATAGGCGATTTTTATGAAATCTTCACTAAGGAATTTCAGGGTGAGGAAATTCCTAAGCGAAGAACTACTTGCAGCGGAAAAGTACTCAGATGTAAACATAACAGAACACAAGCATGGTCATCATGATGTAATGAAGACAAGCACAGAGTACAGAAAGCATAAACACAGGATAACACAAGATGAAGACACACAAACTGAAGACATTGAACTGAGGAAATTGACAAAGTCTTCAGTCAAAGTCTTCAAATAGATATTTGCAAGCACACAACAACTGTAATGAGGAAATGAAAGAGTTGAGGAAATAGAACCAGTAGGCTTGATGAAGACAATGATTTGGTAGACCAATTCCAACTGCTGTGATAGCTTGTACGTCTGTTGAGCGGCTAGGTATTTAAACACGAGGACACACAATCCGGACACACAGCCCTCATCAGTATTCTCCTTGAGCTAAGGTTACAGACCTCGCCCAATCACTGGGTAAGTCTTGGTGACTTCAAACCTTCACAAACTCGGTCACTCGGTGATCCACAGTTTCCTCTTGGATGCTCTAGACCATGACGCCTAACCGTCTGGAAGATGCACAGTCTTCAAAGGTAACAAGCGTCGGATCCACGCAGCATCAATCTTTTCAGTGATGCTCAATCACTTTGGGTTTGTAGGTGTTTGGGTTTGGGTTTCCTAATTTGATGATTTTCACTCAAAGTCCTCGGAGGATGGGATGCTCTCAAATGACAAGTGTCAGTTTCTCTTGGAGCAGCCAACCAGCTAGTGGTTGTAGGGGGGCGGCTATTTATAGCCTAGGGAGCAGCCCGACATGATAAGACATAAATGCCCTTCAATGATATGACCGTTAGGTGGGTAGATATTTTGGGACGCTGGCGCATAGCACATCAACGGTCGGAAATTTGAGTATCAAATTCCTCAGGGCTATCATGTTCCTCACTGTGTAGGCAATCTGCACTGGCGAATTCCTAACTCCTCAGTCAGAACGAATTCCTCAGAGACCAGAAGAACTTCGTCTCTGTCACTGAAGAAATTGACTGAACTGCATGAGATTTCCAATGGCTTCACTCGAAGGGATTGGTAGGTGTAGGATTTTGAGTTGAGCATCACATGGATTTTTTTCCTTAGTATTTCCTCAACCCCCTTTAACAGTACGGTGTTTCCTATGACTCAACAAAGAGAAAATGAAACTACCAAAACAAAAGTCTTCACACTTCATGTTCCTCATATGAATACCAAGTCTACAAGTCACACCAATTTCTTCACTTTCAAAGTCTTCAGAAAGTCTTCAGAAAACCAAAATCTTCCGTCAAAGATATTCATTTTTAGGGGTCGACTTTCTCTGTAAATATCAAACTCCTCATAGACTAATAGACCTATGTACACTCATAATGACATTAGTCCCTTAACCTATAAGTCTTCAATACACCAAAATCACTAAGGGGCACTAGATGCACTTACACCCCCAGGTTTTGAAGATCCAAAGCATCCTGACAAAGACTTGAGACTCAATAAGGCCCTCTGTGGCCTCAAGCAGGCCCCTCGGGCGTGGTATGATACTTTGAAGGAATTCCTCATGAAGAAAGGCTTCAAACCCGGTTCACTTGACCCTACTCTTTTCACTAAATCCTATGATGGTGAATTGTTTGTGTGCCAAATTTATGTTGATGATATTATCTTATGTTGTACTGACCAACATTACAGTGATGAATTTGCCTATATGATGAGTGAAGAATATCAAATGTCTATGATGGGAGAATTGAAATTCTTCTTAGGTCTTCGGATCCGTCAACAGCACAATGGCATATTCATATCTCAGGAGAAATACCTCAAGGATGTACTGAGGAAATTTGGCACGCAAGATTGCAAAGGGGTCAAAATTCCAATGCCCACAAATGGCCATCTATGCACTAATGAAAATGGTATTGACTCCGATCAAAAGGTATACCGCTCCATGATTGGTTCTTTAATGTATTTATGTGCATCTAGGCCAGATATTATGCTTAGTGTTTGCATGTGTGCCCGATTTCAAGCTACAGCGAAGGAATCACACCATAAGGCTGTGAAGCATATTCTTCGATATCTAGCTCACACACCAACACTTGGATTATGGTACCCCAAGGGCTCGGCTTTTGATCTCATTGGATATTAAGACTCTGACTATGCTGGCGATCATGTGTGAAAGTGCGTTATATCGACTAGAGGGGGGGTGAATAGGCGATTTTTATGAATTCTTCACTAAGGAATTTGCCGGTCAGGAAATTCCTTAGTGAAGAACTACTAGCAGCGGAATAAGTACTCAAAAGTAAACATAACAGAACACAAGCATGGTCATCATGATGAAATGAAGACAAGCACGAGTACGTAAAGCGTAAACACAGGATAACACAGATGAAGACAAATGATCAAGAAATTGAACTGAGGAAATTGAGAATGTCTTCACCAAAGTCTTCAAACAGATATGAACAAGCACACAACAACTGTAATGAGGAAATGAAGGAGTTGAGGAAATATGACTGAATCGTATGAGATTTCCAATGGCTTCACTCAAGGGATTGGTAGGTGTAGGATTTTGAGTTGAGCATCACTTGGAAATTTTTCCTTAGTATTTCCTCGACCCCTTTAACAAAGATGGTGTTTCCTATGACTCAAGAAAGAGAAATGAAACTACGAAAACAAAAGTCTTCACGCTTCATGTTCCTCGAATGAATACCAAGTCTTCAAGGTCACACCAATTTCTTCACTTTCAAAGTCTTCGTAAAGTCTTCAACGAAGAACTTCATTTTTAGGGTCGACTTTCTCTCAGAAATATCAAACTCCTCATAGACTTATAGACCTGTGTACACTCATGAACTCATTAGTCTCTTAACCTATAAGTCTTCAATACACCAAAATCACTAAGGGGCACTAGATGCACTTACAATCTCCCCCTTTCTGGTCATTGATGACAATATAGGTTAAGTTTTCAACGAGGATAAACATATGAAGTGTAAATACTGATATTGAGGAATTTGATTACGAGATATAGAAGAACTCCCCCTGAAGATGTGCATAGTGAGGAATTTTCTTTTGAAGCAATGCACACTTGAAGAGTAGAATCATGGAGATCTCCCCCCATATCTTGTAATTCATACACGCATTTGACATATAATATGAAGAATTTGAAATGCATGACAAAATATGGTGACTGATGTAATTCAGCATGCGTGCATAGACATTATGAGGAATAAGCATGCAGAAAACCACAGCAAACGTATCAGGCCACCATAGAGTTTAAGTTTACAACTCGATCAAATAAAGTCTCAGAAGAAAGAGAGTTGTAACTTAGCAAAAAAACGCCCATATAGATAGAACCGCTTGAAGACTAACTCAAATTTCTCCCCCTTTGTCATCGAATGACCAAAAGGATCGAAAAATAAGGACTAACGCCCCTGAAGAATATCAAGTTGATGAAGGAGCACCAGCGTTGTTGGGGTCGTTTGTCGATGTAGGGCCTGCCACAGTGTTGTCCAAGTCTTGATGCTCGTCGGTTTCGCGCGATGAAGAATATGAGCTGGCCACCAAGGAAGGAACCTTGAACTTCTTGTATTTCTTCGGTGGAGGTGCAGACCAGTCAAAATCTTCCTTGAGACCCATTTTCTTCAGATCTTCTTCACCATATACATGTGACAGAATATCCCAGGTGCGACCGAAGACCTCATGGAGGTAGTAATGGTTTTTCTTCACTGCATTGTGTGTAGTAGTCATGTTGTGAAGAATTGAACCAAACTGACGCTTAACCCATTTATGGTTTCGATCCACCTTCGGGTGAAGACTATGCAGAAGCTCACGGCCAGTCATCACACGAGGAGCAGTGGCTTGAGGATTTGGCTTGGATGCATGGGAAGCAGAATCTTGAGTGGCAGAGTCATCATTGGTGGAATAAGATGCAGCCTTGCGAAATTGACCATCCAATGGACGAATGCCTTCATCAATAACAGCTGCTGCCTTGCCCTTTTCGTTTGTGGTGGAATAGGTCCGCTTGAGGACTTCAATCGGGGGCAAGTAGCTGAGGTGATTCTGAAAGTCAGCCTTGTAGTTGAGTGAAGACCTTGTTATGAGGAATCTCATAATCCACGGTGCATAAGGCTTCAGCTCAAGCGGAGAAAGTGCAACATTTTCCAGAGTCCTCATGAAGAAATCGTGATAATTGACAGGAATGCCATGAATGATGTTGAATACCAGATTCTCCATGATGCCAACAATTTCCTCATCAGAGGAGTCGTGGCCTTTGATTGGACTCATAGTCTTCGTCAGAATGCGATAGACTATCCTTGGTTCATACTGCAATTCCTTCACGAGGAATTTGGTCCTTGTGGCTTGACCAGGTTTCAGAGGCTTCATAAGAACTTGCATATAATGAGCAGTGAGCTCAGGCTCTTGGTACAGTCAACATGCTCTTTCAGGTGGAGGACTGATGGGCAGGCGTGAAGTAATTCAGAGGCTGGTGCTTTGTAGTGAGTGTTTTTGGTCATCCAGTCCAAAACCCAGAAGTTTACATCACAAGATCTCCCGTGATGTGCAAGTGTTATGTAGAATTGAAGAATGAGTTCTTCATTCCAATCAACTATGTCTGTGTGAAAGTTGAGGAGGCCTGTGTCATGAAGCACACCGAGGACAGTGTGAAGCATGGCAAGTGATTCCATGTCCACATGAGGAATATGCTCGTGGTCAAGACTTTGTCCTTGTTGAAGAGCACCGAGGAATAGAAGTTGGCTTTGGTCGGCGGTCTAGAAGCGCTTCCTTCTAAGACGAAAGCGTAATCATAGGGATTGTAGTCCAAGAAGAACACGTGCTCGCCAAAGAAATCATCAGCCTTGAATTTTTGCTTCTTTGAGAATGGATCCTTTGGCCTGGGCTAAGGAGTGTCAGTCAATTGCATTATCACCTCAGGAATCGCAATCTCAGGTTGCATAGGCTGAGGAATTTCAGCATCTTCTTCAGTGACAGCTTGGGTCTTCAATTCTTCATTTTCATTTACATTTTCTTCAGCACTAGTGGCTGGAATTTCTTCATGGACAGACGGTGTGGCATGTGGTTCATCAGAGCCCATTTGTACTATAGTAACTGGGGACTGAGGAATTTGTTGCAATGGTATGAACAGAGGGGAGTTGGGATGCTGACTGTCCCAAAAATCATCATTCATCAATGGAGTGGTACTCCCAATGTCCACATCCTCATCTTCCATTTCTTCGACGCCGGCCTCCTCAGCAGTAAACTGAGGCATAGGAGAGGAAACAACTGGAGTTGAAGGGATTGCATCCACTTCAATTTCTGCATCCATCTGCTCTGAGGAAGCAGCAGAGGGAATCTCTTCATCAGATCCACTTGGGATCACATATTCTTCATCGAAAGGGACGATTTCCTTTGAGGGTATGCTGGAAACAGGAATAGCATCAATTGGATTTGCAAATGAGCTTGTCAATTTCTTCATCTTATTCGGTGCTGAAGAATCTGATGAAGTTGATGCCTTCCTTTTCTTCATTGCTGCACGCTCTGCAGCCTTGGTCTTCTTCACATCTGATGTAGATGGAAGGATCGAAGTTGGGGTGGGCGCAGGAAGAGCAGAGGAATTTGGTTGAATTTCTTCAGGCACAACTAATGCAGTTGCCCTGACTTCTTCATTTTCTTCAGTCGCACCACTAGTGGATGCCCTGGCAATTTTAGTTTCTTCAGGCACATCAACTGAACCTTCAGATGGCCTGGCTTGTTCTTCATCAGCAACACCAGAGGTTGCCCTTGTAATACTTCAGCGGCTGGAATGCAGTCATCAGCCCTAGAACTCACATTTTCTTCAGCAGCCTGATTGTCATCAGCGGTGCTGGCATTTTCTTCAGTAGGCTGAGCAGATGCTTCAGCCTGAGGATTTTCATGTTGCGTTGGGGCTGCAACATTGGACGTGAACTTATCAGTCAATTTCACAAATCTGACTTTGGCTCCAAGCCAGTCAGCACGGTATACGTCAAATTCATCACTGAGTTTATTGATCTCAGATTGAATTGTGACAAGTTCTTCAGTTGTCATAGAGACAACGTTTTTCTTCAGGAAGTGCTCCTTCCTGTGACAGCTTTCTTGAGCTGCCCGGCCTTCTCATATTTCCATTTTCTTCTTGGATGAAGGAAGTCAGCATATGACTTTGGCCAGGAGTCAGCTTGAAATCAGGCATAGGAGTGTTGGGGTCCTTGTGCCAGAGATTAATGTAGTCGAGGATCAACTTTGGATCCAAAAGCAGATGCACATTTGTGCCCTTGGCTCTAGCGGCCTTGACCTCCCTATCTCTGATGATTTTTGCAAGTTCATCATCATCAGCTTCGTCTTTATCAGACGACACTTGGAAGGCGACCTGCTTCTTGTGAGGACTTGGGCGAGAACCTCGTCCAGCAGTGGCCTTTGTCTTCAGCAGAGAGGGTCCCGTTGAAGAATTTGGTGTAGCTGAGGAACTAGCTGAAGCTCCTGAGGCAATAGAGATACCTGTCGTCCTTTGGCACGTGGCAAGATGCACAGGTGCTGAGGATTTGTTCGGAGCAACTGAGGACTTGAGCGGATGAGCTGAGGACTTTGGAGGAGCAGGAGTAGCTTGAGGAGTTGGCCGTGAGGGATTTGAGGAAACTGGTCGTGAGGGCATCGCTGAGGAACTTGGTCGTGAGGGCATAGAAGAAGAAGCACTTGGCTTATACGCAGGCTTCTTTTCCATGGCCTTCTTAGGCTTAACAGTAGAGGCCTCAGCAGAGGCAGCAGCAGCAGCAGCAGAGTCCTTGTTAAATTTCCTCACTGCTTCTTTTCCCTGTTTGGCCAACTTGGCCTGGCGCTTGGCCCATTCTTCAGGATAGTCCTCACCGCGCTTGAGGCTGGTGGGATTAGCTATTTAGCCAGGTGCCAATGGAGGTCTTGAGCATGGAGGGGTAATAGCGAATTTCTTCATGTATTTTGGAGTAACATATTTGTACTCCATCCACTCTCTTGCCCATCTCCTCTCAATCTTTTGAATGCGCACCTTGTGCTGATTTTTATCTTCCTCAGGGGGTGTGCAGTACCCAACATAGATGTCCTCAGGGATTTCAAAAGCAGTGTTGACCTTAGGCCTCTTTCCTCCTTTCTGTGGCTTCTTTCCATCAGCCATTTTCTTCAGATGAGGAATTTGAACAATATAATTCTCTGAAGAAGTATGCAACTTTTCTTCGAGGAACGCTGCAAATGAGTTAAGTTGATGAGAACCTAGTGATTCAGCAGCGGACATGAGTACCTGTGAACAGAGTATAGTTGCGAGGAATTTGGAGAGGTCATATACGTTCTCAGAAGGTTTTGTAAAAAGAACAAGTTTGAGGATTTTGACCAGATGCGTCTTGAAGAATTTCACTAAGTGTTGGGGATATTACTACTGGGTGTAAACCGGCCAGGACAGGCCTGGTTAACTTCGTCAGTAGTTGAGTATATTAAAGCCCATGTAGGCAGATGAGGGCTCAAGGCCCATAGTCGGTTCAAGGCCTGTAGCCGTAAACCAGCGTCGGTATGTGACTTGTATTGTAAGTTAGGAATAGTGGAGACCGAGCCGGGTACATCTATGAACCGGCGTCGGGACTCTGTAAACCGACGGGCGCCACCCATGTATATAAGGGGACGACCCGTCGGCGGTTCAGGGACAACAGACAACAACTCGAGACTTAGGCGAAGCTTATTTGCTCCCTAGTCATCGAAACCCCATCAATTCCATCACAACTAGACGTAGGATTTTACCTTCATCGAAGGGGCCGAACTAGTATAAACTCCCTTGTGTCCCTGTGTCCGCTTTAACCCCTTCAAGCTAACCCGTAGCGATGGCTCCATGACTAAGTCCCTTCATGAGGACATCTACCGTGACAAAACCACGACAGTTGGCGCCCACCGTGGGGCCATCGCACGATGGTTTCAAGTTCTTGGAGGGCAACTTCGAAGGACTCAAGGGCTACGCTGTGGGCCGGATGACCAAGAGTCGTCGCGGCAAGCTCTACATTGACGATGCAGGGTGGGGCCCCGAGACCGGCTCGATTGAGTACGGGTACCGGGTCCCCTTTGGTGGCATACACGTCTTCATCGGCAAGATCGGTGAACCGGGCCCTGAGCCGGACATCTGCACCGACCTCGTTGAAACGGCTCAGCGTGCGTGATCTGCCCAGGTTAAACCGGCCGTGAAGCGTGCCTTCGTGGGAGTCATCAACGGAGGAGAATATGAGGATGGATCAGAATCTGGTGGTGAGACTGTCGTTTATTCTGACGACGAATCCTCAACCGGAGAAACCGAATCGTTGTATCAGCTACAAGACGGCCGAATTGGGGGCTGTTCCGATGGCAACAGTATTCCGAACCCCTCTGATCTGCCCAACCGGGTTGGAATATTCATTGCCGGTACATAGGCGGCGATCCACTCTTCGACCGCAGCAGCAATGATCTCCGGGTCAGCAGCGGCGACGGCTGCTGGGGCAGGAGGTCCTGTGCACCCGCCGGCTCAAGTTTTATCTGATCTGTTTGATGCGTTGGCTGCGCTTATGGAAGAGGCTAACCCGGCGGATCAGGATGCTCACAACGCGGAAATTGTGAAGGTGAGGGAACAGATCACTCAGGCCAAGGCCGACCTAGCAGCCGAGAACGCCAGGATGGTCGTAGAGCGGGCCACTTTGGATGCGCAGGCCTATAGGCTTATGCTGGATCAGACCGCATCGCATGAAGTCCTGAAGAGGAAGCACCGGTCTCGCTTACCTCCGGTTTTCGAAGCCATAAATCTCTTTAACACCCCAGGAGCAGGGACTAGTAACCCGCCGATGATAAACAGGGCGGAAGCACCTGGGACGGGCGCAACGGTTCAGCCTCGCCTTATGGATCCGCCTCGACAGAACAATGTCGTGCCTCAGCCTGTCCCGACACCTCCAGGTCATTATTCCAATCCAATGGACAATCTTGTCGCCGCCGCTTCACGACTGGAGGCCATCCTGATTGAAGGTGATTCTCCGCAGGCGGTGGAGACGCGCCGGGTTAAGGAGCTTCTTCGGACAGCTTTGATTCAACACGAAGCATATTCCTACAGCCATGATCGGATTCACTCCACCCCCGTCCCAAGCCGGAGCTACAAAGAATGCGATGGATGAACCGATCAGACAAATAATGCACGAAACCGTGAAGCACCCCGTGGCAATAACCCGGCAGGTGGTATTGGTGATGTTCAGGAAGTGGTGGACCGGGCCCAAGCGCGCAGAGAGGCCGAGTTAGCGGCGCGGTACGAGGCTCGTCGACCACGCCGTTCGCCCAACCACCTCGGTCGAGCCAGGGGTTACTTCTAGTTCTTTGGGGGTGCCCTGTCTTGTCCCCGCTTTACGCAATGTGCGCCTGCCCAAGGATTTCAAGGGCCCGCGCAAGGTGCCAAATTACACTGTCGATTTGTCTCCAAAAACGTGGATGGAGAGCTATGAGATGGCCATGGAGATGCTTGATGTGGATGATGCGGCTTGTGCGAAGTATTTCACCATGATGCTTGAAGGGACAACCCGTACTTGGTTAAAAAGCTTACCGGCCAACTCTATCAGTTCATGGGCCCAGTTGCGAGCCCGGTTTATCCAGGATTTTAAGGATACATGTAAGCAGCCCATGTCGATAGCGGACTTAGCGGCCTGTGTCCAGGAGGAAGGAGAGTCAACAACCCGTTGGGTGCGGCGGGTCTCGGAAATTTTGCATTCATCAGACCATATCAACGCTGATACCGCGGTTATAACCTTGGAAGGCAACTGCCGGTTTAAGCCTCTGAAGTTGAAATTGGGACGGATGAAGCGCCATTGCAACGATATGGGGACCCTCATGGCTGCGTTAGTGAAGTATGCTGATTCTGATAGTACCAAGGATCCCGAGTCTGATGATGACAAGACAGGGAAGGGAAAGAAGAGCAGCAACTCCAAAGGGCAGCAACACAACACGGTAGGTCATGGAAACAGAGGCAATCGTAAAGCGGATAGCAGCATGGACTTTGTGGCTAATACCAGCACATAGGACAGGGGCCAGCGACGAAAGGGTAAACCGCCGAATCGCAGCGGAGCGCCAAATCCTAACCCGGACCGCCTGACCTATCTGTTAAACCAGCCATGTCCAAAGCACGGGACGAAGGAGATGCCAGCCAACCACCTTTGGAAGGATTGCTACATTATGCAGGAGTTCAAGAATTCTAATGCTTTCCGATATGATCACGGATCAGGTGGTGGCTCAGGATCCGGATCCCATGGGCCGGGTTACGGTGGAGGAAATTCCGGTTCAGGCTTCAATAGTAATCGTATGACATAACAATCAAAGTAATCAGAGTAGCCAGGGTGGTTACAACCAGCAGCAGCAGCAGTCGGGTTATCAGAGCAATCCGAAGCAGTTGAATAGCGGGCAATATCATGTCTTCACCACTAGCTTGGACAAGCGAGACCAGAAGCTTCACAAGCGAGCGGTGAATTCTGTTGAACCGGGCGTACCTTGTTATTTACGCTGGTCTGAACAGCCAATCGTATGGAGCAGAGAGGATCACCCTCCCTGGGTTGACAATCCGGGTCAGCTAGCGTTGGTGGTGGCACCTCAGGTGGGAGGTTATAAATTCACCAAGGTGCTCATGGATGGAGGTGGCAGCATTAATATCCTAATACTATGAGACCTTCCGCCGTATGGGGCTAACAGACAAAAATCTTAAACCGTCCAATACGGTATTCCATGGTGTGGTACCTGGTAAGTCAGCATATCATGTTGGCAAGATAGCTCTGGAAGTGGCCTTTGGAGACGATCATGATTCTAGGTCAGAGACATTGACTTTTGAGTTGGTGAAGATCCAGAGCCCATATCACGCCCTATTTGGGCGGCCGGCTTATGCCAAATTTATGGCACGACCTTGTTATGTTTATTTGCAGCTCAAGATGCCGGGTCACAAGGGAACAGTAACTGTTCATGGAAGTCGCAAGATTGCTTTGGAGTGTGAAGAAGGTGATGCGGCCTATGCAGAGTGGGTTTGTGCCACGGAGGAGTTGAAATAATACAAGGATAATGTTGATCTGGCGGACATGACTCCATTGAAGAAGCCAACTACAGAGCATGATCCAGCCCTAAAGTTCAAATCGGCAGCTGAGACTAAGCTTGTTGACTTCGTACCCGGCGATTCGTCCAAGCAGTTCAGTATCAGTACCAACTTGGATCCGAAATAGGAAAGCGCGCTCATTGAGTTCATCCGTGAGAATTGGGACATTTTTGCATGGAAGCCTTCTGACAAGCCAGGTGTACCGAGGGAACTCGCTGAGCACACTCTTAGTGTCGATCCTAAGTACAAACCGGTGAAACAGTTTCTCCGCCGGTTTAACGAGGAAAGGCGCATAGCTATTTGAGAGGAGGTGGCCAGGCTCTTAGCGGCTGGCTTTATTGTTGAAGTTTTCCATCCTGAATGGCTGGCTAATCCGGTGCTGGTCCTTAAGAAAACGGCACTGGCGCATGTGTGTGGATTACATGACCTTAACAAGGCTTGTCCAAGCAGATCCTTTTGCCCTCCCCCGCATCGATCAGATTATTGATGCAACTGCGGGTTGTGAGCGTTTGAGTTTTCTGGATGCATATTCTTGTTATCATCAGATCAAGACGGCAGTTAAGGACCAGGATAAGCGACGTTCATAACTCCCTTTGGAGCCTTCTGCTATGTATCTATGCCCTTTGGGCTCAAGAGTGCCCAGGAAACTTATCAACAGTGTGTACAGAATTGCCTTCATAAGCAAATCGGTCGTAATGTACATGCCTATGTGGATGATATTGTGGTTAAGTCAAGGAGAAGGAGACTCGGTTGACGATTTGAAGGAAACCTTTGATAATCTGCGGACATACAAGATGATGCTCAACCCGCCAAATGTGTTTTGGTGTACCGCAGCAAGTTATTGGGTTTTCGGTATCCAACAGGGAATTGAGGCTAATCCGAGAAGATCACAGCTATCACCTCCTGGCTAAACCGGCGTGTATCAATGACGCTCAACGCTTGGCAGGCCGGATTGCGCGTTGAGCGGTTTATCACCGCCTTGGTGAGAAGGCGATCCCTTTGTATCAGATGCTGAAGAAAACGGATCAATTCGTTTGGAGTTCAGCTGCTGATAAAGCGTTTGAGGATTTAAAGCTGCAGCTAGCCAATCCGCCTGTTCTTGCTGCTCCGATTGACAAGGAACCATTGCTACTGTATGTGGCAGCTAATGCTCGTGCAGTCAGCGTAGCTATTGTGGTGGAGCGCAAAGAGGCGGGCAAGGAATATCCGGTTCAGCGTCCGGTTTACTATATCAGCGAGGTGCTTATTGAGTCCAAGCAAAGGTACCCCATTGGCAGAAGCTGGTGTATGGAGTTTTCATGGCAAGCCGGAAGCTTAAGCAATACTTCCAGGGACATCCCATCACAGTGGTTAGCTTTGCTCCTTTGGGAGATATAATTGTAGCAGGAGGCAATCGGCGGATTGCCAAGTGGGATATAGAGCTTGGGCCGCACGGACTGAAATACGTGCCTCGAACGGCGGTAAAATCTCAAGCACTTGTAGATTTCATCAATGATTGGACGGAACTACAAGCACCTGAAGAAAAGCCGGATCACATTTATTGGAGTATTCATTTTGATGGGTCGAGGCAATTGGAGGGCTCGGGGGCTGGAGTCGTGTTAACTTCCCCACGAGGTGATAAGTTCTGTTACGTTCTCCGCTTAATGGTCCCTTGTACTAACAATGCAGCTGAGTACGAAGCTTTACTCCATGGTCTCCGGATGGCTAAGGAGATGAATCTCAGCCGAGTTAAGTGCTTCGGTGACTCGGACCTGGTGGCCCAACAAGTGTCTGGCACTTGGGATTCCAAGGATCCGCTCATGGCAGCATATCGTCGTGAGGTGGATATTGTTGCAGGTCACTTCAAAGGATATCAGGTGGATCATGTGGACAGACGGAAGAACGAAGCGGTGGACGCTTTAAGCCAGTTGGGATCTCAACGTAAACCGGTCCCGCCTAATGTCTTCTTGGATGTTCTGCATAACCCGTCTGTCAAGCTCCCTGGTGAAGAGGATTTGGCTATTCCTGATTCGGAGGCTCAATTGGTGGCGTCTCTTCATGTCATTCCGGATTGGACGGTTCCCTATCTTGCGTACATGAACCGGGGCGAGTTACCATAGGATGAGACTCCGGCCAGGCAGATAATCCGGCGATCCAAGTCCATGACTATTGTCAATGGCGAGTTGCATCATTGCAGTGTGTCAGGGGCATTTCAACGTTGTGTGTCTCCTGAGGAAGGCTGTGAAATCTTGCGTGAAATCCACGAAGGGGATTGTGGTCACCACGCCGGTTCAAAGTCTTTGGTGGCTAAAGCATTTCGTCACGGCTTCTATTGGTTGACTGCTCATGCTGATGCGGAGGACCTGGTTAGGCGATGTGATGGCTATCAGAAGTTCTCAAGACGCTGCCATGTGCCGCTCAAGAATTGAGGATGATTCCAATTACTTGGCCGCTTTGCAACTTGGGGCTAGATATGGTTGGGCCTTTCAAAGGTCCAAGGACAAGAAGACCCACCTTTTGGTGGCGGTTGACAAGTTTACAAAGTGGGTGGAGGCGGAGCCCGTTAGTAAGTGTGATGCAGCCATGGCGGTTCAATTCATCAAAACGGTGATTTTCCAGTTTGGTTTTCCACACAGCATCATTACTGATAATGGTACCAACCTGTCCAAGGGTGCTATGAAGGAGTTCTGTGAACGTGAGCACATCCGGCTTGACGTTTCATTAGTGGCTCACCCGCAGTCCAATGGCCAAGCAGAGAGGGCTAACCAAGAGATCTTACGAGGCATCAAACCCCGGCTTGTGGTTTGAGGGAGTCCTGGATTAGGGGGTGTCCGGATAGCCGGACTACCATCATCGGCCGGACTATCATCGGCCGGACTATCATCATCAACCGGACTCCAAGACTATGAAGATACAAGATTGAAGACTTCGCCCCGTGTCCGGATGGGACTTTCCTTGGCGTGGAAGGCAAGCTTGGCGATACGGATATGTAGATCTCCTACCATTTCAACCGACTCTATGTAACCCTAGCCCTCTCCGGTGTCTATATAAACCGGATGGCTCTAGTCTGTAGGACAGAACAACAACCCTCACAATCTTACCATAGGCTAGCTTCTAGGGTTTAGCCTCCTTGATCTCGTGGTAGATCCACTCTTGTAAACATCCACAATATCAATATCAATCAAGCAGGACGAGGGTTTTACCTCCATCAAGAGGGCCCAACACAGGTAAAACATCGTGTCCCTTGTCTCCTGTTACCATCCGCCTAGACGCACAGCTCGGGACCCCTACCGAGATCCGCCGGTTTTGACTCCGACATTGGTGCTTTCATTGAGAGTTCCTCTGTCGCCACCGATAGGCGTGATGGCCTCTTCAATCGATAACGACGCAGTCTGGGTGAGACTTTTCTCCCGGACAGATCTTCAGATTCGGCGGCTTCGCTCGCGGGCCAACTCACTTGGCCATCCGAGCAGATCGAAGCTACGCCCGGCCGTCGAGTCAGGTTTGAAGTTTAAACTTCACGGCCGATATCCGTGGGGACTTGATCTTTGATGGATCTGAGCCACAGCCAAGCATGCCACTGTCACGATGGGCATGACCTAACTCGCCACGGACAGCACCTTGAGGTCAGACACGAATCCGCTCCGACCCTTAGTCCGGAGCCGATCGCTCGGATCGAGGACGGATGGATGGACACCGCCGGAGCTGCAACTTCTACGCCGATGGAGCCGAACACTTACCTTGTCTCGCATAAAGCCCATGACTCGAGGTGCGGACTCTGCGGACTCAACCTCCTGCGCCCTGCGGTCGAATCCGATTGGCGCCCGATCATGGAATTCACCGCTACGGACATCTTTCAAGCACTCGCCTTTGGCGATATCATAAATTCACTAAAGCATCTCTCGCTATCCGGAGAGCCCTGGCGAACTCACGGCCAGGATGGTTGGGACGCGGACGACGAAGAAATTCAGAGCCCACCCACCACCCACATCGTAGCCACCATCGACGATTTAACCGACGATTGACTACGACCAAGACATCGATCGTATGGACGATTTATGCCGAGACTACTAAGAACCAAAGGCCTACAGGACACCGGAAGACCACCTCGTCATACGACATATACATGGTGGACACCCCAAAAGATGGGGACGGCGAAGAAGCAACAGAGGCCGATTCCTTAAAGAAACAGCCCAAGCGGTGCGTCGGCCGCGCCGCTCTAAATCCCGCCACGGCAAGAATGGAGATTCCGCACAGGAGATAATAACACCCCGAAAGTGCCGAAGACAACTCCTCCAAAGACGATCCAACGCAGGAGGAGGCGAAGCAAGCCCTCACGAGAGGGCAGCAGCGAAGAGGTCGAGGATGACAATTACTTACCTCCTCCGGAGACGAGGCAAGCCTCGACGACGCACTTAATTCGTCGTGCTCGAGGATCCCATCGAACAAGAGCGTTTCAGACGCAGGCTAATGGCCACGGCAAACAGCCTAAAGAAAAAGCAGCAACAGCTTCAAGCTGATCAAGACCTACTGGCCGACAGATGGACCGAGGTCCTTGCGGCCGAAGAGTATGAATGCCCCTCCAAAATTTACCCAAAACGCAAGTTGCTCCCCCGACTAGAGGAGGAAGCGTACAAACCTACATCACCAGCGCACAATACGGCAGACCGACCACCTCGTGGCCACGACAGAGAGGCGTGCAAGCCCTCCACCAAAACCGTACCCCGGCATCGCCCAAAAAGCATGAAGCCACGGGGGAACGCGCCGGACTTGCGAGATATATTGGAGGACAAGGCAAGACAATCCAGATCTATCTATGGATCACGTATGCGCCCAAGACCAACGAGCGAATACCGTCGCGCGGATACAACTACTCGGCGGGCGAACACAGCAGATAACGCCTCTCGAGCTACGCCACGATATTGCTCAATACAGAGGCGCCGACACCCACTATGCTTCACTAACGGTAATGGATCATCAAATCCTCAAGGGTTTAAACCTGTTAATATCGAATCCTACGATGGCACAACAGACCCAGCGGTTTGGATTGAGGATTATCTCCTCCATATACACATGGCCCGGGCGATGATCTTCACGCCATCAAATATCTCCGCTCAAGCTTAAAGGACCAGCTCGGCATTGGCTTAGCAGCCTGCCCGCAGAGTCAATTGATGTTTGGGAAGACACGGAAGCCGCATTCCTCGACAACTTCCGAGACGCGTATGTGCGACCACCGGACGCAGATGACCTAAGCCACATAATCCAGCAGCTGCATTTAATCGGCCGTGCAATTCGACACGGTTCTTAAGAAAGAAAAATCAAATCGCCGACCGTCCGGATGCAGAGGCCCTCGCTGCCTTCAAACATAACATCCGCGACGAGTGGCTGGCCCGGCACCTAGGACAGAGAAGCCGAAATCCATGGCAGCCCTCACATCACCCATGACCCGCTTCGTGCGGGAGAGGATAGCTGGCTAGCTCGCAGCAACAACCTCAAAGAAAACGCTGGCAGTCCGGATACCAAGGACCGCAACGGCAGGTTGCGTCGAAACAAACACAAACGCCGCGTGCGACGACAAGAATGAGGATACGGCAATCAACGCCGGATTCCGAGGCTCCAAGCCCGGTCAATGGAAGAAGCCATTCAAAAGAACCACTCGGGCCGTCCAATTTGGACCGAATACTCGACCGCTCTGTCAAATACATGGAACCCCGAAAAGCCAGCTAACCACACCAACAGAGATTGTTGGGTATTCAAGCAGGCAGCAAATTAATCGCCAAAAACAGTGACAAGGGCTACACAACGATGACGAGGAAGAGACCGGCCGCCCGAACAACAGAGGACAAAGGATTCCCCCTCAAGTTCGGACGGTAAACATGATATACGCAACGATATTCCCAAGAGGGAGCGGAAGCGTGCACTCGAGGACGATACTGCGATGGAGCCAGCGCCCAAAATTCAACCCATGGTCCTCTTGCCCGATCACTTTCGATCAAGAGACCATCCGACCAATATCTGCCATGGCGGATTCGCCGCATTGGTTTTAGACCCAATCGTCGATGGATTTCACCTCATGAGAGCCCCGATGGACGGCGGCAGAGCTTGAACCTGCTTTATCGGATACAAGTCGCAAGATGGGCATAGACCCTTCAAGGATTAAACCTACAAAGACAACCTTAAAGGCGTCATACCGTGTCGAGGCCAATTGTACAGCTCGCCATACTGGAAGTGGTCTTCGGATCCCGGATAATTTCAAGCGAGGAGTTAATCTTCGACATAGTCCCGCTCATGCAGCGGCTATCACGCTCTGCTTTCGGACGAACCGCGTTCGCAAAATTCAACGCGGTGCCGCATTATGCATACCTTAAGCTCAAGATGCCAGCCATCGTGGAGTCATCACGGTCAATGGAAACACGAACGCTCCCTCCGAACGGAGGAACATACAGCGCTCTCGCGCAGAAGTACTGAGCAGCCTTTTAAGGCAATTTTCGAGTCCGCCGTTAAGCGACCGGACACGCCAAACGCGCCGAGCAACATCAACCAAGACCACCGGCACGCTCCGAGCATCGCGTAGTAATGCGGCCTCAACCCCAGCCCTCGCAAAATTGTTAGACAAACTCTCCGCATACATAATTACATACGGAGATACCATGGGCATAGGGGAAAGGCACAACCACAACAGACTCCAGTGCGGTTCGACCACACCAGGGCTCCCAAGTGTGTCGCTTTTTTCTTTTATTTCTCTCTTTTTATACAGAACTCTGTCCGTGGCGAACCTACCGAACTCATGATGCAACAGCCAGGAAGGACAAAGGCCGTGATTTAACACTCGTGTGGTCTCCATCACGAGCATTAAATTTGTTAAATACAACATTTCGCGGCCTACCCCTGGAGGGAGACACCTTTAATTCGTCCAATCCCTTGCTTTCCGCACTATTTGTATCATTCCGCACTCATAGCATATCTTCTCGAATAAAATGCAGCACTTTTTGCCCATAATTGCATTACCTTATATATATATATGTTCATTTACGACATGTTGCACCCGTACATTTTGGTACGGCCAAATACACCAGGGGCTTATGTTCTCCGCATTATGGTGTGATAAAGTCTGAACACTTTCACAAGTGCGGCACCCCGAACTTATAGCATTATATGAATCGGCTCCGAATCATGTCTTTGGTCAATAGTTGGGTTTGCCTGGCTCCCATGTTTGGCACCTTATGTTCCGTTCTATCGGCTAAGGTAGCACTGGGAGAACCACTGCAATTGCGCCCCGGTTGAGTCGGGTTAACGCCTCAGTGGAGAAAGCTAAAACTGACTGTCATGTGACGCCCCAAGACCGGAGCTTCAGTTGCCTTCCAGGGTTTCCGAGTTTTGCCATGTGATTTGTTTTGTTTGTGCATTGCTCATGTCATCTCTTGCATTGCATCATGTCATCATGCCATCATATCATTAATTTTTCAATAACTCAACTAAATAAATTGTATGGATTTTTTCGATCCATTTAAACCGAGGGATTCACATGGTGACTTCTCTTTATAACATATCCTCCCAATATTAGGGAGCTATATTAAAAATATTCCATTGTTTTGGAATCACCATAACCCACTTGCATAATAAATCCCATGCCTTTTCTGCTCGAGTTGACCTCAAAACCTTGCCAATATTATTTCATCAGCTTCGGTGTTCCACCAAAAATCCTCGGGCCATTTTTGTTAAATTCCTCATATTTTTGTGAGCTCGGGAAAATTATCCGTGTGTCCAAATTCTTTCCCTAAACCCCCCTTCTTTTTCCTTCTCTATATCTCTTTTCTGCTTAAGAGTTTAGTGAGAGAGAGAGCCAGCCCAGCCAGTCTCTCCTGCCACTCCTTCTCCACTGGCCGGCCTCTAGCCCGCGGCCTCCCAAGGCCCAGCCGGCCCCTGGCCATTCTCCTCCCGCGCCGGCCTCTACGGCCCAAGGCCCAGCCGCCCACCAACCCTTCCTAAACCCTAGCCCAATCGATCCCCATCTCCCTCCCGAGCGCCGTCACGCAGCGCCGAACCCGCCTCCCTCTCGATCCCCTTCTCTCCCTCTGCGCCCGATCTCCCCATCTCCCTCCATGCCCCGCTCCTCCCGATCCCCTCGGCCTCCTTCCTCTCCTCCATGGCGCCTCCTCGCCGCCCGAGTGCCTTCTCTCCTGCGGCCTCCTCCTCGTCCTCCCTCCACCGGCGCCACCCGTTCCCGCGCCACCGCCTCGCACCCGCCGCCTTGCGGTTCCACTTCCTCACCGGCCGGCCGTAGCTCGCCGCGCCTAGCTTCTCCTCCCGTCCCCGCGACCTCCTCCTCGTCGCCCTGGTGCCGCTCCTCCCCGGCCTCGCGACCCCGCGCCTCCCTCGTGCAGCCATGGCCGCCACAGGAGCGTCAGCGCCCGTGCCTCCTCCTCCCTCAGTTCGGCCCGAACCTCCAGGCCATCTCCGGTGACCCCGTCGCCGTTTCCTGCCGCCGGCGCCCCGAGGAGCCACGCCGAGCCCCGCGCCATGTCCGCCAAGGTGCACCCTGGTTTCGCCAAGACCAGGACCGCACCGGACCACATCGTCTCACCGGATCGTCAAGACCATCTGGGTTTTTGCGAGTACCTCTACGCCCGAAGACATTGGAAGCGCCAAGTACCACGACGTCTTTGGGAGACTCGTTTTCGTCAAGTTCAACTACACGAATCCGCCAAGTTCGGCTACGAACCTCGAGACCATCTTGTTGCACGCCAACCATGAGAACGACCACGGACGGCTACCTGCGGATGGATTTCGTCAAGTTCAACGACGACCCGTGAAGCACATGGGAACATCAAGTTCCTCTCCGAACGTGTACCACTACCGTCGACCCTCGAAGACCCCGTGGACCCCGAACATCCACGGGACATGAACAACTACTTCCGATGACGAGATGTACCACTACCATCGAACATGAACGTCTACTTCCCCTACGCCGTGTACGACTACCATCGCGAGACCGCAAGTACCACGACAACCCCGAAGGGATTCGGACCCGCCAAGTACCCCTTCGAAAACGAACGTGAAACACTACTTCCTCTACCGTCGCCGTGTACCACTACTTCCCTCGGCGATCATCGCGAGAACGTCTACTTCCCTCTACGAAACGCGAACCGTCCCGTTTGAACGATCCGAAGGTATAACCCGAGACGACCGCGATGAGATGCCCTTGCATGTATGAGATGCACGATATGTTTGCACCGTGTCCGAATTGTCCTTGCGATGCCCCTCTTTTGCCATGCCACCGTTCCGCGGGAACCCGGTAATCGGGATCACCCCACCATCTTGCATGACTCGCTCACGTCCACACTTTCCTTTGCATCGGTATCTCAATCGAGTTATCGGAACCGATATGTTGCCATGGCACCATTTTCGGATTCGTTGCCGTGGCACCCCTTTTCGTTCCGCCACGGTGACATAATGCTTCATAACATGCTCTTGTCAACATTTTCATAAAAATTGCATAAAACTTGCATTTGTCATCCGCATCATGATAACAACAATTAGATGTTTATAATTGTTGTTTGCATTAATTTGCTTAAATGCCATGCTAAAATGATTTATTTCATAACTAAATAACCGTAGCTCCATTTTAAATAAATTATATATGTAAATGGGGTAGAAAAATGCCTAGTTTAACATGGTAGCATTTCTTTGCATGTTTAACAACTCTAAAATTGTGTTTAGGGCAGATCAGCACCAAATTCGAAATATGCACATGAGGATTTTCCGAATTGTTGTTTGTTATCTCCGCCTCATTTAATCTTGCCTAAATAGTTAGTTTCATTTGCTTCACCTCTTGCCATGTTTAATAACATTTAATATTGTTGGGTAGCCTAAACAAGAGTGAACTAAATAAATGTTGTGAAGTTTCATCAATATGCAATTCATTGCATATTGAGCTCCACTTAATTTGTAGGATTGTTTGTGCATATTGCCATGCCATGCTATTTAAACCGGACATGCATCATACTTGTTGTGCATCACGACATGTTTATGCTTGTGTGTTTATTATGTTGTTTGCTTCTTTCCGGTTGCTTCTCTCGTTAGCTTCGGTTTCGTTCGGAGTTGTGAGGATTCATTCGACTTCGTCCGCTTGTCTTCTTCATGGACTCGTTCTTCTTCCTTGCGGATTTCGGCAAGATGACCATACCCTCGAAATCACTTCTATCTTTGCTTGCTAGTAGCTCGCTCTTTTGCTATGCCTATGCTACGATGCCTATCACTTGCTTATCATGCCTCCCATATTGCCATGTCAAGCCCCTAACCATCCTTTCCTAGCAAACCGTTGTTTGGCTATGTTACCGCTTTGCTCAGCCCTCTTATAGCGTTGTTAGTTGCAGTGAAGATGAAGTTTGTTCCTTGTTGAACATGGAGATGTTGTTCCTTGTTGGAACATGTTTACTTGTTGGGATATCACAATATATCTTATTTATTTATTGCATCTATATACTTGGTAAAGGGTGGAAGGCTCGGCCTTATGCCTGTGTTTTGTTCCACTCTTGCCGCCTCTAGTTTCCGTCATACCGGTGTTATGTTCCCGGATTTTGCGTCCCTAACGCGGTCGGGTGATTTATGGGACCCCTTGATAGTTCGCTTTGAATAAGACTTTTCCAAGAAGGCCCAACATTGGTTTTACCATTTGCCTCACCTATGCCCTTTTTCCCTTGGGTTTCGGAGCCCGAGGGTCATCTTTATTTTAGCCCCCCGGCGGTGCTCCTCGAGTGTTGGTCCGAACCGAGCAGATGCGGGGCCACCTCGGGCAACTCGAGGGCTGGTTTTACTCGTGGGCTGACTTATCCGGTGTGCCACGAGACCGAGGTACGTGCGACTCCTATCAGGATTTGTCGGCACATCCGGGCGGCTTTGCTGGTCTTGTTTTATTGCTGTGAAATGTCTTGTAGCCGGATTCCGAGACTGATCGGTCTTCCGGGAGAAGGAATATCCTTCGTTGATCGCGAGAGCTTATCATGGGCTAAGTTGGGACACCCTGCAGGGTTTGAACTTTCAAAGCCGTGCCAGCGGTTATGTGGCAGATGGGAATTTGTTAATGTCCGTTGTAGAAAACCCGGTTGATCTTAATTAAAATACACCAACCGCGTGTGTAACCGTGATGGTCTCTTCTCGGCGGAGTCCGGGAAGTGAACACGGTGTTGGAGTTATGTTTGACGTAGGTTGTTCTAGGATCACTTCTTGATCATAGTTGTTCGACCGTGCTTTGCCTCCTCTTCTCGCTCTCTTTTGCGTATGTTAGCCACCATATATGCTAGTCGCTTGCTGCAGCTCCACCTCACTACCCTGTCCTACCTTTAAGCTTAAATAGTCTTGATCTCGCGGGTGTGAGATTGCTGAGTCCCGTGACTCACGATACTTCAAAACCAGTTTGCGGTGCCGATGAAACCGCAGGTGATGCACCCGAGCTCAAGGAGGAGCTCGATGAAGATCTTGTTCTTTGTGTTGTTTCGTTTCAGTTGATCAAGAGTGGAGCCAGTTGGGACGATCGGGATCTGTGTAGCATTTGGGGTAGTCTTCTTTTATTTTGGTTCCGTAGACGGACCTTGATTGTATCTGTATGATGTAATGCTTTACTCATGTATTGTGTGAAGTGGCGATTGTAAGCCAACTATGTATCTCTTTCCCTTATGTATTACATGGGTTGTGTGAAGATTACCCCACTTGCGACATTGCTTTCAATGCGGTTATACCTCTAAGTCGTGCTTCGACACGTGGGAGATATAGCCGCATCGAGGGCATTACAAGTTGGTATCAGAGCCTTCCCCGACTTAGGAGCCCCCTTCTTGATTGTTTGCTGGCGTTGTTGAGTCTAGAACAGAAAATGTTTTGAGTCTTAGGATTATATATCGGAGAGTAGGATTCTTTTTACTCCTCAGTCCCTTCGTCGCTCTGGTGAGGTATCCTGGCGTAGAGTTTTGACTTTTCTCTCCTCAAATTTCACTATAATTTTTTTTAGGATCACGTGGGTATCTTGGAATCGTTCCGATGGTTTTGTGACGAGAACATTGTTCTTGGTGCCTCCTGACATTTAGGGGTTGTGGCAGTGTCCCGGGGAGTTGAGCTCCGAGGTGTTGTCGTCACAATTTTATCGTTGCAGATTCGAATACCTGAGTTTTGCCGACATCGAAATCTCTTTTGTGCAGTTGTTGGTGAGATAACCCCGATAGCCCGATCTTGTGGCGAGTCTTGAGTATTGCCATGACTTGTATAACGGATGTTTTTCAAGGTCGAGGTACACGATTTCCGAGGATTTCTTGGTTATGTGTTGATGGATGGATACAGCTGGATCTAGGTATTGTTAGTTTGGGTGATATATTTTGTGTCCCCTGTATCCCCAACACCAGATTGCATAACCAGAAAGTTTCGGGAGTTTATAGGTGGGTATTCAAGTAGCTCCTAGAATATCTTTCCGACAGATGCATGATATGGGATTGGGTAAATCTCTATCATGTGTTTGTTCCGGCTCATTCTTGAAGCCAATCCTTTGTTTTTGTTTTGTTTTGTGGTATTCGAGTTGCTTCAATGCCAAGTGTTGATTCCATACCTTTCCTAATTGGTGTTCTCATATTGCTATGTGAATACTAATCCTTCTTGATCACTGAGCTTGTCATGTTAATTCTTTTCCAACCGGCGTGCTTCTCTTCAAGTGAATCCGATCATTCCAACATTCGCAAGATCAATTCTAAGCTTTTTCTCAACGGTGTTCGTTTCATCCGACCCAAGTTGTTTGTTTTTCCCGCCCTCCCACCCTTTTTCTTCAAGGACTCAGATTTCTTAATCAAGTATCCATTTTATTGAGTGAAGTTTCTTCATTCTTTTCCTTTATTGTTTTATCCGGTGATTTCTCATGAAGACGCTAAGGAAGCTTCAACCTTATCATTGTTCCATTCTAATTTTCTTCTCCGTGGATTTAATTCAAGATTTCGTGTTGATCTTATCCTTTTCCTCTTTTCACAATGCTTTCTCATGTCGGTGCATCTCTTAATCATCCACTTCTCACTATTCAATTGTTTCCGAGTGTTGAAGGTATCTCGGAAGATTCTAGTTTCCATTCTCAATTCACTCAAGTTCTTTTGAGGATGTTATCTCATTCAAGCCATTTAATTCTACCGTGCAATATCTATTTCAAGCAATCGTTCAACGGTGGTTCTTTTGAGTGGGCCCTAACCCACGTGTCTTTTCGAGGATCTTACGACTCTTTTATTTTTCGGAGTTATTCTCAAATTCTTTGCAAAGTTTGGCGTAGAATGAATTATCATCAGTCTTGGTTTTCTCCAAGATCTTCCAAATTATTTTCATTGTTGGTTCAACTTTTCTAATTTTCATTCGGAGTGCTTCAACAATTCATGGTGATGTTTCTCGTCGTCATTCTCGAATTTTGAAGACCAAAGAAGGATTTCTCTTAATCTTGCTCCATTCTCTTCAAGATTCATGGTTCTAGTTTGTTGCCATCCTCTCATAATTGTTTTAGATTGTGAGAATTCTTTTCACCCACCCGGAGCAATTCAGAAATCTTTTCAGTTTGATTATCCAGAGCCCATCATTTCAGAATTATTCATTCCAGCTTTCAGCTCTTGTTCTCCAAATCTGACCGGTGCATCATTCAAGTATTCACTAATCAGTTCATGATCTCTCCGTTCTCATGTATCTAAATTCTCTCAAGTATCTTCGTTCATTTCTAATTCCTTACGGTGGTTTGTTCAAGATTTCACTTCTTTCTTTATCATATCAATTCATTTGTTGTTTTCCAAATCACACCGGTGGTTCCATCAATACCTTCTCAAGTTTGCGCTATATCTCTATCTGTAATCATTTTTCAATGAGAATAAGTAGTATGCCAAATCCATTGCTTTCCATCAATTTAATTGGTGAAGGATGAGCATAATGTAATTCTTATTCTTGTTCCATCGAGTAAATTCAATTCCTTATTCCGGAGGTTCATCAAAAATTTGTGATTTCATTTGTTCATCTTTCTTTCCGGAGTTCCAAGTTTTCTCGGTTATATCATTTCAAAGCTTCATCTTATCACTGCAAGGCTTCACCTTGTGTTTTCAACTTCTCTTTCTTTCTGTCACCCTTTTGTTTATCGGAGTTCATCATGGAGGCTCTACTTGGTGCTTCCTCAAGGATTCTTTTCATTCTTCAATTGTTCTTCAAGATTTCTCTCGGAGTTATGATCCGCCAAGCTATACTCAAAATTGAACATGCTGCTCAACACATGTTTTGTTTTGAGGAGTTCAAGTATTCTTCTTCCTACATTCCGAAGTGCAATTCTTTCTACCTTATCTCTTGAGATGGTGTTATGTCATTCTTGACAATTTCCTTGAGCTTCATGATTCACATGTTGTCAAGAATGAGGTATTTTAAATCCATCAATCTCTTCATTGGAGTTGTCTTGGGCTATATTTCACCTAAAGCTTTCCCTAAGGATTGTTGCTATTTATGGTGCTTATAAATGACCCAAGTTCTTCATTTGTCCTCCCGGTGTTATAAGTTTCTCGTCTCCTTGTTGATATCAATCCAATCATGTGCTTCCGTTGGTGGCAGAAACTCACCTCATAATTTTGAGATGTTTACCATAAGCCCACAACAAGCTTGTGCTTTTCGTTGTTGGTTTTCCAACAACTCCGCTCTAACCTTCTTGGCAAGGAGGCTTCCCAAATTCAATTGTGGTAGAAGTTACTATTATCTTCTCCGTTCTTTTCTTTCCAACCATCTAGTTTTTCATTGCATTCTTTCATTTCTACCGGAGGCATTGTGATGTTGCTCTCTTCGACCCATCGTCTCGTTTTGCCAAGATCATGTTCTTTTTCTTGCATTATCCATTTAACCGGAGGTCATGTCATCTCTTCAAGTTCTTTTCATCTTATCAAGTTTTCCTTCTTCTTTCAGTCGGAGTGCTGCCCAAATTATATCAATCTTATTCCTTCTCGATCTAGTTTTAACGAGAGTGGTTTTAATTCCTTCTTGTCCATTGTGCTCGTCATTTATGTCTTTGTAACCTCTTGGTTCTCGTCGTATCCCATGTTCCTCTTTTCTAACAGAGTGTTTCAACTTCCTTCATCTTCGTTGTTTTCTTTCTTTCATTTTGTTCAACCTCTCAAGGTTCTTTGGTTTCACTCGTTTGTCAAAGAAGCAACTTTGTTTTACCTCTTCCTCTCCGTTTTTCCCGGTGCCATCCTAGATCTCGGGGCGAGATCCTCTCGTAGTGGTGGAGTGTTGTGACGCCCAAGACCGGAGCTTGATTGCCTTCCGGGTTTCGAGTTTTGCCATGTGATTTGTTTTGTTTATGCATTGCTCATGTCATCTCTTGCATTGCATCATGTCATCATGCCATCATATCATTAATTTTTCAATAACTCAACTAAATAAATTGTATGGATTTTTCGATCCATTTAAACCGAGGATTCACATGGTGACTTCTCTTTATAACATATCCTCCCAATATTAGGGAGCTATATTAAAATATTCCATTGTTTTGGAATCACCATAACCCACTTGCATAATAAATCCCATGCCTTTTCTGCTCGAGTTGACCTCAAAACCTTGCCAATATTATTTCATCATTTTCGGTGTTCCACCAAAATCCTCGGGCCATTTTTGTTAAATTCCTCATATTTTTGTGAGCTCGGGAAAATTATCCGTGTGTCCAAATTCTTTCCCTAAACCCCCTTCTTTTCCTTCTCTATATCTCTTTTCTCGCTTAAGAGTTTAGTGAGAGAGAGAGAGCCAGCCCAGCCAGTGTCTCTCGCCACTCCTTCTCCACTGGCCGGCCTCTAGCCCATGGCCTCCCAAGGCCCAGCCGCCCCTG
The DNA here is from genome assembly GCA_021605205.1 of Aegilops longissima. Taxonomy (NCBI): domain Eukaryota; kingdom Viridiplantae; phylum Streptophyta; class Magnoliopsida; order Poales; family Poaceae; genus Aegilops; species Aegilops longissima. The sequence continues at coordinate 256,526,769 of CM038677.1, read as the reverse complement.
GCCATTCTCCTCCCAGCGCCCGGCCTCTCGGCCCAAGGCCCAGCCGCCCACCAACCCTTCCTAAACCCTAGCCCAATCGATCCCCATCTCCTCCCGAAGGCCACACGCAGCCTTGAACCCGCCTCCCTCTCGATCCCTTCTCTCCCTCTCATGCCCGATCTCCCATCTCCTCCATGCCCCGCTCCTCCCGATCCCCTCGGCCTCCTTCCTCTCCTCCATGGCGCCTCCTCGCCGCCCGAGTGCCTTCTCTCCTGCGGCCTCCTCCTCGTCCTCCCTCCACCGGCGCCACCCGTTCCCGCGCCACCGCCTGCACCCGCCGCCTTGCAGTTCCACTTCCTCACCCGGCCGCCGTAGCTCGCCGCGCCTAGCTTCTCCTCCCGTCCCCGCGACCTCCTCCTCGTCGCCCTCGTGCCGCTCCTCCCCGGCCTCGCGACCCCGCGCCTCCCTCGTGCAGCCATGGCCGCCACAGGAGCGTCAGCGCCCGTGCCTCCTCCTCCCTCAGTTCGGCCCGAACCTCCAGCCATCTCCGTGACCCGTCGCCGTTTCCTGCCGCCGGCGCCCGAGGAGCCACGCCGAGCCCAGCGCCATGTCCGCCAAGGTGCACCCTGGTTTCGCCAAGACCAGGACCGCACCGACCACATCGTCTCACCGGATCGTCAAGACCATCTGGGTTTTGCGAGTACCTCTCGCCCAAGACATTGGGCGCCAAGTACCACGGCGTCTTTGGGAGACTCTGTTTCGTCAAGTTCAACTACACGAATCCGCCAAGTTCGCTACGAACCTCGAGACCATCTTGTTGCATGCCAACCATGAGAACGACCACGGGCGGCTACCTGCGGATGGATTTCGTCAAGTTCAACGACGACCCGTGAAGCACATGGGAACATCAAGTTCCTCTCCGAACGTGTACCACTACCGTCGACCCTCGAAGACCCGTGGACCCGAACATCCACGGACATGAACAACTACTTCGGATGGCGAGATGTACCACTACCATCGAACATGAACGTCTACTTCCCCACGCCGTGTAATGACTACCATCGCGAGACCGCAAGTACCACGACAACCCGAAGGATTCGGACCGCCAAGTACCCCTTCAAAACGAGCGTGAAACACTACTTCCTCTACCGTCGCCGTGTACCACTACTTCCCTCGGCGATCATCGTGAGAACGTCTACTTCCCTCTCTGAACGCGAACCGTCCCGTTTGAGCGATCCGAAGGTATAACCCGAGACGACCGCGATGAGATGCCCTTGCATGTATGAGATGCACGATATGTTTGCACCGTGTCCGAATTGTCCTTGCGATGCCCTCTTTTGCCATGCCACCGTTCCGCGGGAACCCGGTAATCGGGATCACCCCACCATCTTGCATGACTCGCTCACGTCCACACTTTCCTTTGCATCGGTATCTCAATCGAGTTATCGGAACCGATATGTTGCCATGGCACCATTTTCGGATTCGTTGCCGTGGCACCCCTTTTCGTTCCGCCACGGTGACATAATGCTTCATAACATGCTCTTGTCAACATTTTCATAAAAATTGCATAAAACTTGCATTTGTCATCCGCATCATGATAACAACAATTAGATGTTTATAATTGTTGTTTGCATTAATTTGCTTAAATGCCATGCTAAAATGATTTATTTCATAACTAAATAACCGTAGCTCCATTTTAAATAAATTATATATGTAAATGGGGTAGAAAAATGCCTAGTTTAACATGGTAGCATTTCTTTGCATGTTTAACAACTCTAAAATTGTGTTTAGGGCAGATCAGCACCAAATTCGAAATATGCACATGAGGATTTTCCGAATTGTTGTTTGTTATCTCGGCCTCATTTAATCTTGCCTAAATAGTTAGTTTCATTTGCTTCACCTCTTGCCATGTTTAATAACATTTAATATTGTTGGGTAGCCTAAACAAGAGTGAACTAAATAAATGTTGTGAAGTTTCGTCAATATGCAATTCATTGCATATTGAGCTCCACTTAATTTGTAGGATTGTTTGTGCATATTGCCATGCCATGCTATTTAAACCGGACATGCATCATACTTGTTGTGCATCACGACATGTTTATGCTTGTGTGTTTATTATGTTGTTTGCTTCTTTCCGGGTTGCTTCTCTCGTTAGCTTCGGTTTCGTTCCGGAGTTGTGAGGATTCATTCGACTTCGTCCGTTTGTCTTCTTCATGGACTCGTTCTTCTTCCTTGCGGGATTTCAGGCAAGATGACCATACCCTCGAAATCACTTCTATCTTTGCTTGCTAGTAGCTCGCTCTTTTGCTATGCCTATGCTACGATGCCTATCACTTGCTTATCATGCCTCCCATATTGCCATGTCAAGCCCCTAACCATCCTTTCCTAGCAAACCGTTGTTTGGCTATGTTACCGCTTTGCTCAGCCCCTCTTATAGCGTTGTTAGTTGCGGTGAAGATGAAGTTTGTTCCTTGTTGGAACATGGAGATGTTGTTCCTTGTTGGAACATGTTTACTTGTTGGGATATCACAATATATCTTATTTATTTATTGCATCTATATACTTGGTAAAGGGTGGAAGGCTCGGCCTTATGCAGTGTTTTGTTCCACTCTTGCCGCCCTAGTTTCCGTCATACGGTGTTATGTTCCCGGATTTTGCGTCCCTAACGCGGTCGGGTGATTTATGGGACCCCTTGACAGTTCGCTTTGAATAAGACTTTTCCAAAGCAAGGCCCAACATTGGTTTTACCATTTGCCTCACCTATGCCCTTTTTCCCTTGGGTTTCGGAGCCCGAGGGTCATCTTTATTTTAGCCCCGGGCGGTGCTCCTTCGAGTGTTGGTCCGAACCGAGCAGATGCAGGGGCCACCTCGGGCAACTCGAGGGCTGGTTTTACTCGTGGGCTGGCTTATCCGGTGTGCCACGAGACCGAGGTACGTGCGACTCCTATCGGGTTTGTCGGCACATCCGGGCGGCTTTGCTGGTCTTGTTTTATTGCTGTGAAATGTCTTGTAGCCGGATTCCGAGACTGATCGGGTCTTCCGGGAGAAGGAATATCCTTCGTTGATCGCGAGAGCTTATCATGGGCTAAGTTGGGACACCCTGCAGGGTTTGAACTTTCAAAGCCGTGCCGCGGTTATGTGGCAGATGGGAATTTGTTAATGTCGGTTGTAGAAAACCCGGTTGATCTTAATTAAAATACACCAACGGCGTGTGTAACCGTGATGGTCTCTTCTCGGAGTCCGGAAGTGAACACGTGTTGGAGTTATGTTTGACGTAGGTTGTTCTAGGATCACTTCTTGATCATAGTTGTTCGACCGTGCTTTGCCTCCTCTTCTCGCTCTCTTTTGCGTATGTTAGCCACCATATATGCTAGTCGCTTGCTGCAGCTCCACCTCACTACCCTGTCCTACCTTTAAGCTTAAATAGTCTTGATCTCGCGGGTGTGAGATTGCTGAGTCCCGTGACTCACAGATACTTCAAACCAGTTTGCGGTGCCGATGAAACCGTGCAGGTGATGCACCCGAGCTCAAGGAGGAGCTCGATGAAGATCTTGTTCTTTGTGTTGTTTCGTTTGAGTTGATCACTAGTGGAGCCAGTTGGGACGATCGGGATCTGTGTAGCATTTGGGGTAGTCTTCTTTTATTTTGGTTCCGTAGACGGACCTTGATTGTATCTGTATGATGTAATGCTTTACTCATGTATTGTGTGAAGTGGCGATTGTAAGCCAACTATGTATCTCTTTCCTTATGTATTACATGGGTTGTGTGAAGATTACCTCACTTGCGACATTGCTTTCAATGCGGTTATACCTCTAAGTCGTGCTTCACACGTGGGAGATATAGCCGCATCGAGGCGCGCAAGTTGGTATCGAGCCTTCCCGACTTAGGAGCCCCATTCTTGATTGTTTGTTTGGCGTTGTTGAGTCTAGAACGGAAAATGTTTTGAGTCTTAGGATTATATATCGGAGAGTAGGATTCTTTTACTCCTCGGTCCCTTCGTCAGCTCGGTGAGGTATCCCGCGTAGAGTTTTGACTTTTCTCTCCTCAAATTTCACTATAATTTTTTTAGGATCACGTGGGTATCTTGGAATCGTTCGATGGTTTTGTGACGAGAACATTGTTCTTGGTGCCTCGACATTTAGGGGTTGTGGCGGTGTCCCGGGAGTTGAGCTCCGAGGTGTTGTCGTCACAATTTTATCGTTGCAGTTCTGGAATACCTGAGTTTTGCCGACATCGAAATCTCTTTTGTGCAGTTGTTGGTGAGATAACCTGATAGCCCGATCTTGTGGCGAAAAGGGAGTATTGCCATGACTTGTATAACGGATGTTTTTCAAGGTCGAGGTACACGATTTCGAGGATTTCTTGGTTATGTGTTGATGGATGGATACAATTGGATCTAGGTATTGTTAGTTTGGGTGATATATTTTGTGTCCCTGTATCCCCAACACTAGATTGCATAACCGTAAAGTTTCGGGAGTTTATAGGTGGGTATTCAAGTAGCTCCTAGAATATCTTTCCGACGATGCATGATATGGGATTGGGTAAATCTCTATCATGTATTTGTTCCGGCTCATTCTTGAAGCCAATCCTTTGTTTTTGTTTTGTTTTGTGGTATTCGAGTTGCTTCAATGCCAAGTGTTGATTCCATACCTTTCCTAATTGGTGTTCTCATATTGCTATGTGAATACTAATCCTTCTTGATCACTGAGCTTGTCATGTTAATTCTTTTCCAACCGGCGTGCTTCTCTTCAAGTGAATCCGATCATTCCAACATTCGCAAGATCAATTCTAAGCTTTTTCTCAACGGTGTTCGTTTCATCCGACCCAAGTTGTTTGTTTTCCGCCCTCCACCCTTTTCTTCAAGGACTCAGATTTCTTAATCAAGTATCCATTTTATTGAGTGAAGTTTCTTCATTCTTTTCCTTTATTGTTTTATCCGGTGATTTCTCATGAAGACGCTAAGGAAGCTTCAACCTTATCATTGTTCCATTCTAATTTTCTTCTCCGGTGGATTTAATTCAAGATTTCGGTGTTGATCTTATCCCTTTTCCTCTTTTCACAATGCTTTCTCATGTCGGTGCATCTCTTAATCATCCACTTCTCACTATTCAATTGTTTCCGGAGTGTTGAAGGTATCTCAGAAGATTCTAGTTTCCATTCTCAATTCACTCAAGTTCTTTTGAGGATGTTATCTCATTCAAGCCATTTAATTCTATCGGTGCAATATCTATTTCAAGCAATCGTTCAACGGTGGTTCTTTTGAGTGGGCCCTAACCCACAGGTCTTTTTCCAGGATCTTACCTGACTCTTTTATTTTTCCGGAGTTATTCTCAAATTCTTTGCAAAGTTTGACGTAAGAATGAATTATCATCAGTCTTGGTTTTCTCCAAGATCTTCCAAATTATTTTCATTGTTGGTTCAACCTTTCTAATTTTCATTCCGGAGTGCTTCAACAATTCATGGTGATGTTTCTCGTCGTCATTCTCGAATTTTGAAGACCAAAGAAGGATTTCTCTTAATCTTGCTCCATTCTCTTCAAGATTCATGGTTCTAGTTTGTTGCCATCCTCTCATAATTGTTTTAGATTGTGAGAATTCTTTTCACCCACCCGGAGCAATTCAGAAATCTTTTCAGTTTGATTATCCAGAGCCCATCATTTCAGAATTATTCATTCCAGCTTTCAGCTCTTGTTCTCCAAATCTGACCGGTGCATCATTCAAGTATTCACTAATCAGTTCATGATCTCTCCGTTCTCATGTATCTAAATTCTCTCAAGTATCTTCGTTCATTTCTAATTCCTTACGGTGGTTTGTTCAAGATTTCACTTCTTTCTTTATCATATCAATTCATTTGTTGTTTTCCAAATCACACCGGTGGTTCCATCAATACCTTCTCAAGTTTGCGCTGTATCTCTATCTGTAATCATTTTTCAATGAGAATAAGTAGTATGCTAAATCCATTGCTTTCCATCAATTTAATTGGTGAAGGATGAGCATAATGTAATTCTTATTCTTGTTCCATCGAGTAAATTCAATTCCTTATTCCGGAGGTTCATCAAAAATTCGTGATTTCATTTGTTCATCTTTCTTTCCGGAGTTCCAAGTTTTCTCAGTTATATCATTTTAAAGCTTCATCTTATCACCGCAAGGCTTCACCTTGTGTTTTCAACTTCTCTTTCTTTCATCACCCTTTTGTTTATCGGAGTTCATCATGGAGGCTCTACTTGGTGCTTCCTCAAGGATTCTTTTCATTCTTCAATTGTTCTTCAAGATTTCTCTCGAGTTATGATCCGCCAAGCTATACTCAAAATTGAACATGCTGCTCAACACATGTTTTGTTTTGAGGAGTTCAAGTATTCTTCTTCCTACATTTCGAAGTGCAATTCTTTCTACCTTATCTCTTGAGATGGTGTTATGTCATTCTTGACAATTTCCCTTCAGGCTTCATGATTCACATGTTGTCAAGAATGAGGTATTTTAAATCCATCAATCTCTTCATTGGAGTTGTCTTGGGCTATATTTCACCTAAAGCTTTCCCTAAGGATTGTTGCTATTTATGGTGCTTATAAATGACCCAAGTTCTTCATTTGTCCTCCCGGTGTTATAAGTTTCTCGTCTCCTTGTTGATATCAATCCAATCATGTGCTTCCGTTGGTGGCAGAAACTCACCTCATAATTTTGAGATGTTTACCATAAGCCCACAACAAGCTTGTGCTTTTCGTTGTTGGTTTTCCAACAACTCCGCTCTAACCTTCTTGGCAAGGAGGCTTCCCAAATTCAATTGTGGTAGAAGTTACTATTATCTTCTCCGTTCTTTTCTTTCCAACCATCTAGTTTTCATTGCATTCTTTCATTTCTACGGAGGCATTGTGATGTTGCTCTCTTGACCCATCGTCTCGTTTTGCCAAGATCATGTTCTTTTCTTGCATTATCCATTTAACCGGAGGTCATGTCATCTCTTCAAGTTCTTTTCATCTTATCAAGTTTTCCTTCTTCTTTCAGTCGGAGTGCTGCCCAAATTATATCAATCTTATTCCTTCTCGATCTAGTTTTAACGAGAGTGGTTTTAATTCCTTCTTGTCCATTGTGCTCGTCATTTATGTCTTTGTAACCTCTTGGTTCTCGTCGTATCCCATGTTCCTCTTTTCTAACAGAGTGTTTCAACTTCCTTCATCTTCGTTGTTTTCTTTCTTTCATTTTGTTCAACCTCTCAAGGTTCTTTGGTTTCACTCGTTTGTCAAAGAAGCAACTTTGTTTTACCTCTTCCTCTCCGTTTTTCCCGGTGCCATCCTAGATCTCGGGCGAGATCCTCTCGTAGTGGTGGAGTGTTGTGGCGCCCAAGACCGGAGCTTGAGCTTGCCTTCCGTGGTTTCCAGTTTTGCCATGTGATTTGTTTTGTTTGTGCATTGCTCATGTCATCTCTTGCATTGCATCATGTCATCATGCCATCATATCATTAATTTTTCAATAACTCAACTAAATAAATTGTATGGATTTTTGATCCATTTAAACCGAGGATTCACATGGTGACTTCTCTTTATAACATATCCTCCCAATATTAGGGAGCTATATTAAAATATTCCATTGTTTTGGAATCACCATAACCCACTTGCATAATAAATCCCATGCCTTTTCTGCTCGAGTTGACCTCAAAACCTTGCCAATATTATTTCATCATTTTCGGTGTTCCACCAAAATCCTCGGGCCATTTTTGTTAAATTCCTCATATTTTTGTGAGCTCGGAAAATTATCCGTGTGTCCAAATTCTTTCCCTAAACCCCCCTTCTTTTTCCTTCTCTATATCTCTTTTCTGCTTAAGAGTTTAGTGAGAGAGAGAGAGCCAGCCCAGCCAGGTCTCTGGCCACTCCTTCTCCACTGGGCCGGCCTCTAGCCCGCGGCCTCCCAAGGCCCAGCCGCCCCTGGCCATTCTCCTCCCAAGCCCGGCCTCTCGGCCCAAGGCCCAGCCGCCCACCAACCCTTCCTAAACCCTAGCCCAATCGATCCCCATCTCCCTCCCGAGCGCCGTCACGCAGCGCCGAACCCGCCTCCCTCTCGATCCCCTTCTCTCCCTCTGCGCCCGATCTCCCCATCTCCCTCCATGCCCCGCTCCTCCCGATCCCCTCGGCCTCCTTCCTCTCCTCCATGGCGCCTCCTCGCCGCCCGAGTGCCTTCTCTCCTGCGGCCTCCTCCTCGTCCTCCCTCCACCGGCGCCACCCGTTCCCGCGCCACCGCCTCGCACCCGCCGCCTTGCGGTTCCACTTCCTCACCGGCCGGCCGTAGCTCGCCGCGCCTAGCTTCTCCTCCCGTCCCCGCGACCTCCTCCTCGTCGCCCTCGTGCCGCTCCTCCCCGGCCTCGCGACCCCGCGCCTCCCTCGTGCAGCCATGGCCGCCACAGGAGCGTCAGCGCCCGTGCCTCCTCCTCCCTCAGTTCGGCCCGAACCTCCAGGCCATCTCCGGTGACCCCGTCGCCGTTTCTGCCGCCCGCGCCCCGAGGAGCCACGCCGAGCCCCGCCATGTCCGCCAAGGTGCACCCTGGTTTCGCCAAGACCAGGACCGCACCGACCACATCGTCTCACCGGATCGTCAAGACCATCCGGGTTTTGCGAGTACCTCTACGCTCAAGACATTGGGCGCCAAGTACCACGGCGTCTTTGGGAGACTCGTTTTCGTCAAGTTCAACTACACGAATCCGCCAAGTTCGACTCGAACCTCGAGACCATCTTGTTGCACGCCAACCATGAGAACGACCACGGACGGCTACCTGCGGATGGATTTCGTCAAGTTCAACGGCGACCCGTGAAGCACATGGGAACATCAAGTTCCTCTCCGAGCGTGTACCACTACCGTCGACCCTCGAAGACCCGTGGACCCCGAACATCCACGGGACGCGAACAACTACTTCCGATGGCGAGATGTACCACTACCGCCGAACATGAACGTCTACTTCCCTACGCCGTGTCGACTACCATCGCGAGACCGCAAGTACCACGACAACCCGAAGGATTCGGACCCGCCAAGTACCCCTTCCAAACGAGCGAAACACTACTTCCTCTACCGTCGCCGTGTACCACTACTTCCCTCGGCGATCATCGCGAAACGTCTACTTCCCTCTCTGAACGCGAACCGTCCCGTTTGAACGATCCGAAGGTATAACCCGAGACGACCGCGATGAGATGCCCTTGCATGTATGAGATGCATGATATGTTTGCACCGTGTCGAATTGTCCTTGCGATGCCCCTCTTTTGCCATGCCACCGTTCGCGGGAACCCGTAATCGGGATCACCCACCATCTTGCATGACTCGCTCCGTCCACACTTTCCTTTGCATCGGTATCTCAATCGAGTTATCGGAACCGATATGTTGCCATGGCACCATTTTCGGATTCGTTGCCGTGGCACCCTTTTCGCTCCGCCACGGTGACATAATGCTTCATAACATGCTCTTGTCAACATTTTCATAAAATTGCATAAAACTTGCATTTGTCATCCAGATCATGATAACAACAATTAGATGTTTATAATTGTTGTTTGCATTAATTTGCTTAAATGCCATGCTAAAATGATTTATTTCATAACTAAATAACCGTAGCTCCATTTTAAATAAATTATATATGTAAATGGGGTAGAAAATGCCTAGTTTAACATGGTAGCATTTCTTTGCATGTTTAACAACTCTAAAATTGTGTTTAGGGCAGATCAGCACCAAATTCGAAATATGCACATGAGGATTTTCCGAATTGTTGTTTGTTATCTCGGCCTCATTTAATCTTGCCTAAATAGTTAGTTTCATTTGCTTCACCTCTTGCCATGTTTAATAACATTTAATATTGTTGGGTAGCCTAAACAAGAGTGAACTAAATAAATGTTGTGAAGTTTCGTCAATATGCAATTCATTGCGTACTGAGCTCCACTTAATTTGTAGGATTGTTTGTGCATATTTCCATGCCATGCTATTTAAACCGGACATGCATCATACTTGTTGTGCATCACGACATGTTTATGCTTGTGTGTTTATTATGTTGTTTGCTTCTTTCCGGGTTGCTTCTCTCGTTAGCTTCGGTTTCGTTCCGGAGTTGTGAGGATTCATTCGACTTCGTCCGTTTGTCTTCTTCATGGACTCGTTCTTCTTCCTTGCGGGATTTCAGGCAAGATGACCATACCCTCGAAATCACTTCTATCTTTGCTTGCTAGTAGCTCGCTCTTTTGCTATGCCTATGCTACGATGCCTATCACTTGCTTATCATGCCTCCCATATTGCCATGTCAAGCCCCTAACCATCCTTTCCTAGCAAACCGTTGTTTGGCTATGTTACCGCTTTGCTCAGCCCCTCTTATAGCGTTGTTAGTTGCAGGTGAAGATGAAGTTTGTTCCTTGTTGGAACATGGAGATGTTGTTCCTTGTTGGAACATGTTTACTTGTTGGGATATCACAATATATCTTATTTATTTATTGCATCTATATACTTGGTAAAGGGTGGAAGGCTCGGCCTTATGCCTGTGTTTTGTTCCACTCTTGCCGCCTAGTTTCCTTCATACCGGTGTTATGTTCCCGGATTTTGCGTCCCTAACGCGGTCGGGTGATTTATGGGACCCCTTGACAGTTCGCTTTGAATAAGACTTTTCCAAAGAAGGCCCAACATTGGTTTTACCATTTGCCTCACCTATGCCCTTTTTCCCTTGGGTTTCGGAGCCCGAGGGTCATCTTTATTTTAGCCCCGGGCGGTGCTCCTTCGAGTGTTGGTCCGAACCGAGCAGATCTGGGGCCACCTCGGGCAACTCGAGGGCTGGTTTTACTCGTGGCTGACTTATCCGGTGTGCCACGAGACCGAGGTACGTGCGACTCCTATCAGGATTTGTCGGCACATCCGGCGGCTTTGCTGGTCTTGTTTTATTGCTGTGAAATGTCTTGTAGCGGGATTCGAGACTGATCGGGTCTTCCGGGAGAAGGAATATCCTTCGTTGATCGCGAGAGCTTATCATGGGCTAAGTTGGGACACCCTGCAGGGTTTGAACTTTCAAAGCCGTGCCAGCGGTTATGTGGCAGATGGGAATTTGTTAATGTCGGTTGTAGAAAACCCGGTTGATCTTAATTAAAATACACCAACGCGTGTGTAACTGTGATGGTCTCTTCTCGGCGGAGTCCGGAAGTGAACACGATGTTGGAGTTGTGTTTGACGTAGGTTGTTCTAGGATCACTTCTTGATCATAGTTGTTCGACCGTGCTTTGCCTCCTCTTCTCGCTCTCTTTTGCGTATGTTAGCCACCATATATGCTAGTCGCTTGCTGCAGCTCCACCTCACTACCCTGTCCTACCTTTAAGCTTAAATAGTCTTGATCTCGCGGGTGTGAGATTGCTGAGTCCCCGTGACTCACAGATACTTCCAAACCAGTTTGCAGGTGCCGATGAAACCGTGCAGGTGATGCACCCGAGCTCAAGGCGGAGCTCGATGAAGATCTTGTTCTTTGTGTTGTTTCGTTTCAGTTGATCGAGAGTGGAGCCAGTTGGGACGATCGGGGATCAGTGTAGCATTTGGGGTAGTTTTCTTTTATTTTGGTTCCGTAGACGGACCTTGATTGTATCTGTATGATGTAATGCTTTACTCATGTATTGTGTGAAGTGGCGATTGTAAGCCAACTATGTATCTCTTTCCCTTATGTATTACATGGGTTGTGTGAAGATTACCCCACTTGCGACATTGCTTTCAATGCGGTTATACCTCTAAGTCGTGCTTCGACACGTGGGAGATATAGCCGCATCGAGGGCGTTACATGTCATGATAAGGCGAGAGACTGGTCGCTGTTCGAGAGGTCCTTTCAGGTCCTTAAAGACCTACGCCGCTTCGAGCGAAGTTCCGGATAATGTCCGACGAAGGCGTGGATAGCGCCCTAATTCGGTCCTCCGAATACTAGGGGCTTCACGACATTTAAAATTATAGAATTCTATGGCTAAGTGAGAGTGTTCAAGCACTATAAGTCCGGTTGCCTTGTTCGTTGTGTTGGCGCCTCCTAGATGGACCCAAAATGGGAACTAGAGTGCTCAAGTTTATCCCGAACACCCCAGCACTTTCGTGGCATGGGGGCTGAAGCCGACGACTTGCCATCTCTCGATCTACTAAGCGGCCGCATGAAGGTAATATTTTAAATTAAAAGCGTTGCTTAGCGATATGAACAAAGTTTTCAGCGCGAGGATAACACATTGCGAATTTACTCAATAATTACATCCCAGGGCACTCATCCGCAATCTTGCGGGCGCCTTCAGACAGTCTTATAGTACATCTCGGCGTCGATATTCCTTGCCCGGTGGTGGCGCGTCGATGATTAGCTTCTCCGCATCCAGCTTGCCCCAATGCACCTTTGCGTGGGCAAGGGCCCGACGAGCACCTTCAATACAAAGCGGAGCGCTTGATAACCTCCACCCGGGCACGATCCACCAGCCGTCGCCGACGAGGTCGAAGTAGCTCCTGTGCATGGCCTCTCCAGCCCAACCGGACTATGAGGCCCTTCATGGCCTGCTCGGCCACCTTGTGGAGCTCGACCAGCTGCTTCACTGGTCGCTAGAAACACCGGATGGCGGCCTCGACATCTCGAGACCGAAGACCTTCTCCGTTGAGCTCCCTCCTCGGCTCGGTAGAATCTGGCGGCATCGACACGCTGCAAGGCAGATCTGCAAACGCCTCGAGAGCTCGAATTCGGGTAAGTAACACGTAATTTACATTCACATGCTTGCTTTGCATGAAAAAGGCCTTACCGCCGCTATCTTCCTCACCAACTCAATCTCTGAAGGGACTTATGGGCATCGGCCTTGGCAGTTTTAGCACTTTCGAGAGCGAGGCAAGCTCGGACTCTCGAGTCTTTGAGTCACGCTCCAAACTCTCATGCTTTTCCATGAGAGCACGGAGCTCTTGCTGAACCACCGCCACCAGCGCATCTTGCTTTTCTCGCTCTGCCCGTTCGTGGCGCATTGCATTGACGCGGACACGGCCTCCTTCAGTGTCGCCACCTCGTTAAGTGGCACCTGCAGTACCATGTTATCCTTGTTATTTTTGTTGCAACCTAAATCCTTTTCAGAAGGTACAAGTTCAAAGTGGTGTTACTCACCTTCTTTGTCCCGAGCTGCTTCTGGCGCGCCGAGCTCTTGCTCGGACCGCTCGACTCTGCTTCAAAGCACCGACCTCCGCAGCCATGATCGGTCAGGCGGTCAGTCAGCAGTGCAGCCTGCAACCCATATTGACATAATTTTTAGCAACCCTGCGTATATCTTCTTTTTCAGATCCTCGGTCCGGCTTTTCTTTCCGAACACCGAACCGAGCATCGAGGCTACTGTCTATGCGGTATTACATTGCATATTTTAACTTCTTACCTCAAAGCCCGATAGAAGGCTATCTGCGAGCTTCGGTCAGCCCGCCCTTGGCGAAGCTGCACCTTTTCAATCACCGCACTCATAATAGTGCGGTGTTCTTCCTCGATGGAAGCGCTCTGTAGCGCCTCCAAAAAATTGCCCGGCGCCTCTGGTTGGACGGAAGCCGCCGTCGTCACGGTCTTGCCCTTCATTCGAAGGGGCCGCCGACAGGACTCCGGAACCACTGCGGGTTCTGATATGGAGTCCGGCGCAAAGTTTGGGAGGACGCCTTGCGGCGCCTCCGGAGCCTCCCCCTGATGGGTCCCTTCTTGGGATCCCACCTCGGCGTCCTCGGTGTCGCGAGGGTGGGCGGCGGTCGGATGGAGTCTACATCCGACGGAGCCAACGACCCTTTCGATGAAGCGGGAGATCATCACCGGCGGACTACAGGCAGCATGCGGCATCGTAATGACACTATGTGGCGCAGAAAAGAAATTATAAATCATTCAGAATCCGGATACTTACGATCTCGCGGAGGCTGGCCCTTGAAGGCCATTATTCCTCGCCAACGTTGGCGTTGGCGGAGCTATCCGGGAATAGTCCTTCCCTCTTGGACCCTTCGGCCTCCCCTGTTGGGAAGCCTTCCTCTTCCTCTCTCCTCCTGCGGGAGAGAGTCCTCTTCTCCTCCTTGTTTTGGGAGGAGTCCGCCCGAGTCGTCGGACACCTGAAAGCGGAACTCTTCGAGCACCCGTGGCCTCCTTCTTGGCCTTCTTCTCCGGCACCACGTGCGGTGCCGAACCAGCAACCTCGCTAGACAGGCGTCTACTAGATTTTTCGGCATAGGGCCGGGCGGATAATCTGCTCCGCCTTCCTCATCCAGTCTGTCAAAGGAAAAGGGAAATTAAAACCGCATAGAGTCAAACTATGAAAAGCAAGTGTCCCGTAGAGGTAGAATCACTTACCTCGTTGGCTTGGCGTTGCGGCGAAATCCGCGATCTTGATCATGGATGCGAAACTTCGGCGCCTTGAACATCACCCTCAAAGCGCCTTCAGATGTCGTGTCGAAGAGCCCGCTCAGCGCTGGTGCTTGTGCCGGATCGAACTCCCACAGATTGAATGCCCGCTCTTGGCATGGGAGAATCCGGTGGGCGAGCATGACTTGGACCACGTTAACCAGCTGAGCTTCTTCACCACTTCGGATACGGGCTTGGAGTCCGTCGGCTCCTCTGAACTACCCCACAGCAAGCCCTTCTCTTTCCGGGAGGTGAGCTGCGTGGGGATACCAGATCTGAACTTCGGGGCCGCCCGCCCATGTAGGGTCACGCTGCTCGGTGATATAGAACCACCCGATTGCCACCTTTGACGGATTCCACGAAGGCCCTTGAACCAAAGGACATTGGGCATCTTGCCCAACATGGCGCCTCCGCACTCCGCTTGAGTGCCCTTCACTACCTTCGCTTGACATTGAAGGTCTTGAGCCTGGCGAAGTGGGGCGGATGCAGAGGAAGGCCTCGCACACGACGATAAACGCCGAGATGTTGAGGATGAAGTTCGGCGCGGATCATGGAAATCAGGCCATAGTAGAACATGAGCCCCGGACAAAGGGGTGAAGTGGAAAGCCCAGATCCATGGAGGAAGTGGGGAAGAAAGACGACCCTCTCATGGGGCACAGGGGTGGGGATGAGCTGCCCCTCGTCGGGCAGCCGGTGCGCGATGTCGCCGGAGAGGTATCCGGCGCCCGCGCGGTTTAGCGATGTGCTCCTCCTTAGCGGTGGAGGCCAACCATTTACCTCCCGCTCCGGACATGGTCGGAGAAGGTTGAGACGAGATGCGCGAACTTGGGCGTTGGAGCTCGAGTGCGCAGAGATGGATAAGCAAAGGAGGAAGAAGGCGTAGGTGAGAAGGTGAATCCTTATCCCTTATATGGGCGGGCGAAGTCTACGCGTCCCCCACCAGCCTGGTAAAACTCGCTTATCTCCCAAGCGTCACCATCAATGGCGCGGTTGGGTTACCCACTGTAACGCCCCGGATTCGATGCGCCAGGTGTCTGCCAGTTATTCGCCGTCGTTGCCATGTCTTTTGCTTGCGTGTTGCACTTTGCCATGTCATCATCTGCTTTTCATATCATGTCGTCATGCGCATCGCTTTTGCATACGTGTTCGTCTAATGCATCCGAGCATTTTCCCCGTTGTCCGTTTTGCAATCCGGCACCCCTATGTCTCCCGGCGCCCCCTTTTACCTCTTTTCATGTGCGTGTGTTAAACGGTCTCGGAATGGACCGAGGTTTGTCAAGCGGCCTTGGTATAGCACCGTGAACCGCTGTCAAGTTTCGTGCCATTTGGAGGTCGTTTGATACTCCAACGGTTAACCGGGTAACCGTAAAGCCTCTTTTGTATTGCAGCCCAACACCCCTTCCAAAGTGGCCCAAAACCCAGCAAACTCCTCTCCATGTTCTCGGTCGTTCGATCACGATCGCGTGGCCAAAAACCGCACCTCATTTGGAGTCTCCTAGCTCCCTCTACCTATAAATATGTCCTCCCCCTCCAAAAATCGCAGTCCAAACCCTAGCCTAGCCTCTCACGCGCCCGCGGACGCGCGTCCGCCGACGGCCGGACATGTCCGCCGTCCGCAGCCACGCCGCCCGACCAATGGGGCGTGCCACGTCATCACGCCGCCGCCCGAGCCACTCCCGCCGCACCGTCGCCGCCGCGCGGCCAAGGCTCATGGGTCGGGTCGGCCCAGCCAGCGCCCAGCCGCCGCCGAAACCCGCCGCCCGCCTGCCGTCCTCGCCCGACCGGCGCAGCCGCTTAGCGTCCGCCCGCCTCTCCGCTGCCGCCGCCGCAGCCCGCCCGCCGCCGCGCGCCGTCCGCCAGCCGGGCGCGCCGCTCCTCGTCGGCCTCGCCATCCATGCATGCCGCCGTCGCCTCCGTCCCGCCGCCCGAGGAGCGCCGCCGCCTCCCAGCTTCTGATGCCGGAGCCCGACCTCCCCGCCGGCCTCCTCCTTCCTCCTCGCCTCCTCCCCAACTCCGGCAGTCCCCGATGAACCTCGGGTTCCGCGCCCCAGATCTGGATCCGGTCAAACGAGGTTGACCCCGAAATCTCTCTAAGTCCCGAGATTGTTGCATATTTTCATGCCATATTCATCATGCCATAACTCTCTGCATATTGCTCCGTTTCGTGCGTGTAATATGTCAAATTGTTCGCCTCGACGAGTAAATCATTTCATCTCATTGCATCATTTTCATTTGAGCTCATCTTGATGCCCGAAATGCTGTTGGAAGAGGGCTATGTGATGTTAGTTTCAGATTCTTATCAGAACATGCACTTTTGTCATTTTTGCCATGATTGATGTGTGCATCCTATGAGGTTGATGTCTTCATGTGTTTTGTAATATGCCATGCCATCTTTCCAGGGGTGTATGCCATGTATTTTTGTGATATCTGTGGTGACTAGCACAAGCATGCAAACTAGGCTTCATGATGTTGCTGATTTCAGCCCCTGTTCTGCTGATATTTTTATGCCATGTTAACTTGATGCTACCGAGAGATCCATGCTTATTTTGAGATACTTTAGTAAGGATGTTTTGTTCTACATGTCTTGCTCTATCCATCCATGCCCTTTTTTGCAATTATGGAGTGCCATAGCTTGAGTCAATCAAGCTCTACTTTTGCTATAAAATGTTTCCTGGCAGATTGTTTACATGTTATTCAATTTTGCCAAGATTGTTGTAGTCGATCCTTGCATGCTATGATGTTGTTCTTGCCATGTATAGCTTCTATGCCATGTCTTCTTACTGTCAGTTGCCTTGCCATGCCATGTATTGCTCTGTGGTGAGTGGTTCAAGCTCACCAACATGTCTACTTATTGTTGTTTCTGCCATGTTTGAATCTGTCATATAACTTGCCATGTTTACATGGGTGCCATCATATCTTCTGATCCTTTTTGGCTCATGGTCAGTAAGGGACTTTCGTTCTATGCATTTATTAGATTCATGCCATGCCTTTGTTTTCCATGATAAGTTCCTGTAACATGTTGTTTGATAGCTCGAAACATTGCAACCTGATGTTATTTTCTGCAAAGTCTGAAACTGTTATTATATGCAATCTTGCCATGTCATTTTGAGCATGTTCTAGTGCTTTCTGGAGATAGCTCAGTGCTCATGTTTTATAATGCTTTACCTGTACATCATGCCCATGCCTTTTGTTTTCTTGTTGAGGTCCTGTAGCATGTTGTTTTGATGCTTGCAATATGCCTAGTTGCTGTTTTGGACAGATTGTTGTCATGACTTGTATAGGGTGTATGTGTTGAACCGTTGCTCCGTTTTGAGTGTGCTCTATATGAAACTTGCTTAGATTTGCATTTAGCTTCATATTATCATGTTGAATCCTTGTTTTGAGGTGTTCTCTTGATGTTTGTATGCATTTTGCATCAATGCCATGTTTAACTTGTTTTGCTCATATCTTCTAGGCCGTAGCTCCGAATTAAATGAACTTTATATGTAACTTGACTAGAATTTCGGGTAGATCATCGTGGTGCATCTTAACTTGATGTTTAACAACTTGAACATAAGGTTTATTCAGATCTGGACCAATTTCGAAATTTGCATATGAGGACTTACCGGAATTGTTATATGTTGTTTCCGGCCTCATTTAAACTTGCTTTGATGTGTTGTTCTTGTTTGCATCATCTCTTGCCATGAGTAGCCTCATCTATTCTTGTCATGCATCATGCTTGGTTGAGCATCATGTCTTGTTCATGTGTGGCGTGTTTACTATGTTGTGTGCTTCTTCTTGTTAGTTCCTGTTTCGTTGCGATCGTGAGGATTCGTTCGTCTATGCTTGGTTCGACTTCGTGGCTTCATCTTCTTCATGGACTCGTTCTTCTTCCTTGCGGGATTTCAGGCAAGATGACCGCTACCCCGGATCTCACTACTATCATTGCTATGCTAGTTGCTTCGTTCTATCGCTATGCTGCGCTACCTATTACCTGTTTACCAAGCCATCCCAAATTGCCATGTCGCCTCTAACCTTTTGCACCCTTCCTAGCAAACCGTTGTTTGGCTATGTTACCGCTTTGCTCAGCCCCTCTTATAGCGTTGTTAGTTGCAGGTGAAGATGAAGTTTGTTCCTTGTTGGAACATGGAGATGTTGTTCCTTGTTGGAACATGTTTACTTGTTGGGATATCACAATATTCCTTATATTATTAATGCATCTATATACTTGGTAAAGGGTGGAAGGCTCGGCCTTATGCCTGGTGTTTTGTTCCACTCTTGCCGCCCTAGTTTCCGTCATATCGGTATTATGTTCCCGGATTTTGCGTCCCTAACGCGGTCGGGTGATTTATGGGACCCCCTTGACAGTTTGCTTTGAATAAGACTCCTCCAGCAAGGCCCAACATTGGTTTTACCATTTGCCTCACCACCACCTACTTTTCCCTTGGGAGTCGCTCTCCCAGGCCAGTGCTTCTCTAAGTGCTGGTTCGAACCGAGCTGCCTGCGGGGCCACCTTGAGGCAACCCGAGGATTGGTTTTACTCGTAGCTAGTCTCATCCGGTGTTGCCCTGAGAACGAGATATGTGCAGCTCCTATCGGGATTGTCGGCGCATCGGGCGGCTTTGCTGGTGTAGTTTTATTGCTGTCGAAATGTCTGGTAGCCGGGATTCCGAGACTGATCGGGTCTTCCGGGGAGAAGGAATATCCTTCGTTGATCGCGAGAGCTTATCATGGGCTAAGTTGGGACACCCCTGCAGGGTATAAACTTTCGAGAGCCGTGCCCGCGGTTATGTGGCAGATGGGAATTTGTTAATGTCCGGTTGTAGAAAACCCGAAGTTGATCTTAATTAACATACAACAACCGTGTGCGTAATCGTGAGTGTCTCTTTTCGGGGTAGATCGAGAGGAGAACACGGTTTCTGGGTTATGTCTGACGTAAGTAGGAGTTCAGGATCACTTCTTGATCATTGCTAGTTGACGACCGTTCCTTTGTTTCTCTTCTCGCTCTCTTTTGCGTATGTTAGCCACCATATATGCTTAGCATTGCTGCAACCTCACCACTTTACCCTTCCTTTCCTTTAAGCTTTGCTAGTATTGATACCCATGGTAATGGGATTGCTTGAGTCCTCGTGGCTCACAGATTACTACACCACCAGTTGCAGTACAGGTTTGCGATGACCATGGCGTGAGGCGATGTTTGCTTATTTTGGAGTTCTTCTTACGCTTCTTCGATCGGGGATAGGTTCGGTCGGCAGCTTTGGGCTAGCGAGTGGTGGATGTCGTTTGAGTTTCTGTTTATGTTCATACGTAGTCGGATGTTGATCTCTTGTATATGATGTTGATGTATTCTTGTGGCATTTGTGCCTTATGTATGTATCCCCATCTATTATGTAATGTTGATGTAATGATATCCACCTTGCAAAAGCGTCTCAATATGCGGGTCTATCCTTGGTGGTACC
This sequence comes from Aegilops longissima, assembly GCA_021605205.1. Lineage (NCBI taxonomy): Eukaryota > Viridiplantae > Streptophyta > Magnoliopsida > Poales > Poaceae > Aegilops > Aegilops longissima. The sequence goes on along the minus strand of CM038677.1, from coordinate 256,507,003 downwards.
GTCGAGTTCCTTTTGGATAGGGTCGCATATTGGGCGTGACACCCACGTCCGTATTGATGAGAATCCCGGATTAAGGGGAAACACGATCTCTGCTTCGACAAGACGTGCCAAGGAAACCGCTTCGCTAAATGCGCTGAGGTGGTAGAGTAAAAATGATTTAAATAATGGCTTGGTAGTGGCGTGGCGTCATGCCGCAGAAAACGTCAATGATTGAGCTTGTGTATATATTATTCTCTCTACGGTGGAATGTGGAATTTATTTTGCGAGCGGACACTATCCTGGTGTTCACAATCTTCTATCATTCGGAGGAGGAACCCGCCTTGCAATGCCAAGCAATACCGCGCGGACTTATCGTCATTGAAGCCTGGTTCGAGGGCTCTTGAGGAGTCCGGATTAGGGGTGTCCGGATAGCGGACTACCATCATCGGCTGGACTATCATCGGCGGACTATCATCATCAACGGACTCCAAGACTATGAAGATACAAGATTGAAGACTTAGCCCGTGTCGGATGGGACTTTCCTTGGCGTGGAAGGCAAGCTTGGCGATCTGGATATGTAGATCTCCTACCATTTCAACCGACTCTATGTAACCCTAGCCCTCTCCGGTGTCTATATAAACCGGATGGCTCTTGTCCGTGGGACGTAACAACAACCCTCACAATCATACCATAGGCTAGCTTCTAGGTTTAGCCTCCTTGATCTCGTGGTAGATCCACTCTTGTAAACATCCACAATATCAATATCAATCAAGCAGGACGTAGGGTTTTACCTCCATCAAGAGGGCCCGAACCTGGGTAAAACATCGTGTCCCTTGTCTCCTGTTACCATCCGCCTAGACGCACAGTTCGGGACCCCCTACCCGAGATCCGCCGGTTTTGACACCAACATGGTTCCTTTGCAGCGGACGCCGGGTTGTTGGGTTGAGGAGTTACCATCTATATTATGGAGCATCAATACTACACCCAACAGACCGACAAGATACACACTGTTCTTCATGGTCTACGGAGCGGAGGCGGTTCTCCCCAGTGACATCTGTCATGATTCACCTCGTGTAGCGGCTTATGTTGAAGCGGACAACGAGGTAGCACGGCAATATGCTTTGGACCTGTTGGACGAGGAGCGTGACATCGCAGCTGCCCGTTCGGTGATTTACCAGCAGGATCTTAAATCGCTATCACGATCGCGAGTTAGAACCAGAACCTTTCAAGAAGGAGATTTGGTGCTTCGGCTCATCCAAGACCAGACTGATATGCACAAGCTATCCCCACCTTGGGAGGGACCTTTCGTGGTCAGCAAAAATCTACACAATGGGTCATACTATCTGATCGATATTCGAGAGCATAAAGACTCACATACATCAGAGGAGGAGACCAACAGGCCGTGGAACATAGCTCATCTTCGGCCTTACTATACTTGAGCCATAGGCTCTACTTATGTACATATTATGACAATGTATATGTTATGATCAATACAATAAACCAGAGCCTTAGCTAAAGCGGGGTCTTTGTTATTTTTACATCATGTGTGGTTACACGGAGTTTTTGTCTTAAAGCGGCCTCCGGTTTACCCGCTGAGTTAGTTTTTTTCAAAAAGCTTTATATCATATCACTTGGGGGCTTGGTCGTGTCCGAACCAATGCAACACCTTTTGATAGGCGAAAGCCACAGAATCACTTGGGGACTTGGTCACGTTTGAACCAGTCACGCCTCTTGATCGGCCTAAGGCCACAGAATCACTTGGGGGCTTTGGTCGAACCCGAACCATCGCTACACCTCTTGATCGGCGTAATGCCACTGCATCATTTGGGGACCTGGCTGACTTGAACCATAGCTGCGCCTATTGGGGATTGGTCATGTCCGACCATGGTAATGCCACTTGATCGGCTCAACAGCCTCTTTTTGCAAATGATTTTATCTGTATTTGCTTGAATTTTGTCTTTCTTTCGATGCATATTTATTTTGTTGTGTTTTTAAACCGACAATTATTAAACCGGTACGACTGTCAGTTGACGGAACACGGTCCAGTATTAATCCGGAGACTCTTTTCCTGGTTTGATTTTTTGTTAACATCCTATTATGGAGTAACACCGGTGTTCATCGTAACCCGGAACGGTTTACCTGGTAAACCGACCTTATATACACAGGAGCTGTTTTCTCCTCCAGCAGAGTGGGTTTCTTAAAACTCCGTTTCAAGATTGGCACAGCCAACTTCATGCCCTACGATGGCAGGTATCATATATTTCCATATTTGATCATATGTTTAAATATAAGATATTATCTTTGATTTCATATACATAGATATTATGACCCGCCTGGTGATACAACCACGGTGGCGTTTTAAGCTTTTTGGCTGCAGACAACAGTTTAAGATTGATGATTCAACGGAAGCGTAAGTTGCAATAATTATGCATGAAGGCATATCAAAACCAAGTGTGGTAGCTAGTCTATTACAAGGCAACGCGGTGCCCAGATAAGATCATTGTTTTCTGCGTAACATAAAGGAGCAGTAATTTAAACCGGCTTCCGGTTCATGCTTGGTCACGAGCTAGGCCTGATGGTTGCGGGTCATCTTGCGCCGCTTCAACCTCTGCTTCCCTACCCAGTGGCTGGAAATCAACAGTTGTCCAGTCGATTCCCGTTAATGCTTGAAAGACAGCTTCATCATTGATCAGCAACGACGGTTCAATGTCAGGAGCGTAAGTATGCTTACGGATTGGAGGTATAAGGTTCTCCGCTTCAGGAATTGGTGCAACCACTCGTTTTTTTTACCATCATATTGAGCTTGATAGTGAGACAAATCTGCCTCTTCAACCAATTGACAAGCCAGAGGGCGCACTTCCCGGTTTATAGCTCGGAGATCCTCTTCGCTGAACTCTGTCCCATCTTCCTTCAAGCTCGGGAAGCCCTGGGCTGCTTCAACAGGATCAAAATCCGGCACCCATGCTTTTGCCCGGATTAAGGTGTTTATAGCACCGGTTCTAGCAGCATATTTCTTTAACTCTTCAACCCGGGCAGGAAGCATCGACAACCTTTTAATAGTGTCCTGGATCAAGGTGGGCGCCGGGTTGTTGTGAGAAGCAGTATAGATGATCCGTTGCGCACCAGTATACAGTTGTCCTATCAATGTATAGGCGGCTTTCAATTTCTTCCGCACATCTGATCCCAAGTGACCAATACGTGTCCCTGTATCATTCAAAGGGTTAGTAAACCGACAGTTACATGAGAAGGCCTCATTGCTTCAAAAATCAAAGAAGGCTTACCAAAGACAGCAGCGGTCATGGCATGCACTTGCCGTTTTACACTGGTCAATTCATCCACCACTGGTTTGAGTGCAGCCTCGGCCTTCTCTGCTCGTTGAGTTAAAGCGGATTTTTCAGTGGCCCATCCACCCGCTCCTTGTTGAAACCCTCTTTAAGCTTTTCCATGACGCTTAAAGCGCTGGTTAATTCCTTTTTTGCATTAGAGGTTTCAGCTTGCTGGGACTTCAGATTTTCTTGCAGATCGGCGATTTGACTTTCTCTCTTGCTCAGATCAGCCTACATACAGATAATCATTTGATAAAGATTACGGTGCAGAGTTGAAGTACCAACCACATAGCAAGTTATGCCCTCGGTACTTGGGGGCTAATGCATATTTGCTTTTCATCATACAATTTCTATATAAGTCCCAAGCTCAATACAAGTATTCAACTTGGCACTTGGGGCTAATGCCTATTTGCTCGTCCTTCAAAGACACGGAATTCTTACTATATAAGGGCGGTTTAAGCGCATTAAGTTGAACCGCTGCATTAAAGTTCACATTGGAAAGACCCGGTTTAAGTTGATATCTTAAAACCATCACTTGGGGGCTATTGGAGTTGACAGATTAAAATATACAAGCAGAGAGTCATATGGAAATTACCTCATATTTGTCCTTCATCATATTTACCAGACCGGCTTTATAATCACGGCTGGTGTATAGCCGGTTCAGATAGCTGGAATGAAGATCTTGGGTGTTCAGAACGGCATAAGTGGCCAAGTCGGCATTCCATTTGCCTTTGCCAAATGCAGCAAGTTCATCTTTGGCACTGTGCTTAGATAAAGCGACAGGATTGCTTGGCTCGGAACGACCAACGCTAGTAATAACAACATCATCATCTTTGGCTTCATCGGTCCGCACTGGGGTCGCCGGTTTATCAGTATGCTTTGATGGGCTCGTTGTTTTTTCAGTCTGGACAGGACTTGTGGGCTGATTAAAAGGGCATGTGGCATCAACATGTGCCTCTTCAGCAATAACATCATGATCTTGCGATGGTGGGTCGTTCAAAGACATCGTCGCGGATGTGTTCTTTGGGATCGGTATTTTGTCCGGTTCGGAGCGTCATTTTCTTCGCCGCTTTGTCGCACGAGCTTTCTTGCTTGGCCTAGGCTTGGCCTCGAAAGGAAGAAGATGGATCAGTCCGATGAATATTGAAAGTGATATATAAACAACATTATAAGGAATATGGCTCACCCAAGCACCATTTTGAGTGGTGGAAGCTGGGTGGTGATGACTTCTTGGAAGAAGAATCGAAGTGCCACGATAATCAGTCGGATGGATTAAGAGGTTGGTGAAAGCGACCGCTTTGGATAAGCATTGACGAAAGAGTTAGAGACCTCTGAACGGCGTTTCCGAACCGGACTGTTCGGTAAACCGGCGGAGGTAACTACCTGGCTGCTGTGCTTGGGTTGTCGGCGTGCTTCGTCTTGTTGTGTCTTCATAAGAAAGTTTGGGTCCAAATAAGCAAGAGGATGAGAAAATTTAACTTTCCGGTTTGCCGACGGATATTTAGTGAAGGCAAAGGGTTTGAATCGGAAGAAAGAGCGATTACCTCTACAACATCAGCGTGACTGACTTCAGCGTCGTCCTGGCAATAATCATTATCAATAAGGCGTGTGAAAAATAAACCAAGTGAGTCAAGCTCTACCTCAAGGTCCGGGTTACCCACATCGTCGTCAGCTGGTGGATCAGAGGATGCAGTGTTTCTCTTCCTATTAGCTGGTTTCTTCATAACTCTGGTTTTAGGCCGGGTTGTTTTCTCCGGTTTCTCTTGTGGAGGCTTCTTGCTCCAAAATGGATCATCACCCTGTTTGAAAGATGTTAATGTCAACAAAGGGTGTTTAAACATAGTTCTATTCCATGAAAGCATAAGATATGAGTCTTACGGGTGGCGGTTTGTTAATGGCACAAAAGGGAGGAAGGCCGGTTTGAGCGCAAGCAGCTTCCGGTTCATTTAATCTTCTTCACAGCCTCAGAAACCTCGTCATCATCACCGGATCTCAATATGCTGTAGAGGGTCTTTACATCTCCTGTATTCGCACATCAAACCGGGCCTTGAGCTTAAGGGCAATATACTCCAAGATATCCAGTAGCGAGCAAGGTCAACCCCTGTCAACCCGTTAGCCATGAAGGCCCTGAGTTTGGATATTTGAGGAGCATATTTGCTTCTCTCCTTAGCAGTCAGTCTCTGGGGGAAGGGATGTGTGTTGCTTAGCCGCTCTGGACGGTAACCCGGTAAGGGATTTTCTCCATCAGGAGAGGTATCTTTGCAGTAAAACCATGTTTGATTCCACTCTTTGGGATGGCTGTGCAGTTTGGCGTGAGGGTAAGTGACCTCTTTCCTCTTTTGAATCGCCATACCGCCTAACTCTGTATTGGGACCGTCGATAAATTCGTGCGGCGGTTCAGATGGAAGCAATCTCGAATAATTCAACTGTGGGCTCCTCTTGAAAGAACACCTCACGAGCACTTGAAAGTGACAGATGTTGGTTCTGGAGTTGGGGCCAATATCTTGTGGGCCTTGATTGGAAGTTGGCCAAGACATCCCGATAAAACTTTGAACCGGCGGATGAAGCCCGGGCTAGATGGTCAAGAAAGACAACAACCTCTCCATCTTTGGGTTCGGAGGACATTCCGGCCGAGGACCCTCCGATGAACGGCATCTTGTTTGCTTAAAGCGCCGGTTTTGACTAGGTTATTCAGTTGAATCTCGGTCACTCGAGAAGGGACCCAGTTGCACTCGTACACTTGTTTGGCCATGGTGCAATCTACAAAACAGTAATACCGGTTAAAGAGTATGTTGTAAGAGTATACATTGATGCAGTCATTTCTAAACCGGGAGCAGTTACTTACAAACCGGAGTTCTGCAAAGTGGCAATACTTAGCTAAGGAATTTTGGCGGTTCAACAAGGGGACTAATGGTATATACCGAGTTATCAATTTTCTACAAAGTTAAATCGCCTGGTCTAAAATATTGAAGAGTCAAGATTGCAGATGAGTAGGTGTGCGAAAACAGGTTTCACAAAATTACATCACAGTTTTGGATCTGGAACATGTTCAGAAAAAGAGATAAATATTCAAGGTCCAAAAGGGAGCAGATGCCGAATCAATGAGCAAGGATACAGAGAGATCTATGGTCTTGAGATGCGCAAGTGAAAACGGATGATAAAAACTACCGCTACGCAGAACAAAGATTTACAGACTCATCTAAAGTTTATCATATGAACAAGAAGCAAGTGATGAATGCTGAAGAACATTGAAACCCTAGAACAGATCTATGATGAAAAAGATAGAAGACTTACCAGAGCCGAGGAAGAAATGGAAGATCGCCGCGATGCTCTGGTGTATTCAGGGTGATGTAGCGGCCAAGGTTGGTGCAGAAGTCGACGGCGGCGGCGGAGCTTCGAAGCTGGGTGATGCGAGGAAGACGAAGCAGAAGGGCACGAAGGGGAACAAGAAATGACCCTTCGGTCTTATTTATAAAGCAAGAGACATGTGTCAGGCGCGAGAATCAAGGGGCCGCGAGTTTGGAAATGGAGTTGTCGCCTCAATTGTCGCAGATCTATTAAACAAAAAAGGTATCATGGATAGCTTTTATGACAGGTGACATCACGCCGGTTTAGAACGACCATAGAAGATGACATCATGGCGATTCACCAAACTACACAAAGATGCTGAAGATGAAGTTTTTTGCTAAGGATTGACATGAACCTGTTCAAATCAATCTGGGGCCTAATGTTTGGGATATTACTACTGGGTGTAAACCGGCCAGGACAGGCCGGGTTAACTTCGTCCGTAGTTGAGTATATTAAAGCCCATGTAGGCAGATGAGGGCTCAAGGCCCATAGTCGGTTCAAGGCATGTAGCCGTAAACCGGCATCGGTATGTAACTTGTATTGTAAGTTAGGAATAGTGGAGACCGAGCCGGATACATCTATGAACCGGCGTCGGGACTCTGTAAACCGACGGACGCCACCCATGTATATAAGGGGACGACCTGGCGGCGGTTCAGGGGCAACAAACAACAACTCGAGACTTAGGCGAAGCTTGTTTGCTCCCTAGTCATCGAAACCCCATCAATTCCATCACAACTAGACGTAGGCTTTTACCTTCATCGAAGGGGCCAAACTAGTATAAACTCCCTTGCATCCCTATGTCCGCTTTAACCCCTTCAAGCTAACCCGTAGCGATGGCTCCACGACTAAGTCCCTTCATGAGGACATCTGCCGTGACAAAACCACGACACTAAGAGTTCTTTGTCTTAGGTTCCAGAGTTGTACAGATCAGAAATCCACACAATTGAGGAATCTTGAAGAAAAATATAGCTTAGAGAAATGAATCAAGAACAGATGACATGTGAGGTTTTTAGTGTGTGAAGATTTGAAGAAAAACACCTTTGAGGATTTTGTAGAAATCATTTGAATCAAAGAGGACAGTAAAAGTAACTTTAAATTACCCTGGATGAAGAACACGACGAACTAGGAAGTGGAGATGTGAAGTTCGTCAGTGCAGATCTTCCACGCCCTAACTTGGCAGAGGAAGACAGCTACAGCGGCGGCGGAGTGAAGAAATCCGCGGCCGGCGCGAGTACGGCAGCGACGAGGTCGAGGCAGTGAAGCTCTTCCTCACCGACGACGATGAAGTAGCGGCGGCGCTAGGGTTTGAGAAGCTTGAGCTGGAGTGAGGTCGAGGCAGTGAAGCTCTTCCTCACCGGCGACGATGAAGTAGCGGCGGCGCTAGGGTTTCAGAATCTCGAGCTGAAGTGGAGATGTGAAGTTCGTCAGTGCAGATCTTCCACGCCCTAACTTGGCAGAGGAAGACAGCTACAGCGGCGGCGGAGTGAAGAAATCCATGACGGCGCGAGTCTGGCGCGGCGAGGTCGAGCAGTGAAGCTCTTCCTCACCGGCGATGATGAAGTAGCGGCGGCGCTAGGGTTTGAGAAGCTCGAGCTGGAGTGAGGTCGAGCGGAGTAAAAGAGAAGTGAGGAAAGGGAGGGGTATTTATAGCCACGGTGAAAAACTGTTCTCCCAAAGAATTTGGACGAACGTGCCCCTGACCCTTCTCATTCGCTTGACATGTGTCACCCACGTACTGAGAAGTGGAGATCGTGGGTGAATAGATAAGTATTTTCGTGGGATGCGGAACTGTTTGAGCAGCAAAACAATTTTTTTGGATAAGATAAGTTAAAAGTTTCGTTCGCAAATTCTTCAGCTGACAAGGACACAGTATAGATTTTGAACGAGTTTCAAATAGAACGCACATGAAGAATTTGTGAATAGATTGGGTTGAGTTTAGCATAGAGGGGGGAGGGTCCGATCACATTCACTTAGCGGAATAAGCAACTTGAATAAGCACTTTTGGGCAGAAGCGGCTGAGACAGCTTGTCATGCAACAAATCACTTGTATCTTCACAAGCTACTCGGCAAGACGGCATACGAGCTCCTCACCGGTAACAAACCCCAAGTTGGATACTTTCGAGTATTCGGCTCAAAGTGCTACATTCTTGATAAGCATCGTCGTTCAAAATTTGCTCCTAAGCCTCATGAAGGTTTCCTACTAGGTTATGGCTCAAACTCTCACACTTACTGTGTCTACAACAATTTCACCCGAAAGATTGAAGAGACGGTAGATGTGAAGTTTGATGAATCTAACGGCTCACAAGTAGAGCAATTGCCAATTGATGTAGGAGACAAAGACCCTTCGGAAGCAATCTTGTCTATTTGCAAGGTCCGTCCAACGGAGGTGAAGGAGAGTACCTCGTCTGTTCAAGTGGAAGCATCTACTTCACGACAAGGTGAACCAAGAGTTGAAACGGAAGCATCCACAAGTGGAACACTCCAAGATGAAGAAAACGAGGAAGAACATCACGAACGTCAACAACCTCCTTCTCCACCTTGACAAGAGAACGACAACGCCAACAATGAAGATGATCAAGAAGAAGAAGAACAAGATGAAGAAGATGTTCAACCGAGACCCAAGCAAAAGCTTTCACGAGTTCGAGCAAGAATTGCTAAAGACCACCCCGTCGAGCAAATCTACAATGATATTCAAACCGGGAGAATCACTCGCTCTAAAACTCGTTTAGCCAACTTTTGTGAAAACTATTCTTTCATCTCTAGCATTGAACCTATGAAGGTCGAAGAAGCATTGGAGGATCCGGATTGGATAAATGCTATGCATGAAGAGCTACACAACTTTGAGAGAAACCAAGTTTGGACATTGGTTGAGAAGCCCGACAACAACCACAACATCATCGGTACCAAATGGGTGTTTCGCAACAAGCAAGATGAAGATGGACAAGTAGTTCGCAACAAAGCACGTCTAAATGCGCCCAAGGCTACACTCAAGTCAAAGGTATGGACTATGGTGAGACTTATGCTCCCGTTGCTAGACTTGAGTCCATTCGCATCTTACTTGCCTATGCTAATCACCATAATATCACCTTGTACCAAATGGACATTAAAAGTGCGTTTCTAAATGGTGAAATAGAGGAGGAAGTTTATGTTAAACAACCTCCCGGCTTTGTCAATCCTAAGAAACCAAATCATGTTCACAAACTTCACAAAGCTCTTTATGGTCTTAAACATGCTCCTAGAGCATGGTATAAATGCTTGACCAAGTTTCTTCTTGAAAAAGGGTTTGAAATTGGGAAGATTGATTCCACACTTTTTACTAAAAGGGTTAATGGAGAATTATTTGTATGCCAAATTTATGTTGATGATATCATATTTGGATCAACTAACCCTCATTTTAGTGAAAAGTTTGGAAAGCTAATGTCGGAGAAGTTTGAGATGTCAATGATGCGTGAACTCAAATTCTTTCTTGGGTTGCAAATTAAGCAAACTAAGGAAGGTACTTTTGTGTCTCAAACGAAGTACACTAAGGACTTATTCAAGAAGTTCAATATGCAAGAATGCAAAGGTATGCCTACGCCCATGCCTACTAGTGGACATCTTGATTTGACCAAAGATGGTAAACCCGTTGACCAAAAAGTTTATCGCTCTATGATTGGTTCATTGTTATACCTATGTGCTTCACGTCCCGATATTATGCTAAGTGTGTACATGTGTGCAAGATATCAAGCTGCTCCTAAAGAATGTCATCTTAGGGCCGTAAAAAGGATAGTGAGATACTTAATTCATACACCAAATTTTGGCATTTGGTATCCTAAGAGGGCCTATTTCGATCTTGTTGGCTATTCCGACTCGGACTATGCCGGAGACAAGGTTGATAGAAAGTCCACCTCGGGTACTTGAAAATTCCTTGGTAGATCTCTTGTGTCTTGGTCCTCCAAGAAACAAAACTCGGTATCCTTATCTACCGCCGAAGCGGAGTACATTGCCGGTGGTTCATGTTGTGCTCAATTACTTTGGATGACCCAAACTCTTAAAGATTATGGGATATATGTGAAACATGTTCCATTGCTTTGTGACAATGAAAGTGCTATCAAAATTGGTCATAATCCCGTACAACATTCTCGAACTAAGCATATTGAAGTTCGTCATCATTTCATTCGGGATCATGTTGCTAAGGGTGACATTAATCTTAAGCATGTTCACACCGAAAAGCAATTAGCGGATATATTTACTAAACCCCTTGATGAGAAAGTGTTTTACAAGTTGAGAGGAGAATTGAACATCATTGATGCTTCAAACTTGGAGTAGAAACTCCATTGGATACATGCAAGACATGAGCTTATGACTAATCCATGATATCTCTCTTATGATGAATATATTATATCTTGGATATATTTGCATCTTGCATGTCATCTAACCCATGTAGGTACTTGGTTGAATCAAATTCCATGAGATTGTAATCTACTCACATCTTGAGCAATCTCTACATCACCAAGTCATGAATACAAGGAAGCACGAAATCATTCTAACATATCCTTTTGACAAACTCTATGATTGAGCTTCATGATTGTCATTTTGGATACACAAGTGCTCATCCTTGCAAGAACTAACCCATGTAGGTAGATGGACTCAAATTCCAAGTGGTGCTCCCAACTCTTGATGAGCTACATCAACCTTGAGCAACCCACACAAGTTCAACTACATGGACAACACCACCAACCAAGGTATGTTATTCCATCTTAGAGAAGCTTTACTCCAAGTCATGAGCTAAAGCAACTCGACAAGATGTGAATACATCAAGATGTAAGCGAAAATGGTAACCCCATTTTGAGCTTAAGCGATGAGTATGACCCATGATCAAGTGATCTCACTTGACTCCTAAGTCAATATACTCTAACAAAGGTGACTTTGTCACCGACCATCTCTAGATGAAGTTCTCTCGTGTTCTTATTTGTGTTTTTGCATTTGTCTCATGCATATTTGTTTCCCCTCCTTTTCAAAACAAAAATAAACTTCATCTAGATTTCTTTCTTTTCTTTTCTATTTGCTCTGCATTTTCAGCATCCAATTCATTGCATATCATTTCGTTAATTCCTTGCAAATCTTTGTGAGACCTTTCCAGTCTAGTGAGCTGAGGTGACAAATGTTTTCTCTGCGATGAACTCGGTTTCACCGATTTGTTGTTTTCGGTCCAACCGAATCCTTTCGGTACAACCGAAGCATACCACTCGGTGCCACCGACTTCACAACAGGAAGAACAGTTTGTCTGTGTTTCTTCTGATCCAGCTCCACTCAATGAATCTTGTCCTCTACAAGCATCACAAATTTTATCCAATGCTTTGTGTTGTGACTTAAGGACCAAACCCATACACAACAAATTCCAGAAGACCCTTCTTGGAAATTGATGTCAAAGGGGGGGAGAGAGATCACATCAAAGCTTATCACTTAGAGAGATCACATCAGAGAGAGTATTAAGGGGGTGAAAGAGATCTCCAGGGGGAGAGAATACTCAAGTAGAAAGTATTTCTCAAGGATCCCAGATGCTTGGTTTTCAAGAGGAGAGATGCCACATGTCTTTTTGGGGGAAAGACATGTTCTTATGTGCTTATTTGCATTAAGCTCTGTTCTATCTTTTCAGCTCTGATTTTCTGTTCCCTATCTTCTCCCAATATCTCATGCTAGATTCAGGGGGAGAAAGACATCTAAGGGAAAGGAATCATTTAAATTCATTGCATATCTTTACTCTTGGGGACATGTCTAATCCAATGTGGTACTCAGTACTCACTCTCTACATGTCATCCCAGTCTTGGTATTCTTGTGGTTTCTTCTGTTTGCTCTGGCTAGTATATGTACCTGTGTTATCTAACCTTGTTTGTGCAGGTTCATTTCACCCTAAGCCAACTCAAGACTACAAGGTAAGTATATGCATCACACTCATGTGTATGAGGAATTCTTGCTGATGTACATACTGTTTTGCAAGAAAGAACCATGAGCATGAGGGTATTTTCTTAAATATTCTTTGCTCTGATGCATATGGCCAAGATACATGTAATACATTGCCTACTCTATCATGGTTATGCTCTCACATGCCTCTCTATTCCATACTCACATGATTGCATACATATAGGGGGAGCCTATGCTTGTTACATGTCTTTCCGAAGCTTTACTTGCTATTCTTTATATCCTTACCTAAAGCTTTGATGTATGTTGCCATCAATTACCAAAAAGGGGGAGATTGAAAGCACAAGTGCTCCCTAGGTGGTTTTGGTAATTAATGTCAACATATCTCTTGTTGGACTAACACTTTTATCTAGTATGTTTCAGATAAGTTCAACAATGGAGTGGCATGGACTAAAGGATGTGGGAAATCCTTCAAGATGCTAAGGACAAAGGATTGGCTCAAGCTTCAAGCTCAAGACTCTTCATTTTACATTTTAGTGATCCAAGATCACATTGAGTCTATAGGAAAAGCCAATACTATCAAGAAGGGATGAGGTGTTGCTTAATGAGCCTCTTGCTCCATGTGCTTAGTGATATGCTCCAAAACCCTCCACTACTTTCTCGCATCCACATATGACCTAAACCCAAAGTCAAACTCGGCCCTACCGATTCTTTCTATCCGGCGCCACCGAGTTCAGATGTCATAGCCACTGCCACAAACCCTAGGCAAATCGGTTTCACCGATAGGGATCTCGGTCTCACTGAGATGGTATTGTAATCTCTCTGCGTATGTCCATCACCATATTCGGTCTCACCGAATTTGTGTAATTGGTACTACCGAGATTACAATGCAAACTTTCTGGTTAACTTATTACCCAAATCGGTCCCACCGAGTTTGAGTAATCGGTCTCACCGAGTTTGCCTGACCAACTCTCTGGTTAGCTAATTACCAAATTCGGTCTCACCGAGTTTGAGTAATCGGTCTCACCGAGATTACGTTATGTCCTAACCCTAACCATATCGGTCCTACCGAGATGCATGTCAGTCCCACCGAAAACCCTAACGGTCACTAGGTTTACTAAATCGGTCCGACCGAGTTTTATGATTCGGTGCCACCGAGTTTGGTAAATTGTGTGTAATGGTTATATTTTGTGTGGAGGCTATATATACCCCTCCACCTCCTCTTCATTCGTGAAGAGAGCCATCAGAACAAACCTACACTTCCAACTTACCAGTTCTGAGAGAGAACTACCTACTCATGTGTTGAGGCCAAGATATTCCATTCCAACCATATGAATCTTGATCTCTAGCCTTCCCCAAGTTGCTTCCCACTCAAATCTTCTTTCCACCAGATCCAAATCCTATGAGAGAGAGTTGAGTGTTGGGGAGACTATCATTTGAAGCACAAGAGCAAGGAGTTCATCATCAACACACCATTTGTTACTTCTTGGAGAGTGGTGTCTCCTAGATTGGCTAGGTGTCACTTGGGAGCCTCCGAAAAGATTGTGGAGTTGAACCAAGGAGTTTGTAAGGGCAAGGAGATCGCCTACTTCGTGAAGATCTACCGCTAGTGAGGCAAGTCCTTCGTGGGCGACGGCCATGGTGTGATAGACAAGGTTGCTTCTTCGTGGACCCTTCGTGGGTGGAGCCCTCCGTGGACTCGCGCAACCGTTACCCTACGTGGGTTGAAGTTTCCATCAACGTGGATGTACGATAGCACCACCTATCGGAACCACGACAAAAAAATCCGTGTCTCCAATTGCGTTTGAAACTTCCAAACCCTTCCCTTTACATTCTTGCAAGTTGCATGCTTTACTTTCCGCTGCCTATATACTCTTTGCATGCTTGCTTGTTATGGATTGAGAATGTTAAAGTTGTGCCTAAACTCCACTTAAACTTAAAAGAGATTAAAAACTGCAACTTTGGTACTTAGTGTCTAATCCCCCCCCTCTAGACACCTCTTCTCAAGATCCTACAGCTATGATGACAACATTTATGAGCAAACATATAGCTCGTGTTTCCTAGTAGGTATCAAATAACAAAGAATAATTCTCTTCTATTTGATTGGCATCAACAAAGGTTGCTCATCTAGACTTGTGTATTGTTCTGTTCATATTCTCAGAAAGTCAAAAATCACATGCATTACCGTTAATTAGGAGTTTGTAGCTTGACGATTCTGAAGATCTTTCATCCATAGAGGTTCACAAACCATTGTCGTATCACATGTTTGCTACAGGTAAGACCAGAGTGGTTTGTGAAAACCAAAAATTTGGGAACACTCAAAATAATACCTCCTAGTGATAACTTATATGATGTTGGACTTGAGAACAAAACAATTGAATATGGGTGGACAACATTTGTTGATGCCAATCAAATGAAAATAATTAGTCCATGTTTCGTTACGTAGGAAACATTCTCGCGTTCATCAAGCATACAGAGGGTTCATTTTTCTGCCATAACAACAAAAATGAGCCAAGTTCTCATTTTACCGCCATGCCAACATAATTTAGAAGAGGGCTCATTTTTGTTGTCATGGCAACATTTATGAGCCAAATGGCTCATTTGTGGCAACGTAAACACCAACAGTGGGCTAGTGTTGCCACTCACCAATGGTAACCTCCCCTGAGTCAAAAAATTAATAACACTTTCATGGCAGTGTTCTGCTACATGGCAGCATTTGCACATTATATTGATATATCAATATAGAAACTATACATTACATAATATTTGATTTGATGTATCACATTCATACATTCAGGCAAAATGTCGAATTGCAATACATAACATTACATATAGCAACATCGAAAGGAGGATGCGAAACTGCTGAATATTTGATTTGCGAATCTGTCATTAGTTGAGAGCAAAAATGTCAGCACATATACAAAACATCTATCAACATAGCAAAAACGTCTTCTATATCACCATATTTCGAAGGGCTCATTTCAGCTACCATGGCAACATTTTTTAGCCAAAAGGGTCTTTTTTTACCATGGCAGCATTTTGGGTTCATTTGTGCTAGGCAACACTTATTTGTCAAAGTGCTCATTTTCGCTACTATGACAACATTTGTTAGCCAAAGTGCCCATTTTTTTTGTCATCACAACATTTATGAGAAAACATATAGCTGGTGTTTCCTAGGTATCAAACAACATATAATAGTTCTCTTCTATTCGATTGGCATCAACAAATGCCGCTCATACATGCTTGAGAATAGCTATGTTCATATTCTAAGAAAGTCCAACAACATATAAATTACCATTTATTAGGAGCTTGTAGCTTTACGGTTCCTAAGATCTTACATCCATAAAGTTTCACAAACCACTCCGGCACCACTCTTGTATCACATCTTTCCTACAAGTGATGCTGGAGTGGTTTGTGAACACGAAAAAGGTGGGGAACACTCATACTAGAACCTCATAGTGGTTTCTCGGGATGAGTGCCTTGCCCCTGCTGGGTGACCCGCAACATTACTGCTGATGTCATGTTGTGTCACTGGCGATGCGCACGATCCACTTGCAAAACAATTCTAGAATCCTGGGTTCAACACTTCCTCGTATTGCCGTAATTTCTTCATCTTGTTAGCCTGTAATCCGTCACCCCCGCCTAGCTTGGCTAGGGGTTAGTGAACTCTGTATTGCTGTTGTTTTGCCGCATGACCGGCTAAGAAACTGTTCAGGTCGGCTTTTCATCCCCCGCGAACTTTAGAAAAAACATGTCTTGGTGGTGTAATAGGATCTAGCTATGGATCTCTAGTTCTTCACCTTAGTTAGACCAACCACTACACTGCACAGCTCGGTACAACAATGTAAGTAGATCATGTGGGTTCACCATTCAGAGTATTTTGGATTGAAAATTTTGTTTGAACCTGGTTTGACACCAGAGTTGTCGAATGTGATTTCAAGTACTCTCTTTGATTGGAAAAAAAATTGCAATGAAACCTTTACACAAGTTTGGCTACTAACAAATACTCCCTCCATTCCATAATGTAGTGTGTCCACGCTTTTCGAGATTCAACATTGACCATAAATTAGACCAATAATACATAAATCATTTTACTAAAAATTTATACCTTTGAAAACTTCTTTCGAATACGAATTCAAAGGTACTCCCTCCGTCCGAAAATACTTGTCATTAAAATGGATAAAAAGAGATGTATCTAAAACTAAAATACTTCTAGATACATCCCCTTTTATCCATTTTGATGACAAGTATTTCCGGACGGAGGGAGTATCAGTCATGCTCCCACCGCAGTCACCCATGTTGGTTAAATTTATGGTCAAAGTTAAATTCATGCTCCCAGCGCACTATATTATGGAATGGAGGGAGTACCAATTATTTAGTTTGATATGGTGAGATAATATCATTAGATTAGATTTGCAATGAATCCGTTTTATAACTTAAATTTGGTACTAATGATCAAAATGCACACAGGGAGTATTTGATAGCACATGTCACCCAAAAGTAATGACCATACTGCACATTGAAAACCATATCAATATTTACAAGTCATGCATTCATGAACAGGGGATTAATATTTTTCACCGACTACACCAAATGTTGATAATTGACGATCTATCGTGAAATGAGTTTTTCATTTTACAATTTTCTATTAACACGCGGCTGCAAAAAGGTAATGTTTAAAGATGGATGCTGACTCTGTGTCAATATTTAGAACATACTATATAAATTTACGAGCTGATATAGTAGTAAGTTTTGCTGATTATTAGTCTATTTTGGGGGGGAAATGAGAAGAAAAGCTTAAAGCAGAAGGAGATAATTCGAATCCAGCACAGCAGAAACCCATGATGGCTTTAATCGGTCGTTGTGTGGGAACAACTTTCGGTGCCAATGGAACGGTCGATAACGGAGTGCTAGTAGTAGTAGTAGAAACGGCTGCAAACGATGCCCTGGCTAGGCAGCCGGCGTTTTGGACTGAAACGTCATCCAGAATCATTCCGGGTCGGAGACTGCCACTTGCCACTTGTGACCGTAGCGCTAACGGGTCAACAACCACCACCTCGCACCCTCCGGTCGTTACCGCCAGTACCAGTACATGACATCCACCACGGCACGTCGTCGTCTCGTCCGCCCCCCAACGCACACGCGCACGCACGAGTCCCTCCTTCCGCATTATCATCTCCCCGTCGCCCGCCCGCGCGCGCGCGCGCCAATTATCCCGGCCCATGCACGACCAGAGTTTACCCGAGTCCTGACTCTCCTCTCGAGCACGCGCCCAAACAAGCGCTGGTTCGTGCGTGCGTGCCATCTATCATCCTCCCATCCATGGCGTTGGCGCCTCTGCCGTGAGCAGCAGGGACGACGACACCACATCAAAAGCGTCGCCCTCCTTTTTATAGCGCGACCCCTTTGTTTAGCCTCCGATTCTCAAGTTTTAATCTCAACATCGTGCTTCCCTCCGTTCCGGCCTCTCTCGGCGCGTGTAATCTATCCCTCCTCCGGCCTGCTACGCCGCACCGCTCCGGGGCCGGCCTTGGCGTGCATGGGCGCCGCGGCGCCATGACGACGGCAACTGCCATGAACGTGGCCGTCACGCAGCTATGTGGCCGGGGTCGCCGGCGCAGGCCGGCCCCGCTGCGCCACGATCACCGGTGGGCGCGCGTGCTCCGCCTCGCCGTCGCCACCAGGGTCGTGCGCCTCGTCTGGGACCAGCTGCTCGCCTGCTCCTCCTGCGGCGGGGGCGGCGGCGCCCGCTACCGCCGGCTCGGCCCGCCGCACGGACCGGACGTGCTGACCCCCGTCGCCATGGATGACGACGCCGCCGCCCACGCCGACGCCGACGCCGACGCGGCGGATGTCGAGGACGTGGTCGGCCTCAAGGTCAGCCTGCTCGGGGACTGCCAGATCGGCAAGACCAGCTTCATGGTAATCAACGCTCTTCTTCTTCCTTGTTTCTGTCGACCTGCTAGTGTAATCTCCATTGATTCTTTGTTTTGGTACTAAGTATCACGGTTATGCGTGGTGTCCGTGCTCCTTTTCTTTCTCATTAAAGTCTAGCTAGTCAAATCAAGAAGCAATTGCCAGAATCTATTTCCCCAGTACAACCTAGAGAGACATTTCAATGGCACACCTATTCTCCCAATGTGCAACCTCCTATTTTGACAAAGAAAATGGCACAAGAGTGCAATACTTCAAATGCATCACAAATTCACGTCTGTAGATTTGAGATTCAGAGCTGCATGTCCATTCAGCTAACTGTATCTTGCCGTGTGCAGGTTAAGTATGTTGGGGACGGGGAGGAGCAGAACGGGGGCTTGCAGATGACGGGCCTGAATCTGATGGACAAGACGCTGGCTGTTCGGGGCGCCAGGCTCGCCTTCAACATCTGGGATGTGGCAGGTACTCACTATTTATGTGGCTGCACTGCCGATGCAGATGCAGATGCAAGCACCAAATTGCGATTGCGTTGGTTCCCTGAACCCTCATGTTGTGGAATGGATGGATGCAGGAGACAGCCAGTCCGCCGACCACATCCCGATCGCGTGCAAGGACGCCGTGGCGATCTTGTTCATGTTCGATCTCACCAGCCGTTGCACGCTCAATAAGTTAGTACTCCTACTAGCAGCACCCAGCTCAGTTTCACAGCATTTGCATTTGCAGGCTCAGAGAACTACTAACTCTGAGTCCATCTGGTTTCTCCCTTCCCGTCCCTAGGTGCTTATGATTGCTGGTTTTTCCGTTTGGTTGCTGCAGTGTTACCGATTGGTACGAGAGGGCCAGGAAATGGAATAAGGTTGGTGTTTGTTATTCTCTAGTGTTATCTTTTCTCTTTAGAGTTCTTTGTTCCTATGTTTCTGTATGTAATCGATGCTCTATCTGAATGATGAATAATGTTCACGGTTCTTGTGGCAGACGGCTATTCCAATCCTAATAGGAACCAAGTTTGACGACTTCGCCCAGCTTCCTCTTGAGATGCAATGGACCATTGTCGATGAGGTACTACAGTCTTACAATAGTTTTTCTTGCGATCAAAATATTATTCACTTTTTGTCTTTGTTTCGGACGGTCTTGGGTGACGGACCTTCAGCACCTCGAATGCAGTTATTATTAGCATAGAAAGATGAGACCATGCCTTGGTTTTGACGGTAGGACGAGTTGGGCTGCACATGTGTGTTTCATTTCATCTGCAGCAGTGCAGCTTAACAGGGGCCAGAAATTTTAATCTCGGACGAGTCTTTTCATGCCCACCGATTGCTAGTGCTAGATTTACTAGTTTTGCGTAGTCAGAAGCCACACGATTTTTAGTTTTATCGGAGCCACAAATATCCAATTCTTGGAGCCCATACCAAAACCTGAATCGAGTAATTAAGACTGATCTAATCTGAGACAGAGTACTCCACCTTATATGAATGCTTATTACTGCACATTCAAGCCAGTGGGACCTGTTGGTCAGACACTCCGACTAATCGTCAGGTAGGACTGACCGAACAGATCTTTGGCGATGAGTGTTTGCCAAGAACAAGAGTGCTCTCCTCTCAAGATAGAAAAATGGAGAAGATAGAGTATATTTTCCCATGTCTTGTCCCACCAGCCACAGGTCGAAACTATGCTGATCTTTCAGATTCAGATATGTAGATTGATGGTCACTTGTTACTTAACCTGATAAAGACGGAAAAGACAGTTGCATCTAATAAAGGAAAGAGGTTTCATCAAATCATGTCAAAAAGAAAAGAACAAAAGTTCCATGGATGCATGCATAGGAGATACTATATAGGAGCTTCATCTGTTCATCATGCATAAAATTTAGGTGCATCTCTTTCAGAGTGTATGTACCTTTCTTTTTCCTTTGGAATGCAATGCCTGTACTGCACCTAGTGCAGTACGGATGTATCTATGAATTGAGACCTGCGTTGCGTTGGTGGTCTATGAATTTGAAGATGGTGTTTGTTGACATGACAGGCCAGAGCATACGCAAGAGCGATGAAGGCGACCCTCTTCTTCTCGAGCGCGACGCACAACATCAACGTGAACAAGATCTTCAAGTTCATCACGGCCAAGCTCTTCAACCTCCCTTGGACGGTGGAGCGGAACCTCACCGTCGGCGAGCCCATCATAGACTTCTGAGCACCAACTAACCACTCCTTCCCCGTCCTACAACTACGACTACGACCAACCAACCTCTCGCCGCCGCTCGCGCTCGGTTTCTTCTCCGTCGAGGCAAGGTGCGCAGCGTTGTACATAGGTGTATGTTGAGTTGGTTATGGTTCATGTACATGTGCGTCCCTTCTTCCTGGAGAGGAAACCGCGAGATGTTCGTCGCTCAATGCATCTCGCATGTGTATGTATAGGGAATCCATGCATGTAATATACGCGCCCCGTTTTCCCGCTTCACAGGACAGGATCACTGTGCCTGTGCGTTGTGCGATCTTGTGGCGTAGTGGTAGCTCGCACACGGCCCGGCCTGTGCACGAATGATGCAGATTCAAGATCTTTTCGAGCTCACTCTTTAGAGTACTGGTGAACACGTCGTGGTTATAGTTTATTTCTCCTTGAAACGGTTATAGTTTATTTCCCCATGGAAACATGCTTTTGCGCCGCTTTATATATAATCCAAGCAATCGAACTGATACAAAGTGATGGAAAAAACCCCATACAAGCAGTGAAGCAGGTCAAAAGATAAAAAGAAAAACAGGAGCCGCCACACTGAACAAGAAACAATAGAGACTACCATGGGCGGATTTGGGCCCCAGGCAGCCCAGGCCATTGCCTGGGGCGTGGGATTTTTTCTCGGCCTGCATTTAGAAAAAACAAATATTCGGCCTGGGGCGCAGCCCACTTCCAAGCCCAGGCAGCCCAGGCCTACTGACCCCGCACCGCACGAACTGGCCCGCAAGGCCGCAACCCTCCTCACCGCAGCCGCCCCGTTCTTCCCTGTTTCCCCTGACTTGACGAACCCTAAGCTAAAGCCTGCCGTCGGCGCTGCCCGCCGCCACTGCCACCGCCTGCCGTTGTGCCGTCCGGCAACGTCCCCCGCCCCCCGGCTCCGTCCAGCAGCATCCCTCGGCTCCGTCCGGCTCGCCCCCAGTTCCCGTTCGAGCCAGTGCATGCTGCCGCTGCTGCTGCCTGTTCGGCGAGGGCGCAGCCATCTACTTCTTTTTGACCTTTCCGGCGAGGTGGGTACTCAGAAATCAGCCCAAAGGTACAGGTTGATGGCTTGATGCTACTGTTTTTTGTTTCCTAATGATTTTAGTTGCTAGATACTTGTTTCTAAAAAGAGTTGCTAGATGCCCTTGTTGTTGCTTGATGCCACTGTTTGTTAGATGTAGAAACCGATTTAGACATTGAATAATTTTTGTTTCTATAAAAATTTACAGGAAGTCAAGATGAGTAAAAGAAACAAGACATTGAATTGTTTTTTTCAAGTTCGAACCACGGGACCGCGGAAACAGGTCCTTCAACTCAAACAACTGATAATACCTCGTTAGAGCTGAACTCAAACCCGGTGATACTGAATCAGATCCCGGTAAAAGAATACCAATTGAGGATTTAGATGCAGATATTAGAGATGTATTTGTTAGTATTGAAGAATCAAAGACCATCGAGCGATTTCAAGGCTATCGCACACGTAAAGGCGTTTTGCCTCATCCTAGACGTAAGTTTTCACATGTTGCATCTATTGTTAACTAGTTTTACTTGCTATATTATGCACTGATTTGCATTTCAAAATTGATGACCGAAGGTTTAGCTTCTTCTCCTATTGGAGGTGTAGTCATGGGAGGATCAGATCAACCAATCTTTTGATTTGTTATCAATCTTTTGTACCATCTAGCTATGCTACATATTGTCTTTTGATTTATCTTGCTGTATTAGTTGACCCATCATGGAACAAATGCTGCCATTGGATATTATGTTTGGTTTTTATTAGTTCCGGAACACATATTGGCTTTTGTATGCCTTGAAATTGGTGTTTTTTCTGCGTAGTTTTTAGCTCTTAGTTTCTCGCCTGGGGCGTCAGCCAATCCTGGATCCGCCACTGGAGACTACCGAACATGAACCGAACCACGCCGCCTTGGGAAACCATCAGAACCCGGTTAGAGTTTTTGGTGCAAACAGCTCCAGCCCGAAAGTAATTTGCTTCATAAAAGTAGGGTTCGCAAAAGACGTTGCCTGCGACAGTCTGTGATAGTTGTGTAGGTACTGATTCAACCACTGAATCTCCTATGATTTTACGACACATTTTACTACTACTGGACAGAAGGTGTAGTGTAGTTTACATCCAACCATCGACTCAGTAAGCACTTCAGACATTTTATTTTTCATATTTTTATTTTTGCAAGGGTAATTGAGTATTTCAGTCAATCATCCATAATCGCTATGATGAGCTCGGCTCCCGACCCCTACTTACACTAGCAGGGCTCGCCTCATTCAGCCAGACCACGCTACTACCGGCAAGTCATCTCACTTTGTCTCCCCATGTTCAACTCAACCAACCTTGCCGCCCCTTCTTCTCTTCCTCTATCATTGTCGAGGGACTTTGGTCGATCCTAACAGCGATGCAAGGGGGGTATGTAAAATTTGTAGTCCAGGGGATGCCACAACAGGGCACCACCAGCGGGTCTTGAGCACATATCACGGGTACACATGGTTTTACCTAGGTTTAGACCCGAGTGTGATTAAAAATCGTACTTCATACCTTGCTCTTTTCTTGTATATATGTGGAGAGTACAACAGATTACAATGTCGGAGGAGGATCCGACGAGACATGATGACCGAGATTCGGGTGATAAGCACTGGAATCCTTCTAGGTTGTCAAACCATGGCGTGAGAGGATGCCCCCCCCCCCTCTACAATGCCCTATGTACCCTTATATAGCAAAACTTATGGAAGGCTTCCATGTCAGTGTATGGACGTAAAGGGATTGTAGTTGGTCTTGTGTTGGTTAACAACACATTTAGGTCCTTATTCCATATTAGTAGAGTTTGATAGACAAGGTAAAATGGCACAACAACAACGAAGATTTCAGTAAAGGAGAATAGACCAAGGGACAATAGGTTCACTAGTGGCATCTCTCTCAAGCATAAAAGTGTGGTGTGGTGAAAAAACTACAGTTGGGCGGTGATTAAATTACACCATTTATATTTATGACTATGAACATTCATGGTATAATTTCATATAGACATTATGTCCGTCATAAATAGACCGTTATCCAACTGCATCTACTATTAATACTCCACCTCAGGACTGCTATCCAACATGCATCTCAAAGTATTAGTTTACAAGAAATAGAGCATTGAAATAAACATGATGAGATAACGTAGATAGTAAAACATCAATCAATATGATGAGACACATTCGCTTTATCCTTGTTGACAATAATACAATACGTGTCTTGTCGCTTTCTGTCACTGGAATATAGAACAACGCAAGATTAGAACCCACTATAGAGCACCACTCACTCTGAAGAAAAACCCATCGAACTTGGGCAAAGAAAATAGATAGATCGGAAAGCAAACAAAGCTATTTAATTATACAACAAGAAAACCTTAAAAGATTCAACTAGATTCAATGATCAATCTGATCATAAAGTGAAATTCATCATATCCCAACAACACGTCCATGGATTACATCAAATTGATCCCGATCATGTGAGGCAGTTCACAGGAGGAGAGAGAGAGAGAGAGAGAGAGAGAGAGAGAGAGAGAGAGAGAGAGAGAGAGAGAGAGAGAGAGAGAGAGAGAGAGAGAGAGAGAGAGATCTACCTCTATGGACCCTAAGGCCCCAAGGGAACTACTCACATATGGTCATGTAGGGCATTAAGAAGCCTTCGACAAAGTACCGAAACAGGCCTCCAGATTGAATCTCCTCGGAGCAGAAGCTTGCGGCGGCCAAAAAATGCGGAGACAAATCTTTCGAAGGGTTTCGCGAAATATGGGATTTATAGATGAAAGAATGGACGTAAGGCGATGGACAGGGGGGCACACGGCTTAGGGGTACGACCAAGGCTGTGGCCGTGTGGGGCCCATGTAGCTCCTCTCGTACCCCTCCGATGCTTCTCGAAACCTTCGTGCCCCCCCCCCCCCGAAATCTTATTAAATCCTCAGGTTCTTTTACTTCCGTTGATATTGATTTTATGTAAAAGTAAAAGATATACAAAAAATAACAACTGGCACTGGACACTGAATTAATAGGTTGTCCAGAAAAACCATATGAATTGGTATAGAAAGTATATAAAAGTGATATTATAATAGCATAAAATCATCAAAAATTGTAGATACGTTTGAGAATATCAGCATCCCCAAGTTTATTCCCTACTCGTCCTCGAGTACGTAGATTATAACCAAAGATGAATTTTGAAGTTGAATGCTACCTAGCACAATCTTGATCAAATGATGTAATGTGTGTGTGAATTCAAGATAAAAGTGATTCATAGCAATAATATATCAATTTGACTTTAAAGCAGTGATAGATGAGCATGAATGATCAAAAAATATGGATACGTTTGAGATTTCCGTCTTGTTCCTCAGGTTGGTTGGCATGGTAGGTCCTTCCTTAGTGTCTTGTCCTAGTATTAATGTTATGTTGAGATTGATCAATAGGCTGAGTGTTTTTGTAGATGCCTGATTTCAAATATATTTTTCTCAACAAGGCGATAGGAGGAGTATTGATGTAGACGCCTTGTGTCAAGAATGTATGTCTATAAGCAAAGATTCGGCGTGGATGCTTTTTCCATGGATGGATGTTCAATATGTTGCTCGTGATTTGTCAATGAAAGACGAATATTTTTATTTCCTCCATGTAGGGATTTTTGCGTGGCTGTGTTCATTCTGCCCATTGGGTTTTTATACAGTTATGTAGATGGAGCTCCATGCGTCCTAGCAGTTTTTTTATGCAGTTATGTAGATTACCGGTCCCTAAATGAGATCACCATCAAGAACAAGTATCCACTGTTGGAAATATGCCCTAAAGGCAATAATAAAATGATTATTATCATATTTCCTGTTCATGCTAAAAGATTATTATTCATGCTAGAATTGTATTGATCGTAAACTTAAATACATGTGTGAATACATAAACTACACTGTGTCCCTAGAAAGCCTCTACTCGACTAGCTCATTGATCAAAGAAGGTTAAGGTTTCCTAGCCATAGACATGCATTGTCATTTGATAACGGGATCACATCAGTAGGAGAATGATGTGATGGACTAGACCCAACCGTAAGCTTAGCATCAGATCGTTTAAGTTATTTGCTATAGCTTTCTTCATGTCAAGTATCTGTTCCTTCGACCATGAGATCATGCAACTCCAGGATACCAGAGGAATACCTTGTGTGCTATTGATACCTCTCCGTCGTATATACTTTTCCTAACGCTTTTGCTCTTATTTTGGACTCTAATTTGCATGATTTGATGAAACTAACCCGGACTGAATTATATCATTGATGCACCGCTAGGTAACAGACCCGCTGCAGGAGCTGATGCAGACGTTATGAATGTCTGGCAGATTCAATCTGATGACTACTTGATAGTTCAGTGTGCCATGCTTTACGGCTAGGAACCGGGACTTCAAAAATGTTTTGAACGCCACGGAGCATATGGGATGTTCTAAGAGCTGAAGTTGATATTTCAAGCTAATGCCCGGGTTGAGAGATATGAAGTCTCCAACAAGTTCTTTAGCTGTAAGATGGAGGAGAGCAGTTCTGTTAGTGAACACATACTCAGAATGTCTGGGTACCACAACCACTTGACTCAGCTAGGAATTGATCTTCCATTTGAGTGTGTTATTGATAGAGTTCTTCAGTCACTGCCACCAAGCTACAAAGGCTTCGTGATGAACTATAATATGCAACGGATGATGAAAACGATTCCCAAGCTCTTCGTGATGCTGAAATCGGCGGAGGTAGAAATCAAGAAAGAGCATCAAGTGTTGATGGTTAATAAGACCACCAGTTTTAAGAAAAAGGGCAAGGGAAAGAAAGGGAACTTCAAGAAGACAGACAAGCAAGTTGGCGCTCCCGTGAAGAAGCCCAAATCTGGACCCAAGATTGAAACTGAGTGCTTCTACTACAAGGGAAATGGTCATTGGAAGCGGAGCTGCCCCAAGTACTTGGCAGATAAGAATGATGACAAAGTGAACAAAGTTATATTTGATATACATGTTATTGATGTGTTCCTTACTAGTGCTCGTAGCAGCGCCTGGGTATTTGATACTAGTTCAGTTGCTCATATTTGTAACTCTAAACAGGAGCTGCGGAATAAACGAAGATTGGCTAACGAAGAGGTGACGATGAGCGTTGGGAATGGTTCCAAGGTTGATGTGATTGATGTCGGCACGCCACATGTACATCTACCTTCGGGATTAGTTTTAGACCTCAATAATTGTTATTTTGTGCTAGCATTGAGCATGAATATTATATCTGGATCTTGTTTATTGCGAGACAGTTATTCATTTAAGTCAGAGAATAATGGTTGTTCTATTTATATGAGTAACATCTTTTATGGTCATGCACCCTTAGTTAATGGTCTATCCTTATTTGAATCTCGATCGTAGTGATACATATTCACAATATTGATGCCAAAAGATGCAAAATTGATAATGATAGTGCAACATACTTGTGGCACTGCCGTTTAAGTCATATTGGTGTAAATTGCATTTAAAAACTCCATGCGGATGGACTTTTGGAATCACTTGATTATGAATCATTTGATACTTGCGAACCATGCCTCATGTGTAAGATGACTAGAACTCCGTTCTTCGGAACAATGGAGCGGGCTAATGACTTACTGGAAATAATACATACCGATGTATGCGGTCCGATGAGTGTTGAAGCACGCGACGGGTATCATTATTTTCTAACCTTCATAGTTGATTTGAGTAGGTATGGATAGATCTACTTGATGAAACACAAGTCTGAAACATGTGAAAAGTTTAAAGAATTTCAGAGTGAAGTGGAGAGAAATCATCGTAACAAGAAAATAAAGTTTCTGCGATATGATTGCAGAGGCGAATATTTGAGTTACGAGTTTGGCCTTCATTTAAGACAATGTGGAATTGTTTCACAACTCACGCCACCTGGAACACCACAGCGTAATGGTGTGTCTAAATGTCGTAACCGTACTTTATTAGATATGGTGTGTTCTATGATGTCTCTTACCGACTTGCCACTATCATTTTGGGGCTATGCATTAGAGACAGTTGCATTCACGTTAAATAGGGCACCGTCTAAATCAGTTGAGACGACAACGTATGAACTATGCTTTGGCAAGAAACCTAAGCTGCCCTTTCTTAAAGTTTGGGGATGCGATGCTTATGTCAAAAGGCTTTAGCTTGATAAACGCGAACCCAATGTGAAGATATGCGTCTTCATAGGATACCTAAAGAAACTATTGGGTGTATGAGGGAGTCCTGGACTAAGGGGTCCCAGGGCGTCCGGCCTATTGGACGTGGGCCAGACTGATGGGCTATGAATATACAAGATCGAAGACTCTCCTCGTGTCCGGATGGGACTCTCCTTGGCGTGGAGGGCAAGCTTGGTGACCGGATATGAAGATTCCTTTCCCTGTAACCGACTTTGTACAACCCTAGTCCCCTCCAGTGTCTATATAAACCGGAGGGCTTAGTCCGTAGAGCCAATCATAATCATACATGCTAGACTTCTAGGGTTTTAGCCATTACAATCTCGTGGTAGATCAACTCTTGTAATACTCATATTCATCAAGATCAATCAAGCAGGAAGTAGGGTATTACCTCCATAGAGAGGGCCCGAACCTGGGTAAACATCGTGTCCCCTGTCTCCTGTTACCATCGACCTTAGACGCACGGTTCAGGACCCCCTACCCGAGATCCGTCGGTTTTGACACCGACACTGGTGCTTTCATTGAGAGTTCCGTTGTGACGTCAAGGAGAGGATCGATGGCTCGCCTTGTTATCAATGACAGTATCACCTCTAGAGGAGCACTGGCCCCAGGCAAAACCCTCCGGCTGGGCGGCTTTACCATGACTGCCCGTTTGGCCGTTAAGCCGACGATGACTTCTCAGGTCATCGAAAATTCCCTACATGTTCACTCCAAATACTCAAAGCAGATGGATCCGGCGGAGTTGTCGTCTTTAAACGAGCTCCTAGATTGCATCGCCGCCCTGGGGGTCACTACAGACTACGATCGGATTGGGCTTAAACCCGACCAGAGAGAAATTAAATCTCCACCGACCACCCATCAGATAGCGGTAGTAGAGGAGCAAGACGACAACTCTTCCTCTATACTGAGGACGAACTATGTTCGGATCTCCGAGCTTGAAGAGCCGGACACCCGCCTGCGGAACAACACGCCCTGCCCTCCAGACCTAGAATCGGACGACGGGCCTAAAAAATCAGTTGATATCCCGAAGCCCGAACTATTAAGTTCAGAAGTTTTTCAAAGTCCGGATCCCAAATTGGGTCAGGGTTCGGATTTAAATCCACCCACCCACCCGGATATAACCGACCTCATGTACATAGGACAACAGTCTCAGGAAGCGGTCCATCACTTCTGGGCCAGATTCCTCCTTGTCAAAGACAAGATTGAAGATTGCCGCGACGAAGACGCGATCTCAGTATTCCGCAACAATTGCATGGACGAAGGAATCCTCAACGCCATCAACCGCCGTTGCGTATTACACTTTGCTGACTTGGCAACCATAGTACAGAAGTACTGTGCAATGGAAAGCACGTGGAAAACTCAGGCAGCTCGCTGGGAACCACATGTTTCCACTCCGCCCCTCGTCCGGGCAAAAAGGACGCACCCTCGTGGGGCGCCCGACCCAATTGTAAAGAAATCTAAACCCATTACGGGGCACGGAACCGTTCTGGAGGGATGGCTCGATAGGCCATGCAAAACACACACTACACCGGATACCACACCAACCCACAACCTTAGAGCATGTTGGATACTCCGGCAAGTGGCCAAGAGCGGTGAGGATCTCCTCACCAAAAACACCCCAGAACAACACCCCCGGAAGGCGACGACCTCAAAGTATTGACGGTCTTCGAGACTTTCGCTTCAAACAATAGGCGCAAAAGGGCACTCCGTGACCTCGCCGAAGTCTGCCAGGTCGCAGCAATAAACCACTGAACGACACGGCTATAACTTTCAAGGTGATGAACCAAAACTCAGGACAGTCCGGGCACCAGCCGCCTTGGTCCTTAGTCCAATCGTGGACGACTTTCAGCTTACCAAAGTGCTCATGGACGGTGACAGCGGATTAAACCTCATTTACAAGGACACACTCAACAAAATGGAAATAGACAGGAGCCGCATCGAGCAAAGTAGCATGACCTTTCGAGGAATTATTCCCAGTCGGGAGGCGCGATGCGCGGGAATAATCACACTCGACGTGGTATTCGGCACGCCGGAGAATTATCGGTTCGAAGAAATAACCTTCCAAGTGGCTGAAGGAAATATGCCCTAGAGGCAATAATAAAGTTATTATTTATTTCCTTATTTCATGATAAATGTTTATTATTCATGCTAGAATTGTATTAACCGGAAACATAATACTTGTGTGAATACATAGACAAACAGAGTGTCACTAGTATGCCTCTACTTGACTAGCTCGTTGATCAAAGATGGTTATGTTTCCTAGCCATTGACATGAGTTGTCATTTGATTAACGGGATCACATCATTAGGAGAATGATGTGATTGACTTGACCCATTCCGTTAGCTTAGCACTTGATCGTTTAGTATGTTGCTATTGCTTTCTTCATGACTTATACATGTTCCTATGACTATGAGATTATGCAACTCCCGTTTACCGGAGGAACAGTTTGTGTGCCACCAAACGTCACAACGGAACTGGGTGATTATAAAGGTGCACTACAGGTGTCTCCACAGGTACTTGTTGGGTTGGCGTATTTCGAGATTAGGATTTGTCACTCCGATTGTTAGAGAGGTATCTCTGGGCCCACTCAGTAATGCACATCACTTAAGCCTTGCAAGCATTGGAACTAATGAGTTTAGTTACGGGATGATGTATTACGGAACGAGTAAAGAGACTTGCCGGTAACGAGATTGAACTAGGTATTGAGATACCAACGATCGAATCTCGGGCAAGTAACATACCGATGACAAAGGGAACAACGTATGTTGTTATGCGGTTTGACCGATAAAGATCTTCATAGAATATGTGGGAGCCAACATGAGCATCCAGGTTCCGCTATTGGTTATTGACCGGATACGTGTCTCGGTCATGTCTACGTAGTACTCGAACCCGTAGGGTCCGCACGCTTAAAGTTAGATGGCGGTTATATTATGAGTTTATGTATTTTGATGTACCAAAGGTAGTTCGGAGTCCCGGATGAGATTGGGGACATGACCAGGAGTCTCGAAATGGTCGAGACGTAAAGATTGATATATTGGACGACTATATTCGAACATCGGAAAGGTTCCGAGTGATTCGGGTATTTTTCGGAGTACCGGAGAGTTACGGGAATTCGCCGGGGAGTATATGGGCCTTATTGGGCTTTAGGGGAAAGAGAGAGGAGAGGCTGGGCGCCCCCCAAGGCCTAGTACGAATTGGACTAGGGGGAGGGGCTGCGCCCCCTCCTTCCTTCTCTTCTCTCTCCCCTTTCCTTGACTCCTACTCCTACTAGTTGGAAGGGGGGAATCCTACTCCCGATGGGAGTAGGACTCCTCCTAGGGCGCGCCATAGAGAGGGCCGGCCCTCCCCCTCCTCCACTCCTTTATATACAGGGAGGGGGCACCCCTTGGAGACACAACAATTGATCATTGATCTCTTAGCCGTGTGCGGTGCCCCCTCCACCAGAATCCACCTCGATAATATCGTAGCGGTGTTTAGGAGAAGTCATGCGTCGGTAGAACATCATCATCGCCACCACACCGTCGTGCTGACAAAACTCTCCCTCAACACTCGGCTGGATCGGAGTTCGAGGGACGTCATCGAGCTGAACGTGTGCTAAACTCGGAGGTGCCGTGCGTTCGGTACTTGACCGGTCGGATCGTGAAGACGTATGACTACATCAACCGCGTTGTGCTAACGCTTCCGCTTTCGGTCTACGAGGGTACGTGGACAACACTCTCCCCTCTCATTGCTACGTTCCCCAACAGTGGCCCTTTCAACCGTGGATATCACGCCCTATTGGGGCGAGATGCATTTACACGCTTCCAAGCTATACCTCATTACGGGTACATGAAGCTCAAGATGCCCGGGCCTAATGGCATAATCACTCTTGCCAGTGATCCGGACATAGCACTCCGTGCCAAAAATAAAATCGCATCCCTGGCCCTCGAGGCCTTGTCTGAAGCCCTCGCGACCGAAGAATTAACCGCACTACGCTCCATGGTGGATAGGGACAATGTAATCCTGGATAAACGGCCCAAATCCACCTCCTTTAAACCAGCAGATGAAATAGTCTAATTTCAAGTCCTCCCAACGGACCCCAAGAAGACAGCATCCATCGGGGAGCAACTAGACCCAACGGTTGAGGCCGCGCTACGAGAGTTCCTGCGCGAGAATTGGGACATATTCGCCTCGCATCCTTCTGATATGCCAGGAATCCCACGCAGGTTGGCCGAACACAGCCTTAATATATTGAAGGGATATAAACCGGTCAAACAAACACTGCGGTGCTTTTTTAAACCCAAACGTCAAGCTATGGGGGAGGAGCTAGCCAAGTTAATCGAGGCCGGATTCACTAGAGAAATAAAACACCCGGACTGGCTAGCAAACCTGGTGATGGTGCCAAAGAAGGATAAATCCTGGCGCCTATGCGTCAATTTCAAAGACCTTAATAAGGCTTGCCCTAAGGATCCCTTCCCCCTCCCCCGCATCGACCAGATTATCGATGCTACTGCAGGACACGACTCATTGTGCTTCCTTGACGCATATTCCGGATACCATCAAATCAAAATGAAGGAGTCCGACCAAGCCGCAACGGCATTTATTACCCCATATGGGCCATTCTGCTTCAACACTATGCCCTTCGGGCTCAAAAACGCCGGGGCCACCTAGCAATGGATGATTCAAACATGCCTGGAGAAACAGATCGGCACGTCGGACTCCAGGCAAACCCATAAATTGAGGTTTGCACTTCAAGTACTTGATTTGGGGTGTGAAAAATATTCCAAAAGGTATATTTGAATCCTATTAGATGTAGGACTCCCATAAACCACAAAAATATAATTTTAGAAGTTATTTTCCTATTTTACTTAAAAGCTTTTTCTTAAGGCCAGAAATGGTCTTTAATAGGGAAAAAATATTTTATTGTTTCGAAAATATTTGACAAAAATCAGGGAAACTCAGTGGACATATAATTTCCATATATAAGTGTTTCAACACATGGTCATGTTCCAAATATTGGACAAAACCTCCCAAAACCATTTCTGCCCATTTCAAGGATTTGAAATATTTCTACAGTAAATATTTCCATAAAAATCCAAGAAAAATCAAGAGAGTCACAAATTCATATTGGGATCACCCTGCAAAGCCTCATATCAATTAAGGTCACTTTGGTTCACCAAAATGCCCCAAAACCCTCTCTAACCAGAATCAAATTTGAACAAGTTTGTACTACCAACTTTCTCTTTTTGACCCCAAATTTTGTGAGCATGTTCACATGACCAAATGAGGCCACTACACCAAGTGGTGCATCAAGGGGAAGTGATTTTCTCAACTAGATCTACACCAGTCCATTTTTGTGGATTTCTAGGGTTTACAAAAGTTGCATTGGCAACTTTGCCCAAATAAGCTCCAAATTGGTGGAAGGCCCTAATTATATGTGTAATTTCACCCTGTGTATTATCATGGCAAATGGAAATCATCTAATTGCCCAAACCATTATCAAACACCTTCTGACACTTTACCAAAATACCTTTTTTGACCTCTTCCAATTATCTCCATGGGCTCAACTTTGTACCACAGCTGATCCTGATACTCTCCTACCTCCAGTAACTCTCACCTGGCCATTGCTCAATGATTGAGGGGTAAAATACCCCCATTTACCTCCCTGGACAGCCCCTCTCTCCCTCTTCTTCTACCTCTCTCTTCTCCTACTGGCCACCCAGGGCATCCAAGGCCATATACCACTTCTTTACTTCCCCCTAGAGCTATCAGACACTTTTGGCCACGCCCATATTGCATAGAAAATGGCCATGCCGGCCATTGGGGCGCTCTGGAGCGCGCTACAGTGCGCTCCCGTACTATAGCCGCCCTCTGCCCGACGACCCTGGCCACCTCGGGCCTTCCCAGCGCGCCAGACGATGCATCTCGACGTCCGCGGCACGCTACACTGCCGGCCCCCCTCCTCTCTCTCCCTCTCCGGTTCTCCTCGCATGCGGACAGAGCGCCGCCCGAGCGCGCCAGCCATTGCCCGTGATGGGGACCCGCTCTGTCGCGTTCCCCGCTCCCTCTCTTCTTCCCCTGGGCGTAGTCGACCCCCACGAACTCCCTAGACTCGGCGCAGCACCCTCCCGAGGCCCGTAGCGACGAGCACGAGCTCGCCGGCGCACGAGCCCACGGTGGACCGCTGCTCGCCTATATAAGGCATCCCCGAGCCCTCCTCTCGCCACCACTCGTTCTCTCCCACTCCAAATAGCCCCGCTGGGCCTCCCGTTCATCCCCAGAGCTGCCCGAGTTCGAGATCGAGCTCGAGCTCCGCCGCTTCGAGTCGGCGTCGATCTCGTGGTACAAGCCTCCTTTGCCCTCTCTCTCTCTCGATCTGGAACCGCCTCACCTCTCTTACCATTTCTCCTCTGTATCCCCTCTCTATTGCAGCCGGAATCGACCGGGGCAAGCACCTCCCGAAGCCCTTCCGCCGGCTTCCTCGTCGCCGGCGAACCCCTACACTCCGGCGACCGCCTCCACCTCCACCCGAATGACGACTCCACCCTGAGCACGCCGATGCCCTTGGATCGCCTCGCCGTTAACCACAGCGACACCGGTGAGCTCGCCTCCCTCTCTGGGCCGAGGTTGAAGACGACGGCCGTGGGGCCCGTCGGTCAGCCTCACACTCTGACGGGTGGCCCCCACCCGTCAGGTTTAAACACGCACGCGTGTGCGTACCGGTTCACCCGTCGGCTGAAGGCGTATTCTGTATTTACGCCTTCGACGTGTCAGCCTCGCGCGGGCTGGATCCTCTCTGGGCCTACTGCACTGTGGTCCTTCTTGCCCAGTTGCACAATGCTACATTTCCTTTTTCTTTTTCCATAAATTTTCAAAAATTCCTCAGGATTAAATAATAATCCAAATGCCATAATTCCAGTTCCTAAATTCTTGTAAAAATCCTACCTATTTAATGGTATAACTTTCACACATGAACAAACAACTTCTATGTACTGTTCATATTCAAATTCAAATTTGAATATATTTAAACCTCTATAAAAATCCATTCCTCATATCATACCACTCCTAATCCAAAACTAGGAATTTTATCCTTCTTAGTTTTCACCCTAGTATTTATTAAAAATAGGTTGACATTTTTCTGAGCACTTTGGGTTTTCTGTTTTGCTATTGCCTTATTTTCTCGTCATTTCTTTTGCGACGACTAGATCCCGTATTTGACGAAGTAGTTGGATAAGAAGAAGGAGAAGGACTTGAAGACTTTCAAGACCAAGGCAAGTAGCCCTTTGACCATGTCTATGAAACCCTTTTTATGCATGTCATATAGCACTTTTATTGCTTGCATCAGAGACATGATGATGAGGTGACCACATGGGGTGGTTTGCCACTTTTACTTCCGCGTCGATACTTGCATTGTGCATGACCCTACCTTCTTATGGGGTTTATGCCGGTGGGAGTAGATAGGATGCTAAAGTAGATGCTACGCAAAAAGGGACGGGAATATGCATGTTGATGGGGACAAAGTATTTTCAAAAGACTTTTCGAAAACCCCGTCGGGTGCCACTTATGCCCGAGGGAGATAATGAGATGGGTAACCACTTGATGAAAAAGTGGTGTACCGAGGCAAGTGTGTGTGTTGTTTTCGAAAACGGATTAGATTTAAGATTTGTCGACTGTCCCAACCTTACGTGCACAACCACTCTACCCTTGTATGGGAAAGGGCATTATTGATTACCTAGGCTGATACTAGCTTGGAGCCCGCATTACTAGTGACGGGGGAGAGTTGGTGCTCTCTCTCGGGACGGGATCGTGCCAGGTAGGGCGGTCATGATTGTTTTCACAGGGCACCGGATACACCGTTGTGTCCCCTCTCGGATGTTACGATCTCGAGTGAGTCTCGTATGATGTACATCGTGAGGATATGGAACAACGAGTGGACTCCTTGTTAGTGTCGTCTAGGGAAAGATAGTGATCGGTGCTTACCCGGTACTTGATGTACCGCGGGTCGTGGATGACACGGAAGTTCCCCGGATCTTGTGGGTAAAGTGTGCAACCTCTGCAGAGTGTAAAACTATTCGAATAGCCGTGTCCACGGTCAAGGACAGTTGGGCGGTGCTGCTTAAACTACGTCCAGAGTTTACAAACTGTGTGTGTGTGTGTTGATAAAACTATTTGGGTTAAGTCAGATGGCTTGACACGATGATCAAGTTGGATTGGTGTCCAACTCCGCTTATATTGATATCTGTAACTTGTTCATACGGATATCTGTACTCTCATGATACATACTTTACATGTGGATAGATCATGCCATTGCACTCAAAACTAGCTTTCTGCAACTACCTACTTAGTGTTGTATCATTTCATTATTGTGCCCTGTTCCAATCATGGGTTTCTTGCGAGTACGTTCAAAGTACTCACTGGCTTGCCACTAGTTATTTAATTGGCCAGGCATGGAAGAACAAGAGTTCGACGAAGAGTTCTCTGGAGACGAACATGCGAACTAGGACGTTTCTCAGTCAGAATGCCTGTAGGGTTAAGGCAGATGGCATGGGTTCTACTTATGGACGAAGATTTCCGCTGCTTAAGTTTATTTGGTATTCAGCCCTTGTGGCTTTACCTATGTAAGACTTGACCATAATGGTCACAATTTGTGTAAGACGGTATGTATGGATGTAAGACTCTTGTTATTCAGCTTCCGTGTGTTCAGTGAGCATTGATCTCTGGGATCACTATACACGTGCATTCGGTGATCACGACTTATGAGTCGGGGTCCCCACAGAGCTGGTATCAGAGCCATCCTAACTGTAGGAAGCCTTAGTTAGCATGGTCGTTAGTTAGGGTAAAACTATTTTCAAAACTACCACTAATTTTTGAAAACTATCTCTACTACTCTTCCCTTTTGAGTTTTTCAAAACTTATTGATCTCTTCCCCTTCAAAACTTTTGCAAATGGTCGCTAGTACCCTTATGCCCTTGACTACTGGATTCCTTGCAATCCTCGTGACTAACCTAGAAGGATGACGCCTTGCCAGACATTCGCCCACGTCTTCTGAACACAAGTTTGGCGACACCACGATAGGACGATACCAACAGAAGATACCGTCTCGAGGAATGAGGACATCGAGACCCAGAGGATGGTGACACCTTTGAATTTGCCCCAGGATGATGCAACCTTGTCCTATGATGATCAGGGGGTAAGATATGCAAGACCATGATATACATCGCTAATAGAGCAATCCTGTCCTTACCGTTGTTGTATCGGCAACCACCGGTGGATGAGAACCTCGCCATTTGGTCCGCCTCACTATAGTGAGCAGGAAAACGGTTCTCTTCATCCCCCACTCTTGGTGTCTATGTTGTCATCAACGTAACCGACATGTTGGACCTCTACTATGCCTTGTTAATGCCATTGCATAAAGGATTACCGACTTGGTACCATCAACGCCTTAGAAGACAAAAAGGGGTCGTCATGATTAAGAAGACAACAAAGGACTGAGTCAATGCCTGCTACGAGGAGCCACCTTCACCCCATCACTTCAACATGCGAGAAGTTGTTGAAGAATCTTCAGGCTCAACCCGGATTGTTTCATCGAACAACCACAAGAGACGTAGCGACAGCTGAGGAAAACCCAGAAGACTGCATGAGGCACAAAGCAAAGCACGACTACTGAATCCGAGAACCCCTAGGGTAGGATGAGTCGTGTACCCCCTATGCACAGTCGAGTCCGTATGATGGTTTGAATAGAACCATGATTGTGTGTTGCTTGCTTCTATTTGTTTGTGTTTTGATATCAGTCGCCCTTTTGCCCTAGGCAACAAGTACGCAACTATATCACCTGCCTTATTTTTTTGTTTGTGTTTGGCCCTTTTTGGCACTTGTTTGTTTGCACCTGCACTATGGAACCCCCTTAGGCATCCCCATCTATGCCACTTTTCTCTCTCATCTCTCTCATCAACTGAAGACCGACAAGACAAGATACACCAAGGATTCTACTTCGGCAACCAATTAGCACTGAAGAATTTTGCTACGGCCTCCTAGACCAAGTGCAGCCCCTTAGAGTTATGGTTGCCCCTCAAGATTAGAAACCCATTCCTAGACCCTTCGAGACTTCATAAGATACCCCAGCTTGAATCCTTAACTATGTGCTTAACCCACAGAATTGCAAGAGAACATGTTAAGCCTCCGTAGCCTTGCTTATCACTTGGTTCATTAGGGAACTAGTGGACATAGTGAACGAGCACATTATCATCCTAAGATAGCACCAAAACTAACGATGCCATAGGGAAGACCAATTTGAGGATATAGGAATAGAGGGCAAATGACTTGAGGAGTTTACATCAATGACTTTGAGGAATCATCCGAGACTATTTGGTGGATTATGAGGCTTTCATGTTGGTAGATGAACTTGGAGGGATCATGATTATAGATTAGAATATCTTTCATTACCCCTGAGTAAATTGTATTTGGTAGGATAATTGTGTTTGCAAGCTGAAATTCTTGGAGGTGCAAGGATTTGACTTGATCAGATGATATTGATAGGAGACAGTTGATATTACGTAAATGACTTGGGGGAAACATGTAGGAATTCTCGTTGGACATGAGATTTTGATTTAAATAGGTGATCCTAGTGGAGTGTAGGTGGTGAGTAAGTCTACATGGTTCGGAGTAAATTGGATTTAGACTGATGATCTCGATCATGATAGTACGTTTCTCGATGGACAATAAACTAGGAGATTGGATTAATTGTCGGAGTTGATTTAGAGTTATATATAAGCTTGACCTTGGAGTTTACTTGACCATGATAATGGTAATTGGTGGAATGACTATAGTAAGGTAGCCCTTTCAAGTATTTGGGGTTTATAGGAACCTTAGGAGATCATGTGGAACACCATAAACATTGGATTTGTAGAATTAATGGATTACGTAGTGATTGATGGTAGTGAATGGGTTGTTGGAGTTGATTCATAGGAGGGAAACAAGATCTTGGAGTGGCTTACGACGTGTTTCCTTAGGATAGACATGCACTATCTTGGACCTTGCAAGAATAGGTTGAGCACTTGGATTGTCATGTTTAATTCAAGCTTAGCAGCTTGTATGCTCTACCCATGGATTTTTACATAGGGATAGCCATGCATATGAGTTTGGGGATAGTTGACATGTATAGCTTTGTTAGGCCTTCTCTTCGCAGTCATGAGGACATGAATAGCATGAGTAGTGATTGGAGTTGACCAATGTGATATGATTTTTTCGGTAATCTGATGCGATTTGTTTGGAAGACTAGATAGAACGATTGGCATCTCAGAAAATGTGCCCAAGGGTAAGATGATGAACGTTCACTCACACCCTAGAATCCCTGAAACCCTTAAGCCCTACCAAGCCACAACATGGTCAGACCATGACCTTGGGCTTTTGACTCTAGGTCTAGAAGACCTTGGCCAATACACAACCATGACCACCACCAGTACCCTAGCCCACTTTATGTACCTCGTGAGCAAGTCTTCATGGAGTACTTGGACAAGTTAGTTGTCATCTTTATTTGATGACATAGTTGTGTACCCGAAGACGGAAGAAGAATCATTCAATTGGTTAATGAACATCTGAAGACCGCCATGTCAAGGAGGAGGACCTAAACCAACCACCATCGTCAAGAAGTAAAGTCCTGCGTCGAAGACCATGTGTATCTACAAGCCACTAGTCTCAAAGGAATCGAGCATTTCCATGTCAAAGGAAGACCCACACCAAGATTAATCGCCCCTCTCCAAGATCACTGCAAGAAGAAGAATAGACGGCTACCAGCTAGAGTTACCACCTGAGTCACCCACTGTGCACAACATTTTTTTCCACACAACACCACTCCGAAAATGTTCTAACTTCCTAACTAGTCCGGTCTCTACAAGGACATCGATCACCGAGCCATCGACCTCCAGCCCAATATGACTTACGTGAGAGACCCCAATTGCAATCTGGATCAAGCAGGATGTCATACATGAAGCCAAACCATCGAGTACTTCAAGGTTCAATGGAGCACCACTCGGAAGCACAAAACAGTGCGAGGACATGAAGACTACCCCAAATTTAAGTTTCGTATTCCTTTTCACGCCTAGTTTGGGAATCTGGGGGACGAGATTCTTGTAAGGGGGGTAGGTCTGTCACTACCTGATTTTCATGCCACATCACTTAAGCTAATAAATCATGATAGAATGTGGTTTGACAAAAACTTTTGAGTGTTTTGTCTTTGCTTTGATTGACTGTTTGACTGCTGTTTGCAAGTGCTCTAAAAATCAAATAAATTCTCCAACTCTTATACTCCTTCTCCTTGATCCAAAACCTCTCCTCAATGATCATGCCATGTGTATAGGACATAATAGTATTTTCTTACAAAAATATTTTGGCCAAAAAGTATTTTCTAAAATTAGTTTTCCAAAAACCCCTAAATTGAGGTTTGCACTGCAAGTACTTGATTTGGGGTGTGAAAAATCTTTCAAAAGGTATATTTAAATCCTATTAGATGTAGGACTCCCATAAACCATAAAAATATAATTTTAGAAGTTATTTTCCTATTTTACTTAAAAGATTTTTCTGAAGGCCAAAAATGGTCTTTAATAGGGAAAACATATTTTATTGTTTCAAAAATATTTGACAAAAATCAGGGAAACTCAGTGGACATATACTTTCCATATATAAGAGTTTCAACACATGGTCATGTTCAAAATATTGGACAAAACCTCCCAAAACCATTTCTGCACATTTCAAGGATTTGAAATATTTCTACAGTAAATATTTCCATAAAAATCCAAGGAAAATCAAGAGTCACAAATTCATATTGTGATCACCTTGTAAAGCCTCATCTCAATTAAGGTCACTTTGGTTCACCAAAATGCCCCAAAACCCTCTCTAACCAGAATCAAATTTGAACAACTTTGTACTACCAACTTTCTCTTTTTCACCCCAACTTTTGTGAGCATGTTCACATGACCAAATGAGGCCACTACACCAAGTGGTGCATCAAGGGGAAGAGATTTTCTCAACTAGATCTACACTAGTCCATTTCTGTGGATTTCTAGGGTTTACAAAAGTTGCATTGGCAACTTTGCCCAAATAAGCTCCAAATTGGTGGAAGGCCCTAATTATATGTGTAATTTCACCCTGTGTAGTATCATGGCAAATGGAAATCATCTACTTGCCCAAACCATTATCAAACACCTTCTGACACTTTACCAAAATACCATTTTTGACCTCTTCCAATTATCTCCGTGGGCTCAACTTTGTACCACAGCTGATCCTGATACTCTCCTACCTCCAGTACCTCTCACCTGGCCATTGCTCAATGATTGAGGGGTAAAATACCCCCATTTACCTCCCTGGACAGCCCCTCTCTCCCTCTTATTCTACCTCTCTCTTCTCCTACTGGCCACCCAGGGCATCCAAGGCCATATCCCACTTCTTTACTTCCCCCTAGAGCTACCAGACACTTTTGGCCGCGCCCATATTGCATAGAAAATGGCCATGCCGGCCATTGGGGCGCTTCTGGCCTTCTGATCGCTCCGTCTTCAGAGCCGCCCTCTGCCCGACGACCCTGACCACCTCGGGCCTTCCCAGCGCGCCAGACGATGCATCTCAACGTCCGCGACACGCTACACTGTCAGCCCCCCTCCTCTCTCTCCCTCTCCGGCTCTCCTCGCATGCGGACAGAGCGCCGCCCGAGCGCGCCAGTCATTGCCCGTGATGGGGACACGCTCTGCCGCGTTTCCCGCTCCCTCTCTTCTCCCCCTGGGCGTAGTCGACCCCCACGAACGCCCTAGACTCGGCGCAGCACCCTCCCGAGGCCTGTAGCGACGAGCACCAGCTCGCCAGCGCACGAGCCCACGGTGGACCGCCGCTCGCCTATATAAGGCATCCCCGAGCCCTCCTCTCGCCACCACTCGTCCTCTCCCACTCCAAATAGCCCCACTGGGCCTCCCGTTCATCCCCAGAGCCGCCCGAGCTCGAGATCGAGCTCGAGCTCCGCCGCTTCGGGTCGCCGTCGATCTCGTGGTACAGGCCTCCTTTGCCCTCTCTCTCTCTCGATCTGGAACCGCCTCACCTCTCTTACCATTTCCCCTCTGTCTCCCCTCTCTATTGCAGTCGGAATCGACCGGGGCAAGCACCTCCCGAAGCCCTTCCGCCGGTTTCCTCATCGCCGGCGAACCCCTACACTGCGGCGACCGCCTCCACCTCCACCCAAATGACGACTCCGCCCTGAGCACGCCGATACCCTTGGATCGCCTCGCCGTCGACCACAAAGACGCCGGTGAGCTCACCTCCCTCTCTAGGCCGAGGTTGAAGACGACGGCCATGGGGCCCGTCGGTCAGCCTCACACTCTGATGGGTGGGCCCCACCCGTCATGTTTAAACACGCACGCGCGCGCGTACCGGTTCGCCCGTCGGCTGAAGGCGTATTCTGTATTTACGCCTTCGACATGGCAGCCTTGCGCGGGCTGGATCCTCTCTGGGCCTGATGCACTGTGGTCCTTCTGGCCCAGTTGCACAGTGCTGCTTCTCCCTTTTCTTTTTCCATAAATTTGCAAAAATTCCTTAGGATTAAATATTAATCCAAATGCAGTAATTCCAGTTCTTAAATTCTTGTAAAAATCCTACCTATTTAATGGTATAACTTTCGCACATGAACAAACAACTTTTATGTACTGTTCATATTCAAATTCAAATTTGAATATATTTAAACCTCTATAAAAATCCATTCCTCATATCATACCACTCCAAATACAAAACTAGGAATTTTACCCTTCTTAGTTTTCACCCTAGTATTTATTAAAAATAGGTTGACATTTTTTTGAGCACTTTGGGTTTTCTGTTTTGCTATTGCCTTATTTTCCCGTCATTTCTTTTGCGACGAATAGATCTCGTATTTGACGAAGTAGTTGGATAAAAAGAAGGAGAAGGACTTGAAGACTTTCAAGACCAAGGCAAGCAGCCCTTTGACCATGTCTATGAAACCCTTTTTATGCATGTCATATAGCACTTTTATTGCTTGCATCAGAGACATGATGATGAGGT
This sequence comes from Aegilops longissima, assembly GCA_021605205.1. Taxonomy (NCBI): domain Eukaryota; kingdom Viridiplantae; phylum Streptophyta; class Magnoliopsida; order Poales; family Poaceae; genus Aegilops; species Aegilops longissima. The sequence continues at coordinate 256,464,069 of CM038677.1, read as the reverse complement.
GACCACATGGGGTGGTTTGCCACTTTTACTTCCTCGTTGATACTTGCATTGTGCATGACCCTACCTTCTTATGAGGGTTATGCCGGTGGGAATATATAGGATGCTAAAGTAGAAGCTACGCAAAAAGGGACGTGAATATGCATGTTGATGGGGACAAAGTATTTTGAAAAGACTTTTCGAAAACCCCGTCGGGTGCCACTTATGCCCGAGGGAGATAATGAGATGGGTAACCACTTGATGACGAAGTGGTGTACCGAGGAAAGTGTGTGTGTTGTTTTCGAAAACGGATTAGATTTAAGATTTGTCCACTGTCCCAACCTTACATGCGCAACCATTCTACCCTTGTATGGGAAATGGCATTATTGATTACCTAGGCCGATACTAGCTTGGAGCCCGCATTACTAGTGACGGGGGAGAGTTAGTGCTCTCTCTCGGGACGGGGTTGTGCCAGGTAGGGTGGCCATGACTGTTTTCACAGGGCACCGGATACACCATTGTGTCCCCTCGGATGTTACGATCTCGAGTGAGTCTCGTATGATGTACATCATGAGGATATGGAACAACGAGTGGACTCCTTGTTACTGTCGTCTAGGGAAAGATAGTGATCGGGTGCTTACCCCGGGTACTTGAGGTACCACGGGTCATGGATGACACGGAAGTTCCCCGGATCTTGTGGGTAAAGTGTGCAACCTCTGCAGAGTGTAAAACTATTCGAATACCCGTGTCCACGGTCAAGGACAGTTGGGCGGTGCTGATTAAACTACGTCTAGAGTTTACAAACCGTGTGTGTGTGTTGATAAAACTATTTGGGTTAAGTCAGATGGCTTGACACGATGATCAAGTTGGATTGGTGTCCAACTCCGCTTATATTGATATCTGTAACTTGTTCATATGGATATATGTAGTCTCATGATACATACTTTACATGTGGATAGATCATGCCATTGCACTCAAAACTAGCTTTCTGTAACTACCTACTTAGTGCTATATCATTTCATTATTGTGCCCTGTTCCAATCATGGGTTGCTAGCGAGTACATTCAAAGTACTCATTGGCTTGCCACTGGTCATTTAATTGGCCAGGCATGGAAGAACAGGAGTTCGAGGAATAGTTCTTTGGAGACGAACATGCGAACTAGGTTGTTTCCCAGTCAGAATGCCTGTAGGGTTAAGGCAGATGGCATGGGTTCTACTTATGGACGAAGATTTCCGCTGCTTAAGTTTATTTGGTATTCAGCCCTTGTGGCTTTACCTATGTAAGACTTGACCATAATGGTCACAATTTGTGTAAGACGGCATGTATGGATGTAAGACTCTTATTATTCAGCTTCTATGTGTTCAGTGAGCATTGATCTCTGGGATCACTGTACACGTGCATTCGGTGATCACGACTTATGAGTCGGGGTCCCCACAGCGGGCGTTGTCTTAACGTCCCCCACCTGAGACGCGGTTCAGTACGTACTCCAAATATTATACATAGACTCCAACAATGCAGCCGAATATGAGGCCTTATTGCATGCTCTTCGGATGGCTGTCTCCATGGGCATACAACGCCTGGAAGTGCGCGGGGACTCAAACCTCGCAATATGGCTCGGTTCCAGGGGCTCGAGTTTCATCATGTGGCTCGAGAATACAATCAAGCAGCGGACGTCCTTGCTCGCATCGGCACCAAGCGCGACCCTGTCCCACCTAACATCTTTTTGGAAAGGCTTTTCAAGCCATTCGTGGTGTGGCAAGGGGAAAGCAGCAACACCAGTCTGGATCCGACCATAACCCTAGATTCCGAACACACCGATATCATCGGGGGCTCAGCCACCAAAATAACATCGTCGGCCCATCTCATCATGGCAGTCATTGCCCCATGGACCGAACCATTCTTGGCCTACCTTAATAGGCGAGAACTCCCTGCGGATCAGAATGAGGCTCGCCGCATTGTCCGGCGCTCGAAAGCCTACAAGGTTCACAATGGAGAAATCTACAAGAAAAGCACTACCGGAGTACTTCAAAGATGTATCTCTGAGGAAGAGGGGCGACAGCTCTTGGCTGAAATTCATGCCGGTCTCGGTGGTCACCACGCTGCGGCTCGGGCCCTTGTAAGCAAGGCCTTCCGTACAGGTTTCTATTGGCCGACGGCCCGAGCAGATGCACATGACCTTGTCCAACACTGCGTCGGGTGCCATCTTTTTGCCAACCAAAGCCATATGCCACCCACTGCTCTACAAACAATCCCCATCACTTGGCCTTTTGCGGTCTGGGGGCTTGATATGGCCGGACCCCTTTAAGGAGGAAGCCATAAGAAAAACTATCTGCTGGTCATGGTGGATAAATTCACTAAGTGGATAGAGGCCAAACCAATTAAAACGGCCTAAGCCGGACCAGTGATAGAATTCATATCTGGTGTTGTGCACCGTTATGGTGTCCCACACAGCATCATCACCGATAGTGGCTCCAATTTCATAGCCGATGAGGTAAAATCCTGGTGTGCTAATCTGGGCATTAAGCTCGATTACGTCTCTGTCTATCACCCACAAACAAACAGTCAAGTCGAACGAGCCAATGGTCTTATTATGAGCGACATTAAGCCCAGACTAGTGCGGTCTTTGACAGAATTAGACAAGCACTGGGTTGAGGAGCTCGACTCCGTACTATGGGGGCTGCGGACCATGCCCAACCGCACTACCGGATATACACCTTCCTTTATGGTGTACGGCGCAGAGGTTGTCTTACCCTGCGACATTATTCATGACTCACCTCGAGTGCGTATGTACGAAGAGAGAGAGGCCGAGCTTGATCGGCAGGACAACCTAGATGCCCTGGAGGAAGAGCGCGATGTTGCAAAAGCTCGTTCCGCATTTTACCAAAAACAAGCCCGCAGATATCAATGCGGAGAAGTGCGGGCCAAGACTTATAACGTTGGCGAACTCGTTCTACGCTTGCCGGAGAAGAAAAAGGACAAACTCAAGCCCAAGTGGGAGGGTCCCTTCATCATTGATGATGTTCTCACTGGAGGAGTGTACCTCCTGCGTGATGCATCAGACAATCGCCTAGAGCCGAACCCCTAGAACGCGGCCAGACTCCGAAGATTCTATGCCTAGCGCCAAACTCTTTGTTCCTTCTCCCTATTGTTTCCATTATTTTTTCCTCTCTTCTCGCCTTTTCCTTTTTAGATTTAAAGCTTTCGTGCGGCTAAACGGCGCACCTATGACGAACACATCCTTAAATATGTACGTCCATTATACCTGGGGGCTTCTTGCACAGAAGCTTATTATTGTTATTTTTCGAGCATCAAGCTCATCACATATGCGTTTTTCCTCATATGTACGTTTTCTTCGCCACTATATGCATCGATATGACTTAATTTTTGGCCAAGCTGGGTTGCCTAGATCCTCTGCTTATGCCCTATGTTCCCGTTAGTTCAGCTAGGTCATAAAGGGAGCACCTCTGCAATTGTTACTACCGGGTCATCCGGATGTGTACCTCAGACTGGGTGAAGCCGAAAGCTAGTGTTCTTAAGGGAATATTCGGTCGGCGGACTAAAGATGCTTTATATTCATTACAATATGAAACCCCAGACGTTATGTATACTGCGATTTTTTCAATCACAATTCGTACATGCACATTAACGCATGTACACCCAGGGAAAGGAACCCTTAACGGAACTATTCTCTCTGGAAGATGTTTCTTACAATCACAATGTAATATAACATAGCTAGCCGGATACAACTTGTCTGTTCAAGGAATTATGACCCCTACGCCTGGTTTCCACGCATACCCCAGTCTATTTTGCCACTCAGGTATTCGGAAATACTCCGCACCTTCGGGTCCAGAGGTCGAAGCGAAAAGGTCTGCCATGACAATCGTTTTACAATCCGGCTAGGGACAAATATTTCAAGGAAAGTACATAGTGACTTGGACTCAAAAATTTCCTCCTCTATACCGTCTAACTGGCTGTCCAACTTACAATCCTGTTGGGAATACTTGGCAGCTACTTCTACTTGGTCATATACCAGATTAACGGGAATTTCTTTTCCATCTACCCCTAGAGGTCCGACCCGAGCCATATGATTCGGATCAAGCTTGGTATACCGTGTTTTCACCATGGCCCAGGCTTCTCGCGCAACTTCCCAGCAGGCCGATATCTTCCATAATCGAAAACGCCGTCGCGCCCCCTTGAATAGTTGTACAAGCTCCTCCATACTTCCTGGAGGGGAGACGGATGGCCATAAGGCCTTGGCAACACTTCGCATTGCCTGCCGAACTTACTCGTGCATTTGCGACAGCCCTTGTAGCAGATCGCCCGAGGATCCAGACATCTCCTCTTTGGGACGGCCAGTCAGCATATCTACAGACATAACTCTGTCAGTTCCTTTCGTCTCTGAATTACACGGCGGTAAGTTTGACCACATACTAAATATGCCGCCTCGCAACCTCTTATTTTCCTTCACGGAGTCAGCCAGCTGGGCCCGCACATCTTTCAGTTCTTCGCCCAGCTAGGTGTTGGAATCCTGGAGCTTGTTTTTCTCCTCCCTGACTCGTGTCAGCACACGTTCGTCCACGGCCAGTAGTCTTTTGGCTTCTTGTTCTCCTGCTTGAGCGGCTTTCAGTTGCTCCTCTAGTTGATCTGATGATCCTGCCATGAGATGAGCAACAGTGTCAACATTGCTGGTATATAATTATGTTTTCTCAATGGAGGGGAACATTACCAGGTGACGCCTTCTTGGATTTCTCCAGTTCGGCGGCAGCAGCAGTTAGCTGGGTCCGACACTTTTCTAGTTCTTGAGACAACATGTTGTTCTTCTCCGTAAGCACCTGGTTATACAATGATCCTTAAATTAGTTGTATCAACTGCTTCAAGTCTCGGGGGCTACTGGTATATAATTATTAGATTTGTATAATATGAACTTACCCGCACATCTTTCAAGTGCTGGTCTGTGGCTCTGGTAAGCCCGTCTCGAGCAGCTCGGATGTATGCATCCGCCGAGCTGAAGGCATTGAATGCCTCTTTTGTAAAGCCGGGGTCGCGAAGAGCGGCCCTCCGGCGCCGATGATCCATGGCGCTCTCCACTTCCGAGTTTGTGACGGATACATCATCCGAATCCTCGGCCAAAGGACAATCCGGCATCACTCCCGTATCTGTCCTTGTCTTTACGGCAGGGTCTCGAACCTGATTATTGGGGACGTGACCAGCAGGATCCCCGGACATAGTCCGGCGAACGCTCTTCCTGATAAGACATAACGGACAATGTCACAGTTGAATGTGACTGCCAAGAAGCATGTTTAAAAGGCCATACGTCTTTGATGAAGGCTCGGTCGTGTTTTCGTTTGCCTTCCTCTTCGAAGGATTGCTTGGTGTGGGCGCCGCTCTCTTCGGAGTCGCCTCTGGTGCAGCTCGGCGTGCCGAGCGCCTTCCCTTTGGAGCACGAGACAGTGTGGTGGGTGAGGCAGAATGAGGAAGCTCTTCCGGAGGAGATGTCTCCTGATTACTTACGTGTGAGGCAGGAAGGAGGCCGGGATAGTCGGCTATAATGGCCACTTCTGTGCCATCGTAGCTCACCTGGTAAAATACTCCCTCCTCGAGCTCTATAAATATGTCCGGATCCTCTTCGAATCCAGGGTCAAGGTCCCGGTTGTGATCCTATGGATGTGGGGCGGGGCTATGAATCCCCTCGGTAACCTTCCGCCATTTCTGTTACAAATGGACGGATTAATGTTCACTAAAATTTATTCAGGGAGTAGAATGAGTAGAGCAGTGGGATTGGAACTCACCCAGCTAGGAGGATTGTACATGGAAAATCCATCTCTGCGCTTAATATGCATGAATTCCTCTTCCTATCCTTTGAATAGTTCGGCCAATATTTTGGCCAAAGCGGCGGGGGTGTCCGGACCCTTCTGTCCGCAGCGGGAGGCGTCATATTCCCCATTATAGTGCCACATGGGAAGCCCTCTGTATTGGAGTGGCTGAACCCCTCGTACTATGGAAGTCGCCATTACCACGACTATTGATAATCTGGACTGGGCAAGCGTCTTTATCTTGCTCATCAGTTGACGGACTTCCGCACTATCTTCCTCCTCGAGGCTCCGAGGGCGCCATCTGTGGCATTTCTTCAACGGAGCGCTTGTAAATTCGGGAAGACCCATTCGGATTAGGTCAGGAAGGGTGACATCCTCGATATAGAACCATTTGGAAGGCCACTCTTCGGATGCCTTCTTCGGCGTGCCAAACAGGTATTCGGTCCCGGCGATGCGCCATACCTTGGCTCCATCCACTTCGAATATTGATCCCTCTTGGTTACGAGGGACGAGGTAGAATAGTTTCCTCCATAATTCAAAATGGGCCTCACAGCCTAGGAATAGCTCGCAAAGAGCGACGTAACCCGCGATGTGCAGGATGGAGTACTCCAGAAGCCCTCGGAGGAATGGATGGATTGGAAATCCGACGCCTGTTAGCAAGTAGGGAACGAAGCACACTCGTTCCCCCTGGATGGATTGGGGAAGTTCTCCGCCTGAGCCCCGCCGTTGAAGGAAGTTAATCCTGCTCGAACGGGGACTAGATCCGCGGGGGGAAGAAATCCCTGTGTTTGCAGCTTCACTAGCTAACTGTGGGATATAGAACATCTCTCCCAATCGCCTTTTTTGGAGCCGTGGGGATGGGAGGAAGAACTGGAAGCGCTAGCCATGTTGGAGTGGTTCCTCCTAGCAAGCTCTGTGGACTTTCCGTGTGGAGTGGAACGGATGTGAGATCCAATCCCTTTAAATAGACGCTTTTCTCACAGGGCCGGGGTGTTATGTTACACCCTAACCTCTTGTATTCGCTCGACACATGGAAGCTGAAGTCATAGATACACAGAAGCCGAGGGGTACGACATTAAATGGAAGGCCAAATACATCTCTTTGAAGTCATCGGAGGAAGAACCCGCCTTGCAATGCCGAAGACAATCCGCGCGCCGGACACATCATCATTGAAAGCCTGGTTCGGGGGCTACTGAGGGAGTCCTGGACTAAGGGGTCCCCGGGCGTCCGGCCTATTGGACGTGGGCTGGACTGATGGGCTATGAAGATACAAGACCGAAGACTCTCTTCGTGTCTGAATGGGACTGTCCTTGGCGTGGAGGGAAAGCTTGGCCACCGGATATGAAGAATCCTTTCCCTGTAACTGACTTTGTACAACCCTAGTCCCCTCCGGTGTCTATATAAACCGGAGGGCTTAGTCCGTAGAGCCAATCATAATCATACAGGCTAGACTTCTAGGGCTTTAGCCATTATGATCTCGTGGTACATCAACTCTTGTAATACTCATATTCATCAAGATCAATCAAGTAGGAAGTAGGGTATTACCTCCATAGAGAGGGCCCAAACCTGGGTAAACATCGTGTCCCCTATCTCCTGTTACCATGGACCTTAGACGCACAGTTCGGGGGCCCCTACCCGAGGTCCGCCGGTTTTGACACCGACAGTGTACCTTCTATCACAGATCCGAAGGCAAACTCTTTGTTGCTAAGAATGGGTCCTTTCTAGAGAAGGGGTTTCTCTTGAAAGAAGTGAGTGGGAGGAAAGTAGAACTTGATGAGGTAGTTGTACCTTCTCTTGAATTGGAAAGTAGCACATCAGAGAAAACCGTTCCTGTGATGCCTAGACCAACTAGAGAGGAAGCAAATGATGATGATCATGAAACTTCAGATCAAGTTACTACTGTACCTCGTAGGTTGACCAGAACACGTTCCACACTAGAGTTGTACGATAATCCTGTTTTGGAAGTCATGTTGTTGGACAACGGCGAACCTACGAACTATGAAGAAGCTATGATGAGTCCATATTCCGATAAATGGCGTGAGGCCATGAAATCTGAGATAGGATCCATGTATGAGAACAAAGTGTGGACTTTGGCTGACTTGCCCAATGATCGAAAAGCCATTGAGAATAAATGGATCTTCAAGGGGAAAACAGACGATGATGGTAAAATCACTGTCTACAAAGCTCGGCTTGTCGCAAAAGGTTTTCGACAAGTTCAAGGGGTTGACTACGATGAGACTTTCTCACCCGTAGTGATGCTTAAGTCTGTCAGAATCATGTTAGCAATTGCCCGATTTTATGATCATGAAATCTGGCAAATGGACGTCAAAACTGCATTCCTTAACGGGTTTCTTAAAGAAGAGTTGTATATGATGCAACCAGAAGGTTTTGTCGATCCTAAGGGTGCTAAAAAAGTGTGCAAGCTCCAGCGATCCATCTATGGACTGGTGCAAGCATCTCGGAGTTGGCATATACACTTTGATGAGGTGATCAAAGCATTTGGATTTATACAGACTTACGGTGAAGCCTGTATTTACAAGAAAGTGAGTGGGAGCTCTATAGCATTTCTGATACTATATGTGGATGACATATTGCTCATTGGAAATGATATAGAATTTCTGGATAGCATAAAAGGATATTCGAATAAGAATTTTTTAATGAAAGACCTCGGTGAAGCTGCTTTCATATTGGGCATCAAGATCTATAGAGATAGAACAAGACGCCTAATAGGACTTTCACAAAGCACATGCCTTGACAAAGTTTTGAAGAAGTTCGAAATGGACCAGTCAAAGAAAGGGTTCTTGCCTGTATTGCAAGGTGTGAAGTTGAGTAATACTCAAAGCCCGACCACGGTAGAAGATAGAGAGAGAATGAAAGTCATTCCCTATGCCTCAGCCATAGGCTCTATAATGTATGCCATGTTGTGTACCAGACCTGATGTGTGCCTTGCCATGTCTAGCAAGGAGGTACCAAAGTGATCCAGGAGTAGATCACTGGACAGCGGTCAAGAATAACCTGAAGTACCTAAAGAAGACTATGGAAGACTTCTCGGGTCATCGAAAACAGCCTCCACGTCGGCTTAGAATTTGCCGAGCAGATGAATACAATGGAGCTCTCTTCGCTAAACGAGCTCTTGGATTGCATCGCCGCTTTCGGAGTCGCTACGGACTATGATCGGATTGGGATTAAACCCGACCAAAGTGAGATTAACTCTCCACCAGTCACCCATTAGATAGCGGTGGTGGAGGAACAATGCGGAGATTCTTCCTCTATCTTCAGGATAGACTATGTCCGGATTCCCGAGCACTCCGAGCCGGATACCCGTTTATGGAAGGACATCGCCCAAGCCCTAAACCTAGAATCAGGCAGCAGGCCAGACTTATTGGGCAACATCCCGGAGCCCGAACTTCCAAGATCGGAAACTCCTCTGCCCCCGGGTCTCAGAACGGGTCAGGGTTTGGAATCAAATCCACCCACCCACCCAGATACAAACGATCTTTCCCACATTAGGCAAGAGCCCCAGGAAACAGTACATCATTATTGGGCCAGATTCCTCCTTGTAATGAACAAGGTCAAGGACTGTCGCGAGGAAGACGCAATCTCATTTTTCTGCAATAATTGCACGGACAAGGGAATCCTTAACGCCATAAGTCGCCGTGACATAGCACACTTTTCTGACTTGGCGGCCATAGTACGGAAGTACTGTGCGGTGGAAAGTGCTTGGAAAATCGAAACAAAATTCTGGGATAATCCGGCTCTGACTAAACACCTAGTCCGAATTAAAAGGGTGCACCCTCATAAGACGCCCGACTCAATTACAAAGAAGCAAAAGCCCACTACAGGGCATGGAACCGTATTGGAGGGATGGCTTAACGAGCCCTGCAAAATTCATAGTACAGCGGACACCATACCAACACACAGCCGTAGAGCATGTTGGGTACTCCGGTAGGTGGCCAAGAGCGGTGAGGATCTCCTCATTCCAAACACCGCAGAGCACCATCCCGGGGATAACAATATAGTATTGACAGTCTTCGAGACATTCGCCTCAAATAATAGGCGCAAGCGAGCACTCCGTAGCCTTGCCGAAGTCTGCCACGTAGCAGCAATAAATCCATGGAGCGACACGCCTATCACCTTCAACGCTAGTGACGAACCTAAATTCCAAACAGCCCGAGCACCAGCCACATTGGTACTTAGTCCAATTGTGGACGGCTTTTGGCTCACTAAAGTGCTCATGGACGGCGGCAACGGATTAAACCTCATTTATAAGGAAACTCTTCAAAAAATGGAAATAGACAGGAACCGCATGAGCAAAGCAGCACGACCTTCAGAGGAATCATCCCTAGTCGAGAGGCACGCTGCGCTGGGAAAATCACACTAGATGTGGTATTCAGCACTCCGGAGAATTATAGGTCCGAAGAAATTACATTCCAAGTGGCCCCGTTCAGTAACGGATACCACGCCCTTTTAGGACGGGAGGCATTCACGATCTTCCAAGCCATACCCCATTACGGGTACATGAAGCTCAAAATGCCCGGGCCCAATGGAATCATCACTCTAGCTAGTGATCCGGACATAGGAATCCGCGCCGAAAACAAAACAGCCGCACTGGCCCTCGAGGCATTACCCGAAGCCCTTGCGGCCGAGGAATTAACTTTGCTGCGCTCCACAATGGACAGGGACGACGTGATACTTGACAAGAGATCCAAGTCCACCTCTTTTAAACCAGCGGATGAAATAGTCAAATTCCAAGTCCACCCAACGAACCCTATAAAAACAGCCTCCATCGGGGCACAGTTATGCCCCGTTGTAGACGCCGCACTATGGGAATTCCTGCGCGAGAACTGGGACATATTTGCCTGGCATCCCTCAGATATGCCAGGAATCCCACGCAGGCTGGCCGAGCATAGCCTTAACATTCTAAAGGGATTCAAGCCGGTCAAGCAGACTCTTCGGCGTTTTTCTGTGAACCTAAGGGACAAGCCATGGGAGAGGAGCTAGCCAAGTTACTGGAGGCCGAATTCACTAGAGAAATAAAACATCCGGACTGGCTAGCAAACCTGGTGATGGTACCAAAGAAGGACAAATCCTGGCGCCTATGTGTCGATTTCAAGGACCTCAACAAGGCTTGCCCAAAGGATCCCTTCCCCCTCCCTCGCATCGATCAAATTATCGACGCTACCGGAGGACACGACTCATTGTGCTTCCTCGATGCATACTCTGGCTACCACCAAATTAAGATGGCGGAGTCCGACCAAGCCGCAACGGAATTTATCACGCCATACGACCCCTTCTGTTTCAACACAATGCCCTTAGGGCTCAAAAACGCCAGCGCAACGTATCAACGCATGATTCAGACATGTCTAGAAAAGCAGATCAGCAAAACAGTGGAGGCATACGTAGATGATGTGGTCGTTAAAACCAGACACGTCGACTCCTTAATAGACGACTTGAGGCTCACGTTCGACAATATCCGAACATATGACATCAAGCTCAATCCGGAAAAATGCGTTTTTGGCACTACCGCCGGAAAGCTCCCGGCTTCATCGTCTCCGAGAGAGGAATTGAAGCAAATCCGCTAAAATCCGAGCCTGTCACGCTTGGCTATTCCAACGGACCTCAAACAAATCCAAAAATTAACTGGATGCGTGGCGGCCTTAAGCCGCTTTATCTCCTGATTAGGAGAAAAGGCACTACCACTTTATCGCCTTCTTCGGTGCACCGAACACTTCAAGTGGGCGGATGCTGCCATGGCCGGATTGGAAGAAATAAAAGCCATACTGGCCACCAACCCAATCCTGGCCGTGCCAAACATCAGCGAACCATTGCTGCTATATATAGCGGCAACTCATCAAGTTGTAAGCGCAGTGCTCGTCGTCGAACGAGAAACGGACGGACATAAACTCCCACTTCAAAAGCCGGTATATTATGTATCCACTGTCCTCACTCCATGCAAATCACGGTACCCGCATTATCAAAAGATAGTGTATGCGATATTCATGCCATCCCGGAAACTGCGACACTACTTTCAAGAGTGTTCAATCACAGTGGCCTCGGAAGTACCACTCAATGACATAATAAACAACCGCGACGCCACGGGCCGGATTGCCAAATGGGCCATTGAGCTCCTCCCATTCGACATAACATATAAACCTCGGCGAGCCATTAAGTCGCAAGTATTGGCCGATTTTGTCGCCGAATGGACAGAAGCCGAACTCCCTAAAGAGTACGACGCTTACTCCAATTGGATCATGCACTTCGACGGCTCTAAAATGCTGGCTGGTCTGGGGGCTGGCGTCGTCCTGACGTCCCCACCGGAGATACAGTCCAATACGTACTCCAAATACTGTACACAGACTCCAACAACACAGCCGAATACGAGGCCCTGTTACATGGTCTTCGGATGGCAGTTTCCATGGGCATTCGACGCTTGGAGGTGCGTGGGGACTCGAACCTCGCAATATCCCAAATAAATGGAGACTTCGATGCCAAGGATCCGAAAATAGCGGCTTATCGCAACGCCGTCCTCAAGACGTCAGCTCGGTTCGAGGGGCTCGAATTCCACCATGTGGCTCGGGAAAACAATCAGGTGGCAGACATCCTCGCCCGTATCAGCGCTAAGCGCGACGCTGTCCCACCTAACATCTTCTTGGAAAGGCTGTTTAAGCCATCCGTGGTATGGGAAGGGGAAACCGGTAACAATAGTCCGGACCCGGCCACAACGCCAGATACCGAACACTCTGACATAATCGGAGGCTTTGCCACCAAAATAACACCTTCAGCCCACGTAATAATGGCTGTCATCGCCCATTGGACAGAACCATTCCTGGCCTACCTAACCAGGTAGGAACTTCCCGAGGACCAAAATGAGGCACGCTGTATAGTGCGGTGATCTAAAGCCTACAAGGTCCACGAGGGAGAGATTTATAAGAAAAGCGCTACCGGAGTCCTTCAAAGGTGCATCTCCGAAGAGGAAGGGTGGAAGCTTTTGGTAGAAATCCATGCTGGACTTGGCGGCCACCACGCCGCAGCCCGGGCCCTTGTAAGCAAGGCCTTCCGTACAAGTTTCTATTGGCCGACGGCCCGGGTAGATGCACATGACTTGGTCCAACGTTGCGTCGGTTGCCAGCTTTTTGCAAACCAAAGCCATATGCCGCCCACCGCTCTCCAAACAATCCCCATTACCTGGCCCTTTGCAGTCTAGGGGCTTGATATGGTCGGACCCCTTAAAGGGGGAACCCATAAGAAAAAAATACTTACTGGTCATGGTGGATAAATTCACCAAATGGATAGAAGCCAAACCCGTTAAAACGGCCGAATCCGGACCGGTGATAGACTTCATATCTGGGGTTGTACACCGTTATGACGTCCCCCACAGCATCATCACTGACAACGGCACGAACTTTACAGCCGACGAGGTAAAACTTTGGTGCAGCAACATGGGCATCAAGCTCGATTATGCTTCTGTCTATCACCCGCAAACTAACAGTCAAGTCGAGCGAGCAAATGGTCTTATCATGAGCGGCATCAAACCCAGATTAGTGCGGTCCTTAAAGGAGTCTAACACGCACTGGGTAGAGGAGCTCGACTCCGTCTTATGGGGGCTGCGGACCACGCCGAATCGCACTACCGGATACACACCGTTCTTTATGGTGTACGACGCAGAGGTGGTTCTGCCCTGTGACATAATTCATGACTCACCTCGAGTGCGCATGTATGAAGAAAAAGAGGCCGAGCTTGATCGGCAGGACAGTTTGGACGCCCTGGAGGAGGAGCGCGACGTGGCAAAATCCCGTTCCACATTCTATCAGCAACAGGCTCGAAGATACCAAAGTAGAGAAGTACGGGCCAAAACTTATAACATTGGCGAACTAGTTCTACGCCTGCCGGAGAAGAAAAAGAATGAGCTTAAGCCCAAGTGGGAAGGTCCCTTCATTATTGACCAAGTTCTGACCGGCGGAGTGTACCGTCTGCGGGATGCATCGGACAATCGACTTGAGCCAAACCCATGGAACGCAGCCAGGCTCCGAAGATTCTACGCCTAGTGCCGGACTCTATGTTCGTCTCCTTACCCCTGTCCATTTTTCGCAAATACATTATCTGTCTTTTCTCTCTTTCTTTCTTCCGTTTCCTTCTCCTCAAGGCCTTAAAAGGCTAACTTGTGTCTTGACTACACAATATTAATGCGCTAGCCACGCTCATTATACCTGGGGGCTTCTTATACAGAAGCTTAATATAACTATTTTTCTAGGCTTCATGCCCCGCACATGTGTTATTCTTCCGCTTGTACCTTTTTTCGCCATTATATGCATTGATATGACTTAAGTTTTGGCCAAGCTGGGTTGCCTGGCTCTTGTATTTATGCCCTACGTTCCCGTTAATTCGGCTAGGGCATAAGGGGAGCACCTCTGCGATTGTTACTGCCGGGTTAGCCGGATGTGTACCTCAGACTGGGTGAATCCGAAAGCTAGCGTTCTTAAGAGAATATTCGGTCGTGAACAAAAGATGACTTTTTATTCATTTTGATACATGCCCCTAGATGTTTTTTGCCTGCGTCTCTTCTCGTAGTCCGGACATGCACATTAGGGCATGCGTACCCAGGGAAAGGAACCCTTAACGGAACTATTCTCCCTGGAAGATGTTTCTTACTATCCATGTAATATAACATAATTAGTTGGGTACTCGTCTATTCAAGCACTTATGACCCCTACGCCTGGTTTCCATGCATACCCCGGTTTTTACATAACTGAGCGGGTATTCGGATACACTTCAGACCATTGGGTCCCGAGGTCAAAGCGAAAAGGTCCGCCATGACAAATGAATTACAATCCGGCTAGAGACATTATACACGTCACTTAAATTACACAATCACTTAGACTGACTAAATTCTTCTTCTATCCCATCCAACAGGCTGTCTAGCCTACAATCCTATTGGGAATACTTTGCGGCTAATTCTACTTGGTCATACACCAAACTGACGGGGATCTCTTTCCCATCGGGCCCCATAGGTCCGACCTTGGCCATGTGGTTTGGGTCAGCCTTGGTATACCGCGTCTTCACCATGGCCCAGGCTTCCCTGGCACCTTGATGGCAGGCCGATATCTTCCATAATTGGAAGCGCCGCCGCGCTCCCTTGAGCTTCTCTGCAAGCTCTCCAATGCCTCCTAGCAGGGAGACGGATGGCCACAAGGCCTGGGCAATACCCTGCATCACTTGCCGAACTTGTTCGTGCAGTTGTGAGAGCTCTGGTGGAAGATCACATGCAGACCCGGGCATCTCCTCCGCGGGATGACCCGTCAGCATACCTGCAGACATAACTCTGTTAGCCGGCTTCTTCGCCGAACTCTTTCAAAAGTTCGTTCAAGCATTTACTGAAAATGCCGCATCGAAGCCGCTTATTCTCCTTCACGGAGTCCGCAAGCTGGGCTCAAACATCCTTCAGTTCCACGCTCAGCTGGGTATTGGCGTCTTGGAGATCATTTTTCTCCCACCTAACTTTCGTAAGCACGCGCTCACCAGCCTTTAGGTGCCGTATGGCATGTTGCTCATCCGAATTCACTTCGGAGTCATCTGCAATATCTATTGTTAGATTTGCAGGCATGCCGCATACTATATGTTACCTATCATTCTTTGAAACAAGTGTTACCAGAGGGGGCCTTCTCAGACTCCTTCAATGTGGCAACTGCGGCCCGTAGCTGGGCCTTGCACTCTTCCAGCTCTTGAGACAATTGGGTATTCTTCTCTGTAAGAACCTGCACAAATAATGATCCTTAAATCCGTTGTGCCAACTGTTTCAAGTCTCAGGGGCTACTAGTATATATAATCATCAAATTTTCTTACCCGTATATCCTTTACATACTGGTCCGTGGCCCTGGCAAGACCATTTTGAGCAGCACGGATGTACGCGTCTCCTGAGTTGAAGGCATCAAACGCCTCTTGGGATAAACAAGTGTCACGGAGTACGGCCCGGCGACGCCTGTGATTCTGGCACTCTCCACTTCGGAATTTGTAGCGGATATTTTATCCGCATCCTCTCTAGGAGGAGCATCCTGCGCGTGCCTCGTGTTAGCTTCCGCCTCTGTGTCTGGCCCTGGAGCCCAACTGGTAGAGGCGTGATTGGCAACCTCTCCGGATATAGTCCGGCGAGCGTTTTTCCTTCTAGGAAACATGGGTGTTATTATGTTTTAAAAGACGATAACCACTGAGCGAGGTTTGGTATCATACCTCTGCGCCGACATCTCCGTCCGGACCGCCTTCCTTTTTAGCCTGCTCGGCTTCGGCGCCCCTTGTTGGCGAGTCACTGCGGGTTCGGCATGGCGTCCCGAGGACCTTCCTTGTAAAACACCATACATGTACGGTAGGTGAAGTGCATAAAAGGGGATCCTTCTCAGAAGTCGGGACTCTGGTCTTACTTACATGCGAGGCGGGGAGTAGCCCAGGATAGTCAGCTATAATGGCCACCATGGCATCATCACAGCTTAATTGATAGAATATCCTGTCGATCAGCTCCACAAATATGTCCGGATCCTCTTCGAGGCCGGGGTCGAGGGCCCGGTCAGGATCCTCCGGTTGTGGAGGTGGGCTGTTGACCTCCCTTACAGCCTTTCGCAGTTCCTGCTATGAAATGGCCAGGTAAATACTTATTACAAAAATATGGGAAGGATGGGAGTAAAAAGTGGCAGCTCACCCAGCTTGGAGGGTTGTACATGGAGAATCCATCCCGTGGCTTGATGCGTAGGAACTCCTCTTCCTCTCCCTTATACAAATCGGACAGAATTTTTGCTAGAGCAGCAACTAAGTCCGGTCCCTTATGACCACAGCGAGTGGCATCATCTTCCCTGTTGAAGTGCCACATGGGGTGGCCTCGATATTGAAGTGGCTGCACCCCCCGCATAATGCTATTGACATTACCTCGGTTATTGTCAGTCCTGATTGAGCCAGCACCTTTATCCGGCCCATCAGGTAAAGGACGTCTCTGTTATCTTCCTCCCGAGGGCTCCGTGGGCGCCAGCTTCGGGGTTTCTTCAAAGGGGCATTGTCGAACTCGGGAAGACCAATCCGAATAGGATCCGGAAGGGGGACTTCCTCCCTATAAAACCACTCCGAGGGCCAGTCTTCGGACGTCTTCTTCGGGGTACCGGACAGGTATCCGGTCCCGGCGATGCGCCATATTTCGGCTCCGCCCACTTGATATATCAACCCCCTCTGTGTACGGGGCACAAGGCAGAATAGCTTCTTCCACAGTGCGAAATGAGCTTCGCAGCCTCGAAACAGCTCACAAAGGGCTACAGAACCAGTGATGTGTAATATGGAAGCAGGGGTGAAGTTATGCAACTGGAGGCCGTAAAACTCCAGGAGCCCTCGGAGGAACGGATGGATTGGAAATCCAAGTCCCCTTAGTAAATAAGGGACAAGGCATACCCGCTCCCCCTTGGAGGGGTTGGGAAAGCTCTCCGCTTGCTCCCCGCCATTATAGGTGGCGAGCCCGGCTCGAGCAGGGACCATATCTGCTGGAGGAGAAATCTCAGGTCTAACTCCATTAATTGACTGCGGGGACGGAACACTTCTTCCAATCTCCGGGCTTAGGGCTACGGGAGCGAGAGGAGGAGCTGCGATGGCCGGCCATGTTGGGATGGATTTTTTCGGGCGCTGTGATAAATGCTCGCTGGGGGAGGATGGTGTGATTAGGATCTGAGAATCCCCGTCTCTTTAAAAGACGGTTTATTCACATAGCTAGGGTGGCAAATTTAAAAACGCCCTGGCTTCTCGCATTCGCTCGACACGTGGAAGATAGCCATTATTGGACGTGGAAGCCAAGAAGCGCAACATTTATGAGAAGCCGGACACTACTCAACAGGTACTCAGAATTTGGAGAAGAACCCGCCTTGCAATGTCGAAGACAATCTACGCGCCTGACTCATCGTCATTGAAGCCTGGTTCGGGGGCTACTGAGGGAGTCCTGGATTAGGG
Source organism: Aegilops longissima (assembly GCA_021605205.1). Classification (NCBI taxonomy): domain Eukaryota; kingdom Viridiplantae; phylum Streptophyta; class Magnoliopsida; order Poales; family Poaceae; genus Aegilops; species Aegilops longissima. Next base: position 256,446,310 of record CM038677.1, on the reverse strand, counting down.
GGTCCTCGGACAGCCGGACTATATCCTTCAGCCGGACTGTTGGACTATGAAGATACAAGATTGAAGACTTCGTCCCGTATCCGGATGGGACTCTCCTTGGCGTGGAAGGCAAGCTTGGCAGTACGGATATGTAGATCTCCTCCCTTGTAACCGACTCTGTGCAACCCTAGCCCCCTCCGGTGTCTATATAAACCGAAGGGTTTAGTCCGTAGGACAACAACAATCATACCATAGGCTAGCTTCTAGGGTTTAGCCTCAACGATCTCGTGGTAGATCAACTCTTGTAATACTCATATCATCAAGATCAATCAAGCAGGAAGTAGGGTATTACCTCCATCGAGGGGGCCCGAACCTGCGTAAACATTGTGTCCCCTGCCTCCTGTTACCATCCGCCTTAGACGCACAGTTCGGGACCCCCTACCCGAGATCCGCCGATTTTGACACCGACAGTGGCCCTTGGTCCGATGAATCTTGCAATATGGACCATCACCTTTCCCAGCCTTCTCGACAGCTGTAGCCTCCTGGTAGTCAGTGCACGTGGTAACTTCCTTGCCGGGGGTGAGGGAGTCCTGGATTAGGGGGTGTCCGGATGGCCGGACTATGACCTTTGGCCAGACTCCTGGACTATGAAGATACAAGACTGAAGACTTCGTCCCGTGTCCGGATGGGACTTTCCTTGGCGTGGAAGGCAAGCTTGGCGATACGGATATGTAGATCTCCTTCCATTGTAACCGACTCTGTGTAACCCTAGCCCTCTCCTGTCTATATAAACCGGAGGGTTTTAGTCCGTGGGGCTAACAACAATCATACCATAGGCTAGCTTCTAGGGTTTAGCCTCTCGATCTCGTGGTAGATCTGCTCTTGTACTACCCATATCATCAATATTAATCAATCAGAGTAGGGTTTTACCTCCATCGAGAGGGCCCAACCTGGTAAAACATCGTGTCCCTTGTCTCCTGTTACCATCCGCCCTAGACTCACAGCTCGGGACCCCTACCCGAGATCCGCCGGTTTTGACACTGACATTGGTGCTTTCATTGAGAGTTCCTCTGTGTCGTCACCTTTAGGCCCGATGGCTCCTCCGATCATCAACAACGATGCGGTCCAGGGTGAGACTGTTCTCCCCGGACCGCCTAGACGCACAGTTCGGGACCCCCTACCCGAGATCCGCCGGTTTTGACACCGACATTGGTGCTTTCATTGAGAGTTCCTCTGTGTCGTCACCTTTAGGCCCGATGGCTCCTCCGATCATCAACAACGATGCGGTCCAGGGTGAGACTTTTCTCCCCGGACAGATCTTCATATTTGGCGGCTTTGCACTGCAGGCCAATTCGCTTGGCCATCTGCAGCAGATTGAAAGCTATGCCCTGGCCATCAGGTCAGATTTGGAAGTTTGAACTACATGGCCGACGTCCGCGGAGACTTGATCTTCGACGGGCTTGAGCCACAGCCAAGCGCGCCGCACTGTTACGATGGGCATGATCTAGCTCTGCCGCCAAGCAGGTCACGGAGGTCGCACGATGTCCGCCCGACCTTAGCTCGGAGCCGATCGCGCCAATCAAGGACGGTGGCTGGACACCGCCTCGGGGCTGCAATCTCTACAGTGATCGAGCCGAACACCATACCTGTCCTTTGCGAAGCTCGTGACTCCAAGGTGCCAGACTCCTTTCCGGGCTCCGAACCTTCCGCGCCCCTGCCAATCGAATCTGATTGGGCGCCGATAACGGAGTTCACTGCCGCGGACATCTTTCAGCACTCTCCTTTCGGCGACATTCTGAATTCACTAAAGTCTCTCTCTTTATCAAGAGAGCCCTGGCCGGACTATGGTCAGGAAGGTTGGTATGCGGACGACGAAGAAATTCAAAGCCCACCCACCACCCACTTTGTAGCCACTGTCGATGGTTTAACCGACATGCTTAACTTTGACTCCGAAGACATCGATGGTATGGACGATGATGTAGGAGACGAACAGGAACCGGCGCCTATAGGCCACTGGACAACCACCCCATCTCACGATGTATACATGGTTGATACACCTAAAGGAAACGACGACGAGGAACAAAGGAACGCAACGAGGGACCGTTCCCTCGAAAAGCAATCAAAGCGGCGGCGTAAGCGCCGCTCCAAACCCCACCTCGACAGAGAAAACAGCCATACAGACCTAGCCATAGAGCAGGGCGAACCGGCGGACGATGAACATGCCATCAAGCAACCGTCCGAACAGGGTAACTTGGATAAACAACCCGTCCCCGGCGAAGACAACAGTCCGGACGACGTCACGCCGGACAAGTTGCTGGAGCAGAAGAACCTCCAAAAAAGGCTCGTCGCCACTGCGTGTAGCCTAAAAAAGCAGAAGCGAAAGCTCAAAACAGCGGAAGATGCACTCAGAATTAGATGGAGCAAAGTACTCAACACCGCAGACAAATACGGCGACAGTCGCCACACAAAGAGCTATCCGAAGCAAAAGTTATTGCCGGAATTTGATGATGAGGCCTTAGAGCCTCCGCAATCAAAAAATAAGGAAGACACCCGGTCGGACAAACGACCCCATGGCCAACACAGTGCGGCAAAGGACGCCGCACACAAGCCGGCACGCGATCCGCACAAGGATTCACATCAAAATGATGGCCCAGCCAGATCTATCTATGGGCCAAGAAAGCAAGCACTAGTAAGCAATGCAACACATCAAATATCCGAACATCACGGTAGGCCCAGATATAGGGGCGTTGTACACTCCTTATGTTTCACCGATGAGGTGCTGGATCATGAATTTCCAGCGGGATTCAAGCCCGTAAACATAGAGGCATACGACGGAACAACAGACTCACAGTCGGATTGAGGATTACATCCTCCACATACACATGGCTAGAGGAGATGATCTCCACGCCATAAAATACTTACCCCTCAAACTCAAAGGGCCAGCTCGGCATTGGCTTAAAAGCCTTCCCGAAAACACCATTGGAAGCTGGGAAGAGCTCGAGGATGCTTTTCGGGCAAATTTTCAAGGGACCTATGTCCGACCTCCGGATGCGGATGATTTAAGTCATATAACTCAACAACCCGAAGAGTCAGCCCGGAAACTCCGAAACAGATTTCTTACTAAAAAGAACCAGATAGTCGACTGTCCGGACGCCGAAGCCTTAGCAGCTTTCAAATACAGCGTTCGAGACGAATGGCTTGCCAGACACCTCGGCCAAGAAAAGCCAAGAACAATGGACGCATTAACAAGCCTCATGACCCGCTTTTGCACAGGAGAGGATAGCTGGTTGGCAAGACGCAGTACCAGCGACCCAAGTACATCCGAAGTTAGGGATGGAAACGGGAAACCGCGACGCAGCAAGGACCAGCGTCGGACCAAGGGAAACAGCCCGAAGAGCACGACAGTCAACGCCGGATTCAAAAGCTCTCGGTAGAATCAAAAAAAGCTGCCCCCAAGGATAACAGGGACGAGCTAGCTAACTTAAACAAAATCATGGACAAGATATGTCAAATCCACAGTACTCCCGGGAGGCCTGCAAACCATACCCACAGAGATTGTTGGGTCTTCAAGCAATCCGGCAAACTTAACGCTGAACACAAGGGGCTCGACACACCAAGCGAGGACGATGACGAACCCCACAAGCAGAGCACCAGAAAACAAAAGAATTTCCCACAAGAAGTCAAAACAGTAAATTCACTTCACGTGAAAAAAGGGGAGAACATAGTGGCGCCCATCGAGATACCGCCATACGGCCTATCCCAGAGGAGTCCCACCACTGGTTGTTAAAACCAATCACCTTTGACCATCAGGATTACTCTAGAAGTATCCGGAACGCAGGCTGGACTGGCTTGGTATTAGATCCGATAATTGACGGACTCCACTTTACACAAGTCCTAATGGATGACGGCAGTGATTTAAACCTGATATATCAGGACACCATCCGCAAACTGGGGATAGACCCAACAACAATTCGCCAAAACAACACTTCCTTTCAAGGGGTAACGCCAGGCCCAGATGCCCATTGTACGGGCTCTCTCCTGTTAGAAGTTATGTTCGGCTCACCCGACAACTTCCGCCGCGAAAAGCTAACCTTTCACATCGCCGCATTTACAAGCAGCTATCAAGCACTACTGGGACGCGAAGCTTTCGCCCGCTTTAACGCAATACCGCATTATGCATCCCTTCTACTTAAAATGCCCGGTCCACGAGGCATCATCTCATTAAAGGGAAATATCGAGTGTTCCTCGAGCACGGAAGATTGTCCGGCTGCATTAACAGCCACACACTAAACCAGCTTCACTAAGCAAAGCACCTAAACAGGTCGTTCAGACCCCGGACATGGCTAGACGAGTCCGGCGTAAGGGCTTACTAGCTGCATACCCCCGTTCAAGGGGCTCCGCGCATGTACAACAAGAGACAATAAAGCTCAATTTTATTCATTTTTTAAAAATGTACTTTGTTTATTTAATGTAACGTATATTTTCGCATGATCTTTTTCAACTAAGTTCCTCTCTTTTACAGATGAACACCGTGCTACACCCGTCCAGGATACGGCACAACAGAGACACAGACGCAGACGTGCAGTAGGGACCCGTTGCAAGGATTCTTTTCAGATTAAGACCTGCGTAAACCTTTTTTACTGTCTCTTGTTGATACACATCCCCGGTTTCTTGCTATAACCGAGGTGGAGGCTGGCGCCTTGGCATTGGCCACGCTGAACTTTGCGCGTGCACTGGACACCAGGGCTTATAACTAAGGGCGTTGTTCAGCCTGCTTTCATAAAGACCGAATACCTTAGGGAGTGTTCGCGTCATGAAGTTTGGCCTTATATGCATCAGCTCGAATCATGCCTTTGGTCAAATGTTGGGTTTGCCCGGCCCTGTGTTTTGCTGCCTTACGCCCCGCTCTATTGGCTAAGGCGGCACCAGGAGAACTCATCAGCGATTGTGCCCTGTTCGGCCGGGCGAGCACCTCAAGAGAGAAAGTCAAAACTGATCATGATATAGCATGAGACTGGTCAACCACTGATGACCCACCGGAATCTTTAGGATTCCTCCACATTAACGGGGTCGCTTTCGGTCAGCACACACGCGCGCCGAATTGGGCGAAGCGGTGGCCCTAGGGGCTATATAGTAGCCCCACCGTCAAACTCCTATGGCTAAGTGAAAGTGATAAAGCATTATAGTCCGTTGCCTAGTTCACTACGCTATCACCTCCTTTATAGGACCAAGACGTTGGATCAAGTGTGAAAATCGCTTTTATGTAACAACCCCACATTATATGCGTGGAAATTCAAGACTGCCATCTTTCAGGTTACATACACATATACATTAACGGCCGCATATGAGGTATTTTAATTCTTGTAGGAGCAAGTATAAAAAGCTTTTATATTCCATCGAAACATTGTTTTACAATTATACATCTTATTCGAACATGATGTCCTTCGAGCACTGCGTCTCTATTAAAGGAGCGCCCTGCAGAACTTCCTGAAAATAGTGCTCGCCAGGTACTCGGCTCCCATCCGAATCTTGGGATGCAACATCGGTGGTCTTCATCTCCGCCCAGTATGTCTTGACACGGGCTAGAGCCATCCGCGCACCCTCTATGCATGCTGACCTCTTCATTGCATTGATATGGGGCACCGCACCAAGGAACTGCTGCACCAAACCAAAATAACTCTTCGCTCAGCCTTTCCGCCACAGATGAATCACGACTTCCTTCATGGCGAGTCCGATAACCTATTTAGCTCCGCCCATTCGCCAATCGCCGGATAATGGAAGTGGGCGCCTGGATTGTGGAACTGCGACCAAAAAGCTTTTCCACTTCGTGATCCTTTGATCTCGGAAGTGTTCGACGCGTCCATGCACTTGCCGCCAAATCCAGATAAGTATCCGCCAGACTCCACAGCTGGTCCAACTGAGCATACTTAGGATCCCGAACTTCATCCGCAGCATAAAGGGCTTTCCACCGCGATATCTCCGCCCGACGAGCTCTGCTTCATGGCTCTCATTGCAAAGCGAGCATCCTTGGCCTCGGTAGTGGCCTTCTAGGTCCTTTGTTCCGCCCGATCTTCTTTTTCAAGAAGCTTGCAGCGGTCGGCATCATCCTTCAACTTCACCGCCATCTCGCCATTTCCTTCCTGCTTCGGCGGAGCTGCTGCTCAGCTTTCAGCTCTTCGCCGCCTTTCAAGGCAGCCGCATCACTTTTTCTGCCTGCTCCTTGGCTCGGGCGAGTTCCGCCCGAAGGTTCTCCATGGCAGCGGCACCATCTGCATCAAGCATACATGTTGTAAGGCAAGGGCATCAAGCCCCCTTACCAGGTGTCCACGGAGAAAATTTCATACCTTGCGACTCGTCCAACCGCTTGTTGACAAGCGCGATGTCGGCATCCGCCACGCAAGTTGCCGCTTAGCTCGGCAAATTCATCATCCGCTAGCCACCAGACACTTCGCCACCTACTTAGGAAGAGCGACATGTTATACCTGGGATTATGATCCTCGGCGCGCTGTCATCTTTGACAACGCACCGAGTCTCAAGGGCTACTATCTATACAGGGCGCATCTTTTATATGCGGAACTGTCAAAAGGTACATCATTTCGCGTACCTCAAAACCTATCAGTAAACTCCTGAAGGCCTCGTGCAACCCGCTCTCCACGGATGAAATCCTTTCAATCACCGTGCCCATCAATGCACGATGTTCTTCCGAGATAGACGCTCGCCCGAGCAGATCCTTCAGCTCCTCCGACCGTGCACCGGACGGTGCCAGACTCGTCTGATGACCTTTTTCGAAGGTCGGACACGGAGGGCTTTGGGGAGCCATACGGCTGCTTTCCGGCCTTGCCGGATTCGGAGAAACCCTCTGCGATGACACCTCAGGGTCGCCCGCCTCACAAGGCGGTACGGCAGGAGGGGGCGTTCCGCTCTCCATCATCTCCGCGAAGATCCTCAAGATGAGCTCTGCTGCCAAGGGCGGAGATCCGAACTACAAGGTAAAAATTCAGTTGTCTTTCTCAGAATAAAATAGGGATGTCTCTTATTTTGAAACTCCCTCTCTCGCTACGGCTTGTCGGAGGGCTGATCCCTTGAGGGCATAGTGCGCCGAGGCACTTCCTGCGCAGACCCTCTCGACGAAGATCTCTTCCCCGCTTTGAGACCATGGTCTCCGGTCTTCAGAGGCGGCCTCTTCTTTCCCTCGGATGGAGGATTCTCGATCTCCCTTCCAGATAGCCTCCTTCAAGGAGAAGGTAGCTTCCTTGTTCCCCCTTCGCCTTCTTCCAAAGGCGCGACCTCCAAAGATCCTGGTTAACACGGATCCGCATGGTCTCCGGAGGGGGCCGACACCGATCAGCTTTGCTTTTGCTATCCACCTCTGCTTAAAAGGACAGCTCCCTTAAGGGCAATTTTATGACTAATATACGGATAGCATGTCCGCATGCAGGCTACTTACTTGAGTATCCGGGCGATTGCAGCTTAGACCTGCCCTCGGTCAAGTCCGACACATTGCTTGTGATCCAAGAACAATTTATACATCTCCATGGGCGCCACGCCAAAGTGTTGGAGAGCTCGTGGTCCCTCCGGATTAAACTCCCACAGGCGGTGGGGGCGGCGTTTTCAGGGCAAAGTGCGGCGAATCAACATGACCCGCGCCACTACGGTCAGGTTGATGTCTCTTTCCAGGAGATCTTGAATGCGGCCCTGCAACAAGGGCACGTCCTTGGACGGCCCCCTGCCAAGCCCTTTATTGACCCATGACGCCAGCCGTGGGGGAGGACCCGAGCGAAAGGCAGGAGGCGCCACCCACTTGGTGCCCCTGGGAGCTGTGATATAAAACCAATCTCGTTGCCATAAGCTGAACTCCTATTGAAAACAGCCCTCGGGCCATGGAGCATCAGCATTCTTGCTTATAACAGCCCCTCCGCACTCCGCTTGCTGCCCCTTGAGCATCTTCGGCTCTACTTTGAAGGTCTTAAGCCACAATCCGAAGTGAGGGGTAAGGCGGAGGAAGGCTTCGCACACGACAATGAACGATGAGATGTGGAGGATGGACTCCGGATCCAATCTGCTGATGCTTGCCTTCAAGTACGATGGCCTTGTCTACCAGCTGCTGGTAGTTGGCGAAAGTAGCCACCATAAGCTGCATACCCAGCTCGTCATTGAGTCCCTTGAGAAACTTCTCCTGCTTTGCGGCATCTGTGGCCACATCATCAGGGGCATAGCGGGCTAACTTGCTGAACTCATCCACGCATCGTGCCACAAGACGGTTCTCTCGGCGTAAGTTGCGGAACTCACGCTTCTTCGCACTCATGGCTCCAGCTGAAACATGAGCGGTGCGGAAGGCCTGCTGGAACTGATCCCATGTGATGGTGCCGATGGGATAAGTGGCGTGTAGTTCTCCCACCAAGAAGCTGCAGTCCATCAAGTTGATGTGCGGCAAAGCGCACCTTCTCTCTGATCGCAGCCAACAGGATTAACTCTCTTCCGACCTTGCGGAGCCAATCGTCGGCCACACCGGCTCAAGGTCTGCTAGAGAACACCGCGGATTCAGCCTCGTGAATCGAGTCAAGTTGTCAACAGGAGGTGGTGGTGGCGGTGGTGGATTGTTGTTGTTGTTGTTCGATTACGATGAGCATCGCATGATGGCATTCTCGCTGCTTTGGAGCAGCCGGGTGAGCTCCGGCGGAAGTTGAGACCGGGTCACGCCTCGGAGGCATCCGTGTTTTGGGGTGGATGAGAAAATTAGAATAGAACAATGGTCTAATGAGAAATAACACTACCCATATGAATGCACAAACATAAACACACCAATCATTTATTCATCCACTCAAACATGGTTCAAACTCGATTACAAAAGCTCACGACTAAATCGAAAATAACGACCCTACTGATCGACGAAAAAGTGAAATAATATGGTGGTCGACTAAATGTCTTCATCAATAATCCTTGCGTCCTCTGGTGCGATGTCCTCTGGTGTGGTGTCCTCTGTTGCGGTGCCTCCTCTTGCGGCTTCCTCCAGTGGAACTCCCTTCATAATCCTGATCATTGCTCACAAGAGGTCCATCATCTCCACTCGGAAAAAGGTCCTCTCCCAAGTCCATCTTTTCCTCAATTGCGGCAAGCTTCATCTTCAGGTCGTCGACTCTCTCCATGAAGTCCGCGATTTCTTCCTCATGGTTAAGGAAGTCCGCGTGTGCCTTCTCCTCCGGCCCAGCTCACGGAACAACAGCCTCCTGTGAACCTTCGAAGTTACGGCGAAGTCCGGATCTCCTGCTTCCGAGGAGACACTCCAAGTCCTAGACATAAGAGAGAATGGAGTCGCCCTCACGGTGCGGATGATATCTCCATTCCTTGCCTGCGAGAAACCATGGCGAGGTCCGAGGGATCGAGCTCGCCCTCAGATCCTCTCGGAGATGTCCAAGTGCACGATAGATCGCCATGTCCTTCCGATGATCCAGCTTGAAGTCGGTGAACTCAAAGTCAATAGGCTCCGTATGTCCTCCGAAGGTTCTCCCCGAATATGCACTTCAATCTTGTAGCGGGTGTCCGCTTGAAGTGCATTGGTTGGCTTCCCGTGATCGAGGCGAGCAATCTTCAGCTTCTTCACCATCTGAACCAGCTTCCTTCTGAAGGGCATCGTCTCGTCGGGCTGGCAAAACTCCGGTAGCAAAACTAGGGTGAACTTGACGGCCATCTAGAATGTTGAAAATCGGAGAGGAGTCAGAATTGAACAGGGGAGAATTACGGAATGAAAAGGATACAAAGCAAATAGTCTCTTCCTATGGCTTTCCGGTCCTAGGGGTTACGTCCTACGGTCAGCGTGTGCTCTGATACCATCTCTGTAGCGACCTGACCCAAAATCGGTCAAATCTACGTATTCATACCATCCCAAGATCATGCTGGTACTCACAATACATCGATGAAATAATCAAAGTTCAATCACACCTGAATTTATTACACGATTCTCATATAGAGTCTTTATTACAAGAGAATAAATTCGGCCAAAGCCAACTCATGAGAAATAAACTACTAAAGCTGCGGAAGCGTAGAAGAATAGCGAGTCCATCCGACCCCAAGGGCAATCGCCAAGCGCGGAGCGTAGCCTCACTCCTTATCGGAATAAATCTCTGCAACATAAGACGTTGCAGCTGTGTAGGTCAGCTTTTTGAATAAGCTGGCAAGTCATGAAGAGAATAACAATAATAAAATTACTAACACTATATGCATTTTGGCTGTGGGGCTCTAAGTTTCATCATTTTGCGAAAAGCCAATTTTCTCCTACTACAGTGGACTTGCTTGCAAATACTACATAATTGTTGGTAGTTATTGAGATGGTTCCTCCAACCAATGTCTCATTCCCAAATTATTAAGTCATAACCCCTCAAATTAGTTTATTAGTTTTAGTGTTGAGATTTCTGAATACTTCCAAGTTCCAGAGGCTCAAATTGTCCGTAAATCGGGACACGGCTAATCGATTAGATCTTTAACTCTGCAGAGGTTTATGACTTTACCCGCAAGAATCATTCCTCCTTTTAAGTCTTCGCACTTCATGGTGTTTGAAGACGGACTAATGAAACAGGTCTTCCAAAGAGTTCTTCTGCTACTGCCGTACCCATCCAATCCTACCGTTCTTCTACATCTCATAGTACCGCCCAGCCAGCGTCACAACTAGGGTTGACCCAGCCAGAGCCCATAATGGCTTGCGGCTGCACGTAAGCTTCCGTCAAAGGGCATCCATTCGCTCTTCGTGGCTGGGTGAAGCTTTCGCAAGATGTCATGGCACTTCTCCATGCATCCCGCCAACCACCGGGTTCTCCAGGTGCCCACAACCGCCCTCCACCCAAAGAGTGAATTCAAGTCCATCTTGATTCTTGTAGTTCATGGGGTTGTCATCATCATTGACTCTCACATCTTACTTATGAATTCACTCAACCAAACCCGCTCTCGAGCATAGCAAAATAAACTACTTCGTCCCGGGTCATGGTAACAAGGGATTGGTTCATCCTACCACATGATACTACTCAATATTATAACTTCAAAATTTCAACTACTGCATGCATGGTGGGGTGGTATAATTTCTAATGCACAAAATCATAGGTATTGAAATAACATGATCAAGACTTGCCTTGCTGATGATCCTCGTAAGCTAAAGACTCAGAGTAGCAAGCTTCAGACTCGAAACTCTACAGAGACAAACAATAATCACAATAAGCATATAGCACAAGAATCACTTAACACAAAGAACATAGTAACATAACACACCAAACAAACAAATCAAAACCCAAAGGAAAACTCAAAGAAAACCAACTCAAAGTTTTTCCTACTTCAAGCAACAACTAAAAATAGTTTTACATAACAAAATTTTCTCAACATAACCTAATCATGAGTTTATGTTAACTTAATGAAAAGAATGCATTAAGCAACTAGGAGCAAAAAGAATCAATTTAAAAGCTATCATAAAACTCCTATTAGGCCTAATTCAAATTATATTAAGAAAAATAAAATAAAAGTTTTATTTATTATAAATAAAAGTTCATCCTATAAAGTGACAGAAACTATCCTAGAATAATCAATCACATGTGAAAAATAAATTGATTTACTAATTAAAATAATAGGAAAACAGTAGCTAGTTAATTAATTAGGATTAACAAGATTCTGCTAGAAACTATTTTTATTAATCCTAAAATACCCAAATTAATTCCTATGGTTAGGTAATGTCAAAACAAAATTGGGACAAAAGAATCATATAAAATAATTTTCCTAACTCATTTTATGGCAGATTTACTATTCTGACTAAATCTAAAATAAAGCAATTTCAATTAATTTTAACATAGCTAATAATATTTTCTACAGAAACTATAGAAAATTTGCAAACCAACAAAAAAAAGAATCACCTAAAAATATTAAGTATAATAAAAGTTATGAATTTTTCAAATCTGGAACTATTCTGCTAAAACAGAAAAACGAAAATAAGGAAAAAAAGGCTAAATGGGCCTAACTAACGCACTGCGCGTAATATAACTAAAATGGGCCTAGGGTTAAACGAATCGGGCCGGTACTAAAAATAAAACCCTAAATAAAATTTAAACCGGAACTAAACCGGCCGAACCGGGTTTTTATTAAAGAACTTATTCTTCTGGGTGTTCTAATCCTAGCCGCACAAAACGAATCGGACGGGGGAGGGGTGCTCCGGCGGCTCACCGGCGTTCGACGGCGGCGGAGGCTCGGGCGGCGAGTGCGTTGGCCTCTCCGGTCGTCGGGGAGGTCGGCGGAGTGGTCCGGCGGGTGCGGGGCGACGAGGGGGTTCTGGTGGAGTCGACGAGGCTCGGGAGGCTAGGGCGACGGCGGTGAGGTGAATGGCGGCGGGGTTCGGCAAGTCCGCGAAAGTTTGAGAGAGAGGAGAGGTTCGAGGGCGAGGGGGGAATGGGGTGCGGGGAGGGGTTTATATAGGGGTGCCTCGGCTTGGGCAGGGGTGAATCGGGAGGATCGGATCCCGGATCCGTCGGGATCCGGCGAGGCGGCGACGCGAGGTGGCGTGGCGGGGTTGAAGGAGGTGGGGCCCGCCTGGCGGGGGGAGAGGGGCGGTCTCGGTCGGTCGACCGAGCCAAGGAGGTTCGGGCGAGGTGGCGGTTGGCTGGCCAGCTCATTGGGCTGCTCATTGGGCCGCTGGTGGGCAGTGCGGTGGGTTGCCTCGGCTACTGGGTGGGCGATGCTTTGGCCGGCGCTGAGGGTTTTTTTTCTTTTTATTTTTTTGAAAAACAAAACAGAGATAAAATATAAACTATAAATATTTTATATAGGACATATATATACCAAAATGATCAGGGGAATATTCCCTATCATTTGAACATTTTTGCAGGGGCAAAATCCAAAGTTTATAAAAAAATCATTTTTTTCAAATTCAAATAAAATTCAAGTTTGAATTCAAAACTTTTGGCATTGCTTTCCTCTGATATTTTTGGAGTGTCATGTTTACTTCTCTCATACGTTTGCTCAAGTATTTATCAGGCATAGTTTTTGAAATGATTCCCACTTGCCAAAGTTTGAATTCAAATTTCCAAAACTCAAAATCTTCTGAAACTTCAAATGGCACTCAAATTCAAACAGAATGCATAGATGCTTAGCTATAATTGTAAAACATTCCAAATAGGAAATTTGGGATGTTACAAACCTACCATTTTAAGATGAATCTCGCCCTCGAGATTCGGGTTGGCTAGCAAATAGGTGCGGGTGGTCTCAAGAAGGTCTTCTTGGCGCTCCCAGTGGCTTTTTCCTGAGTGATGACTCCACAAAGACCTTGCAAAACTTGATGACCTTGCTGCGGGTGACTCTGCTCGCAGTCTCGAGAATTCGGACGGGTTTCTCCTTATAAGTCAGATCACTGTCAAGCTGTATGGCCTCTAGGGGCACTGTGTCTCGCAACGGAATATCGGCCATGTCGGCATGACACTTCTTTAGCTGAGAAACATGAAAGACATCATGGACTCCGGACAATCCTTCCGGCAATTCCAACTTGTAAGCAACTTCTCCACGACGTTCGAGGATTTTGTAGGGGCCAATGAATCGGGGTGCTAACTTTCCTTTGACACCAAACCGCTTGATTCCACGAAGTGGAGACACACGAAGATATGCTCGGTCTCCCGCTTCGTAAGTCACTTCCTTGCGCTTACTGTCGGCATAACTCTTCTGTCTCGACTGTGCTATCTTGAGTCTTTCCCGAATCAGCTTGACTTTCTCTTCGGAATCTCTGATAAGATCGGAACCGAAAAGTGATCGATCTCCAACACTATCCCACAACAATGGTGTTCTGCACCTCCTTCCGTATAGAGCTTCGAAAGGGGCCATCTTCAGACTGGATTGATAACTGTTGTTGTATGAGAACTCTGCGTATGGCAAATTATCATCCCAGCTAGACCCATAGTCTAGCACACAAGCTCTCAACATGTCCTCCGTAATCTGGTTGACTCTCTCGGTCTGTCCATCTGCTCATGGATGAAAAGCTCTATCAACTCCAGCCTCGCACTCCAAAGTTTCATGCAACCGATTCCAAAACTTTGAGGTAAATTGTGTTCCTCTATCCGACATGATACTCCTCGAACTCCATGCGATATACGATCCTGGTCATGTATATCTTGGCCAACTTAGCACTGGTATAGGTAGTCTTCACGGAATGAAATGAGCTACCTTGGTCAAACGATCAACCACTACCCAGATGGAATCATAACCTGAACGAGTCCCGGTAATCCTGTGATAAAATCCATCCAAGTTTTTCCCATTTCCAATCGGAATCGGCAAAGGTTGAAGTAACCCTGCTGGCTTCGATGTTCGCCTTTACTGTTGACAAACATCGATACTTTTACGCACTCGCAATATCCTTCTTCATACCGCCCACCGAAACTTTCCTTCAAATCCGGTACATCTTGGTGTTACCCGGTGAATCCAAGACGGTGAATCGTGAGCCTCCTGAAGAATTAGCTTCCCGAGTTCGGGATCATTGGGCACATAAATACGATCCTCGAACCATATAGCTCCGTGTTCATCCTTACGGAATCCTTTAGCTTTTCCTTCATTCATCTTCGCTTTATCTCATCAATTTCCTTGTCCGACTTCGGGCTTCACGAATCCTTTCGCCAAAGTGGACTGAACTTCCAGAGTTGCAACGTATCCTCTCGAACTATCTCCATCGGAGATCTCTCGAGGTCATCGACTAACTCCCGAGGTAATCCTCCTGCCGTCGAGTATTCACATAACTCTTACGGCTCAAGGCATCTGCTACAACATTAGCTTTACCGGTGGTAATGCAATCTCATGTCATAGTCCTTTATCAACTCTAGCCATCTCCTCTGCTCGAGGTTCAACTCTTCTGCGTGAAAATATACTTCAAGCTCTTGTGATCTGTAAACATCACAACGGTTTCCGGCGAGGAAATGTCTCCAGTGTCTTGAGTGCATGCACTACGGCTGCTATCTCCAAATCATGTGTGGCATAATTCATCTCGTGAGGTCGTAGCTGTCCGGAGGCATAAGCTACAACTTTTCCTTCCTGCATTAGTACTCCTCCGAGTCCTTGACGAGAAGCGCCACAATAAACCCGGTATTCCTTGTGTATGTCCGCAAAATCAGATCGGGCTGTGACCAAACGCTTCTTCAATTCTGAAAACTGACCTCACAATCCTCGGTCCAAACATACTTGGCTTCCTTCTTCAACAGCTCACCATGGGCTTGGCAATCTTCGAAAGTTCTCAATAAACCTCCGATAATATCCTCGCGAGTCCGAGAAAATCATGGATCTCCTTGATCGAGGTGGGTGATCGCCAATCGGTGACCGATTCAACCTTGGCGGGATCAACTGCTATTCCTTCTCCTGAAATAACATGTCCGAGGAATCCAACTTCCTTCACCAAAATTCACATTTGCCGAACTTGGCATACAACTGATGTTCTCAAGTTTCTCCGTAACTAGACGCAAATGTTCCTTATGCTCTTCCTCGCTCTTGGAGAAAATCAGATATCATCGATGAACACCACGACAAACTTGTCCAGATATTCCATAAATACCTTGTTCATCAAATTCATGAAGTATGCAGGAGCATTAGTCAATCCAAATGACATGACGGTATACTCATATAAACCATACCGTAGTGAATGCTGTTTTGGGTATATCCTTTTCACGAATCTTCAATCGATGATACCCGATCAAGATCGATCTTGGAGAATACCTTGGCTCCTACTAGCTGATCAAACAGATCATTAATCATCGGCAGAGGGTACTTGTTCTTGATGGTTACTTCGCTCAACGCACGATAATCCACAACCATCCTCAAGCTTCCATCCTTCTTCTCTACCAAAAGAACTGGGCTCCCAAAGGTGATGAGCTTGGCGAATGTATCCTTTCTCCAATAACTCATTAATTTGATCCTTGATCTCCTTCAATTCATTCGGGGCATCCGATAAGGTCTCTTGGATATTGGGGCTGTGCCGGCAAGAACTCAATCAGAAATTCAATGTCCCCGTCCGGTGGCATTCTCGTAATTCCTCCGAAACACATCGGGAAAATCTTGCACCATCGGCACTTCCTCCCTAACAACTCCGTGAGGGAATGCACCGATTCTTCATCCGGTGCGCCTCGGATACATACTTGATCCTCTTCGCCCGGGTGGTGAGCGTAATAGACTTCTGGGCACGCCTATGTTTCCTTCAAACTTCGTCAACCAATCCATGCCTAGGATTACATCCAAGGTCCGGGTTTCCAACACTATGAGGTTTGCGGAAATTTATGGTTCCCGATGTTGAGGGTTGCATGACA
Source organism: Aegilops longissima (assembly GCA_021605205.1). Lineage (NCBI taxonomy): Eukaryota > Viridiplantae > Streptophyta > Magnoliopsida > Poales > Poaceae > Aegilops > Aegilops longissima. Next base: position 256,430,033 of record CM038677.1, on the reverse strand, counting down.
GCCTAAGCTCGCCATCATTTCTCCTCCTGCGAACCGACGCGAAGGGGGTTTCTAAGGGTTTTAGTGGGCAAACCGCATTTTCCACAACTACCCTTGATATGAATGAATGCGCTGCACCGAATCAAAGAGTACCAAACTGAACATGAATTCAATAAAACTTACCAACCACGAGTTCCGGCTGATCATAGACGCCCTCCACGCCAATGTGGTTCACCCGAGCACGAGGGAAAGGGTTGGGCTTCTTCACGAGCCTCCATTGCCGCTTCCATTCCTCCGCTTGGCCTCCGGGCAGTCGGTGGCATAGTGCCCCGCCTTCCGCACTTGAAGCGGTGATGTGGCTCGAGATCCTTCGAGCCGGGCAGGACGATGCTGATTACCATTACCGCTTCCATTGCCATTGCCATTGCCGACACTGTTGTCCTGGTTGCGATTGTTCCCATTGCCTCCATGGTTATGTCCTCCATGGTTGTGATGGGTATGCCCTCCGAGTATGGGGCATAACGGGCTTCGCTGAGCTCCGGAGTTGTGCTTCCCCGGCTGTACTTCCGCTATGGCTTTCAATCTGCTGCTGCTTGCCTTCAAGCACGATGGCCTTGTCTACCACCTCTTTGGTAGTTGGCGAAAGTAGCCACCATAAGCTGCATACCCAGCTCGTCATTGAGTCCTCGAGAAACTTCTCCTGCTTATGCATCTGTGGCCACATCATCGGGGGCATAGCGGGCTAACTTGTTGAACTCATCCACGTCATCGTGCCACAAGACGGTTCTCCGGGCGTAAGTTGCGGAACTCACGCTTCTTCGCACTCATGGCTCCAAATGAAACATGAGCGTGCGGAAGGCTGCTGAACTGATCCCATGTGATGGTGCCGATGGGATAAGTGGCGTGTAGTTCTCCCACCAAGAAGCTGCAGGTCCATCAAGTTGATGTGCGCAAAGCGCACCTTCTCGCATCGCAGCAGCCAACAGTGATTAACTCTCTTCCGACCTTGCGGAGCCAATCGTCGCCACAATCGCTCAAGGTCTGCTAGAGAACACCGCGGATTCAGCCTCGTGAATCGAGTCAAGTTGTCAACAGGAGGTGGTGGTGGCGGTGGTGGATTGTTGTTGTTGTTGTTCGATTCGGATGAGCATCCGATGATGGCATTCTGCTGCTGGAGCAGCCGGGTGAGCTCCGCGGAAGTTGAGACCGGGTCACGTCTCGGAGGCATCTGGTGTTTTGGGGTGGATGAGAAAATTAGAATAGAACAATGGTCTAATGAGAAATAACACTACCCATATGAATGCACAAACATAAACACACCAATCATTTATTCATCCACTCAAACATGGTTCAAACTCGATTACAAAAGCTCACGACTAAATCGAAAATAACGACCCTACTGATCGACGAAAAAGTGAAATAATATGGTGGTCGACTAAATGTCTTCATCAATAATCCTTGCGTCCTCTGGTGCGATGTCCTTCGGTGTGGTGTCCTCTGTTGCGGTGCCTCCTCTTGCGGCTTCCTCTAGTGGAACTCCCTTCATAATCCTGATCATTGCTCACGAGAGGTCCATCATCTCCACTCGGAAAAAGGTCCTCTCCCAAATCCATCTTTTCCTCAATTGCGGCAAGCTTCATCTTCGGTCGTCGACTCTCTCCATGAAGTCCGCGATTTCTTCCTCATGGTTAAGGAAGTCCGCGTGTGCCTTCTCCTCCAGTTCTAGTTCACGGAACAACAGCCTCCTGTGAACCTTCGAAGTTACGGCGAGTCCGGATCTCCCGCTTCTGAGGAGACACTCCAAGTCCTGGACATAAGAGAGAATGGAGTCGCCCTCACGGTGCGGATGATATCTCCATTCCTTGCCTGCGAGAAACCATGGCGAGGTCTCGAGGGATCGAGCTCGCCTCAGATTCTCTCGAGATGTCCAAGTGCACGATAGATCGCCATGTCCTTCCGATGATCCAGCTTGAAGTCGGTGAACTCAAAGTCAATAGGCTCAGTATGTCCTCCGGGTTCTCCTGGAATATGCACTTCAATCCAGAGCGGGTGTCCGTCGGAAGTGCATTGGTTGGCTTCCCGTGATCGAGGGCGAGCAATCTTCAGCTTCTTCACCATCTGAACCAGCTTCCTTCCGAAGGGCATCGCCTCGTCGGGCCGCAAAACTCGTAGCAAACCGGGGTGAACTCGACGGCCATCTAGAATGTTGAAAATCGGAGAGGAGTCGAATTGAACAGGGAGAATTACGGAATGAAAAGGATACAAAGCAAATAGTCTCTTCCTATGGCTTTCCGATCCTAGGGGTTACGATACTACGGTCAACAGTAGTGCTCGATACCATCTCTCAGAGCGACCTGACCCAAAATCGGTCAAATCTCGTATGCATACCATCCCAAGATCATGCCGGTACTCACAAGACATCGATGAAATAATCAAAGTTCAATCACACCTGAATTTATTACACGATTCTCATATAGAGTCTTTATTACAAGAGAATAAATTCGCCAAAGGCCAACTCATGAGAAATAAACTACTAAAGCTGCGGAAGCATAGAAGAATAGCGAGTCCATCCGACCCCAAGGGCAATCGCCAGCGCGGAGCGTAGCCTCACTCTGATCGAATAAATCTACGCAACATAAGACGTTGCAGCCGTGTAGGTCAGCTTTTTGAATAAGCGGCAAGTCATGAAGAGAATAACAATAATAAAATTACTAACACTATATGCATTTTGGTGTGGGGCTCTAAGTTTCATCATTTTGCTAAAAGCCAATTTTCTCCTACTACAAAGGGACTTGCTTGCAAATACTACATAATTGTTGGTAGTTATTGAGATGGTTCCGCCAACCAATGTCTCATTCCCAAATTATTAAGTCATAACCCTCAAATTAGTTTATTAGTTTTAGTGTTGAGATTTCCAATACTTCCAAGTTCCAGAGGCTCAAATTGTCCGTAATCGGGACACGGCTAATTGATTAGATCTTTAACTCGCAGAGGTTTGCGACTTTACCCGCTAGAATCATTCCTCCTTTTAAGTCTTCGCACTTCATGGTGTTTGAAGACGGACGAATGAAACAGGTCTTCCAAAGAGTTCTTCCGCTACTGCGGTACCCATCCAATCCTACCGCTCTTCTACATCTCGTAGTACCGCCCAGCCAGCCACAACTAGGGTTGACCCAGCCAGAGCCCATAATGGCTTGCGGCTGCACAAGTAAGCTTCCGTCAAAGGGCATCCATCCGCCTCTTCGTGGCTGGGTGAAGCTTTCCATAGATGTCATGGCACTTCTCCATGCATCCCGCCAACCACCGGGTTCTCCAGGTGCCCGTCAACCGCCCTCCACCCAAAGAGTGAATTCAAGTCCATCTTGATTCTTGTAGTTCATGGGGTTGTCATCATCATTGACTCTCACATCTTACTTATGAATTCACTCAACCAAACCCGTCTACGAGCATAGCAAAATAAACTACTTCGTCCCGGGGTCATGGTAACAAGGGGATTGGTTCATCCTACCACATGATACTACTCAAGATTATAACTTCAAAATTTCAACTACTGCATGCATGGTGGGGTGGTATAATTTCTAATGCACAAAATCATAGGTATTGAAATAACATGATCAAGACTTGCCTTGCTGATGATCCTCGAAAGCTAAAGACTCGTAGTAGCAAGCTTCGCACTCCGGAAACTCTACCGAGACAACCAATAATCACAATAAGCATATAGCACAAGAATCACTTAACATAGCAACATAGTAACATAACACACCAAACAAACAAATCAAAACCCAAAGGAAAAACTCAAAGAAAACCAACTCAAAGCTTTTCCTACTTCAAGCAACAACTAAAAATAGTTTTACATAACAAAATTTTCTCAACATAACCTAATCATGAGTTTATGTTAACTTAACAGAAAAGAATGCATTAAGCAACTAGGAGCAAAAAGAATCAATTTAAAAGCTATCATAAAACTCCTATTAGGCCTAATTCAAATTCTATTAAGAAAATAAAATAAAAGTTTTATTTATTATAAATAAAAGTTCATCCTATAAAGTGACAGAAACTATCCTAGAATAATCAATCACATGTGAAAAATAAATTGATTTACTAATTAAAATAATAGGAAACAGAGCTAGTTAATTAATTAGGATTAACAAGATTCTGCTAGAAACTATTTTTATTAATCCTAAAATACCCAAATTAATTCCTATGGTTAGGTAATGTCAAAACAAAATTGGGACAAAAAGAATCATATAAAATAATTTTCCTAACTCATTTTATGGCAGATTTACTATTCTGACTAAATCTAAAATAAAGCAATTATAATTAATTTTAACATAGCTAATAATATTTTCTACAGAAACTATAGAAAATTTGCAAACCAACAAAAAAAAGAATCACCTAAAAATATTAAGTAGAATAAAAGTTATGAATTTTTCAAATCTGGAACTATTCTGCTAAAACAGAAAAACGAAAATAAGGAAAAAAAGGCTAAATGGGCCTAACTAACGCACTGCGCGTAATATAACTAAAATGGGCCTAGGGTTAAACGAATCGGGCCGGTACTAAAAATAAAACCCTAACTAAAATTTAAACCGGAACTAAACTGGCCGAACCGGGTTTTTATTAAAAGAACTTACCCCTCCGGGGGTGTTCTAATCCTAGCCGCACAAAACGAATCGGACGGGGGAGGGGTGCTCCGGCGGATCACCGGCGTTCGACGGCGGCGGAGGCTCGGGCGGCGAGTGCGTTGGCCTCTCCGGTCGTCGGGGAGGTCGGCGGAGTGGTCCGGCGGGGTCTTGGGCGACGAGGGGGTTCGTGGTGTCGACGAGGCTCGGGGAGGGCTAGGGCGACGGCGGTGAGGTGAATGGCGGCGGCGGGGTTTGGCAAGTCCGGCGAGCGCGTGTGAGAGAGAGGAGAGGTTCCGCGAGGGGCGAGGGGGTGCGGGTGGGAGGGTTTATATAGGGGGTGCCTCGGCTTGGCGGGGTGAATCGGGAGGATCGGATCCGGATCCGTCGGGATCCGGGCGAGCGTGGCGCGAGGTGGAGTGGGCGGGGTTGAAGGAGGTGGGGCCCGCCTGGCGGTGGGGAGAGAGGGGCGCGGTCTCGGTCGGTCGACCGAGCCAAGGAGGTTCGGCGAGGGGGGCTTGGCTGGCCTGGCTGGCTCATTGGCTGGCTCATTGGGCCGCTGGTGGGCCGGGTGCGGTGGGTTGCCTCGGCACTGGCAAGGCGATGGTTTGGCCGGCGCTGAGGGTTTTTTTTTTCCTTTTCTATTTTTTTTGGAAAAACAAAAACAGAGATAAAATATAAACTATAAATATTTTATATAGGACTTATATATACCAAAATGATCAGGGGAATATTCCCTATCATTTGAACATTTTTGCAGGGGCAAAATCCAAAGTTTATAAAAATTCATTTTTTTCAAATTCAAATAAAATTCAAGTTTGAATTCAAAACTTTTGGCATTGCTTTTCTCTGATATTTTTGGAGTGTCATGTTTACTCCTCTCATACGTTTGCTCAAGTATTTATCAGGCATAGTTTTTGAAATGATTCCCACTTGCCAAAGTTTGAATTCAAATTTCGAAAACTCAAAATCTTCTGAAACTTCAAATGGCACTCAAATTCAAACAGAATGCATAGATGCTTAGCTATAATTGTAAAACATTCCAAATAGGAAATTTGGGATGTTACATCCATGATGATAAATCGCGCGTCACAGAAGTGCTTTCGTCAAGGGTGACCGGCACGTGGCATCCACCGTAACGGGCCGCCGTTAAGCTATCGGGTTCCGGTTTGGATCCGATAACCCATTAACAGCCCGGACCAATGGGGATTTTCCATGTGTAAAATTCTCATTGGCCGGAGGAAACATGTGTTGGCTCACCGTTGGGACAGATGTCATCCACTCATTGGACAGGAGGCGCCTATGATAGGTCAACACGTGGCACGACCCAACAGTGGCCCATTCCGGTGAAAAAGGCCGGCCCAGTAAAAATTAGTAGGTCGGCCCATATAAGGCCTACTTGTGTCAGGTCCATTTAATCCCACGACGCATACGAGATGTGCCAATTCGGCCCGTCAACTGCCCGTTAACAATTTGACACCATTATAGCCCATTGTCAGTTCGAGCTCGTTAACAGTCTGCTATATATTTGGGCTCAATATCGGCCCGATGTGGTTTTGGTGTGTTAACAGACCATTCAAGGGATGGGCCAATTTTCAGGATTTACACCTTTCGGCCTTTTAGCGACCCATTTAAGTGTTGAGCCAATTTCTAGCCCGGTGTGTCTTTCAGCCTGTTGACGACCCATAGATGAGTTGGGCCATTTGCAGTCGGGCCCGAGTTTTGGCCTTTTAACGGCCCATGCTCTTCATGGTCCAATAACAGCCCAGCTTCTCTTTCGGCCTGCTAAAGGCCCACAACACAATTGGGCCATATACAGTACGACCTGACTTTTGGCCTCTTAGCGGCCCATGCTCTTCATGGTCCAGTACAAGCCCACTGTCTCTTTCAGCCTGCTAAAGGCCCATAGTATAGTTGGGCCATATGTAGCCCGACCTTAGTATCGGCCTGTTAATGGCCCGTGAAATCAAATGGGCCCACCTGTTGCCCGGTTTGATGTCGGCTTGTTAACGACCCAGGAGGTAACAGGGTCGACCATTAACTTTCGGCCTGGTAACCGCCCATTAACTTAATGGGCCCACTAAAGTTCGAACATGTCCGTAGGCCCAATTGGATAATTTGAGCCCACTACGACGAGCAATTATGCACAGGACCAAAACCGGTCAATCAAAGGCCTATGCGAATTTTGCCCCCTGCGAGCCCATTAGGGAAGCTCATTAAGGCCAGTGGGCTGCTTCCTTCATATAGGGCCCACGACTGTTCGTGCTAACTAATAATTTCACTGCTTTTTTAGCTTCCTAGCGACCATTTAGCCGGAATGCGAGGAGCGCTAAGCAAAGGTATGGCATACAGGGAAAAACGCTGCACATCCAGCATATATTATAGGAAATTACATCCACTGGGCAATGAACAAAACCTAACGATCTATAACATCACAATCTGCAACCCCAACGTGGATGATGCCCATAAGCATGTGGACAAGTTCTTGCTGCTTTGCTACACTGTCTCTGAAAACATTGATCAGTTGTTTTTGCGCAGGAATGTGCACCTCTGATTCCTCCACCATCTCCATCATTGCTTCAGCCAGTAATTGGTTGACAAACATACATTTTTCCGTTGCATTCGAGACAGAGGAAACTGAACAGATTCAGATGGCGATTTTGGCATGCTTATATTATTTATAGTGGAGAGTGTCTCGACAACTGCATCATAACATAAATTAGGAGGGGAACCGAACAGATTAATCAAGAGTTATTTCCATATTACCTGGCCTAGATATATTGGAAAGAAACAATGGGGTTGCCTTGCTGTTTTCAGAGTTTGTCTTCTTATCTTCAGTAGCCTGCACCAAATTAACACACTAGCATTGCTATCATTGGCCAAGTCAGATAATAGGAAAGCAACATTGACACAATGAACATTTGGGCAACCAGACCACACCAGCCTACACCAAATTAACACAATATGGCACAGCTATCATCAGCCGGCACTGGTACGCGTCGGTGCTATACAAACGGTTTTTAACCCCTTTCCGCGACGGCATTTGCAACCGTCGCCTAGTGAGTGACGGTGATAGGGGTCCTTCCCACACGACCCAGAAACCATCGGGGATAGGGACCCTACAGTACTCATACTCATTTGTGCTCGCATTGCCATCGCAGTCGGTATTCTGTGGTGCTACGTTTACGATGCGCGACCCATCACAAACGGTTCACTATTATAGAACGTGTATGATAAGCATACAATCATACACATTCGCTTTGCCCAAACCATATGCGAAAAATAATTAAGAAGATTATCTAATCGTTGTACGAGTGTCGGACATGATTATGAAACATCGGACCGTCGTAACATTGTCGTACACGACAACTATCGCACACGCTATTCTGTGGTGCAACGTTTACGATGCATACGTCATCAGAAACAGTTCATGGTTGCGAATCATGTACGATAAGGCAACTAACACAAACATTTAGTTTGCCCGCTCCATTTGTGATATTGTCTGACATCGCACACGCTTTGCAAACGGCAACTGTGTGTGTGCTTGCACACATTTCCTCTGTGTGAACCGTCCCGGATTATGGTGTATATCGCAAACGTTTGTGTTTTACCAACCGTGTGTGCCGTAACGACCTGGAGAGCATAATTTCACCGTAATTTAATTGCTGCTATTTCAAATTGTACCAGATTTGAATTTGAATTTGAATGTATGCTATAGCTTTATTCATATCCATCAGGTTCAAACAACCAATGCAGTATTCGATTCATAGGTACATATGTTCAAGAATTACATAAGAACCAAATAAGGAATGATGAACCACACTTGTATACTTGTACTATTAAAGACGGTAAAGAAAGAGGCGAAATACATTTTGGTTGCTGAACAAGGTGAAGCGGAATGCCCATATTGTGCCCTCCTCCATGCAGAAGGCACGCACGACTCTAGTCCAACCCCTTGTGATGGCCGACCGCCCATCCTTCACGGTCTTCATGAAAACATCTAGATAATCATCGTGTTCTGGTAGAAATACTTTAACCTTTGCATGCCCACCAATCATGTAGTTTGAGAGGTAATCTTGAGTAAACTGCTTTGGCAACCACTGTAGAGGAAAAAGATTCAGACATTGTCATCTAACACAACTCATTATGGGCAGTAAAAAGAAGGCTGCAGAATTCTTACTTACCATCCTGCAGTTCGCTGTTGTCTTGGATAAAGTATAAAAAATAGTTTAATTGCCATATTTGGACCCATTTTACTAACAATCTTTATCAGCTTCCTCACTTGATGTTGGTTCATCGATATCTCATTGCCCCATATGCAGAAAAGGTCGAAGCACGGATCTTTACCAATGACATATGTACCTAAAGCACCAAGTTAATATTAGAAGCTAAACAACAATTGCACAATGATGTAGTACAACACTCTTTTATAATATCTTATAACATCCAATATACTCACATATTAGATGAATTAACATCTTATATTATGGGCCGGAAGGAATTTATTGCATTCTTACCAATTATCGGCTGATTAACTCTTGTTGTATCCATGGGTTACAGTTAGTTTGAGCTAGTTCGGGCTCAAATAGCCCTAAAGTATATCTATACATGAGAGCTAGTTTGAGCTAGTTGCATCTATAACCCACCCAGAAAAACTATCCAACCCAAGAGGTGCTAATTGGAGCTAGTTCTCCTAGTGCATTTATTGTCAATCTAACCCTGCCATCCAAACAACTCGTTGGATGGAGTTAGTTCAGGGTTAGTCATGAGCTAGAAACTAACTCTAACCTCTAGCTAAGTTGAGCATCCAAACAGGGATGTGTTGTTGTTGTTGTTGTTGCTGCTGCTCTTCTATGTATATCTAGACATCACCAGAACATTAATGTAACACTCTTCATTGTTGCTATGTAGCCTAGGATTGCATATTTAGACATTAAGTACAGTGCATGTTTCTATGTAGCCTCAAATATATTACATATGGCCCTAGTTAACCTAACGATAAATGTGTTGCAGATATATTTAGTTAAAAGTCCGATTCACCGATTAGTCCCTTATCAGCCCCCGGCCTATATGGTACCAGCTACCGATATCCTGAACAGTGAGCATATACAAGCCATAGGATGAAACTAACCTCGATAGAAAATAGCAGTCGTTCCCAAAATTGTCCTGTGTAGGTACATCGAGAAGCATGTTAAACCCAACAGGCTAAACATACACCAAAACTATCCATGGCAGACAAAATAATCTCCAAAAGATAGCTTCAGTGTGCAGGTTTAAGCACGCTAGTAAAGCAAAACAACTGGAAAGGTGTGTTAACTTCAACATGCATAACATTTAACAATAAGCAAACATAGTCATTCAAACTGGTATTGTGCCGGTCTAAGTACACTGGTTATTGTAAAATAAAAATGGAAAGGCGTGTTAACTACAAGATGCAGCAACCAAATGGTCATTCATAGTGGTATTGTTGAAATTGGTACTCATGAAATTGAACTGCACAGTTCATACTTGTAACACCCCCGGTCTCATGCTACAGTGACCTCACACTAGTAGTGCTATGTCATCAGGTTAACTAAGCCAAATTGCCACTTGATAAAAATCAAAGCCTTTTTCTTAATTAAAATAAAGTCAAATAAGTTATTTCCTCAAATAGTAAAACTAAATGTTCGCAGTATTCTGTAAATTCCCCTGATCATTGTCTTAGAGGAACCAATATTTTATAAAGTATTTAAATGCCATTAAACTAATTAAAACAATACCAAATCAACATTCTTAAATGCTTTTCCCTGGTGAAAAATCCAAATGAATTCAAACTCCTCCCAAAAATTTTGTGGCAGTGCCAAATGTTGTAATGTATTTATGTGGCCAAGTTCCACATTTTACAAAGAGCAATTGGCAGCTTAAGCTATTGCAAACAGATTCAGTAAAAGAAAAATATAAAATATGAAATAACCTAAAAAGAAAAAGGGCCTAGCTACTACTGTGCACTTGTAGCCCATTGCTACAGTGCACAACCCACCCCACTTCCCTGTCCCCCTTCATCTCCCTGTTCACCTCGTGCGCTAGCCGCAGCGCGCCCGCACACGCCGCCGATGGACACGCGGCGTCCATCCGCCGCCTCCTCGTGCCCTCAAGTTGCCGGCCACCCCTTCCTGGCACTAACCCTAACCCTAGCGCCCTCAGATCCCCCTCTCCACCTTGCTCACTCTCCCCTCGTTCCCTCTCTTCTTTCACCTCGCCCGAGCGCCACCATGGCACCGCCGCCGTAACGCACGCGGCCCCCGCCACCGCCTCGCCTCGCCTCCGCGCCAAGAAGGACCGCCTCGACCTCCTCTTCCTCCTCAACGAATCACCCGAGCAGGAGCGCCTCTGCATCGTCCCCTACGTCGCCGTCTTCAACCACGGCCACCGCATGCCGTCGCCGAATCCGCCACACTGAACCCTCCCCGAGCCCACTTGAGCACACCTACAGCACCAACGTGAGCACGCGCCTCTTTCCCCTCTCTTTCCCGCGCGTTTTCACCGCCGTAGCTCCTCCTCCCCGTCGTGCTCGAAAGCGGCTCCGCCCGAGCTCGTCGCCGGCGATGCTCCGGCGACCAAATGGCCTTGGCCCTGTGCACAACTCGCTTGCCACTTCGCCTAGATCCCAACGCGCACACGCACGCGACTCGCCGTGCCCCGCAGCCCCCTGTTCGCCACTCACCGGAAACCCACCACCACCTGACTTGCTGCCGGCGACGTTCCCGGCCGTCCCCAGCCATGCCACCACCTCCATTCAACGCGGTGTGGACTGGCTGTTCGAATGGACCAAACCACAGCCCCGGAGATGCCCTGTGGGCGAAACCCGAAGCTCACCCGTGCCTTGCCGCCGCGTTGGAGCTCGCCGGAGCAACTCCGACGAGGCTAGCCGATGTGGCCACCTGGGGCCACCCCGCTGGGTCACTGACCAGTGGGCCCGGGGCCCACTGTTGACCAGTTGACTAAGTCAACTATGATGACTGGGCTGGCCCTTTCTATGACATGTGGGTCTCGCCTGTTAAAATGATTTTCATAAATAACTAAATCTGTTCATTAAATAAATTAATTAATTAGAACACTAATTACCCACTGACCAGTAGGCCCCACCCACTAATTAGATTAAACTAACTCAGCTAATTAAACCACTTCAATGACATGTGGCTCCCACTAGACCTACATGTCAGGTTTGACCTGGTTAGCGAGTCTATTGACTGCTGACATCATCCCCATGCAATGCTGACATCATATTCCTTTTCTGTTAATTTAAATAATTTCAGAAAACTATTAAAACTTTAGAAAATCGTAGTTAATAAACCGTAACTCGGATGAAAATGGTTTCTACATGAAAGTTGCTCAGAAAAATCCAGCGAATCCAAATACGCGAACCGTTCATCTATCACATGCTCCTAGCATGCTGAACATGGAACCGTCCCCTCTCTTTCATCTGTCTGGAATCCGTCTACCGCTAGGAAATCATCCTCGGATCCCCCTCCGTCTGCAATGGGTAGTACTATGTTAGAACAGCCTTAGCTCTGCTTATTGCCATGTCATGCATCTGTTTGCTCTGTATTTACTGTTTCTTCTCCCTCTTCTCTCCGGTAGACTTTGAGACTGACGCTGATGCTGCCCCTGTGTTTGACTACATCACCGGCGACCCTCCTCCTCGTCTGAGCAACCAGGCAAGCCCTCCCTTTGATCATCCCAATATCGCCCATTCCCTTCTCTCATGCTTGCATTAGATTTTGCTACTGTTTTTGTTTGCTCCTATTCTGATGCATAGCCTGCTTTTGTAACCTGCTCATTGTACCTTACCTGCTTATCCTAATTTTCTTAGTATAGGTTGGTTACAGATCCATCAGTGACCCGCACCTTGTCCCAGTTGCCCCGCTTTATGTTCGATGAATCGATCAACGTGATCGACGTCCAGGCCCCGACACCGACATCACCCCCTTAGTTGTAAGACTCTACAGAGTTACTATTAAGAGCCGAGGGTGATACCTCATTGAAAGCACAAGTGCTCCCTAGGTGGTTTTGGTAATTAATGTCAACATATCTCTTGTTGGACTAACACTTTTATCTAGTATGTTTCAGATAAGTTCGACAATGGAGTGGCATGGACTAAAGGATGTGGGAACCCCTTCAAGATGCTAAGGACAAAGGATTGGCTCAAGCCTCCAGCTCAAGACTCTTAATTTTACATTTTAGTGATCCAAGATCACATTGAGTCTATAGGAAAAGCCAATACTATCAAGGAGGGATGAGGTGTTGCTTAATGAGTCTCTTGCTTCATGTGCTTAGTGATATGCTCCAAAACCCTCAACTACTTTCCCACTTCCACACATATGACCTAAACCTAAAGTCAAACTCGGCCCCACCTATTCTTTCTATCCTGCGCCACCGAGTTCAGTTGTCATAGCCACTGCCACAAACCCTAGGCAAATCGGTTTCACCGATAGGGATCTCGGTCTCACCGAGATGGGATTGTAATCTCTCTTTGTATGTCCATTACCAAAGTTGGTCTCACCGAGTTTGTGCAATCGGTACTACCGAGATTACAATGCAAACTCTCTGGTTAACTTATTACCAAAATCGGTCCCACCGAGTTTGAATAATCGATCCCACCGAGTTTGCCCGACCAACTCTCTGGTTTGCTAATTACCAAAGTCGGTCTCATCGAGTTTGTGTAATCAGTCTCACCGAGATTACGTTATGCCCTAACCCTAACCATATCGGTCTTACCGAGTTGCATATCGGTCCCACCGAAAATCCTAACGGTCACTAGGTTTACTAAATCGATCCGACCGAGTTTGTTGATTCGGTCCCACCGAGTTTGGTAAATTGTGTGTAACGGTTAGATTTTGTGTGGAGGCTATATATACCCCTTCACCTCCTCTTCATTCATGGAGAAAGCCATCAGAACAAACCTACACTTCCAACTTACCAGTTCTGAGAGAGAACTACCTACTCATGTGTTGAGGCCAAGATATTCCATTCCAACCACATGAATCTTGATCTCTAGACTTCCCCAAGTTGCTTTCCAATCAAATCTTCTTTCCACCAAATCCAAATCCTGTGAGAGAGAGTTGAGTGTTGGGGAGACTATCATTTGAAGCACAAGAGCAAGGAGTTCATCATCAACACACCATTTGTTACTTCTTGGAGAGTGGTGTCTCCTAGATTGGCTAGGTGTCACTTGGGAGCCTCCGACAAGATTGTGGAGTTGAACCAAGGAGTTTGTAAGGGCAAGGAGATCGCCTACTTCGTGAAGATCTACCTCTAGTGAGGCAAGTCCTTCGTGGGCGATGACCATGATGGGATAGACAAGGTTGCTTCTTCGTGGACCCTTCGTGGGTGGAGCCCTCCGTGGACTCGCGCAACCGTTACCCTTCGTGGGTTGAAGTCTCCATCAACGTGGATGTACGATAGCACCACCTATCGGAACCACGACAAAAACATTTGTGTCTTCAATTGCGTTTGAATCCTCCAAAACCCTTCCCTTTACATTCTTGCAAGTTGCATGCTTTACTTTCCGCTGCTCACATACTCTTTGCATGCTTGCTTGTTATGTATTGTGAATGTTAAACTTGTGCCTAAACTCCACTTAAACCTAAAGAAGTTCAAAACTGCAACTTTGGTACTTAGTGTCTAATCACCCCCCTCTAGACACCTCTTCTCAAGATCCTACAAGTGGTATCAGAGCAAAGGTATCCATTGCCTTGGTTTAATCACCATTGGAGGAAGATGGATGAGTCTACTTTGGGGAGTCTTAGACATAGAGTGCCTATTCTTGATGGAGAGTATTTTCATGAGTGGAAAAATGAGATGCTTGTAATTTTCAATCAATATCATTTGAACAAGTAAATTGCTAGCCCTTGTGCACCTCATGTTGATCCTATGCATCCTACCCTTGATGAATCAATTGACATGATTAGGAATCTTAAAACTATTAATCTTATATCTAGAGGCTTGACTAGAAATTTAATTAGAAACTTGCCTACTCTTGAGTGTGCCTACACTATATGGAAATTTCTTGAGGAACGCTTTCCAAATTATTCCTTGAAAAATCTAGATGAGATTCTCTATAAGTCTATTGCCTTGAGTAAGATGAATACTAGTGATCCTATGTTTGGTCATCGTCTATTTGAACTTACAAACCTTATGCGTGCCAAAGGAGATGTTGGAATTATTAGTGATATTATTTCCGAAGCTATAAGAATTCATAAGCAAGATCATTGTCAAACTCACTCTAACGAATTACCCTCTCTAGGACTTGATCCACCACATGACGATGTTGAACATGGATAGTATGATGAGGATGATGATAGTGACTTCGATCTTGACGATGCAATGAGACATTTTGGTCTTATGGCAAATCTTTGGGGATATGTGTCAGGAGGAAAGGAATGGGTCCTTGACAGTGGTTGTACCGATCACATGACCGGAGATAAGGACATGTTTCGTGAGCTTGCTGAAAATGATAGTCCTCGAAAGTATGTCACTTTCGGTGACAACTCAAAGGGTAAGGTGGTTGGCCTCGGTAAGGTGGCCATCTCACATGATAGCTCCATTCAGAATGTTATGCTCATTAAATCTCTTGGCTACAACTTACTTTCAGTATCTAGACTTGTTGATTCAGGTTTCAACGTCCTATTTACTGAAGTAGATTGCCAAGTGTTTCGTCGAGACAATCATAAAATGGTCTTTACCGGTATACGTAGAGGTGATCTTTACATTGTTGATTTCTCTAAAAAGGCACAACCTAAAACTTGCTTCATTGCTAAATCCTCAAAAGGTTGGTTATGGCATAGACGACTAGGTCATGTTGGCATGAGAAACCTTGACAAGCTTATTAAAGGAAATCATATCCTTGGAGTTAACGATGTCATATTTGATAAGGATAGACTTTGCAGCGCTTGTCAGGCAGGTAAATAGGTTGGAGGAAGGCATCCCATGAAGAACATCATGACCACAAGGAGGCCACTCGAGCTACTTCATATGGATCTCTTTGGTCCCAACGCTTACAAAAGTCTCGGTGGAAATTCCTTTGGTCTAGTTATAGTTGATGATTTTTCAAGATTTACGTGGGTGTTCTTTCTCGATGATAAATCACAGGTCCAAAAGATCTTCAAAAACTTCGCTAGGAAGGCCCAAAATCAATTTGAAGTGAAGATCAAGAAGGTTCGCAGCGACAACGGAACGGAGTTCAAGAACGCAAATGTGGACACCTTTCTTGACGAAGAAGGAATTTCACACGAGTTATCGGCTACGTACACACCTCAACAAAATGGAGTTGTTGAGAGGAAGAACCGGACGGTCATCGAAATGGCGAGAACAATGCTTGATGAGTACAAGACGCCGAAGCACTTTTGGGCAGAAGCGGTTGAGACAGCTTGTCATGCAACAAATCCCTTGTATCTTCATAAGCTACTCGGCAAGACGGCATACGAGCTCCTCACCGGTAACAAACCCCAAGTTGGATACTTTCGAGTATTTGGCTCAAAGTGCTACATTCTTGATAAGTATCGTCGTTCAAAATTTGCTCCTAAGTCTCATGAAGGTTTCCTACTAGGTTATGGCTCAAACTCTCACACTTACCATGTCTATAACAATTTCACCCGAAAGGTTGAAGAGACGGTAGATGTGAAGTTTGATGAATCTAACGGCTCGCAAGTAGAGCAATTGCAAATTGATGTAGGACATAAAGATCCTTTGGAAGCAATCCATGACTTGTCTATTGGCAAAGTTCGTCCAACGGAGGTGAAGGAGAGTACCTCGTCCGTCCAAGTGGAAGCTTCTACTTCACGACAAGGTGAACCAAGAGTTGATACGGAAGCATCCACAAGTGGATCACACCAAGATGAAGAAAACGAGGAAGAACAACACGAACGTCAACAACCTCCTTCTCCACCACGACAAGAAAACGACAACGCCAACAATGAAGAAGATCAAGAAGAAGAACAAGAACAAGATGAAGAAGATGTTCAACCAAGAACCAAGCAAAAGCTTTCATGAGTTCGAGCAAGTATTGCTAAAGACCATCCCGTAGAGCAAATCTACAATGATATTCAAACCGGGAGAATCACTCGCTCTAAAACTTGTTTAGCTAACTTTTGTGAAAACTATTCTTTCATCTCTAGCATTGAACCTATGAAGGTCGAAGAAGCATTGGAAGATCCGGATTGGATAAATGCTATGCATGAAGAGCTATACAACTTTGAGAGAAACCAAGTTTGGACATTGGTTGAGAAGCCCGACAACAACCACAACATCATCGGTACCAAATGGGTGTTTCGCAACAAGCAAGATGAAGATGGACAAGTAGTTCGCAACAAAGCACGCCTAAATCGCCCAAGGCTACACACAAGTCGAAGGTATGGACTATGGTGATACTTATGCTCCCGTTGCTAGACTTGAGTCCATTCGCATCTTACTTGCCTATGCTAATCACCATGATATCACCTTGTACCAAATGGATATTAAAAGTGCTTTTCTAAATGGAGAAATAGAGGAGGAAGTTTATGTTAAACAACCTCCCGGCTTTGTCAATCCTAAGAAACCAAATCATGTTTACAAACTTCACAAAGCCCTTTATGGTCTTAAACAAGCTCCTAGAGCTTGGTATAAATGCTTGACTAAGTTTCTTCTTGAAAAAGGCTTTGAAATTGGGAAAATTGATTCCACACTTTTTACTAAAAGGGTTAATGGAGAATTATTTGTATGCCAAATTTATGTTGATGATATCATATTTGGATCAACTAACCCTCATTTTAGTGAGAAGTTTGGAAAGCTAATGTCGAAGAAGTTTGAGATGTCAATGATGAGTGAACTTAAATTCTTTCTTGGGCTGCAAATCAAGCAAACCAAGGAAGGTACTTTTGTTTCTCAAACGAAGTACACTAAGGAATTATTCAAGAAGTTCAATATGCAAGAGTGCAAAGGTATGTCTACACCCATGCCTACTAGTGGACATCTTGATTTGACCAAAGATGGTAAACCAGTTGACCAAAAGGTTTATCGCTCTATGATTGGTTCATTGTTATACCTATGTGCTTCACGTCCCGATATTATGCTAAGTGTGTGCATGTGTGCAAGATATCAAGCTGCTCCTAAAGAATGTCATCTTAAGGCCGTAAAAAGGATAGTGAGATACTTAATTCATACACCAAATTTTGGCATTTGGTATCCTAAGAGGGCCTCTTTTGATCTTGTTGGCTACTCCGACTCGGACTATATCGGAGACAAGGTTGATAGAAAGTCCACTTCGGGTACTTGTCAATTTCTTGGTAGATCTCTTGTGTCTTGGTCCTCCAAGAAACAAAACTCGGTATCCTTATCTACCGCCGAAGCGGAGTACATTGCCGCTGGTTCATGTTGTGCTCAATTACTTTGGATGACCCGAACTCTTAAAGATTATGGGATATATGTGAAACATGTTCCATTGCTTTGTGACAATGAAAGTGCTATCAAAATTGGTCATAATCACGTACAACATTCTCGAACTAAGCATATTGAAGTTCGTCATCATTTCATTCGAGATCATGTTGCTAAGGGTGACATTAAACTTAAGCATGTTTGCACCGAAAAGCAATTAGCGGATATATTCACTAAACCTCTTGATGAGAAAGTGTTTTGGAGGTTGAGAGGAGAATTGAACATCATTGATGCTTCAAACTTGGAGTAGAAACTCCATTGGATACATGCAAGACATGAGCTTATGACCAATCCATGATATCTCTCTTATGATGAAAATCTTATGTCCTGGATACATTTGCATCTTGCATGTTATCTAACCCATGTAGGTACTTGGTTGAATCAAATTCCATGAGATTGTAATGTACTCACATCTTGAGCAATCTCTACATCACCAAGTCTCTACACTATGGTGGTTGAAGTCAAGGAAGCACGGAATCTTTCAAACATATCCTTTGACAAACTCTATGTTGAGCTTCATGATTGACATCTTTGGATACACAAGTGCTACTCCTTGCAAGAACTAACCCATGTAGGTAGATGGACTCAAATTCCAAGTGGTGCTCCCAACTCTTGACAAGCTACATCAACCTTGAGCAACCCACACAAGTGCAACTACATGGTCAACACCACCAACCAAGGTATGTTATTCCATCTTAGAGAAGCTTTACTCTAAGTCATGAGCTAAAGCAACTCGACAAGATGTGAATACATCAAGATGCTTTAACGAAAAATGGTAACCCCATTTTGAGCTTAAACGATGAGTATGACCTATGATCAAGTGATCTCACTTGACTCCAAAGTCAATATACTCTAACATAGGTGACTTTGTCGCTGACCATCTCTAGATGAAGTTCTCTCATGTTCTTTTCTGTGTTTTTGCATTTGTATCATGCATATTTGTTTCCTATTTAAAAAAAACTTCATCTAGATTTCTTTCTTTTCTTTTCTGTTTGCTCTGCATCTCCTGCATCCAATTCATTGCATATCATTCAGTAAATTCCTTGCAAATCTTTGTGAGATCTTACTCTTCTAGTGATCTGAGGTGACAAGTGTTTTCTCTGCGATGAACTCGGTTTCACCAATTTGTTGTTTTCGGTCCAACCGAATCCTTTCAGTACAACCGAAGCATACCACTCGATGCCACCGATTTCACAACAGGAAAAATAGTTTTGCCACTTATTCTGTGTTTCTTCTGATCCAGCTCCACTCAATGAATCTTGTCCTCTACAAGCATCACAATCTTATCCAGTGCTTTGTGTTGTGACTCAAGGACCAAACCCATTCACAACAAATTCTAGAAGACCTTTCTTGGAAATTGATGTCAAAGGGGGAGAGAGAGATCACATCAAAGCTTCACTTCCAAAGGGAGAGAGAGAGAAATCTCCAGGGGGAGAGAATACTCAAGGATCCCAGATGCTTGATGTTCAAGAGGAGAGATGCTACATGTCTTCTTGAGGGGAAAAATATGTTCATATGTGCTTAGTTGCATTTGCTCTGTTCTTTATATCTTTCAGCCCTGATTTTCTGTTCCCTATCTTCTCCCAGTATCCCATGCTAGATTCAGGGGGAGCAAGACATCTAAGGGAAAGAAATCATTTAAATTCATTGCATATCTTTACTCTTGGGGACATGTCTAATCCAATGTGGTACTCAGTACTCACTCTCTGCATGTCATCCCAGTCTTGGTATTCTTGTGGTTTCTTCTGTTTGCTCTGGCTAGTAGATGTACATGTGTTATCTAACCTTGTTTGCACAGGTTCATTCCATCCTAAGTCAACTCAGGACTACAAGGTAAGTATATGCATCACAATCATGTGTATGGGGAATTCTTGCTGATGTACATACTGTTTGCAAGAAGGACTCATGAGCATGAAGGTATTTTCCTTAATATTCTTTGCTCTGATGCATATGTCCAAGATACATGTAACACATTGCCTACTCTATCATGGTTAATCTCTCACATGCTTCTATATTCCATATTCACATGATTGCATACATGTAGGGGGAGCCTATGGTTGTTACATGTCCTTCCGAAGCTTTACTTGCTATTCTTTATATCTTTATCCAAAGCTTTGATGTATGTTGTCATCAATTACCGAAAAGGGGGAGATTGAAAGCACAAGTGCTCCCTAGGTGGTTTTGGTAATTAATGTCAACATATCTCTTGTTGGACTAACACTTTTATCTAGTATGTTTCAGATAAGTTCAACAATGGAGTGACATGGACTAAAGGATGTGGGAACCCCTTGAAGATGCTAAGGACAAAGGATTGGCTCAAGCCTCAAGCTCAAGACTCTTCATCTTACATTTTAGTGATCCAAGATCACATTGAGTCTATAGGAAAAGCCAATACTATCAAGGAGGGATGAGGTGTTGCTTAATGAGCCTCTTGCTTCATGTGCTTAGTGATATGCTCCAAAACCCTCAACTACTTTCCCACTTCCACACATATGACCTAAACCTAAAGTCAAACTCGGCCCACCGATTCCTTCTATCCGGCGCCACCGAGTTCAGTTGTCATAGCCCCTGCCACAAACCCTAGGAAAATCGGTTTCACCGATAGGGATCTCGGTCTCAACGAGATGGGATTGTAATCTCTCTGTGTATGTCCATTACCAAAGTCGGTCTCACCGAGTTTGTGCAATCGGTACTACCGATATTACAATGCAAACTCTCTGGTTAAGTTATTACCAAAATCGGTCCCACCGAGTTTGAATAATCGGTCCCATCGAGTTTGCCTGACCAACTCTCTGGTTAGCTAATTACCAAAGTCGGTCTCACCGAGTTTGTGTAATCGCTCTCACCGAGATTAAGTTATGCCCTAACCCTAACCATATCGGTCTTACCGAGTTGCATATCAGTCCCACCGAAAATCCTAACGGTCACTAGGTTTACTAAATTGGTCCGACCGAGTTTGTTGAGTCGGTCCCATCGAGTTTGGTAAATTGTGTGTAACAGTTAGAGTTTGTGTGGAGGCTATATATACCCCTCCACCTCCTCTTCATTCATGGAGAGAGCCATCAGAACAAACCTACACTTCCAACTTACCAGTTCTGAGAGAGAACTACCTACTCATGTGTTGAGGCCAAGATATTCCATTCCAACCACATGAATCTTGATCTCTAGCCTTCCCCAAGTTGCTTTCCACTCAAATCTTCTTTCCACCAAATCCAAATCCTGTGAGAGAGAGTTGAGTGTTGGGGAGACTATCATTTGAAGCACAAGAGCAAGGAGTTCATCATCAACACACCATTTGTTACTTCTTGGAGAGTGGTGTCTCCTAGATTGGCTAGGTGTCACTTGGGAGCCTCCGACAAGATTGTGGAGTTGAACCAAGGAGTTTGTAAGGGCAAGGAGATCGCCTACTTCGTGAAGATCTACCGCTAGTGAGGCAAGTCCTTCGTGGGCGACGGCCATGGTAGGATAGACAAGGTTGCTTCTTCGTGGACCCTTCGTGGGTGGAGCCCCCTGTGGACTCGCGCAACTGTTACACTTCATGGGTTGAAGTCTCCATCAACGTGGATGTATGATAGCACCACCTATCGGAACCACGACAAAAACATTCGTGTATCCAATTGCGTTTGAATCCTCCAAAACCCTTCCCTTTACATTCTTGCAAGTTGCATGCTTTACTTTCCGATGCTCACATACTCTTTGCATGCTTGCTTGTTATGTATTGTGAATGTTAAACTTGTGCCTAAACTCCACTTAAACCTAAAGAAGTTAAAAACTGCAACTTTGGTACTTAGTGTCTAATCACCCCCCCCCCTCTAGACACCTCTTCTCAAGATCCTACACTCATCAGCACTTCTGATGTTAACCTTGTAGTGTAGCTATTTGGTCGTGGTCATCGAGGGTGATTCCTCCTTAACCACTTCGATCGACTGCAGGTAAACCCCTCAAGTGTGAACCTCGAGGGTGGTTCCTCCTACGTTCACCTTGATGATTACACCGAGTGGAATCCACCGAGGGTGATTCCTCGGGGTTTCCCCCTTGTGTTTGGACACACAGATACTTGGACTTTACAACTGTTACTTGGAAAGGCGGGTCGACCCTGAGGGGTACCCGCGAGTGATGTGGAGACAGGTTCACCTGGAGGGTACCTGAGAGTTGAATATGAGGCGTGGCCGGGCATTCTTAGCCCTTGCCGCAAGTCCTTGATACGGGGCGATGGGGTCACATCTTTTGTGCATCTCTGCTCGTGACCGCACTACCAACACACTAACGGTTTGGATATTTGATCCGAGAAGGCCTCTGGCCTGATAGCACTAACCATCACGTGGGCATAGTATGGGCGTTCTGCATCGTATGCATCAGCCAAAGCTTAATAGACGTCGGTGACTGACCGGGCCTGCCAGGTTGGACTGCATAAGCACCTGCCTTTTAAGGAGGTAGCTAGGTCTGCTCACCGGCCGCGTTCACAATGTGCAGGACTTCTCGGGGTGATGGCCCAAGACCCCTGGGGGCATAGGATTAGTCCGGCGTGCTGACCTCTCTATTAAGCCTAGGTCGGGTTGCGGCGTATCATTTGGCCGAGGCCAGACATGACCCAGGAAAGTGTGTCCAGCCGGAGTTAATCGAGCATGGTGGGTAAGTTGGTGCACCCCTGCAGGGAAGAAAACATCTATCGGTAGCCTTTCCTAGGGTAACAGACACTCGGAGTTGTATCCCGATCGATACAACTAGAACTTGATGCTGAGGCATGTAATGGAAATGATGGCTCCATGATTGTTTTCTCGCAGGGAGTCGAGGAAGTGATCACCGTGCGATGTTACAACATACTTACTAATATTATAATATGCCACTCTTATCTCGTCTGTTGTTGCATGATGCTTGGAGCTGCTTGAAGATGCTAGTCTTTGATAGGCTAGACTTTCCCCTTCTCTTCTGGCATTCTGCAGTTCAGTCCATAGATACTACCCATTTCATTGACACCGATGCATATGTAGTGTAGATCCTTGCTTGCGAGTACTTTGTATGAGTACTCATGGTTGCTTTGCTCCCTCTTTCCCCCTTTTTCCTTTCTTTCTGGATGTCGCAACCAGATGGTGGAGCCCAGGAACCAGACGCCACCGTCAGCGACGTCTACTACTACCACGAGGGTGCTTACTACTACGTGGAGGCCGCTGACGACCTGGAGTAGTTAGGAGGCTCCCAGGCAGGAGGCCTTGCCTTTTTGATCGTTGCTGCTTTTGTGCTAGCCTTCTTAAGGCAAACTTGTTCAACTTATGTCTGCACTCAGATATTGTTGCTTCCACTGACTCTTCTGTATTCGAGCCCTCGAGGCCCCTGGCTTGTAATATAAAGCTTGATATATTTTAATTTGTGTCTAGAGTTGTGTTGTGATATCTTCCCGCGAGTCCCTGATCTTGATCATACACATTTGCGTGTATGATTAGTTTACGATTGAATCGGGGGCATCACAAGTTGGTATGAGAGCCAACTGCCTGTAGGTAGGCCCCCTTCCAACACCTTGACCTAATTCGAGTCTAGTCACTACAAAAAACGTTTACTAGCATGGCTGTGTGGCTTATGGGCCCATGTCGCCATCGGGTGGTTTTGGGATCTTTTATTCCTCGTCTTTACTCTGGGATCCTGATCTCTCTTCTATTCGGGTTAAAGATTTTGCTAACTCTAACACTAGGTTCTCGTAACTACTTCCTCCCGGAGAGCCACTTCATTCCAGATGATCGCCTGTTCACGAGAAGACTTTGAAGATACTCTTCGATGTTCCCCAGATCCTTGTGACCACCGCCTTTGCAATTCCCTACCACGGATGTATCCTTGTGTATAACTAATACACTTGCCATTTATACATTCATCCATGTTGCTCTTGTTATCACAAGATGCCTGGAAATACTCTCCGTTGTTCTAAGAGTCCCTTGTGCAACTGCCTTAAAGCTATTTGCCGCATGAATACCCCGACGAATAATTCCTCATAGTTATCGAGGATTCCTTCACCCCTAGTTGTTCAAGTGTTTCGCAAAATTCTTCGAAATGCTATTCGATCTTCCAAGAATCCTCTGCAACCTATTGCTTTGGAAAGTCTTACGTACTTGCACTATGGTTACTTCCATATGTCTAGCAATATTCATTAGCATCCTTTGCCATCATCATTTTGAGCATTTCATTCAATATATTTGTGAATGCTCGCAATCATCCGTCGAACTGGAATTCGTTCTTCTGGCTCAAACGTCACTCCGGACATGAGCTGGTTCTCGGCAAATCAAACCTTTATTGATTGTCGATCTAAGTCTATTCAACTTAATCCTATTTGATCTGTGCATCTACTTATTATTCCTCGAATTGGAATTCATAATTCATTTGTATTTAAGAGTCGAATTATTCAGATGTTTCTTTTAATATGATGCCCTTGCATTCTTTCTTCCTCTGATTGAGTACCGATTCTCACATCAGCTCCGTTGTGGATCGCCAGATCCATTGCTGGATTATTATCCGACAATGTCCTTCAAATTTAATCACCTTTTGAGTTATTTCCCTGATACATAATGCCTTTGGTAAATTGTATCCCCTCCTTTTGTCAACCATGCTCTGCTTTCGAGCTTGTGTTCATTATTCCTGAAGTTCGTGGTATATATTCCTAAGATGCCCATATGGAACCTATGCATTCCCTAATCCATGTGAACCCGAGAGTTTTCACGAGTCATACTCTTCTCGTGTTTTGCCAGATATAATTTCGACACTATAACTTCATTGAAAGCGAGAAGTGAATGGAAGGTTATGCATTGAAGAAGTGGGAGTCGACCTTGAACTTTGTGTTCATGCCCATGGACCCGATGTGGAACTTATCATGTAAGCTTCTTATAAAAATATTAATAATCCCCTTGTTATAAGTTCATCTTGTATCTATGCTTGGTCCTTTGCAACCGTGGTTCCGACCATGATTGTTTTTCTTTGATCCCATTTGTCGGACAAGTTAAAGCGCTTGTCTTCTGCAGATCAATACGCCTGTCCAACCTCGATTCTGCTCTACCTTCGAGTATTACCCTTTGGTATCTCGAGAATATCACGGAACTACATAACTTCTTATGAGTTCTTCCTCAACTATTTTTCTCGCTGATTGCAATTTTCCACAGGTTCTGAGTTGTTAGACATTCTCGGACACTGATAACCGAATCGAGTCCGCACTCTGATTCAATAACTCTTAAGTAATTTTCGTTTCTTATGAGTTTAATAATCCTTCAAGTCATTCCTAGTGTGATCGGCTATATCATTATCATGCTAAATTTTAACTGTGGTACCTGGTCCTTCTTCCTGGAGCACAATTTTGGACGGTGAGCTAAGCTTACATCAATCTTCCTCGTCATATCATTTCTCCTTGAACAACAAGCTTGATTTCGAGTTTGTGTCGTAACCATGGCTCCAATAACCTTACGCTTCATCATTCTTTTGCTTGATGTCGTCGTTGATCGATTACATCTTCATGAAACCTCTCGACAAATGTGTCGTGATCGTCATCATCATTCCAAGATTTTCCAGGATATCAACTGAATTCATGATGAGAAATACCATCCTTGCACCCTCGATGAATTGTTGCTGGTCCCGTGGGCCCCATCCTCATCTTTTCCTTGCTAAAATTGTACGACTTATTTTATAAGTTGTTTCCAATGGGTCCTTGTGTATCCAAAGTCTGACCTTTCCCTGATGACCATGTCAATGCTATCCCGAAGCATGTCTTTTGTACTCCGAACATCAACAAGAACATTGGAAGCGCAATGCTAAATCTTCTTGATCAATTATCCAAACACTATTGTATGGGTAAACCTCATAAATTCCTTGCACCTTTGTCTAACTGGTTTCATACTTGGAGCCTTATCATGTATATCATGCTATGCCTTTCCTTGGGAAAGATATACTCTTGATACCCACGTATAAACACATTTTCCTTGCCATTGGTCTGTTTAATCTAATAATCACATTTTCCTTTCCATTGTTTTCTTTAACCTTTCTGGTAATCTAACTTGTTTGAGCAGAGATAATTCCCTGCTTATGTAAACACCTTGGCGTACAAGCTCTGTCAGTAAGACCTTGTTACTATTGTTGATTACATTCTGGTAACCACCAATGGATGAGAACTTTGCCTATTGGTCTGCCTCATTTCAACGAGCAGGAAAATGGTTATCTTCGTCCCTTGCCCTTGGTACCAACGTTGTTTCCAACATAACTGGCAGGCTACCCTCTGACATGCCTTTCTATCATGATCGTGCAAGATGTCACCGCCTCTTCTACCTTTGACCTACATGGTGGGCCCATAACCCACAGTTCCACAGGATTGAAACCTGACTCTCCTGTATACCCCCTGTTCCCAAAGATATTCCTCGCACGTGGCCTCGTACGTAATTCACGAGCCACCTCCCAAGAGATCATCAATTCTGGTATCAGACACAATGCTTATTCCCGTCGCTCTGAACCCCTTTCACACTATGTTTCTGTAGCGACCCGACCTCAGATGGTCAAGTCTTTGTGCTTCTGTGTCATCCCTGGATCGGTAATCTTGACACACACGACTCGAAGGATTTATAAGCGAGTAGCAATCACACACTTATTACAACGAATGTCTCGAAGAGAACTTATTACAATAATATGGCTTAAGGCCATCTAATACGATAACATCGGAAGGCTTGGAAGGTAAAGTGAGTCCATCAACTCCAGCGGCATAAGCGAGCTGCACGCAGCAGCGACCTACAATCCTCACTCCTCGTCTGAAAAGTCTGCAACATAATACGTTGCAGCCCGAGAACAGGTCAGCACATGGAATATCTGGCAATATAACACATAGAGAGTAATGAAAGAATGAGCTATGCTACATGCATATATGGCTGGTGGAAAGCTCTATGGTTACTGAGTTTTGCAAAAGCCAATTTTTCCCTACATCAAAGGAATAAATTTTACTTTAACTATCATGGTGGTTGAAACATCATTGAGAAGGTACCCCCAACTCAGATGATCCCAATTAAGGTAATTAACATCCCAGCAATATTAATTTAGAGTGATGAGATACATGTGAATACTCAAGTACTAGATACTCGAATTGTCCATAACAGGGGACACGGCTAACCATGATTAGATTGTACACTCTGCAGAGGTTTGCGCACTTTTCCCCACAAGACTCGATCGCCTCCGTTGGTTTCTCGCACTTCATGGTGTTTGAGAGCGGATGGCCGAGACACGATCTTTCGAAACATTAACTCTCTACTCGGATAGATCATACCAAACCTATAAACACACTACCTGCTGACCTACCTCTTGAGAGCTTCACGTAACTTACTCAACTATGCTAGAGCCCATAATAGCTTGTGCTGCACGGAAGTTTCTAGCATGAATAATCTCAGTTCCTTTGAGCACTGGTGGCGGTCCATAGGAAGATCACACGGGTACCCAGATTTCAAAAAAAACAGACAACACTGGGTTCCCCGGTTGCCTCAATCCACCAGATGTGTATTTAAGTTGCCACCTTAAGTAAACCATTAATTAACAATCTCACATCTGTCGTGAATATCTCTCAAACCCAATCCACGTCTCTGAGCATAGCATGGCAATATAAGCATAACGTAGAAGTAACTCCCAAGGGTTTGATAGTAACAGGCAATAGGTTCCTACCTCATCATCTACTTCCCATCCCACAAATTAATGACATCCTAATCATGCAATGTTTGAAGGTTGAAACTAATGCGTAAAACTGGGTATGAAAAGATATGATCAAGTGTTACTTGCCTTGTCGACGATCCGTAAATCCTAGAGACTTCGTAGTAACACGCTTCGCACTCGGGAATTCTATCGCAAGCAAACAATACATACATAAGCAACAAACAAAGATGCACAAACGAAACTTCAACTGAAAGAGGTTGACCGGAGAGTTCAACTTGAGAACTCCGGTTTGCAAAAATAATCAAACCAAACGGAACAACGAAACTCAAACGGCGAGAGAAACAAGGTCCGTTCACTAATCTGATCTAGAGTCAAATTTTACAGAGACAAAAACTGGTTTAAGTTGATTATTCGGAAAGAGGGTTTCGATACGAAACTCCAGGCGCTTGAATCGCCTGATTCCGATAAACGAGCAAAAAGATAAACAGGTTTGAAAATTGGATCTGAAATCGCATTCGGAATAACCGCGGAATAAATCGAATAAAAGAAAAACGACGAATGGTTAAACGAACAAACGTTCGTTAACAGAACCTAAACAGTGAACATGTTCGTTAAAACGAACGGACGAACGGACGTTCGTTAAATAAATAAACCGATCTGAAAAAAAACGATCTAGGGTTTTATATAAAAAACCGAAGGGTTTTCTAAACAAACCGGCGGGTCGGGTACCTCCGGGCGCGTCCGGTGGCGGGCGGCTCAGGTCGGGGTGGGGCGGGGTCGGCGAGGGCGGCGGCTCGGCGGGAGGCGGCGGCGAGAGGGGCGGCTCGGGGCTCCGGCTCGGGCTCCTCGGGCTCCGGCGAGGCGGGGTCGGGTGGTGGTGGCGGAGGCGGGCGGCGACATTTATAGGGCGGGGCAGGCGGCGACTTGGGAAGGGTCGCCGGGGTGGAGTCCGGCTCGGACTCCCTCGGCGTCCGTGCCTCGCCTGGCGTGCTGAGGAGGCGGCGGAAGCTGGCTGGCTGGCTCGGTTGGGCCTTTAGCCCGGTCGGTATGGTCCGTTCGTTTTTTAAATCATTCCATGAAGAAAAATCCTAGAAAAATAAATAAAAATCTAAAAATTCCAAAATAAATTTTTTCCGTCTAAATAAAATATTTAGAACTGGATGAACTTTTCTTGGCCCCTAAAATGCAATTTTTTTAAAGCGTGCAATTTTTTCCTAGGGCAAATAAAATTCCAAATAAGTAAAATAAAATCCCAAAAATGATTTTAACATTTTTCCTCCGTTATTTCAATTATTTTGGAGAAGTCATATTATCTCCCCTCTTTTATTTTAAACTTGAAATATTTTCCGGAGAGAAAATAAGTAAAATCAATATCCTCGACTTTCATTGATAGGTAAAAATTCAAATATGAAAATCGAAAAATCCCCAACTCTCTTCGAGGGTCCTTGAGTTGCTTAGGATTTTCGAGGATAGCAAATGAATATGCAATAAAATATGATATGCATGGATGACCTATGTATAACATGCCAAATTGAAAATTTGGGATGTTACAAACCTACCCCTTAAGATGAATCTAGCCCTCGAGATTGGGTTAACTAGAAAATAGGTGCGGATGGTCCTTGCGAATATCATCTTCTCGCTCCCAGGTGGCTTCCTCCTCGGTATGGTGACTCCACTAAACTTTGCAAAACTTGATCACCTTGTTGCGAGTGACTCGGCTATCAAACTCCAAATTCTTTACTGGCTTCTCCTCATAAGTTAGATTATCATTCAGTTGAATCGCCTCCAAGGGTACTGTGTCGTTCAACGGTATGTCGGCCATCCCAGCGTGGCACTTCTTGATTCATGATCGTGAAACACATCATGAACTCCTGACAGTCCTTCAGGTAACTCCAGCTTGTAGGCAACTTCTCCCATTCGTTCCAAAACACTATACGGTCCTACAAATCTTGGGGCTAACTTTCCTTTTACTCCAAAACGTTTCACTCCCCTCGGGGTGATACTCATGAATATACTCATCTCCGATTTCATAGGTTACTTCCTTGCGTTTTGAATATGCGTAACTCTTCTATCTAGGCCGAGCAATCTTTAGCTTTGTCTCGATCGGTTTAACCTTCTCCTCTGAGTCTTTGATCAAGTCTGGTCCAAACAAGCGGCGGTCTCCAACCTCGTCCCACATCAATGGTGTTCTACATCTGCGTCCATCTGAGCTTGAGCGGTGCCATCTTCAAACGGCACGGTAGCTGTTGTTGTATGAGAATTCTGCGTCGGAAAATTGTCATCCCAACTAGATCCATAATCTAGCGCATGAGCTCTCAACATGTCCTCAAAATCTGATTGACTCTCTCGGTCATCCATCCGTCTGTGGGTGGAATGCGGTACTAAACTCAATCTGGTTCCCAAAGTCTGGTGTAATCGATGCCAAAACTTTGAAGTAAACTGTGTTCCTCTATCGTCTGATGCTCCTCGGAACTCCATGCAAACACACGATCCTGGTCATATATATCTTGGCCAATTTGGCACTTGTATAAGTTGTTTTCACTGGGATGAAGTGAGCTACTTTGGTCAACCGATCCACTACTACCCATATTGAATCATATTCTGCTTTGGTTCTGGGTAATCCGGTGATAAAATCCATGCCAAGTTTGTCCCACTTCCATTCGGGTATTGGCATAGGCTGCAACAGTCCTGCTGGCTTTTGATGCTCGGCCTTCACTCTCTGGCATACATCACAAACGGCTACATACTCGGCAATATCCTTTTTCATACCGGTCCACCAGAAACGTTCCTTCAAGTCCAAATACATCTTGGTGTTTCCGGGGTGAATCGAGTATGGTGAGTCATGAGCCTCTTCAAGTATTAACTTCTTGATCTCCAAATTGTTGGGCACATAAATCCGATCCTCAAACCACAAGGTATCGTGCTCATCCTCGCGAAAACCTTTGGCTTTTCCCTTGCCCATCCTTTCCTTTATCTCATCAATCTCTTTATCCTCCTTTTGAGCTTCTCGAATCTTGTCTAACAAGGTCGACTGAACCTCCATTGTTGCAAGAAAACCTCTTGGAACAATCTCCAACTATAGTTCCATAATATCCTCGATAACTCCTTTGGTAGCCCTCTACCTTTAAGGGTATTGGCATAACTTTTCCGACTTAAGCGTCTGCTACAACGTTGGCTTTTCTGGATGATAGTGTAGCTTCATATCATAATCCTTTATAAGCTCCAGCCATCTCCTCCATCGAGGTTCAACTCCTACGGGTGAAAATGTACTTCAAACTCTTATGATCCGTGTACACATCACAACGGTTTCCCATGAGATAATGTCTCCGGTCTTCAACGCATGTACTACAGCTTCTAACTCCACATCATCGTGGCATAGTTTAACTCATGAGGCTTGATTGCCGTGAGGCATCTGAAACAACTTTTCCTTCCTGCATAAGAACACATCCAAGTCCCAAGCGAGAGGCATCACAATACACTTGAAACTCCTTATGTATATCTGGCAATGTCAGCACTGGGGCTGTAGTCAACCGTTTCTTCAACTCTTGGAAGCTTGTCTCACAGTCCTCTGTCCATTTGAACTTGGTATCCTTCTTTAACAACTCAGTCATTGGTTTAGCAATCTTGGAGAAATTCTCAATAAATCTCCGATAATATCCTGCCAGTCCAAGGAAACTGCGAATCTCGCCGACTGAAGTGGGTGCCAACCATTCAGTGACTGACTGAATTTTACTGGGATCTACTGCTATACCCTCTCCTGATATAACGTGCCCAAGAAATCCAACTTCCTTCAACCAAAACTCACACTTGCTGAATTTGGCATATAACTGGTGTTCCCTGAGTTTCTCAAGAACCAAACGTAGGTGTTCTGCGTGCTGCTCTTCGTTCTTCGAGTAAACCATATTGTCATCGATAAACACCACAACAAACTTGTCCAAATACTCCATCAACACTTTGTTCATCATACTCATAAAATAGGCAGGGGCGTTAGTCAGTCCAAACGACATGACCGTATACTCATATAATCCATATCGAGTGGTGAATGCTGTCTTTGGTATATCCTTCTCCCGGATCTTCAACTGATGGTATCCTGATCGTAGATGAATCTTAGAAAACACCTTAGCTCCTTGCAACTGATCAAACAGATCATTTATCATCGGTAAAGGATACTTGTTCTTTATCGTTACTTCATTCAGATCTCGGTAATCAACAACCATCCTTAGGGATTTATCCTTCTTCTCCACCAAAAGTACTGGGGCTCCCCAAGGTGATGAACTTCTACGAATGTAACCTTTCTCCAATAGCTCCTTGATCTGCTTCTTAATTTCTTCCAGATCATTTGCGGGCATCCGATAGGGTCTCTTTGATATTGGCCCTGTACCTGGCATTAGTTCTATCAGAAACTCGATGTCTCGATCCGGTGGCATGCCTGGTAACTCTTCCAGAAAAACATCCGGATAATCCTTCACTACAGGTACTTCCTCTTGCACAACTCCCGCGAGGGTATTCACTTGGCTCCTCCTAGGCACATGCCTAGATACATACTTAATCCTTTTTCCCTCTGGGGCGGTAAGATAAATTGACTTGCTAGCACAGTCAATACTTCCTCCAAACTTTGACATCCAATCCATACCTAATATCACATCCAATCCTTGCGACTCCAAGATAATTAGGTCAGACGGAAAAACATGCGTGCCAATGATTAGGGGTATCTGGGGGCACCATCTGCTAGCCATATATTCTGCTCCTGGCGAGCTCACTAGAAGAGGGTCCTAAGGGTGCAGGTTGGTAACAAACTTATCCACAAATCCCTTGATATGTATGAATCGATGCACCAGTGTCGAAAAGAACAATAGCGGTAAATGACTGAACCAAAAACTTACCTATTACCGCATCCGGCTGCTCTTCAACTTCCTCCACGTTAACATGGTTCACTTGTCCTTTGTTGAATGGATTGGGCTTCTTCCCAGCGCTCCCATTTCCGTTTCCATTCTTTCCTTCAGGGCAGTCATTGGCATAGTGCCATGTTTTCCCGCACTTAAAGCAAATAACTTGGCTTAAGTCCCTCTTGGCGGGTGTAGCTGGGTTAGAGCGATTCTGATTATTGTTGACTCCATTCCCATTCCCATTCTTCGCACCATTATGCGATCCTCCTCCAGTATGGTTATGTCCTCCATGGTTATGAACTAGTCCTCCCGAGTTCGGGGTTAAGCGAGGTTTCTGGTGAGCTCCTGAGTTATACTTCCCTTGTCCATACTTCCTCTTATGATTATCAATTTGCTGCTGCTTTCCTTCAATCATTAGGGCCTTATCTACCAACTCCTGGTAGTTGTTGAAAGTTGCCACCATCAGCTGCATACTCATCTCATCATTCAGCCCTTCCATAAACTTCTCTTGCTTCGCGGCATCCGTGGCCACATCATCAGGGGCATAGCGTGATAACTTGCTAAACTCATCCACGTACTAAGCCACAGTACGGTTCCCTTGGCGTAAGTTGCGAAACTCACGCTTCTTTATCTGCATGGCTCCAGTTGAAACATGGGCCGTGCGGAAAGCTTGTTGGAACTGGTCCCAAGTGACATTGGCTATAGGAAAAGTAGTTGTGTAATTCTCCCACCACGCGGCTGCTGGTCCATCCAATTTATGTGCGGCAAAGCGATCTCTCTCAGCATCCGTGCATCCTGCGGTGGTTAACTCCCTTCCAATTCGGCGTAACCAGTCATCTGCAACTATTGGCTCGATGCTACTGGAAAACACCGGCGGTTGTAACCTTAGAAAACGGGCTAAATTGTCCACTGGCGGCGGGTTGTTGTTGTTGTTGTTGTTGTTGGCATTGCCCTGGTTCTGAACTAGTAGTTGCATCAAGGTATTCTGCTGTTGGATCAACTGTGTGAGCTCCGGTGGGAAAGCAAAACCGGGGTCACGTCTCGGAGGCATCTGAGGGTTTAGAGGGGAGAGATTAGAAATAGAAAGAGGTCTAGTGAGAAAACACTACCCATATGCACATGAGGCAAACACTCATTCATTCAACCAAACAAGCAAGGGCATACAAAACGATCTAGGACTATCGCATAAGTGCTCAACTACTACTAGTTACATGGGGGAAAATACTACTAATATTTGGTGGTCATCTAGAAATTTTGATCGGTGGAAGACTCCATAATGTACTGCTCCACTTGTCTTCATAGTCATCATCACTTGGATCTGAGTCGGTGTAAATCGATGATGATGTAGTTATGCGGACAAGCGGGGTCTTCTTCCTCTTCTTGCTCTTCTTCCTTGGGTCTGGTCCTCCCATGAAGACTCCAATCTTCTTGACTAGGTCGTCATTCTTCTCCAGTAGTATCTTGATTTCTTCCTCATATCCATCGCGTGTAGACTTGATTTCTTCCTCCAATTCGATGATCTTAGTTTTCGCCTTCTTCAAGTCCAGCATGTCTGCGCACATTTGGTTCTCATGACGTCGAATGTGCTGGTTTAGCTCCTGGATGTAAGCTGCAATGGATCTATCCTTCTTGGTGCTGATTACTTCCCATTGCTCGTCTCGGCGTCCACATATTTGGTATATGGTGTCTTTAAGCTCCTTATTGTAGACTTCTCCAATGCGTCCCATGGTAATATGAGATGCCATACTCCTTCCTAAGCTCCATGTGGGTGCATTGAAAACACATACTATGGGTTCCGTGCTTGGTGCAAACGTCCTTCTAGGAACTAGGGATTGAATCTTCCAGCATTCTTCTTCTGGTAAGGTGGCGTTGTACGTCCCGGTGAAGCTTGGTATTCCAATATTCAGGTACCTAGTGACTTCCTTCAAGTGGCGTCCAAAAGGTGTGTCTTCATCCGGTTGGGCAAACTTGTACTTCATCTCCGTCATCCTAAAGAGTGGAAAAATGGAGAGAGGTCAGAAATGAGTAGAGAAGAGTGACCTAGGGTTTTATCTTAGTGGTCGTGTCCTACACTCAGCGTGTGCTCTGATACCATTCTTGTAGCGACCCGACCTCGGATGGTCAAGTCTACGTGCTACATGTCATCCTGGATCGGTAATCTTGACACACATAGTACTCGAAGGATTTATAAGCGAGTAGCAATCACACACTTATTACAGCGAATGTCTCGAAGAGAACTTATTACAATAATATGGCTTAAGGCCATCTAATACGATAACAGCGGAAGGCTTGGAAGGTAAAGTGAGTCCATCAACTCCAGCGACATAAGCGAGCTACACGGCAGCGACCTACAATCCTCACTACTCGTTCGAAAAGTCGCAACATAATACGTTGCAGCCGAGAACAGGTCAGCACATGGAATATCTTGGCAATATAACACATAGAGAGTAATGAAAGAATGAGCTATGCTACATGCATATATGGCTGGTGGAAAACTCTATGGTTACAGTTTTGCAAAAAGCCAATTTTTTCCTACATCAAAGGAATAAATTTTACTTTAACTATCATGGTGGTTGAAACATCATTGAGAAGGTACCCCCCAACTCAGATGATCCCAATTAAGGTAATTAACATCCCAGCAATATTAATTTAGAGTGATGAGATACATGTGAATACTCAAGTACTAGATACTCAGAATTATCCATAACCGGGGACACGGCTAACCATGATTAGATTGTACACTCTGCAGAGGTTTGCGCACTTTTCCCCACAAGACTCGATCGCCTCCGTTGGTTTCTCGCACTTCATGGTGTTTGAGAGACGGATGACCGAGACACAGTCTTTCGAAACATTAACTCTCTACTCGGATAGATCATACCAAACCTATAAACCCACTACCTGTGACCTACCTCTTGAGAGCTTCACGTAACTTACTCAACTATGCTAGAGCCCATAATAGCTTGTGGCTGCACACGGAAGTTTCTAGCATGAATAATCTCGATTCCCTTTGAGCACTGGTGGCGGTCCATAGGAAGATCACACGGGTACCCGGGATTTCAAAAAAACAGACAACCTTTGGGTTCCCCGGTGCCTCAATCCACCCAGATGTGTATTTAAGTTGCCACCTTAAGTAAACCATTAATTAACAATCTCACATCTGTCGTGAATATCTCTCAAACCCAATCCACGTCTACGAGCATAGCATGGCAATATAAGCATAACGTAGAAGTAACTCCCAAGGGTTTGATAGTAACAGGGCAATAGGTTCCTACCTCATCATCTACTTCCCAACCCACAAATTAATGACATCCTAATCATGTAATGTTTGAAGGTTGAAACTAATGCGTAAAAACTGGGTATGAAAAGATATGATCAAGTGTTACTTGCCATGCTGACGATCCGTAAATCCTAGAGACTCGTAGTAACACGCTTCGCACTCCGGGAATTCTATCGCAAGCAAACAATACATACATAAGCAACAAAAAAAGATGCACAAACGAAACTTCAACTGAAAGAGGTTGACCGGAGAGTTCAACTTAAGAACGCCGGTTTGCAAAAAGAATCAAACCAAACGGAACAACGAAACTCAAACGGCGAGAGAAACAAGGTCCGTTCACTAATCTGATCTAGAGTCAAATTTTACAGAGACAAAAACTGGTTTAAGTTGATTATTCGGAAAGAGGGTTTCGATACAAAACTCCAGGCGCTTGAATCGCCTGATTCCGATAAAGGAGCGAAAAGATAAACAGGTTTGAAAATTGGATCTGAAATCGCGATCGGAATAACCGCGGAATAAATCGAATAAAAGAAAAACGACGAACGGTTAAACGAACAAACGTTCGTTAACAGAACCTAAACAGTGAACATGTTCGTTAAAACGAACGGATGAACAGATGTTCGTTAAATAAATAAACCGACGAAAATAAATCGATCTGGAAAAAACGATCTAGGGTTTTATATAAAAAAAACCGAAGGGTTTTCTAAAAAAACCGGCGGGGTCGGGTACCTCCGTGGCGCGTCCGTGCGAGCCAGGCGGCTCGGCGGAGTCCGGGTGGGGCGGGGGCGAGGCGGCAGCGACTCGGCGGGAGGCGGCGACGCGCTGGGAGGCGGCTCGGGGCTCGGCTCGGGCTCCTCGGGCTCCGTGAGGTGGGGTCGGGTGGTGGTGGCGGGTGGTGGTGGCGGCGGGCGCGGCGGCATTTATAGGGGCGGGCGGGCGGCGACTTGGGAAGGCAGGTCGCCGGGGTGGAGTCGGCTCGGACTCCCTCGGCGTCCGTGCCTCGCCCTGTGTGCGGAGGGAGGCGGCGGCGGCTGGCCGGCTGGCTCGGTGGGCCTTTGGCCCGGTCGGTATGAATCCGTTCGTTTTTAAATCATTCATGAAGAAAAATTCCTAGAAAAATAAATAAAAATCTAAAAATTCCAAAATAAGTTTTTTTCCGTCTAAATAAAATATTTAGAACTGGATGAACTTTTCTTGGCCCCTAAAATGCAATTTTTTTAAAGCGTGCAATTTTTTCCTAGGGCAAATAAAATTCCAAATAAGTAAAATAAAATCCCAAAAATGATTTTAACATTTTTCCTCCGTTATTTCAATTATTTTGGAGAAGTCATATTATTTCCCCTCTTTTATTTTAAACTTGAAATATTTTTCCGGAGAGAAAAATAATTAAAATCCAATATCCTCGACTTTCATTGATAGGTAAAAATTCAAATATGAATATCGAAAAATCCCCAACTCTCTCCGAGGGTCCTTGAGTTGCTTAGGATTTTCGAGGATAGCAAATGAATATGCAATAAAATATGATATGCATGGATCAACTATGTATAACATGCCAAATTGAAAATTTGGGATGTTACAGTTTTAGGCAACAAACCATTGCCTATCCACTTGAAACTTCTTATTGCACCTTCTTAATTTACTCTTGATAACTTTCTTGAATTTCAACTCGAGAGATGCCTCTATGCCTCGGTCACCGACATAGCCCCCAGGTACCTAACATGTGTTGAGCTCCGTCCTTCCCGAGTTTTCCCCATTACCTGTTTGTAAGTGCGATGGAATTCCCGAAGAAAAGAAGCTGACTTCATCATGATGCCTTGGAGCAGAGAAATGAAGACATCAACGGAATGGAACGACCTCTTCGATAAGAGCAACCAAGACCGAGAAGACACGTTAGAATTTCATAACCAATTCCTTCCCCTTAACTCTACCTCTTAAATCTCGGGACGAGATTTCTTGTGGTGGAGTAGATTTGTAACACCCCCGGTGTCATGCTACAATGACCTCACACTAATAGTGCCATGTCATCAGGTTAACTAAGCCAAATTGCCACTTGATAAAAATCTAAGCCTTTTTTCTTAATTAAATAAAGTCAAATAAGTTATTTCCTCAAACAGTAAAACTAAATGTTCGCAGTATTATGTAAATTCCCATGATCATTGTCTTAGAGAAACCAATATTTTATAAAGTATTTAAATGCCATTAAACTAATTAAAACAATACCAAATCAGCATTCTTAAAAGCTTTTCCTTTGTGAAAAATCCAAATGAATTCAGACTCCTCCCAAAGTTTTCGTGGCAGTGCCAAATGTTGTAATGTATTTATGTGGCCAAGTTCCACGTTTTACAAAGAGCAATTGGCAGCTTAAGCTATTGCAAACAGATTCAGTAAAAGAAAAATATAAAATATAAAATAACCTAAAAAGAAAAAGGGCCTAGCTACTACTATGCACTTGTAGCCCATTGCTACAGTGCACAACCCAGCCCACTTCCCTGTCCCCCCCTTCCTCTCCCTGTTCACCTCGTGCGCTGGCTGCAGCACGCCCGCACACGCCGCCGATGGACACGCGACGTCCATCTGCCACTTCCCGGTGCCCTCAAGTCACCGGCCACCCCTCCCTGGCACTAACCCTAACCCTAGCGCCCTCTGATCCCCCTCTCCACCTCGCTCACTCTCCCCTTGCTCCCTCTCAGCTTTCCCCTCGCCCGAGCGCCGCCATGGCACCGCCGCTGTAAAGCACGCGGCCCCCGCCACCGCCTCGCCTCGCCTCCGCGCCAAGAAGGACCGCCTCGACCTCCTCTTCCTCCCCGACGAATCACCCGAGCGGGAGCGCCTCTACATCGTCCCCTATGTCGTCGTCTTCAACCACGGACACCGCACGCCGTCGCCGAATCCGCCACACCAAACCCTCCCCGAGCCCACTTGAGCACACCTACAGGACCAACGTGAGCACACGCCTCTTTCCCCTCTCTTCCCTGCGCGTTTTCGCCGCCGTAGCTCCTCCTCCCCGTCGTGCCCGAACATGGCTCTGCCCGAGCTCGTCGCTGGCGATGCTCCGGCGACCAAATGGCCTCGGCCCCGTGCGCAACTCGCTCGCCACTTCGCCTAGATCCCAATGCGCACACGCACGCGACTCGCCGCGCCCCGCAGCCCCATGTTCGCCGCTCACCGGAAACCCACCACCACCTGACTCGCCGCCGGCGACGTTCCCGGCCGTCCCCGGCCACGCCACCACCTCCATTCAACGCGGTGTGGATTGGCTGTTCGAACGGACCAAACCACAGCCTCGGAGTTGCCGTGTGGGCGAAACCCGAAGCTCACCCATGCCTCATCGCCGCGTTGGAGCTCGGCGGAGCAACTCCGACGAGGCCAGCCGACGTGGCCACCTGGGGCCACCCCGCTGGGTCACTGACTAGTGGGCCCGGGGCCCCCTGTTGACCAGTTGACTAAGTCAACTATGATGACTGGGCTGGCCCCTGTCTATGACATGTGGGTCCTGCCTGTTAAAATGATTTTCATAAATAACTAAATATGTTCATTAATTAAATTAATTAATTAGAACACTAACTACCCACTAACGAGTAGGCCCCACCCACTAATTAGATTAATTAGATTAAACAAACTCAGCTAATTAAACCAATGTCAATGACATGTGGGTCCCACTAGACCTACATGTCAGGTTTGACCTGGTCAGCGGGTCTGTTGACTACTAACATCATCCCCAAGCAATGCTGACATCAGATTCCTTTTCTGTTAATTCTGTTAATTTAAATAATTTCAGAAAACTATTAAAACTTTAGAAAATCGTAGTTAATAAACCGTAACTCGGATGAAAATGTTTTCTACATGAAAGTTGCTCAGAAAAATCCAACGAATCCAAATACGCGGTCTGTTCATCTGTCACATGCTCCTAGCATGCTGAACATGGAACTGTCCCCTCTCTTTCATCTGTCTGGAATCCGTCTACCGCCGGGAAATCATCCTCGGATGTTTTCCCCCTCCATCTGCAATGTGTAGTACTAAGTTAGAACACCCTTAGCTCTGCTTATTGCAATGTCATGCATCTGTTTGCTCTATATTCACTGTTTCTTCCCCCTCTTCTCTCTGGTAGACTTCGAGACTAATGTTGATGTTGCCCCTGTGTTCGACTACGTCACCGATGACCCTCCTCCCTGTCTGAGCAACCAGGCAAGCCCTCCCTTTGATCATACCGATATCGCCCATTCCATTCTCTCATGCTTGCATTAGATTTTGCTACTGTTATTGTTTGCTCCTATTCTGATGCATAGCCTGCTTTTGTAACCTGCTCATTGTACCTTACCTGCTTATCCTAATCTGCTTAGTATAGTTTGGTTAGAGATCCATTAGTGACCCCCACCTTGTCCCAGTTGCCCCGTTCTATGTTCAATGACTCGATCAACGTGATTGACGTCCAGGCCCCGACACCGCACATCACCCCTCTTAGTTCTACGACTCTACAAAGTTACTATCAAGTGCCGAGGGTGATACCTCATCAGCACTTCTGATGTTAAGCCTGTAGTGTAGCTATTTGGTCGTGGTCATCGAGGGTGATTCCTCCTTAACCACTTCCGATATGACTCTGTCGTGCAACCCCTCAAGTGTGAACCTCGAGGGTGGTTCCTCCTACGTTCACCTTGATGATTACATCGAGTGGAATCCACCGAGAGTGATTCCTCGGGGTTTCCCCCTGGTGTTTGGACACACAGATACTTGGACTTTACAACTGTTACTTGGAAAGGCGGGTCGACCCTAAGGGGTACCCACGAGTGATGTGGAGACGGGTTAACCTGGAGGTTACCTGAGAGTTGAATATGAGGCGTGGCCAGGCATTCTTAGCCCTAGCTGCAAGTCCTCGAGACGGGGCGATGGGGTCACATCTTTCATGAGTCTCTGCTTGTGACCGCACTACCAACACACTAACGGTTTGGATATTTGATCTGAGAAGGCCTCTCGCCTGATAGCACTAACCATCACGTGGGCATAGTATGGGCGTTCTGCATCATACGCATCAGCCGAAGCTTAATAGATGTTAGGGACTGAGCAGCGCGCGCCGGGTTGGACTGTGTAAGCACCTGCGTTTTTAAGGAGGTAGCTAGTTCTTCTCACTGGCCATGTTCGCAACGTGCAGGACTTCCTGGGGGATGGCCCAAGACCCCTGGGGGCATAGGATTAGTCCGGCGTGCTGACCTCTCTATTAAGCCTAGGTCGGGTTGCGGCGTATCGTTTGGCCGAGGCCGGACATGATCCAGGAAAGTGTGTCCGGCCGGAGTTAATCGAGCGTGGTGGGTAAGTTGGTGCACCCCTGCAGGGAAGAAAACATCTATCGATAGCCTGTCCTATGGTAACGGACACTCGGAGTTGTATCCCGATCGATACAA
Source organism: Aegilops longissima (assembly GCA_021605205.1). Taxonomy (NCBI): domain Eukaryota; kingdom Viridiplantae; phylum Streptophyta; class Magnoliopsida; order Poales; family Poaceae; genus Aegilops; species Aegilops longissima. The sequence goes on along the minus strand of CM038677.1, from coordinate 256,388,773 downwards.
CTAGAACTTGATGCTGAGGCATATAATGGAAATGATGGCTCCGGGATTGTTTTCTCGCAGGGAGTCGAGGAAGTGATCTCTAGGTGATGTTACAACATACTTACTAATATTATAATATGCCACTCTTATCTGTTGCATGATGCTTGGAGCTGCTTGAAGATGCTAGTCTTTGATAGGCTAGGCTTTCCCCTTCTCTTCTGGTATTCTGCAGTTCAGTCCACAGATACTACCCATTTCATTAACACCGATGCATATGTAGTGTAGATCCTTGCTTGCAAGTACTTTGTATGAGTACTCACGGTTGCTTTGCTCCCTCTTTTCCCCTTTTTTCCTTTCTTTCTGGATGTCGCAACCAGATGGTGGAGCTCAGGAACCAGACGCCACTGTCAGCGACGACTACTACTACCACAAGGGTGCTTACTACTACGTGGAGGCCGCTGATGACCAGGAGTAGTTAGGAGGCTCCCAGGCGGGCGGCCTTGCCTTTTTGATCGTTGCTGCTTTTGTGCTAGCCTTCTTAAGGCAAACTTGTTCAACTTATGTCTGTACTCAGATATTGTTGCTTCCGCTGACTCTTGTGTATTCGAGCCCTCGAGGCCCCTGGCTTGTAATATAAAGCTTGATATATTTTAATTTGTGTCTAGAGTTGTGTTGTGTTATCTTCCCATGAGTCCCTGATCTTGATCGTACACCTTTGCGTGTATGATTGAATCGGGGGCGTCACAATACTTGCACATTTAGAACATCACATTGTGAATTAGTGGAATAAACAAGGCATACTACAAACAACCAAAAATAGCATTTGAAACTGGACATAGGCTAACTACAAGAAACCGAACAATCAAAAAACTTTAAAAGAGGCATATGCTAGCTATAACAGGCTTAACAGCAAGCAAATATATGCATTCCTATCGGTATGTTTAAAACTGGATTGATGAAATGTACTGCACAATAAATAATTGCACATATAGAGCATCACATTGTGAACAACTGAAATAAACAAGGCATACTGCAAACAACTAGATATAGCAATTAAAATTGGACATATTCTCACTACACTACAAAAGGGCTCGACAAAACAAATAGTGGGTTTCCCCCTGTGAAGAGGTACGGCAAAAAAATCATGGGTTTCCTCACTTGTCATAGATGGGCTCGTTCCCGTGGGAAGAGCACGGACCCTGGATGCACTCCATGTTGTCACAGATGGGCTCCTTCCCCTTGGAAGAGCACAATTGTAGGGTGCCCTCCCTGATGTCGCAAATGGGCGCTTTCCCCTTGGAAGAGCAGATGGGCTCTTTCCCCTCGGAAGAGACGGAGAGGGTGCTCTCCTCATGGTCGCCGTCGATGATGTCTGACTAGGAAGCTGTGGATTCCAAGCCAGCATCGCAGAACGTGTCCTTCAGAAATGACAAAAGGGGCTCGATGGCGATGTAGGATGGCAAATTGTTGACAGCGAGCTACAGGAGATCAGCGGCGGGGCCATTGATGAGATCGACGACGGTTGAACCCGAGGGGTTGGGGGTGGGCCACTTAACCTGTGACATAGCCCACCTCTGGCCGCCCTGTCGATGACCTTGATGTCGTAGCCGGCGGCCGAGACATGCCTGCATACTCTAGCCCGCTTCTTGAGTGCCGGCCGCCAGTAATGGTCGTTAGCTTCCTCGACAACGTCGGGCGAAGAGACCGCGATACACCACTTTTGGGCCAGTCACTCCTCGAGCTCCACGGGAAGCGTAGCCGGGCTTAGGCTGCGATGCTCTGGAGTGGGGGATGGGGATGGGGATTTGTGGGAAAGGGGGCGTTTGTCAGGCGTCATCTAAGAAACTCAGGGCGGCCTGGGTATGGAGATCGGTGGGTAAGCTGCATGGGCAAACCGGCAGATGTTGACATTGGACAAGCAAAGGTTTAAGCTTGGGGGAGTTGATACGTCTCCAACATATCTACATTTCCTAACGCTTTTCCTCTTGTTTTGGACTCTAATTTGCATGATTTGAGCAAAACTAACCCCGGACTGACCTTGTTTTCAACAGAACTACCATGGTGTTGTTTTTGTTCAGAAATAAAAGTACTCGCAATGGAACGAAACTTTGCGAGGAATTTTTATATAATAAACAAGAATTTCTGGAGCCAAGACCTACCGGAGAGGGGCACCTGGATGGGCACAACCCACCAGGGCGCGCCCCCCTCTCCTAGTGCGCCCAGGTGGGCTGTCCCCACCTGGTCGCCCCGCAGACCCTGAAACCAACGCTATAAAATCCTATTTTTCCAGAAAAATCAGGGAGAAAGAATTATCACGATCCACGAGATGGAGCTGCCGTCACCTCCTGTTCTTCATCGGGAGGCCAGATTTGGAGTCAGTTTGGGGCTCTGGAGAGGGGGGGGTCTTCGTTCGTCGTCATCACCAACCTTTCTCCATCGCCAATTCCATGATGCTCCCCACCGGGAGTGAGTAATTCCTTCGTAGGCTCGCTGGTCGGTGAGGAGTTGGATGAGATTCATCATGTAGTCGAGTTAGTTTTGTTAGGGCTTGATCCCTAGTATCCACTATGTTCTAAGATTGATGTTGCTATGACTTTGCCATGCTTAATGCTTGTCACTTTGGGCTCGCGTGCCATGAACTCAGATCTGAACCGTTTATGTTATCATCATTATATCCATGTTCTAGATCCGACCTTGCAAGTTATAGTCACCTACGACGTGTTATGATCCGGCAACCCCGGAGTGACAATAGTCGGGACCACTCCCAGTGATGACCGTAGTTTGAGTAGTTCATGTATTCACTATGTGTTAATGCTTCATTTCGGTTCTCTATTAAAAGCAGGCCTTAATATCCCTTAGTTTCCAATATGGAACCCGCTGCCACGGGAGGGTAGGATAAAAGATGCCATGCAAGTTCTTTCCATAAGCACGTATGACTATTTACGGAATACATGCCTACATTATATTGACGAACTGGAGCTAGTGTCGTATCGCCCTAGGTTATAACTGTCTCATGATGAATATCATCCAACAGGTCACTGATCCAATGCCTATGAATTTATCGTATATTTTTCTGTCTAAGTTACTACTGTTATCATCACTATTACACTTGCTACAAAATTATTGCTATCACTGTTACTGTTATCATTGCTGCTGTCACTAATATAAAAAATATCACACTACTTTGCTACTTATTACTTGCTGTAGATAATTAATCTCCAGGTGTGGTTGAATTGACAACTCATCTGCTAATACCTTCAAATATTCTTTGGCTCCCCTTGTGTCGAATCTATAAATTTGGGTTGAATACTCTACCCTCGAAAACTGTTGCCATCCCCTATACTTGTGGGTTATCAAGACCTTTTTCTGGCGCCGTTGCCGGGGAGCATAGCAATATTTGTTGTGTCACTTGGGATTATTATTAATTTATCACCATGAAGAATCTGAAGGATCCTAAGACTAAGATTTATCCCTCTAAGACGAGGGGAGGTAAGGAACTGCCATCCAGTTCTGCTTTAGATTCACCTTCTGTCATGAGTAAACTTGCAACACCACCACATGCTATCAATTCTAATATGTCGCAAGTTATTGATGATGCTACTTCTGCTATGGATAATGCTTATGATGATGCTAGTACCTTGCTTGATAATGATGATGTGCCACTTGGTGACTTTCTTGATGAACAAATTGCTAGAGTAATACAACATGATGTTGTTGAATCTGATGATGAGCTTGAAACTGAAACTCCTGAAACACCTGCTAGAACTAGCCTTCCTAGATATGAATTGCCTAAGGTACCGGAAGGTTATGCTATGAATGAGGAGACCACTAGAGATATTCTTGCTTGTAAGGATAGAGATGATCTAGAGAAATTGTTATGCAAGTATAAAGAAAAATCTCTGAATGCTAGAATGAAATATGATCCTAAGTTTGCTACATCACCTATATTTATTGCTGATGAGGATTATGAATTCTCTGTCGACCCAGAGTTAATTACTTTGGTTGAATATGATCCTTTCTATGGTTATGAAACTGAAACTGTTGTGGCACATCTTACTAAGTTGAATGACATAGCCACCCTTTTTACTCATGATGAGAAAACTCGCTATTATTATATTCTCAAATTATTTTCGTTCTCATTCAAGGGTGATGCTAAAGCTTGGTACAATACTCTTACTCCTGGTTGTGTGCGTAGTCCCCAGGATATGATTTATTACTTCTTTGAAAATTATTTTCCTGCTCATAAGAAACAAGCTGCCTTGCAGGAAATATTTAACTTTGTTCAAACTAAAGAAGAGAGTCTCCCACAAGCTTGGGGGAGGCTTTGCCAGTTACTTAATGCTTTGCGTGATCATCCTCTTAAGAAAAATGAAATACTTGATATCTTCTATAATGGACTAACCGATGCTTCTAGGGACTTCCTAGATAGTTGTGTTGGTTGTGTTTTTAGGGAACGAACTGTTGGGCAAGCTGAAGAATTATTGAATAACATATTGAAAAATTATGATGATTGGACTCTTCTTGAACCACCAGCTAAACGCACTCCGAAGAAAAGGGGTATATTATATCTCAATCCTGAAGATATGCAAGAGGCAAAGAAATCTGTGAAGAAAAAGGTATTAATGATGAGGATGTTAAAAATTTACCTCCTATTGAAGAAATACATGGGCTTAATACACCACCGCTGCCTAAGGTGGTAGAGCTAAATTCTCTAATGAAATTCAATGATAATGACAATCCTCACAATATTAATATGCATCCTAGCCAATGTCTTTATGAGTTTGAAAATTATATTAGAAAACAAAATCACTTCAATGGAAATGTTATGAAACAATTGAAATACAACTCTGATATGATTGCTCGCTTGAGTAACTTGTCATTTAGAATCTCAAATGATGTTAGAGGCGTTGGAAAACATGCTTCTATGGTTCAAACCCAGTTAGAACAAGTTGCTAAATCACAAAGAGAATTGCTTGATGAAATGAATAACAACATACATGACTTTGCTGTTAGAGTTGCAACTAGAGGAGGTAAAAAGACTCAGGAACCACTTTATCCAGAGGGACACCCAAAAAGAATTAAACAAGACTCACAAAGAAATAACACTAGTGCACCTAGTCCTTCTAAAAATAAGAATAAAAAGAAAAATTATAGGACTTTGCATGCTTCTAGTGAACCTGAAATAGAGAAACCTCCTGATAATGATAATGAAACTTCTATCTCAGGTGCAGAAACTCAGTCTGGTAATGAACATCCACCTAGTGATAATGAAAAAGATAATGATGATGTTCATGAAGATGCTCAACCAAACAATGAAAAAGAACAAGACAATGATGTTTGGATAGAACCACCTGTTGATCTTGATAAACCAGAACCTAAGAATAAAAGATATGGTAAAAGAGACTTTGTTGCTAGAAACACGGTAAAGAAAGAGAACCGTGGGTTCAAAAACCTATGACGTTTGCACCCAAGTTAACTAAAAAGAAAGATGATGAAGAATTTGAACGTTTTGCTGAAATGCTGAGGCCAGTCTTTTTGCGTACTCGCTTGACTTATATCTTGAAAATGCCTCCTTATGCAAACTAAAAGAAAGACATCATCACTAATAAGAGAAAAATATCGGAAGCTGAAATCTCCACTGTACTTGCTAATTATACTTTCAAACATGGAGTACCTAAAAAACTTGGAGATCCGGGAATACCAACTATACCTTGCTCTATCAAAAAGAATTATGTGAAAACTGCTTTGTGTGATTTAGGACCTGGTGTTAGTGTTATGCCTTTCTCTTTATATAAAAGACTTGACTTGAATAAACTCACACCTACTGAAATATCTTTGCAAATGGATGACAAATCAACTGCCATACCTATCGGTATTTGTGAGGATGTGCACGTTGTTGTTACTATTTTGACTGACTTTGTTATACTTGTGATGCCCGAGGACGACAATATGTTGATTATCCTTGGTAGACCCTTCTTGAATATTGCAGGGGCTGTTATTGATTGCAATAGAAGCAAGGTCACTTTTCATATTAATGGTAATGAGCATACGGTGCACTTTCAGAAGAAACAATTCCAAGTTAATGGTATTAACGTTATTGAAAAATCTCCGACAATCTCTATTGGAAGTTTTCAAATATATCTACCTACTCTCAAAAAGAAATATGAAATGCTTATTGTTGGGGACATTCATATCCCCATTGAGGTAATTTAGTGATTTGCGAAAGTTCTTCGGTTTCATGCTAATCTAAAGTGGTTGTTAATAAGACCTGATCAACCTTATTAATGAATCATTTTTTAGCGGTATGAAGTTGATGAATTTAGTAAGCAATACCTTCTGTCCCTACCTTTTGTTTTCTATTTTTATTAGTTAAATAAAATAAATATGCCATGTTTTGTCTGTTTTCTGAATTTCCCACGCAATAAAAAATGACCCAAAAATATAAGTTCTTGGAATGCTTTGAAAATTTAATGCAATTTTTTCTGAATATTTATGAATTTCTGGTGCAAATAATATCAGAGGGAGGTGCACCAGCTGGGCACAACCCACCTGGGCACGCCAGGACCCCCAGTCGCGCCCTGGTGGGTTGTGGTCCCCACGTGGGCCCCCTCACTTACCTCTTCATCCCACATCATCACTTACCTCCAAAAAAATGTCCATTGCTCTCTCTCCCGTGTTCTTGCTCTCAAACCCGTGGATTTCGATCTCTTTGCTCGAAGCTCCATTTCCGAAACTGTGTCAGGGGATTGTTGCTTGGTATGTGACTCCACCGTTTGTCCAATTAGTTTTTGTTTTAGTGGTTTATATTTTGAATAATTAGCTACTCTTGGTGCTGCTGTAGATGAGCTTGCATGTTAAATTCTTAGAGTTCTAAGTGGTTTGAATGCTTGCTATGGCCTCTATGTATCCCTATGAGTAGTTGCTATCGATTTTGTGAAGTTTTGTTGAGACAAATTTGTGGACTAAAAATTTCATAATTTTTGTTCATAGGAAAAAGATGAACATCTTTAGGAAGTTTGCCTCCAAGAAGAACTCCAAGGGTGTTATTGGGGAGTCATCTGACAGTGATCTCCATCCTCGGAGGTTGGCAGAGGTGCGGCCGTGCGAATGGCCGCACACCCAGTTCATGGAAGAGGTTGGAATCCTTCAGGAGTTCACACAAAATGCTGCTAATGCCGTCCTCACCGACTTCATTGCAGATGAGTGTGACCTGCATCAACTCCTCACAAACATCTTTGTTCAAAGTTTTACTTTCTTTCCTAGGAATAATCCTCCTGAAGTGAGCTTTGATTTATATGCTGAAAACCATCAGATACCACTTAATGAATCTTGCAACATATGCATGATCCCTTCTGATGGGAGCTTAGCTGAGCCTAGGTCGGCTAAGTTTGAGGCCTTTTAACACACTTTGACAGTGGGAGATGAGACAGGGGTGTCAGCTATCACTACCACTGGCTTGCATTTTCCTGTTGTCCGTTACTTTGCTCTTTTCATTTCAAAATGCTTGCTTGCTAGAGAGAAGGTGGGTGCACTCAGTTCACCAGACCTTGCTGTTTTACATCGTCCATTAGAGGGCGACAACACTTATAGCTTGGGAGCTATTGTGGCTCGTCGCCTCCATATTAATAAGTCCAAGGGTAAAATACATGGTGGGATTTTTGCTACTCGTTTGGCAGCTCACTTTAATGTTGAGATACGCCCTCATGATTACCCCCTGACCAAGGTTTACCTAGACCACACAGCCATGGATCACCACCATTTCACTGATAACAAATCTCCTAACATTTCCATTCCATATAACCTGGTTTTTAGCATTGAAACTGATGATATTATTCCATTGCCTGCACCTGCTTTGTTTGATCCTGTTGCCAGGGGCGGATATAATATTATGCTTGCGGACATCATCGCATACCGGAACGCTCAGGCTACTGCAGAGGCAGAGGAGGAGCCTCGGAAGTGGGATGAGTGGATGCCCGCTCCTCAGTACCCCAACTACTATCCAGGCTACTGATCCACTACCAAGTTAGGCCAAAAGCCTAAGCTTGGGGGAGTACGTGTTTCACACCGACATTATATTCATGTTCACACATATCATTCCACTTGTCTGTGTTCACACTTTTTCATTGTATCATCCATGTTAAATTTATTTTCTTGCTTTCTTCTTGTGTGTTTGAAAAACTTTAGAAAAAAAACTAGTTGCAGTAGTTTACTTTCTATGCATGCTTAGTAGTAGCACTAAAGAGAAAACCCAAAAAGATTTCCTTGTTCTTCTTTTGCTTGTTGGGAGCTCTCCCGTGTAAATAGTTTTTTTTGTTTTTGCTTTTCCCTCTTATTTGCTTGTTCAAGAAAACCAAAAACTCCAAAAATATTTCAGTGTGTTTCTCTGAATTTCTTTTCTTTTTATTCGAGTGTTACCGAGGAGAAGACCACGATGAAAATGTTGAGTGGCTCTCTTATGAATAAATGTTAATCTAATAAAGAGCCCATTTTACCTTGTCTTGTCCTGTTGATTGCAGATTCCAGCTTAGTCCACGACACTCTTGCACTATTATTATTTTCATATCGTTCGGTCATGCAAGTGAAAGGCAATAATGACGATATTAGATGAACTGGCCATGGCAGAGAGAAACGAGTATGAACTCGACTTGTTCTGTTTGTGTAAATGTGTTTAACCTAGTATCCATGATTCAGCCCATTATGATTAAACATGTTTGCAATGACAATTAGAGATTATAGTTTCTCATGCCATGCATAAGTAGCTAAGAGTGGATAATGATTTATCTTGGATATCAACATAGCGTTAAAATGATCGTGATGTAGTATGATGATATGGTATCCTCCTCTGAATGTTCGAGTGGCTTGACATGGCACATGTTCATGCATGTAGTTGAATCAAAACCAACATAGCCTCTATGATATTTATGTTCATGGTGTTCATATCCTACCCATGCTAGTGTTCAATCTTACTTATGCATAATGCCTGTTTATGACCGTGGTTGCTCTCTAGCTGGCCGCTTCTCAATTAATTGCTAGCCGTCACCTGTACTAAGTGGGAATTCTGCTTGTACATCAAAAACCTTGAACCCAAAGTTATTCCAGATGAGTCCACAATACCTACCTATATGCGGTATTACCCTGCCATCCTAAGTAAATTTGCATGTGCCACCTCTAAAAACTTCAAATAAATATCCTTTTTTTCTGTGCCTGGATCGTTCATGGAACGACATGAGGTGGTCGGTATCTTCCATGCTAAGCGGGTTATTCTCAGGTTGAGTGTTTTTTCCTCGCCATCGCACGAGAAAAGGGCGGTCATAGGGATTCCCAGTCCTGAACTAAAAATGCAAATAATTAAACAAAACTCCCCCGGGACTGTTGTTGGTATGGACGGCACCCGTTGTTTCGGACAAGCCATGGAGTGTGATTGATGGTGGTGGGGGAGTAAACCTTTTACTTTTATCGCTTGGGAACCGCCACTAGCGTGCTTAGCATGGAAGATATTGATAACTGATGGTCGTGAAGTAAATGAGAAGGGTGCATGTCTCAAAATATCATTTACCTCTATTTTAAAACTTGAGCTCTGGCACCTCTACAAATCACTGCTTCCCTCTGCGAAGGGACTTTCTATTTATTTTTATGCTGTGTCATCACCTTCTAAAACAAGCGCCAGAACCTGAGAGCACATCTGTCATGACTTTTGCATTGTGTGTAGCTAATGTTGGGTGCATCATGGCTGGATCTTTTCCACCATGAATTACAATGTTTAGTCGGTGCTTGAACTTTGGAGGTGCTCTACATTTATGTTTTGCGGTCTCAGAAAGGGCTAGCAAGATACCACTATTGTCATATTATATCATGGTTGTTTTGACAACGTGTTGCTGTTTGAGATATCATCTTATTGCCCGCTACCTGATTATGTCATTGATATGAGTTAATATAATCTTTAAGAGTTATTGTCGGCATGGTTAGTTATAATGTTGGCTGAAAACCTAGGTGTTGTTTAAGCTTATTTATGCAAACAAGAGCAAAAGAGTTTTTAAAAGTTTTTCTTTTTCACTTTCAGGTTATCAACTGAATTGCTTGAGGACAAGCAACGGTTTAAGCTTGGGGGAGTTGATACGTCTCCAAGGTATCTACTTTTCCTAACGCTTTTCCTCTTGTTTTGGACCCTAATTTGCATGATTTGAATGAAACTAACCACGGACTGACGTTGTTTTCAGCAGAACTACCATGGTGTTGTTTTTGTGCAGAAATAAAAGTTCTCAGAATAGAACAAAACTTCGCGAGGAATTTTTGTACAATAAACAAGAATTTCTGGAGCCAAGACCTGCCGTAGAGGGGCACCTGGGTGGGCACAACCCACCAGGGGGCGCCCCCCTCTTCTGGAGTGCCCAGGTGGGTTGTCCACACCTGGTGGCCCCGCAGACCCTAAAACCAACGCTATAAAATCCTATTTTTCTAGAAAAAAATCAGGGAGAAAGAATTATCGCGATCCACGAGACGGAGCCGCCGTCACCTCCTGTTCTTCATCGGGAGGCCAGATCTCGAGTTCGTTTGGGGCTCCGGAGAGGGGGATCTTCGTTCTTCGTCATCACCAACCCTTCTCCATCGCCAATTCCATGATGCTCCCCACCGGGAGTGAGTAATTCCTTCGTAGGCTCGCTGGTCGGTGAGGAGTTGGATGAGATTCATCATGTAATCGAGTTAGTTTTGTTAGGGCTTGATCCCTAGTATCCACTGTGTTCTAAGATTGATGTTTTTATGACTTTGCCATGCTTAATGCTTGTCACTTTGGGCCCGGGTGCCATGAACTCAGATCTGAACTGTTTATGTTATCATCATTATATCCATGTTCTAGATCCGATCTTGCAAGTTATAGTCACCTACGACGTGGTATGATCCGGCAACCCCGGAGTGACAATAGTCGGGACCACTCCCAGTGATGACCGTAGTTTGAGTAGTTCATGTATTCACTATGTGTTAATGCTTTGTTCTGGTTCTCTATTAAAAGGAGGCCTTAATATCCCTTAGTTTCCGATATGGACCCCGCTGCCAAGGGAGGGAAGGACAAAAGATGTCATGCAAGTTCTTTTCATAAGCACGTATGACTATTTACGGAATACATGCCTACATTGTATTGACGAGCTAGATCTAGTGTCGTATCGCCCTAGGTTATAACTGTCTCATGATGAATATGATCCAACAAGTCACCGATCCAATGCCTACGAACTTATCTTATATTGTTCTTGCTAAGTTACTACTGTTATCATCACTGTTACACTTGCTACAAAATTCCTGCTATCACTGTTACTGTTACCATTGCTGCTGTCACTACTATCAAAACTATCATACTACTTTGCTACTTATTACAAGCTGTAGATAATTAATCTCCAGGTGTGGTTGAATTGACAACTCAGCTGCTAATACCTTCAAATATTCTTTGGCTCCCCTTGTATTGAATCTATAAATTTGGGTTGAATACTCTACCCTCAAAAACTGTTGCGATCCCCTATACTTGTGGGTTATCAATAACTTCTAGTTACCAATACATTTTTCTATTGCCCTGTTTTAACTAAATATTCCCTATACTCCCATTTCTATCAGAAAGTGGCGTTGACAAGGAGACTCCGGAGGTGGAGAACGGGTCTGCCAACAAGCGAAGGCGGTGCGAGCTAGAACCGCAAGCGACTCTCCAGCAGGCCTAGACTTCATCAGCAGCCTCCCCGATGATATGTTGATAGTCATCATCTCCCTCCTCCCAATCAAAAATGGGGTGTGGAAAACCGTCCTTTCCCGGCGGTGGTGCCCCAATGGAACTCCAGCCCTCTCGACCTCATCGACACCCACGAGCTCTGCCATGGCTATCCAAAAGCTTGGATGCGTTCTCCAAGATCCTCGGCAGTCACCTTGGCCAAATTAGAGGCCTTAGAATGGGCAGGTTCTATTCCAATGGCAAGGACTGAGTTAAGCTTGACGACTGGTTCCGATCCTCCGCCCTAGATCAGCTTGACGAGCTCACTTTTGATGATGGGAATATGTTGTCGCTGCCAACGTCCGCACTCCGCCTTGCGCCCACGCTGCGCATCGCCAAGTTCAGGAACTGCCATCCCCCTTAATGACGCGTGTCACAGGATATCTGCGGACACCTATGGGACTGGGTGGCCCCTTGCTGGTTCGGCGGGGGACGTCGCATTGCACAAAGAGCAGATCAGCGCACGGCAGCACGACATAGAGCACACAAGCAATTTACCCAGGTTCGGGCCGCCGCGAGGCGTAAGACCCTACTCCTACTTTCGTGGATTGATGGTGGAATGAGTGTGCTGATGCGTAGTACACTTGCCTGGCAGGGTTTGCCTTGGGGCCGTAGCGACTAGTCACGTATGGTGGCTTGGGTTCATCAACTTTCCAACCCCTCCTACGAGTGCCATGGGCCTCCTTTTATAGATTAAGGGGTCACCACAATGGCAAAGTGGTCATTATCCACTAATATGATAGCGAACAGTGCTATCATACCTAACTCTGCGGGTTGACATGGTGCATTCAATGTGCCGCTTAGTGTCACATCACCAGTCGCCCCGCAAGGCCTGCCGGGCTATCTTGCCAGCTCTGCATATGTTCTCTTGACACGTCGCAGGACAGGTGTCATCTGCGGGTTTCTTCTATAGGAAATGGATGCCATGTGGCAAATGGCTACCACTTAATCATCTTGCGGCTCGACACAACATCGATCGACTACGTGGGTCATGCTTGAGTGGTTGGTGGGGTGGTTCTGCCCCCTCCAGCTCCGGCAGGCTCTGCCGGGGAGCCTTGGTTGCTTGCTTCTGGTGGTGGCCTCGCCCCTTGCCGGGCTCGCCTGCCTGGCAAGGGAGGCCCTTCTCTTGTCGATATCTTGCTCCTCTGGCTTGATCTTGGTTCCTCTAGGCTGCATGTTGGTTCTTTAAATCTGTTGGTTCTTCAATCTTTGACTTAAGCTGGTGCCTCAATCTTGTGCCTGTGCACAGTTGGGAAACAAACCCAGGGTTTGTTGCACCGACAGAAGCCCCCGGGCCTGCCCCGAACGCGCTGCTGAGCATCGTCGGGGTAGGGCCTAATAATTACACAGGTAGGGTCGCTGAAGGGGTTGTCCCCTTAAGGTTTCAATTGTTGCTTCATTAGTCTTGATTTCGGGGTGGTTTCCGATTTCCCTGCGTGCGGTGTAAAGCCAATAGTGGTGGGGCCGCGGCAGTGATGGCCCGTGAATGACTTTAACGCACGGGGTAGAAACCGCCAATTTACTCTTCCCACAGCGCACCCTTATCCTTGGCCACGTATGCTGCACGCATCGCGTGGAGTAGGTAACGGAGGCACATGGAACGGGAGAGCATCAGGGTGAGGGCCCGACCTTCTTGAATTGGTGGAGGAAGACGGTGGCTGCCTGTTGATGGAGAAGCTCCCCTCCTCGTCTCGCCTATAAAAGGAGGGGCGGAGTCATCCATCTGTGTATTCATCTTCTTCTTCCTTTGTTCTCTGCTTCCGTTGGTGATGTTGAAGAGAAGAGCCTGAGGCCAGCCCCCGGGCCTCTGCTCGGGGTCTCCCTTGGATCTGAGAGGAAGGTTCGGGCAGCGCGGTGCTGACGCCGGGAGTGGCAACCCCGGCGTGTTCGCCGCCAGGTCGCCCATAGCCTTGACTTTAGTGGGAGGGGACGCGGCCAACACCATGTCACGGCTCGAGGCGGGCACAGCGCGTGGTAGTCGACCATTCCTCATTCTTCTTCTTCCGCCGGCATCGAGGAGGAACCGTAGGAGAGATCTGCCGCTAACGGGGGCGAATCTGGCTCCTCCTGGGCACGGTCGTCTCGTCGATCAGGGATGCTCCTTGCTTTCTCACGCGTCTTCAAGACGCGAGGTAACTTCCAACGCAGGGGCTCCTGGGGACGACCATGCTCTCTATGGAAGGACTTAGAGAGCATGGTGTCCGGCGTGGTTTTCGTGCCGAGGTCTTCGGGTGGTAGTGATGCGGATGGCAGCGGCAACCCACAACGCGCCAAAAATGGGGACGACCGTTCCGACGAGTCGAGTTTGCCGGTGACTCTGTGCCTCCCATCTGGTCCTCCGGCAGCGTCACCATCCATGCTTGCCCTCCGGTTTCTTCCTCCTTGCTGGGGAGCAGCACCGTCCTGATCCTGGGGAGGCGCCGAATCCCAGCTATGCCCGCCTGCTGACCCTTTGACCTCTTCCTGCAGGGGACGGACAGGGGCAGAGGCGTAACCGAGCACTTGTCTATTTTTGATCTTAAACTTGTAGGCAATTGCCAAATTTTAATTCAAGTAATGTAAATCTCTCTTGTCCATCTTTGCGTTCTGTAATCCTTGTACTTGTGCTAGCATATGATGAAAAAGATGAGCCTTGCCGAGAACCCATGCATGTGTATGTCCATGCAGAGGTGGAGTGCCTCTTTAATAAAAATAAATGAGTTTTCCCCGGCAGGATATCCTGCCAGCACCCTCTTTGTCTGCCGGAGAGCTACGTCTACCGGGAAACAAACACAGGGGCCAGCCCCCCGCCAGCTCCTTTTTACCAAAGGCTACTACGACCATCCTGACTGAAGAAACGTTCGAGTCATGGATGGGAGCACCTAAGTTTCAAAAGAGAGGCGAGGTTTTCTTATGCAAAGTTATAGCCTTACAGAACACTAATGGACAAGAGGTAAAACTTACCTGTTTGGCTTTGTCGGGGATCGCTGTGCCGTGCAATCTTCTCGCCCTTTATCTAAGTCAAATTCACGGAGGAACCTGAAACTCCATGTAGATGAGAATGAATGCATGATGCAATCCTATCTATATGCATATGCAAATGCTCATGAAATGCTTATGCAGTGATCTGGGTGTGCTTGTGCATGCATGCAATCTTAGTTGGGGCCCCCCTACAGCGCTTCTTTATTTTCTCTTGCACAGGGTCATCGCCCCGGCTTTGTACAAGCGGTTACATGCAGCTGAGGCAAGGCCTGTACAAAAGGGTGGCTGCCGGGCAGTGCCTGGCAGCCTTGCGCCTTACGGGTAGTACTTACAGAGATGCTCAATATTCCATGAGTTTTGCAACTGAGTGCCATCTCCGGTCTCCAGACGGACTGCGTTGGGTCTGGTGACTCGTACCACCCGGTAAGAGCCTTCCCACTTCGTGACAGCTTGTTTGTACCCTTGGCGGACTGAACACGCCTAAGGACAAGGTCACCTTCCTCAGAACACCAGGCATGAACCCTGCGGCTGTGATAGCGATGCAGGGCTTGCTGTTAGCGTGCATGTAGGATCGAAAGTATGTCTAGAGGGGGGTGATTAGACTACTTCACCAAATAAAAGTCTAGCCTTTTCCCAATTTTAATTCTTGGCAGATTTTAGCAACATAGCACAAGTCAAGCAATCAACATACACATGCAATTCTAAGAGTATAGCAGCGGAATGTAAAACAATTGCATATGAAAGTAAAGGGAGGAGATTTAGGGAGCAAACTCAACATTGACACGAAGATTTTTTATCCGTGGTTCTGATAGGTGGTGCTATCGTACATCCACGTTGATGGAGACTTCAACCCACGAAGGGTAGCAGTTCTTGTGAGTCCACGGAGGGCTCCACCCACGAAGGGTCCACGAAGAAGCAACCTTGTCTATCCCACCATGGTCGTCACCCACGAAGGACTTGCCTCACTAGGGTAGATCTTCATGAAGTAGGCGATCTCCTTGCCCTTACAAACTCCTTGGTTCAACTCCACAATCTTGACGGAGGCTCCCAAGTAACACCTAGCCAATCTAGGAGACACCACTCTCCAAGAAGTAACAAATGGTGTGTTGATGATGAACTCCTTGCTCTTGTGCTTCAAATGATAATCTCCCCAACACTCAACTCTCTCTCTCTCTCATAGGATTGGATTTGGTAGAAAGAAGATTTGAGTGGAAAGCAACTTGGGGAAGGCTAGAGATCAAGATTTATGTGGTTGGAATGGAATATCTTGACCTCAACACAAGTGTAGGTGGTTCTCTCTCAGAAAATATGTATTGGAAGTGTAGGCATGTTCTGATGGCTCTCTCCACGAATGAAGAGTGGGTGGAGGGGTATATATAGCCTCCACACAAAATCTAACCGTTACACACAAATCACCAAACTCGGTGGGACCGATTCAACGATCTCGGTCAGACCGATTTGACTCATAATGTGACCATTAAGCATTTCGGCGGGACCGACATGTCAATTCGGTGGGACCGATTTCATTAGGGTTAGGGCATAACGTAATCTCGGTGAGACCGATTCTGATAATAGGTAAAGAAAGAGTTGGTCAGGCAAACTCGGTGGGACCGATTCGCTCATCTCGGTTGGACCGAAATGTTACGAAAAGGAAACATAATCTTTGCATTGCAATCTCGGTGGGATTGATCGCTCATCTCGGTTTGACCGAAACGTTACGAAGGGAAACAGAGAGATTACAATCCCATCTCGGTGAGACCGAAAACACTAGGGTTTCTGGCAGTGGCTATGTTAACTGAACTTGGTGGCTCCGGATAGAAAGAATCGGTGGGGCCGAGTTGGACTTTTAGGTTTGGGACATATGTGGATATGAGAAAGTAGTGGAGGGTTTTGGAGCATATCACTAAGCATTTCGAGCAAGAACCTCATTAAGAAACACCTCATCCCTTCTTAATAGCATTGGCTTTTCCTATAGACTCAGTGTGATCTTGGATCACTAAAATAGAAAATGTAGAGTCTTGTTCTTTGAGCTTGAGCCAATCTTTTGTCCTTAGCATTTTGAAGGGTCCACTTTCTAATCCATGCCATGCCAACCATTGAGCTTTCCTGAAATATTCATCTTGGAATAGCATTAGCTCAGTGAGCTATATGTTGTTAGGAATTCCCAAAACCACCCAGGGATAGTTGCACTTTCAGTGCAGCACGCGTAGCAGCCTGGAGACGGTTCTCCTCGAGTAGCACAGTGTCATCATGTCGGTGCTGATCTTTCCCTACTTCATCGTAGGCAAGCACTCGAGGGGACCCGTAAATGAGTTCCGTGGGGATAACTACTTCTGCCCCGTAGACCAGGGAGAAGGGAGTCTGCTCGGTAGCTCGTTTAGGTGTCGCTCTAAGGGACCAGAGAACTACTAGCAGCTCCTTGATCCACCGCCTGCCGTGCTTCTGTGGCGTATCAAAAGTTCTTGTCTTGAAGCACTTCAGTGTTCGCCCTCTCAGCTTGTCCATTGCTCCGGGGGTGTGCCACAGAAGCGAATGAGATCTTGCATCCGAGGGCATGAACATATTGCATGAAGGTGTGGCTCGTGAACTGGGTGTCGTTGTCAGTGACGATCCTTGCCGGAACTCCGAAACGACACACCAATTCTTTCAAGAGCTTGATAGCTGACTGAGCAGTCACCTTTCTCATGGCAGTCACTTCCAGCCACTTTGTAAACTTGTCGATGGCAACGAACAAGAATTCAAAGCCCCCGATTGCTCGGGGGAAGGGGTTGAGGATATTGAGCCCCCTGACCGAAAATGGCCATAATAGAGAGATTGTCTGAAGGGCTTGGGCAGGCAGGTGTGTTCTCTTGGAATGGAACTGGCAGGCTTCACATGCCATGACGAGCTCGACTGCATGTTGGAGGGCTGTGGGCCAATAGAATCCTTGCCGAAATGCTTTCCCAACTAATGCCCTTGATCCAATGTGTGAGCCGCACATTCCTGTGTGAATCTCAGCCAGCAGTTCATTTTCCATCCTCCCGGCAGACACTCTTTAATTTCACACCATTGGGCCTTCTTCTGTATAGAGTTTCATCGACAAACTGATACATACTGGCCCTCCGGGCTACTTTCTCAGCTTCATCTTGGTCGTCGGGAAGTTCTTCAGTTTGGAGGAAGTGGACAATGTGCCTTGCCCAAGTTGGAGCCTAGGGCTCGACAACGAGGACTAGCGGCACCTCCTCTGTTGTGGGAGCACCAGCCTCGTTCGCGGGGTCTATAGGCCCGGCTGGAGGGGATGGTCTGGCAGGTTGTGAGGAGTTATTTCCAATAGGGTCTCTGCTGGGAGCGGACGGCTCGACCGAGACAGGCATACCATAGTCCAACTTTATCCTTTTTCGGGCTATTGTGGCTGGTGATACGTAGGGCTGAGAGAGATGGAGAACAAAATTTTCTGGTTCCACGGGAAGCTTCTGCGCAGCACACTTTGACAGGTGATCAGCTATGCTGTTTTCTGCATGAGGTACGTGCTTTGTTTGCAACCCATCAAAGTGCTCCTCCAATCTCCTCACTTCCTCGACGTATGCTTCCATCAATGGGCTTTGATAATCCTTCTTGACTTGTCTCACCAAAAGCTGTGAATCTCCTTGAAT
The DNA here is from genome assembly GCA_021605205.1 of Aegilops longissima. NCBI lineage: Eukaryota > Viridiplantae > Streptophyta > Magnoliopsida > Poales > Poaceae > Aegilops > Aegilops longissima. The sequence goes on along the minus strand of CM038677.1, from coordinate 256,370,452 downwards.
GATCAACTTCTTAATTCCCAATTCTGCTGCAATCCTGAGCCCGGCTAGGAGCCCTTCATACTCAGTTGTATTGTTGGTGGCTTCTTCCCGAGCAAAGTGCATTTGGACGACATACTTCAAGTGCTCCCCGGAGGGGGCAACAAGAAGCACGCCAGCCCCTGCACCTTGTAGGGAAAAGGCACCATCAAAATACATAATCCATTCTTGGGGTGATTCCTTGCCGGGGAGAGCTGTTTCTGTCACTTCCTCATCAGGGGTTGGAATCCATTCTGCAATAAACTCTGCCAATGCCCTGCTCTAAATAGTTGATGTTCTCTCATACATCAAACCAAAGGTGGATAACTCCAAAGCCCACTCCACTATTCTGCCGGTGGCCTCAGGGTTTCAGAGTATTCTTTGCAACGGGAAACAAGTGACAACTGTGATCTCATGGGCTTGGAAGTAGTGGCGCAGTTCCTTGAGGCCATGATGAGGCCAAAGATCAACTTTTGTACGCCAGAGTACCTCGATCTAGCCCCTTGTAACCAGGCGCTGACGAAGTACACTGGGCGCTGCACCACTTTCTTCCTTGACACGTCCGTGGGGTTGCTCTCGTTGTCGTGCTCATTGCTATTCTGATCCTTTTCTGACTTTGTCATGATCTATGCACTTTCTACCTCATCCACCTCTCGCAGTGCTACTAAGGCCGCACTGACCACTTGGTTGGTTGCCGTCAAGTAAAGCAGTAACGGCTCTTGGGGTTTAGGTGCAACCAAGGTAGGCACAGACGATAGGTAGGCCTTCAATTCCTGCAGAGCTGCATCTGCTTCCAGGGTCCACTTCATAGGCCCTGCTTTCTTCAAAATTTTGAAGAACGGAAGGGCATGTTCGGCAGACTTGGAAATGAATCCGCTTAGCGCGGCATCGCATCCCGCCAAGCGCCTTACATCCTTAACTGTCCTTGCTGCTTGGATCTGCTCAATGGCCTTGATCTTGTCGGGGTTGGCTTCGATCCCCCGATGGGACACAAAGAATCCAAGTAGCTTGCTGTCGGTGTACTAGAGTAGGGGTACCCTAGTATCCCGAACTTCGTGCCGCAGACAGTTGCAACACCAGCAGGCGGGGCTGACTTGGTGACCGCCAAGATCCTCAAGCAGCTCCTTTGGAGCCATTCAAGAACAAAGTAATCAAGACCCGGCAAGAGGAGCTTGCGGAAGTCCACTCGAGCACAAAGGAATAAGACCCGGCAAGAGGAGCTTGCGGAAGGCTTGGTGAGCAACAAGCTCGGCGCGACAAGAACCTTGCCACGGCAAAGCGCTTCGCCCGTGCAGATGACCTCTCTTCATCTCCGCTCCAGCTCATCCGCCAACGTGTCGCCACGGGGTTTTCCCAAACACACGTGTCGACGGGCTGTGCATCCAGCGGGGAGCAGCGACAAGCGGCGCTGACAAGCTACCATCATGGCAAGCGGAGGCGCGCCAGACGGTCCTGTTACCTCGTTGAGGCGACCGAGGCGGGCATTTATGACTCTTGTCCCTTGCCGTCGAGTTAGGTATAGATCACTGCATACCTTTGTACAAAGCGGTGTACCAACCTATGTTTTTACTATCTTACCCTTGTCTACTTGTCACATGTGGTGACCCCTTGTGCCTATAAAAGGAGGCCCAAGTGCAACGTAGAAATGGTTCGGTTCAGCTCCAGCTTAGTTCATCCAACTCACACATACACTCGAGCTAGGTTTTGTAGCCCTCATTGCTCCCTAGCAAGAACACAATATAATCCACAAAGCAGCAGTAGGAGTGTTATTTCTCCGGAGAGCTCCGAAGCTGGGTAAATCTGCTCGTGTGCATTGCTTCGATCCGCTCTTTGTGCAATCTCCGCCCCCCTCCGAACCACAAGGGACCCAGGTCCCGTAGGTGTTCGTGGGACACGATCAGCTTCCCCGACATCTTTGGCGCGCCAGGTGGGGGGCGTCGAGGCTGCGCGAACCCGATCCAGCATTCACGCGAGCAGTTTCTTCATCAACATCTTCGTCAACATGGCGCCGAAGAAGAAGTCTTCGGCAGCAGCAGAGCCGTCCGCGTCGAACCCACCACCACCGGAGCTGTCGGGTGGTGGGGGAAACGCTGGCGGAGGAACGGGCGCCGACGAGAGAGCCCACAACGCCGCCAGGTCCAAGGACAAGGCAGCGCAGGCGTCGGCGTCCGAATCCGCACCGCGTCCTTCTCAGGAGGCGCGGGACCAACAGCGTCACGGTGCTCGCAGCACCATACGTCCGATAGATCAAGGCCAAGCTGGAGGATTCGGGGACCCTCGAGACCGCATGCGGCGCCAAAGATGCGGTACCGGCGAGTACGGTCGCTGGGCGGGCTGCTCCTCCTAACTTGGTTAGGAGTCCGAGCACGCCTCGTTCTTCGCTCCGCACGCCATTTCCACCCACCACGCCAGCGAAGCCTTGGCAAGAGCTCAGCTACTTCTAGACTACCTCCAGCGGTGACAAGGTCGGCGAATGGAGGGCCACAATCGAGCCTCGCCGGCTTTGCTAACGATTTACGTCCCCACGGCAACCAAGCGCCTCACAGCCACGACAAGGCGACAAGGCATGAGCTGATGGAGACGAGACTTGCGGGGGTGCAGCCACCATACACTCCCCTTCGAAGGCCAAGATCGCCGACTCGCGGATCCACCTCGACAGCGACTCCACAGCCTCGCCGGATCCGCGAGCTCGTCCCGACCAGCGCCAAGTTCTTCGAGAACGGCAGAAGAAGACGCTTCGAACCCGTGACGGCGCCAAGAAGCGCGTCGCCAATCCGACCAGCGCGCCCGCCCATCACGATATGCATGCGCCCGAGAGAACCAGCGACTTGTCAGACGCGTAGGTTGCCCGCGTTCACCCGTGAGCTGCGGCAAGTCCGGTGGCCCGACAAGAAAAACTTCAAGCCAGATGTGCCGGAGAAGTATGATGGCAGGACACACCCATCGGAGTTCCTTAGCATTTACACCATCGCGGTGCAGGCTGCGGGGGGACGAGACGACAAGATCCTCGCCAACTACTTTCCTCTAGTGCTCAAGCCAAACGTCAGATCCTGGCTCATGCACTTGTCGGACAGCTCTATTTCTTCTTGGGCAGATTTATGCCACCAGTTTGTTGGCGCCTTCACAGGCGGCCACAAGCCTCATGGCCAGGAGAGTGACCTTCACCTACTCGCCCAGAAGGAAGGAGAGTCCCTGCACAAATTCATACAGAGATTCAGCCGTGTGCACTACAACATCCCGGATGTCCACCCTGCCGCGGTGATCAGTGCATTCCATCAGAATGTGCGAAACCGCAGGATGAGGGAGGAGATGGCGATGTGCAAAGTGAAAGACGTCGTGAGCTCTACGCCCGGCCGACAAGTGTGCACGCTACTGAAGAAGGAAGAAGACTCCTGAGAGAATGTGGGAGCAGAATCGACAAGGAGGAGATCGCCCGGCAAGAAAGAGCCAAGGCGAAACAACGAAAGAAGAAAAACCAAGAAGTACTAGTTGTCGAGCAATCCGGCAGCGGAGGTGGCGCCGGCAAGGCTAAGGTTAGCGGCTCCGGCAAGGAGGTTACCGCTGACGCCGGCCGCCAAGCTGTGGCGGCCGCCGACAAGCCTGACAGCTCCAACAAACAGTACTGTAAGATTCACCGCACCAAGGGCCACGATCTCCAGAGCTGCAAGAAAGTCGAGCAGCTTGTTGAGCTACAGAGAGCTGAATACGAGCGGCGAGACAAGGAGAAGGTGCAGTGCAGCAAGTAAGAAGAGACCCGGTCGGGAGGACGCCATGCAAGGCCAAGCAGCGGCAAGGAGACAGACCTCCCAGCGCCGCGACAAGGAAGAAGACGAAGATGAAGATGGCGAAGACATGGAAGAAGATGAAGCTGATGAGCAGGAGTTTCGAAGGCAACGGAGGTCCTTTATGCTGACGGTGGTGCCTCTCGATACCTCGCACCGCCAACTCAAGCAATGGATGCGTGAGGTTAATGCAGCAGAACCATCCATAGAATCGCGCAAACCTCTCGAAGTGGTCCAAGACGCCCATCATCTTTGACATTGAGGACCACCCCGATCGCATCATCTGCGGGTCGGGTGCTTGCCGATGTTGGTCTCACCAACCATCCGCAACCTCAAGGTCACAAAGATGTTGGTTGACGGCGGGGCCGGCCTGAACCTAATCTCCTCTGCAGTGCTCCATAAGCCTCAAATCCATGATAGCGAGCTCGAAGAAACTGGTACTTTCCAAGGAATCAACCCAGGAAGGAGCAAGCCCAAAGGGAAGATCACGCTGCCGGTAACATTTGGCAGCTAGCTCAATTTCAGAACTGAGAGGGTCACGTTTGACGTTGCCGATTTCCCATTGCCCTACAATGGCATACTTGGCCGTCCTGCACTCGCCAAGTTCATGGCCGCCTCTCACTACGCTTACAACTTACTCAAGATGCCCGGCCCGATAAGCGTCATTTCTGTCCATGGCGACAAGAAGGATGCGCTTATCTGTGCCGACAAGATTTACCGGGATGCAGCAGCTGCAACAGATAGCAAACCACTTGCCATCGAAGCTCCCGGGGAAGAAGAAGACCATCAAGTCCGCAAGAGCTCGATGCCCACTCCGGCAAGCGCACCTCTTCGGAGTGCTGCGCTACCGTCGAGGACGCACCATCGAGCTCCACCGGCAAGTGCAAGAAGACGATGGCAGCTCCGCCGAAGACCAAGAAGGTGCCCACCAAGGAGGACGGCACTGGTGGTACCTTCACCATCAATGCCACGCTTGACCCTAAATAGGAAGGCGAGCTCGTTGCTTTCCTGCGGGCGAATGTCGATGTGTTTGCATGGCAACCATCTGACATCCCCGGTGTTCCCAGGAAAGTAATTGAGCACCACCTAGCTGTCTGTCCTCACGCGCGGCCCGTCAAGCAAAAAATTAGAAAACAAGCAGTGGAGCACCAAGAGTTCATAGCGGAAGAAATCAAGAAGTCGGAAGCAGCAGGACTTGTCAGGGGAGTACTCCATCCCACGTGGTTGGCCAATCCAGTAGTTGTACGCAAGGCTAATGGGAAATGGAGACTTTGTATTGACTTTACAGATGTTAATAAAGCTTGTCCCAAAGACCCATTTCCCTTGCCACGTATCGACCAGATTGTTGACTCCACGGCCGGATGTGATCTGCTTTCATTTCTTGATGCATATTCAGGATATCATCGATCTTCATGGCGAAGAGGATGAAGAGAAACCGCATTCATTACACCATGTGGCACGTCTTTGCTTCATACGGATGCCTTTCGGTTTAAAGAATGCTGGTTCAACCTTTGCAAGAGTAGTCCACGATGCCTTTGAGCCACAAATACACGAAATGTAGAAGCTTACATGGATGACATAGTGGTCAAGAGCAAGGACAAAGCAACTCGATTCAGGATTTGATGAGACATTTGCAAATCTGCAAAAATCAACCTCAAGCTCAACCCCGAGAAGTGCGTGTTTGAGTCCCTTCCGCAAGCTTCTCGGTTCTTTGTATCTCAGCGGGAATCGAAGCCAATCCCGACAAGATTAAGGCCATTGAGCAGATTGAAGCACCGAGGCCAAGGATGTCGGAAGGCTTGCGGTTGTGTGGCTGCTCTCAAGAGGTTTATCTCTAAGTCTGCTGAGCGCCCCGCCATTTTTCAAGATTTTGAAAAGGCAGGTCCAATGAAATGGACTCGAAGTGGAGGCTGCGCTGCAGACTTGAAGAGATACTTGTCCTCCACTCCAATACTTGTCGCACCTAAGCCACAAGAGAATTTACTGCTATATATAGCAGCGACCAATCAAGTGGTTAGTGCTGCGTTAGTAGCGGAGAGGAAGGCGGATGATGAGCCGGCAACCAAGGCAGGTGCATCCAGCAACAATCAGGAGGCTTCGCCGTCAAGATCTGGTCCCGACAAGGACGGATCAGCGCAGGGTTGCGACAAGATACTGAAAACGATGGTGCAGCGCCGGTCTACTTTGTCGGCCCCCTTCCGCAGGGGCTAGGTCAAGGTACTCACGGTGTGCGAAGCTGTTTTCGCCTCCTCGTGGCCTCGAGAAAGCTGCGCCATTACTTCCAAGCACATGAGATAACAGCTTGTCACCGCTTTCCGCTGAAGAGGATATTGCAAAATCCGTAAGCAGCAGGCAGAATCGTCGAGTGGGCACTGGAACTGTCAAGCTTTGGTCTCAAGTTTGAAAGCACTTCAACTATCCAAAGCAGAGCATTGGCAGAATTTATAGCTGAGTGGACGCCAACGCAAGATGAAGAAATTCCGAGACAAGCATCCCGTCAAGGAGGCAAATAAAGAATGGCTGATGTACTTGATGGTGCCTTCTCGCTGCAAGGCGCCGGAGTCGGCGTGCTGCTTATCGCACCCACCGGAGAGCACCTCAAGTACATAGTCCAGATGCACTTTCCCAAGGAACAAGCAACAAATAATACTGCAGAGTATGAAGGTTTGCTTGCCGGTCTCGAGATTGCAGTAGACCTTGGGATCAAGAAGCTCATTGTCGGGGACTCGCAACTTGTCGTCCGCCAAGTAAATAAAGATTATAAGAGTCCGTTGATGGAAGCCTCACGCCGATGAAGTGAGGAAGCTAGAAGAGCACTTTGAAGGCTCGCAAATGGAACACGCTCCAAGAGCTCGTAATGATATAGCTGATGGCCTCTCCAAATGTGCCGCACTTAAGTTACCTCAATGGAACCAGGAATTTTGTGCTCAAGCTGACTCAAACCAACCGTAACACCATCAACAGACAGAGCAAGAAGAGAAAATTGGTTTCCGGCGACTACTTTCCGGCAGAGCTCCCTGGAGCCGCCGCCAAGAAGGTCCCTAAAATCAACGCAAATTTCACTGAGGAGCAGTCTGCTCCGACAAACCTTGTAGTTTGTTTCGTTGAAGCAGACGCTCCCGACAAGCTTTGCTCCGGCAAGCTTGTCGGGGATCATCAAGCTCCGGCAGAGCCACAGTTTCTTGCCGTGGAAGCTAATGTTCCCGCAGATGGTAGATGAGCCTTTAGTCCTTGTTGTCGAGCCACGTGCTCCAAAGATGGGCGCAAGAATTGTCCATTTCCTTCAGACAGAGAACTTCCGAAGAGCAAGAAGAAGCGGAAAAAGTAGCCCGGCAATCAAGTATGTACCAGTTTGTTGACAACATCCTGCATGTAAGAAGACTCAACGGTGTGAAATTGAAGTGCATTTGCCGAAGATGGATGAAGCTGTTGGCAGAGATACATGGAGGCATATGTGGTCACCACATTGGCGCAAGAGCACTTGTCGGCAAAGCTTTCCGGCAAGGTTTCTTCTGGCTAGAAGCCCTCCAGGATGCAACTGCACAAGTAACAAAGTGTGAAGCGTGCCAGTTCCATTCCAAACAGATACACCAACTAGCTCAAGCTCTCCAGACGATCCCTTTATCCTGGCCCTTCTCGGTCTGGGGGCTCGACATCCTCGGCCCCTTCCCCCGAGCTGTCGGAGGCTTTGAGTACTTGTACGTCGCAATCGACAAATTCACAAAGTGGCCAGTAGTGGAACCAGTGAGGAAGGTGATAGCACAATCAGCAGTCAAGTTCTTCAGGTCAATTGTTTGCCGTTTTGGGATTCCTAACAGAATCATCACCGACAACGGCACACAATTCACGAGCCGCACCTTCATGCAGTACGCCCAAGATCTTGGCGCCAAGATCTGCTTTGCTTCTGTTGCTCATCCAAGAAGCAACGGTCAAGCAGAGAGAGCAAACGCTGAAGTGCTGCGGGGACTCAAGACCAGAACTTTCGACAAGCTGCGCAAGTGCGGAAGAAATTGGATTGAGCAACTGTCGGTGGTTCTTTGGTCGATCAGGACGACGCCAAATCGAGCCACTAGCCAGACACCTTTCGCTCTAGTCTACGGAGCAGAGGCAGTTCTCCCCACGGAACTCGTAGATACGGGTCACCTCGAAAGTGCTCGCTATGATGAGCTCGAGCAAGAGCAATATGCGGCAAGATGACGCGCTGCCCTCGAGGAAGATCGCTCTTGAGTCATGCGATACGAGCTGCTCGTTACCAGAGAAGCTTTGCGTCGCTACCATAGCCGCAGTTAATGCCAAGCTTCGAGGAAGGCGACCTTGTTCTTCGCGCGCGTTCAATCCGCCAAGAATTCCAACAAGTTGACGTCAAGTGGAAGGCCCTTATCGGGTGAAACGAAGTCACTAGGCCCGCGCTGTCCGCCTTGAGACCAAGATGGCACTCGTGAGCAATTCCTGAATATAGAGCATCTTCGCAAGTTTTTCCCATAAAGGCGCGGTTGTTTGAACCTGTTTCGCAACCACCCTTTTGTACAAGTCTTGCCGCTGTTGCATGTAATCCTTTGTACAAAGCCGGGCGCAGACCCCGTGCATCAGTAAAACATATGTGTTGCGCACAACTTGTCAATACATGCTTTCATAATCTTATATGCATGTGTTTACTAACATTTTGTGCAGCATCCACACCCGGTAAGCGATAACGAGCCACTAGGCTCCATAACTTTATTTTCTCTTCTTTCTTCTCAAACAAGAAGAAGGTTCGTCCACCCACAAGTTAACCGGGGAAGGGAAGATATTGTGGGGCCGCGTCGCGCCGAGGAACCGTCGCCTTGCCGGGAACGCCTTGCCGGGAAATGGACAACAGAGAAGCTAAGTTGATAAGTTTAAACGACCAGTTTTAAATTTTTTGAAGTTATCTTCCTCGAACGATAGTACTTTGTATAGAAAACCTGTGCGCGGAGGAACCGGCTCGCGACTAGCTTGCGCCCTTACTTTGTTTCGAGTCCGCTCAACAACTTAAGTGTGCTGCAACTAGTTGCGACAAGGTTGCTTGTCGGAGGCGGCATCGCCAGCAAGTGCTGAAGTTCCGCACTCACTCAGCCAAGCAAAGGTGTTTGCACCGACAAGTTCCCTAAACGCAGTAGGCTATAAACATACAAGGAAGAAATCGAGTAAAGGAAATAACATTGCGCTCGCTTGCCTAAGATAGTGTATATTACATAAAAACTTGTTATGGATCTAATAGATTTTTCACTTAAACATGATCTACAAAGAACAAGGGAAAGATAAGCTTACGGCCTAATCCACGCGGTCGCCATCGAGCCTCTTAACTCCGCCACCCCGCCCACAATGGTGCGATAAGGGCCTTGAGCGCTTCACGTCTGCAAGGATGGAGGCAGGGACTTGAGGACTTTGGTGAAGTCGACCTTTGGTTGCGGAAGGCCACCTTCATCAACACCTTCGAGAGCCCCGCGCAGACTTGGCGCGACCTCCGCCACTGCTTTGGGATCTCCTCCCGGAGCCGCTGGAGACCCGCCAAGACGCCTTTGAAGAATAGGCTGAGCTTGACGCTGGGTTGAAGGTTCTCGCCGGTGGAGTACCCAAGATCCGTCATCCCCAGCTCCATCACCATTATGGATGCCGGCGGCGGTGTCCACAAGACCTTCACCCAATGCATTATGCTATCTCTCGAGATTATTCTGGCGGTCACAGCATTCGACAAAGAACTCCTGGTGGCCTTGATCTTTTCCAACAGCCCGCTTCCCGCCTCCTTGGCGCCATTCAACGCCTCCGCAGGGTGGTCGGCCAGCCCAGATCCGCCTTTGACGCCCTGGCGGCATCGATCTCCTTGATCTTTTCAATGGCGACCTTGCAGCTCGCCGAGGGTGTATGCATCCTTCTCACGCCAAGGCTTCAACCCGGGCGACCTCCTCGGCGCTCTTCCGAGGGTGGATTCCAGCTGAGCCACCCTCGCCTCCAATTCCTTCTTGGCGGCCTCGGCAGCCGCAGCAGATCCTTTGCCTCCCCGGCGGCTCGCTAATCGCTTGTTTCACAAGACGCGAGATCTTCCCTCATAGCTGCCGAGGTTGATCTTCCGCGCCACTCACCTTCTCACACGGAGAGCTTCGCCGGCAAGCCTCTCGCCCTCGACCTCGCCCTTCTCCAAGATGAAAGCTGTGCACTCCTCAGCAAGCTGCTCCCGCCTCGCTATATCCCGAGAGTTTCTTTGTTGGCGCTACGGAGCTCTTCCGCGTGTTTCTCCAAGTCAGCTCCGCCCTCGCGACAAGCGCCTCGACTCCAGCTTGGCTTGTCGGGCGCGTAGAGCGACAACAACCTCCTTAGCAGCTGCTCCTCCTCAGCTCACCGCTGCTACACTGAGCATCGACCAGCGACACCTCGCGGAGGCAAGCAGTTCCTGTCAAGGTCTCCTCGCCGTGCCCCGAGCTTGATGCCCAGGGAGCTTGATAAAGACACCTCGCCGCCTTCGATAGGCGCCTGGCTGGGGCTCTTCGCCAAAGCGGCATCAAGGGCGGAGGATCGGCGGCGGTGGCAGCGCTGGCGCCTCCCGCGGCCTCGTGGCTGGCCAAGACGATCGCGAGATTCTCCCCAGCCTCTCGCGCCAAGAGCCTCGGGCGGCTCCTCACCGGGCGGGCCTGGCCGGCCATCCTCCTCCTCCATGTTGGCGGCGCCGACATTGTCGGGCGCGAAGGCCCTCTCGCCGGGCAGCCTCGGTCCCATCGGATCTCCCAGGTGGATCTGATGGTCAAGAAGAAAGAACAAGTCAAGCAAATGTTCAAAGAGAAGCATGTAAGAAAAGAGAATCCAAGGGATGTTTTCAAACAAGAAAAACACTGTAATGGGATCTGCTGTCATGGTCTCCACAACCGGAGGGTCGCCGGTGTTAGTCCTTGTCGGGAAGCTCCCTTGTCGGAGAGGCCTCCTTGCCGGAGAGCGCCCCTTGGCGGAGAGTTCTCCTTGGCATGAGTTGAAGCAAGCAGAACTGGGAGTGACCTCCGTGCTTCCTGATGAGGCTGCTCGCTCCTACACAATTCAACAAACCAGATATCAAGAACGGAGAAGCACCCAAGCACACCCAACCATGAGAAGTATACCAAACACTTACGCTGGGGGCCAGCTGGGGCTGCTCATTGAAGGGTTGCTGGTCCGCAAGGAGTTCCAGACGTGCCTCTGTCCGCCATTGTGGAATCATCTAAGACGACAACCACTGGTCTTGGCCCTTCGACGCCCTCTCGAGCTAGAAGGCCCTGAACAAGAAGGTTCAGAGGAAGCCACCGATATAAAATAAAGCAATAAATTGGAGAATTACAAGCAACAATGACAAGATCTTACTCTTCCTCTTCTTCCTCGGAGCTGAGGGCGGAGAGATCAAATTCCGCCCGCGCGACGAATTGAGGAGAAGATTCCCGCACGCTTACGGGTGCAAGGGCCACCTGTAAGACCCCGCGCCTGTCGCTGCGGATTTGAATGAGGCGCCTCAAGCAATGTTGCTTGCCGCGGTGGAGCGCTGGGCGGCGTAGGCGGTTGTTGGACCGTGATGCCCCCGCCACTTCTCCGCCTTCCACGGAGGCGCCTCCTTGGCGGGCAGGGCTCCCTCGCGGCAAGCTACTTGACGGCGGAGGAGAGGCGCTTCGCAGGCTCGCCGCTCGCTGATGTGCTCGGTCCGCCCTCCTCGGCGATTAACTCTTCTCGGCGGCAAGGCTTGCCGCCGGGCCGCCTCCGCCTCGACAAGAACCCAAATATACCGCGACAGCAGCCTCGCAGCCTCCTCCAACCTCGCGGGCAATACGCGCCATCTCCCGATCGGTGGTATCACGGTGAGCCGCCGCCCGGGCGCGGATCGGCACCTCCACCAAGTTGTCGAAGAACTGCTGCACGACGCCGCCGGGCGGGCTCTCGCCAAGTTGGAACGATTCCATGGGAATCGCACAACGGCATTATTATGCCGGATGCTGTCAAGCGACGCAGTTGTTGCACAAGGGCACAACCCCTCGCAACATGCACCACCCGGGTTGTCCGCTTCAGCTTGAACAACTCCCGCAGCATGCCGCCAAGCTCCAAGGTAGTAAAACTCAATTCAAACCCGGCGCAGCCTCATGATGTCCGCCGTGTTCGAATTCCAAGCAGGCCTCCTTTCTCCTGCAAGGGCGCAATGCGGCGGGCGGCGGAAGTCCACGCCAACTACTTCCTACGGTAAGCCCTGCTTGTCGGAGACGCAAAATCCTAGTCACGCAATCTTCAACTTGTCGCCCTTCCGCGCCAAGTTGCTCCAATCGCTGCCGCCAACTATGGGGGTCCGCGCAGGCGGTGAAAGGCTGTGGCTCCTCCTCTAAGATCCAACACCAGCCAGCTCTCCACCTCCCACTTGCTGCGCAACTCTCCGCCAAGACACGCCTTCTTGCCGATCCTAGAGGTCCATGCAATTCCTCCGCAAGCGCTCTCTCTCTCTACGCTGGGTGAGAAGTAGTGGCGGAAGAGTGCGACATTTGGATGGACCTCGACAAAGTTCTCGCAGAGGTGTGCAAAACGGCCATGGTGAGGATGGCGCTAGGGGTGAAGTCAAGGAGGCGGAGGCCATATGTGTTCATGACATCACGTAATAATTCAGAAAAGGGCGGACAGAGCCCGCAGTGAAGAAAATCGCAAAAAGGTACCCGATGGAGACTTTATCGGACGGGCGGCGGAGATCACCTCGTGCGCTGGTGCGCGCTGCCGCCGCCACATTTAAAAGGTAGTATAGCTCCCGCAGCTCCTTCCCTCCGAGCGTAGGATCAAGAGGGCCCGCCTTCCGCAGAAGGCCATGAGCCGCGCCGGCCGATTTCACGATTTTCCCTTGTCGGCCTTCGAGCCATGGGGAGAGGTGGTGGAGGAAGTCGACGGCGCTGGTGGCGCCGTGGCAATGGAGGGGCGAGCGCCGCCTCTTTGGGCTCGAGAAGAAAGGGAAAGCGACGGGGTTTCATGTGACAAAGCAATGGCAAGTGGGCGCCCCGCCTGCTCCCCGCTTATAAAGGAGAGGGACGGCGCTCCGATTTTTCCCATTAAAGAAAGTCTGACGATCTCCCCACGACGCCACGTCCGTGCGTGACGCTGTGGGGGGCGGTGGGTCCAAGGAGAATAACGGCGCATCAAGACCACGCGTCTGCAGACTGCTTTTGGGCCCCGCCCAACAGAGCTCAAGCGCCGTGTGGCCCAGGTCCGGGGTCTTATCGGTGTACTAGAGTAGGGTACCCTAGTATCCCTAACTCGCACGGACAGTTGCAGACCTCAAGTGTGGCTGACTTGGTGACCGCTAAGATCTCAGCCGCCCTTTGGAGCCATTCAAGAACAAAGTAATCAAGACCCCGACAAGAGGAGCTTGCCGGGAAGTCCACTCAGAGCACAAAGGAAACAAGACCCCGCAAGAGGAGCTTGCTGGAAGGCTTGGTGAGCAACAAGCCCCGAAGGCGACAAGAACCTTGCCGCTGCAAGGCGCCACGCAGATGACCTCTTCATCTCCGCCCAGCTCATCCGCCAACGTGTCGCCACGGGTTTTCCTCAAACACGGTGTCGACGGGCTGTGCATCCAGCCGGGAGCAGCGATAAGCGGCTACCGACAAGCTACAATCGTGGCAAACGGAGGCGCACTTGACGGTCCCTCGTTATAATCGTTTCAAAGCGATCGAGACGGCATTTATGACTCTTGTCCCTTGCCGCCGAAAGTTAGGTATAGATCACTGACACCGCATAAAGCGTGTACCAACCTATGTTTTTACTATCTTACCCTTGTCTACTTGTCACATGTGGTGACCCCTTGTGCCTATAAAAGGAGGCCCAAGTGCAACGTAGAAAGGGTTCTGGTTCAGCCCAGCTTTAGTTCATCCAACTCACACATACACTGAGCTAGGTTTTGTAGCCCCCATTGCTCCCTAGCAAGAACACAATATAATCCACAAAGCAGCAGAGGAGTGTTATCTCCGAGAGCTCCAAGTTGCAATCTGGTAAATCTGTGCATCGCTCGATCCGCTTCTTGTGCACCCACGCCCTCCGAACCACAAGGGACCCAGGTCCCGTAGGTGTTCGTGGGACACGATCAGCTTCCCCGACACTTGCCGGAGGGAACACCGAATACACACTTCTCCGAATTAAGCTTCAAGTTGATCTTGCGCATATTAGCAAATGTATCCTCCAAATCCTGGATAAGGGTGGTCTTATCCTTGGTTTTGACCACGATGTCATCCATATAGGCTTCTATATTTCTGTGCAACTGTGGCTCAAAACCAATCTGGACTGCTCTTGCAAAAGTGGACCCGACACTCTTTAATCGAAAAGGCATGCAGACAAAGCAGTACGTACCACATGGAGTGATGAACGATCTCTTATCCTCATTTTCTTTGGACATGAAGATCTGGTGATACCCGGAGTATGCATCCACAAAGGAGAGCAAATCACAACCTGAAGTGGAATCCATGATCTGGTCGATGCGCGGCAAGGGAAATGGGTCCTTCGGGCAGGCCTTGTTGAGATCTATGAAATAAATGCAGAGCCTCCATTTCCCATTTGCCTTCCGGACCACCACTGGATTTGCCAACCATGTAGGATGCAGTACTCCTCTGATCAAACCAGCTGCCTCTAGTTTCTTTGTTTCCTCGGCAATGAACTGCTGCCGCTCCAAGGCCTGCTTCCGGACTTTGTGCTTGACGGGTCGGGCATGTGGGCAGACAACAAGGTGGTTCTCGATTACCTCCCTGGGAACACTGGGGATATCATATGGTTGCCAGGCAAACACATCAATATTCGCCTGCAGGAAGGCAATGAGCGTGCATTCCTATTTGTCATCGAGGGTGGCGCTGATAGTGAAAGTACCTGTTGGGGAACGTAGTAATTTCAAAAAAATTCCTACGCACATACAAGATCATGGTGATGCATAGCAACGAGAGGGGAGAGTGTTGTCCACATACCCTCGAGACCAAGCGAAGCTAGCACAACGCGTTGATGTAGCCGACGCCTCACAATCCGACCGATCAAGTACCGAACGCATGGCACCTCCGAGTTCAGCACACGCTCAGCCGATGACGCCCCTCGAACTCCGATCCAGCCGAGCTTTGAGGGAGAGTTCCACAAGACGACGATGTGGTGACGATGATGATGTTCTACCGACGCAGGGCTTCGCCTAAGCACCGCTACGATATTATCAAGGTGGATTATGGTGGAGGGGGGCACCGCACACGGCTAAGAGATCAAGAGATCAATTGTTGTTTCTATGGGGTGTCCCCCTCCTCCGTATATAAAGGGGGAGGAGGAGAGGGCCGGCCAAGGGGGTGGCGCGCCCTAGGAGGGGGAAACCTACTCCAAGTAGGTTTGCCCCTCCCTTTCCTAGTCCAAGAAGGAGGCGAAGGAAGGAGGGAGAGGGAAAGGCAGGTGCCGCCCCCTTCCTTGTCCTATTCGCACTCAAGGAGGGGCGGCTTCTGCCCTGGTTGGGCCCTCTCTCTCTCTCCACTAGGGCCCAACAAGGCCCATTAGTTCCCCGTGGGGTTCCGTTAAACCCCGGTACTCCGATATATATCCGATAACCCCTGGAACCATTCCGGTGTCCGAATATAGTCGTCCAATATATCAATCTTCTTGTCTCGACCATTTTGAGACTGCTCGTCATGTCCGTGATCATATCCGGGACTCTGAACTATCTTCAGTACATCAAAACACATAAAATCATAATATAACCGTCATCAAACTTTAAGCGTGCGAACCCTACGGGTTCGAGAACTATGTAGACATGACCGAGACACGTCTCCGATCAATAACCAATAGCGGAACCTGGATGCTCATATTGGCTCCCACATATTCTACGAAGATCTTTATCGGTCAAACTGCATAACAACATACGTTGTTCCCTTTGTCATCGGTATGTTACTTGCCCGAGATTCGATCGCCGGTATCTTAATACCTAGTTCAATCTCGTTATCGACAAGTCTCTTTACTCGTTCCATAATAAATCATCCTGCAACTAACTCATTAGTTACAATGCTTACAAGGCTTATTGTGATGTGCATTACCGAGTGGGCCCAGAGATACCTCTCCGACAATCGGAGTGACAAATCCTAATCTCGAAATATGCTAACCCAACAAGTACCTTTGGAGACACCTGTATAACACCTTTATAATCACCTAGTTACGTTGTGACATTTGGTAGCACACAAAGTGTTCCTCTGGTAAACGGGAGTTGCATAATCTCATAGTCATAGGTACATGTATAAGTCATGAAGAAAGCAATAGCAGAATACTAAATGATCGTGTGCTAAGCTAACGCAATGGGTCAAGTCAATCACATCATTCTTCTAATGATGTGATCCCGTTAATCAAATGACAACTCATGTCAATGGCTAGGAAACATAGCCATCTTTGATCAACGAGCTAGTCAAGTAGAGGCATACTAGTGACACTCTGTTTGTCTATATATTCACACAAGTATTATGTTTCCGGTTAATACAATTCTAGCATGAATAATAAACATTTATCGTGATATAAGGAAATAAATAATAACTTTATTATTGCCTCTAGGGCATATTTCCTTCAGTCTCCCACTTGCACTAGAGTCAATAATCTAGATCACATCTCCATGTGATTTAACACCAATAGTTCACATTACCATGTGACCAACACCCAAAGGATTTACTAGAGTCAATAATCTAGTTCATATCGCTATGTGATTAATACCCAAAGATTACTAAGGTGTGATCATGTTTTTCTTGTGAGAGAAGTTTAGTCAACGGGTCTGCCACATTCAGATCCGTGTGTATTTTGCAAATTTCTATGTCAACAATGCTTTGCACGGTGCAACTCTAGCTAATTTCTCCCACTTTCAATATGTATCCAGATTGAGACTTAGAGTCATCTGGATCAGTGTCAAAACTTACATCGACGTAACCATTTACGGCGAACCTTTTTGTCACCTCCATAATCGAGAAACATATCCTTATTCCACTAAGGATAATTTTGACCGCTGTCCAGTGATCTACTCCTAGATCACTATTGTACTCCCTTGCCAAAAACAGTGTAGGGTATACAATAGATCTGGTACACAGCATGGCATACTTCATAGAACCTATGGCTGAGGCATAGGGAATGACTTTCATTCTCTTTCTATCTTCTGCTGTGGTCGGGCTTTGAGTCTTACTCAATTTCCACCTTGTACACAAGCAAGAAACTCTTTCTTTGACTGTTCCATTTTGAACTACTTCAAAATCTTGTCAAGGTACGTACTCATTGAAAAAACTTATCAAGCGTCTTGATCTATCTCTATGGATCTTGATGCTCAATATGTAAGCAGCTTCACCGAGGTCTTTCTTTGAAAAACTCCTTTCAAACACTCCTTTATGCTTTGCAGTATAATTCTACATTATTTCCGATCAACAATATGTCATTCACATATACTTATCGTAAATGTTGTAGTGCTCCCACTCACTTTCTTGTAAATACAGATTCACCGCAAGTCTCAGATAAAACTATATGCTTTGATCAACTTATCAAAGCGTATATTCCAACTCCGAGATGCTTGCACCAGTCCATAGATGGATTGTCGAGCTTGTATATTTTGTTAGCACCTTTAGGATTGACAAAACCTTCCGTTGCATCATATACAACTAATAAATCCATTAAGGAATGCAGTTTTGTTTATCCATTTGCCGATTTCATAAAATGCGCAATTGCTAACATGATTCTGACAGATTTAAGCATAGATACGAGTGAGAAACTCTCATCGTAGTCAACACCTTGAACTTGTCGAAAACCTTTATGCATAATTCTAGCTTTGTAGATAGTAACACTACTATCAACGTTCGTCTTCCTCTTGAAGATCCATTTAATCTCAATGGCTTGCCGATCATTGGGCAAGTCAATCAAAGTCCATACTTTGTTCTCATACATGGATCCTATCTCAGATTTCATGGCCTCAAGCCATTTTGCGGAATCTGGGCTCATCATCGCTTCTTCATAGTTCGTAGGTTCGTCATGGTCAAGTAACATGACCTCCAGAACAGGATTACCTTACCACTCTGGTGTGGATCTTACTCTGGTTGACCTACGAGGTTTGGTAGTGACTTGATGTGAAGTTACATGATCATCATCATTAGCTTCCTCACTAATTGGTGTAGGAGTCACAAGAACAGATTTCTGTGATGAATTACTTTCCAATAAGGGAGCAGGTACAGTTACCTCATCAAGTAGCTTCTAGGGTTTAGCCTCTCTGATCTCGTGGTAGATCTACTCTTGTACTACCCATATCATCAATATTAATCAAGCAGGAGTAGGGTATTACCTCCATCGAGAGGGCCCAACTCGGGTAAAACATCGTGTCCCTTGTCTCCTCGTTACCATCCGCTTAGACGCACCGCTCGGGACCCCTACCCGAGATCCGCTGGTTTTGACATCGACATTGGTACTTTCATTGAGAGTTCCTCCGTCGCCACCTATAGGCCCGATGGCTCCTTCAATCATCAAGAACGACACAGTCCAGGTGAGACTTTTCTCCCGGACAAATCTTCATATTCGGGCTTTATGCGCTGGGCCAATTCGCTAGGCCATCCGAGCGGATTGAAAGCTACGCCCTGCCATCGTGTCGATTTGAAGCTGAACTATACGGCCGATGTCCGCGGAGATTTGATCTTCGACGGATTCAACCACAGCCGAGCGCCCGCCTCCGCCTCGATGGGTATGATCTAGCTCGCACACAACAGCGCCTGGAGGCCGCACCAAGATCCGCCCGACTTTAATCCGGAGTCGGTTTCACCGACGAGGATGGTTGGTTGGACACCGCCTCGGGGCTGAAATTCCACGGTGATTGAGCCAACACCATGCCTGTCCCTGCGGCTCGTGACTCCTGTGTGCCGGACTCCTTTCTCGACTCCAAACCTTCAAGGCTTCTACCAATAATCCGACTGGGCTCCGGTTATGGAGTTCACCGCCACGGACATCTTTCAAAGACTCGCCTTTGGCGATATCCTCAACTCATTAAAGTCTCTCTTTGTCGGGAGCCCTGGCCAATCTATGGTCAGAAGGTTGGGATTCGGACGACGAAGAAATTCAACGCCCACCCACCACCCACTTTGTAGCCACTGCCGATGATTTAACCGACATGCTCGACTTCGACCAAGACATCGACGGTATGGACGACGGTGCCGGAGACGATCAAGAGTCACGCCTAAGGCACCGAAGGCCACCTCGTCATATGACATATACATGGTGGACATCCCAAAAGATGGGAATGGCGATGGAACGCGGAGGATGACCCTCCAAGAAACAACCCAAGCACCGACGCCAGCCGGCGCCGCCTAAATCCCGCCACAAGAAAAACAGCGATTCCGCATGGGAGATAATAACACCCCTGACAAGGTGTCAAGACAACCCCTCCAGCAGGATTCAGCACAGAGGAGGGAGAAGCCAGCCTCATGATAGAGCGGCAGAGGGAGGTGGAGGACGATAATTATATGCCTCCCTCTCAAGATGAGGCAAGCCTCGACGACGATTTAATTTGTCGTGCTCAAGATCCCGCTAACAAAAAGTGCTTTCAAACGCAGGCTTATGGCCATGGCAAGCAGCCTCAAGAAAAGCATCAGCAGCTTAGAGCTGACCAAGACTTGCTAGTCGACAGATGGATCAAGTCCTTGCAGCCAAGAGTATGAACTCTAACGCCTCCAAGAGATACCTGAAACGCAGTGCTGCTACCCCAATTAGAGGAAGCAGCACCCAAACCTACATCACCAACGATGATGCGGCCGACCGCCACCCCTGCGGCCCACGACAGAGAGGCCTCTAGACCCTCCATTCAAGCCGCACCCCCGCGCCGCTCGACCATGGCACGGGGAAACGCGCCAGACCTACAAGACATATTGGAGGACAAGGCAAGGCAAACAACATTGATCTACGGATCGCGTGGGCGCCCCCCGACACGTGATGATAACTGTCACGCCGGATACAGCAGCTCCGGCCGGGCCGAACACAGTAGAAAAAGTGATGGATCATCAAATCCTTGAGGGTTTCAAACCCGTAAACATCGAATCATACGATGGCACAACAGATCCTGCGGTTTGGATCGAGGACTACCTCCTCCATATCCACATGGCCCGCAGTGATGATCTACACGCCATCAAATACCTCCCACTCAAGCTTAAAGGACCAGCTCGTCATTGGCTTAACAGCTTGCCAGCAGAATCAATTGGTTGTTGGGAGGACCTGGAAGCCGCATTCCTTGATAACTTCCAGGCACATATGTGCAACCACCGACGCTGATGACCTCAGCCACATAATTCAGCAGCCGTAATAATCGGCCGACAATTCGGACACGGTTCCTAACCAAGAAAAATCAAATCGTTGATTGTCCAGATGCAGAGGCCCTTGCAGCCTTCAAACATAACATCCGCGACGAGGGGCTTTCCCGGCACCTAGGACAGGAAAAGCCAAAATCCATGGCAGCCCTCACAACTCTCATGACCCGCTTTTGCGCGGGAGAGGACAGCTGGCTACCTAGTAGTAACAACTTGACCAAAAACCCTGGTAGTTCGAATACCAAGGACAACAATGGCAGGTCGCATCAAAACAAGAACAAGCGTCGCATTAATGGCGATAATGTCAAGATACGCAGCAACAATGCCGGATTCAGAGGCTCTAAACGCGTCAGCGGAAAAGCCGCTCAAAAGAAATACTCAGGCCCGGCCCAATCTGGACCGAATACTGATCGCCGCATGGCACCCCAAAAACCAGCCAACTACACCAACAGGGATTGTTGGGTCTTCAAACAGGCAAGTTAAATGCCAACTCAATGACAAGGGGCTGCATAGCGATGACGAGGAGGAGCCCCGCCCGAACAATAGAGGATGAAGGGTTTCCCCCACAAGTGCGGACGGTGAACATGATATACGCAACCCATATACCCAAAAGGGAGCGGAAGTGTGCGCTAAGGGACGTATACGCGATGGAGCCAGTCGCCCCAAAGTTCAACCCATGGTCCTCCTGCCCGATCACCTTTGATCGAAGGGACCACCCCACTAGCATCCGCCATGACGGATTCGCCGCATTGGTTCTGACCCAATCATTGACGGATTTCACCTCACTAGAGTCCCGATGGATTCATGTAGCAGCCTGAACCTGCTCTATCGTGGATACAAGGCGCAAAATGGGCATAGACCCTCAAGGATTAAACCCACAAAGACGACCTTTAAAGGCGCCATACCGGTGTAGAGGCCAATTGTACAGTGCTCGCTTACACTCGGTGGCCTTCGATCCCCGGATAACTTCCGCGAAGAGTTAATCTTCGACATAGTCCCGCTCAAGCAGCGGCTATCATGCATCGCTTGGACGAACCGCATTTGGTAAAGTTCAATGCGGTGCCGCACCACGCATACCTCAAGCTCAAGATGCCGCACCTCGAGGAGTAATCACGGTCAATGGAAACACCGAACGCCTCTCCGAACGGAGGAGCATACGGCGTTCGCGGGCGGAGGTGCAAGGCAACCTCTCACGGCAATTCTCGAGTCCGCCACTAAACGTCCGGACACCGCTGCCGCCGCCGAGTAACCTAAAACAAGACCGCCTGGCACCATCCAAGCATCGCCAGAGTAATCCGCCCCAACCCCAGCCCTCGCGAATTGGCGGCCAAGATTACGCGACATAACTACGCTCGAGATACCATGGGCATAAGGGAGGGCACGACCACGCACACCTGCACGCGGCTCAACCGCACTGTGGGCCCCGATTGTGTCACTCTTTTCTTTTTCTTACTTTCAGGACTCCGCTTTCCGAAGCCCCGCCCGCACTAGAATTGCCGAACTCACGATGCAACAGCCAGGAAGCGTAGTTACATCGAGTGTCCGTGGTCTCTACTAAGAGCATTATACCTGTTTTACATACCATCCCGCAGCTTACCCCTCGAGGGGGACATGTTAAATAGTCCCATCCCTTGCTTATCGCACTATTTGTATCGCTCGCTTCCATTGCAGATTTTTTGAATAAACAATACATAGCTTTTGCCTATTATTGCACTCCTTTCTTTATCTATATATATGTTCATTTCATGACATGTTGCACCTGCACACTTTGGTACGGCTAATACACCAGGGGCTTAAGTACCCCAAAATATGGTGTGATAAGTCCTAACACTTCCACAAGTGCGGCACCTCGAACTTATAGCATTATATGCATCGGTTCAATCATGTCTTGGGTCAATAGTTGGGTTTGCCCGACTCCCATGTTTTGGTACCTTACGCCCCGTTATATCGGCTAAGGTAGCGCTGGAGAACCATCGCGATTGTGCCCCGTTGAGCTGGGTTGAGCACCTCAATGGAGAAAGCTAAACTGACTGTCATGATAGGGCGAGAGCCGGTCGCTGTTCGAGAGGTTTTTCGGGTCCCTAAAGACTTATGCCGCTTAGAGCGAGGAGTCGGCATTGTCCGCCAAGGCATGGATAGCGCCTCAACTCGGTCTTCCGAATACTAGGGGCTTCACCAAATTTAAAATTATAGAATTCTATGGCTAAGTGAGAGTGTTCAAGCACTATAAGTCCGGTTGCCTTGTTCGTTGTGTTGAGCGCCTCCTCAAGGACCCAAGAATGGGAACAAGAGCGCCAAGTTTATCCCAACACCCCAAAGACTGTGGCATGGGGGCTGAAGCCAACGACTTGCCATCTCTCAAATTTGATAAACGGCCACACGTAAGGTATTATTTTAAATTCACAAGCGTTGCTTAGCACATATGAACAAGTTTTCAGCGCATGTGATAACAAATGCGAGTCTATTCAAAATTACATCTTTGAGCATTCACCCGCTATAAGGCGGGCACCTTCATGACGCCTCATAGTACATTTCGGCTTGCGATGCTCCTTGCCCTTCGGTGGCCCGTCCGTCACATGCTTCTCAAAGATCCAGCTTGCCCCAAAGGCACTTTAGCACGGACAAGGCCCGACGGGCACCTTCAATGCAGACGAGCGCTTGATGACTTCAATCCATGGACAAAGGCCCACCAGCCGCCGCAGACTCGCCCAAAGTAGCTCCCAAGCATGGCTTCCAATGGCCACAACCAACTATGAGGCCCTTCATGGCCTGTTCGGCGACCTTAGGAGCTCGACCAGCTGCTTCAGCTGGTCGCTTAGGGGCATCGGATGTCCGCCTCAAAGATATCGAGACCGTAACACCTTTCCGCCGAAGCCCTCCTTGGCGCGTAGAACGCGCAAAGATCGCATACACCACGGGCAGATCTGCAAATGCTCCCGGAGAGCTCCGGATTCGGTAAGTAATAGATAATTCACTTTCACATGCTTGCTTTGCATAAAGAATGCCTTACCCGCCGCTATCTTCTTTAATGATTCAATTTCTTGAGGGCTTTTTGGGCTTCGCCTTAGCGGCTTTGGCACTCTCAAGAGCCGAGGCGAGCCTGACTCGAGTTCGAAGTCACGCCCAAACTCTCGTGTTTTTCCACGAGAGCCCGGAGCTCTTGCCGCACCTCCGCCACCCGCGCCTCCTGCTTCTCTCGCTGGTGCGCTCACGCCGCTTTGCTTTCGGCCGTGGACACCGCCTTCGTGGTCGCCACCTCGCTCGTGGCCCCTACAATACCCACGTTATTCCTATCATTTTGCAACCAAATCCTTTCTATAAGGTATTACTTTAATAAGGTATTACTTACCTTCCTTGTCCTCGAGCTGTTTCTTGGCAAGGCCGAGCTCGTTCTCGGACCGCCGAGGCTCGCTTCAATGCATTGACCTCCGCAGTCAAGGCGGCAGAGGTCAAGAAATAGCAGCCTGCATTCCCATATTGACATACTTATGTTAGACTCCTGCATGATATCTTTTAGATCCTCATCCGCTTTTCTTCCCAACACCGAACTAAGCATCAGGGCTACCGTCTATGCGGTAATATTTTTACATATTCTAAACCTACCTCAAAGCCTCGTTAGAAGGCTGGTATAAGCTTCACCAGCCCGCTTTGGCGGATCGAACTTTCGGATCACCACAATCATAACAAGGCGGTGTTCTCGTCGATGGAGGCGCCTTTAAGCGCCCAAAGAAGCTATCCGGTGCCTCCGGATGGACAGAGATCACCGGCGTCAGAGTCTTACCCTTCTTACGAAGGGGCCGCTTGTTTGACTTCGAACCATCAAGGTTCCGCACGGAGTCCGCACAGGCCAAACTTAGAGCCCTCCGGGTTTCGCCTTTGCACCTCGAGTCCGGAGGTCGCCTTGCGGCGCCTCCAGACCACCTCCTCCTGGCTGGGCCCCTTTGGGACTCCACCGCGGTGTCGCTCAAGGCCACGAGGAGGAGGCGGTCGGAAGTGAAGTGCTATTCACATCCGACGAATTCAGGGAGCCGCCGACGGGCGCATTTGCCTCGTCTTGGCGGGCTACATGGTTATATTCGGCGCTAGAAGACACTATGCGACAAATAAAAGCCATGAGCTATTCTGAGTCCGGACACTTACGATCTCGCCAGGCTTGGCCCTTGTTGGCCACTCCTCCTCGCGTTGTCGGCGCTGGTGGAGAAGTCCGGAGGAAGGGTCCTTCCTTTCTTGATTCCTCCGCCTCCCAATGGGGCGGCCTTCCTTTTCTTCTCTCTTCACTGGGAGAGGCTTATTTTCCTCCTCCTCTTCCTCGAGGAGGATTCCGCCAGAGTCGCCGGACGATGAGTCCGACAAGACTCGCACCGGAGCTCCTTCGAGTTCCCGTGGCCTTCTTTCTGGTTTTCTTCTCCGCACCACGTGAGGTGCCGGAGCCAGCAGCCTCGTCAATCGGGCATCCGCTGGGTCTTCTGGCAAGGGGGCCGGACAGTTAATCTGTCCGGATGTCTTCAGCCAGTCCTGTCAAAGGTTAGGGAGTTTTAGATCCCGCATAGAGTCAAACTATGAAAAAAGAGTCCCATAAAGGGTAAAATAACTTACCTCGCTGGCTTGACGCTGCGAGCTGAATCCGCGATCTTCGGTAGCGGATGTGGGAGCCTCGCGCTTTGAATAAGACCTTCCGTGCATCTTCGCACGTAGTGTCAAGAGCCTTTTCAGAGTTTGGTGTTGTGCCGGATCGAACTCCCACAAATAGAAGGCCCGTTGTTGGCATGGGAGAATCCGACGGATGAGCATCACCTGGATTACTTGACAAGCTTGAGATTCTTGTCCACCAGGTTTCGGACGCAGGTTTGGAGTCCGGATAGCTCTTCCGAATCACCCCACGTCAGGCCCATCTCTTTCCATGATGTGAGCCGTGTGGGAAGCCAGATCGAATTGGGGCGCCCGCCATTGAGCGTCGCGCGGCTCGGTGATGTAGAACCACCCCGATTGCCACCCCTTTATGGTCTCCACAAAGGAGCCCTCGAGCCATAAGACTTTGGCCATCTTGCCAACCATGGCATCTCCGCACTCCGCTTGGCGGCCGCCCACTACCTTCGGCTTGACATTGAAGATCTTCAGCCATAAGTCAAGTGGGGCTAGATGCAGAGGAAGGCCTCGCACACGCACGATGAACGCCGAGATGTTGAGGATGAAATTCGGGCCAGATCGTGGAAGTCCAGCCGTAGTAGAACATGAGCCCCTGACAAATGGGTGAAGTGGAAAACCTAGTCCATGGAGGAAGTGGGTGAGGAACACCACCTCTCATGGGGCCTGGGGTTGGAATGAGCTGCCTCGCCGGGTAGCCGGTGCGCGATGTCGCTGGACAAGTATCCGCCTTCCGCTGCTTTTTGATGTGCCCTCCGTGACGGAGGAGGCCATCCACTTGCCTCCCGCCTCCGGACATAGTTGGAGAAGGTTGAGGTGGGATGTGCGGACTTGGGCGCTGGAGCTCGAAAAGGTGGAAATGGATGAGCAAAGGTGGAAGAAGGCGAGGCGAAAAGGTGGATCCTTATCCCTTATATGGACGGACGGCTATGCGCCCCCGCCGCCCGGTAAAACTCACTTATCCCCCAAGCGCCAGAATCAATGGCGTGGTTGGGTTACCCACGTCCGTATTGATGGGAATCCTGAATAAGGGGCACGATCTCCGCTTTGATAAGACGTGCTAAGGAAACCGCCGCTAAACGCTACCGAGGTGGAACAAGAAAACGATTCAGATAAAGGCCTGGCCGTGGTGTGATGTCACGCCGCAGAATACGCCAGCAGATCTGTGCAAAAATTGTTCTCTCTACGGTGGTATGTGGAACTTGTTTTGCAGAGCCGACACTATCCTTGTGTTCAAAACCTTCTATGAAGTATTCGAGGAGGAACCCGCCTTGCAATGCCAAGACAATATGCGCGCGGACTCGCCGTCATTGAAGCCTCGCTCAGGCTACCGAGGAGTCCTGGACTAGGGGTGTCCGGATAGCCAACTATCATCTTTGGCCGGACTCCTGGACTATGAAGATACAAGATTGAAGACTTCGTCTCGTGTCCGGATAGGACTTTCCTTGGCGTGGAAGGCAAGCTTGGCGATACAGATATGTAGATTTCCTACCATTGTAACCGACTCTGTGTAACCCTAACCCTATTCGGTGTCTATATAAACCAAAGGGTTTTAGTCCGTAGGACGAACAACAATCATACCATAGGCTAGCTTCTAGGGTTTAGCCTCTCTGATCTCGTGGTAGATCTACTCTTGTACTACCCATATCATCAATATTAATCAAGCAGGAGTAGGGTATTACCTCCATCGAGAGGGCCCAAACCTGGGTAAAAACATCGTGTCCCTTGTCTCCTGTTACCATCTGCCTAGACGCACAGTTCGGGACCCCCTACCCGAGATCTGCCGGTTTTGCAACCGACACCAACTGTCTCCTTTGGGTATCCTATGAAGACACATTTCTCCGATTTGGGTTTGAGCTTATCAGGATGAAACTATTTCACATAAGCATCGCATCCCCAAACTTTAAGAAACGACAACTTTGGTTTCTTGCCAAACCACAGTTCATATGGTGTCGTCTCAAAGGATTTAGATGGTGCCCTATTTAACGTGAATGCAGCTGTCTCTAATGTATAACCCCAAACGATAGTGGTAAATCGGTAAGAGACATCATAGATTGCACCATATCTAATAAAGTACGGTTACGATGTTCGGACACACCATTACGTTGTGGTGTTCCAGGTGGCATGAGTTTGTGAAACTATTTCACATTGTTTTAACTGAAGGCCAAACTCGAACTCAAATATTCATCTCCGCGATCAGATCGTAGAAACTTTATTTTCTTGTTACGATGATTTTCCACTTCACTCTGAAATTATATGAACTTTTCAAATGTTTCAGACTTATGTTTCATCAAGTAGATATACCCATATCTGCTCAAATCATATGTGAAGTTCAGAAAATAACGATACCCGCCGTGAGCCTCAACACTCATTGGATCGCATACATTAGTATGTATTATTTCCAATCAGTCAGTTGCTCGCTCCATTGTTCCGGAGAACGGAGTCTTAGTCATCTTGCTAATAAGGCATGGTTCGCAAGCATCAAGTGATTCCAAAATCCCATCAGCATGGAGTTTCTTCATGCGCTTTACACCAATATGACCTAAACGGCAGTGCCAAAAAGTTGCACTATCATTATTAACTTTGCATCTTTTGGCTTCAATATTATGAATATGTGTATCACTACGATCGAGATCCAACAAACCATTTTCATTGGGTGTATGACCATAGAAGGATTTATTCATGTAAATAGAATAACAATCATTCTCTAACTTAAATGAATAACCGTATAGCAATAAACATGATCAAATCATATTCATGCTCAACGCAAACACCAAATAACACTTATTTAGGTTCAACACTAATCCCGAAAGTATAGGGAGTGTGCGATGATGATCATATCAATCTTGGAACTACTTCCAACACACATCGTCACCTCGCCCTTAACTAGTTTCTGTTCATTCTGCAATTCCCGTTTTGAGTTACTACTCTTAGCAACTGAACCAATATCAGATGCTGAGGGGTTGCTATAAACACTAGTAAAGTACACATAAATAACATGTATATCCAATATACTTTTGTTTACTTTAGCATCCTTCTTATCCGCCAAGTATCTAGGGGCAGTTCCACTTCCAGTGACTAGTCCCTTTGCAGTAGTAGCACTTAGTCTCAGGCTTAGGTCCAGACTTGGGCTTCTTCACTTGAGCAGCAACTTGCTTGCCGTTCTTCTTGAAGTTCCCCTTCTTCCTTTTGCCCTTTTCTTGAAACTAGCGGTCTTGTCAACCATCAACACTTGATGCTTTTCTTGATTTCTACCTTCGTCGATTTCAGCATCACGAAGAGCTTGGGAATCGTTTCCGTTATCCCTTGCATATTATAGTTCATCACGAAGTTCAAGTAACTTGGTGATAGTGACTAGAGAACTCTGTCAATCACTTTCTTATCTGGAAGATTAACTCCCACTTGATTCAAGTGATTGTATTACTCAGACATTCTGAGCACATGCTCACTAGTTGAGCTAATCTCCTCCATCTTGTAGGCAAAGTACTTGTCAAAGGTCTCATACCTTTTGACACGGGCATGAGTATGAAATACCAATTTCAACTCTTGGAACATCTTATATGCTCCGTGGCGTTCAAAACATTTTTGAAGTCCCGGTTCTAAGCCGTAAAGCATGGTGCACTAAACTATCAAGTAGTCATCATACCGAGCTTTTGTCAAACGCTCCTAACATCTCGATCCGCTCCTCGCAATTGGCCTGTCACCTAGCAAAGGCATTAAGGACATAATTCTTCAGGCAGCAATGAGGATAATCCTCGATCACGGATCCAATCTGCATCATTGCTACTAACATCTTTCAACATAGTTTTCTCTAGGAACATATTAAAATAAAACAGGGGAGCTAAACACGAGCTATTGATCTACAACATAGATATGATAATACTACCAGGACTAAGTTCATGATAAATTTAAGTTCAATTAATCATATTACTTAAGAACTCCCACTTAGATAGACATCTCTCTAATCATCTAGGTGATCACGTGATCCAAATCAACTAAACCATGTCCGATCATCTTGTGAGATGGAGTAGTTTTCAATGGTGAACATCACAATGTTGATCATATCTACTATATGATTCACGCTCGACCTTTCAGTCTCAGTGTTCCGAGGCCATATCTGCATATGCTAGGCTCGTCAAGTTTAACCTGAGTATTCCGTGTGTGCAACTGTTTTGCACCCGTTGTATTTGAACTTAGAGCCTATCACACCCGATCATCATGTGGTGTCTCAGCACGAAGAACTTTCGCAACGGTGCATACTCAGGGAGAACACTTATACCTTGAAATTTAGTGAGAGATTATCTTATAATGCTACCGTCGATCTAAGAAAAATAACATGCATAAAAGATAAACATCACATGCAATCAATATAAGTGATATGATATGGCCATCATCATCTTGTGTTTGTGATCTCCGTCTTGAAGCACCGTCATGATCACCATCGTCACCAGCGAGACACCTTGATCTCCATCGTAGCATCATTGTCGTCTTGCCAACTATTTCTTCTACGACTATCGCTATCGCTTAGTGATAAAGTAAAGCATTACAGGGCGATTGCATTACATACAATAAAGCGACAACCATATGTCTCCTGCCAGTTGCCGATAACTCGGTTACAAAACATGATCATATCATACAATAAAATTTAGCATCATGCTTTGACCATATCACATCACAACATGCCCTGCAAAAACAAGTTAGACGTCCTGTACTTTGTTGTTGCAAGTTTTAAGTGGCTGCTACGGGCTGAGCAAGAACCGTTTTACCACGCATCAAAACCACAACGATAGTTCGTCAAGTTAGTGTTGTTTTAACCTTCTCAAGGACCGGCGAGCTACACTCGGTTCAACTAAAGTTGAGAAACCGACACCCGCCAACACCTGTGTGCAAAGCACGCCGGTAGAACCAGTCTCGCGTAAGCGCACGCAGCAATGTCGGTCCGGGCCGCTTCATCCAACAATACTGCCGAACCAAAGTATGACATGCTGGTAAGCAGTATGACTTGTATCGCCCACAACTCACTTGTGTTCTACTCGTGCATATAAAATCTACGCATAAAACCAGGCTTTGATACCACTGTTGGGGAACGTAGTAATTTCAAAAAAATTCCTACGCATTCACAGGATCATGGTGATGCATAGCAACGAGAGGGGAGAGTGTTGTCCATGTACCCTCATAGACCGAAAGTGGAAGTGTTAGCACAACGCGGTTGATGTAGTCGTACGTCTTCATGATCCGATCGATCAAGTACCGAACGCACGGCACCTCCGAGTTCAGCACACGTTCAGCTCAATGACGTCCCTTGAACTCCGATCCAGCCGAGCTTTGAGGGAGAGATCCGTCCGCACGATGGCGTGGTGAAGATGATGATGTTCTACCGACGCAGGGCTTTGCCTAAGCACCGCTACGATATTATCGAGGTGGATTATGGTGGAGGGGGGCACCGCACACGGCTAAGAGATCAAGAGATCAATTGTTGAGTCTATGGGGTGCCCCCCTCCTCCGTATATAAAGGGGGGAAGGAGGAGAGGGCCGGCCAAGGGGGTGGCGCGCCCTAGGAGGGGGGAACCTACTCCAAGTAGGTTTGCCCCTCCCTTTCCTAGTCCAAGAAGGAGGGGGAAGGAAGGAGTGGGGGAGGGGAAAGGCAAGGGGGGTGCCCCCCCCTTCCTTGTCCTATTCAGACTCAAGGGGAGGGGGAGCGCCTCTTGCCCTGGCCGGCCTCTCTCTCTCTCTCCACTAGGGCCCAACAAGGCCCATTAGTTCCCCAGGGGGGTGTCCGCTAACCCCCGGTACTCCGATATATATCCGATAACCCCCGGAACCATTCCTGTGTCCGAATATAGTCGTCCAATATATCAATCTTCATATATCGACCATTTCGAGACTCCTCATCATGTCCGTGATCATATCCGGGACTCCGAACTATCTTCGGTACATCAAAACACATAAACTCATAATATAATTGTCATCAAACTTTAAGCGTGCGGACCCTACGGGTTCGAGAACTATGTAGACATGACCGAGACACGTCTCGGATCAATAACCAATAGCGGAACCTGGATGCTCATATTGTCTCCCATGTATTCTAAGAAGATCTTTATTGGTTAAACCGCATAACAACATACGTTGTTCCCTTTGTCATCGGTATGTTACTTGCCCGAGATTCGATCGTCGGTATCTCAATACCTAGTTCAATCTCGTTACCGGCAAGTCTCTTTACTCGTTCCATAATAAATCATCCTGCAACTAACTCATTAGTTACAATGCTTGCAAGGCTTATAGTGATGTGCATTACCGAGTGGGCCCAGAGATACCTCTCCGACAATCGGAGTGACAAATCCTAATATCGAAATACGCCAACCCAACAAGTACCTTTGGGGACACCTGTAGAGCACCTTTATAATCACCCAGTTACGTTGTGACATTTGGTAGCACACAAAGTGTTCCTCTAGTAAGCGGGAGTTGCATAATCTCATAGTCATAGGAACATGTATAAGTCATGAAGAAAGCAATAGCAGAATACTAAATGATCGTGTGCTAAGCTAACGGAATGGGTCAAGTCAATCACATCATTCTTCTAATGATGTGATCCCGTTAATCAAATGGCAACTCATGTCAGTGGCTAGGGAACATAACCATCTTTGATCAACGAGCTAGTCAAGTAGAGGCATACTAGTGACACTCAGTTTGTCTATGTATTCACACAAGTATTATGTTTCCGGTTAATACAATTCTAGCATGAATAATAAACATTTATCATGATAAAAGTAAATAAATAATAACTTTATTATTGCCTCTAGGGACCTTCTTCACTTGGGGTGCAGTAACCTTGGATCTCTTGCTGTTGGAACACTCCGACACGTCGTCAATGGGTGTCGTACACTCGGAGGGGGCACGCTTCCTAGACTCCTTGCCGGAGGTCCTACAATCCCTCTTCTTTCCTTTGCTTTCCTTGGCGGGAGCTGCTGTTGTCGCAGCCTCTGCTGCGACTGCGTCCTAGTACATCTTGTCCACGCAGATAACTGCATCCTTCTCATCTGATGGGATAGTGATGACTCCTAGTGGCCCAGGCATCTTAAAAGTGTTATAAGAGTAGTGGGATGCTGCCATGAACTTAGCCAGGGCCAGGCGTCCCAGAATCCCATTGTACGGCAGGGGGAGATCAACCACATCAAACACAATCTTCTCAGTCTGGTAGTTCAGTTCTCCCCCAAACGTCACCGGTAGCGTAATCTTCCCCTTAGGATGGCTCCTGCCGGGGTTAACTCCTTGAAACGTGCTGGTAACCTCTAGCTCTTCTTCTCCTATCTGAAGCGTGACTGCCGGGGAAATCAGATTCAACCCGGCCCCGCCATCCACTAACATCTTTGTGACCTTGAGGTTGCGAATTATAGGGGAGACCAACAATGGCAAACAGCCTACTGTTGTGGTGCGGCCAGGGTGATCCTCCTCATCAAAGATGATGGGCGTGCGGGACCACTTGAGTGGCTTGCGGGCCTCTGGCACTGGTTCCACAGCTTTGACCTCTCGCACCCATCTCTTGAGTTGGCAATGAGAGGTGTGCAAAGATGCACCTCCATCAATGCATAGGGCGTCAGTGGCCTTCTGAAACTCCTGCTCACTGGTTTCCTCTTCATTCCCTTCATCACTCACATCATCACAGATTTCCTTCTCTTGGCCCCTGGCGGGTTTTCCTTGGTTCTGAAAGGGTTTGCCGGGGCGATTTGCTTCACCGCCTCGGCCCTTACTGCTAGCAGCATTCTGACCTTTTTCCTTATCATGCTTATCATATGCTGCCCTCTGCTTCTTGACGAGCTGGTCAACCTGATAACACTCCTGAAGGTCATGGCGTTTGGTCTGGTGGATCTTGCAGTACGGCCCATCACCTTTCCCAACTTTTTCCACGATAGCGGCTTCCCGACAGGTAGCGCATGCGGTAGCTTCCTTGTCGGGGCCCTCAGCCTTGGCCTTCTTGCCGGTACTAGGTGTGCCCGGTCCTTCCACAGTCATCACTGCCTTATCTCTTGGCTTCTTGCTGTTCTTCTTGCCCTTTCTCTGACTGGTTAATTCATCTTCATCCTCTGAATCAACATTGATGCAATCCTCCTCTCCAAGCAACTTCCTTCCTTCCTTCATCCAAGCACACTTATCCGCCAGTGTGTATAGCTCCTTCACAATCTTGGGTAACCGCACATTCATCTTAGAACGAATGCGACGGTTGCGCACATTGGAATGGAAGGCTGCTATAATGGCTGCCAGATGGATATTTGGAATATTTCTATGAACTTTACCGAATCTCTGAAAATACTTACGGAGGTTTTCTCCTTCCTTCTGCTGGAGAAGCTGCAGGTTGCTGGGCCTGCCGGGCTCCTGGTGGCCACCGGTGAAGGCATCGATGAACTCGTGGCACAGGTCTGCCCATGATGAAATGGAGTTCTCCGGAAGGTGCATCAGCCAAGAACTCACATTGGACTTGAGGGCCAAAGGGAAGTAGTTGGCGAACACCTTCTCATCTCTTCCCTCGGCAGCCTGAACAGCGATGGTGTAGATACTCAGGAACTCTGTCGGGTTCAGCCTCCCATCGTACTTCTCAGGTATCTCTGGCTTGAACGTGTGAACGGACGACCAACGCACTTGCCACAGCTCTCGTGTAAAGGCAGGGCAGCTGACCTCGAAAGGTAGGCACCCACCAACACCGAGCGCAGGCTCGTCGATGTTGAGGCCGTCGCACCCATCGATCTGGCGGAGGTCGTCGTGGCGCTGATCCATGACGACGCACGTGTCTCCCCGCCGCCAATCCTCCGGGGCTCGACGTTGGCCTGGAGGTGCTCAAGGGTCGGAAGAGGCCATCGAGACGTTGTCGGGGTCTTGATTTAGTTGTGCCGCGTCAGCTGCCGTGGTGGGGACTGCACCATGGGGACGGCCCCCTCCGTTCAGCCAGCAGTACGGGCTCACTACAAAAAAAATACACTTCCGTGATGATACGTGTTTGTCACAGTAGGTCACGTTTTTTGTCATGCATGTACATCCATGACAATTTTATGACAGAATCAAGATAGTCATACATGTGCTATCATAAAAGTGTTCCATGATGTAACATCCCAAATTTTCAATTTGGTATGTTATACACAGGTCATCCAATGCATATCATATTTTATTGCATTCTCATTTGCTATCCTCGAAATCCTAAGCAACTCAAGGACCCTCGGAGAGAGTTGTGGATTTTCCTGAATTTTATCAAATAATGAAGGACGAGGATTATTGATTTTAGTATTTTTCTCTCCGGAAAATATTTCATGTTTAAAAAAAAATAAACGAGGGGAGATAATATGACTTCTCCAAAAATAATTGAAATACTGGAGGAAAAATGTTAAAATCATTTTTGGGATTTTATTTTACTTATTTGGAATTTTTATTTGCCTAGAGAAAAATTTGCATATATTTAAAATTGCATTTTAGGGGCCAAGAAAAGTTCATCTTGTTCTAAATATTTTATTTAGGCAAAGAAAACTTGTTTTGGAATTTTTAGATTTTTATTTATTTTTCTAGGATTTTTATAAATTTCAAGTGAATGTTTTTTTAAAGGAATCATACCGATCGGGCTAACGGCCCAGCCAGCAGGTCGGCCCAAGTCGCCGCCGCCTCACTGTACACACCACGCCGCCTGGGACATGGAGTCCGAGCCGACTCCTCTCCGCCGCCTTGCCCCTCCTCCAAGCCACCTCCCCCCTCTTATATACCCCCCCCACCTCTCCCTTAGCCACCACCACCGCCATCGCCACACGCCCCGCCCGGACCTGGGAAGCCCGAGCCGAGCCGCCGCCCCACCGCCTTGGCCACTGCCGCCTCCTCAGGCCGCTGTCCCCCCCCCCCTCGCCGAGCCGCCGCCCTAGCCGCCTCGCCGGACCTCGCCCGAACCCGCCAGCCCGCCAGATTTACCTCGCCGAGGTAGCCTGTCAGCCGTTTTTTTTCTATTTTAAAATAACCCTTCGGTTTTTTTATAATAAAAAACCCTAGCCGTTTTTTATTAGATCGGTTTATTTTTTTTCCCGGTTTATTTATTTTGAGAACGTTCACCCGTTCGTTCGTTTTTACGAACATGTTCGTCGTTTAGTTTCTGCTAACGAACATTCGTTCGTTTAGACGTTCGTCGCTTTCTTTTATCGGTTTTATTCCGCGATTATTCCGATTTCGATTTCTGAACCGATGTTCAAACTAGTATAACTTTTCGCTCGTTTATCGGAATCAGGCGATTCAAGCGCCTGGAGTTTCATCTCGAAACCCTCTTTCCGAATAGTCAACTTAAACCAGTTTTTGTCTTTGTAAAATGTGACTCTAGTTCAGATTAATAAACGGACCTTGTTTCTCTCGCCGTTTGAGTTTCGTTGTTCCGTTTGGTTTGATTCTTTTTGCAAACCGGAGTTCAGTTGAAGTTTCGTTTGCGCATTTTTGTTTGTTACTTATGTATGTATTGTTTGCTTGCGATAGAATTCCCGGAGTGCAAAGCGTGTTACTACGAGTCTCTAGGATTCACGGATCGTCAGCAAGGCAAGTAACACTTGATCATACCTTTTCATACCCAGTTTTTATGCATTAGTTCAACCCTCAAACATTGCATGGTTAGGATGTCATTAATTTGTGGGTTGGGAAGTAGATGATGAGGTAGGAACCTATTGCCCTGTTACTATCAAACCCTTGGGAGTTACTGCTACGTTATGCTTATACTGCCATGCTATGCTCGTAGACGTG
This sequence comes from Aegilops longissima, assembly GCA_021605205.1. Taxonomy (NCBI): domain Eukaryota; kingdom Viridiplantae; phylum Streptophyta; class Magnoliopsida; order Poales; family Poaceae; genus Aegilops; species Aegilops longissima. Next base: position 256,334,952 of record CM038677.1, on the reverse strand, counting down.
GTTTAGGTTTGAGAGTTATTCACGACAGATGTGAGATTGTTAATTAATGGTTTACTTTAAGGTGGCAACTTAAATACACATCTGGTGGATTGAGGCACCTGGGAACCCAGTGTTGTCTGCTTTATTTTTGGAAATCCGGGGTATCCGTGTGATCTTCCTATGGACCGCCACCTGTGCTCAAAGGAACTGAGATTATTCATGCTAGAAACTTCCGTAAAGCGGCCACAAGCTATTATGGGCTCTAGCATAGTTGAGTAAGTTACGTGAAGCTTTCAAGAGGTAGATCAGCAGTAGCGGGTTTTATAGGTTTGGTATGATCTATCCGGAGTAGAGAGTTAATGTTTCGAAAGATCGTGTCTCGGTCATCCGCTCTCAAACACCATGCAGTGCGAGAAAACCAACGGAGGCGATCGAGTCTTGTGGGGAGAAGTGCGCAAACCTCTGCAGAGTGTACAATCTAATCATGGTTAGCCGTGTCCCCGGTTATGGACAATTTTGAGTATCTAGTACTTGAGTATTCACATGTATCTCATCACTCTAGATTAATATTGCTGGGTTGTTAATCACTTTAATTGGGATTGAGTTGGGGTTATACCTTCTCAATGATGTTTCAACCACCATGATAATTAAAGTAAAATTTATTCCTTTGATGTAGGGGAAAATTGGCTTTTTGCAAAACTGTAACCATAGAGCTTTCCACCAGCCATATATGCATGTAGTATAGCTTATTATTTTATTACTCTCTATGTGTTACATTGCCAAAGATATTCCATGTGCTGACCTGTTCTCGGGCTGCAACATATTATGTTGCGACTTTTCGAGACGAGGAGTAAGGATTGGTAGGTCGCTGCTGCAGCTCGCTTATGCCGCTGGAGTTGATGGACTCACTTTATCTTCCAAGCCTTCCGCCGTTATCGCATTAGATGGCCTTAAGCCATATTATTGTAATAAGTTCTCTTTGAGGCATTCGATGTAATAAGTGTGTGATTGCCACTGTTATAAATCCTTCGAGTATCGTGTGTGTCAAGATTACCGATCCGGGGATGACATGTATACGTAGACTTGACCATCCGAGGTCGGGTCGCTACACATGACATTACCAAAATTATCATCACGAAGTGTGCACTTCCATGATGATAAATCGTAGGCCACGTAAGTGCTTTCGTCAAGGGTGACCGACACGCGGCATCCACCGTAACGGAACGTTGTTAAGCTATCGGGTTTGGTTTTGGATCCGATAACCCGTTAACAGCCCCGACCAATGGGGATTTTCCATGTGTAAAATCATCATTGGCTGGAGGAAACGCGTGTCGGCTCATCGTTGGGACAGATGTCATCCACTCATTGGACAGAAGGCGCCTATGATACGTCGACACGTGGCACGGCCCAACAGAGGCCCATTCCTGTGAAAAGGTCGGCCCATGGATAGCCTGTTAACGGCATGTTCGCATATAGCCCATTTACAGCCCGCTAACCCAAGGCCCGTTACGCCCTATCCGAATTAGGCCCAGTAGCGTCATCTGGGCCATCCAATATGATTCCAGCCTGTTTTCACTTTTGGCCCATGTATGGCCCATGACGTCTTTCGACCCACATGAGGCCCTATGTAACTCTTGGCCTATTAACGGCCCGTGGTGAAACTGGCCCGTAATAAATAGTGTATTACTTTACACCCATTAACGACCCGTGGTGAAACTGGCCCATAATGAACAAAGGTATCACTTTATACCCATTAATGACCATATTCCGCTGGGCTTTCCAGCCCATGTTATCTTTCGGCCTTCTCGAGCCCATTTATTCTTGGGCTCATTTCAACATTGTTTACTTACGACCCGTTCGCTATTTTTCGCTTAGGGCCAAATTCAGCCCGTGGTTACAATCGGCCCATTTGTGGTCCGTTAATCGTTGGGCGTTTTCATAGCATCATCAACACGGCTTATTAACGATGGCCCGTTATGGTCGGCCCATGAACGGGCGATTCCAACTTAGCCTGCTTACGGCCATAATGTGGCTCGTTATTGGCCCATGTTTGGCATTAATCGATCATACGCCCATATAAGGCCCATTGATGATACGGCCCGTAGAAGGCCCATTGTTTCTACGGCCCGTAGAAGGCCCATTGTTTCTACGGCTCGTAGAAGGCCTCATTGTTTCTATGGCCCGTAGAAGGCCCATCGCTTTCTACGGCCCGTAGGAGGCCCAAAGGTCACTACAAATAAATATTAGCCCATGGTTATTGTGGCCTAGATTTAAAAATAGGTTATTGCAGCCACTAGCAAACCGCGGAAAAAGAACTGCACTGACTACAAGCAAACAAATAAACAAGACAACAAGAAAATAAATAAGCAAGCAACTTACACTAGGCTATCACGGCTATTACACATATTACATCCACTGGGCATCAAAGTTCGCCACCAGTGCAAATATAGGGAACAAAGAAGCATATAGACGACGCAGCAAAACAAGTCCAGAACTGAAATCACTTTAGAAGAGTTCAAGAAACAATATCCTGGGTACCCATAATGCTGGCAAGATGCTTAGCAAGCTTATTAACTTTCTCTTGTTTGGCGCTTAAATCCTCCAGCGCTTGCTGTTGCACAAGAAAGTACGCATCTGAATTCTGCAGGGACTTCCTCAGTCCTTTGGCTTCTTGCCATAGCACAGCAGAGTGATGCCTTTCAGCTTGTAGCTGAGACTGAAGAAGCCGAAGTGATTCAGGAAGCGAGTTCGAAGAGCTTGTGCCAACGGATCGCCAAGAATCTCTAACACTACATCAACGCAGGATCGTGGGGTTTTCACCGCCTACAAGATCGCTTTTATCACCTTTCTTGGAGACCAACAAGGTTGTCTCACTATCTTGAACCTTATCTGCATTACTTTCTCTACCATTGCATAGTGGGGTGCTTTTCTCCAATATTCTGTTTGCATACTATAAGAGAAACAAGGCATACATCACATGTTTTGCTTGTAGTATACTGAAACTTATTTTGGTAAACCGTTCAAGAGTAAGGTGGACAGGATAACAGCATGAAACAAACATATATCTATGTACTATGGTCACTGTATTGTCCATATCATTCTAGTTTATGTTCCCTAATCAAGATAGAGACACGGTTCAACTCATATATTTTTAAGACACAGCAGCATAGACAGAATATAAGTGTGAGAAACTACATCATCATCGACGACACCGACTCAGATCCAAGTGATGATGACTATGAAGACGAAGCTGGAGCAGACATCATGGAGTCTTCCACCGATCAAAATTTCTAGATGACCACCATATAATAGTAGTATTACCCCCATGTAACTAGAAGTAGTTGAGCACTTATGCGATAGTCCTTGATCGCTTTGTATGCCCTTGCTTGCTTGATTGAATGAATGTGTGTTTGCCTCATGTGCATATGGGTAGTGTTTTCTCACTAGACCTCTTTCTATTCTAATCTCTCCCATCTAAACCTTCAGATGCCTCCGAGACGTGACCCCGGTTTTGTTTTCCCACCGAGCTCACTCGCTTGATCCAACAAAGAGAATGCATTGATGCAATTGCTAGTTCGAACTGTGGCAATGCCAACAACAACAACCACAACAACAACAACCCGCCGCCAAAGGGACAATTTAGCCTGCTTTCTAAGGTTACAACCGCCGGTGTTTTCCAAGAGCACCGAGCCAATAGTTGCGTATGACTGGTTACGCCAGTATTGAAGGAGTTAACCACCGCAGGATGCACGGATGTTTGAAAGAGTGCGCTTTGCCGACATCAATTGGATGGACCAGCAGCCGCATGGTGGGAGAATTACACGCTACTTTTCCTATAGCCAATGTCACTTGGGACCAGTTCAACAAGTTTTCGCACGCCCATGTTTCAACCGGAGCCATGCAGATAAAGAAGCGTGAGTTCCGCAACTTACGCCAGGGAACCGTCTCGTGGCTCAAGACGTGGATGAGTTTAGCAAGTTATCACGCTATGCCCCTGATGATGTGGCCACAGATGCCGCGAAGCAAGAGAAGTTTATGGAAGGGTGGAATGATGAGATGAGTATGCAGCTGATGGTGGCAACTTTCAACAACTACCAGGAGTTGGTAGATAAGGCCCTAATGATTGAAGGAAAGCAGCAGCAAATTGAGAGTCGTAAGAGGAATTATGGACAAGGGAAGTATAACTCAGGAGCTCACCAGAAACCTCGCTTAACCTCGAACTCGGGAGGACTAGTTCATAACCATGGAGGACTTAACCATACTGGAGGAGGATCGCATAATGGTGCGAAGAATGGGAATGGAAATGCAGCCAACAATAATCAGAATCGCTCAAACCCAGCTACACCCGCCAAGAGAGACTTGAGCCAAGTTGTTTGCTTTAAGTGCGGGAAGACAGGGCACTATGCCAATGACTGCCTTGAAGGAAAGAATGGAAACGGAAATGGGAGCGCTGGGAAGAAGCCCAATCCATTCAACAAAGGACAAGTGAACCACGTTAACATGGAGGAAGTTGAAGAACAGCCGGACGCGGTAATAGGTAAGTTTATGGTTAAGTCATTTACCGCTATTGTTCTTTTCGATACTGGTGCATCGCATTCATACATATCAAGGGGATTTTGTGGATAAGTTTAAGTTACCAACCCGCACCCTTAGGACCCTCTTTAGTGAGCTCGCTCGAGCAGAGTACATGGCTAGCAAGTGGTGCACCCAGATACCCCTAATCATTGGCACGCATGTTTTTCCGTCTGACCTAATTATCTTGGAGTCACAAGGATTGGATGGGATATTAGGTATGGATTGGATGTCAAGGTTTGGAGGAAGTATTGACTGTGCTAGCAAGTCAATTTATCTTACCACCCCGAGGGAAAAAGGATTATATGTATCTAGGCATGTGCCTAGGAGGAGCTAAGTGAATACCCTCACGGAGTTGTACAAGAGGAAGTACCAGAGTGAAGGATTATTCAGATGTTTTTCCTAAGAGTTACGGGCATGCCACCGGATCAAGACATCGAAGTTTCGATAGAACTAATACCGTGTACAGGGCCAATCTCAAAGAGACCCTATCGGATGCCCGCAAATGATCCGGAGGAAATTAAGAAGCGATCAAGGAGCTATTGGAGAAAGGTTACATTCAGAGAAGTTCATCACCTTGGGGAGCTCTAGTACTTTTGGTGGAGAAGAAGGATAAATCCCTACGGATGGTTGTTGATTACCGAGCTCTGAATGAAGTAACGATAAAGAACAAGTATCCCTTACCGATGATTAATGATCTGTTTGATCAGTTGCAAGGAGCTAAGGTGTTTTCTAAGATTGATCTACGATCAGGATGCCATCAGTTGAAGATCCGAGAGAAGGATATACCAAAGACAGAATTCACCACACGATATGGATTATATGAGTATACGATCATGTCGTTTGGACTGACTAACGCCCTTGCCTATTTCATGAGTATGATGAACAAAGTGTTCATGGAGTATTTGGACAAGTTTGTTGTGGTGTTTATCGATGATATTATGGTTTACTCAAGAACGAAGAGGAGCACGCAGAACACCTACGCTTGGTTCTTGAGAAACTCAGGGAACACCAGCTTATATGCCAAATTCAGCAAGTGCGAGTTTTGGTTGAAGGAAGTTGATTTCTTGGGCATGTTATATCCGGAGAAGGTATAGCAAGAGATCCCAAGAAAATTCAGTCAATCATCGAATGGTTGGCACCCACTTCGATCCAATGAGATTCGCAGCTTCCTTGACCGGCAGGATATTATCGGAGATTTATTGAAATTTTTTCCAAGATTGCTAAACCAATGACAGAATTGCTAAAGAAGGATACCAAGTTCAAATGGACATAGGATTGTGAGACAAGTTTCCAAGAGTTGAAGAAACGGTTGACTACAGCCCCGTCTTGACATTGCGGATATACATAAGGAGTTTCAAGTGTATTGTGATGCCTCTCGCTTAGGACTTGGATGTGTTCTTATGCAGGACGGAGAAGTTGTTTCAGATGCCTCACGACAACCTGAAGCCTCATGAGTTGAACTATGCCACGCATGATTTGGAGCTAGCAGCTGTAGTACATGCGTTGAAGACCGGAGACATTATCTCATGGGAAACCGCTGTGATGTGTACACGGATCATAAGAGTTTAAAGTACATTTTCACACGTAGGAGTTAAACCTCGATGAGGAGATGGCTGGAACTTATAAAGGATTACGACATGAAGCTACACTATCATCCAGGAAAGGCCAACGTTGTAGCAGACGCTTTGAGTCGGAAGAGTTACGCCAATATCCTTGAAGGTAGAGGACTGCCAAAGGAATTAGCAGAGGATATTATGGAACTTCAGTTGGAGATTGTTCCAAGAGGTTTTCTTGCAACAATGGAGGTTCAGTCGACCTTGTTATACAAGATTCGAGACGCTCAAAAGGAGGATAAGGAGATTGCTGAGATAAAGGAAAAGATGGGCAAAGGAAAAGCCAAAGGTTTTCGCGAGGACGAGCACGATACCTTGTGGTTTGAGGATCGAATTTATGTGCCCAACAATTCGGAGATCAGGAAGTTAATACTTCAAGAGGCCCATGACTCACCATACTCGATTCACCCAGGAAACACCAAGATGTATTTGGATTTGAAGGAACGTTTCTGGTGGACTGGTATGAAGAAGGATATTGCCGAGTATGTATCCGTTTGCGATGTATGTCAGAGAGTGAAGGCAGAGCATCAAAAGCCAGCAGGATTGTTGCAGCCTATGCCAATACCCGAATGGAAGTGGGACAAACTTGGCATGGATTTTATCACCGGATTACCCAGAACCAAAGCAGGATATGATTCAATATGGGTAGTAGTGGATCGGTTGACCAAAGTAGCTCACTTCATCCCAGTGAAAACAACTTATACAAGTGCCAAGTTGGCCAAGATATATATGACCAGGATCGTATGTTTGCATGGAGTTCCGAGGAGCATCGTATCAGATAGAGGAACACAGTTTACTTCAAAGTTTTGGCATCAACTACACCAGACTTTGGGTACCAGATTGGAGTTTAGTACCGCGTTCCACCCACAGACGGATGGACAAACAGAGAGAGTTAACCAGATTCTGGAGGATATGTTAAGAGCATGTGCACTAGATTATGGATCTAGTTGGGATGACAATTTGCCGTACACAGAATTCTCATATAACAACAGCTACCGTGCCGGTTTGAAGATGGCACCGCTCAAGCTCAGACGGACGCAGTGTAGAACACCCTTGATGTGGGATGAGGTCGGAGACCATCGCTTGTTTGGACCAGATTTGATCAAGGACTCGAGAGGAGAAGGTTAAACTGATCGAGATGACTAAAGATTGCTCGGTCTAGACGAAGAGTTACGCAGATTCAAAACGCAAGGAAGTAACCTATGAAATCGGAGATGAGCCTATTCATGCAGTATCACCCCGAGGGGAGTGAAACGTTTTGGAGTAAAGGGAAAGTTAGCCCCAAGATTTGTAGGGCCGTATCGTGTTTTGGAACGAATGGGAGAAGTTGCCTACAAACCGGAGTTACCAAGGATCGTCAGAGTTCACGATGTGTTTCACGATCACAATCAAGAAGTGCCACGCTGAGATGGCCGACATACCGTTAAAGGATACAATTGCTCTGGAGGCGATACAATTGGATAGTAATTTGACTTATGAGGAGAAACCGGTAAAGATTTTGGATTTCGACAGCCGAGTCATTCGCAGCAAAGTTATCAAGTTTTGTAAAGTTCAGTGGAGCCACTACACCGAGGAGGAAGCCACCTGGGAGCGAGAAGATGATATTCGCAAGGACCATCCGCACCTATTTTCTAGCCAACTCGAATCTCGAGGACGAGATTCATCTTAAGGGGGGTAGGTTTGTAACATCCCAAATTTTCAATTTGGTATGTTATACACAGGTCATCCAATGCATATCATATTTTATTGCATTCTCATTTGCTATCCTCGAAATCCTAAGCAACTCAAGGACCCTCGAAGAGAGTTGGGGATTTTCCGATTTTCATATTTGAATTTTATCAAATAATGAAGGACGAGGATTATTGATTTTAGTATTTTTCTCTCCGGAAAATATTTCATGTTTAAAAAAAATAAACGAGAGGAGATAATATGACTTCTCCAAAAATAATTGAAATACCGGAGGAAAAATGTTAAAATCATTTTTGGGATTTTATTTTACTTATTTGGAATTTTTAGTTGCCTAGAGAAAAATTTGCATATATTTAAAATTGCATTTTAGGGTCCAAGAAAAGTTCATCTTGTTCTAAATATTTTATTTAGGCAAAGAAAACTTGTTTTGGAATTTTAGATTTTTATTTATTTTTCTAGGATTTTTATAAATTTCATGAATGTTTTTCAAAAAAAAAGGAATCATACTGATCGGGCTAACGGCCCAATTGAGCAGGCTTGCCCAAGTCGCCGCCACCTCCTCACACACACACCATGCGGACATGGAGTCCGAGCCGGACTCCTCCCGCCTTGCCCTCCTCCAAGCCACCTCCCCCTCTTTATATACCCCCCCCTCTCCCTTAGCCACCACCACCGCCACTGCCGCCACCGCCCGCCTCGACCTGGGAAGCCCGAGCCGAGCCGCCTAGCCGCCTCGCGGACCTCGCGGACCCCACCGCCCGCCCGACGACCTCGCCAAGGTAGCCCGTCGGCGGTTTTTTTCTTTTTTTTAAAATAACCCTTCGGTTTTTTTTTTATAAAAAAAACCCTAGCCGTTTTTTTATTAGATCGGTTTATTTTTTTTCCCGGTTTATTTATTTTGAGAACGTTCACCCGTTCGTTCGTTTTTACGAACATGTTCGTCGTTTAGTTTCTGCTAACGAACGTTCGTTCGTTTAGACGTTCGTTGCTTTCTTTTATCGGTTTTATTCTGCGATTATTCTGATTTCGATTTCTGAACCAATGTTCAAACTAGTATAACTTTTCGCTCATTTATCGGAATCAGGCGATTCAAGCGCCTGGAGTTTCATCTCGAAACCCTCTTTCCGAATAGTCAACTTAAACCAGTTTTTGTCTTTGTAAAATGTGACTCTAGTTCAGATTAGTAAACGGACCTTGTTTCTCTCGCCGTTTGAGTTTCGTTGTTCCATTTGGTTTGATTCTTTTTGCAAACCGGTGTTCTTAAGTTGAACTCTCCGGTCAACCTCTTTCAGTTGAAGTTTCGTTTGTGCGTTTTTGTTTGTTACTTATGTATGTATTGTTTGCTTGTGATAGAATTCACGGAGTGCGAAGCGTGTTACTACGAGTCTCTAGGATTCACGGATCGTCAGCAAGGCAAGTAACACTTGATCATACCTTTTCATACCCATTTTTTAATGCATTAGTTCAACCCTCAAATATTGCATGGTTAGGATGTCATTAATTTGTGGGTTGGGAAGTAGATGATGAGGTAGGAACCTATTGCCCTGTTACTATCAAACCCTTGGGAGTTACTGCTACATTATGATTATACTGCCATGCTATGCTCGTAGACGTGGTTTGGGTTTGAGAGTTATTCACGACAGATGTGAGATTGTTAATTAATGGTTTACTTTAAGGTGGCAACTTAAATACACATCTGGGTAGATTGAGGCACCTGGGGAACCCAGTGTTGTCTGTTTTATTTTTTGGAAATCCCGGGGTATCCGTGTGATCTTCCTATGGACCGCCACCCAGGGTCAAAGGGAACTGAGATTATTCATGCTAGAAACTTCCGTGTGCAGCCACAAGCTATTATGGGCTCTAGCATAGTTGAGTAAGTTATGTGAAGCTTTCGAAGAGGTAGATCAGCAGGTAGTGGGTTTTATAGGTTTGGTATGATCTATCCGAGTAGAGAGTTAATGTTTCGAAAGATCGTGTCTCGGTCATCCGTCTCTCAAACACCATGCAAGGTCTTGAGAAAACCAACGGAGGCGATCGAGTCTTGTGGGGAAAAGTGCGCAAACCTCTGCAGAGTGTACAATCTAATCATGGTTAGCCGTGTCCCCGGTTATGGACAATTTTGAGTATCTAGTACTTGAGTATTCACATGTATCTCATCACTCTAGATTAATATTGCTGGGTTGTTAATCACTTTAATTGGGATTGAGTTGAGTTTATACCTTCTCAATGATGTTTCAACCACCATGATAGTTAAAGTAAAATTTATTCCTTTGATGTAGGGAAAAATTGGCTTTTTGCAAAACTGTAACCATAGAGCTTTCCACCAGCCATATATGCATGTAGTATAGCTTATTATTTTATTACTCTCTATGTGTTACATTGCCAGCATATTCCATGTGCTGACCCGTTCTCGGGCTGCAACATATTATGTTGCATACTTTTCAGACGAGGAGTAAGGATTGGTAGGTCGTTGCCGTGCAGCTCAGTTATGCCATTGGAGTTGATGGACTCACTTTATCTTCCAAGCCTTCCGCTGTTATCGCATTAGATGGCCTTAAGCCATATTATTGTAATAAGTTCTCTTTTGAGGCATTCGATGTAATAAGTGTGTGATTGCTACTTTGTTATAAATCCTTCGAGTACTGTGTGTGTCAGCATTACCGATCCAGGGATGACACAGAAGCACAGAGACATGACCATCTGAGGTCGGGTCGCTACACATGACATTACCAAAATTATCATCACGGAAGTGTGCACTTCCATGATGATAAATCGTGCGTCACAGAAGTGCTTTCGTCAAGGGTGACCGACACGTGGCATCCACCGTAACGGAACGTTGTTAAGCTATCGGGTTGGGTTTTGGATCCGATAACCCGTTAACAGCCCCGACCAATGGGGATTTTCCATGTGTAAAATCATCATTGGATGGAGGAAACGCGTGTCGGCTCATCGTTGGGACAGATGTCATCCACTCATTGGACAGAAGGCGCATATGATACGTCGACATGTGGCACGGCTCAACAGAGGCCCATTCCTGTGAAAAGGCCGGCCCATAGATAGCCTGTTAACGGCATGTTCGCATATAGCCCATTTACAGCCCGCTAACCCAAGGCCCGTTACGCCCTATCCGAATTAGGCCCAGTAGCATCATCTGGGCCATCCAATATGATTCTAGCCTGTTTTCACTTCTGGCCCATGTATGGCCCATGACGTCTTTCGACCCACATGAGGCCCTATGTAACTCTTGGCCTACTAACGGCCCGTGGTGAAACTGGCCCGTAATGAACAATGTATTACTTTACACCCATTAACGACCCATGGTGAAACTGGCCCATAATGAACAGTGTATCACTTTATACCCATTAATGACCCGTTATTCCGTTGGGCCGTTTCCAGCCCATGTTATCTTTCGGCCTTCTCAGAGCCCATTTATTCTTGGGCTCATTTCCAACATTCGTTTACTTACGAACCGTTACTGTCATTTTCTGCTTGTGGGCCAAATTCAGCCCGTGGTTACAGTCGGCCCATTTGTGGTCTGTTAATACGTTGGGTCGTTTTCATAGCGTCATCAAATACGGCCTATTAACGATGGCCCGTTATGGTCGGCCCATGAACGGGCGATTCCAACTCTAGCCCGTTTACAGCCATAATGTGGCCTGTTATTGGCCCATGTTTGGCCAATCGATCATACGGCCCATATAAGGCCCATCGATGATACGGCCCGTAGAAGGCCCATTGTTTCTACGGCCCGTAGAAGGCCCATTGTTTCTACGGCCCGTAGAAGGCCTACTGTTTCTATGGCCCGTAGAAGGCCCACTGTTTCTATGGCCCGTAGGAGGGCCAGTGTCACTACAGTAAATATTAGCCCATGGTTATTGTGGCCTAGATTTAAAAATAGGTTATTGCAGCCACTAGCAAACCGCGGAAAAAGAACTTCACTGACTACAAGCAAACAAATAAACAAGAAAACAAGAAAATAAATAAGCAAGCAACTTACACTAGGCTATCACGGCTATTACACATATTACATCCACTGGGCATCAAAGTTCGCCACCAGTGCAAATATAGGGAACAAAGAAGCATATAGACGCCGCAGAAAAACAAGTCCAGAACTGAAATCACTTCAGAAGAGTTCAAGAAACAATATCCTGGGTACCCATAATGCGGCAAGATGCTTAGCAAGCTTATTAACTTTCTCTTGTTTGGCGCTTAAATCCTCCAAATATTGTCGTTGCACAAGAAAGTACGCATCTGAATTCTGCAGGGACTTCCTCAGTCCTTCGGCTTCTTGCCATAGCACAGCTTACTGATGCCTTTCAGCTTGTAGCTGAGATTGAAGAAGCCGAAGTGATTCAGGAAGCGAGTTCGAAGAGCTTGTGCCAGCGGTACTGGCTAGTAACTCGAACACTACATCAACGCAGGACTGTGGGGTTTTCTCACTGTCTACAAGATCGTTTTTATCACCTTTCTTGGAGACCAACAGGGTTGTCTCACTATCTTGAACCTTATCTGCATTACTTTCTCTACCATTGCATAGTGGGGTACTCTTCTCCAATATTCTGTTTGCATACTACAAGAGAAACAAGCAGACACATCACATGTTTTTTTTTGCTTGTAGTATACGAAACTTATTTTGGTAAACCGGTTCAGTAGTAAGGTGGACAGGATAACAACATGAAACAAACATATATCTATGTACTATGGTCACTGTATTGTCCATATCATTCTAGTTTATGTTCCCTAATCAAGATAGAGACACGGTTCAACTCATATATTTTGAAGACACAAAGAAGATACACGTAATATAAGTGTGAGAAACTACACAAAGATTGGCAGCACTTGTAATGTGCATCACATGAGAACATAACTGTTTATACAACTTAAACTGAAATCAACATAGAGCAAGAAGTTAGAACGGCAATCCAGTTAAAGAAATAGGTTTAAAACATACCATTGCGCCATTGGAGTTTCAGTTGGATCCTTCAAATTGAAAGTAGTTGGTATGAGTAAATACAAGTGATGCAACAAAGAAAGGAGTATGGACCATAGCTACGGAATCGACCGAGAACAGCTTGCTCTTCGCTTTAAACATGGAGTTTGGGTTAGCTGTGGTGGTCTTCGTGCTTTGGGCACCGCAGAGCTTTACAAACTGCTCGTGTGGGGGTACTGTGGTGGACATGGTGCTTTGTCAACTATAAGTGGGTTACTATCCATTTGGGGTTGCGGTTAGATGGGTTGTAGTTGGTTCTCTGCCCAACAAAGTGTAAGTGTGCAATCTGGAAGAGTCTCGATTATGTGTGGTGGGGCTAGTTTGTGGGCCAGTACAACCATGGTTCTATCTACATCGATGGATAGCACTTGTCTTTTGTGAAGAACGGTTTTGCTCCTTAGATACTGCCATCACCCCTCCAATTCAAATGGCTGATAAACAAGAAAAGAAATTGAATGTACAGACATTGTATGATAGACAGATGTGGTAATTCACATATATGCTGTCTAACCAAACAAGACAGCATGACACAATTTCACATATATGATGCCTAACTAAACAGGATAGCATGACACAGTTTCAGATATATGATGGATAACTTAACAGGATAATGGCATAATTCAACATATGATGAGTACCTAATTAAACACGATGACATGACAAAACTATATGATGTCTTTCTAAAATAGGTTGGGATGAAATAATTCACATGCATGTTGTCTAAGTATACAGGATGGCATGATATAATTGACATAATTGATTCATATACTAAGCAGCTGGCACTCGCATGTATGATCTCTAAACTAAGCAGATAGAATTCAATATTGTGCATATGATGTCCAAACTAAGCAATGCAAGACACCATATGCATGATATGAGAAATATAAATGTTGCAACTTAGAGCATACACCTCGGTGGGATATAGGACTGGTCATCTGCTCTCTAATCCTCCTCTCAGAGCTCCTGTAACCATCGAGATATATTCTTCAACAGTACCATTGCTTGCTCAAGACCTTGTTTTCACTCCAGATTTTTACATAACCGCTCAAATGGCTGATACACATGAAGAGTAGTTCAATATACACAGATTGTCCCACAAATGGAATACGTAATGAAAAAAAGATGGCATGAGATAATTCACATATATGATGCTCGCTCCATGGCGGTGCATAATTCACATATATGACAAGTTAGAGCATGCACCTCGGGGGGGGGGGATACGACTGGTCATCTCTCTCTGAATCCTCCTCCGAGGAGCTATCTCAGAAACAGCAAGAAATCTGCATCGACGGTAGCACCGATCGCTCGAAGACCTTGTTTTCACTCCAGATTTTCCCATGACCGACTCAAATGGCTGATGCACAGGAAGAGTAGATGAACGTATAAACATTGTTGACAAATGGAGTACATTATGGAAAAAAATATGGCACGATACAATTCACATATACGATGACTGGCTAAACAGGATGGCATTGCATGATTCACGTATATGATGCCTGGCTAAAGAAGATGGCGTTGCATAATTCCCATATACTCCCTCCGTTCCTAAATATTTGTCTTTTTGGAGATTTCAAATGGACTACCACATATGGATGTATATAGACATATTTTAGAGTGTAGATTCACTCATTTTGTTCCGTATGTAGTCACTTGTTGAAATCTCCAAAAAGACAAATATTTAGGAATGGTGGGAGTATGATATAGAAACCAAATAGGTGGCATTCACACAAAGAAAATCTAAACTAAGCTGATGACATATAAGATGTATAATGTAAGCAATGCAAGGCGCCATATGCATGATATGACCAACATCAGCATGCCAGGTTAGAGCAAACACCTCAGGTGGTAAACAGGCGTGGTCGGCTCCTTCTGAATCTCCATCTGAACAGTTATCTTCCTCTGGAATACAATCTGGAAATGCAGGAGGGGGGGGGGCACTTCGCCCACCATGGGGCAGCGTCTGCATGACATTATATTCGCACGCAACGGTCTTCTCTTTTTCTCTACATGTTCAGTACGAGTGTGTACAATATCTGACATGCATAATAAAAAAATAGTTAGATTTTGTAAGGCCTAAGGGGTGCATGCAAAAATCAAGACTGATGGTAGCAAATGAGTGGATGGATCCAAAACTAATGATAGCAGGTAGATTATAGCTTCAGTTTAAAAAGATAGACAATGGATCATCTATTGTTTGTTGCCCACCCAACATGAACCACATAGAAGACCCCAGATGAACCAAATAGTAGACAGATACTATTCGTTGTTGGCTCAATATGAGACCCATGGGCAATTCGAAACTCAAGATTGAACGATAAAGTAGCAGGTAATAATAACCGATGTATAACGTAAGCAAACACGAAATACTGCGACCTCTCTTCCGGAACTGTGTAGTCCTCAGGTTCATCTGCTCAGTCGATGATGGTAATGCAGTTGGCGTGGCTGCCGGCAACGGGGAAGATGATCTGAGGCGGCGAAAGGAAGTCTGCAGGGGGGATCTCTGCTGGAGTGAACGCTTATGTCGATGGTGCACCTCAGGTGGGGTGGATGACAGCACGGCAGGAGCAGGACATAACACACAGAGTTTTCTTTGACGCCTATCTGAAAATGAAGTAAATCTGTAAGGGCTCCTTAGAATTGGAGGATTCTATAAACGCGGGGACAGGAAAAACACCAGAATAGGATAGGAATGCACGTGCAAAACAGAGCATTTGGAAACATAGGATTTCAGTCAACCTGGGTGTTTGGCTCACATGAATTGGAAGAACAGAGGAATGGAGAAACAAAGTGATGCGATGAGTGTACAACATCTTTGGCATAGCCTTGTGGACCTCAACATCATTGGGTTGGACGTGGAGGATGGTGATGATGCTGGTGTGACTGTCGGAGGCGGGGAAGAAGATCCGAGGCCTCTGGAAATGGCGCCGAGGGTACTGCTCCGCTGTGATGGACGATTCCGTCGTTGGAGCAGCTCCCTAAGGTGTACGGGCGACGAGGCTGAAGCATGACAAGACAGACAACGTTAATCTGAAGTGGGACCCTAATATCATCTGCAATAGATGATGTAAAATACATCACCAAAAGTGCTAGATGTAAACGCATCAGCAGGCGCCACGGCCGCTCCGACAGATGTTGTAAGTATTGTTCACTCGAACTTAATCAAGAAAATGAACTTCACAATCGAAACTGAATTTCTTTATCAAACTGATTGAACTAGTAACAGAGCATTGCAATAGATGTTTAGGGCGTTCGAGCACTAGTAGCAGAGAAGCAGTGATCTAAATCAGCAGACGCTCAAGCAGGGAACGCACTAGCAGAGAGCAAGTCGTGCAGTAGCACCGCAAGCAAGTGCTAAAGCAGCAACTCCTGTAGCTGCCAGAGGTTGTGCAGCAGCAGCAGCGCAAGCGAGAGCAAGAGCAGAGCAGCAGCACGAACGAAAGCAGGAGCAGTGCAGCAGCGCGACCGACAGCAAGAACAGAGCCGCAGCGCGAGCGAGAGCCGGAGCAGCTGCAGCTAGTGCTGTTGTGGAAGTCACCGCCGAGGAAGCAACGACATGGGGGAGAGACGCCGTGGATGATGTCGCCGGCGACGGCGACGTCGATGGAGACACGCCATGTCTGCTCGGTATCGAGCACCGGCAGCCCCGTGAGATCGAATAAAAGATAAAATGCAGCGGTGAGTGCAGGAACTCCTTGGTGGCGCCGAGTTGGCCTCGGCTTCATCGAAGGAATTGGTGAGGGTGTTGCGGTTCTGGTGGGGCAGGTCAAGACGGCGTTGTGGGGATTGAGGTGGCGCGATAGACGAGGCGAACATCGGGGCAGCTCCTTGGAGGTGAAGGACGGGGCGGCTGATCCGGCGGGACGACGAGATCGACAACGGATCCTCATCCGATGCGGTGGATGAGGGACGGCGAGCTGTTGCGGTGGATGACGTAGTCGGGGAAGAGTCTCCGGCTGGGCGGCGGTCGGGAGGCCGACGGAGGAGCGTCGGGTTTCGCGGGTTTTGGCGGCCTCGGTGTACGAATGGGGGGCGAAGGGGGAGGGGGGAGCCAAACTTAGGGATGCGGTTGTCCGAAATGTAGGGTAATTTACCAACGTACCCCCACTGGTTTTGACACCGCGACGTGGAGCTTCATTTCTGGCTGAGGGGTAGAAGGGGGATTTCGCGTGTCTGGGCTGTGGGAGCGATTTTGGATGAGGAGGGAGTTCTCGCGCGCGTCCAAATTTCAGGATAACAAGGTGTGGCGCGGGTTGAAGAAGCGGGAGTTTCAAAGCAGGTGAGACAAAAGATACTCGAGCTTGAAAATTTCGGGATAACAAGGTGCGGATTCCTTGTTCGGCAGAACAAACTTAACGTGTAAAAAAACAATTCATACAAGACACAAGAGAGTCATGTCCCTTTACTATATTTCTATAGATTCCATTGAAAAACTAAAAGAAAATGTAAAAAAAATCGGAGAATAAGATTACCCTGCACAAAGACCAAATCGATTCGCACTTCCCTCAACAAAGAACAAAAACAAATCAATTCCAACCAAAGAAAGAGTAATGTCCCTTTTTATATGATTACAGATGCCATGATCTCGAATTTCAATTTTTGAATCCACGTTATGTTGAATTCGAATATATCGAATATATCGTTAGGTGACCTTGCGGTTTATAATTGATGTAGTCGTACATTTTGATCTTCCATCATATATGAACATTTTACTCCACCATGTGAACATATATATTGTCGTCTACCATATGGACTAAATTTGAATCAATTTTCCTTATTTGAATACGATTGTTGTCAAGTTATACAATAATTTAAATATTATCTTGATAACAAAAAACATACATATAGCAGTAATCATATTTCACTATGAACTACATGTACCATACGCTCTCCAATTCAAATATTTGTATCCATTTTATGTTGAATTCAAATCATAGTACATTATTGGTCTAGGTAGCGAGATGTTTGGGGTAATCTAAACCCTGTTTTCATACGTATATTTTTTGGCTGAATTGGGACAAGTTTTGGTATAAGCCTCTTGCAAAACCAGAGATTCTCTCAACAAGCCTCGTGGTTCGGAGAGGGAACGTGTCAACTTTGTGTGCGAAACGATATACGCTGCCTCCCCCTGATTTTATTTACAGAGGCAACATAGAACTATATGAGTGCCCTGTTAAATTTTGGAATTATTTCGGGTTCATTTGGCCTTTTTATACATTAATTGAGTTTCTGGACTTTTAATGTGCATAACCTAAATATGAATTGCATGCACATGCTCCGGTGCACCAAAGTGGGTTGAAAAAATACATGTGTGTCCTTGGTTGAATTTCTAGGTCCTATGGAAGAAATGAGAATGAAATTCAAACATCTTGGAGTCATGACTCGGCAGAGAACAACGAGAAACTTTGATTTTAAATTCATGTAAATCCAAAAATCGCCTGGAAATCATGAAACTTGGCATGGTGTCATGTCATGGCACTAACATGTTGTGGTAAAAAATTGGGCGATTTGGAAGCTCTTGGTTCTAAGAGGGAACGTGCCACCTTTGAGTGTGAAACGATATACGCTGCCCCCCCCCCCCCTTGAGTTTCTTAACAAAGGCAACATAGAACTACATTAGTGCCCTATTGAATTTTGGAATTATTCCGGGTTCGTTTGTCATTTTTTATACATTAATTGATTTTCTGGTCACTTAATGTGCATAAGTCAAATTTGAACTACAAGCACATGCTCTCGTGCACCAAAGTTGGTTAAAAAATCACATTTGTGTCCTCGGGTGAATTTCTAGGTCCCATGCAAGAAATGAGAATAAAATTAAAACATCTGGGCATCGTGGCTCGGCCGAGAACATTGAGAAACTTGGTTTTAAAATTTTTGTAAATCCAAAACACGTCTGAAAATCATGAAACTGTAGCGACCCGACCTCAGACGGTCAAGCCTCTGTGTTTCTGTGCCATCCCTGGATCAATATGCTGGCACACACAGTACATCAATGTATATATCAAAGTGTAATCACATGTATAAATAACGTAAAATGATATATACCTCATAATACTCAGCGAAAACAATCAAACGGGTGTGGAGTCCCATCAACGCCATCGGCAAAGTTGAGTGTAGACCGTAACCTCAGATCGTAACTCTTACTCGTCGAGGAAATATCTGCAACATGATACGTTGCAGCCGTGTAGCTCAGACATTGAATGTACCGCAAGATCACAATAAGAGAAAACAGATGATAAACTATACTATATGCTGTATGGCTTTGTGGCTCAGATCTGAGTTTTGTTTGCGTAAAAGCTGGTTTTATTTTCCCTACATCAAAGGAATAAATGAAGTCTGTACTATAGAGTTTTCTATCATGACATGGTTCCGCCAACCGATGTCTCATAGCCCAAATTCATCATAAGTTGCCCACAATTAACTTATCAGTCCGGTGTTGAAGTTCGAGATAGATCCAGTCCAGATGCTCAAATTGTCCGTAGAATCGGGACACGGCTAATCGATTAGGTTTTAACCCTCTGCAGAGGTTTGTACACTTTACCCGCAAGATTCGATCCTCTTTTACGTTCTTGCACTTCAGGGTGTTTGAGAACAAGATGACCGAAACATGATCTTCCGAAAAGTTCCCCTGACCACTGTCCGGTGCTCATTCAATCCTACCGTAGTTCTACATCTGCTAGCACCGTCCTAGCCAGAGTCACAACTAGGGTCAACCAAGCCGAGCCCATAGTGACTTGCGGTTGCACGTAAGCTTCGGGCATGAAGTATTCTTCCGTCTCTTTGAGTCTGGGTGAAGCTTTCCGCAAGATGTCATGGCGCTTCTCCATGCATCCCGCCAACCACTGGATTCTCCAGGTGCCCATCAACCATCCTTCACCCAAAGAGTGTGTATTGAATTCTTGTCTCGAGTCTTGAAGTCTTGAGGCCTTGAAGATGCAATCCTTGCAGATTCCATCATGGAGTTGTCGCCATTGACGAGGTCCTCCATTCTCACACCACTCCCGAGCACTCATACCAAACGCCGCCTACTATAGCGTAGCATTAAAATAAAATATCGTCCCGGCTTGGTAACAGGTGATGGGTTCCTACCTCATGCATACTACTCAACTACAAGAATTCAATATCACTACTGGAGGGTTTGTTGCGAAGATGACACTAGATGCAATAAAACACATAGGTATGAAAAACATGGTCAAAGTGAACTTGCACGGTATTACTTGATGAAGATAATAACGCCTCGAATAAAGACTTGCTAGAACTATTCGTCACTCCTTTGAAAATCTATATTACATGATAATCATATAAGCAATCATCCTAGCAATCAATTCTACCAATCATAACAATACTCAATCAAAATAAAAGCAACAAGAAAACCAAGTCGAAAACCAAAGGAAAAACTTCGAAAGAAAAATTCAAGGAAAAACTAGTGGTGACCAACTCACACAAATCTTAACATAACATTACTAAATTATTCTAATTTTTTTTTCTACAGCAAGAAAATATAAATCTAATAAAATAACAGAAAATAACTTACTAATTTACTAACTAACAAAAAGAACTAATATAAAACTATTATAACCATCTAGTGAATACTAGAACAAATATAGCAACTAGCAAAACACTAAGACAACTATAACAGCAAATAATTTATTAAAACATTAATAAACTATACTAAATAAATATAACAACTAATGTGTTCACAAATAACAGAAAAAACAATATAACTTGAAGTGGAAAAGAATTACTTTTAAAACTAATAAAACTATCTTTATCCACTATCACTATGAACTAAACAAGCAATTACAAAAACAGTAGCTAAACACTAATAAATAACTACAAAAAATTTATCTACTGTAGCTAAACATAAACATATAACAACAAGTGAAAATCTACAAAAGGAATGAACTAAAAATAATTAAAAACAATAATTACATAAATAAAACAACTATATAAGCAAAACGGTACTGTTTTTACTAAAAATCTATTTTAAAATACTCCAAAATTACCAAAATAAATCCTACAGCTAAAAAATATCACAAGTGACCAGGAGCAAAAAGAATTAATTAAAACCTATTTTTAAACTCAAGTTATGGCCAAAATACTAATCTGAACAAAATTTATCAAATTCAAATATAAACTACTCAAATTTGAAATCCAGAGACACTAACAGAAACTTCAGCAAATTTGTGACACATAGCAATTGGAATCACTCAAAATACTAAAAACTCTAAAAGATATGAATTTTCTAAGATTGCTATTTTCTGAAAAAAAATGAATTACGGATTTCGTGGATCTCACCGAGTAGTCGTCGGAGTTGGGGAAGAAGATCGGATCCGATGTTGCGTTGATCCTAGAGGAAAGGAGATCACGGATGGTGGAGAGGAGATCATATAAACCTCAGGAGAGGTCGAGGCGCCGGCGGGCACTTGGCGGCGGTGGTGCTTTGCTTCTTCTTCTTCGAGAGGAGAGGAGAGGAGAGGTGTTGGTTTGATGTGTTGGAGGGGGTGCTTGGGTATTTATAGTGGGAGGGAGGGTTTTGCTTGGAGTAGGGGCAAGAAATAGACTAGGATTAGGAAACAAAAGGAAACAAATCGAATAAACGGAAGTAGGACAAAAGTCCTACTAGTATTAGGAAAAAGGAGCGCGCCCCTGGCTCCCCCAGTGCGCACGTGCGATGGTGGCCGGCCGGTGGCAAGTGGCGGCTTGGGCCTTTGGCCCAAGGCGCTGCGGACTTTTTATATATATATATATAAACATTTTTTTTCAGAAAAACAAAATAAGAAGAAAGCTAAATAAATAAAAATAATATATAGGCATATAATATATCAAAAATTTCAGAAAAACATTTCCTACAAGATGAACTTTATTCTAGAGTCAAATAAAATACACATAAATTTAAATAAAGCAAAGAGTGCTTTTGGTCCAATAAAATCCAACAAAAATCATTTTAAAAATAACAAAATGAATTCAAATTTATTTCTCTCCATTTTTCTGAGGTAGGGAATCATGTTACCCTATTTTCCATGTATTTTATTTTTGGAGAAAAATAATTTGAATAAAACTCAAATAACTCCAAATTGAAAAATAAATTCCAAAAGGACTTCGAATTTGATCCTTTGAAACTCCCAACTCATATTTCATATGTTTTGAAGAAGTCATTTTATCTTCTCTCATGAAAATCATTGAGTTGCATAAAGTTTATGAATTTGAAATATTTCCAAATGGAATTCAAATCTTTTCAAAACCCTTTTCATTTATTTAAATGGAAGAAGTCATATCATCTTCTCTCTAGGGTTTTGTGTTTGAATTGAATTTGAATTCTCAGAGATCAGAAGTCGAAAAAAAGGCCTGGGAAAGTCATTTCATTCCTTCTCATTAAACTTTCAAAAAGTTTCAAATTCCACTCAATTTCACACAATCAATCACTCAACAATCAAACAAACAATCAGAATTATTTACTTAATATAACATTCCAAAATTTAGAATTTTGGGATGTTACAAATCTACCACACTTAAAATGAATCTCGTCCTCGAGATTCGAAGAGGCTAGCAAGAAAAGGGTTAGGGTTTGGGGGTCTTCTAGCAAATCCATTGATCTGTATGGTCTAGTGTGCTACCACACTTAGAAGCATGGTTATTGTTCACAAAACTCATGTACTCCATTCCTTGGGGTTGACAATGTCGGTCTTCTCATATTCTCGGGGTAACTCTTTCCTGGTGCTCTCCCGATAAGGGCATAACCTCTTTATCAAAATCATGAGTCCTTTATGGTAATTAAGGTTCTTTCGAGACAGGTCTTCTCGCTTGAGGATCCGCGCCAATACTAAACAACTATTGAAAATCTCGTGGCGGTCAACCATGTATGGTTTCTTCTACAGAAATGGGTCTCGGCTAAATCTCACCGTATATCCTATTTATTGGCAACGGTTGCTGTACATGGATCAACCGTCCTACCATTCTAGGGTTTAAACAAGGTTTTGGCATCGTCGCTCTCTACTATGGGTAAGTCACTCAGATTTACCATTCCAAATAGCAAGAGCGAATGACAAGAGTAAGTCGGTATGGTGATCAATCCATTCCGCACCCAAATCATTACCACAGATAAGGTTTAGCGAATATCGCATTTCTAACACTCGGGCATTCTCGCAAGCGTTGCAGAATTTCTCTTCTCAACGAACTTAGTTCAGATAATTCCATTGATTCGCAAGTTGAACAAAACATCTATCGTTTCTTCACAACTCTCGGTTTTTGCGTAACCTCCTACGTAAACGTATGCTGATTGGATCACCGATTCTTCCAAATTTATTCCTTTATCAAGGTTACATCTGCTCCTTTTCAAAATCCTGGGCCTGTGGGTTATGGCCCACTTCAACACTAGTGCAGCTTTAACTCATCCTTGGAGTAACTCTCTTGTTCCATATTACACCTCCTTTAAATCCAGAGTACTGCTTTCTTCATACCATCATATCAAAAGCAAAACTCCAACTTTTTTTCCTTTGAACTACAGTCCGTGGAATATATATTTTCTTATCCATTAGTCTAGTCTTCTTCACGGTACTACCACCCTAAAATGAAATTCACAAATCCATCCATAGACCATATTTCTCATATCCTCGAAAATGGTCAAAATCCGTGCTCATAGAGTAACAACTCATACAATTAAACATATGAAAACATGGCACCTTAACTTTATTGATTTCATGAATTCATTACAATATCCGAGACTTTCATTACATAAATTCAACTCCATATCCTTATGGAAACAATTGCTTCCTACTACACTTATTACCAATATCAAAATTCCAACTACTCAGCTCCAGCTTTCATCTTGTCGGAACATTTAGTAGCATAATGTCCTGCTTCCTTGCAGCGAAAAAAATTGACTTTCGGTAAGTCTTTGGGCTTCTTGGAGATGGTGCCTGCTCCTTGAGTTCCTTGCTTCCTTTCGAGACAATGATTGGCATAATGCCCGACGTCCTTACATTCAAAACAGGTAATATGACTCTTGTCCCTATTTGCAGAAATTGGGTTGTTACGAGGGTGTCTTTGTTTTCTCTTCCGGGTTTCTTCGTTCGATCAAACCTTCTATTCCCTGTGGATCAAACTCTATTGCTTCCGTCGGAAGTATCCCGGATACTCTTTTCTTTCCTTGGTGCAATCTGTGAAAAATGTCCTTCTTCTCCACATGAATAGCAGCATTGGAGTAAAATCTGTTGAGGCCTTCTCCATCAAGGTCTTCAACACATTCCTTCATCACGGTTCTTTCATAACTTCTCGGAGGGCTTCTTTCATTCCTTCTTCCTGCTCCTGAATAGTTTGTTGCACCATGGGGTAAATGTAACACTGAGTCGGGTAGTGGGTGGTTCCTTCACACAAGAAACAAGTCACCTTACTACTTGGGCATTCCTCAGCTGGGTGTTTCTCCTCACAATGAGGGCATCCATCCTTGTGTTCCCCCTGGGTGTGTCCTATTTCTCCGCAAATCTTGCAGGCACAAGGTTTATTTCTTGGTGTATCATGTTGCTTCCGGATAAGACGAGATCTTGTCAGAGTCTTCTTGAATTCTTTCCAATTCTTTGCTCCATTCCATCCCTGTATAGCTTGATGCATCTGCCACCATGTTGCAGCACTTCCTTCAAAGTACTGGAGAGCGTAAGATACTTCATTCTTCCTTGAAACCAAATTGCTCCCAAAGTGATTCTCCATGTTCTGAATCCATAGCTCTGCCTCCGGCTGAGTCTTCGGTCCAGAGAATATCAGTCCAACTTCATTCATCAACTATGGGTCCAAAAGTTTTGGGATGAGATATGAGAGAGGTGGGGAGGGATATACACGCAATACAAACAATAGTTTTTTGAAGAAAGGGTTTTTGCTTTGTGGCTGTCGGAAAACATCAAACAAATGACAGCTCACAAATCGCCGCATCTAACGTAAGTGTATAACAGGGGTTTGGTCTTCTAAAGGTTAAATAATTCTTCAGGTTCTTCAAATTCTTCTAGTCTTCGGAGTCTTCAATTGTTGCAGCTTCAACTCTTCTAATGCATGGTCAAATCCTCTTTACTCTGAAGAGGCCATCAGTTATCCGATATCTTGTCCTTCTTGGAGCGGCTTGATTGATTCTTCATGTGATCAAAAGGAGAAGGGGTATATTCTAACTATTTGAGGTGAGAGTGTCTATTTGATAAAATCAGAAGAGATGAGAAGTAAGTGTCTTTTTGAAAATAAAGTTTTTTGTGAGACATCATGTCCTAGGGGCTTTCCGATTTCTAGGGTCACGTCCTCACACCAACATGTGCTCGATACCATATCAGAGCGACCCGACCTCGACGGTCAAGCCTCTGTGTTTCGTGCCATCCACGGATCAAGTATCTTTGCACACACAAGACATCAATGTATATATCAAAGTGTAATCACATGTATAAATAACGTAAAATGATATATACCTCATAATACTCAACGGAAACAATCAAACGGGCGTGGAGTCCCATCAACGCCATCGGCAGTTGAGTGTAGACCGTAACCTGTATCGTAACTCTTACTGTCGAGGAAATATCTGCAACATGATACGTTGCAGCCGTGTAGGTCAAGACATTGAATGTACCGCAAGATCACAATAAGAGAAAACAGATGATAAACTATACTATATGATGTATGGCTTTGTGGCTCAGATCTGAGTTTTGTTTGCGTAAAAGCTGGTTTTATTTTCCCTACATCAAAGGAATAAATGAAGTCTGTACTATAGAGTTTTCTATCATGACATGGTTCCGCCAACCGATGTCTCATAGCCCAAATTCATCATAAGTTGCCCACAATTAACTTATCAGTCCGGTGTTGAGAGTTCCGAGATAGATCCAGTCCAGATGCTCAAATTGTCCGTGAATCGGGACACGGCTAATCGATTAGGTTTTAACCCTCTGCAGAGGTTTGTACACTTTACCCGCAAGATTCGATCCCTCTTTTACGTTCTCGCACTTCAGGTGTTTGAGAACAAGATGACCAAACATGGTCTTCGAAGAGTTCCTTGACCACCGCGGTGCTCATTCAATCCTACCGTAGTTCTACATCTGCTAGCACCGCCCTAGCCAGAGTCACAACTAGGGTCAACCAAGCCGAGCCCATAGTGACTTGCGGTTGCACAGTAAGCTTCCGGCATGAAGTATTCTTCCGTCTCTTTGAGTCTGGGTGAAGCTTTCCGCAAGATGTCATGGCGCTTCTCCATGCATCCCGCCAACCACCGGATTCTCCAGGTGCCCGTCAACCATCCTTCACCCAAAGAGTGTGTATTGAATTCTTGTCTCGAGTCTTGAAGTCTTGAGGCCTTGAAGATGCAGTCCTTGCAGATTCCATCATGGAGTTGTCGTCATTGACGTTGATCCTCCATTCTCACACCACTCCCGAGCACTCATACCAAACCCCATCTACTATAGCGTAGCATTAAAATAAAATATCGTCCCGGGCTTGGTAACAGGGTGATGGGTTCCTACCTCATGCATACTACTCAACTACAAGAATTCAATATCACTACTGGAGGGTTTGTTGCGAAGATGACACTAGATGCAATAAAACACATAGGTATGAAAAACATGGTCAAAGTGAACTTGCCTGGTATTACTTGATGAAGATAATAACGCTCTCAGAATAAAGACTTGGTAGAACTATTCGTCACTCATTTGAAAATCTATATTACACAGACAATCATATAAGCAATCATCCTAGCAATCAATTCTATCAATCATAACAATACTCAATCAAAATAAAAGCAACAAGAAAACCAAGTCGAAAACCAAAGGAAAAACTTCGAAAGAAAAATTCAAGGAAAAACTAGTGGTGACCAACTCACACAAATCTTAATATAACATTACTAAATTATTCTAATTTTTTTTTCTACAGCAAGAAAATATAAATCTAATAAAATAACAGAAAATAACTTACTAATTTACTAACTAACAAAAAGAACTAATATAAAACTATTATAACCATCTAGTGAATACTAGAACAAATATAGCAACTAGCAAAACACTAAGACAACTATAACAGCAAATCATTTATTAAAACATTAATAAACTATACTAAATAAATATAACAACTAATGTGTTCACAAATAACAGAAAAACAATATAACTTGAAGTGGAAAAAGAATTACTTTTAAAACTAATAAAACTATCTTTATCCACTATCACTATGAACTAAACAAGCAATTACAAAAACAGTAGCTAAACACTAATAAATAACTACAAAAAATTTATCTACTGTAGCTAAACATAAACATATAACAACAAGTGAAAATCTACAAAAGGAATGAACTAAAAATAATTAAAAACAATAGTTACATAACTAAAACAACTATATAAGCAAAACAGTACTGTTTTTACTAAAATCTAATTTAAAATACTCCAAAATTACCAAACTAAATCCTACAGCTAAAAAATATCACAAGTGACCAGGAGAAAAAGAATTAATTAAAACCTATTTTTAAACTCAAGTTATGGCCAAAATACTAATCTGAACAAAATTTATCAAATTCAAATTTAAACTACTAAATTTGAAATCCAGAGACACTAACAGAAACTTCAGCAAATTTGTGACACATAGCAATTGGAATCACTCAAAATACTAAAAACTCTAAAAGATATGAATTTTCTAAGATTGCTATTTTCTGAAAAAAAATGAATTACGGGATTTCGTGGATCTCACCGAGTAGTCGTCGGAGTTGGGGAAGAAGATCGGATCCGATGTTGCGGTTGATCCTAGAGGAAAGGAGATCACGGGACGGTGGAGAGGAGATCATATAAACCTCGGGAGAGGTCGAGGCGCGGCAGCGGCACTTGGCGGCGGCGGTGGTGCTGCTTCTTCTTCTTGCTATGGAGAGGAGAGGAGAGGAGAGGTGTTGGTTTGATGTGTTGGAGGGGGGGTGCTTGGGTATTTATAGTGGGGAGGGAGGGTTTTGCTTGGAGTAGGGGCAAGAAATAGACTAGGATTAGGAAACAAAAGGAAAAGATCTAGAAACAAATCGAATAAGCGGAAGTAGGACAAAAGTCCTACTAGTATTAGGAAAAGGAGCGCGCCTCCTCGCTCCTCAGTGCGCCGCTGCGATGGTGGCTTGCCGGTGGCAAGTGGCGGCTTGGGCCTTTGGCCCAAGGCGCCATGGACTTTTTTTTATATATAAACATTTTTTTCAGAAAAACAAAATAAAAAGAAAGCAAAATAAATAAAAATAATATATAGGCATATAATATATCAAAATTTTCAGAAAAACATTTCCTACAAGATGAACTTTATTCTAGAGTCAAATAAAATACACATAAATTTAAATAAAGCAAAGAGTGCTTTTGGTCCAATAAAATCCAACAAAAATCATTTTAAAAATAACAAAATGAATTCAAATTTATTTCTCTCCATTTTTCCGAGGTAGGAATCATGTTACCCTATTTTCCATGTATTTTATTTTGGAGAAAATAATTTGAATAAAACTCAAATAACTCCAAATTGAAAAATAAATTCCAAAAGGACTTCGAATTTGATCCTTTGAAACTCCCAACTCATATTTCATATGTTTTGAAGAAGTCATTTTATCTTCTCCCATGAAAATCATTGAGCTGCATAAAGTTTCTGAATTTGAAATACTTCCAAATGGAATTCAAATCTTTTCAAAACCCTTTTCATTTATTTAAATGGAAGAAGTCATATCATCTTCTCTCTAGGGTTTTGTGTTTGAATTGAATTTGAATTCTCGAGAGATCAAGTCAAAAAAAGGCTGGGAAAGTCATTTCATTCCTTCTCATTAAACTTTCAAAAAGTTTCAAATTCCACTCAATTTCACACAATCAATCACTCAACAATCAAACAAACAATCAGAACTATTTATTTAATATAACATTCCAAAATTTAGAATTTTGGGATGTTACAGAAACTTGGCATGGATGTCATGTCATTGTACTACCATGTTGTGGTAAAAAAATTGGCCGAATAGGAACAGATTTTGGTATAAGCTCCTTGCAAACCGAAGCTTATCTCAAGAAGGCTCGTGGTTCTGAGAGGGAACATGCCACCTTTGAGTGTGAAACGATATACGTTGTCCCCCTTGAGTTTATTTACAAAGGCAACATAGAACTACATGAGTGCCCTGTTAAATTTTGGAATTATTCGGGCTTCGTTTGGCCTTATTTACACATTAATGTGCATAATTCAAATTTGAACTACAAGCACATGCTCATGTGCACCAAAGTTGGTTGAAAAATCACATTTGTGTCCTCGGGTGAATTTCTACTCCCTCCTTCCATCTATATAGGTCCTAATGCGTTTTTCGAGGCTAACTTTGACCAAACGTTGGAGCAATAATATATGACATGCAACTTACACAAAGCATACCTTCAAATTTGTATGTTAAAGGAGCTTCCAATAATATAATTTTCATAGTATACATCTCATGTGCTATTAATCTTGTCAATAGTCAAAGGTTGTCTTGAAAAACACATTAGGCCCTATATAGATGGAAGGAGGGAGTAGGTCCCATGCAAAAAATGAGAATAAAATTCAAACATCTGGGCATCGTGGGTCGGTCGAGAACATTGAGAAACTTGGTTTTAAAATCATGAAACTTGGCATGGTGTCATGTCATGGTAGTACCATGTCGTGGTAAAAAAATTGGCTGAATAGGAACAAATTTTGGTATAAGCTTCTTGCAAATCGGAGCTTCTCTCAAGAAGGCTCGTGGTTCTGGGAAGGAATGTGTCACCTTTGTGTGCATAATTCAAATTTGAAATACAAGCACATGTTCCAGTGCACCAAAGTTGGTTGAATAATCACATGTGTGTCCTAGGGTAAATTTCTAGGTTCCATGCAAGAAATGGGAATGAAATTCAAAATTTTGGGCGTCATGGCTGGGTTGGAAACATTGAGAAACTTAATTTTTTAATTCTTGTAAATCCAAAACACGCATGAAAATAATGAAACTTGGCTTGGTGCCATGACATGGCACCAACATGTTGTGGTAAATTTGCAGTCCGATTTGTGAAGGCGCACATATTAATAATCAACAAAGTCATTTTGGAACAAGTGTTGTCACGTTACAATCGGAAACACAAGTATTATTGAAACCGTGGGCGTTCTACTTACTAGTACCATTTACGTGCCGCCACGCGTCCCCATTTTTTATTAGCTAGGAGGCGCCGTGTAGGGTAGCTATTTGAGTACGAGAGGTGTGCGATCAGACCCCTGCGCGTGCTTATTGGGAGGAGAGCCCTTTGACCTCCATCTGCCGTCCACCTCTCTCCCAAGGTCTCCATTAATGGCGCCCGAGCCTCTGTTTAATGGCGTGGCTATGTCTCACTCGACTGAGATTTAAGAGAGAAAAAAGAAAATCTGAAAGCACGGATCTTGATGTAAGATCCGACAGACCTATATAGCATCTACTGTGACTTATAGCAAGACTGATGAATATATAAGGACGATTAATATATTTTTTGACCAAAGAAGGGCTTTCCCCTTCCGATTTTCATTACTGTAAACCACCACAATTCACAAGAAGTTCAGCACAACTCCAGCCTAACACGAAGGACTAAAAGCTACCAGATTGAAATTGTAACATCCCAAGAGGCCAACAAAGGACAAACATCCGCGCTAGAACCCAACATTTCACAACCGTTGACACAATCCACATCCTAAACCAATTATTACATCAAAAGAAACCAGGAAACTGAAGGAAGCCCAGCAGGAACTAGAAGAACAGCAACGCCAGGGTCGCCACAGCAAGAGTTTTCTTCATTCCAGCCTCGCAACATTGATCTTCCACGGAAAGATAAGGACGATTAATTGTCTTACATAATTAGAAAGATAACTAAAAAAAGCCACATGCGGCTATGCCCGAAATACACAAGGGCAAAAGAAGAAGGAAGACAAGGATCTGGCTCGCTGATCTCTACTTTCTTGATGCGTTGCTGCAGGCCACGGGAACTAGTCTCCGCGGCGAGCGGCGATGAGCTCTTTCGTGTCCTCAAGACGCAGCTTGAGAACATCCACGAATTCCTCCACCAGCCTTTGGCGCTCGTTGCGGAGCATGTCATTCTCCTCCATAAGTTTCTTGACGATGACGCCGGTCCTCTTCAACAAGGCACTGGTCTCCTCCTGCTGGTCTGCACTTCGGACGATCTTCTCCCTCAGCAGGTCGCGCTCGGCCCGGAGCCTCTCATTGCCCTCCCTTAGTTGCCGGATGACGCCGGTAGCCTGTTCAAACGAGGCTTTCATGTCGTCCTACAACCTCGCCCAGCTGGAGATCTGATCCATCTGGCTATGGACGATCGCATGCATGCGCCTGTAACAGTCGTCGCCTGCTCGCGAGAAATTTTCCCAGGCCGCCCGGTGCGGCGGGACATCTCTGCTGCATTCGTGGCGCGGCGGGACATCTCTGCTGCTTCATGGCGTGGCGGACCAGTCTCTCGCATCGACGGCGGCGGGACCTCCGTGCTGCTACTTTTCGCACGGTGGGATATGTCGGCTGCTCTCGCAGCGAGGCGGACATCTCTCGTGCTTCCGCTTCCATGCTCGCCTCTCCTGGTGGCAATCTCTCGACCTGAACTCACGCTGGCCATGGCGAGACGCAAGGAAGGATGCTGAATGACTTGTTTGTTTTTGTGGATGAGGAGTTGAGGAGGAATGTGCAGTCATCTTGGCATACTAGTATTTATAACCGAGTACTAATACGCTCCTAAGTGGGAAACCGTTTAGGTTGTGATCGGTGTGAACAGGTTTGCAATTCAATATAGTGTGGTAATAATACGCTCCTAAGTGGGAAACTGTTTAGGTTGTGATCGGTGTGAACAGGTTTGCAATTCAATATAGCATGGAGTAATTTGGAATGTGACGAGACGCAAGCTCAAAATTTATTGACGGTTCTAGTTTCGAAGTGCGGCACTATTCCCGGATGGAGTACTTCTTTTTCTACTCCCTCCTTTCTGGTTTTATAGGGCTTATCTCAAAATTTTAGTTTTTCCATTTTATAAGGCTCAATTTGGTTGTTCCCCAACACATGTTCAGATTCCAAGGTGCATTAAATTATTGCATGCAAGTATTAAGAGAAAATTGACCAATGCATGTACTTTATGCATGCATGCATTGCAATTAATGCATTGATAAACATAATTTTTTGAGAAAAACAAGAGCATTAATTAGGTGCTTTTGCAAACTACAAAAAATATTCCACCACTCACCATCTTGGTTGGTGATATTTTTGAATTAAGCCCTATAAACCGGAAAGGAGGGAGTACTGTTGTGTACGTGCAATAACTGGCACCGTCGTATACATATCTTACGGTTAATGGGGCGTTCGACAGGAATAGCCGCGTGGCGAGCTCTAGGTGAAGGAAATATGCCCTAGAGGCAATAATAAATGTTATTATTTATTTCCTTATATCATGATAAATGTTTATTATTCATGCTAGAATTGTATTAACCGGAAACATAATACATGTGTGAATACATAAACCTACAGAGTGTCACTAGTATGCCTCTACTTGACTAGCTCGTTAATCAAAGATGGTTATGTTTCCTAACCATGAACAAGGAGTTGTTATTTGATTAACGGGATCACATCATTGGTTGAATGATCTGATTGACATGACCCATTCCATTAGCATAGCACCTGATCGTATAGTTTGTTGCTAGTGCTTTTCTTCATGACTTATACATGTTCCTATGACTATGAGATTATGCAACTCCCGCTTTGCCCGAGGAACACTTTGGGTGCTACCAAACGTCACAACGAATCGGGTGATTATAAAGGTACATTACAGGTGTCTCCGAAGGTACATGTTGGGTTGGCATATTTCGAGATTAGGATTTGTCACTCCGATTGTCGGAGAGGTATCTCTGGGCCCTCTCGGTAATGCACATCACATAAGCCTTGCAAGCATTGCAACTAAATGTGTTAGTTGTGAGATGATGTATTACGGAACGAGAAAAGAGACTTGCCAAGAACGAGATTGAACTAGGTATTGGATACCGACGATCGAATCTCGGGCAAGTAACATACCGATGACAAAGGAACAACGATGTTGTTATGCGGTCGACCGATAAAGATCTTCGTAGAATATGTAGGAGCCAATATGGGCATCCAGGTCCCGCTATTGGTTATTGACCGAGAGGTGTCTCGGTCATGTCTACATAGTTCTCGAACCCGTAGGGTCCGCACGCTAAACGCTTCGATGGCGATACCATAATGAGTTTATAAGTATTGATGCACCAAGGTTGTTCGAGTCCCGGATGTGATCACGGATATGACGAGGAGTCTCGAAATGGTCGAGACATAAAGATTGATATATTGAAGCCTACATTTGGACATCGGAAAGGTTCCGAGTGAAATCGAAATTTATCGAGTACCGGAGGTTACCGAACCCCCTGAACTACATGGGCCCATAGTGGGCCTTGGAGGAAAGGAGAAGGGCCAGCCCTAGGTGGCGCGCCTTCTTCCCTAGTCCTATTAGGACTAGGAAAGGTGGGCCGCCCCTCTCTCTCTCTCCCCCAGGAATCCTATTCCAACTAGGATTGGGGGAGTCCTACTCCCGAGGGAGTAGGACTCCTTGCGCGCCTCCTCCTCTTGGCCGCCACCTCCCCTTGGCTCCTTTATATACGGGGCAGGGAGCACCCCAAAACACACAAGTTGATTTCCTTAGCCGTGTGCGGTGCCCCTTCCACCATATTCCACTTCGGTCATATCGTCGCGAGCTTAGGCGAAGCCCTGCGCTGGAGAAGTCATATCGTCATGAGCTTAGGCGAAGCCCTGCGTCGGTGGAGCATCATCATCGCTACCACGCCGTCGTCTTGACGGAACTCATCCCGACACTTTGCTGGATCGGAGTCCGGGATCGCCATCGGGCTGAACGTGTGCGTAACTCGGAGGTGCCGTCGCTCGGTGCTTGGATCGGTCGGGTCGTGAAGACGTCGACTACATCAACAGCGTTGTTATAACGCTTCCGCTTTCGGTCTCACGAGGGCGTGGGCGGACACTCTTCCCTCGTTGCTATGCCATCACCATGGTCTTGCGTGATCGTAGGAAAATTTTTGAAATTACTACGTTCCCCAACAAAGGGCATCCGAGCCAGGTTTTATGCGTTGATGTCATATGCACGAGTAGAACACAAGTGAGTTGTGGGCGATACAAGTCATACTACCTACCAGCATGTCATACTTTGGTTCAGCGGTATTGTGAGATGAAGCGGCCCGGACCGACATTACGCGACGCTTACGCGAGACTGGTTTCACCGCTGTGAGCACTCCTTGCTTAAAGGTGATCGGCGGGTGTCTGCTCTCTCACTTTAGTTGAATCGAGTGTGGCTACGCCCGTCCTTGAGAAGGTTAAAACGGAGTCTATTTGACGAAGTATCGCTGTGGTTTTGATGCGTAGGTAAGAACGGTTCTTGCTCAGCCCGTAGCAGCCACGTAAAACTTGCAACAACAAAGTAGAGGACGCCTAACTTGTTTTTGCAGGCATGTTGTGATGTGATATGGTCAAGACGTGATGCTATATCTTATTGTATGAGATGATCATGTTTTGTAACCGAGTTATCGACAATCGGCAGGAGCCATATGGTTGTCGCTTATTGTATGAAATGCAACGCCATGTAATTGCTTTACTTTATCACTAAGCAGTAGCGATAGTCGTAGAAGCAATAGTTGGCGAGACGACAACGATGCTACGATGGAGATCAAGGTGTCGCGCCGGTGACGATGGTGATCATGACGGTGCTTCGAGATGGAGATCACAAGCACAAGATGATGATGGCCATATCATATCACTTATATTGATTGCATGTGATGTTAATCCTTTATGCATCTTATTTTGCTTTGATTGACGGTAGCATTATAAGATGATCCTTACTAAATTATCAAGAAGTGTTCTCCCGAGTATGCACCGCTATGAAAGTTCTTCGTCTTTGAGACACCACGTGATGATCGGGTGTGATAGGTTCTACGCTCAAATACAACGGTGCAAAACAGTTGCACACGCAGAATACTCAGGTTATACTTGACGAGCTATGCATATAAGATATGACCTCGAACACGGAGACCGAAAGGTCGAGCGTGAATCATATAGTAGATATGATCAACATATTGATGTTCACCATTGAAACTACTCCATCACACGTGATGATCGGTCATGGTGTAGTTGATATGGATCACGCAATCACTTAGAGAATCGGAGGATATTTTTCTAAGTGGGAGTTCTTAAGTAATATGATTAATTGAACTTTAATTTATCATGAACTTAGTCCCGTAGTATTTTGCAAATTATGTTGTAGATCAATAGCTCGCGTTGTTGCTTCCCTGTGTTTTTATATGTGTTCCTAGAGAAAATTGTATTGAAAGATGTTAGTAGCAATGATGCGGATTGGATCCGTGATCTGAGGTTTATCCTCATTGCTGCGCAGAAGAATTATGTCCTTAATGCACCGCTAGGTGACAGACCTATTGCAGGAGCGGATGCGCACGTTATGAACGCTTTGGCTAGCTCAATATGATGACTACTTGATAGTTTAGTGCACCATGCTTAACGGCTT
The DNA here is from genome assembly GCA_021605205.1 of Aegilops longissima. Taxonomy (NCBI): domain Eukaryota; kingdom Viridiplantae; phylum Streptophyta; class Magnoliopsida; order Poales; family Poaceae; genus Aegilops; species Aegilops longissima. The sequence goes on along the minus strand of CM038677.1, from coordinate 256,299,559 downwards.
AGAATCGGGCTTCAAAGACGTTTTGAACGTCATGGACCATATGAGATGTTCCAGGAATTGAAGTTAATATTTCAAGCAAATACCCGAGTTGAGAGATATGAAGTCTCCAACAAGTTCTATAGCTAAAAGATGGAGGAGAATCGCTCAACTAGTGAGCATGTGCTCAGATTGTCTGAGTACTTCAATCGCTTGAATCAAGTGGGAGTTAATCTTCCAGATAAGATAGTGATTGACAGAATTCTCTAGTCACCATCACTAAAGTTACTAGAACTTCGTGATGAACTATAATATGCAAGGGATGACGAAAACAATTCCCAAGCTCTTCGCGATGCTAAAATCGGCGAAGGTAGAAATCAAGAAAAACATCAAGTGTTGATGGTTGACGAGACCACTAGTCTCAAGAAAAAGGGCAAAGGGAAGAAGGGGAACTTCAAGGAAAAAAAACAAGCAAGTTGCTGCTCGAGTGAAGAAGCCCAAGTCTAGACCTAAGCCTGAGACTAAGTGCTTTTGCTGCAATGGAACTGGTCACTGGAAGCGGAACTACCCCAAATATTTGGCGGATAAGAAGGATGGCAAAGTGAACAAAGGTATATTTGATATACAGATTATTGATGTGTATTTTACTAGTGTTCATAGCAACCCCTCAGTATTTGATACTGGTTCAGTTGCTAAGAGTAGTAACTCAAACGGAGTTTCGTAATGAACGAAACTAGTTGAAGGGAAGTGACGATGAGTGTTAGAAGTAGTTCCAAGATTGATATGATCATCATCGACACTCCCTATACTTTCGGGATTAGTGTGGAACCTAAATAAGTGTTATTTGGTGTTGAGCATAAATATGATTTGATCATGTTTATTGCAATACGGTTATTCATTTAAGTAAGAGAATAAAATGTTGTTCTGCTTACATGAATAAAACCTTATATGGTTACACACCCAATGAAAATGGTTCATTGGATCTCGATCATAGTGATACACATATTCATAATATTGAAACCAAAAGATGCAAAGTTAATAATGATAGTGCAACTTATTTGTGGCACTCGCCGCTTAGGTCATATTGGTGTAAAGCGCATGAAGAAAACTCCATGTTGATGGACTTTTGGAATCACTTGATTATGAATCATTTGATGCTTGCGAACCGTGCCTTTTGGGCAAGATGACTAAAACTCCGCTTCTCGGAACAATGGAACAAGCTACCGACTTATTGGGAATAATACATACCGATGTATGCGATCCAATGAGTGTTGATGCTCGTGGCAAGTATCGTTATTTTCGACCTTCACAAGATGATTTGAGCAGATATGGGTATATCTACTTGATGAAACATAAGTCTGAAATAGTTGAAAGGTTCAAAGAATTTCAGAGTGAAGTGGAAAATCATCGCAACAAGAAAATAAAGTTTCTGCGATCTGATCGTGGAGACGAATATTTGAGTTACGAGTTTGGTCTTCAATGAAAACAATGTGGAATAGTTTCACAGCTCACGCCACCGGAACACCACAACGTTATGGTGTGTCCGAACGTCAGAATCGTACTTTATTTTGATATGGTGCGATCTATGACGTATCTTACCGATTTACCACTATCGCTTTGGGGTTATGCATTAGAGACAGCTGCATTCACGCTTAGTAGGGCAACCATCTAAACCGCTGAGATGACACCGTATGAACTATGGTTTAGCAATAAACCTAAGCTGTCATTTCTTAAAGTTTGAGTTGTGATGCTTATGTGAAAAAGTTTTCACCGATAAGCTCGAACCCAAATCGAGAAATGCGTCTTCATAGAATACCCAAAGGCAACTATTGGGTACACCTTCTATCACAGATCCGAAGGCAAGTTTTTCGTTGCTAAAATGGATCCTTTCTAGAGAAGAAGTTTCTCTCGAAAGAAGTGAGTGGGAGGAAAGTAGAACTTGATGAGGTAATTGTACCTTCTCCTTATTGGAAAGTAGTTCATCACGTAAATCAGTTCCATGATTCCTACACCAATTAGTGAGGAAGTTAATGATGATGGTCATGAAACTTCAGATCAAGTTGCTACCAAACCTCGTAGGTCTTCCAGAGTAAGATCCGCACTGGGTGGTGCGGTAATCATATTCTCGAAGTCATGTTACTAGAACATGATGAAACCTACGAACTATGAGGAAGCGATGATGAGCCCAGATTCATGAAATGGTTTGAGACCATGAAATCTGAGATGGGATCCATGTATGAGAACAAAGTATGGACTTTGGTTGACTTGCCCGATGATCGGCAAGCCATTGAGAATAAATGGATCTTCAAGAGGAAGACGGACACCGATAGTAGTGTTACTATCTACAAAGCTCGACTTGTCGCAAAAGGTTTTGACAAGTTCAAGGTGTTGACTACAATGAGATTTTCTCAATTGTAGCGATGCTTAAGTCTGTCTCAATCATGTTAGCAATTGCCACATTTTATGAAATCTGGCAAATGGATGTCAAAACTACATTCTTTAATGGATTTATTAAAGAAGAGTTGTATATGATGCAACCGAAGGTTTTGTTAATCCTAAAGGAGCTAACAAAATGTGCAAGCTCCAATGATCCATCTATGGACTGGTGCAAGCATCTCGAGTTGGAATAAACGCTTTGATAGTGTGATCAAAGCATATGGTTTTATACAGACTTTTGGAGAAGCCTGTATTTACAAGAAAGTGAGTGGGAGCACTACAACATTTCGATAAGTATATGTGAATGACATATTGTTGATCGAAATAATGTAGAATTATTCGCAAAGCATAAAGGAGTGTTTGAAAGGAGTTTTTCAAAGAAAGACCTCGGTGAAGTTGCTTACATATTGAGCATCAAGATCTATAGAGATAGATCAAGACGCTTGATAAGTTTTTCAATAAATACATACCTTGACAAGATTTTGAAGTAGTTCAAAATGGAACAGTCAAAGAAAGAGTTCTTGCCTGTGTTACAAGGAGTGAGATTGAGTAAGACTCAAAACCCGACCACGGCAGAAGATAGAAAGAGAATGAAAGTCATTCCTATGCATCAGCCATAGGTTCTATAAAGTATGTCATGTTGTGTACGGATCTATTGCATACCCTACCACCGAGATTGGCAAGGAGTGCAATAGAGATCTAGGAGTAGATCAATGGACAGCGGTCAAAATTATCCTTAGTAGAATAAGGATATGTTTCTCGATTATGGAAGTGAAAAAGGTTCGTACGTAAAAGGTTACGCCGATGCAAGTTTTAACACTAATCTAGATGACTCGAGTCTCAATCTAGATACATATTGAAAGTGGGAGCAATTAGCTAGAGTAGCTCCGCAAGAGCATTGTAGACATAGAAATTTGCAAAATACTTACGGCTCTGAATGTGATGCATCTGCTGACTAAAATTATCTCACAAGCAAAACATGATCACACCTTAGTACTCTTTGGGTGTTAATCACATAGCGATGTGAACTAGATTATCGACTCTAGTAAACCCTTTGGGTGTTGGTCACATGTCGATGTGAACTATGGGTGTTAACCACATATAGATGTGAACTATTGATGTTAAATCACATGGCGATGTGAACTAGATTATTGACTCTAGTGCAAGTGGGAGATGAAGGAAATATGCCCTAGAGGCAATAATAAATGTTATTATTTATTTCCTTATATCATGATAAATGTTTATTATTCATGCTAGAATTGTATTAACCGGAAACATAATACATGTGTGAATACATAAACCTACAGAGTGTCACTAGTATGCCTCTACTTGACTAGCTCGTTAATCAAAGATGGTTATGTTTCCTAACCATGAACAAGGAGTTGTTATTTGATTAACGGGATCACATCATTGGTTGAATGATCTGATTGACATGACCCATTCCATTAGCATAGCACCTGATCGTATAGTTTGTTGCTAGTGCTTTTCTTCATGACTTATACATGTTCCTATGACTATGAGATTATGCAACTCCGCTTGCCCGAGGAACACTTTGGGTGCTACCAAACGTCACAACGAATCGGGTGATTATAAAGGTACATTACAGGTGTCTCCAAGGTACATGTTGGGTTGGCATATTTCGAGATTAGGATTTGTCACTCCGATTGTCGGAGAGGTATCTCTGGCCCTCTCGGTAATGCACATCACATAAGCCTTGCAAGCATTGCAACTAAATGTGTTAGTTGTGAGATGATGTATTACGGAACGAGAAAAGAGACTTGCCAAGAATGAGATTGAACTAGGTATTGATACCGACGATCGAATCTCGGGCAAGTAACATACCGATGACAAAGGAACAACGATGTTGTTATGCGGTCCGACCGATAAAGATCTTCGTAGAATATGTAGGAGCCAATATGGGCATCCAGGTCCCGCTATTGGTTATTGACCGAGAGGTGTCTCGGTCATGTCTACATAGTTCTCGAACCCGTAGGGTCCGCACGCTTAACGCTTCGATGACAAATATAATGAGTTTATAAGTATTGATGCACCAAGGTTGTTCGAGTCCCGGATGTGATCACGGATATGACGAGGAGTCTCAAATGGTCGAGACATAAAGATTGATATATTGAAGCCTACATTTGGACATCGGAAGGTTCCGAGTGAAATCGAATTTACTGAGTACCGGAGGTTACCGAACCCCCGGAACTACATGGGCCCATAGTGGGCCTTGGAGGAAAGGAGAAGGGCCAGCCCTAGGTGGCGCGCCCCCCTTTCCCTAGTCCTATTAGGACTAGGAAAGGTGGGCCGCCCCCTCTCTCTCTCTCCCCTCCGGAATCCTATTCCAACTAGGATTGGGGGAGTCCTACTCCCGAGGGAGTAGGACTCCTTGCGCGCCTCCTCCTCTTGGCCGCCACCTCCCCTTGGCTCCTTTATATACGGGGCAGGGGCACCCCAAAACACACAAGTTGATTTCCTTAGCCGTGTGCGGTGCCCCTTCCACCATATTCCACTTCGGTCATATCGTCGCGAGCTTAGGCGAAGCCCTGCGCTGGAGAAGTCATATCGTCATGCGAGCTTAGGCGAAGCCCTGCGTCGGTGGAGCATCATCATCGCCACCACGCCCGTCGTCTTGACGGAACTCATCCCGACACTTTGCTGGATCGGAGTCCGGGATCGCCATCGGGCTGAACGTGCGCGAGAACTCGGAGGTGCCGTGACGCTCGGTGCTTGGATCGGTCGGGTCGTGAAGACGTCGACTACATCAACCGCGTTGTTATAACGCTTCGCTTTCGGTCTCACGAGGGTACGTGGGCGGACACTCTTCCCGCTCGTTGCTATGCCATCACCATGGTCTTGCGTGATCGTAGGAAAATTTTTGAAATTACTACGTTCCCCAACACTAGGCTAGTCTTTTTTTCAGACGCATTAAACCTATCTCTCGGGACTTCTCGCACGCACCATCATGCCACCCACAAAAACTTGTACTCTGAGTTTAGTAGTACGTTATACAGGAAGAGAAGAGGTGCACGCACGCACTCGTCCTCCCACACACGCTGCTATTTTTTTTTCTCGAAAAGGAGGATGATGACCCCGCCTCTCAAGGCTCTGGGAGTCACACACGATCTGTAGCTACTTAATTGTAGTGTTCTCAACCAGCCGATTGGCTCTATCATGGATGTACCTATATACTAAAACATGTCTAGATACATCTATATTTTGACAAATGGAAGGCATGTATTGTGGAATGGAGGGAGTGCTTGTCATCAAAATGGATAAAAAGGGACGTATCTAGAACTAAAATACGTCTACATACATCTCCTTTTATCCATTTTGATGACAAGTAGTACTTCTTACCCAAAGGACACAAAATATTCGTTCGACTGTTGGAAATTACTGATCTGATGTCGAAGTAATTGCTGCATCGCCACCAAAACCCACCATTTGTTAAGCTAAAGTAGACCAAGGTAATCCCTATATTAGCATATTACTAAGATAAACAGAAGGCACTATAGAAACATTTAGGACGTGAGCTTGTCAATCTGAATGTGGAGGGACACAAGCTTAGCCCCGGCCAGCAGCTTGGGTGGAACTGTCAAGAAGGTCAGCTCCTGCACGTCGACGTCGTCGGGATCCTTGCTGCTTGTCACCTCCATTTCCACCTTGACGGCGTCGGTCGTGCCTTTGGGCTCCCCCGGCGAGCCGTTCGCCCACAGCTTGGCCATGTAGTGCGGCAGTGGGGACGCCAACGCTCTGATGCAGACGACCGACACGGCGATAGGCGCGCCGATGTCGAGCACGCCGCCGACCAAGAAAAACGCGCGGCGGTCCTCCTCTGCGAACAGCAAGAGCCGTGGCTCGACAAAGGGCACTTGCAGCCGGAGCACCTTGCCGATCGGATCCTGTGCACGGGCATGGGATGCGCGGTGCTGATGTGGTGGTAGAGCGCCGGCGGTGGGCCTTCATAGCCGCAGACGGGCACGGGGCATTTGTAGGGCGAGCGGACACACGCTCTGGTGATCGGCGAGCTTGTGGTAAGTGACGTAGAGCCCACAGCCTTCGTGCGGGCACTCCACCCTCACCGACGAAAGGACGGAGTCCACCGCCGTGTTCTGGACGTCGAAGCCACCGCCGCGCTCGTACTTCGGGCACTGCCGCTGGTTCCCGGGGCACTCGACGCAGCAGTCCGCGCAGGCCTGGTGCCCTCCCTTGCACTGCAGAAATCAATCGAACAACACATCAATCAAGAAACCTGCACCTTGCTCAATCAGCCGAACAGACGAGGTGTATTCAAACCTCATACACTGGAGGCGTCAAGGGGCGGAGGCACAAGGGGCACTGGAGCACGGTGAGGTCCATCGAGACCTTAGAGAGCTCCATCGTCAGGTCCTGTTCGGTCTGCATGATCTCACCCTCCTCGTGCACAACCATCTCTCGACTTGGGCTGGGGTATTACAAAGCTTTACCGTCACATATTTTGTACTACTTCAAGTGCAAATCAACACATGCAAGTATCAAAAGGAGAGTCACGGCATGCATGCATGCGTTGTAATTAATGCATCGGTAAACGCAAATTATTGAAATATATAGAGTGCAATGCTTTGATGTGTCGCGTCAACTCGTACATCAACGAGAAGTTTGATTATCCTCTCCTCGCAGACTTAATCGCACTTGCCTTTGGTTGTATGACAGGTTGGCCACACACCGCCGGGCCCACTCGTCATACACGCAAAGGCAGGAGCGCCCTCCTCGCCCATGAGCGTGGTGGTTGGCAAGACTAGGAGAAGCTGCCACACGCCTCCCTCCCGCACGCGGTGGACATGCAGCAGTTCAATCGGTGTCGATGGCGAAGCGCATCAGTACTCCTCCAGTGTAGTAGTACTTTATCATTGTTCGACTTCCCGAAGAGGCGAAGAGCCAAGCGTAGCCCGGACGCTCATGTTGCGGTTTCATGTGTAGAGTAGTCTAGGATAGCGTGTACCGTGCCTGTAAGCTTAAAATCGTTGGGGTCGGCTCCATGCTATGTGGCCGTCTTGAAGTTTTTTTTTAAATAGTCTTCTCGCCCTACCTGACACCCTGGTGATTGTAGTTTGCACGCTCATCTAGTCAAGACAGGAATATATATTTTAATTTGTTTTTTTCTTCAAAAAGGGGGACTCCCCGGCCTCTGCATCCGAACGATGCATACGGCCACATATATTTTAATTTGTGGTAGGTAAATGTTAGAGGTTGCAGCAAATATATTGTACACTGCGGATCTTTCAGCCAAGTTTAGAGGCAAGCATGTGGGGCCAAGCTATGATGTGTCGCACAACTCGCATAACGAGGAGAAGCTTGATTTTACTACACGCCTTCTCCCTCACCCATGCGCGCGGTTGCTCGCAAACGAGGACAGGCTTTTGCTTAGTAGTACTTCTACAACATGCTATCCGTCCCGCTCGCGGTGGACGAACATGCAGCAGTGGATTCAACACTGTAGAAGCAGTAGTAGTAACATCATTGTTCGTCTTCTCGAAGAGGCGAAGAGCCAAGTGCAAACCGAACGTTGCAGTTGCGAACATTGGAGCACGCATATAGCCAGGCTCTTGCATGAGACAAAATTGCTATGTGAGCCCACTATTGTACTAGTACGCATAACTACTTGCTAGTATAGCCCTCAGAAACCGTAAAGGAGTATTTGCCCTTCTAGAGATTTCAACAAGTGACTAGACTACACTAAGACGGAGTACATATGGAGCAAAATGAGTGAATCTGCACCGTAAATAAATACGCATTAGTTCTATCGCTTTCTCTCGAGGTGCACAATATCGAGTATACCGACTAGTCTCTTTTGACATGCATTTACGTTTTTTACACACAGATGACGCAAGCGCTCATATACACGCCGCATACACTCACCCCTATGAACGCATTACACGCACGACACTATCATCTTGAAATTTAAGTCACCATAGGCACCTCGTCGCCGACGGGTCCATAGGTGCTTGAATGCCAAGGAAGGAGAGGGTAGCGGTTCCCGAGACGTTGAACGGTCAATGATGCATCCTCAATTACATGCAGAGGGAATTAATTGGAGAAGCACAATAGAGCCAACACGATGTGAATGCAACAGAGTTTGGACTCTCATATAATAAAGGCGCCCCACCACTCCAATCCATCTACTCCCAAGTCTCTGCGCAACGCTGCTCACTCCAATCCAAGACCAAGTGACCAGAAGCCACAAGCACCTATGGAGGCGATGGACGCGAGTGGCAGTCGGCTGTGCCAAATCATCCAAGGCGCTGGCCTGCGGCCCCGCACCGTGCAGCGTTTCTAGACGGTGCTGGCGACCGCAGGCATCGTAGTCCTTGCCGACGCCGGCTTCGCCTCTCGCATGGACGACATGATGGTCAACTCCATCCGCAAGTTCACCGCCATCAAGAAGCGCGTGGATGACCTTGTCGTACTGCTCCAGCCCGCGCGCCCAGGCTCCTCATTGCCTGCCACCCTCATCGGCCTCCATGGTGACGAACTCTTTCAAGCCCTGGTGGCCCTGCAGGTGCCGGAGGTCGCGACGAAGAATGTGCACCTCGAGGCCGCCGCCGCAGCAGCCCACCATGCAAGAAACCGTCGACCGCACATCCACGCTCACGAGGAAATCGCCTACATAGGCCACTACAAGGGAAGCGAGGACAGAAAGACGTTGGCCTTCTTCCAGCGGCTGGAATCTTTGGACGCCATTGTTCAGAAGCACGTCGACCTGGCCACGAAAGCCGCTGCTACTTAGGCGCCGTTCGGTGGGCGGCGCGCCTCGAGTCGAGGAGGTGGACGCCGTCGTTGGATGCATCTCTTCTTCTTGCCTCAGAACCAGCAGCACCTCGCCTCGTGGCCTTAATGTTTTATTAGTATATTACTCCCTCCATTCCCAAATATAAGTCTTTCTAAAGATTCCAGCAAGTGACTACTACATACGGAGCAAATGAGTGAATCTACACTCTAAACTATGTCTACATACATCTGTATGTTGTATTCCATTTGAAATAGTATTTAAAAAGGCTTATATTTATGAACGGAGGGAGTACATGGCATTTTTATTCCAGTCGTAACATTTTCACTGTGAGGTGGGGCCGCAGTTGAGCAAACCCACCCCGCCCACCAGGCGTCAGCCGAGTTTAGAATTAGAAGAGAGAAATGAGGGAGGAGAGCTAGCTGTAGCACGGACGCTGTTGTCAGATGGGACTCGTGTTTATATAATAGGAGTACTGAGCACTTGTGCCTCTTTTTTTTACGGAAAAAATAGTCGTATGTCTAGTACCACTAGTTGGGTGTGTGCGACCTATAGCTGTCATCCCTTTAGGTCTCCTTTTTGAACCGCGGCTACGCTTCACAATACATATTATTTCACGCATTTATCCTCCTATATGTACTCCTAGGCTATTTCCACGTGCTCCCATTCGCCGACATGTGGGACATAGAGCATCTGGGTCGTAGTGCATGCACGACTCGGAGCATATGCCGGGGTACTTTACATTTCAGACCTCATGAATTACATGCAAACCCCCCGTAGAAGAATAAACAAATGAATGAATTACTACATGAAACCGGATTATTTCATAACCGGAGCACGTTATTAAATTTTGGACATAACACGTTTATAAAAAATGACCGGACCGAAACCAGTCTAAGGGCCTCTTTGATTTTTCCTGCAAAAAAAAGGCCTCTTTGATTCGCAGGATACTGAAAACACAGGCATGGGGAAAGTATGATGGCGATGAACCGAGACGAGGAGAACTCTAACTCAGTTAGAGGTTAGAGTTAGATTCTAACCCCGAACTAACTCTAAATCAAAGAGGTGTATGGATGGTAGGGTTAGATTGACAATAAATTCTCTATCTCAATCATTTGACTACTTTGGACCCTATTTCCTACCGTATTTGGAGGGTGCTTGGATACGTTTTAGTTCCATGACTAAAAGTAGTGGGACTAAAACTTGCTAGCCTCACCCATACTTGGATCCAAATACTAAAGAGACTAAAATCAAGTTAATGAGCATTTATTATCCTCCAAACCCTCCAATCCAGAACTCGCCAGTGTTAAAGGAGAGGAGTTAAATGAGGAGAGAGAGAGGACTAATCCACATTTTAGTAGGGGTACTCCTGACTAAAAAATTTTAGTCTCAAGACTAGTTTTAACCCCTCTTTAGTCGGGGTGCTTGGAACTTTAGCCTCTTAAAGAGACTATTTTAGTCGACTAAAATAAGTCCCTTGGATCCAAGCACCCTCTTGGTGTGGCGGCTCTTCCGTGGCCTCCTCCCGCCACAATTGACATAAATGAACCATCTATACAAATCAAGCATGCAAAACATGATAATTTTACTTTGTCCATACAAATGAGATATCCCACTTAAACATACAAGTCGTCAATCAAGCTTCACAAAATAAAAAACACTTCATGAAACAAAGAATGAGCTAACTCATCACGGAAGTCATTCACGATAGGGAGGGAGCCCGAGCCCTCACACACCGAGGGAGGAGCTCGCCATCGTCGCTCGGAGGAAGGCTCAGAGAGCCCAAGCCCCGAACCCCTCCGACACCGCCCTTGCGAGTTGAGGTCGACACTGCATGGGTACCAGGGCCGCTGTCACCGATCGGGAACTTAATCTTTGGGCCTCTAGAAATAATGCAAGCCTGTAATTAAAATACCTAGAAAGGTGAACTGAATCTTTGGGCCTCTAGAAATAATGCAAGCCTGAAATTGAAATACCTAGAAAGGTGAACTGAATCTTTGGGCCTCTAGAAATAATGCAAGCCTGAAAGTGAAATACCTAGAAAGGTGAACTGAATCTTTGGGCCTCTAGAAATAATGCAAGCCTGAAACTGAAATACCTAGAAAGGTGAACTGAATCTTTGGGCCTCTAGAAATAACGCAAGCCTGAAATTGAAATACCTAGAAAGGTGAACTGAATCTTTGGGCCTCTAGAAATAATGCAAGCCTGAAATTGAAATACCTAGAAAGGTTACCTGAATCTTTGGGCCTCTAGAAAGATTTATTACCTCCTCAAGCAGCATCAAACAATTCCATGCGTGCACCACAAATCTATACCAAGTTTGATCAGGATCTACTTTTCCAAATCAGAATTAGCGCTAGAGCAAGAAAGATCAATGATATGGTCGTGAGACAGAGAAGGAACGAACAAACTCACCCCTCTCGCGACCTCCCTGGTAGATGCGACGCCGCCGCGCACGATAGAGGGAGAAAAACGACTGGTGAAGGGGGAGCGGGGAGACCTTCGAAGGCCGGAGGGAGAGGGCGGCCGGAGTAGGGCGACGGAGGCCAGAAGGAGAGGACGGCCGGAGGAGAGAGAGGGCGAGCGTCCCTATGGGGAACAAAGAGGAGCCATGCGAGAGGGGGTGGAGCAATCTGGTGCGGGCAGGGGAGATTTTTTTAGTTCTCTTTTAGTGGGCCCGAGGATAACTAACCCAATTAGAACCTCTCCACTGGGCTAGTTTTTTTAGCTGGGTTAGAGCAAACTAGCTCAAACTTACCCCTCTTGTTTCAATAATTTGAGGCTATTTCAACCCAAACTAGCTCTAACTCAGGGATCCAAACAAAGAGGAGTGTTACTATACATGCTACAGTGTGGACCGTAGCACATTGTTTTTTATGGCCATATCACCACATTGTTTTCTACTGCTGGTTCACTGGGCTACCGTGGGTCGCACTGCTGGTTCACTAGGATGCCGTGGTTCGCACTCCTCCGACCTGAGTAGTACTCCCTCCGTTCCTAAAAAAAGTCTTCGTAGATATTTCACTGTGGACCACATACAGATGTATGTAGATGCATTTTATGTGTAGATTCACTCATTTTTCTCCGTATGTGGTCCATAGTCAAATCTCTCCAAAGACTTATATTTAGGAACGGAGGGAGTAGTATAGTACTAGTATATACCGCATCATTCTTTGCTCCTTCTTACTACTCCGACATGTGGGAGAGCCAGCATCCGGGTCGACGTGTCATGCACCAGATTAGAGCGCGGAACGGAAGGGGGGCATCACCCCGGTCGGAGCGCCAGTAATTCATGACTATAGTGAGTGGTCATATCACAAGTCTTTCTAGCAGTAACACGCCGTCAAATCACACAGCCCCACTCGCTCACCCTCCTCGCCTCTCTGTCAAACCGCCTACCCAAAAACTGCCGCGCGTACTGCCCGGGAAAAGCCCCGCCCTCAACTTTTAACTACGCGAAAATAGTTCGAGCTTGTTCGTTCTATATAAATACAATACTTACTGTATGTTTATTCACCCGTGGGGTTGTTCAATGAATGGAGGGGTGATAACCCACAAGTATAGGGGATCGCAACAGCTTTCAAGGGTAGAGTATTCAACCCAAATTTATTGATTCGACACAAGGGGAGCCAAAGAATATTCTCAAGTATTAGCAGCTAAGTTGTCAATTCAACCACACCTGGAAACTTAATATCTGCAGCAAAGTGTTTAGTAGCAAAGTAATATGATAGTGGTGGTAACGGTAACAAAAGAGTAGTGCAAGCAATAGTAAATATTTTTGGTATTTTGTACTGATTGTAACAATAGCAACGGGAAAGTAAATAAGCGTAAACCAGTATATGGAAAACTCGTAGGCACCGGATCAATGATGGATAATTATGCCGGATGTGGTTCATCATGTAACAGTCATAACATAGAGTGACACAGAACTAGCTCCAATTCGTCAATGTAATGTAGGCATGTATTCCGTATATAGTCATACGTGCTTATGGAAAAGAACTTGCATGACATCTTTTGTCCTACCCTCCCGTGGCAGCGGGGTCCTAATGGAAACTAAGGGATATTAAGGCCTCCTTTTAATAGAGAACCGGAACAAAGCATTAGCACATAGTTAATACATGAACTCCTCAAACTATGGTCATCACCGAGAAGTATCCCGATTATTGTCACTTCGGTGTTGTCGGATCATAACACATAATAGGTGACTATAGACTTGCAAGATAGGATCAAGAACTCACATATATTCATGAAAACATAATAGGTTCAGATCTGAAATCATGGCACTCGGGCCCTAGTGACAAGCATTAAGCATAGCAAAGTCATAGAAACATCAATCTCGAACATAGTGGATACTAGGGATCAAACCCTAACAAAACTAACTCGATTACATGATAAATCTCATCCAACCCATCACCGTCCAGCAAGCCTACGATGGAATTACTCACGCACGGCGGTGAGCATCATGAAATTGGTGATGGAGGATGGTTGATGATGACGACGGCGACGAATCCCCCTCTCCGGAGCCCCGAACGGACTCCAGATCAGCCCTCCCGAGAGCTTTTAGGGCTTGGCGGCGGCTCCGTATCGTAAAACGTGATGATTTCTTCTCTCCTATTTTTTCTCTCCGAAAGCAAATATATAGAGTTGGAGTTGGCGTCGGAAGGTCTCCAGGGGGCCACGAGGTAGGGGGGCGCGCCCCCCACCCTCGTGGACAGGGTGTGGGCCCCCTGGACTTCATCTTTAGCGAGGATTTTTATTATTTTTATAAGACATCCGTGGAGTTTCAAGTCATTCCGAGAACTTTTGTTTTCTCGCACAAAACAACATCATGGCAATTCTGCTGAAAACAGCGTCATCCGGTTAGTTCCATTCAAATCACACAAGTTAGAGTCCAAAACAAGGGCAAAAGTGTTTGGAGAAGTAGATACGACGGAGACGTATCAACTCCCCCAAGCTTAAACCCTTGCTTGTCCTCAAGCAATTCAGTTGACAAACTGAAAGAGAAAAAGAAAAACTTTTACAAACTCTGTTTGCTCTTGTTGTTGCAAATATGTCAAGCCAGCATTCAAGTTTTCAGCAAAGATAATAACTAACCACATTTGCAATAATTCTCGGGTCTCATAATTACTCATATCAATAGCATAATCAACTAGCGAGCCATAATAATAAATCTCGGATGACAACACTTTCTCAAAATAATCATAATATGATATAACAAGATGGTATCTCGCTAGCCCTTTCCGAGACCGCAAAACATAAATGCAGAGCACCTTTAAAGATCAAGGACTGACTAGACATTGTAATTCATGGTAAAAGAGATCCGATCATAGTCACACCCAACATAAATTAATAGTGATGAATGCAAATGACAGCTGTGCTCTCCAGCTAGTGCTTTTTAATAAGAGGGTGATGACTCAACATAAAAGTAAATGGATAGGCCCTTCGCAGAGGGAAGCAGGGATTTGTAGAGGTGCCAGAGCTCGGTTTTGAAATAGAGATAAATAATATTTTGAGCGGTATACTTTCATTGTCAACATAGCAACTAAGAGATGGCAATATCTTCCATGTCACACACATTATAGGCGGTTCCCAAATAGAATGGTAAAGTTTATACTCCCCCTCCACCAACAAGCATCAATCCATGGCTTGCTCGAAACAACGAGTGCCTCCAACATACATCAGGTCCCAGGGGGAGTTTTGTTTGCAATTAATATTGATTTAGTTTGCATAAAGCATGGGACTGGGCATCCCGGTGACCAGCCATTTTCTCATGAGTGAGGAGCGGAGTCCACTCCTCTTGAGAATAACCCGCCTAACATGGAAGATAAGGGCAGCCTTGGTTGATACATGAGCTATTCGAGCATACAAAACAGAATGTTTATTTGAAGGTTTAGAGTTTGGCACATACAAATTTACTTGGAACGGCAGGTAGATACCGCATATAGGAAGGTATAGTGGACTCATCTAGAATAACTTTGGGGTTTAAGGGATTGGATGCACAAGCAGTATTCCCGCTTAGTACAAGTGAAGGCTAGCAAAAGACTGGGAAGCAACCAACTAGAGAGCAACAACAGCCATGTACATGCATTAAAATTAATAAACATTGGATGCAAGCATGAGTAGGATATAATCCACCATGAACATAAATATCGTGAAGGCTATGTTGATTTATTTCAACTACATGCGTGAACATGTGCCAAGTCAAGTCACTTAAATCATTCAAAGGTGGATACCGCCCCATCATACCACATCATAACCATCTCAATAACATGTTGGCACGCAAGGTAAACCATTATAACTCATAGCTAATCAAGCATGGCATAAGCAACTATGATCTCTAATTGTCATTGCAAACATGTTTATTCATAACAAGCTGAATCAAGAACGATGAACTCATCATATTTACAAAAACAAAAGAGGTCGAGTTCATACCAGCTTTTCTCATCTCAGTTAGTCCATCATATATCATCATAATTGCCTTTCACTTGCACGACCGAACGATGTGAATAATAATAAGAGTGCGCGTGCATTGGACTAAGCTGGAATCTGCGAGCATTCAATAAACAGGAGAAGACAAGGCAATAGGGGCTCTGGGATAAATCAACAATAATGCATATAAGAGCCACTTTAACAATTTAATCATGGTCTTCTCCTACTGACCCCCAAAGAAAAGAAAAGGAATAAAACTATTTACACGGGAAAGCTCCCAACAAGCAAAAGAAGAACGGGAAATATTTTTGGGTTTTCTTTTTAACTACTACTACAGTAGAAAAGTAAACTACTACTATTTTTTGGTTTTTCTTAAGGTTTAACAAACACACAAGAAGAAAGCAGGAAAAAGAAAATAAACTAGCATGGATATTACAGTGAAAGAGTATGAGCACCGACATCTAGCAATGAGTGTGTGTGAACATAAATGTAGTGTCGGTGAGAAATATGTACTCCCCAAGCTTAGGCTTTTGGCCTGTTGGTCTATTGCCGTGGATAGCCTCATGCGGATACCCGTAGGTGTAGCCGGGTCGTCTTTGACGAAGAATAGTTGGGGTCATACTGTGATGCAGCGGTTATCGCCTGCTGAGCTGCAGCATGGAGTCGGGCTGCCTCTGCTCTCCTCTCGTACTCATCTGCCTCCTCTCTGGTAATAGTATATCTTCTGTTTGCCTCGTAATCAAAGAAGGCAGGAGCAGGGAGAGTAATACGGACAACACGCCGTTTGTCAAAGATTAGTCGATATAAGAGAGGTGATTCAGGCCTCTCGACAAACTGGTGTGAAGCCATAGAGTTATAATCTAAATATGCAGGAGGCAACTCTGTATCACCCTCACGAATGTCTATCTCAAGAAAATTAGCTCAGCGGGTTGCATAAATTCCTCCAAAGAAATATCCATTATATCTATTATGATGCAACCTACGAGCTACAATGGCTCCCATATGATAAGATTGGTCTCCTAACACAGCATTCCTAAGAATGCTAAGGTCAGGGACACACATGTGACATGCTTCATCCTTAGCATTTATGCATCTACCTATGAAGAGAGCAAAATAATGTATAGCAGGAAAGTGAATGCTCCCTATGGTAGCTTGCGTTATATCTCTGGATTCCCCTACAGTTATACTAGCAAGAAAGTTTCTAAATTCAGATTTAGGGGGATCCCTAACACTACCCCATGATGGAAGTTTGCAAGCAAAAGTGAAATCCTCTAAGTCCATGATATAAGATTTGTCATAAAGATCAAACATGACTGAAGGAGAATTACGTGAAGATGAATACTCAAACCTCCTCACAAATGAACTTGTGAGATCATGATACTGGGGGCATTTTTCAGCCTCAAAATCCTCAAGATCGGCATTTCGCAAATATGCTTTAAATTCTTCTTTAATTCCCGCATGATCCATAAAATTTTCCGACGGCCATTCGCAAGGCCGCACTAGAGCGTCTCTTGGCGGTTCCTCATCAGCATCACGCATAGCAAGCCTGGGTCCTTGCTTCTTAGATGAACCACCTTGGAACATCTTCCTAAGCATATTGTTTTTCTCTGAAAAATTTCTGAAATTTTTAGTAACTTCAAACAAAAGTGAACCAACTTCAATAAAACTGATAGCAACTACTCCTACAAGTGCCTAGAGCCTATATCAAGCATTAGAACTACTTGGAACCATATAAATTTGACATGCAAGCTCAAGAACATGGTCACCTATGCAGCACAATTTTGCAAAGAATAAAGCACTAGAACGAAAACTAATTGGACCAATGGAGGAGTCACATACCAAGGAACAATCTCCCCAAGCAGTTTTGCGAGAGGTGCTTTGAGCAAGGAGATCGAAAATCACAGCAAAGGTGGCTAGAACTCGTGCTTGAGTTGGTTTTTCGTGTTTGTGTGAGGAAGAACAAGAGGATGGGTGCAGGAATAAGTGGAGGAGGGCCACCATGGGCCCACGAGGCAGGGGGCGCGCCCAGGGGGTAGGGCGCGCCCTCCACCCTCGTGGCTAGGTGGCAGCTCCCCCCGCGGTAATTTTTGCACTAAAAATCCTCAAATATTCTCGAAAAAATCATATTAAATTGGCATGTCATTCTGAGGACTTTTATTTTCGGGATATTTTTATATTGCATGGGCAAATCAGGAAACAGACAGAAAAATACTATCTTTACTTTATTTCTACTAAATAATAGAAAGTATAAAGAGGGTACAGAAGGTTGTGCTTCTAGTTTCATCCATCTCATGCTCATTAAAAGGAATCCACTAACAAGGTTGATCAAGTCTTGTTAACAAACTCATTCCGATAATCATGGAACCGGAGAAATTTCGAATAACACTAAGTTACCTCAATGAGGATATGCACATCCGCAATAATAAGTATATCGTATTTCTTTTTGACAGTAGGAAGAGGAAATTCAAAACCTCCAAATATAATCGATGGAATTTTTCCGATAGAGTTGATACTGTGGACTTGAGGTTGTTTCCTCGGAAAGTGTACCGTATGCTCATTACCATTAACATGAAAAGTGACATTGCCTTTGTTGCAATCAATAACAGCCCCTGCAGTATTAAGAAAAGGTCTTCCAAGAATAATAGACATACTATCATCCTCGGGAATATCAAGAATAACAAAGTCCGTTAAAATAGTAACGTTTGCAACTACAACAGGCACATCCTCACAAATACCGACGGGTATAGCAGTTGATTTATCAGCCATTTGCAAAGATATTTCAGTAGGTGTCAACTTATTCAAGTCAAGTCTTCGATATAAAGAGAGAGGCATAACACTAACACCGGCTCTAAGATCACATAAAGCAGTTTTAATATAATTTCTTTTAATGGAGCAAGGTATAGTAGGTACTCCTGGATCTCCAAGTTTCTTTGGTATTCCACCCTTAAAAGTATAATTAGCAAGCATGGTGGAAATTTCAGCTTCCAGTATCTTTCTTTTATTGGTAATAATATCTTTCATGTATTTAGCATAAGGATTAGTTTTGAGCACATCAGTCAATCGCATACGCAAAAAGATAGGTCTAATCATTTCAGCAAAGTGCTCAAAATCCTCATCATCCTTTTTCTTGGATGGTTTGGGAGGAAAGGCATGGGTTTCTGAACCCAAGGTTCTCTTTTTTACCATGTTTCCTAGCAACAAAGTCTCTCTTATCATAATGTTGATTCTTTGATTGTGGGTTATCAAGATCAACAGCGGGTTCAGTTTCTACATTATTATCATTACTAGGTTGAGCATCCTCATGAACATCATCATTAATATTTTCATTAGGTTCATGTTCATTACCAGATTGTGTTTCAGCATCAGACATAGAAATATCATTTGGATTATCAGGTGGTTCAGCAATAGGTTCACTAGAAGTTTGCACAGTTCTATCATTTTTGTTTTTCTTCTTTTTAGAAGAACTAGGATCATCAATATTATTTCTCTGAGAATCTTGCTCTATTCTCTTAGGGTGGCCTTCAGGATACAAAGGTTCCTGAGTCATTCTACCAGTTCTAGTAGCCACTCTAACAACATAATCATTTTTCTTACTATTCATTTCATCGAGCAATTCTTTTTGGGCTTTAAGTACTTGTTCTACTTGAGTGGTAACCATAGAAGCATGTTTGCTAACAAGTTTAAGTTCACCTCTAATATTAGCCATATAATCACCCAAGCGTTTAATCATATAAGCATTTTGTTTTAATTGTCTACCAAAATAAGCATTGAAATCGTCTTGCTTAAACATAAAGTTATCAAACTCATCCAAGCACTGACTAGCAATTTTAGTAGGAGGGACTTCAGCTTTATCATATCTATAGAGAGAATTTACCTTGACTGCCTGTGTCAGGTTATCGGGATCAGGAGGTTCTTCAATAAATAAAGGATTAAGATCATATGTTTCTTCAACAGGAGGTAAATTAAGACCATGTATTTATTCAATAGGAGGTAAATTCTTAACATCTTCAGCTTTAATACATTTTTCTTTTATAGATTTCTTTGCCTCTTGCATATCTTCAGGACTGAGAAATAGAACACCTCTCTTCTTCGGAGTTGGTTTAGGAATAGGCTCAGTAATTGGAGCAGGAGCTGGCTCAGGAGGTGCCCAATTATTTTCATTTGTCAACATATTATTCAATAGAATTTCAGCTTCATCCGGTGTTCTTTCCCTGAAAAGAGAACCAACACAACTATCCAGGTAATCTCTGGAAGCATCGGTTAGTCCATTATAAAAGATATCAAGTATTTCATGTTTCTTAAGAGGATGATCAGGCAAAGCATTAAGTAACTTGAGAAGCCTCCCCCAAGCTTGTGGGAGACTCTCTTCTTTAATTTGCACAAAATTGTATATTTTCTTTAAAGCAGTTTGTTTCTTATGAGCAGGGAAATATTTAGCAGAGAAGTAATAAATCATATCCTGGGGACTACGCACACGACCAGGATCAAGAGAATTAAACCATATCTTAGCATCACCCTTTAATAACGGAAATATTTTGAGTATATAAAAGTAGTGAGATCTCTCATCACTACTGAACAGGGTGGCTATATCATTTAATTTAGTAAGATGTGCCACAACAGTTTCAGATTCATAACCATGGAAAGGATCAGATTCAACCAAAGTAATTATATCAGGATCAATAGAAAATTCATAATCCTTATCAGGAACACATATAGGTGAAGTAGCAAAGGAAGGATCAGGCCTCATTTTATCTCTAAGTGATTCTTTGTTCCATTTAGCTATTAGCCTTCTAAGCTCATCATTATCATTGCAAGATAAAATAGCAGCAGAAGCTTCTCTATCAAAAATATAACCTTCAGGAATAACTGGCCTATCCTCATCATCATTTTCATCAATATTATCAGATTCAATAATTTCTTTCTCTCTAGCCCTAGCAATTTGCTCATCAAGAAATTCACTAAGGGGCACAGTAGTAGGCATAGAAGTAGTTTCATCATAAGTATCATGCATAGCAGAAGTGGCATCATCAATAACATGCGACATATCGGAACGAATAGCAGAAGGAGGTTTAGTTGTCGCAAGCTTACTCATAACAGAAGGTGAATCAAGTGCAGAGCTAGATGGCAGTTCCTTACCTCCCCTCGTAGTTGAGGGATAAAATTTTATTTTCCCGTCTTTCAAGTTCTTCATAGTGTCCAGCAGATATAAATCCCAAGTGACTCAAAGAATAGAACTATGCTCCCCGGCAACGGCGCCAGAAAAAGGTCTTGATAACCCACAAGTATAGAGGATCGCAACAGTTTTCGAGGGTAGAGTATTCAACCCAAATTTATTGATTCGACACAAGGGGAGCCAAAGAATATTCTCAAGTATTAGCAGCTGAGTTGTCAATTCAACCACACCTGGAAACTTAATATCTGCAGAAAAGGTTTAGTAGCAAAGTAATATGATAGTGGTGGTAACGGTAACAAAAGAGTAGTGCAAGCAATAGTAAATATTTTTGGTATTTTGTACTGATTGTAACAATAGCAACGGAAAAGTAAATAAGCGTAAACAAGTATATGGAAAACTCGTAGGCACCGGATTAATGATGGATAATTATGCCGGATGTGGTTCATCATGTAACAGTCATAACATAGGGTGACACAGAACTAGCTCCAATTCGTCAATGTAATGTAGGCATGTATTCCGTATATAGTCATACGTGCTTATGGAAAAGAACTTGCATGACATCTTTTGTCCTACCCTCCCGTGGCAGCGGGGTCCTAATGGAAACTAAGGGATATTAAGGCCTCCTTTTAATAGAGAACCGGAACAAAGCATTGGCACATAGTGAATACATGAACTCCTCAAACTATGGTCATCACCGAGAAGTATCCCGATTATTGTCACTTCGGGGTTGTCGGATCATAACACATAATAGGTGACTATAGAATTGCAAGATAGGATCAAGAACTCACATATATTCATGAAAACATAATAGGTTCAAATCTGAAATCATGGCACTCGGGCCCTAGTGACAAGCATTAAGCATAGCAAAGTCATAGCAACATCAATCTCAGAACATAGTGGATACTAGGGATCAAACCCTAACAAAACTAACTCGATTACATGATAAATCTCATCCAACCCATAACCGTCCAACAAGCCTACGATGGAATTACTCACGCACGACAGTGAGCATCATGAAATTGGTGATGGAGGATGGTTGATGATGACGACGGCGACGAATCCCCCTCTCCGGAGCCCCGAACGTACTCCAAATCAGCCCTCCCGAGAGCTTTTAGGGCTTGGCGGCGGCTCCGTATTGTAAAACGCGATGATTTCTTCCCTCCTATTTTTTCTCCCCGAAAGCAAATATATAGAGTTGGAGTTGGCGTCGGAAGGTCTCTAGGGGGCCCACGAGGTAGGGGGCGCAACCCCACCCTCGTGGACAGGGTGTGGGCCCCCTGGACTTCATCTTTGGCGAGGATTTTTTATTATTTTTTATAAGACATCCAGTGGAGTTTCAGGTCATTCCGAGAACTTTTGTTTTCTGCACATATAACAACATCATGGCAATTCTGCTGAAAACAGCGTCAGTTCGGGTTAATTCCATTCAAATCATACAAGTTAGAGTCCAAAACAAGGGCAAAAGTGTTTGGAAAAGTAGATACGACGGAGACGTATCAAGGAGCAGGGAGCACAAGTGAACAATACTATAGTACTACTAGTTGTAAGTAGGAGTCGTACAATAGTCACTTTAAATAGAGAGTTTCTTTTCTTTAATGCCACGTACACAAATTGAAACGCTTGTTGTAGAGAGAAAAAAGATAATCACTCCACTATATATGGACGCAGGGGCCTGAGCGCTTGCTTTACTAGGGTTGCTCTCTTCATTCTCTCATCCTCTCAAGATATAAACAAGACAGCGGTAGCGACACTTTCTCTCTGCTCACCGCTGGTCACAGATCCGGCTGGATCCCTTCAGCCGGTGTGTGTAGAGGACTAAAAGGTGCATCGTTCACGCGGTCATCGCCGCCGAGGGAGGAAACCCACAGCTGCCGGAGGAGCCCGATCCTCTTCCCGTGCCGTTCTCTCCGACACAGCGCCGGCTCGGGAGGTCCTCCGACCCTTCTTCCTCCTTGCCGTATTGTCCGCAGATCCGACCTGCCGCCGCCGACATCCCGGCGACCCTGGTATAAGTTCTTCGAAGCGGCTTTGCTCTCTGCCCCAGCTCCCCACGTGTTCTGCATGTGCATCTTTTCTACTCCCATCAGCTCTTCCAAAGCCACCTAAATTTTAGTATTATTAGAGGTAAAGCTACTTCATGCATTCAATCTAGGGCTTTGTTCAAACAACGAAGAAAGGGGGAAAGTTGTAGCATGAATCTAGGACTTGATTCAAAGAGGAAATAATATGGTGAAAGTAGTAAAGACCGGATACCCAACCAGTCTCTTGGTTGAAAAGGGAAATAATGGGAAAACGCAGACAAACTGGATAAGGAACAGATCTATTATTGGTTGAAAAAGGATAGAAAGTGGCGGTGGTGGACAAGTCAACAGAGTATGTCCAGGATTAGATTTGCTGCCATCACATAGTAAAAGGTCTCGTGATTAGATTTGCTGCCCTCACATAGTAAAAGGTCTCGGGATAGCTGCCTCACATAGTAAAAGGTCTCGTGGATAAGATTTGCTGCCCTCACATAGTAAAAGGTCTCCATGATTAGATTTGCTGCCTCACATAGTAAAAGGTCTCCGGATTAGATTTGCTGCCCTCACATAGTAAAGGGTCTCCAGATTAGATTTGCTGCCCTCACATAGTACAAGGTCTCCAGATTAGGTTTGCTGCCCTCACATAGCATGAACAAACTCGCATCACCACTTTATGCCTCCTTGTAGGTACATTGTGCTGATACGTCCACTGTCGCATGTCCTTATACCAACCTTTTGCTGTTGTTAATGTAAGGGCGCATGTAAAATGAAGCGATCACACTGTTACCTTAGGGACATGCCTAACCAGTGTTATTGTTAATCTAATGCCTCCAGTGATAAGATGCAATTAAATTGTGTTACAAATGGCACTCCGGTGTTTTCCCCAGTATGATAAGTAAGTTGCTCCTTTACGCTGCTGAGTGTCCTGGTGTCCCCACTGTTCCATGCCCTTAAACCAACTCTTTAGCTGCTGTTGATTTATTGTCTGGTAAACAAGCAATGCCACCATTAAAGTAATCCCATATTTGAGGAATCTCATTGTTGATCGTAATGCTTCTGGTAACATGAAGCATTGCTGACGTTTTAAAATTTCTTCTGTCCTTTCGTGATTGCCATGAACATAATTAAGATGCTTCTTTTCATTTTGTATATGTTTCGTATATTCTTATTGACCAGCAACTGTTTATTTTCTATCTTTTTGTGCAGATTGGGATATCCATTTCACCTTGTTGCTATTGTGACCTTTTGGTGAACTACACAAAACACTTTTTTTGGGAATGAGTGTCTTGTGCAGTTCAACTAAAATGTCACGCGGGCAACATCTCTCAATTTTGGTGAAACTGCACAAAATGGTGATTGGAGTTTCCAAAATCTCCATCAAGTTCTACTGGTAATCTCATGCAACATTTTATTAGCCTCTGCAAGATGGAGCCATCACTGTCACCACAATGGCACTTTATTTTAGTGGAACTGCACAAAAGGATAAGAAAATTATAGTTGCACCTTACATGAGCCGGAAAGCCAACCTTAATGTTCCTCAATTTTAGTGCAACTACTAAAGAAGAACCTGCCACTCACAAGAGCAAGTACTTCTTGCTAGCTGAATGATGCAATCTTTGCTTCATTTCGTGAACTGCAAAAAGGCGCATGAATTGAATCATGGAACTCGAGGCAAACCTCATCCGAGTAGAGCCGGAGGTTGAGTTCAAGGAGGCCGCTATTAAAGCGAAATCATGCTCTCCTGCCTCCTTGTTTGTGCTGTGCAAACATGTCAGTAAACAGGAATACTCAACTACAAATGTTGTGACGGTCAAGAGCATTCGCCAAGTTCTTCAATTGTATGACATGGCTAGCCAAGATGGATTTAATTCCGATATTCACTTTATCAAAAGGCTCTAATGGGTTGGTTCTGAATCTTGCAAGCTGGGAATCAGTGAGATGTGTAGGCATCTTTGTTGTATTTATTATTTGAATCTTATTTGTTGGTTCTGAATCTTGCAAGCTGGGAATCAATGAGATGTGTAGGCATCTTTGTTGTACTTATTATTTGGATCTTATTTGTTCGTTCTGAATCTTGCAAGCTGGGAATTAATGAGATGTGTAGGCATCTTTGTTGATTATTTGGATCTTATTTGTTGGTTCTGAATCTTGCAAGCTGGGAAACACGGCATGATGATGCAGAGGACAACAACCATAACAAACAGTTCAAACTTGGCAGTATTATCTTTGTGAAAGTGCGACAAATGTGCTGATCGTGTGCGTCCTGAGAATAATAATTCTAGAGTAAAATGCACCATAGGTCCTATAAGTATTCAAAGCGTATCATCTGGGTCCTAAAAGTTCCAAAGTGCACATCTGAGTCCTAAAAATGAACTAGCTGTCCACTACGGGTCCTAAATGTGACTAACCAAGCCTTGGCCATTGCCACGTAGACTTGCATAGCCACGCAGAGGAACGGCCTACCTGGGAGTTTGACAAAAAGGCCCCCGACTTGTTAGTTTTGCATTTGGTTGTCCCTATCCTACTTTCCCCACCCGACCAGCACAGAGGCGGTGATTTGGAGTTGAGCGGCTCGTCGAAAGCTGGAGCTCCGGCGAGCTCTTGCGTTCCATCTCCCGATTCGTCGACAGCAGGGCCTGGATGGCTCCGACGAGGCGCGGCCCGGGCGAACCACCTCCGCAGTATGGTCAGTCCCCAAACCCTAGCTCCGCCGCCTTTTTTTTCTTTGTTTTTCGGTTTTGATTTTGATTTAGATTTAGTAAATTTGTAGTGAAATTGGTCAGTAATCTTTGAATCTTTGCTAGTTCAAGTCATACAAGTAATTGATTTAGGATTTTCTGGTTTTGAATGTTAGGTCCGAAGGACGATTTGTTCTCGCTGGAGGTGCATTACGGCGGATTTTTCTGCGGTCTTGGCAGCAGGAAGTGCTACATGGATGGCGGCATTGAGTATGTTGATCAGTGTGAAGTGGACACTTGGTCGCTGCTGTGGATTAAGGGCATTGTGGAAGAACTAGGATATGATATGAGTAATGTTGGTGTGTACTGGCTTCTGCCTGGGAAGAGTTTGGCAGATGGGTTACGGATTATTGATCGTGACGCTGACACTCTTAGCATGACTGCAGTGGTGCCGAAGTTTCAACATTTTGCACTGTATGTTGAAGGTGCATTTAGGCAGAGCCCAATTAAATCTACAGAGCAGGTGCCTGTGCAGTATTCAGATTCAAATGCAGAGAAGAACACTGAAAAAAGTAAGAAGAGGGCTGAAGTGATACAAGAGCAAGATGACCGTGATACTGACACTGACTTTGGTGACGCCATAGGTTCTGACAATGAAATTGACCAAGATGACGATGACCTATTTGATGAGTGGGTGGATAAGGGGGTAGAAGCACATTGTCATGTAAAAGATAAGACGAAGAAAGGCAAATGTGTAGAAGACAGTGATTATGACACCGATGATCTGGATCTTCCATCATCTGATGAAGAAGAAGAAAACAGGAAGAATTTGAAGTTCACTAGATTTAGAGCTGAAGACCTGATTGCTCCTTACTTCAAACTTGGCATGACATTCCCATCTGTTGTTGATCTCAGGGCAGCATTGAATGAGTACAGTATTCAGAACAGAGTAGCCATCAAATATGCAAAAAATGATCTACAGAGAGTAAGGGCTCATTGTGCCGAAGGTTGTCCTTGGTTCATTTTTGCAGCACCTGACAGTAGAACAAAAGGTTTTGTGGTTAAGAGATATGTGGGCACGCATACATGTGAAAGAGTGTGGCAGCTTAAGCAATTTATAGCCAAGTACTTGTCTAAGAGGTATTTGGAGAAGTTTAGAGCCGATGACAAGATGACACTCATGAATTTCTCAAACCTTGTGCAGCAGGAATACCACATGACTACATCAAGAAGCAAACTTGCACGAGCAAGAAGAATTGCAATGAAGCAAATACATGGAGATGAAGAAAATCAATTTGACATGTTATGGGATTTTTCTGCCGAGGTAAGGAGATCGAACCCAGGAAGTAGCATGTTCATGAAGTTACAGTCTGGATGCTTCAGTTCATTGTACATGTCACTTTATGCATGCAAAGCATGATTTCTTAGGGGATGTAGGCCTATTATTTGTGTAGATGGATGCCATATTAAAACCAAGTACGGTGGGCAGTTATTGACAGCTATGGGCTTAGATCCTAATTATTGTATTTTTCCTATTGCCATGGCTTATGTTGAAGTAGAGGACACGAAACATGGAAATGGTTTTTTAGAACACTAATTGAAGATCTTGGAATACAACAAAATACAGCACCTTGGACCATTATGAGTGATAGGCAGAAGGGGTTGATCAATGCAGTGAAGTCAGAGTTCCCACACTCGGAGCATAGATTCTGTGTGAGGCACCTCTATCAGAACTTCAACAAGCAATGGAAGGGAGAGATATTAAAGAACAAGCTATGGGCAATTGCTAGGTCTTACAACTTGATTGATTGGAGAAAAAACATGGATGAAATGAAGGAACTAAACTTGGAGGCATATGAGTACTTAGAGGCAATTAATCCACATTCATGGTCTAGGGCACATTTCAGTGAATTGTCCAAGTGCGACCTGCTACTCAACAACACATGTGAAGTGTTTAACAAGTAAGCATTCTTGTATCCCTTTACTTGATGCATTAAATTAGAGCATGTTTTCCTGTACTTGAGAAATTAATTACAGCATGTGTTCCTGTACTTGAGAAATTAAATCTTTTTCTTCTGAAATTAAATAGATACATTCTGGATGCTAGAGAGATGCCTGTGCTAAGCATGTTTCAAAAGATAAAAAATTAGTTAATGACTAGGTTTGCCACAAAAAATTAAGAACTTGAGGAGATGCCTGGCCCAGTTTTCCCTAAAATCAGAAGAAAAAAAACTTGTCAAACTGGAAGACTTGGCCAACAACTGTTATCCAATGGAAGCGGGCAAAGGAATTTTCAATGTCACAGGCTTAACAGGGCAGTACCAAGTTGAAATTTTGAAACAACAATGCAGTTGCAGGAAGTGGCAGATGACAGGCATTCCTTGTCACCACAGCATTACTTGTTTTAGGCATGAGAGGATAAGTCCAGAGTCAATGGTCCACACTTGTTATAGTGTTGCCAATTTCAAGCTTTGCTATAGTGAGGTGATCATGCCATGCAGAGATCCAAGAGGGTGGCAAAAGGTGAATGCTGCATTAGTGATGCCACCTGTGTATACTAAGAAAGTAGGAAGGCCTCCCACCAAAAGGAGAAAGGCACCTGAGGAAAAAAATGGGAAACTTACAAGAGTTGGGACAGTGCAACATTGTAGTGTGTGCAACCAACCTAACCACAACAAAAGAAAATGCCCAGAGCTTGGAAGAGGTGGACAAGCAACAGAACAAGCTCATGTACAACCTGAAGCACATGTACAATCTGAAGATCACCAGCAGACAAATTGCAAGAGAAAGCAACTTGTAAAGAGGGATGTCACATTTACTCAGGTGCGCTAATTGCTACTTTTCTATTTCCATTTACTCGTGTGATAATTGCTCATTTACTGTGATACTTTCTTATTTGTTGTCTAGGAATCTGGTACAACAAGTATTGGTGAAAATGGAAGTCAAATATCAATGTTAGATCTAATGTTGGAAAGTGTAAGCTCCTACAATTGTTGGTTTACTTGCACATTTTGAATGGGCTCAATCTCTCTTCATACAGTGTGTGCAACTAATTGTGAATGAAGTCAAATATTATTTGTGAATGAACTCAAATCAGTTGCATGAATTGTGCTCATACAGGCTTCACAAAGCACAGAACAACCTCAAATTCCACTTGGCCCTCTTCCTGACTGTAGCTTCATTGCTAATACAAGGGATGCATGGCCACAACCGAGGCCATTGTGGGTTGTTCCACCAGCAAAGAAGAAGGCGAAGGGAAAGGCAAAGGGTACTGCGAAAAAGAAGTAACTTGGACAGGAGAAGGTGTGCATTTTGGACAGGGCAAGAAAGTTGTGCATTTTGGACTGGACAGGAGAGAAGATATGATGTGTGTAGCGAAACCTCATGCATGAAGCCGTTGCTGTTGGTTTACTTGCACATCTTTGATCTTTCTTTTGTGTGGTTCTATTGTAATAGAAACCTGAATTTAGACCTTATCTGAGATGTTAGAAACTAATGTATGATCATGATGATGTAGACCTTATTGCTCTGAATGATCATGTTGATGTAGACCTTATTGTTGTCGTGATGTAGAGCTTATTGCTCTCAATGTTCTGCATCTATTTGTTGTGAACATATCACATTTTTAGAGGCCGTGGTGGATGTGAGAGAAGAGTTGAGAAGAGATGGGCTGGAGGAGGAACAAAGGTTTTCTTATAGTGCCCAAGGGGGTAAATGAAATATTCCCAACAGCTCTGGATGGGATCTTTGCCGCCAAAACCGGCTCTGCTTACGTGGCTATGGTCAAAGTCACCCTTGGACATGGTCAGCTGCATTTAGGACTCGCAGTGGACAGTTTATTTAGTTATAGGACTCAGATGTGCATTTAAGAACATTTAGGACCTAGATGACACACCTCGAATACTTTTAGGACTTACGGTGCATTTTACTCATAATTCTAATTGTTGTGCATGTTGATCCTGTGGCACTGATAGAACGAGCGAATGCATTACTTGTTTTAAGTATAAATTTCTATTAAAGCTAATTAAATTTAAGTAAAGTGACCACTAACTCCTGTTATTACAAGACCAATCTGAGACCACTCGTGAACCTCGTGTGGCCGAGGGTGCATCTTCTGCCGGGCATGCAATGCGGACGAGGAGGGTAGTAATCGTTGTCGCTGTACACACTCAGCTTCTCGTTGAATCCAGTTCCCCAAGAGCTGAAAAACGAACTGCTGCCGCCGCCACACACTCGTTCACTCGAAGAGACTCCAATGGCGATCCGAAGGGTGAGCCTGCTGGATATGGACTTCATCAAGGAGTTCCCTTTGAGTTCGCTGTTCAGTCCTATGGCTGTACCAAGTTGAATGTGATGTACACCAACGACACGGACTCGGTGAAGCTCTGCCTCGCCTCGATCCTATGGCTGCACCAGGTTCGGAGCATTCGCCCGCTTTCATCGGCAGCGCCGATCGCACCTTCGCCACGGTGGAGAGAAGGAAGAACGCGGCGATTCGCCATCTGGTGCAACAAGCTTGTCGACATCCGTATAATACAAGATCATCAAGAACGGGCGGAGAAGGACTCCATGGTTGACCTTGCTGAGACCATCATCGACCCTTGATACGCCAACATGAAAGAAGACGACCAGAACACGTGGGAGGAACCTCTGAATCTAGCCTACATAACCTACGCGGCCAGGGACGCATACGCATGCTACGACATGTACAGCAGATCTTGGACATGAGGGCATGTCTGCTTCCCGTAATCGACGAGTACACGGACAGCCGCAGCGTCATGATCAAGCGTGCGTGAAGGTCTAGCTGTTGTACTTTATCTATTTATAAGCACCTTTATCATCCGAGTGTTTCATGCATTAGCCTATGTGTCGTAATTATCTGCTTTGTCCAAAATATTTCTTTTAAGAACCCATTAACCTGATTGCTTTTTTAGTGGCTATTTGCTTATGTATGTAAACTAGTTCACTTGTCCGTAAAAAACTAGTTCACTCGGCTGCCGTGCTTTGAATCTCCTTCCTCCCAACATATTCCCTCCTCGGGTGGACCCAAAGAGGTCTCTCGAATTTTCTCCCACTTTCTTTTTCGATGTAAATTGAGTTTTCTCCCAAGACTTTCCCTAGAACCAACTCAACTGTCCCCACGCCTAGCCTAAAAATAATAATACCCCACGTACTATTAACTCATCAAATTAAAATTATATTTTATTTCGTAAGTTGAAAGTTCTTACAAAATAATAATAATAATTGTTTATATATAACTTGCAAGTTAACTCCTAGTGATTGCGTACATAAGCTTGCAAAGATTTTACTGACGTGCAATCATGTGTTTATGTTTTTATAACATTTCTCCGTCTAGCCCAACATGATATTTTCACCCAGCCCAGCAAGTCCGCGGATTTCGAGAAAATGCAAATGGGATTTAAACGGGCTGCATAGATGCTACATCATTGTTTCACCCAGCCCACCAAATGGACTAAAAAAACAAATGGACTGGCTGACATGTGGGCCAGCAGGTCGAAGCCTAAGAAGGCATTGGATTTACATCCAACAACCGGCATTCTTCTTCAATCTCTCGTCTTCTTCCCCCAGCGTTGCCGGAACCGCCTGCTCCAGCCTTTGGCGTCCAGCGGCGTTGTTTTGCGCTCCTCAGCGAAACGCTACCCCACCGACGGCCAGGCCATCCCTCCACTCTGCACCTCATGTTATTCTCTGCCGAGTGTAGGCCCACCCCGCACCCGAACCAGTCAAGTTTCCCTCTCCTCTCCGTCTGCGACTCCACTGCCGCGTCTTCCCCATCTTCGGGTCATTCCAGTCTGGGGCCTCGCCGTCGTCCACAGCCTCGGTGCACTCGGCGCGGCGTGGTCAACATACAAGAGTCATCAGAAGAGGACTGTACGTGGAGAGCCTGACGGCTGGGACCCATGAGGTCCATGGTCGCACGCAAGGAAAGTTCCTCCTTATTACGCACTGTACGTGGGAAGGGCTTCTGTTTTCGCGAAAAAAACGTTCCCCCGCTGACAGGTCGGACCCACCAGCTATATCTTCGCACGCAAGGAAGTGCCTCCTTATTATGCACCCAAAAAATGAATGCCCCCTGCTATCTGGGACCCACCATAGTGGGTGGCTGACTTGTGGGCCTACTAAGTTGACGAGGACATAGGGCTTTGTAAACTTAGTCAATATGAACGATTCTAGCTCCAGTGACCGTACGATGTCCATCCAACGGCCATAGTGCTTTTTCAACCTCTGGTCTTCTTGCTCCAGCCGCCCAAAGCAGCGCCGGTCGTGTCGCGTGCTCCTGCCTCTCGTGGCCGGCTGTGATGCCGCGGAGGCCTCACCGCCCCCTACTACTCCCAACGCTGGCCCAGAGTATCCCTCTATTCACCCACACCCCCTGTTATTCTGCGGCGACGGCAGCCTCATGCCGCAGCCGAACCAGTGAACCCTCGTACTCCTCTCCGCGTGGGCATCCACTGCCGCGTCTTCCCCGGCTCCGCGTCGTCCCCTTCCTAGGCCTTTCCGTCGTCCACCGCCTTGGTGCTCTCGGCGCGGCGTGGTCAATGTGGTCAACGACCGACTTCCATCGGAAGAGTACTGTATGTGGAGAGGCTGGCAGCTGGGTCCACGGCCATAGCCCAGTTTTTTTGTGATTTTCCAAGTAAGTCGCTTTGTCAGGCCTGTTGGGCTACAAATCTTTCAAGACGAGGAGAGCTTCATTCGGCTGGCCGAGAAAATGGCCTATCAATAATAAGAAATGGGTTGTACATTTTTAAAACACATCAAACCGGCAATTAGTTTCAAATATATTTTTTCATTTCGAGATTTTAAATTACATTAATTTTTATGCGTGGAGAATTTGTTGGATTTTATATTGATATACATTTATTTTTAAAATCAGTTTGAATGTGAGTCGAAATTTCGGGATTAAAAACAATTCGGATCGCACCGAAATATGCAAAATTTCGTATAATTTTTAACCGTGGACACAATATGGGCTGTAATGCTAACAAAAAGAATATGGGCTCCAAAAAAACCTTAAGAATTAGCAAATGGGCTGTAAATTATTAGA
This sequence comes from Aegilops longissima, assembly GCA_021605205.1. NCBI lineage: Eukaryota > Viridiplantae > Streptophyta > Magnoliopsida > Poales > Poaceae > Aegilops > Aegilops longissima. The sequence continues at coordinate 256,267,011 of CM038677.1, read as the reverse complement.
AATAATGGCAGATGGGCTGTATGATGTTTTCCACAGATTTGAGGCTTTCCTAAAAAAAGGTTGACGCACAAGCAGTGACTGTTGGATGTCCATCGAACGGTCGTCGTGCTTCTCAATCTCTGCTCTTCCTGCTCCAAATTGCTCAAACAAGCGCCAAGGGACTGCTGCTCCCTCCTCCCGTGGCCGGGTCAGTGCCTTGCCAAGCAGGCCTCACCACCCCTCCGTACTCCCATCGCTGGCCTAGCCATCCCTCTACTCACCCACACATGCTGTTATTCTCCGGCGATGGCAGGCGAACAAGTAAACCATCGTACAGTCGTACTCCCCTCCGCGTGGGAAACAACTACCGAGTCTTCCCTGCCTCCGTGTCGTTCCCTTTGTTGGAAATATGCCCTAGAGGCAATAATAAAAGTGTTATTATTATATTTCTTTGTTCATGATGATTGTCTTTTATTCATGCTATAAGCTGTATTATCCGGAAATCGTGATACACGTGAATACATAGACCATAACATGTCCCTAGTGAGCCTCTAGTTGACTAGCTCGTTGGTCAACAGATAGTCATGGTTTCTGACTATGGACATTGGATGTCATTGATAACGGATCACATCATTAGGAGAATGATGTGATGGACAAGACCCAATCCTAAGCATAGCACAAGATCGTAGTTCGCTTTTGCTAGAGCTTTTCCAATGTCAAGTATCTCTTCCTTAGACCATGAGATCGTAACTCCGGATACCGTAAGAGTGCTTTGGTGTACCAAACGTCACAACGTAATCGGGTGACTATAAAGGTGCACTACAGTATCTCCGAAAGTGTCTCATTGGGTTGACACGGATCGAGATGGATTTGTCACTCCGTATGACGGAGAGGTATCTCTGGGCCCACTCGGTAATGCATCATCATAATGAGCTCAAAGTGACTAAGTGGTTAGTCACGGATCATGCATTACGGATGAGTAAAGTGACTTGCCGTGAACGAGACCGAACAAGGTATTGGGATACCGACGATCGAGTCTCGGCAAGTAACGCACCGATTGACAAAGGAATTGTATACGGGTTTGATTGAATCTCGACATCGTGGTTCATCCGATGAGATCATCGAGAGTATGTGGGAGCCAACATGGGTATCCAGATCCCGCTGTTGGTTATTGACCGGAGAGGCATCTCGGTCATGTTCAGATATCTCCAACCCGTAGGGTCTACACACTTAAGGTTCGGTGACGCTAGGGTTGTAGAGATATTAGTATGCAGTAACCGAAAGTTGTTCGAGTCCCTGATGAGATCCCGGACGTCACGAGGAGTTCCGGAATGGTCCGGAGGTAAAGATTTATATATAGGAAGTCCAGCCGCCACCGGAAAATTTTGGGGTCACCAGTATGTACCGGGACCACCGAAAGGGTCCCGGGTCCACCGGTGGGGCCACCTATCCCGGAGGGCCCCATGGGCTGAAGTGGCGTGGGAACCAGCCCCGGTGGGCTGGTGCGCCCACCCAAGGGCCCAAGGCGCCTAGGGTTGGGGACCGTTGCCCCGAGGGGCATGCGCCTGTTGGAAACCCTAGGGGCCGTTGCGAGGGGCATGCCCTGGTTGAAACCCTAAGGGGCTGTTGCCCGGGGCCGCCCCCCATCTAGATGGGATCTCCAAGGGCATGCGCCCCTAGCCCCTCTATATAGTGGAGGGAGGAAGGGCAGCAAGACCCCGCATCTTGGCACCTCCTTCCCCTTGCTACACCTCCTCCTCCCGCAGACGCTACGAAGCCTGCCGGATCCTGCTGCATCCACCACCACGCCGCCGTCGTGCTGCTGGATCTTCATCAACCTCTCCTTCCCCTTGCTGGATCAAGAAGGAGGAGACGCCACGCTGACCGTGCACGTGTGTTGAACGCGGAGGTGCCGTCCGCTCGGCGCTAGGATCTCCGGTGATTGGATCACGCCGTGTACAACTACCTCAACCCCGTTATTTTGAACGCTTCGCCGCGATCTACAAAGTGGTATGTAGATGCATCTCCATGACTCGTTGTTTAGATGAACTCATAGATGGATCTTGGTGAAACCGTAGGAAAAATTTTAATTTTCTCGCAACGCTCCCCAACAAAGGGCATCATGAGCTAGGTCTATGCGTAGTTCTCTTTGCATGAGTAGAACACAATTTAGTTGTGGGCGGATCTTGTCAACTTACTTGCCGCTACTAATCTTATCTTGCTTCCGCGGTATTGTGGGATGAAGCGACCCGACCAACCTTACACGCGCGCTTACGTGAGACCGGTTCCACCGACTAACATGCACTAGTTGCATAAGGTGGTCGGCGGGTGTCTGCTCTCCTACTTTAGTTGGAGCGGATTTGATGAAAAGGGTCCTTATGAAGGGTAAATAGAAGTTGACAAGATCACGCTGTGGTTATTCGAGGTAAGAAAACGTTCTTGCTAGAACCCAATTGCAGCCACGTAAAAGATGCAACAACAATTAGAGGACGCCTAACTTGTTTTTGCAGCAATTGACATGTGATGTGATATGGCCAAGTTGTGATGAATGATGAATGACATATTGTGATGTATGAGATCATGTTCTTGTAATAGGAATCACGACTTGCATGTCGATGAGTATGACAACCGCAGGAGCCATAGGAGTTGTCTTTATTTTTGTATGACCTGCGTGTCATTCAAGAACGCCATGTAATTTACTTTACTTTATTGCTAAACGCGTTAGCCATAGAAGTAGAAGTAGTCGCTGGCGGACAACTTCATGGAGGCACAATGATGGAGATCATGATGATGGAGATCATGGTGTCATGCCGGTGACAAGATGATCATGGAGCCCCGAAGATGGAGATCAATGGAGTTTTATGATATTGGCCATATCATGTCACTACTATATAATTGCATGTGATGTTTATTATGTTTATACATCTTGTTTACTTAGAACGATGGTAGTAAATAAGATGATCCCTTACAGCAATTTCAAGAAGTGTTCTCCAATAACTGTGCACCGTTGCTAAAGTTCGTCGCTTCTAAGCACCACGTGATGATCGGGTGTGATGGATTCTTACGCTCACATACAACGGTGTAAGACAGATTTACACACGCAAAACACTTAGGGTTAACTTGACGAGCCTAGCATGTACAGATATGGCCTCGAACACGGAGACCGAAAGGTCGAACACGAGTCGATAGAAGATACGATCAACATGAGAATGTTCACCGACGATGACTAGTCCGTCTCACGTGATGATCGGACACGGCCTAGTCGACTCGGATCGTGTATCACTTAGATGACTAGAGGGATGTCTAATCTGAGTGGGAGTTCATTGTAATAATTTGATTAGATGAACTTAATTATCATGAACTTAGTCTAAAACTTTTGAATGATATGTCTTGTAGATCAAATGGCCAACGCCATGTCAACTTGAACTTCAACGCTCCTAGAGAAAACTAAGCTGAAAGATGACGGCAGCAACTATACGGACGGGTCCGAACTTGAGGATCATCCTCATAGCTGCCAGAAACAATATGTCCTAGAAGGACCGCTAGGTGACACTCCGTCCTGCAGAACCAAGACATTATGAATGCTTGGTAGTCTCGTCTTGATGATTACTCCCTCGCTCAAGGCGGCATGCTTTACAGCTTAGAACCGGGCTCCAAAAGCGTTTTGAGCATCACGGAGCATATGAGATGTTCGAGGAGCTGAAACTTGTTTTCCAAGCTCACGCCGGTCGAGAGATATGACATCTCCGACAAGTTCTACAGTTGTAAGATGGAGGAAAATAGTTCACAAGGAGCACATTCTCAAGATGTCCGGTTGCACAACCGTATGACCCAGCTGAATATTAACCTCCCCGATGAGGCGGTCATTGATGAATCCTCCGATCGCTTCCACCAAGCTACAAGAGCTTTGTGATGAACTATAATATGCAGGGATGGTAAAGACCATTCTGAAGTATTCTCTATGCTGAAGTCACCGAGGTTGAAATCAAGAAAGAACATCAAGTGTTGATGGTCAATAAGACCACTAAGTTTAAGAAGGGCAAGGGCAAGAAGAACTTCAAGAAGGACGGCAAGGAGGTTGCCGCCCGGTAAGCAAGTTGCCGGAAGAAGTCAAAGAATGGACCCAAGCCCGAGACCGAGTGCTTTTATTGCAAGGGAAGAGTCATCGAAGCGGAACTGCCCCAAATACTTAGCGGACAAGAAGGCCGCAACACCAAAGGTATATTTGATATACATGTAATTGATGTGTACCTTACCAAGACTCGTAGTAACTCCCGGTATTTGATACCGTGCCGCTGTTCATATTTGTAACTCACAGCAGGAGCTGCGGAATAAGCGGAGATCGGGCGAAGGACGAGGTGACGATGCGCGCCGGGAATGGTTCCAGAGTCGATGTGATCGCCGCCGGCACGCTACCTCTTCATTTACCCACGGATTAGTTATAAACCTTAATAATTGTTATTTGGTGCCAAGTTTGAGCATGAATATTGTATCCGGATCTCGCTTAATGCGAGATGGCTACTCATTTAAACCGAGAATAATGGTTGTTCTATTTATATGAGAGATATGTTTTATGGTCATGCTCCGATGGTCAATGGTTTATTCTTAATGAATCTCGAGCGTAGTATTACACATGTTCATAGCGTGAATACCAAAAGATGTAAAGTTGATAACGATAGTCCCACATACTTGTGGCAATCGCCGCCTTTGGTCACATTGGTGTCAAGCGCATGAAGAAGCTCCATGCTGATGGACTTTGGAGTCTCTTGATTATGAATCATTTGACACATGCGAACCATGCCTCATGGGCAAGATGACCAAGACTCCATTCTCTCGAACAATGGAGCGAGCAACCAACTTGTTGGAAATCATACATACCGATGTAAAGCGGTCCAATGAGCGTTGAGGCTCATGGAGGATATCGTTATGTTCTCACTCTCACGATGACTTGAGTAGATATGGGTATGTCTACTTGATGAAACACAAGTCCGAGACCTTTGAAAAGTTCAAGGAATTTCAGAATGAAGTAGAGAATCAACGTGACCGAAAGATAAAATTCTTACGATCGGATCGTGGAGGAGAATATTTAAGTCACGAATTTGGTACACACTTAAGAAAATGTGGAATCGTTTCACAACTAACGCCGCCGAACACCTCAACAGAACGGTGTGTCCGAACGTCGAATCGCACTCTATTGGATATGGTGCGGTCTATGATGTCTCTTACCGATTTACCGCTATCATTTTGGGGATACGCCTAGAGACAGCTACATTCACTTTAAATAGGGCACCGCCTAAGTCCGCTGAGACGACACCGTATGAATTATGGTTTGGGAAGAAACCTAAGTCGTCGCTTCTAAAAGTTTGGGGATGCGATGCTTATGTCAAGAAACTTCAACCTGAAAAGCTTGAACCCAAGTCGGAAAATGCGTCTTCATAGGATACCCTAAGGAAACCGTAGGGTATACCTTCTACTTAAGATCCGAGGGCAAGATCTTTGTTGCCAAGAACGGATCCTTTCGAAAAAGAGTTTCTCTCGAAAGAAGTAAGTGGGAGGAAAGTAGAACTCGATGAAGTACTACCTCTTGAACAGGATAGTAGTGCAGCTCAGAAAATGTTCCGTGATGCCTACACCAACCAAGAGGAAATTAATGATGATGATCAAGGTACTTGGATCAAGTTGCTACTGAACTCAGAGGTCCACTAGGACACGCCCGCACTGCAGTGGTACGGCAACCCTGTCTTGGAAATCATGTTGTTAGACAACAATGAACCTTCAACTATGAAGAAGCGATGGCGGCCCAGATTCCAACAAATGGCTAGAAGCCATGAAGTCCGAGATAGAATCCATGTATGAAAACAAAGTGTGGACTTTGACCGACTTGCCCGATGATCGGCAAGCGATAGAAAACAAATGGATCTTTAAGAGGAAGACGGACGCGATGGTAATGTCACCATCTATAAAGCTCGACTTGTCGCTAAGGGTTATCGGCAAGTTCAAGGGATTGACTACGATGAGACTTTCTCTCCGTAGCGAAGCTTAAGTCCGTCCAATCATGTTAGCAATTGCCGCATACTATGATTATGAGATATGGCAGATGGATGTCAAAACAGCGTTCCTTAACGGATATCTTAAGGAAGAGCTGTATATGATGCAGCCGAGGGTTTTGTCGATCCTAAGAACGCTAACAAAGTATGCAAGCTCCAACGATCCATTTATGGGCTGGTGCAAGCATCTCGAGTTAGAACATTCGCTTTGATGAGATGATCAAAGCGTTTAGTTTATGCGCACTTATGGAGAAGCCTGCGTTTACAAGAAAGTGAGTGGGAGCTCAGAGCATTTCTCATATTATATGTAGATGACATACTTGATGGGAAATGATATAGAATTCTTGGACAGCATTAAGGCCTACTTGAATAAGTGTTTTTCAATGAAGGACCTTGGAGAAGTTGCTTATATATTAGGCATCAAGATCTATAGAGATAGATCGAGACGCCTCATAGGTCTTTCACAAAGCACATACCTTGATAAGATTTTGAAGAAGTTCAAAATGGATCAGTCCAAGAAGGGGTTCTTGCCTCAGACAGCAAGGTGTGAGATTGAGCTCAGCTCAATGCCCCACCACGGCAAAAGATAAAGAAGAGATGAGTGTCATCCCTATGCCTCAGCCATAGGATCTATTATGTATGCCATGCTGTGTACTGCACTGATGTAAACCTTGCCGTAAGTTTGGTAGGAAGGTACCAAAGTAATCCCGCAAGGAACACCGGACAGCGGTCAAGAATATCCTGAAGTACCGAAAAGGACAAAGGACATGTTTCGCTTTATGGAGGTGACGAAGAGCTCGTCAGAACGGGTTACGCCGACGCTAGCTTCGACACAGATCTGATGACTCTAAGTCACAAACCGGATACGTGTATATGTTGAATGGTGGAGCAAGAAGCTGGTGCAGCTGCAAGCGAGCGTCGTGGCGGGATCTACATGTGAAGCGGAGTACATGGCAGCCTCGGAGGCAGCGATGAAGCAATTTGGGTGAAGGAGTTCATCACCGACCTAGGAGTCATACCCAATGCGTCGGGCCGATCAAACTCTTCTGTGACAACACCGGAGCTATTGCACTTGCCAAGGAGCCCAGGTTTCACAAGAAGACTAGGCACATCAAGCGTCGCTTCAACTCCATCCGTGAAAACGTTCAGGATGGAGACATAGAAATTTGCAAAGTACATACGGATCTGAATGTCGCAGATCCGCTGACTAAACCTCTCTCATGAGCAAAACATGATCAACACCGTAACTCTATGGGTGTTCGATTCATCACAATGTAACTAGATTATTGACTCTAGTGCAAGTGGGAGACTGTTGGAAATATGCCCTAGAGGCAATAATAAAAGTGTTATTATTATATTTCTTTGTTCATGATGATTGTCTTTATTCATGCTATAATCAGTATTATCCGGAAATCGTGATACACGTGTGAATACATAGACCATAACATGTCCCTAGTGAGCCTCTAGTTGACTAGCTCGTTGGTCAACAGATAGTCATGGTTTCGACTATGGACATTGGATGTCATTGATAACGGATCACATCATTAGGAGAATGATGTGATGGACAAGACCCAATCCTAAGCATAGCACAAGATCGTAGTTCGCTTTGCTAGAGCTTTTCCAATGTCAAGTATCTCTTCCTTAGACCATGAGATCGTAACTCCGGATACCGTAAGAGTGCTTTGGTGTACCAAACGTCACAACGAATCGGGTGACTATAAAGGTGCACTACAGGTATCTCCGAAAGTGTCTTGGGTTGACACGGATCGAGATCGATTTGTCACTCCGTATGACGGAGAGGTATCTCGGCCCACTCGGTAATGCATCATCATAATGAGCTCAAAGTGACTAAGTGGTTAGTCACGGATCATGCATTACGGTACGAGTAAAGTGACTTGCCGTAACGAGACCGAACAAGGTATTGGGATACCGACGATCGAGTCTCGCAAGTAACGCATCGATTGACAAAGGGAATTGTATACGGGGTTTGATTGAATCTCGACATCGTGGTTCATCCGATGAGATCATCGAGGAGTATGTGGGAGCCAACATGGGTATCCAGATCCCGCTGTTGGTTATTGACCGGAGAGGCATCTCGGTCATGTTCAGATATCTCCAACCCGTAGGGTCTACACACTTAAGGTTCGGTGACGCTAGGGTTGTAGAGATATTAGTATGCAGTAACCCGAAAGTTGTTCGGAGTCCCGGATGAGATCCCTGACGTCACGAGGAGTTCCGGAATGGTCCGGAGGTAAAGATTTATATATAGGAAGTCCAGCTTCGCCACCGGAAAGTTTTGGGGTCACTGGTATTGTACGGACCACCGAAGGGTCCCGGGTCCACCGGTGGGGCCACCTATCCGGAGGGCCCCATGGGCTGAAGTGGCGGGGAACCAGCCCCGGTGGGCTGGTGCGCCCACCCAAGGGCCCAAGGCGCCTAGGGTTGGGGGACCGTTGCCCCGAGGGGCATGCCTCGTTGAAACCCTAGGGGCCGTTGCCTCGAGGGGGCATGCGCCTGTTGAAACCCTAAGGGGCCGTTGCCCCGGCCCGCCCCCCAATCTAGATGGGATCTCCAAGGGGCATGCGCCTCTAGCCCCTATATATAGTGGAGGGAGGAAGGCAGCAAGACCCCGCATCTTGGCACCTCCTTCCCCTTGCTACACCTCCTCCTCCCGCAGACGCTTGGCGAAGCCTGCCGGATCCTCGCTGCATCCACCACCACGCCGTCGTGCTGCTGGATCTTCATCAACCTCTCCTTCCCTTGCTGGATCAAGAAGGAGGAGACGCCACGCTGACCGCACGTGTGTTGAACGCGGAGGTGCCGTCCGCTCGGCGCTAGGATCTCCGGTGATTGGATCACGCCGTACAACTACCTCAACCCCGTTCTTTTGAACGCTTCCGCCGCGATCTACAAAGTGGTATGTAGATGCATCTCCCATGACTCGTTGCTTAGATGAACTCATAGATGGATCTTGGTGAAACCGTAGGAAAAATTTTAATTTTCGCAACGCTCCCCAACACCCTTCCTATGCCTCGCCGCCGCCCACCGCCTGGTGCTTCTCGGCGCCTGGTCAACGAAGTCAACGACCGACATGCATCCGGCGGACTGTACGCGGAGAGGCCGACAGCTGGGTCCACGGCCGCACGCAAGGAAATGCCTCCTTATTACGCAAGCAAAATAATGATTCCTCCACCGACATCGTGGACCCACCGAAAGGGCCTCAGATTTCGCGAAAAAATGTTACCACCAATCGACAGCTCGGACCCACCAGCTATATCGTCGCACGCAAGGAAGTGCCTCCTTATTACGCACAAAAAATGAATACTCTCCGTTAGCTGGGACCCAAAGATAGTGGCGATCGACTTGTGGGCCTACTAAATTGACGGGACGGAGGGCTTTGTCAACTTAGTCAATATGCACGATTCTAGCTCCAAGGACCGTAAGATGTCCATCCAACGACCGTAGTGCTTCTTCAACCTCTGGTCTTCTTGCTCCAGCGCCCAAACCAGCTTCGGTCGTGCCTCGTGCTCCCCGCCTCCGTGGCAGGCTGCGATGCGCGCGCGGAGGCCTCACCACCCGCCATTACTCCCACCGCTGGCCGTGCCATCCATCTACTCACCCACACCCCCGTTATTCTCAAGGTGACGACAGCCTCACACCGCAGCCGAACCGCTGAACCTCGTACTTTCACGCATGGGCATCCACCGCTGCGTTTTACCCGGCTCCGCCGTCCCCTTCCTAGGCCTCGCCGTCGTCCACCGCCTCTGGTGCTCTCGGCGCGGCGTGGTCAACATGGTCAAGGAACGGCTTCCATCGGACGTGGACTGTACGTGGAGAGGCTGATAGTTGGGTCCACGGCCGCAACAAGGAAGTGCCTCCTTATTACGTGCAAAATAATTATTCCTCCACCTGACAGCAGGGACCCAACGGACGGGCCACCGTATTTCGTGAAAAAAAATGTTTGCCCCTGACTGCTGGGACCCACCAGCTACATCTTCGCACGCAAGGAAGTGCATCCGGGCAAAAAAACGATTCGCTCCCCTGACTGCTGGGACCCACCAGCTACATCTTCGCAGGCAAGGAAGTGCCTGATAGTCGGGACCCACCTGGTCGAAGCGTATGTAGCGTTGTTATTCTGGTCGCGAACGTGTACGTACATATATACTGGTGGATGTAGAGGCGCGCACGTGTCGTAGTAGAGACGTGTATGTGTCGTAGTAGAGGCGCGCACATAGCATGTAGACGTACGTACAGCGGCCAGGGTGCAAGAAAGAAAATACGGCCACGTATGTGTACATACGGGCGGGGTCTCGAACGCCTACTCGAGCATACGTATGGCCAGGGCTCGTCTACATGGCTGGGTCGGAACGGAGAAACAGCGTCGTCGTTGTGTTCATGGGGAGGCAACGAAATGCGTCGTGTTCATGGGGAGGCAACAGAATCGCCGTGGTTCATCGGGAGGCAACGGAACACGGGAGCCAACCGGCTGGGTCGGAACGGAATGCGTGGTCGTGTTCATCGGGAGGGCTTGGACGAAACAGCGATGGAAGCGAGGCTCCGCGTCTCGCACAACGGAAGAAACGGACCTCCTACGCTCGGCACGGGTCCCGCTGGTCGGGAGGGGTCCGCGATCGCAAAACGCGGAGAAACGGACCTCCTACGGTCGAAACGGGGTCCCGTTGATCGGGAGGGATGTGGCGCATCAAAAACGGATGAAACGGACCTCCCACCGTCAAACGGGGGTCCTGTTGATCGAGAGGGGTGTGGCGTACCGCAAAACGGACGAAACGGACTTGTGTTGGAGCACTACGGTCGAAACGAGGGTCATGTTCATCGGGAGGGGTGTGGCGTACCGCAAAATGGGACTCCACAGGATACTGTTCATCTCCACCGTCGACCTCCTCGAGCCTCCACGGGCTACCGTCGACCTCCTCCAGCCTCCACGGGCTCCTGCTCATCCAGCCTCCACCGCTACTCCACCGCCATCGCTCAACCACCCTCCACGGGCACCCCTCCACCGCTTCACTGCTCATCCAGCCTCCACACCATGGGGTCCTGTTCAACCACCCTCCACGAGCACCCTCCACCGCCTACTATTCATCCAGCCCTCCACCACACCTCGGGTCCTGTTCATCCAGAGGCAACGCCACCGCCACTGCTCATCCAACCCCCCGCAATGCTCATTGTTCATTCTAGAGGCAGCATCGATCAGCTTGATTAGCGGCGAGAGCGGCGAATCGCCGATCGGGTTCGATTAACACCATCGATCGATTGCTCGGGTTCAAGAACCCCTAGCTCGCAGCAATCGCCGGGTTCGCTTAGAGCCCAACGCCTCGCTCGGGTTCAGTTAGAGCCAATGCCTCGCACACATGCGCGTACGTGTACAAGAGAAACGCGCATCGCTTGCCCCTGACCTCCCACCGTGATCGGGAACTCGCCGAAATTTTACTCGCCCTCGCTTCTACCACGGTTTTTCCGTCATGGACAGCCCAAAGAATGTCATGCAGCTGCGTCTCCGGCCCGCCCAGGACGAAAAGCCCATTTTCTGTCATGATTTTTTGTCATAGAAGTAGGAGCCCACCACATCTATGATGATACCGAGTTTTGTCACAATTATCGTCATAGAAGTGTCATATGTATGACAGAAAAAAATCGTTCGGCCCAAAATGTCACGGATGTGTCTTTTTTTTTGTAGTGGATGTTGCTTTCGAATGGGGAGGTCGTGGCGGGCCAGCTCAACGTGAGCCCCCAGCCTCGGCGAAACTGAGCAGGCTCTGGATGGTGGCAAGCCATTCATCCATCTGCTCGGCTGCTGGCGGAAACCTCAGCAGCAACTGAGCTCGAGCCATAGCCTCCGTGGCTGTGCTTGGCATAGATGTTGATGGCGTCGACCGCACTGTCGCCTGGCTCCTGAAGATGCCAGCGGCGGCGACGCTGGGGGTGCCGCGTCCATGTAGCTGTGGGACGACCACCCGGGCAGCAGGGTCGCACGGCGGTGGTGCTGGAGGGTCATCGGCTCCGTCGAGCGCAGCAGGCTGGTCGACTCGTCTGGGAGGAGGCACGTTGGCCGCGGTCGCTCCCGCAGTGGGGGCGGCCGAAGGGCGATGGTTCACCCCGGACCAAGCGTCGTTGTTGTGGTTGTGCCCGCCGGTGGGAGGAGGGGGTGCGAGTGGAGTGACCCCCTTGTCCGCACCTCGCGGAGCGTGACCATCGACATGCTGCTGATGATGTTCTCCTCCGACATCTCCAGCCCCCGTGTCGGCCACGGGAGGAGTGGTGATGGCGCCACCCGCTCCAGGCACGCCCACAGTAGCGCTCACGTCCTCGCTCATCTCCGCATCCCCTACATCATTAGAGGCTACGGGCGGCGGAGCCTACAAGGTGGATGGATGGGCCGAAGGGCCGGACTTCTTCTTCTTGGGCACCATGGTTGATGGAGTCGCCGAAGATGAAGATGAAAATGAAGATGATGAGCTGCGCATGCTTTCAGGTTCGCGCAAGCGATCCCCCTACCTGGCGCGCCAAAGATGTCGCGGGATATCCACAGCCACCTATGGGACCGGGTGGCCCCTTGCTGGTTCGGAGGGGGGACGTCGCGTTGCACAAAGAGCAGACCAACACACGGCAGCATGGCAGAGAGCACACAAGCAATTTACCCAGGTTCTGGCCGCCGCGAGGCGTAAGACCCTACTCCTGCTTTGGTGGATTGATGGTGGAATGAGTGTGGTGATGCGTAGTACACTTGCCCGGCAGGGTTTGCCTCAGGGCTGCAACGACTACGCACGTATGGTGGCTTGGGTTCATCAACTTTCCAAGCCCTCCTACGAGTGCCATGGGCCTCCTTTTATAGATTAAGGGGTCACCACAATGGCAAAGTGGTCATTATCCACTAATATGATAGCGAACAGTGCTATCATACCTAACTCTGCGGGCTGTCAGGGTGCATTCAATGTGCCGCTTAGTGTCACATCACCGGTCGCCCGGCAAGGCCTGCCGGGCTATCTTGCCAGCTCCACATCTGTTCTCTTGACACGTTGCAGGATGGGTGTCATCTGCGGGTTTCTTCTGTAGGAAATGGCTGCCATGTGGCGAATGGCTGCCACTTAATCATCTTGCGGCTCGACACCGCATCAATCGATGACGTGGGTCGTGCTTGAGTGGTTGGTGGGGTGGTTCTGCCCCTGCGAGCCCCGGCAAGCTCTGCCGGGGAGCCTTGGTTGCTTGCTTCTGGTGGTGGCCTCGCCCCTTGTCGGGCTCGCCTACCCGGCAAGGGAGGCCCTTCTCTTGCCGATATCTTACTCCTATGGCTCGATCTTGGTTCCTCTAGGCTGCATGCTGGTTCTTCAAATCTCTTGGTTTCTTCAATCTCTGACTTAAGCTGGTGCTTGAATCTTGATCTTGTGCGTGTGCACAGTTGGGCAACAGACCCCCAGGGTTTGTTGCACCGACAACATGCCCGCTCTTATTCTACCATGACTGAAGCACCTTGAGCTCGTCGCCGTCTGCCTCTCAAACGGTGACATGGAGCGCCTGCTCCGTGGCTGTACTACACTTGAGTACCTTCGTCTTCAGGCGATCAATGGGTTGAGTACCTTCCACATCACCTCCATGACTCTTCGGACTATTTATGTGTGTTGCTGGTGCGACAGGAAGACATCACAAGATGTGTACCACGGTATGGTCATTGAGAACACACCTGCACTTGATAGATTACTTGTAGTTGATCAAGAAGGTCCAACAAGAATCAATGTCATTTTTGTGCCGAATTTGATAGAGGTGGGCTACTCGTCTGACAAATACTCCGAACTTGTTATTGGATCCACACCCGTTCAGGTACAACAGATGCCTTCTACCTCTCCTTCTACAAATTAACATTATTTCTAATTTTGAAGATGTTTGTTCCTCTGTCATTCAGAAAATGATTCCGATAAGCTTGACCCCGAAACTGCGCACAATGAAGGTCTTGGCACTAGACTCTATCGGCCCCAACCTGGAGCATGTTGTCAGTTTCCCGAGATGCTTTACGTGCCTGGAGAAGCTATATATCGAGGTGATGTTCCTTTCCTGTTAAATGTTAACCATAAGGGAGTTCAATTTGTGACACCTTTTTCCAAGTTTACAATGACAATGTACTACGATTTCTGAAGGATTATTTTGGAGGATTTCAGTACATACATGCCCCCCCCCCATATTGGTTGCTTGATCCATATGGTTACAATCAATAAGCATTTCTCCTTTGGATTCATCTATACTAGTTTTCTTAGGGAACTTTTCATCCACTCCAACCTCTTGTGAAGAAGGCTACATTTTTCTAGAATGTAATCAAATGCCCATGTTAATCATGTCAGATCGAAGATGCCATGTTAGTGCATTTTACAAATCCTGCCAACCAAATAGGCATGTAGTAATGTTGAAAACTGCATGTAGGCACTAACACATTTTCTTCTTTTGCAGATAAGATCAGGCCCAGTGGTGGATAATGTGATACAATATAATAATCACGTCGAATGCCTAGATCTGCGTCTCTCAGAAATTACTTTGAACCCCTACCGAGGGACCTTACTGGAGATTATATTCACCAGGTTATTTGTTCTCAGAGCAAGGGTGCTGAAGGAAATTAGGTTTGCCCTACATTTATTTCGCAAAAATGAATGTTTTGTTGATCAGCGCCGGCGCCGGCGGCAAAATGGAACAGGCTCCAAAAATGCTGAATTTCATTTTGGAACTTCAGATGATAGAGTAATCAGAAGTCATCGTGTCAACCCCATACATGACTTCTTAGTGGCTGACCCCTTTTGCAAAAATTGTGAGGTTTCGAAACCAGACTTAGAAGTGGTAATATTAGTTTGAACCTCTCTGATATCCATGTTCAGCGGATCAGCACAAGCGTTTGCAGCCAATGAGCTGACATTTCTAATATCAGTTTGAACCTTGTAATCTTCAAATTTGAGCCATCTAACTCTGGGATTTGAACCTTGTAATATTTCGAGCTTTTGTGGTACAATCGTTGAAATGGCCGCTTATGAGACTCGTATATTGGTAGCACTATTTTGACCTTAATATGCAATGGTCTTAGATTTTATTAACCATTCTCGAATCGGTTTACCTTGTCGATCTCACATCACGCGATCTGTATAGCTAACTTGACTGTGGTCTTCGACATTATTGCACACAATTGGTTTCTTCCACCGTGTGCCCTGTAGAGTGTAGAATTAATTATCGCATTCGAGTGTCCATCATCACCCTTCTTTGTAACTTTAACCTCATCACCCATGGGTAAACTTATGACCGAAGTCATTCCACACACTTTGTTTTTACAAAGCTTCTTGCCAATAAACACCCACGATTTGTCCTCTTCTAGCCGACGCATGGCCAAACTAGTCGGGCGGGAAGCTTGCGCGGGAACAGGCTCACCGACGATACATTTGGCGCCTCTTCAAGCCCACGCGTGCGGTGCGATGTTGTCAAGCGTGCACTGGAATCCTCCGCTATGAACGCTGTGACAAGATGTGACGATTACAGGCCGGCCAGCCAGCCCCCATTTATTACAGTGGCCATTTAACCCTTGTGTATGTTCAACCTTTCGATCGCGCCCCACCATTGCAAGAAGCACACCCACCACGAGAAATTCTTAGAGGGTATCCTGCACGGCTCCAATGGCGCTCGGAGTGCTACTGACGACGAGCAGCAGTTCACCATGCGTGCCGTGGTGGATACCCACAGAAGGTTCATGGACCTCTCGGTGGTGTACACTAATGACCCAGTCTGGGTGGAGCACTCCATCCACATCATGTAGTTGTTGCTTGCCGAGGAGAAGTACAAGGTGGTCGGTTCAACCTCGAGTACACCCGCGCTCGTGCCGGGTCTCGTCCCAAGGTCATCGTCGCCCAGATGTGTGTGTGCCACCACGTCCTCGTCTACCACTACTGCCTGGCCACAAGGCCTTGTGAGCGTTTCGCGAGGTTTGTCAACAGCCCCCACTACATGTTCGCTATGGTGGACATCACCAACGATGTAAAGGCGCTCGAGAATTCAGGCATCGCCTGCCAGAATCTTGTCGACATCCAGGGTCAATACAAGATCTGGGGCAGCAAGGAGCATGAGAAGGACTCACTGGTTCACCTCGCCGAGGCCATCATCGACCCCTACTACAGATACATGAAGGATTCGTGCAACAAGGACAAGCGTGCCTGGCACTCGGCCTGGGTGGAGAAACTCGACAAAGCTCACGTCGTGTATGCGGCCAAGGAGGCGTACATAAGCTACGACATGTACAGGCGGACCGTTGACATGAGGAAGTGCCTCCTTCCCCAAAACGGTCAGCGATCCAGCCGGAAGAAGAGCAACAGCAAGCATCATTGCAACAATAAGTAGATGATTAGATCCTCGTTTCTCCTAGTTTAGTATGCATGTAATTGCATTCTTTGGTGTGTGGAAATGTTTTGTGTGTAGTCACTTGTGTAATTGTATGCTTAATTTGGTTATGCAATGCTGGCTTTTTAAGTATATATGTTGATGCTCTGTAGAGAGAGCATAGATGTTGTGCGGACAAAGAAAATCACATCGCACACGGACTAAACAATGGAACCCGTCTGTGATGTTTTCATCAATCACTCACAATTGTATACCAACAATCATTTGTTCACAACACATACGTCTTATTATCAGCAACCGTCTATGTTATTATCGATCTTCGCACACATTTCTGATTACAGACCTGTTTGTTGCGTATCACACACATCTTGTTATATTGAACCGTTTCTGTTCTCTTGTCTCAACACAAATAGTTCATCCGAGTGAACCACATGTTGTATATCACACACACCTTGATCTGGCTGACCGTTTCTTTTGTGTTGCCTAATCCCAAATAGTTCATCCGAGTGAACCATATGTTGTATATCGCACACACCTTCATCTGGCTGCCCGTTTCTTTTGTTCCTCCTCATCGCAAATAGTTAATTGAACTGAACCGTATGCCCTGCATCGCACACGCAACTAAAATCTGAACCGTGTTTGATGCATCCATCATCGCAAACGCTTTGCACCTTTTTTGACGGGTTTTTTACACCGCCGTTTGTGATTATTGCATCACACACAGTTTCGTTGAAGGGTCTCTGATCATAGTGTCGCGTTAGCAGCATCCTGCAGTAGTGCAGGTAAGGTAATATGAAAGCAACATTGACACAATGAATGAATGGGCAACCAGAGCAGCACTACAATTCGGTAATGTGCATGATATGAGATAGTACACTCATGCAGCTCAGTATGCAAAACTACCAGGCAATTTTCCTTACAAAAATCAACATTGTCGCTTTTAGGGTTTGTTTGGTTGGAGACTAGTGTGGCCAAGCCAAAGTGTGGCTAGCCACACAAGTATAGCAAGCCACACAAGTGTGGCTGAGAAATTGGATGCTAAATTTTGGCAAAGGTTGGCAAAAAAATTGTCTCTATGACAAGTGGGCCATAGGGGCAATAAAGTGTGGCAAAAACCAAACACATGCCAACTAAACTGTGGCTGCCAAAATTTGGCTTGGCAAACTATGTCTGGGAACCAAACAGCCCCATACATTTGGCTACAACTAAATTCTTCTTTTTAATAGATAGGCAAGATTGTTGTTCCGACGGATAACTCTCTTATAAAGTTCATTAATGTCTGAAGTCACTACTTTATCTCCAGACCTATTAGATCAGATAAAGGTTGGATTCACGCCGATTAAAAAAATATATGCTGATGTAAAAATATAGTAATATGCAATAGGTACTTACATCATCATTGGAGCACAGAGAATTCCCGCGAGATACTTTCCTCGAATACGATCCCAGTGCAGAAAATCTTCTATCGTTTAACATTATTTTCTAAAAGAGATATGGGTAAGAAATATGTAGAAAATATGATCAGAATGCTACAAAATTTTATGATGCGAGGATACGCACACGCTTCTTAGAATGGAGTTGACATATTTTTGCTGGACTGGAGTGGACTAGTTCTTTGGCCACTGGAATCTGCTTATTATCAGCAGGAGTTGGGTTTCTGTGTGCTGAAGTGGTATCTATGAAAACTGTAGTTGGTTTACTATCTCCTGGCGTTTGGATCTTTTGCAAAGACCTGGTTTGTAACCCTTCAGATTCTAACATAGCCGTCTTCCCCTTGCATGCCTTATATAGAAGAATGGTGCTTCAATTATAAAACATGCTATAGCAAAGATGGAATAGGTACTGAAGAATAGAAAGGCATGACATATTGACGTGTATTCCCTCCATCCGGAAATAAATGGATGGGTATAGGCGTATTTCAGTTCTAGGTACATCCATTTTTATCCATTTCCGCGACATGTAATCCAGACGGAGGGAGTATGATGTAAGAGCTAGGGATACAACAGGACAACAGTGTAAAAAACACTACTTGAATGTAAAACTGTATGCTAGCGGAATACATACAGAAAAACACTAGGGCAACTAGGGCCCAAAAGGCAACATATGTGTGTATGATTGGGAAACTAAGATGGCATTGCGACAGACCACTAGAACAACACTTCAATGTAAAAAAAGAACATGGTATGGTAGACAAATGAAGTACATACTGATGAATAACAATGCATAAGATATTCTGAAGCATGATGTCCAAACTAAGCAGATGGCATTGCAATAGAGTAGAATGACAGTACTTGAATTTGAAAACATGTTATCATGAATGGAATAGGTACTAAAAAACAGGAAGGCATGTCATATTTACATGTATGATCAGCAGGCTAAGCACAAGGCATTGCAACAGAGTAGATGCACTCTAGGACATTATATGCATGATGTACCCATATCACGGGCCAAGTTAGAGAAAGGACCTTGTGGGGTGAATAGGATTCATCATCTTTCTGCAAGTCTTGTGAAGAATTGCCTTTACATGTTTCATCATATTGGGTATCATTGACGTCAAGTTTGTTGGCCGTTACATTGCTTCGTGAGGTTCTTGTGGATAAATCAATGTGGGCAATTATATTTGACATGCATGGAAGACAACTAGTAGTTAGATTTATGTAATGAGTGCGTGTAGGAGACGACATAAATAGTAGGACTGGGGTTAAATAGCAACAACAAGTCTAAAAAACTAAAGAGAGAACATAGATGAAAGCTACAGAATATGTATCGTTTGTACTCGAGATTAACTAGATGGCACACAAAAGTATTAAAGAACAACATAGGTAATACTAGAAGTGGTATAATACTATAATCACCAGCCTGTGGGATAGCATTGGCTGATGGATGATAACTATGGAACAACGTTACCTAAAGAACAGGTCCCTTAGCTAAACTATGGAACAACGTTAACTCCTGAACAAGACCCGTAAGAGATCAGCATGAATATACAATGAAATGTGATAATCTATTTTCCATGCTTAGATGAATAACAAGGCCATAAATGTTGCACACAAGTAAGATGAGGGTACAACCTATCTGGCCGCCATCCATAGGAGTGAGCATCATATGCTGACTTGTCGATGGCCCTCCAGTTGTTGTGGTTGTCCATGTCGGGCACGTGCATTCGATGCAGGGAACTGTTGAGTAGGGACTATAGCTCCCTTCTGGTGTATGATTCCCTTGTTGGAGCAGCTGCGGTGAATCAGAAGATGGTGTGGCTGAAGATGCAGAAAACGCATAATGTTAAGAACGACACATATCTCTAATCCGAAGAAATACCCTAAGAGATCAGCAACAAGGTACGAGAGTGGTCACACGTCTGTTGACTGAAGACTAAATTGGGGTCACGTGATTTTATTTTATTTCGGTACTGTCCGATCTACGTTGGATGGCTTGATGGCCGTCTTGTGCCTCCCGGCTGACACTGTTCGGAATCTTCCCCGAAGAGCCAGCGACCACTGTCGGTGTCAAAACCGGCGGATCTCGGGTAGGGGGTCCCGAACTGTGCGTCTAAGGCAGATGGTAACAGGAGGTGGGGAACATAATGTTTACCCAGGTTCGAGCCCTCTCGATGGAGGTAATACCCTACTTCCTGCTTGATTGATCTTGATGATATGATTATTACAAGAGTTGATCTACCACGAGATTGTAGAGGCTAAACCCTAGAAGCTAGCCTATGATTATGATTGTTCTTGTCCTACAGACTAAAGCCTCTGGTTTATATAGACACCGGAGGGGGCTAGGGTTACACAGAGTCCGTTACAAGGGAGTAGATCTACATATCCGAATTGCCAAGCTTGCCTTCCACGCCAAGGAGAGTCCCATCCGGACACGGGACGAAGCCTTCAATATTGTATCTTCATAGTCCAACAATCCGGCCAAAGTATATAGTCCGGCAGTCCGAGGACCCCTAATCCAGACTCCTCAAGAGCTCTCGAACCAGGCTTCAATGACGATGAGTCCGGCGCGCAGATTGTCTTCGGCATTGCAAGGCGGGTTCCTCCTCCGAATACTCCATAGAAGATTTTGAACACAAGGATAGTGTCGAGCTCTGCAAAAAAAATTCCACATACCACCGTAGAGAGAATAATATTTCCACAAATCTAATCTGCTGACAGCTTTCCATAACGTGACGTTCTGCCGTGGTCTGGTCATGACGAACCATTTTTCCGAGCCTACCACTGCACGTGTAGTGAGGCGGTTTTATTGGCACGTCTTGTCGAAGCAGAGATTGTGTCCCTCTTTTCACGGGATTTTCGTCAATACGGTTGTGGGTAACCCAATCGTGCCCGCTGGTATGACTCCTCGATTTTAGGCAAGTTCCAAACGGTCGTGCAGAGGGCGCTTGATATTCACCCTCTTTATAAAGGGGGCAAGGCCTATCCTTTTCTTCTCGCGCTCGATCTTTCCCTTCTCCCACCTCGAATTCCAACACTCAAGGCGGAGGCCAAGCGCTTCAGACCTTCAATCATGTCCGGATCCAACCTTCAAGGCCGGTGGGTGGCCTCCTCTGTCACAGAGGAGGACATCAAGAAGCTGAGAGAAGCCAGGTATCTGACTGCCGAAATCTCGCACAGGCTGCCTGCTCAAGGGCAGGTCATCCCCACTCCCGAACCCAGCGAGAGTGTCGTATTTGTTTCCCACTTCCTCCGAGGGCCAGGCTTTAGACTTGATCCCTTTGTTAGAGGGCTTATGTTCTACTACGGGCTCGATTTCCATGATCTGGCTCCGGATTCCATCCTTCACATATCGCCGTTCATCGTCGTGTGTGAAGCCTTCCTCTGCATCACCCCACACTTCGGCTTATGGCTCAAGACCTTCAATGTGAAGCCGAGGATGATCGATGGGAGACACGCAGAGTGCGGAGGTTCCATAATGAGCAAAGGCACCGATGCTCCATGGCCAGGGGGTTCCTTCCTGGAGATGTCCAACTTATGGCAGCGGGAGTGGTTTTACATCACGGCTCCCCGAAGTACTAAGTGGGCAGCTGCTCCCGCCTTCCGTTCGGCCCCCCCCCCCCCCCGCCACAAATGGCGTCGTGGACCAACAAGGGGCTTGACTGGGGGCCGGTTAATGACGTGTCGACACTGCAGAGTCGCATCCGAGATCTCCTCGAGAGAGATGTTAGCCTTGTCAAGGTAATGTAGGTCATGCTAGTTTGTCGGGTCCTGCCATGCCAACGTCGACCTCTCCATATGTGGGAGTTCAACCCTGAAGGACCGTGAACTATTCAGCAATTATTCGGCGTGACACTCGAAGGGATGTATGAATTGTTCTTTGGACCACGAATAAAGTGTCCGGACACCATCGAGGATGCGGGTCTAAACTGCAATCGTCCAGATACACAGGTAAGTAATTCTATGGCCGAACACGCTATGTTTTTATTTATCACAACATCATTCTGAAATGTCGCTCTTTGACCAGGACTGGATAAAAAAGGCGAAGATGATCAGGTGTTCGGCCCCCCTTCCCGAAGGCTCACCGGATCATGTACTAGCCTGGATGCTTGAGCTTGCGCCTTATCAAGCGCCATCAGGGGAAGATAAAGGGAGGAATAAAGAAGCCAAAAGCGGTCCTCACTCATTATTCATCCAAAACGGGGGAATTAGTGCCTCCGCGAAGGAGTATAACCGGGGAGAAGAATCTAAAATTCCCTCTCCCCAAGGAAGGAAGAGGACCACCTCTGAAGACTTGGAAACAATGGTTTCCAAACGAGGGAAGAAACCTTCGCCAGGGGGCCCTGCCCCGGAGGGCATCCTTACCACATAGTGCCCGCAAGGGGCTCAGCCCTCCACCGAGCTGTAAGTAAACAAAAGTACTTCATAGTAAATATATATTGTTTCATCTCTGAGGACAATAACCGAGACGTATGTCTTGCAGTTCGGATCATAGCCCTTCTCAACAGAGTTCGTCTTCGGGGGATCTTCTCCCGGACATGATGGAGAGCGAAACGCCTCCCCGTGCCTCCCCGCCTCATGAGGCAGGCGACCCAGAGGTGTCGTCACGTAGGATTTCTCCTGATCCACCAAGGCCAGAAGGTAACCCTTCGGCCACCCGAAGTCTGGAGTATTCGGCTCCTAAGGAGAACAACAGAAAGAGTTCAAGACTGTCCGGTGCGCGACCGGACACACTGATGGGTCTTTTGGAGCAAGCGGCTATCTCATAGGTGCATCGTACTTTAATGGTACGGTGGTTGAGAGGATTTCATCTGCCGAAAGTGGGTTGCATGAAGCTTTTATGAGCCTGCTGAGAGGCTTTGAGGTACGCAAAGTAATATGTATATTTTTGACGGTACCGCACACGCTAGGTGTGCCCTATGCAGATAGTAGCCCCTGAGACTCTGGTTGCTGTCGAAAAAGGCGGCAAACAGAGGATCATAGTCCCAGGTAATGATCATGCCGCTTTCATGTGCAGGCGGCTGAGGGTCCGGTGGCCAGCCGGACTGGTGATTTTGCCTAACTGAAGCGGCAACTTGATGTGGCAGATGCCGACATCGTGCTTGTAAATAGGCGGCTTGATGAGGCACAGGGTATGTATTCTCCGATAGTCAACATATATTAAGAGGAGCATGATGCTAGTATCTATAATATGTTGTGACTGCAGATGGAGCTACCGCCGTGCAGACCCTTCAGGCGGAACTTGCCCGAGCCAAGGAACAAGCCAGGAGGAGTGATGCGGCCGCCCTAATGGCGGTCAAAGAGTTAAGAGCCGAACAGGCTGCGCATTGCCAGAGCAAAGAGAAAATAGCCAAGATGGCTGTTGCATTGAAAGATGCCGCCGACCGCTATGAGCTTCTTGAAAGGGAAAGCCAAACGAAGATGGCGGACCTGGAGAAAGCCATGGTACCAGCCAAGGAAACCCGCTCTAAAATCAGAGCGGCGAAGGAGGAGCTACGTCAAGCCGGAGATATCACGGCTGGGAAGCCCTTTTTGTTGCGGACGAAGTTCGGAGATCCTAAGTATGCCCTTCTGGATCAATTATGGAGTTCTGCAGACGCGTACTTGGATTTGGCAGCGAGTGTTGCTGATGTGACCGAGTTTTTCAAAGATCAAAAAGATCACGAAGTGGAAAGTTGTTCTGGTCGCAGTTCAGTGCTTCAGCGCGTCCGCTGCTGTTAAATGAGCAAATGGCCGAGTGGGCCGAGCTCCATAGTTTGTCCGGGCTTGCCATGAGGTCTGTTGTGGATCATCTTTGGCCGGAAGGACCAAGGCCGAATAGTTATTTTGGTTTAGTGCAACGATTTCTTGGTGCTGTGCCGCATATCGATGCTGTAAAGAGGTCGGCGTGCATAGAGGGTGCGTGGATGACTCTTGCCCGTGTCAAGACATACTGGGCAGAGATGAAGGCCACCGCTATTGTAACCCAGAATCCAGCCGTAGGCCAGGTTTCGGGCGAGCACTATTTTGAAGAAGTCCTAGAAGGTGCTCGTTGAATAGAGGCTCAGTGCTCGAAGAGTATCATGTTCGTGTGACATGTATCCTGATTGTAAAAACAATGTTATTTGGATTATAAAGGCTATGTTTATACTTTTGGCTGAAAGTATTATGATGCCTCATGTGCAGCCATTTATGTATGTATATAACCTGAAAGTTTGCAGTCATCGGCTTCAGCCCCCAAGCATATAATGCGGGGTGTTCGAAAAAGCGCGTGTTCACACTTGATCCAACGTCTTGGTCCATTAAGGAGGTGATAGTGTGGCGAACAAGGCAATCGGACTATATTGCTTTAACACTTTCACTTAGCCATAGGAGTTTGATGGTGGGGCTACTATATAGCCCCTGGTACTTCCGCGTCTATCCGAATACGGTGCACGTACATACATGACCGGGAAACCGGTCCTTTGTTAATGCGGAGGAATCGTGAAGATTCCGATGAGTCATCGAGTGGTTGACCAGTCTCGCGCTTTATCATGATAGTCGGTTTTCGGCTTTCTCTACTGAGGTGCTCGTCCAGATGAACCAGGGCACAATCGCAGTAGTTCTCCCGGTGCCACCTTAGCTGATAGAGCGGAACGTAAGGTAGCAAAACACGGGAGCCGGGCAAACCCAACTATTGACCAAAGACATGATTCGGAGCTGATGCATATAAGGCCAAACTCGCGTTGCCGAACACTCCCTAAGGTATTCGGTCTTTACAACATATACTGGGCTGAGTAACGCCCTTGATAATGAACCCTGAATTTCTAGGTACGTGCATTAGTCTGACATGGCGAAATGCCAATAACGCCATCATCCCTCTCGGTTGTGTTGAGCATCCGGAGGGTGTGAAGAAACAAGAGATAGTAAGAAAGGTTTACACAAGGTCTTAATCTAAAAAGAAACCTTTGAGCGGGGCCCTGCTGCACGTCTGCGCCTGTGTCTCCGTTGTGTCGTATCTTGGAAGGGTGTAGCACGATTATCATCTGTTAAAAGAGAAGAACTTAGGTGAAAGTTGTCGTGCGAAAAATTGGTTATTCTTAATAAACCATTAAAATTCAACATAAATAAGGTCGAGTCGAACTGTAGCCTTTTTTACATGTGGGAAGCCCCTAGCACCATATATGGGGGTATATTCATCAACCCAATCTCAGGTTTATCTAAGCTGTTACAGCTAGTGGTGCGCCGGACTCGTCTAGCCGTGTCCGCGGTCTTGATGACCGGTCGTTTATGCTAGTTGGAGAGGCCATTTAGTGTTTGGCTGCTAAAGCCGCCGCACATTCTTCCGCGCGTAAGGAACGCTCAATGTTTCCGCTAACTATGATGATGCCACATGGACCGGGCATCTTAAGCTTAAGATAAGCGTAATGCGGTACTGCATTAAAAACTAGCGAAGGCCGTTCTTCCGAGTAGTGCTTGATAGCCGCTTTGGGATGGAGCGACGTCGAAGGTTAACTTTTACTTCGGAAGTTGTCGGGAGAACTGAATAAAACCTCTAGTACGAGAGAGCCCGTGCAGCAGGCCTCTGGGCCTGGTATTACTCCTTTAAAGGTAGTATTGTTTTGGCAAATTCTCGTTGGGTCTATCCCCATTTTGCGGACTGTGTCCTGATATATCAGATTAAGACTACTGCCGCCACCCATAAGGACTCGGGTGAGATGTTATCCGTTGATTATTGGGTCTAGCACCAAGGCAGACGATCCTCCGTGTCGGACATTGGTCGGGCTATCCCTGCGATCAAAAGTGATCGGGCAGGCCGACCAAGGGTTGAACTTGGGGGTGACGGGCTCTACGGCTGATAATCCCCAAGTGTAGCGAATCATCGTAGCAATTTCCAAAGGTGGAAGTGATAAGTATGGAGTGTCAAACCCACAAGGAGCTAAAGGTAAGATCAATATTATCTCAAGCCCTATCTGCCACTGATACGACTCTACGTACACCGAACGTTTGCTTCCAAGTAGAAACGAGAAATAAAACTGCGTTGTGGGTATGAAGAGGATAACTTTGTATGATATTGGAGAGCTAAAATATAAAAGTAGGTGTTGTTATCATAAAGTTAGAATATATTACTAAATATTATAAATAGCGAGTGTGGAATAATGGTGGATCGGTGTGCGGAATTGTCCTAGGCAATTGTTAACAAGACCGATAGTTGTCATTGCAATTTCATATGAGGGAGAGGCATAAGCTAACATACTTTCTCTACTTGGATCATATGCACTATGATTGTAACTCGAGCAAGCATCCGCAACTACTAAAGATCATTAAGGTAAAACCCAACCATAGCATTAAAGCATCAAGTCCTCTTTATTCTCATACGCAACAATCCCTCTTACTCGGGTTTGTGTTTCAGTCACTCACCAATCCACTATAGGCGAATCATGAACGTATTGCAACACCCTACAGCGGGAATCCCTCATGCTTGCGCGACATGGAGGGCACCATAGGACAACACCGAAATAAAACATACAACTCATACCAATCTAGATCATCAATCAACCCAAAGACAAAAGATATCTACTCAAAACATCATAGGATGGCAACACATCATTGGATCATAATATGTGGCATAAAGCACCATGTTCAAGTAGGGATTACAGCAGGTGCGGAGAGTGGACCGCGAGAATAGATGAGGATGGTGATGATGATGGTGATGTTGATGAAGACGATCACCGTGGTGATGATTCCCCTCCCGATGGCACTCCGGTGCCACCAAGAGAGAGGAGGAGAGGTTCTCCCCCTTGTGCTTCCTCCTCCATCGCCTCCACCCTCTGGTCCTTGGCCTTCATGGTGATGATGGCCCCTCCGGGATACTCCTCCATGGCCACCGGTGATGATGGCCTCCTCCAACAGGGCGCCGGAGAGGGCCTAGATTGATTTCTCGTGGCTACAGAGGCTTGCAGCGGCGGAACTTCCGATCTAGGTTAATTTTCCGAGGTTTCAGATTTATAGGAATTTTGGCGCTTGGTCTCACGTCAAGGAGGTGCCCGAGGTGTCCACGAGGCAGGCCCACGCTACTGGGGGTGGGCGGGCCCCACCCTCGTGGGCACCCCGGACTCTCCCGGCCCAACTCTTTTACTCCGGGTCTTCTTTTGGTCCATAAAAATCATCAAAATTGGCTCACAATTGACTCGCTTTGGTATTCCTTTTCGCAAAACTCAAAAACAAGGAGAAAACAGAAACTAGCACTGGGCTCTAGGTTAATATGTTAGTCCCAAAAATCATATAAAATAGCATATAAATGCATATAAAACATCTAAGATGGATAATATAATAGCACAGATACTTCATAAATTATAGATACGTTGGAGACGTGTCAGCATCCCCAAGCTTAATTCCTGCTCGTCCTCGAGTAGGTAAATGATAAAAGAAATAATTTATGAAGTGTGAATGCTAGCAGGTGCACAAGTTTGATCAATGATAATTTCAATCACCTTTTCTAGCATCATTATATGTCATAACAGTAGCTCATCGCATAAAACTTTTCATGATCAAGTAACAAGCCATTCACATGTTAAAGTATAGATCATAAACTTTCTTGAAAACTAACAAACAACGTCCTTAGTCATCAAACAATTGCAATTCATCTTATTTTCAGGAAGAGTCTATGTCAGAGCTTTGATTTAGCAAACTCCACATACTCAACTATCATTTAGTCTTTCACAATTGCTAACACTCACGCGATATTTATGGGTTCAAAGTTTTAATCAGACACAGAGAAAGATAGGGGCTTATAGATTCGCCTCCCAACCTTTTACCTCAAGGGTAATGTCAACAATAATAGTTCATGATGCCTTACATCCAATTGGATATATATATATCAGAATCTTTACAACACAATGTGCTTGCCAAAGGATAAAATGTAAAAAGGAAAGGTGAAAATCACCATGACGCTTGCATAAGGGTGAGAGATAAAATTAAAAGATAGGCCCTTCGCAGAGGGAAGCAGAGGTTGCCATGCGCTTTCAGGGTTGGATGCACAAAATCTTAATGCGAAAGAACATCACTTTATATTGCCACTTGTGATATGGACCTTTATTATGCAGTCTGTTGCTTTTATTTCTTCCACATCACAAGATCGTATAAAGCTTATTTCCTCCACACTAATCAATCATACATGTTTATAGAGCAATTTTTATTGCTTGCACCGAGGACAACTTACTTGAAGGATCTTACTCAATCCATAGGTAGGTATGGTGGACTCTCATGGCAAAACCAGGTTTAAGGGTAGTTGGAAGCACAAGTAGTATCTCTACTTAGTGCAAAGAATTTGGCTAGCATGAGGGGGAAAGGCGAGCTCAACGTGTTGGGCGATCCATGACAACATACTTTATTTCAGATATAAGAAAACATAACCCATTATGTTGTCTTCCTTGTCCAACATCAACCTTTTATCATGTCATATTTTAATGAGTGCTCACAATTACAAAAGATGTCCAAGATAGTATATTTATATGTGAAATCTAACTTCCTTCAATATTCTTAAATGAATTGTTCAAGTGACCAATTCTACGTTTGCTAAATTTCAATAAGTTTACTACCTATATTTATTATGTGTGAAGTCATTACTCCCCATGTTATAAGTATATGAAACATATATAAATTCAGATTTATGACATTCGATTCATTCAACCATTTACTCATAGGATATACATGAAGCACGTGAGCAAATGACAAACTACTCCAAAAAGATACGAGTGAAGAACACTGAGTAGTCAAATAATTAACTAGCCATGGTAGGATTATGTTTCATTCAATATTTCAGATCCAATGATTTTATTCAAACAACAAGTAAAATTGAAAATACGCTCCAAGCAAGACACATATCATGTGATGAATAAAAATATAGCTCCGAGTAAGGTATACCGATAGTTTTGAAGACGGAAGAGGGGATGCCTTCCGGGGCATCCCCAAGCTTAGGTACTTGAGTCTTCCTTGAATATTACCTTGGGGTGCCTTGGGAATCCCCAAGCTTAGGGTCTTTCCACTCCTTATTCTCCTCATATCAATATCTCACCCAAAGCTTGAAAACTTCAATCACACAAAACTTAACCAAACTTCGTGAGATAGGTTAGTATGATAAAGAGTAAACCATTCACTTTGGTACTGTTAAGGACACGTTTCATAATTGTTCTCACACAATGTCTACTGTACCATATCATTTCTACAATTTATATCGAGAAATATAAGTCATAGAAACTAGAAAACAAGCAAACTATGCAATGAAAACAGAATCTGTCAGAAATAGAACAGTCTGTAATGATCTGAACATAAACCATATTTCTGCTACTCCAAAAATTATGAAATAAATTGGTGGACGTAAGGAATTTTTCTATTAATATTCTGCAAAAAGAATCAACTCAAAAGCACTCTTCTATAAAAAATGACAGCTAATCTCGTGAGCGCAAAGTTTCTGTTTTTTACAGCAGGATCACATTAACTTTCTCCTAAGTCTTCCCAAAGGTCTTACTTGGCACTTTATTGAAACAAAAGCTATAAAACATGATTACTACAGTATCTTAATCATGTAAACACACAAAAACAGTAAGGGTAAATATTGGGTTGTCTCCCAACAAGCGCTTTTCTTTAATGCCTTTTAGCTAGGCATGACTATTTCAATGATGCTCACATAAAAGAAAAGAATCAAAACACAAAGAGAGCATCTTGAAGAATATGACTAGCACAATTGATTCTAACCAACTTCCTATGCCTAGGGATTTTGTGAGCACACAACTTATGTGAACAAGAATCAACTAGCATAGGAAGGCAAAACAAGTATAACTTCAAAACTTTAAGCACATAGAGAGGAAACTTGATATTATTGCAACTCCTACAAGCATGTATTCCTCCCTCATAATAATTTTCAGTAGCATCAAGGATAGCAAATTTGTTCTCATACTCAATTGGAACCTCTTCCGAAATAGTGTGTCGGTGTGGAACGACACCTATGGGATCACAAGAATCCCTACTACGGTTGCCGGGGCGCAGGGTTGCGAGGAGAGCAGGGCTAGTAGACAGCACAAAGGTCATTTACCCAGGTTCGGGCCGCGAGGATGCGTAAAACCCTAGTCCTGCTTTGGTAGGTGTATTTCTGAGAGTTCTTGAGCTCTCGAACTAGCTGTGGTTAGCGTGTGGTTCGAAAAAGCCGAATCCTTCTCCTGGTCGCCTCGGGCCTCCTTTTATAGGAAAAAGGGCTGCCACAAAGGGCACACAGAGGTGGAAAGGTCTCAAATGGCACGAGGTTATCCTCGTATTACAGAGACAAGGTGCATTTAATGCATCGCTTAGGTGTCCTCTTGCTTTATCGGGGACGGGGGCGAGGCCCGTCCCGTCCGCCGCCGCTCCTCCTCGCTTCGACACGCGCCTCGGCCAGGGATGCGTGCGGTGCCATGTAGGCAGGCAGGCGGCTGAGTTGGCGTGAAGATGGAGCCTTCACGAAGATCTGCATGCCGCCACGCACGCGCTTGATGAGTTGGCCTGGGAGCTGCATGTCGCCACGCAGGTACCCGCCCAGCTGGTTGGGCCAGCAGCTGCATGTGAATGGCGGTGGAAGCTTGGTTGACGTGGGCTTGGCGGTGGTCTCGCCGGCGTCATTGGCGAGGGTCTTGCCGGGTGGCCCGGCAAGGGTCTTGTTGTGGTGTGCTGTCGTCCCCGGAAAGGATCTTGCCGGGGGTCTGGTGGCCTTCCTCGGCAAGGATCTTGCCGAGAATCGTCGTCTTCTAATCCTCATCTGATCTTGAATATGTCTTCACAAAGATCTGCATGCCACCACAGAGGTGCCTTCCCGAGCCCTGACCCCACGTTGACGGTGGCGCTGGGGGCAGTGGGCTCAAGGGTGGCTCCTTCTGTTGGTGCGGGGCGAGCTGTCCCGGCAAGGGTCTTGCCGGGGCCGCTGAGGCCGCCCGGCAAGGGTCTTGCCGGCGGAACCTGCTTCGTCCCTCTGCTCTTTGTGGTCTTGGCCTTGGCGTTGCTTTGTATGTCTTGGGCTTCGATCTTACCTTGGCTCACCTCCCTCGTCCTGCTTGGTGTGGTCGTGGGCGCGACTCTGACTGCCCGTGCACAGGAAAGGGGTACAAAGGTGCGCCCCTATTTTTGTACACCGACAGGAGCCCCGGGCCTGGGCCGCACATAAGCGCGACACGTTGTTGGGCCGGGCCCAAAACGTTGCGCGGGCAGGTGGGGCGGTTTTTACCGTGGTAAGATTCTTCGCGCGCTCCGCCTCCCACGACCCGCGCATGTGGCGCGGCATGGAGGGGTGTGCGTTACGTGGGCGGCATGCGCGGAGCGTTTTTCACACGCATGCGTCACATCGTAGTAAAGAGGCGGCTCGTGCCTTCCCCGTAAAAAAGGGGGAGGCGTGGAGGTGCGGCTCATTTAATGAGCGGGGCCGGGGTGCGGTCTTCAAGGCGTCCACTCCCCACGATCACGGGGTGGGGAGAGGTCGGCTCACCCGTCCCCTCAATTCTGCACGTCTGCCATGCATCTTTCATGCACTTGGGGTGGCAAACGGTGGATGCGGGAAACCGGGCTGTCGCTGGTTGGGGCAGCGGGTCGGTCCTGATTCCCTGCGCCTCCGTGTCTGGATTGGCCGAGCGGGGCGGCCGAGCCTCAACCCCGTTCCATTATAAAGAGGAGGAAGGGGGGATGGCATCCCGCATTCTTCCACCTTCTATCTCCCCCTGCTTCTGCCTCTTCTTCCCACCCGCCATGGAGAAGGGGAATCCTGGTCCCTCGTGGTGGCGGCGAGGGTCGCCGCTTGACAGCGCGTCCCTCCTCCTCCTGAACCCGTGGTGGTGGAACCGACCGTGAAGGGAAGGGGAAGGGGCGAGGCCGTGGGCGAGGCCGGGGCAGAGGCCGCAGCGCTCGGGGAAGAGGAGGACGGGGCGGCGCGCCGGCCTTGATGAGGACACAAACCTGGGGTAGGGTAATAGGCCTGACCTATACGTCCTACCTAAGGTCCCTGTCCTAAGAACAAGGAAGTTCAAGAATCAGAAGAAGGGATCCAGCAAAGGTGTCGAGTGAAGTCCACTCGACCTACCATTCACTCAGAGAACCCTCTTTATCCAGGTCACTCGACCATAAAACCACTCGACATATAAGAAGACCTAAAGCCGCTCTACGTAGCAACGGTCGGGCATTTACTCATATATTTAATGATCATTTGTAGCACTTCAATACAGGCATTGCCTGTATGCCACCTCTTTATGTACATTGAATCCTATGTAACGGAGGGGAGCTGGGGTCCTGGCGCACTCTATATAAGCCACCCCCCTCCTCTGGAACAAGGGTTCGCACCCCCTGTAACTCACACGCTTATAATTCAGTCGACCACCTCCGGGCTCCGAGACGTAGGGCTGTTACTTCCTCTGAGAAGGGCCTGAACTCGTAAAACTTGCGTGTACGAGTCCTCCATAGCTAGGATCTTGCCTCTACATTCCTACCACCCATTCTATTGTCAGACTTAGAACCACGACAGTTGGCGCCCACCGTGGGGCAGGTGTCTTAGTGACTTGTTGGAGAAGTTGCATTTTTTCCGATCCCCTTGATCATGGTTTCAGGCGGAGGTTTGGCTGAGGGCCGCGAGATCCGTCTCGGCGCGCTCGTGTTTGTCGCCGACGACTCCGCTTGGCTTCAGGAGGCTCCACTCGGCGTCGGCGTGCTCCCGTCCATGCGAAGCAACGCTTCAGCTGCGTCGTCCGCGACGTCCTCTGTGATAGCCGTCGACCCGATGTCGGTCGACTCATGGCGTCCTCCCTCCTGCCGCTGTCGGCATAGCGTTCCCGGTCGATCAAGGCTTCAGCGGTGGGTGAGGCATGCGTGGCTCGCCCGATCGGCCACCCCAAGTCGCGCGATCGAGCCCGAAACTCTCTGACCTGTTTGACATGTCGGTTGCTTCAGAGACTGCATCCGAGTCGCACAAAGATGATCCCGCGGCGGAGGTCCTGATGGTCGATGGACCTCGCAGTCCTCCCGGCTTCCCCCACGCCGAAGGTGGCGACGACGGAGGCGATCCGTCATGTGTCCATGAGGAGTACCTCCCCGAGCCCCTCTCTTCGCAGTAGAGGGAAGAACTTCGCCGCCGGAACATGGATGTGCTTCACACTCCTATCATTGGAGAAACCCCGAGGCCCGGCCTTGGAGGATCTTGCGCCTAGCCAACTTGGTTGGCCTTTCATTGAAGAACCTCCAAGCGCGTACTCGACGGCGTCGCAGGCGTCGGCGAGTTCCATAATCCAGTCGACGTCAACTCTTTCCACCTCTGACTCAGGTATATCAAACTCCGATCCTGAATCTTACAGCTGCAGCTCGAATACCAGAGTCGATTCATCCCTCCCAGTCAGAAGCTGGCAGAGGCCTAATGCAGATTAGAGCTTTACTCCGGGCAGCGGAGAATGTAATACAAGCGTGTCACGTCGCGGAATAGGATCCATAGCAGGTCCGTTATGGCGAATCTGATCGATCGGCTCACAACCCAAGATCGCCCCCGAGGCGTGAGGGACGTGGAGACCGGCGTGATCAGTACAGAAACCGTGAGCAGTATGATCACTGACTCGATCATGATGATCGTCCTCGAGTGCCCACGCCTCCCCCAAGGAGTGGGTCATACATGCCTCAGCAGCATGATGACAGACACCTTCACAGTGTTGGGCTAAGGATTCCAGTCGACCCCAGGGAGCCGGGCTTTGATGCAAGATCTATTCTCGTTCATGGTTTGGTCGACAGAAACAAAGCTCACCGGGAAGGTCATGATAGGGATTTACCAACCAGCAGCAGAGTGCATGTCTCGGGTCCAGTGCTTGGCCGAGCCATCGTGGGCGCGGTGATTCCTCCCAACTTCAGGTTGGCGACTGGAGTCAGTAAGTTCACTGGTGAGTCCAAGCCTGACACTTGGCTTGAGGACTACCGAGTGGCTGTTCAGATTGCCGGCGGCAATGATGAAGTGACCATGAAACACCTTCCTCGATGTCGAGTGCTTGAGTTGGCGGCCGAGTCGATAAGTTCCTTTGGTGAGTCCAAGCCTGACACTTGGCTTGAGGACTACCGAGTGGCTGTTCAGATTGGCGGCGGCAATGATGAAGTGGCCATGAAACACCTTCCTCTGATGTTGGAGGGCTCGGCCAAAGCATGGCTGAATCAACTAGCACCCAGCAACATTTACAGTTGGGAAGATCTTGCCCGAGTGTTTGTCAGAACATTTGAAGGAACATGCAAGCGGCCAGCAGGGTTGACAGAGCTGCAATCTTGTGTGCAGAAGCCGAATGAAACTTTGAGGGATTATATCCAGAGATGGATCACGTTGCATCACACGGTGGAGAATGTGTCTGATCACCAAGCAGCTTGTGCCTTCAAAGAAGGCGTCAAGTATCGAGAGTTGAATCTGAAGTTCGGTCGGACCGGAGACATGTCTCTGAGTCGAATGATGGAGATTGCCACCAAGTTTGCTAATGGTGAAGAGGAGGATCGGCTCCGGAGTGGCAAGCGGCCAGCAGGGTTGACAGAGCTGCAATCTTGTGTGCAGAAGTCGAATGAAACTTTGAGGGATTATATCCAAAGATGGATCATGTTGCATCACACGGTGGAGAATGTGCCTGATCACCAAGCAGCTTGTGCCTTCAAAGAAGGCGTCAAGTATCGAGAGTTGAATCTGAAGTTCGGTCAGACCGGAGACATGTCTCTGAGTCGAATGATGGAGATTGCCACCAAGTTTGCTAATGGTGAAGAGGAGGATCGGCTCCGGAGTGACAAACACAAAACAGTCGCCCATGAAACCGGAGGAGGAAACTCCAGTCGGAAGCAGAAGCGCAAAGCCGAGCCAGCCGCTCCTGGAGAAACCTTAGCCGTGACTCAGGGAAAATCCAAAGGGAAGACCAAAGGGCCATGGAACCCTAAGAAAATAAAAGACCAAGATGGAAATGATGTGTTGGATTTGCCATGCCACATCCACACAAAGAAAGATGAAGAGGGTAAAATCATTTACCCGAAGCATATGTCGGCGTTCTGGGAACGGGGGTCCCCAGACTTGCCTGCCTGCGGCGTGGCTTAAAGGGGGGCCCAGCACGGGCCCATCTTCATCAACACAAGCTCAAGACCCTCGCGAGGGGCCAAGCCTAGCGGGGCGGACGACAGGGAGCTTCCTCAGGCACGACCTCATCAGGCTGGCTCGCGAGGCCCGGAGAGATCAAGGCGGGGTACCTCACGAGGTGCCCATGGCGCAAGCCATGGCGACCAAGGGGCGCCAGTGGCGCCAGCCCAGCAGTGTCCTCCTTTCCTCTTTGGTGCAAAGGGAGCAAGCGCAGCGAGAGCATCAAGCAAAGGCATCCATTTGATTGCAACAAGACCAAGACCAGCCCAGCGGCGGAAGGAAGTCATTGTGGAGCCCAAGCGGCGTCACCACTGAGCCTTTGACAAAGCGAGGACCAACTTTAGTCAGGATAAGTGTACGAGATGTTCCCCTTCAAAATGGTCAATTGTTGGCGCCCTTCCCGCTCAATATTTGGGGAGAGGCCCAGGGCCTCCGCCTATAAATAGGACTAGCCACCCAGAGGAGAAAAAGGAAAAAGAGAGAGAGAGAGAAGGTGGCTGAACTCCACCTAGCAGTTCACCGCCCCGGCCAAGAACAGACCCTCGTGAGGCTGTTCTTCCTTGTATTGTTCATCACCATCAGCCCAAGAGGCAATCCACCACACCACAAACTAGAGTAGGGTATTACACCACAATGGTGGCCCGAACTAGTATAAACCTTGCGTCTCTTGTGTTGTTCCTTTCGTAGTTTAGATCCTAGCGAGGCGGCGGGGTGCAGGTAGGTAGAGGGCGAGATCTCCGCGCGCACCCCAGTGTTCGAACCTCAAGGGTCTGCCGGAATCCAAAATCCGACATTTGGCGCGCCGGGTAAGGTGCGCTGAATTAAATCTTCCGCCGCCCTGTTCTCCGTCGACCACCACGCATCCATGTCGGCCTTCGCCGGGCCAGCGCCGGCATCAAGCCGCTCGCGCTCACGTCACCCATCACGGCTCCGTCGGGCGGCGCTCATTGTTCCCCGTCGCCTGCCGTCAACGCCGCAACCGGCCCGGCGGGGAATGAGCAGCAAGCATCGTCCCAGCATCCCTGCGTGAGGCAAGACGGCCGCACTGCTACCCCCTCACTCGCCCAGGTGGGTCGCCGTCTCGCGTTCGCCGCCCATGGAGGCTCGAGCTGCGCTCGCCATCGACAAGCGAGCTCCTGCGCTACCGTCCGATCGGCGATGTCTCGAAGAGTGGCTCGACCGCGTCGCCGAGCTCGTCAGCGTGCGCGAGGCTCCCCGTGCCGTCCATCGCTGCACCGCACCCGCCTGCCTGGCAGCGGGCTCGAGGCGCCTCGGCGCCTCCCCCTCAAGAAGGCGCCACAGCCCCAAAGCGCGTGGTCCTGGGCGGAACCCGCTCCATCCGGCGCCCGGTAGCGGCAAGAGCGAGCTGCCGAAGTCCCTCCCGCAAGAAGCTGCCCGAGTGCTCCCGCTCCAGGCTCGTTGCGACCACGCTCCTGCTCCAAAGCCGTCAAGATCGCGCTGCTCCCAGCTGCAGCGCATGGGGACCCGCAAGACCAAGCTCTTAGTCACCCAAGGCCTCCCGTGGCCCACAAGAGGCTGCGTGCCTTCACCACCGAGCTGCGCGGCGTCGCGTGGCCCGGCAAGTTCAAGCCAGACCTGCCTCTCGCTTCTGACGGTGCGGCCGACCCGTGAGTTCCTCCAGCTCTGAGCTGGGCATCAAGCCACCAACGAGCGAGAAGGTCATGGCGAACTGGTTTCCCATGGCACTCAGGGCCGGGCCCTTTGGCTCTGAACCCGGCTCGAGCACGATCTCCTCACAGGGGCGAGATGCGCACCCGCTTCATCTCCAACTTCAAGGTACTCGTGACCGGCCACCGCCGTGAGCAACATCGCGCGCATCAAGCGACAACAGGGAGACCCTGCAGAAATACATCAACGCTTCAACAACGCATGCCTCAAGATTCCCAAGGTGACCGAGGAGGCCATCATCTCCGCCTTCTCCGACGTGTGTCGCGACGTCAAGATGAAGGAGGAGCCTGGCGATGCATGAAGACTTGTGCACTTCCTTGGAGCTGTTCAACTTGGCGACCAATTGCGCCAGGCCGAGGAAGGGCGTCTCTCCTCCTCGAGCTGCCCGCAGACCGGAAGAGAAGAAACCCAAGGCCAAGGATGTGAAGCGCAGAGGGCTGCCGTGCTGTCATGGCAGAACCGGACACCAAGCGGGGTAGAGATCAGCCTGAGTCTTCCAAGGGCAGCCGGTACTGCGTGTACCACGACCTCCACACCCATAACACCAACAAATGTTAAGAGCTCCGAGCCGTGCAAGAAGGGAGGATCGGCCGACGTCCCGACTGCAGCGACCGGGGATACGGCCGAGGAGGAGGAAGGAATGCAGGACGCTGGGAAGACCGCGACCCTCGCCAAGGGTGGCGCAACCAACCTTGCGAGGATCGCTGGCGGGACCCGCCTCGAGGAGGCTGGAGGATTAGCCTCGCGAGATCGCCCATAAGGCAACGCAGGCCTCCCTCCTCTGCCACCGCAGCCAAGGAGAAATGAAGACCATCATCGGGGCCGAAGGGTGGGGCTTCCGGGGCAGCGACGTCAGCATCCTAGGCGGAGCTCAAGCCCCAACCTCTCAACGCATCTTCAAGCAGTTCGCCCGAAGTGAATGCAGTCCTCCCAAGCTCGGCCCACCGCCCCCTCGGGTGGTCGGCGTGCGCCATCACGTTCAACTCGGCGGATCAGCTCAAGTGTGCGGCCACGGCCGAGTCCTCCGATGCTTTGCTCCCCAATCGCCGACAACGTGCTGAGTCACCAAGACCCTCATCGATGGCGGGGAAGGGCTCAACGTCCTGTCATTGGAAGCGTTCAACAATCTCCAAGTGCCTTACAATCAGCTTGACCGACCAAGCCTTTCTCTGGGTCACGACGGCTCCACGGTCCTGATTGGGCAGGTTCGCCTCCCTGTCACCTTGGCGTGCATGACAACTACCGCACCGAGCTCATCGACTTGACGTCGCCCACATTCGCTGCCATACAACGCCATCCTCGGGTACCCAAATAGCCAAGTTCATGGCCGTAACCCCACGGCTACAACGTCCTCAAGATGCCTGAAGTGGCGGAGTCATCACGGTGCCCTCGAAGAAAAAGACGCATGTGCTCCTCGAGCGAGCCTTCGAGCCGCATCACCGGAAGACCCGGATCAGCGGAAGCGTGGAGGCTCCCGAGACCGCCCCAAGAAGAAGAAGACATCGTCGGCCCGGCCCTCGGAGGCAGGCCCCTCGTGTCGCGCTGCTCAGGGGAACCTCCTTCTATCGCATAGGAAAGCACGCCCGGCGCCCTCCTCGAGGGGGGCTCGGGGCCTCCACTGAGGGCCACCGACCTTGCTAAGGTCACGAGGGCGCTTGGGCACCACTTGGGCGTGTTTGAAGCACATTTCCTCAAGAAGGAGCAAGGCAAGAAGGGCCAAACCCTCGAGGTCGTCGGCAAGATCATTCAAGCTGCAGGAGTCAGAGTCATGAGTGGCAGCCGCCACTCCGCCGTAGCTCCCCATCCAGGCGAGGATGGTGGGTTCTGCGTCTGCATCGACATACCGAGGCTCAGCAGGCCGCCTCTCGAGGCGCCTCTGGCCCTCTCGCATGGGGCGCTGAAGGTCCACCCCACGCCTACGTTTGCATGCCTTGACGGCTTGCAGCAGCTGCCATGCCGCCAGCGCCTCATGAGAGCACCACAGGCTCAAGAGGCCAGGCGTTCCGCAGCCCCGGCGAGAGATGGAGATGGTCCACGAGGAGCCACCAGGCGCCTCCGGAGCCTCCGAGGCCCAGGCTGGGGCTCGTGAGGATCGGCTCCGCAGCCCACCGAGTCAGCTGCACCAACACCCTTCGTCTTCAGCGCTGTCGGTGACATCTTTCAAGTTTCATTTCGGTGAGGGCGCCCCAGGCTGCATTATTCCCGGGCTGCGTGGGTCCGCCCTGCGGCGTGTATCCCTTTACTTCATGTTCCTAGCTTACCTTGTTGGGCGCCCTCGAGCTACATCATCCCAGTCGCTCGGGCCCGACAGCGGCGATGTTCGTCTTCTTTGCGCTTATCTAAATGGACTTGCTCCTTCGTGATTAACATGCTTGACTTGGTTGCCCGCTCAGCGGCACCAGCGATGGAGCTGCTCCCTAACGGCCGGCGCTTGCGCATGGGTCCGTCCACCGCAACACCGACAAAGCTGAATGGCTGAGCTCACGGCGGCAGCCCGTATAGCACCACCTCGTCAAGCCTTGATTGCCTCGTCACCCCTCACGGAGCAACTAACTGGTATCGATTATCACGGCGAACTTTCGTTCTTTTGTGATGAGCCTGCGGGATCTCTTCAGGAGCAGCGTCGAGCCGAGGCCCTCACGGTGTCTCCTTCACTCTCATCCACATGAAAGCGCTTGCACATTAAAGGGGTGCACGAGCATCGCGACTCGGGGCTCCTCTGGCTCTCCAGCCCTCACCCTCGGCATCGCGACCTGGCATACCAGCGACAGGCTGAGACTCGCTCGAGGCGGGACCGGGGCGTAGAGAGGAAGGGAGCAAAGGCAAGAGGGAGGGACAGCGAGGACCTGTGGCGACCCCTCGCTTTGCCGATGCGGACCCGACAACACACCGAGGCGGTTCCGATTCTCGAAATAAGTCACCCTTGGAAGCACTAGCTAACACGGCACCGTCCCGCACCGCAATCCCGTGTTAGCGTCGCTCTCCTTTCTCACCCGAGCGATGGCTTCTTGGCGCTAAGGGGACCTCTTGAGCATCGCGACTCGAGGCTCTTACGGACCTCGGGCGCTCACCTCTGGCCTTGACCACGGCATCAGCGACACAGCATACCAGCCAGTGAAGCCTGCCTTGGGCCTGGACACAGTCGTGAGAGCGTCAAGACCTCGCAAAGGTTTGAAAGGAGGCCCGAGCTAAAGCAGAATGAGCAACTCGCCTTGCTTCACGACAAGGATCATATTAACAAACAGGACCACATGCACCTTAAAAGCCCCCATGGGGCGCGCTTTTGATTCCTCGCGGGGAGCAGATCTGTTGGGGGTTGGGTGTGACATATGCCAAAGGATGGCTTATCATGGAGGGGGCGAGTAGAGCGTCGCGGTGCTGAAGCGAGATGAGGCGAAGACATGCATGCCGGCGAATCTTACCCGGCTTGGGGCTCTCAGGAGATAACACCCCT